>JAGIQG010000016.1:35349174-36592299 GCA_024679065.1 Sphyrna mokarran | reverse complement strand
TCCTACTTAATTTTCTGTTTAACGGTCATAGACACTTCTGTTAACTTCCACGAGGAAGATATTTTAATGTTTTCCCAAACTGTTAGTTCTATCGATAGATGATCCTGTAATTAGGTGTTTTTGTATATATTGAATAATTCACTTTCAGTCCATTGTTCTCTGTATATTGTTCCATTATACAATATTTCCATTGGGCACCATTCCAGCTGTTTTCTTCTTGCAGTTCCTATGTTTGTGATGAAAGAGAATGAACTCTAATGAATGCCACAATGCACAAACCATATCCTGGGAAGCAAATTGCAGAGGCTGTCAGCCTGCTTAAAAATGTTATAGGACTGCCTACTTTTACAGAGTAATGACATTTCTCTTCTATGAACAGAAATATCTGCACACAATTGAGAGTACTGTTTGGGAAATTTTCATTAAATCTTTGTCAGCAATGTTTATAGATTTGGAGTAAAAGTACACTTTTTTGAGATGTTGTGAAGTCACATGAAGGATTTGTTGTAGCTGATTTGAGTTCCAAACCAAGAAGGAAGTGTATTTGCAGCAGGAATGTAAACCTCTGAACTTGAGCTATTGCGATTAAATGAAAAGCTCCATTAGGAAACAACAGAAGAGTGTCCAGTGGTATTGGGTTAGTGTAATAGTGGATTTTTTATTTGTTTCTGGTTTTAATGCTATTCCTTTACAAAACATTTGTTTGCAAACCCTGTTATGAGAGACTCCGTTTGGAGCCAATTTAATGAGATAGCATGCATGCTATAAACTCTGGTAATTAAATCACTGCCCATTCAACAAACTTATTTCTTCATGCCCCTGTGATAGCTTAAGTGAGTTTATTGAGCTACCAGCTGAACCATACAATCAAAGTACCAGGTTTGTGCCCTCCCTCCCCCCAGCTCAGTGCCACAGCTGGGATCAGCAGTACAATTCTCTCATTCTGTGCGAGGGAAGGAAAAATTGTCTGAAGTTCCCATTATCTATCTGGGGAGTTCTGATATGGAATCAGTGTTTAAATGAGGATAGAATCCTGTTTCAGTGTAATAGTTCTGTGCCACGGAAGCTAACATACGAATAAATGGCTACTTGGGGCTGAGACATTACGAAGGCCTGTGAAGCAGGAAGTTGAAAATTAGGAGTATAATGTGGAAAAATAATAAAGCCTGGATCTGCGAATAGACTTCTATTTAAATATTTTTGAAAAAGAACCATGTATATGGGAGAATAACTTAAATCCACTTCCACTTTGCATTGACTTGACAGTAATGAAGTTGGACTGGAATTACTGGAACGATTTAAGAAAACACAATCTCTATAAACTGCAGTAACTTAGCTCAACTACAGTTATGTTATTGAAGGTTATAAATAGATGCTTACTCTTGCAACAATGGAAAGAGGAACAGAATCCAAGTTTGGCTTTCATATTATGAAAGAGCTGAACACAGGCAAATATAGTAAATGTACCTTTTAATGCAAGTTATTGAACCTCTCAGTTGTGCTGGCAATGAATATTTTAGTCAGTTTGTACCATTTCACATTTGCAAGATTTCCGAGATAGCAGTAATTAGTTCTGCCATTATTGTCACTTGTCTTGCTTTCAGTTACTAGAATGTTAATCTCCTCAATTATAGGATGCTGTTTAAACTGAAATCATTGGATAAGACCATTAGCACCTCATTTAAATTGTCTAGCCAGCATTAATTGTAATCCATAATTGAAAATGGATATCTCCTTTTTGGCGTAATTTTCAATCATTTGATAGTTACTTATATTGGCAGAGCAGTTTTTGTTTTTCACTGTAGTTAAATGTTTTGAAACTAACTGGCACATAGTATACATTTATGTTAGTGCAGTTCTTCTTGGGCAGTTTCTAGGAATTGAAGATGACTTGCTATCAGTCTGATCTGATGTGTTCTGAGATGGCAGATAAATCCAATTCATGTTCTGTGGACTCTGCGAATTTCAAAGGTTGGGCAGATGGCAGTTAAGTTTGGCAGTCCTGATATTAGTCTTTGTGTTCCCAATGAGGCTTTCCTGTATTGGTGCCTTCCTCAATAAGACTTTCCATTTTGGTCAACCAGACGCTCCTGTGAGTCAACAGGGATGTTTGATCTTCAAAGCATTGCTGAAGATATCCTTAAAATATTTCCACTGTCTTCCTAGGAGCCTCCAGCTGCTTCAGCTCTGAGTAGAACAGTTGCTTTGGGAGTCTTGAGTGGGGCATAAGAATGACATGTCCTGGCCGGTGTACTGATTTTGAGTTATCGTCCTCGAAGCTGGGCATGTTGGCTTGGGGATTACTTCAATTCAATGCTTCAATTACTTTAGTCACTGCTGCGTGAACAAATAATGGGAGTGAGGATGTGTTCAACCAAAATATCATCCTTTTCATTTTCTGCGTTTTAATCTTGAATTTTCTTCTTCACTTGTTCCATGCAATTTCCTGAAATCTTATCCTTTTGACTTTTGTACACTTTTATTTCAGTTTTGTGTGGAGTTACAGCTGGTGTGGTTTATGATGTTGCTCTTTCTAAATCATAAGTCTCTCTTTATGTTTAACTCAACAAAAAGGAAAAAAGGTTTTTTCATAAAGCATCTGGAGCCAACAACAAGACAGGTGTACTGTTGGTAGTTGAACCCTTTACTATTTTGTTTTCTGCTTTTTAATTTTTAGTTTTAATCCTGTGAATTATTTTTTACCTGGATGTTTTTTGAAGCTGTGGGTGTGGGTTTGAGTGGCATCTCCTTTCTGATTTCCTACCATATTAAATGAAATTCTTTTGTCCAATTATTGATGTAAACATGTTCAATCTATGAAGGGGTTTGCTGTATTTCCTATAGTTTTTTTCAAAAACCTGATCTGTGATTATGACAATTGTCAACTAAGTGGCACTTTGACAACTCTGTATAAAACAGCAATGGGGAAACTAGTTTGACAATATGGTGCATTTAATTCTGGTTGTAAGTGTATTTAATGCTGTAACAACGTGGTCCAGTCGGAATGACTGATAGGCCTAAGGCATGGCTGTAGTGAAGCTCTTTTGGCTGCATTGCAAATTCACCATAAAATACAAGTGTATTTAATGTGCATCAATGTGCAACTTCTGCAGCCTCTCTGAGGTTTGGAATTTTGATACGAGAGATCAAATGACCAACCGAAGGATGTTTGTTACTTTTCCATAACACTCAAGTGCAATTAGGCCACATCTGGGTTCCCAACTAGCCGTGAGAACAATATTGCACTATAGGCAGAGATGTCTTTTTCAAGTTGGATACTTGTCGAGCAGGTTTTTTGTCATTTATAATGTAAGCCAGAGTGTCAAGCGCACATTTTTGTATTTGAGTTGGTGCCGCATTGTATTAACTGCTGCTGTATCTCTCATCCTTAATCATTGTGCACATTGATTGGCTTTGCGAGAGGTTGTTACAGGAAGTGTGGTCAATATTACTACCACTGACTATAAATTTGTGATGCAGTATTAAAGCTGTTTTTGTTCCCATTACAGAATTGATGGTTTCTATTGGAGGTTATATTTTGAGCTTGCAATGTCCTCTGGCTTTTCCAACCAATGGTTTGATATGCTGACTGTTTCAGGTTTCTTTTTGTCATACTGAGCTAGAATCTTGGAACGCCCTCCCTAATAGCACTGAGTGTACCTACACCACGGTGTGCAGTGGTGCAAGAAGGCAAAAAACAAAATATTGCAGATAGTGAATTTTTTTCTGATCTTAGCTCTGAAGGGTCACCCAGATTCAAAACATTGGCTCTATTCCCTCTCTCCTCAGATGCTGTCAGACCTGCTGAGATTTTCCAGCATTGTCTATTTTTTTGGTGCAAGAAGGCAGCTCACCATTGTCATCTTGAGGGCAATTATAATTATGGATGATAATTATGATTATTATTATGATTAATAATGCTAGCCTAGCCAGCGACATCCACATCCCATTTAGAAAAATGTCCTTTTTTCATATCTATCACAGATGAATGTTGCTGAATTGGAATGAACTAAATTCTGCTTGTCCAGCTTTAAGAATTGGAGTTTCAAGATAATTCTTGGACAGTTTTAAATTGACCTTGTACCAACTCTGGCCTAAGCTTGACTGAAATTGTAGCTTGTCAAGTAAATTAGCTTACTGAGTCTTCCTTGGGATCTTGTAAATTTACCTGGGATGTAATTGATGTTACTCTGCAAAAGCAGCACTCGAAGCTCCAAATGTTGAAGCTTTGTCACCAGATCGATGTTGGAATTTTAGACCATCAGTTGCAAGTACGCACGCTATGATGTGGTATGATAGTGATCAGTCAAAACATTCATTAATGCAAGCAATAGTGATCCACCAAATGCACAAGCCCAAATAGTAGAGTTAATAATGGTGTTGGACAAAGATGGGAATTTCTATAGCTTTTCTCATGATCATAGTCTACTCAGTCTATTAGTCTATGAAGTATGTGACTACACTTTGAACAATCAGTGCTTCCTAAACTTCTGATTTGTGGTGTAGCTGTCAATTTATGCAATACAAAAAAATACTGTTAATGCTAGAAATCTGAAATTATAACAAAATGTTGGAACTGATCGGCAGGTCAGATAACATCTGTGGGTGAGTAAAACAGAGGTCACATTTCAGATTTCTGGTCGATGACCCTTCAGCAACGATGCTGCCTGACCGGTGTATTTCTAGCATTTTCATTTTGTTTTATAATTACAACACGTTCCTATCATTGTACACATGAAAAGTGTACAACCAACTGCAGTTTCAGTGAAAGATTGGAAATGGGTTTAGCCTCTATTGTTGCAGTGTTTTTGGAAAGAAGAGTTCTTCACTCCTGGGAATGCCTGCTCATTTTCTGTATTAGCAATGATGTAGAATGGTATTATACAATAAGATAGGGGGTGTGGGTTGTTCATTGAGCTATTTGATATTCTGGTGGAATTGGTTGGCTGAGTTTGCCAGATATTAAATGCTCAACCCTAGAAGAACATGGCTCATATTGAAACTCAAGTACAAAACCAGTTATGTTGCAACAAAATAATAATGGGTTGTGTAGTAGACTTGGCACAAGTGCAAGTACCACCTGCTGCACAAAGCACTTGTGTGTAACTAGGTTCCGATAGTACCAGCATAAATGAATCTATGATGTGTCATTAAAGGAATACTACACTTAGATCGTGCTTTCTTCCCACTAGCCTCACTCCATAGTGATCATGTATTTGCACTGTAGAATAGCACCCTAATTTGAAAATGTATGCGTTTGCTTTGCTGAAGTTTCCATCAGAGACCTGTAGTGCTGTGTGTGATACTTGGAGCTTCAGTGTGAAAGCCCAAAAAATACCTCTACCTCTAGCTGGCTGGCATTCCTTGGGACTGTGGAGGTCTTTGCAGTATGTAGGCAACTAAGATCAAAAACACCATCTTTTATTTTTAAATTATTAATTGTAAATGACGACAGTATTGCAGTAATCTATTTTGGTCAGCATTTCCTACCAAATTATCTCTTGGAAAAATATGTAATCATGCATGGAGATTCAAATCAAGAAATCTTTGTTTCTGTATTTTTCTTTAGTATTGCAAAGAGGGATTCAAATTTGGGAGGAAAAGTGAGTTTTAATGGTGTAACTAACATTTGCAACAATAGTTCTAAAATGGTTTCCTTGGTTAACACACTTTCGTTAAATATAATTATCTCCGGAAGGACAGAAGGATTTGTAAAATCCCGGAACTTCCTTCCTGATAGCATTGTAGGCATCAACATCACATGGACAGCAGCAGTTCAAGAACCAGGCTTGTCATCACTGCCACTCTGAAAGGCAATTAGAATGGACAACAAATACTGATAGAGACAATGCCACCCGCATCTGCAAAAAAATGAAAAATACACTAAGCTCCCAGAAACAGCAATGTGATGAGGATCATATAAACTACTTGTGATTCTAATTGATTGAGAATTATTAGTCTCATTTTGACAGTTAATCTGAAGTTAGCACCTACAAAAGCACAGCATACTTTCAGCACTATATTAGAGTTTGTTTAAATTTTTGTTTTCTAGTCCTGAGTGGAATCCACAACTTTGTGATTTGGAGGGTAGAGTGCTACCACCTGAGTTACAGCTGACAATACCTATTTTCCATATTTAATAGTTGTGTAATTCTCTCGCTGCTTCAAATATAAAAGATGGAATCTGCAAGCAACCAGTGGCCTACAGCCATTAGTCATGGTGACAAAGGAGACCTACGAACACTCTGCTCGTGGAGAAATAGAATGGCAGAGAAGAGGAATTATCAGGTGGTTCTTTTTGCAGAAAAGAAGTCAAATTAGTATCCTTGCTCTTCCACAGCATTCCAGAGGGAGGTTTTCTGCCAAAACCAATGCCATGCCCTGACTGGATCAGTCTGCTAAATACAAAACTGACTTCACCTGGACTGTAGGTGAGGTGGAGTAGCATTGTATGAACAACTGAGATGGAAGGGGAGTTAAGTAGTAGGTCAACAAATAAACAGCTATAGAGATGTTGTAGCAAGTGCAGAGTCAAAGGCTTGGCAGTTCCCAGCTTATAATTGCTGCAAGGTGCATGGGAGTTGCTGTCCTCCTGGGATGGATGCAAATAGTGATTTCATGGTAGGTGATGGTCTTGCTTCTGTCACTGTCATTTAAATGTGTGAAAAGGAACCCTTTGACAGTTAGACTGACGATCCTGGATTTTCTGGAACTGTCCAGTAATCTGATCTCTTGCCCCACATCCAAGGTCATGCCTGCCTTGGATGCCTAACTGTCCCAAAATTATTCTGTGATTCCTGATTCTGCAAGACTTTTGATTTGCACTTGAGATTTTTCAACAAGGAAGTCTCTAAACTCCAATCTAGATGTGGCCCGTGGGCCATATTTGGAGATCCCTGATCTGGGAAATACTCAGAAGTTTGGGGGGTGGGTGGTGGGGGAGAGGGGGTCATCCAGGTTTACCAATGTCTACCTCACCCCCATATCGCTGCTTCTACAGGTTCACTAACACCTCCAGTGTCTCTTAATTTATTTCCAAGTTGGTCACACCCTGGTATAGTACCCGACACTACATACAGGCAGATGCTGAAATATCTCTTTCTTTGCGTTACCATGAATAGACTTGAAAATAATTCTCATGTCAGATTTTTAAACCAAACGTGATCTTGAAATGAATTGTGGTTGCATCTTCAATTACTGAAGGAAGATAAGTGAGTTTTGCTCTCCTTGATCAAATGCTTTCACACTCAATTCTTGCAGAATATTTACCATGACCCTGATTATTTCTTTGTAGCTGTCACTGCCTATTAGCCATAGTCAACTACAAAGTAGCAACATTTTGAGAAATGAAGGCTGGACAATTTTCTGGTGATTTCTGTGACTGTGAGCCTTGATGGTGGATGAATGGGGTGGAAGGGGGAAGAGATTGTAAAATCAACAAAGCATCATGTGTTGCCAATGAAGTGGGTGACTAGGTTAGATGTGGAGTGTGTGAGCAATTTAAGTATAAGGTCCCATTTTTTGCAAAGGCTATAGTGCGTATTGTTTCCAAAGGATTGATTTATACATGGCCTTAGTGGGGGATTTTCAGGTAGTTGCCCACCTTGAGGGGAAAGTTGGAAAGTATAAAGTTTGAAGTCCAAACTGGGAATATCCGAGAGGCTGAGTAAATAGCCTCAATTTTGTGAATGATGACATTACTTTCCCAGAACTGGCATCTTCTAGGGATGTGGTGGACATTCTGGAGGTGAAAATGGTCACTTCTCCTAATCTCTGGAATTAGTCAGATGATTTAGTTGCAGATGGAGAAGCAGTATTGCATATATTTAAAGTGACCCAGCATTTAGACAGGTTTTTGTAAGTTGGTAGTTTGTGTGTATAAAAAACTTGAATTTTTTTTAACCTGTGTTATTACATTAGCAACCTGCAGAATAACAGCAAATCTTGACCACCTTTAGGGGGGGAACAGGATTTGGTGCTTGCTGTCCTCCAGTGACTTGATCCTTTATTAGAAATAAGGCTCAAACTTCAGTTTTGTCCAGTTGATTCAAATGCAAAACTGGAGAATCCAGAAAGGGAGTGGTAAGGGCAATGGCTTCTCTGTCTTAAGAAATTTTGTTATTGTATTTTCATCTGATTTGCAGTTTGCCGTAATGCTATTGGTAAATTTGAGGTAGTGTCCAGAAAATGTTACATTCCGAATGTTATACTGGGAAAGGGGTCTGTCTGTTCTGGTAGTATCCTGCAGTGAAACGTTATGTTAAGCTTTGCAGTCAGTGGCGTCAACATTCATTACACTTGGATAACTTGATGTGATTTTAGAAAGTCATTTTGGTATAGGAACTTCTATAGGAGGTCTCAGATCTGAGTAGATCATCATCTCAAAGTCAAATTGAATCAATTATTAATGAGCAATGCAGAATCTGAACCAGGATATTAAGTATAGTTATCATGATACGAACAGAGTTAAAAGACAACTGAAGTAAAAGTCTAGCAATAACCAAAAGCTGTTATAATGAGACCCGATGACCTGGTATCCAGGTCATCTGAGTTTGGATGCAGATGCATGTTTGGAGGCTTGAAAGGTGTGGTGTGCACAATAATTGGCCAGCAGGCTCAAACTTCTGATGGATTGATTTCTGCTGTGCAAGACCCTCTTCAAAAACTTGCCTGGATACTTGCATTGGAATATATGGTCTAACTCCCATGATTAACTGATGTGACTGAACTGAAAACCATAACTGCTTTTGCCTCACCCACTCAACACGAGTGTTATAACACAAATTGATGATGATCCACACAAGCCCATCTTAGAACAGATAAAATTATCATTTAATCACAATTAGGCTTGCATTAACTCTAATGAAGTAACTGAAAATCTAGTGCCTGTTTGGTACACTGAGGGAAAATTTAGCATAACCAGTGCACCTAACCAGGATTGTGGGAGGAAACCAGAACATCCAGCAGAAACTCACACAGACATGGGGAGAACGTGTAGATTCTGCATGGTGAGCTAAGCTGGGAATTGAATAAGGGACCTGGGGGCTGAGAGGCAGAAATGCTAACCACAGTTTGAGTATCTGAAGGGATGGAAAAATATAGGGATGGAATTCAAAATCTTGGCAACTGAAGGAACAGTCACCATTGGAGCAGTTAAAATAACGGATATTCAAGAAATCAGAATTTTCTTGGTGGTGGAGAAACTTGCAAAGATGAGAGCAAAGTCAAGAAGGGATTTTCAAATCCCTCAAGAATTTTGGGCATTGCTCAAGTACAAGCCAATATAGGTCAGTGAGGATAAAAAATGATAGGAACGTGGGACTTTGCAAGATAAGCTACAAGCAACATACTTTTGGATGACCTTCAATTTCCAGGGGGTAGAATGTGGGAAGTCATCATAGAGTGCTTGGAGTCGGTCTAGAAGTGACCAAGGTACAGTATTGTCAGCAGACAAATGAAGGGCAGAGATGGAGTCAGATGATCAATACTGAGGAGGCACTAGGTCTAATTTCTTGTTTTAATGGTGTAGGTGTGTGGCTGCACTTTTGGAATCCTATTTGATAACAAAGTTGCAAACAGTCTGCTCCACTCTTGTGAATATTGCTTAAGATTTGTAATGGATAGTGGCAACTCTGACAGCAGCCTCATAATTTCCAGGTTTATCTATCTGTATTGTTGCTGAAAGTTGCCAAAGGATTTCCACCACTCTTTCCATGGTAAAATCAAGGCTGATGAATGAGTGTGAAGGAAAAATGGAGGCAGGTACCTAAGTCTCTCATTCAATAGAAACATGCACAGAAGTGAATGTTTACTAGGTTTCAAACTGGACAGCTTTCAATGAAGCCTGCCAAAGAGTTGCTTCCTTTGGATTTTCAATTTTTTATTGTCCTTTTTATGTCACTGACATTTGCAGTGCAAAACATTTATGCATGTTTGTGCAGAGTATCTTTTATCATGAATTTAGAACTGTGTTTTCTATTCAGTTATTTTTGGCACCAACATATAATGTTTAAACTTGTTTTGTATATTAATGAGTGAAATGGTGACATTTTTAATCTGGTATTGAATACTGTGTATTCTACTTTCAGCAATTGAAACCCTGCATCTGTAAGTACAAGGACACAAGAAAAACAAGCTTTTGAGTTTGGGATTGAAATTCTAAAGCTTTGCTGTTTCAAATAATGTGATGAGAATTCAATATCAAGACAACCAAGAAAGAACATCCGAAGAAGAGCTTATGCCTTGGTTTTCTGACCAGCCTCCTCATGAATTTGTGATGAAATCTACTGAGAGCACCGTAATGCAAACATCTGAGGATGTCAGAGATGATGTGAACTTGACACTTGGTGATGCAAGAAATTCTATTGAACATCATTGTCCAATTTGTGACCAATGCTTTTCTTTTGGTAGTCTTTTAACACAACACATGCACATGCATGCCAATGAAAAACGTCCATTTTGTGACCATAGAACTTCCCAGAAAGCAAATTTGAAAGTTCATCTTCAAAAGCACAAGGTAGACCATTTGCAGCAGAGTAGAAAAACAGGAAGAAATAAGGCTAATCTATCATCTGCGAGCTTTGAAATCCCAAAAACTTTGCCGAATAGTATCTGTTCAAATGACACTGAAATGAATGAGACTGATTCACCAATAAATGGTGTTGATTCCTTCCTGGATGATTTGGAAGGAAGTATTGCAGCCCAAGCTGAAGAATGTCCACCTCTCCCTTGCATGTTTTGTAATAAGGGTTTTCGACACTCTGAAGAGCTCCGTCACCATGTAGTGATACAGCACCGGCCCACGTTATGTGAGCCTGCCGTTCTCCGTGTGGAAGAGGGGTTGAAGCCTATTGTTGAGGCCCATGTTACAGTAAGCTCTCCAGAACAGGAGGCAAATGATGAAGATGACGGTGAACTCAGCTGCAAAGTGTGTGGACTGACCTGTGAGAGTGCTTTGAGTTTGGAGACACACATGAGGAAGCACAAGGATTCGTTTACCTATGGTTGTAATGTATGTGGACGACGGTTTAAGGAACCCTGGTTTCTGAAAAACCACATGCGAACACATTTGAGTAAAGCTAGGGGAAAATCTCAGCAGGATTTGGAAGGTCCTGCAACCGTCAACAATGTTCCGACACAGGAACCGCTTTCAGGAAATATTGTATCTCCTTATAAAATGTGCATGATTTGTGGATTTCTTTTCCCAAATAAAGACAGCTTGAAGGAACATAATAAAGTTCACAATAAGGATCTGCCTGATGATGATAGAATGGATGACTATTTAAATCCGGAAGTTGCGATATCACAGGAAACATTCCTGCAAATGCTAAATTTAAGCCCTCTCTTGTCACCAAATTGTAAATCTGTGAAGTTGGGAAAATGGATACCTGAACTTGATCCTTTCAATACATACCAAGCTTGGCAGCTGGCCACTAAGGGGAAGGTGGCAGTTGGCCGAGAAAATGTGAAAGATCCAGGGCAAATAGCAAACTCTGAGAACGAAGAGGAGCCCTCTGACAAAGAGGATTCCAGTGAACATTGGACCACCGATAAAGGCAGTAATGGTCCTACATTGGAGAATCACGATAAACCTAAAGTCAAGAACAGCAATATAGGCCAGAATGGACCACCTGCTCTGGGCGATGTGGAAATTGACCCCAAGTTAACCCAGAATAAACTTAAACCCACTGACTGCACAACAAAACTTAAACCAACTGACTGCACGATGTGTGGTAAGATTTTTAGAACCTACCATCAGTTAGTACTCCACTCCAGAGTACACCGGAAAGGCAGGAAAAGTGTGGAGAATCCTCCAGTTTCAGCAGATGGGGAAGCTGGCGCTCAATCTATAGATCCTGTTACGACAATTGAAGACCACAGCCCAGGAACTGACAAACCTGAGGAGGGTTCTGAAGAGGGCTCTGAAGATGGAGTACTAGGAGAAGGACTTTCATCAGGTAGGAAAATGTGAAACTATTTGGATGCTTGGGTTTAATGCTCTAAGTGCTTGTTGATTCTCATTTTTCAAAATTGTAAAGTCCCCCTTTTTTATCTAGAATAAGAACCTTTGTGGAAAAACTTCTGCCACTGAATCTATTACATAAAGTCAAACTTTTGAGTGACCCTGTAGTCCAATGCAGTAACGTTTCAAAAATGGAGTAGTCTTGCCAAATTCTAAGTTTTTATTTTGAAAAAAACTGAAAAATTAGTTTTACTACTCATCATCTCAAAACATTCATTAATTGGGAGAATCCAATTTCACGTTTTAGTAAGAAACTATGTTGTGACATTTTAAGTTGTAATTGAATCAGAAGTGAGTTTATTTGGGCTAAAATACTTGAGACTCCTTTTTTGGTTATTTATTGCTCTTCATTCCAAGTTTATACCGCAGGGAATTGCAATGGAACATATTGTCATAAAATTGTTACAATAGCATTCAAATGAATGCTATTAACATATTATTGACTTACTGATAAAATATTCTTCTAATATATGTAAATAATTAAAACCAACTTTGTGTTTTGAGAATCTCATCCTCTATCCCATTATACATTTTAATTCTTTTCCATGTCTGCGGAAGAGTCCAAGCCATTCCAATCAAATCCATTGTGGGATTTGATCAAATGTGTAATGAATCTGAAACTATTTAAATATGTTTGCTCCTGTGAAAATGGCTTCCATAGGTGACAAAAGGCAAAGAATACTTGCATAATATTACTCACAGCAGTTGCAAACTTTTGAGCTGTACTGAAAAATAATTCAATACAGCAACACTTGCTTTTTATTAAAGAATGGATTCCTGCTGCTAATATTTAATGTCATTTTTAATGCATTTCAATTCAAAACTTGAATTCAAGTGCAATATTATTCTAATGCCTTGTAATGTAAAAGTGATTAAAATGGTGTTTTCTCTTTGTTATAAGCATGCTACAGATACATCTAGAGATGAGCAAGTGCAACTCCTTTACTGTGCACAGACTCTATTTTTATAAATTAAAACACAGCAATGCCAAATGTGATCAAATTAACTTCCAAAAAAGTTGTGGGCATGTAATTGGAATAACTTGCATCTGTTGCTTTTAAGTGGAAGAAGCATCTTTCTTCTGGGGCAAATTTCCCATACCCCCCTGCCCCCAAATGCTGCACAACATAACAGGAGGAAGGAATTCCTCCTCCCTACACAAGTGCTATTTAAAGATTAGACTACTTGCTCACTTGATTTCTTCTGGCTGCTGCTTTGATGCCTCAAGTGTTTGCTGCTTTCTATTGCTGTTTCAAGTTACATACATCTCCAGGAAGTGGTGAGGCAGGTGCTGAAGAAGATTTTAACGGACTTCTGCACGAATCAGTTGTTCCCATACTTGGAAGCACCCATTGACAAGTGACTGTGCAGAGCAAGCCATATTGCTCAAAGTGGGAGGGTGGCTTTCAACGGGATCATTTCTCTTCCCAGAAAGTTCAGGATGCCATTTTCTAATCTTAAAATGTCACACTTGAGTGAAGAGGTCTGCCCTGAAATGTATCACTTGCTGCAACCACACATACAACCTTGAAGTAGGGCAGGTTGAAGGTGGCATTGCCAGTGACTGCCAAGATGTCACTGGCAATGAGCCTTAATACATCTGGCTCCTCCCAGCTCAATATTTCAAACATTTGTAATTTTCCAAAAGGTCACTGCTACTCTCCTCAAAGAATACAAACTGTTTCAGTCTCTTGACAGCACTCAGCAGCAGGTGGAGCACACAACTTTCTAGGATTGCAAGATTCACCATGATGCAGGTTGTCATTGCATGTACAGTGCTTTACTGGCATTGTATGACAACTGTTTTGTTCTTCTAGGAGCTGAGGGGAACTCTGCTTCCTGAATGTCCAGCTATTGTTCCCATATGTAGCACATATAGGTCAGGATCCAATCATATCCTGTTGTCTTCTCTGGCAGTCTACTTTGTTAGCTGCACTTGAGCAATCACAACTCAGTTGCCACCTTGTCAGCTATAAGCCAGGTTCAATGTGTAGTGTGCAATAAAGTAGACAATTAGTGTGCAAAAATGCTTCCGTTGCCTACGCTTCTCTGAAAAGTCTAATGATACTTTGCAGTGTAACTGAAGAATTACAGTTGTCGACTGTTATGTTGCCCAAAATCCCCACTGATGTGAGAGCCCTGATCACCAATTGAACGTGAGGGAGAGAAGGCAACTTAATCAGCAACTTTGGCCAGGCTGTTCATGAAAAGCTTACTCAAGTGATATCAGTTACCACAATCATAGAGTCATACAGCACAGTAGAGGCCCATTAAGTCCTTACCAACACTTAGAAATACTTGAACTTCCACTTAATCCTAACTTGGTCCATAGATCTGAATGTTATGATGTGCCATGTGCTCATCCACTTCCTTTTAAAGGATGAGGCAACCCGCAAATGTCAGGGCCCCAGGCAGTGCTTTCCAGACCATAATCACCCTCTGGATAAAATGTTTTTCCCCCACATCCGTGCTGCCCCTCCTCCCCAAAATCTCCTGCCTCGCACGTTGAACTTATGCCCCCTTGTGACTACCCTTAAACTAAGGGGGACTCTGTCCATGTCCCTCAATCTTGTATGCCTTGATCAGGTTGCCCCTCAGTCTTTTCTGCTCCAAAGAAAACAAGTTATGATGCGGAGATGCCAGTGTTGGACTGGGGTAAACACAGTAAGAAGTCTCTCAACACCAGGTTACAGTCCAATAGTTTATTTGGTAACAAATACCACTAGCTTTAAGGGCTCTGCCCCTTTGGTGTGTTCACCTGACGAAGGGGCAGAGCCCCAAAAGCTATGGTGTTTGCTATCAAATAAACTATTGGACTGTAACCTGATGTAAGAAGCATCAATGAAAATGACCCAAGCCCACCAAACCTCTCTTCATAACTTAAATGTTCCATCCTAGTGAATCTCTGCACCTCCTCCAATGTGATGATAACCTTCCTTGTAATGTGGCAACCAAACCTGCCTTGCTGTATTCTATTACCAAATTTCTATACAACTCCAGCATGACTTCCCAGTTTTTGCAATCTATGCCTCCTTTGATAAAGACAAGTATCCCATTAGGTCTCTTTCAACATCCTACTAACATGTTCTTCTTCCTTCAGGGACCTGTGGACAAATACTCCAAGAATCATAGAACCCCTACAGTGCAGAAGAAAGCCATTTGACTCATTGGCTCTTGCACCAACAACAATCTCACCTTGGCCCTTTCCCTGTATTTACCTTAGTGTTGTATCATTCGGAAGTGTATCTCCTCTCACTACTTAGGGTTAAGTTCTGCCCATTTCACCATTCGGTCTATATCTTGTAGCCCAAGACCCTTTGCCTCATTGTTAACCAACCAATCTTTGTCATCCCCAAACTTGCTAATTCTACACTCACATACTCATATGTCATCTATATAAAGACAAATAATAGGGGGCTAGCACGTCCCTGCAGAACGTCACTGGACTCTCTGGCTTCCCAGTCACTAAAGCAGCCTCTGTCTCACCCTCTGTCTCTTACAATTGAGCCAATTTTGAATCCACTTTATCAAACTACCCTGAATCCCACGTGTATTTACCTTCTTTACAAGTCTCCTCTTTAGGACCTTTTTAAAGGCTTTGTTGAAATCCATATCAGCTACATTGACTGCACTACCCTTGATTACACATCTGGTCACCTCTTAAAAATTTCAGTCAAATTTATTAGGCATGACTTCCCTCTGAAGCCATGCTGTCTGTCCCTGAACAAGCTTTACCTCAAGTAGGGATACATGCTCTCCTCTAGAATGTTCTGCAGTAGTTTCCCTGCCACTGATGTGAGATTCATTGGTCTATAGTTCCATGGTTTATCTCTATAATATTTCTTAAATAGCAGAACCAGCAATCCCAGTTTTTAGTCACATCTCGACTTGTCTTTGCCACCGACCATCACAATATTGGCTTGGCCACAGTGCAAAAATAAAAGCAAACACAATGAACTTTCCAAAGCAAATTTATGAATTAAAACTATGTCATACAAAAATTGATGATCAATCTTGTTTGTACTTTTTTTAATCTTTGGTAGTATTACAATGCGTTATGGGCCAGCTGATGGGAGGTTGCTGATTTTTTCCATAGAAATCACCTCACTACCCAGTAGTTGTCTTCATGGGTATTAGGATATGCACTTGTACGTTGGGTTACTTTGGTTATACACCATCTTTTCATAAAAGAAGAGTTATGCAGTCCATGTTGACATAATTGAGTAGCTGGTGTTGTCTGCAAAGTTTGCAGTAGTAGTAGCATTTAGTGTGGCATTGTGTGGTGAAGCACATGAATTTAAAATAAAGGTTGCAGTTGATGGGGATTGTCAGTTGGTGAGTGAAAGTGTGGTGGTGGTGGTGATTTTCACCAAAATCTGGCCTAGTTGGTAGGGTAAAGCATTTAACAGTGCATTCAGTATCCCACTAGTGGTGCCAAACAAGATATTTCAGCAAAGTGGTCCCTCTTCTTGCTATCTTGACCAAACCCTCTTAATATGTCAAACTTTTGAGGCTGCTGTGCCCTATATCTCACGAACTAAATGTTTCTCTGGTAAGATTCACATCTAGCAGCTGTCCAGCCACAATGCAACTTGTGTTTTGAACAGTTTTAGCCATTCATGCTATAGACTCCTTCTCCTCCTCCTCCTCTGCCACCACCACCACCACTGGTGCAATTGTTGGTATAGTGCATTGATTATTTTGTTTATCTCATTAAATTGGTAGAAAGGATAATCTCGTGTGTCTGCTGCAGATTGTTTTTCTGTATATGTCACATAGTAAACCTATCTGATTTCAGTTGTGCCAGAAGTCTTTTATAACTGGTTGTTTTCATCTCTTGCCAGTGAGAGAATAATCTCATTTCATAATGGAAGTTGTGGTGTAATTGAGATACTTCTGGTTGAAGGGCTACTGTACAAACTCCTGTACTTAACATGAAAATAGTTTTGAAGCTGGAAGCTCATTATGGTCACGTGACAACAATCAGTTAGATGAAATGTGATCGCCTTCCCATGTGTTGTGCGGTAACTCCTTTTTTAAAAAAACCTGCCTGCCAATGATGAACAGAGCAACTACTACTTTCAAGCTGGACAAGGACCCTCTTGTTTTATATGGATATAGATCGGATAGTTCTGCATTTAACTTACAAGGGCTAGAAATGTGTTGCTCTAGTGGAGTGGTGAAAGCTTGAAATTTAATTTTTGATCAGTAGTTTTGAGTTTGCAACTGACTTTTTGCAATGACAAATTAAAATGGGCAATATACGTGCAAACATTCACATCAAATCCTTGACTCCAAAAGCAGTATTATCGGGTTTAGTTTGCTACTGAGAATGATGCTCTGTTTTAATATCTTTTGAATCTTCTGAAGGTGGAAGAGTATAAACCATCATTCTCCCCAGGAATGATAATTTAAAGATGTGTACCCTGGGATTTTTAAAATAATGTATGTACTCTTTTCTTCGAAGGAGTCACATTTTCCTTAACTTGCAGACCATTGATGCTACAAGGAATTTGATCAAATGGATTTTCATGATTCAGCCAGAAACATCTTTGACTCATTCTTTTTAACTTGGACAACAAGCTAGTTGTTAGTACATATCAGTTCAGATACTACAGTAGGATTGCACCATCTAGTGCTCTGCTATTTTATTACAGAAAAAACATTCTCCATTTTACTAAATTACTGATGCCTTAGAAATGCAAGTGACATTGCAGTTTGATAAAATGACCTTCAACTGAATAAAAGTCTGGTTATGACTAATCACTGTGTACTATTGTGAATAGGCTAATCTGAAGTTCACATTAGCATATGTAGTGTTGTGAAAAATTACATTTAATACCATGGGGGGAAAAAAATTAGGAAGATGATCATATTTAACATGAATCATATAATTCCATCTTCCTTCCTTTATCATGTTATCCTTTGTAAAAATTAAACTTTGTTACTTTAAGGTCCTACTTGGTTCTTTGAAACTTCACCTTAGACCCTCCACTCCTCACCTTCCCCATGCCTCACTTATGCCCAGCACATCCAGGTGCTCCCCACTAATTTGAAAAAAAAATTGATTTCAAGTATCCAGATCAACCTTTACCCTCATTGGGTTCTTGCCATTTGTATACTAACCTTAGTATTGTTATATACTATACTAAGTACATAATATATAACTACGCTATATTTTTGCTTTCACCTTACAAATGGCTGAGAAGTTATGTGCATGTGCGATATTATATACATATTGTGTGCACATTTGGAATTGGTCCAAGACAGTGTCCATACCATATTCCATTACTTTATTCCGTTTATCTAGAAACTTTCAATATTTTTGAAAATTTAATATTTGTTTAATTTACTGACACAATGCCCTTTTAGTATGGCTTTTATTGAAGATTAAGGCATTGAGTAAAGATTTTCTATATTTTAACTTGTTAGTAAATAGCATACAATGGTGTTTTAAGGTCAGTTAATATATTTGATGGCAACTTAAGTTGAGGAAGCTACTTCTAAGTTAACCACATGGCCATCCAGTGGCCACAGCCTGCAACTGCATCATGGGAATTAACATGGGAAATTTTTGAATAGGTTTTCATTTTTTTGAAAGATGGGTGTCTCTGGACTGACATTGATTACCCACTCTCTAGTTGTCAGTGTGACAATGGACAACCTTGAACCCCAGAAATTTACAATGGTAAACGTTAGTTCTAGGGTTTGACTCCTATATTGCTGTATTTGCTGATTTCACATTTTTCCATTAATGATCATTGGGATAGCATTCATAAACACATCTGGCTGTCCTCTAAGTATCAAGGTTTAAAAAGAACTACATCTACCTTGTATTGGCTATCTTGGCACATCCACATAAGATTAAAATCTGGGATCAACCTGTGCATCTCTGCAACATCTCTCATTCCTACTGTTTTATTGAAGTTGATTACGTCAGATTCCTTTTGGTATATAGATGGGGAGCTTTGCTTTTATCACTTTGAGATTTCCCAATGCTGCCTTCTACCTAGGTAGTGCCTACATTGAAATTGCCAGTCTAATGCAAAGCAAATTATGAACATGGTGAATGCAGCTAGTCTCGGCAGGCAAACTATTTGAACATTATAGAGTTGGTAATCCAAGTGTTGATTTATAGTTAAGAAACTGATGCATCTTGTGTGGAGGCAATGCTGTATTCCTAAAATCAACATTCAAATTTCTAAATACATTGATGTTAATGGGCACATTCAGCTTCTTTGGTGTGGAGGAAAGAAAGGTAACAAAAATCTTTTGAATAGTCAACTGGCTTTGTAGTCAGCAATTAAATTGATAGCTTGCCTCTGAATTTGGTTGTTACCTATGCTTTTATACTCTGCATTCATACTTTGGCTTTGCAAACTTTTGCATTATTATACTTATATTAAGGATATAAATGCAAATTTTCTTGCAGCCCATTTTCAAAAGATTTCTGCCACCTGTTAATAACAGATGTGTAATTTTGAAGTGTTTTCATTGCATGTAATATATAATTAGTAAAGGTGCACCATTTTTGTATTAATGCAACATTTCCAAAAAGAAAGAGATTAAAATGGTTCTTATTATTGTCTCTCCATAGACAGGAGTGAGGATGGCTCAGACCGAGGAAGAAGTAGAGAGGCTGGCTCATCTGGTGAATGCACTTACTGTGGAAAGTCTTTTCGTTCGAACTATTACCTCAATATTCATCTCAGGATACACACAGGTTTGTCTGCTTTTTGCTTTAAGAAATTTTGTAATTGATTTTAAACAGGTGAAATGTTGCTGCAGACTTCATATAGGGTATAAGATATTGCCACTTATTACAAAGGTATAGACTAAAAACAGGTTGAACTTTGTGAATTGGGACCACAAAGAATATCAATTTGTTATCTGAAGTGGAAACAGGCCTTTGGATGGATTTTGCTTCATGACCCAGAGTCCATTTATTGTTGTATCATGTTTATCTACCCTTGCCACTAAGAACATGCCCTAATTTAAGGAAGAGTGTTCTTTCCCAGCCTTATCTTTCATAGAAGAGGAGTTTTGAAAAATGCTGGATGCTAATGGGTTGACCTATGAAATTAGTTTACTGCCATGCTCAGCAATTGCTTGGGGTCTAATTAATGAATTCTGATTTTGATTATTTTGCAATTCTAATCCAATTTTTCATTTACAGTTTGCCTGTGGCTGTGCTAAAATGCTTTAATATTGTCTCAATAGCAGGGAGACAAAACTATCTAAATATCAGTTGATCCTACTTTTCTAGAACTCTGCCTTGCATGTGTGCTGTCCCATTGAGGAAAACTTACTTGACCTTGTTCAAAACTTTGTGAATCTTGTACTTCTGTCTTTTTTTAGTTTTCTCTCAGTTCTGTATTTTAAAGTCATTTGCATGTCTTTATTGTGCTGTGTATATAAGCTTTAGCCTTTTTCTGCTGACTTCAGTCCCTAAGGCCTGAATAATGCTGAGCTGTTTTGAGTTCTTGACATATGTTTTCTTTTAACTGTGGTGACCAGAACTACATGGCATATTCCATGATTATGCCATTTCAGTACCCTTCATCCATTGCCCAGTTTGTTTTCCACTGACTAGTGCATTATATATTACTCCCAAATCCTTTGTTTGGCCTCTACCAGCAGAATGGCAAAATCAAATCTCTCCATCTTTGTGTGCATTTACTGTTTCTTGATCTCCATAATTCATTACTATTATCCAGATTAAAATCCATCAGCCTGTCTACTTAAATCTTTCTGAAAATAATCAAAAATCTCATTTAATTTTTGATCATAGACTGACTGCCCATTATACGCAACTTGATTTTTCTCCTCTACTTATTTCCCCCCCCCCCCGCCATCTACTTGTTTCTTCCCCCCCACCATGATTCTTATTGAATAACCAGTCTTTAATTAGTGAGTTACAGCATTGCCCCATTACACATTGTCCCATACACGTTTTGAAATCTTTGATTTTTCTGTTTCCACTAGTGTCTAAACACTGAATTTCCATAGGTTTTAAAATAACTACTGATTTTCATTTTAAAACTTTCAATGAACCAAGCATTGTAGAGGCTAACACAATGAACAGCAATATTAAACAAATTATTATCTGGTCTGGACAGCCATATAAACATGTTAGTAAGTATAAATGGGCTAATTCTATTCATGATGCGTCTGAGAGTATGCACTTGGGAATATGGTAGTAAGTTTAGTTGACACATTCCTGAATGAGCAGGGATCAGATGATTTCCTCTGAAGGAGGGAGAAGGCTAGTGTCAAACTCAGCCAGTTCCATCTGAGAAGATATCATGGACTAGAGAGGAAAACCTGTCCATTTCAACTTTAATCCCTATCTTCATAATGGGTTTACTCCTATGGAGTTTTAAAGTAGGTAGCAATAACTCACTGGCTACTGTAAAATAAAATAGCTTGATGGTATATATCGCCAAAACTTTTTTTGTCTGTTAGCTAAAAGATTGAAGGTGTCAATATAAGAAAGACCTCAGTTACCCTAACATAGAATAAGAAATAGCGCAAGGGACAGAAGTGTATTTAGGAGAATTTTCTTGACTAATTGTTGGTCCAGTGAGGGAGGAGACATTTCAGGATGCAGTTCTGGGAATGAGGTGGATCAAATGTCAGTTGGGGAATATCTAGCTATCAATGATCATAGTTTGGTTAATCAGGGACAACAACCAAGAGTATATTCAGTAGGGTGAGAATAGACTTATCCCAGATTGGTCGTCAGAGCATTAAGGTAATGTTAAGCTGCTTTTGGTTGAGTTATAGTCTAAAGTGCATTTCTATACTGTGGATGCTGGAACCTGATGTAAAACGCTGGAAAATCTCAGCAACTTTAACAGCATCTGGAGAGAGAATAGAATTAGAAGTTTCAACACCAAGTTAAAGTCCAACAGGTTTACTAGCTTTTGGAGCATTGTACCTTCATCAGGTGAGTGGGATTTCAATTCACACAAGGCATATAAAGACAAAGTCAATTTACAAAATAATGGTTGAAATGCGAGTCTTTTACAGGTAATCAAGTTTTAAGGTACGGAATGTGAGCCGGGAGAGGGTTAAGCATAGGTTAAAGAACCTAGACCAGGATGTTGGGTTCATGTCACACTATATGTAACTCCCACAAATTGCCTGGGCTTTCAAAATCTCACTAACTGTCCCGTTGGAAACAATACATCTCTAACGTGTGCTTAATGCTTTGGTCCGTCCGTCCGTCCTTTTTTAAGGCTTGATTATTGCAAAGACTCACATTCCAAACATTATTTTGTAAATTGGCTTTGTCTTTATATGCCCTGTTTGTGAAATGAAGTCCCACTCGTCTGATGAAGAAGCAGTGCTCCAGAAGTTAGTGGCATGTGCTACCAAATAAACCTGTTGGACTTTAACCTGATGTTGAAAGGTTTCTTATTGTTTACCCCAGTTCAATGCCGGCATCACCACATCGAAAGAGAATAGAGTCCAATGTTTCAAGTCTAGGTGATCTTTTCAGTGTTGGTAGTATTTTGCCTTTATCTTGGTGTTTGTCTCAGGCTTTGTTCATTATGCTTTACCTGTTCATTCTATTGAAGATGGCATCTAATAGATGTCCAATTGATTATATAAGTGAGTAATAGGCTAAGTTTATAATATTCAGCAAAGGGTAGGTGAAAAAGAAAATCTGAACAGCAAAGACTTGAAGCTGATATAATTAAAATGGTTGCATCAACATGAAATTTGAATGGTAAATCATGAATGCCTGTACCACTGGGGGAAGGCATGTTGTGGGATTCCCCAGAGGATCAGCACTAGGGCCACTGCTCAGTATGTATGTACTGGACACAGTTTTAAAATTGGCAAGTGACATAAAATGTATGTGTTGTGAATTGAGGGAGATAACAATAAATTTTATGAACAAATAGACGGCAAATGGAATGAGCATTCAAGATGAAATGTAGTGCAATGACCAGTTCAGTGATAGGAAGGATGAGGAGAGGCAGTGATTAAAAATAGACCCAATTTGGAAGAAGTACAGGAACAGATACCCAGGTATGCGTATGCAAATTGTTGAAGGTGGAAGGCTTGTTGTGAAAATGGTTTAAAAGCTGTATTTCTCAAGGCATCAAAAATAAAAGCAAGGAGGTTGTGATAACCTTTAAGAAAATACTAATTTGATATCAAATGGGGAAAGCACCAGATACAAAGCCTTTTGAGAGAATGCAGGAAATATCTACAAGAATAGTTTTAGGAAATGTGGATTGATGAGAAGGTGAGCTTGTATCTCCTTGGAGAAGAAAAGCTTAGGAGTCTATTCTTCACCGTCCCGCCTCACTATCATCCCATTCTCCGAATCACCAAAGCAAACTTTTTTAGTAGTGAAGTTTCCTTTTTGAGAGTCTCTGGTTCATGTGATGTATTAATATTTCTGCCCTTCTCAAAGGGACAAAGTGTGCAAGACTGAAATAGTGTTTAAACTAATTAAGGATTATGATGTAAAATTACTAATGTAATTTGTGACAATTGTTAAGTCTGTATCTGAATGCAAATTAATGAGTACGTTCTAACTATTGAAGTGCTATATTTAAAACCATTTTTGTTTTTACAGGTGAAAAGCCTCATAGATGTCCTCTCTGTGACTATGCTGCAGCGCAAAAGACCTCACTTAAATATCACTTGGAGCGACATCATAAGGGTGAGCAGAAAAAGGCTGAAGAAAAGAGTGATCCTCCAAAAGGTTCACTGGCATCTCCAAAATTGGAAGTACTAACAAAAGGAAGTGATGAACCTGTTCAGGAATCTGTAGACTCAAAAAGGTTGTTTACAGATTCTTCAGGCAGTGCCAAAGATTCAGATGCAGACTTGTCTCGGAGGAAAAACAAACCGATCCATTCTTCTCGCCCGATTTTTCCGAATGCTCTCTTTACAAACGTGAGTAGAGAGTTCCCAGACTTGAACAGAGATACTAGTTTGCTTAACAGTCGCCGGATTTTCTCTAATGCAATGCTGCCACACCATGAGAAAACAAAGGATGAGAAGGTGGTGAGTGAGTTGCACAGGACTGACTCTGACCCAAAGGTAGTTATTGACCTGGGCAATTCCAAGATTTTAGAGGAATGTTCGATGGAAGCATCGCCAGAAACTGGTGTGCAACAGAATAGTGCTAAAAACCCAAGATGGGAACCTGCTTTGATAAGTGACCAATGTTATGTTAGTGATAGAGTTAGAATAGAGGACTTCAGTGATCAATCTCAATCCAGCTCATTAGAAAAGCCCTTGAATCTCTGCACCATGGTGCATCAACAAAGCCTGTGTAGTGATGGAAGTCCTTGGGGAAAAGCATCTACCTCAGTTTCCAAGAGTGCCTTACTGAGCAACACATGCCCAATTTGTACTTACAGAACTTTGTACCCAGAGGTCTTAGTGATGCACCAAAGGTTGGTACATAAATACAATGCTGACCCAAGTCCGATAAATGGAATTCGAAGTGCTGTTTGCAGTGGGTCAGTTAAAAGCAGACGCACTGGATGCCCCCCTGCACTATTAGGTCAAGATGTCTCTTCACTTGCCACCAAAGAAATGACCAGAGAATTTTATCGTCGGACCAAGTCACCGCCACCAGCAGCTTCACCAGATGCTCCAAATTTGTTGCTTGGGAAGGCATCATCATCATCCTCCTCGTCAACCTCTTCCTCCTCCTCCTCCTCCTCGTTACCCCATTCTCCGTGCAATAATCTCCTTCCCTCTGTGGCAGGATCCAGATCTTCAGGTGACTTTAAAGCATTTAAGGTGTCCCAGAATCCTAACTTGCATCTAGAAAATTATGGACCAATGCATACTGAACTTAGACAGACACCGGATGTGCAAAAAATGGAAAGAAGTGGATCATCAGAAGCCAGCAATAGTAAGAGAAATATGCCTGAAAGACCTGGTATCAAGTTGGCCTATGAATCTGATGGACCTAGGGGACGCTTCTTTAGATTTGACAGTTTTTGGGCTCCAAATGCAAGCAAAATGTGTCATACTAATGTGTCTGAGAATCAGGGAGGCTTGGACTCTCATGAGCCTACAGCTAAAAAAATGAAAATAAACAGTCCTTTAAGAAATGACCAGCTTGCATTTGGCATTAGGAGGGGTGCCCCAGGAAGAAATTTAAAACTCTTATCTCAGGAGATGCCCCCAGTTCAGGCAAGAAACTCTGGGGTCTCGTCTAAGTCTGGCTCAGCCTTGGATTCAAATGGAGTTGACTCACATTGGAATGTATTGAAACTTTTGAAGTCCTACAGCCCTCAAGATTTTGCCTCGTTATATAATAATTGTGGACCCAGTAATAGAGATCCTAACATTGGTCAAGAAGGTAGGTGTGCTTTTAAAAACTTTGTCTAAATGTATTTTTACAGTTTGATCAGTGTTTTAAATTATTACTACATATCTTGTAGCTTGAGGTTTTACATTTTTGAAATAGTGCTCCACAGAGGGAAAGGCTCACGGAATGGTGTCTGTCCATCTTGGGAGGCAATGGACTGCACTCAAGGTGTGCATGTCACTTCTGGGTTGGAGAGCATCTGCAGGGGCTGAATGTGAATGACCCCAAGGTCAGCTCATAAGCTCTCTTTGCCATCTGGTTATTTATTTTCGTCTTGTGCTTTTTCCATGCACTTTGCTTGTCTCAGCAACAAGGATTTCCTATATATCAACTTCAATCTTGATCAATTTGGGAGGTCTTGTTTGCAGATGTCCTTGTATCAAATGTGGCCAAGCTGTTGGTCTCATGCAAATAGCAAGTAAACCATAGAGCATGTCTTTGGGGATGTAACCATTCTCTATTCAGCTCACATGGTTGGATCATGTGAACCAAATGAATGACAGTCACATCCCCAGAGATGTCAGAGCATAAGAAAAGTGGGGACAAAAAGAACACCTATAGTTTATTGGGTCCAAATGTTCATTTAAGCCTTCCCCACCCAAAGGTCTGCAAGCACAAAATTATTTTTTTAACTTTAGTTGTTTAGCAGATCGATAATTTTGTACTTCGTAACGTCACCAACCCTCTGCACTAGCTATTCTTTCACTTTTGTCAAGTTTTTAATTGAAAATGAATGCACCATCTCATGCACAGACACAACCTGCACATTTGATACATGCTGATTCTCTCAAAAACACACAATTACTGAAAAATTACTACTTATGCTTTTGGCCAACTAACTTGACTTTAAACGAGTGCTTCAATCACCTGCTATGGACCAGCCTCTTCAATTTGGGCTTCTTTTGATAGAATTTTTAAAATATCACTGGTAAGGTTTGTTTGAACAAACAGAACATGTACACAGTGAAGGAATGTTTACATGGGCTGAACTTCTGACAACACCATCTGCTTTGGACCAGCAACCTCATTATGGGTTTCCTCTGATCTTGTCTACAAACTGCTGATTTTTAATTGTGTTTGAAGTCAATTATTGATGTGCAGATGCGACGGGTTAAATGAAGATTCAGATTAAATTAATGCTGGGATGTTTAGTGTGGCAGGATTGAAAGCTGTTAGCACGTAAACTGCAGGCATAATTGCCCTGCTAAATCTTTAGCTCTTTCCAGTGGAAATGGGTTTTGAATGAGAAGGTGTCAGTGATCCAGTTTTCACTTTACACTTGATGTAGGCAGTAGGAAACACTAAATATCTTCAAGCCCAAGTATCTTCGAGCACTTTGAATTACAGAACAGGTCTTGTTGGTCTGTGACAGCATTCTCTGGGGCAGACTAGTGTGTTGGATGGAAGATCAGGAGTGACGTGGGAAATGCATTACACTCAGCAAACTTGATTAGCCCATGATGTTTCCAATCACTGCTTGTTCATCACACTGATTTTTTTTTTGCCAGAGGAGACAAAGTTCTGGTGCCACTCATTTCTTGTTGTTTTTTGCATCACTTGTCCCTATCAAGGTGATGCCTTTCCATCTTGGCTGACTTGCTGGTTGATGTCTGAAAAATAAAACCAGCTGCTTAAAGAATCATGCCTGACAAGTGTGATGCTGCTGGAGAAACACATCAAGCTTGTGGCTTTTAATTTAATGCAATTTATTCATACTTGCAGTCTTGCACTTTTTGTGGGCTGCCAGCACTGATGACAATGAAAGCTGACAAGTAGTCATGCCGAGGCTCATAGTAGCCAGAGAGGGCCCAGGCATATCAGAAATGCTAATGACATCTTCTATCCTGAATTTTTAACAGGATCATTTCTCCTGCTGTTTTTCTGGTCATTATGTTACTTGGGACACATGCAGGGCACAGAGATGGTGTCAGACACAATGAAAAACTGATCATTGTTGCTCAGCAACTGTTCACACCTTCTAGAAGTGGAAGATTTTCAGGATAAAACTCAAACAATAGCACTGGTGATGTGGCTTTGCTGATTTGTTGTATGTTTGTTCATTATATAAATACTAGCTTTAGAAGACATGGTTGGAAAGTTTTGTATAATTTAAAGTATGTTTCTTGTATCTCGCAGCAGAACAAGGATCAGCCAGAGTTCTGAGATCTGGAAAAGTTGCTGAATTTAAGGAATTATTAGGTTGTTTCTGAAGCGAGCTATATCTCTGGAACAATTTGTTCAATCAGTGTTATGCAGGGAAAATTCTATGGAACGAATGCTGCACCTTTTTTTGATCATTTTTTACTGAGGGGTTTTCATTTCTCATTTTACCATAATACACAACAAATCCCCAAAATCTGTTACGGTACAGAGTGACCATTATTCCACATGTATACAAATATTTATACAAATATTCAGATCATCGATCATTGTAATTGTTCTAGTTGACATCTGTTTTTGTATGGATAGTTTGATTTATTATCATGTATTAGAATACAGTGAAAAGTATTGCTTCTGGTGAGCTATATAGACAAAATATATCATTTATAGAGAGTATGGGGAGAAGGGAAGGAGAGGGTGCAGAATAGTGTTATAGCCATCGCTACAGTGTAGCGAAAGATCAGCTTAATAATATGGTAGGTCTATTCAAAAGCCTTAGAAAGTAGAGGCAGTGGTGGACTGTCTGAACTATAGTGTCTGGAGAGACCAGAACAGGTTGGTGGGCATTTGGAAACTTAAAGCTCAACCATTTCATTATGCTTGATGTAGAAAGGTGTGTGTTCTCCATTACACTTCTTTGAAGTCAATGACTATCTCTCTTTCATTGACATTGTGGGAGAGATTATTGTTGTCATGCCAATTCACCAGATTCTCTTTCTCTTTACTGTACTGTCTCATCATGAAAGGATAGCAGAAAAAGTGGGAGCTCTCAGGATAACAGGATAAAGCCATGAGCACATGGCCCCATGATGCATGTCCTCCTACATAGGATAACAATTGCACAGTATACAGGATTAGAATACAATGAATTGGAACCTAACTTAGCATCCCAGAGTCCCAAGCAATGAAAGGATAGCCCAGATAAAGGGTAACGTCAGGATACTGTCACTGGCACAAGAGGTGGTTTTAAGGTGCAGACTTCTATATAGGAGCCAGTAAGCCAAGGATTCTTGGCCCCACCATCTGTAAACACAAACCATTTTCCATAAAGGAAACCCTAGCAACAAAGGGCAGGAAAACCAAGTTCCCCATCAATGGGGTATCGCCGAGAGATACAATTCTCCTCCCAACATGATGAATGAAATCCTGTTAGAATTAAATATAACAAATCAGAGCCTGTATGAGCATCTTACCTACCTAAATAAAGAAAAAAAACTCAGAAGAATACCAGGATTACTAATACACCAGATATAGTCTAACAATGTACATTTCACAAGATTATCTAGAACCATTATATCCTCATTCAAAACCTCCTCCCAGTCTTGAAAGAGGAGGACAGTCTGGAAGTCCCTATATAATGCCAATTGGAGGAGGGTGATCTCCAACTAGCTAATCTCCTCCAACCAGCTAATCTCCTCCAACCAAAGAAAGTCACCACTGTTGAACCAAACCACTTGGATTCGCACTCAGGCCTCACAGCCAACAGGATACTGTATCTCCAGGGGAATCAAGTCTCAGTAGTCACTGTTAGTGCCCGTGAAACCAAATAAATATGAAATCACATAAAGACATTTCATTAAGAATGTACTGAAGTCAAAAAAATGGTCATCCAATGGGAGTGTTCCAGAAGATGAGCCTTTAAATTACCCCTTGTTCTATAATAGGACATCAGAGTTTGTGTAAATAGTGTAATGAAGTCCTGCAACTGATCCAGGTCTTGTCACCTAACTACCAAACAGCAAGTTTAGTGAGGTATTGTTGAATAGTGAGTAGAAATGAATGCCTTGTGTTCCCTTTCCATTTCCTTACCAACAACTGGAAGGACAAAAATCTCTAATTCCGCTTTCACTTGGATCACTTTACTTGAGACCTCCCCTGCTATCCCATTGATTAAAAAGTAATTGATCAGCCTTTAGTCAGAAAGAGAAAATAAAATCATGAGCTATTGCTTTACAGTGGGTGGGATATCATATTTTCACTGCCTTAAAAAATTAATCAAATTTAACTTCTGAAGGACCTGTATCCCTTTTTGATATAGAAGAAATTTAGCAATAATGATATTCTGACTACCACCAGCAGAGACTTTAAGAAAAGGGCATTTCTCTGTTCAGTCTCCAATTGGCTTTGATTTTTCTTCCCTTGATCACTTTGTAGAAAGAACAAGCCCCTGCCACACCAAAATGCATATTTTTTATGCATCATGGTGTAATGGAAGATGCAAATATATTGTTTTTAATGAAGATAAGTACAGCAAAGTAGAAAATAGCAGTGGTTAGTGTTGCTGCTTAACAGTGCCAGGAACCTGGGTTCAATTCCTGGTTTGGGTCATTATCTGTGCGGAGTCTGTATGTTCTCCCCCTGTCTTTGTGGGTTTCCTCCAAGTGCTGCTCTTGGTTCTCATAGTCCAAAAACATGCTGATTAGGAGCATTGGCCGTGCTAAGTTCTCCCTTAATGTACCCAAACAGGCACCAACTAAAGGATTTTCACAGTAACTCATTGCAGTGTTAATATAAATCTACTTGTGACACTAAAAAAATAAACTTGAGGGCGAGTTCACTAGTTAAATATGTGCATTTAGGAGGCTGGAATTGGTGAGTTAACTCGACTGAAAATAAATAAGGGGTGGTACTCGGTTGAGGACAGAATTGGACCTTTGATCAGTAGTTTCTTGAGGCTGCATCAGGCTACCAATGATGACGTGATTAATAGCTGTTTTTGAGTATTTGGCTCAAACTCCAGATCCCTTTGCTCCCCAAGCTGGGCAAACAGTCCTGGGTCTCGAATTTATTTTCTTCATTCTTTGTGAATACTAGGATATTATTTGCAGAACCTGGCAGGATACTGTACCTAGTTAGCTATATTTAGGTCAACCTATAATCTTTGAAATGTCTAATAATCCTTGCAGCCATTAGTATGTTATAACGTAGAATTAGATTTTGTGTTTGCACTCTGAATTAAATAAGAATTTTGGCATTCATGCATTGGATCGATGGTAGTGCCTGGGATTGGACAGAACAGAAGACTGAGCTTGAGTCTATTTAGTATCTTGACTAATCAAAATCCCAAGAACATGTCAATTATATTTTTGAATTATAGTCACTGTGGTAGCGAGCTTGTGTACAGCAAATGTTAATGAGATAACTTACCTGTTGGTTGAGGAATAAATATTGGCTAAGGTAAGGGCCACTTCCTTTTTTTGCTTACTGGAAACTTTGTATTCACCAGAGAGCTTTAGCATATCAGTCACGCAACATCATCCTCAGTTTTGCACTGAAATGTTAGCCTAGATTTCCTACAAAGTTTGGGTGATTGCTGCCACCAAGCTGTATTTAATTATGTTCCTAGAGTCCTAATTGAAAACCTTGCATGTAATGTACCAAAAAAGCTTGCAATTGTACACCACCTTTTATCACATGGTCCAGGCATAAAATAATTTTGAACTGCAGTGACTATTATTATCTAGGTAAAAGGTTTTTTTGCTTATTGGTGAATTTCTGGCATATTAATATTTCTCTTGGGTAGGTTTGGGAGGGAGGTTGAGAGAGAAAAGTTCAAAAAGTGGTTAGATTTTGGTCAATTACCTCAGGTTTTTGATAGTTGGGTTAATTTGTATCATCGAAGCACACATAATGGCCAAATGAGAACTGGAATTCATCTGGTTTCATTTTACATTTACACAGGGAAGAGGCCTTTCCAGTATCTGCAGCACTCTAACAGTATGTCGCAGAAAAGGAGCATTAATCATACTCATAGTGGATCTTTAGACAAAGAGTACATGACCCAGTGAAACCTGTCAACGGAATAAGGTAAATATTACTACGAGGAATGTGCTAGCTTCTTGTGAACGAGTAAAATTGTAATAACTAGTAAGTTGGCCATTTTAAACCAAACTTGCACCTATTTTAATAAAGTAACACACAACCAGGTAGTTGAGCCACATCATAAAAGAATAAGGTTTCGCTAGAGGCAACAAAGGTTGGACGTAAGTCTAGTAAGTGGCAGAGCAAGAAGAAAAGGGAACAACATGTCCTCTATATCTGACACCAAAAATCCAAAGTTATTTATTATATAACAAAGCTGCTTATTGATTTTGGCAGTTTTTGCCAGACTGGTTTAAAATTGAGGTAAAGCCATGTTTCAAAACGTTTAAGGAAGTATTTTAATAGCATTTGCATTTGGTAAACTATTTGACATCCCATTTTGGCAAAGAGCCATGGGAGGATTGGGGCTCAATCTGCAAGTAGGCTGCATGTATTGTCAAATTGAGTTTAAGGGTTTGGGGCCTGAGGCAATGGCAATAGCCCATAGAACAACGAATTAGCAACAACCAAGAATAGGCTTTTAGAATTAGAATCATACAAAACTAATGATTTGAAGATGCAAAGGAAGCATTTTAAATCTTTTAATTTTAAAACTCTAAATTTAGAACACAGCTGTCTAGAATTGTGCTGTCAACATCACAAATTAGTGTAGGCAAAACGTATCAAATTATTTGTGGCTGGATATGGCAATAGGAAATTAATTACAAACAACATGCAAACTGATTTTAAATGCACTAAGAATCCACCTTGAACATTGCTTCATTTTGATTGCGCTGCATGTCCTCTAGCACTCTACTTACCCAGTTTACTCAAGCGCAGGCTTTTTAAATATTGCTTTTACTTCAAATGGCCATTGTTGATTCATTTCTAGTTTAGAGCAATAATTTTTATAAATTCACACAAACAGCAATGAAAAAAAATCAGAAATCTTTGGTAATGTTGAGAGGAGAGTTTAACACTGATCCGGATACCAACACCCAAGACCATTTTGAGTGGCCACCAGGTCTGGATCTGTTAAACAGCATTCAGTCAGTAGATTGGGACAGATTAGTTATTTGATGACATGCTTTTTGCATTGTTGTACAAGCCTGAAATTAGAGTTTCACCTGTACAGCTTTTCACAACCATTTGACATCTCCAAGCATTTAATAGCCAATGGAATACTTCGAATTATAGTCACTGTCATAATACGATGTTGAGGGGAAAACTGTGCAGTTGAAAAGTTCTTGAAGTTGATCTTCAACAGAGGAACCATACTTCAAATATTGTCTGACTTTAGAGAAAACATTTTTGACTTTGTATTTTAATTTGATTTGGTATTTTATTTGACAGTAGGCATACTGTCTTCTGGACTAGAAAATGAAGGGTTTTTTCCCCTAAGTAACTTAGTGTAAATAACAAGATTTTGCAGGGGTCCTTCTGATAGAGCCATTCTAATCTGGGGAATTGATAAATGAAACACAGCGTAGGTAGAAGGGATGGAGCACGTTTCTAAATTCCAAACCTCCAAGAAGACAAGTGCTGAGGAGAGGGGCATGTTTCTTCAGGATGAAATGCCAATAGGTACTTTACATTTTGCTCTTTGTTTTCTAGTTGCCTGTGATGTATTTCTGATTCTCCCATTATATTTTCTAACAGTATACATTCTTGACCCCAGATCTGTTGAAAGCTGTGAATGGAATACTCCTTCTGTGTCAAGAGTTGATTTTTAGGGTGCCAGCTGACCCACTGGTGAAATCTGACAACATCTGAAGTACAAGATCCACCTCAAATAAGCTGTGATTTGTACATGTATTGAACACTACTATTCCATTCATTTTGGGTTATGTTTTTGTTCTGGTTGTAAGCAGAAATTATATATATAAATATATATATTTACAAATTAACTTGTATTCCATTTTGATTATGAACTTGAAATTGTACTGTTTCTAATTGTCAACTGTTCCTGTTTTTTGCAATAACTATATTGCTTGGCACTAATAAATGAGTCGGGGGAGGGGGCATCACTTCTGCAATGCCAGGCTCTAGATTTTTTGTTTATGAATTTTGGTACCTGATATATTGACATTTCTGGGAAATTGCGTTACTGTTATTGAGCTTTTTCTTTCCACTGAAAAACGAGCAATAAATTGTATGACCTGTGGTAATGCTTCTAGCATCAGTCTTCCAATAGTCTCTTTATATTCCATTTGGTGGCACAGCTGTGGTAAACAATACTTTGGTATCCTTAAGTTGCAATATTACAAAATCTTGCATTTGGAACACTAGTCCTCTGCAACTGAAGAATATGAATATATTCTTTATATAATATATTCATAATGTGTACATGAGATGCACCAAATATGGTTGCCCATTGCACAGTGCAGTGTTGGATTATCAGATAGTAAGACCACAAGTGTTACCTGGCAGACAATTGCACTGTTGGGAATATAACTTATAAATCTTTTCACATTCACCTGGGCAAACTGCAACAAATGCATGCTGGTCATATCAGGTCTACTAATATTTCAGAAGTACATTTTGTGTATTTTTTAAAAAAAATTGAAAACCCAGCAAAGCAGAAATTTGGTACTAAACCACGTTTAAATTCACAATTTTTAAAAAGAATCTATGTAATATATAGTTTCCCTTGTTCAATTTTAGACCATCTTTCCATAAGATCAAAGTTTGGGGAAGGTGGGTGGGTGCACGTTGAGCATATCGTATGCTCTGATTTTTCATTAGGTTAATTATGCAAGTTTCTTGATTCTCCCAAATGACAGACTAAGAGATCTTTGGGCCTCCTCCTTCCCCAGGTGAAACATTAGATAATTACAAGGTAACAAGTCAGGAACTGAAGCAATATACCATAGCAATGTCTAGTTTTAACAGCCGTTCAAGCTGTAGAATTCTCAGATTCTGAAAACAAATGTTCTTCTATGCATCTCCAGACATGTAATTAATTTAACAATAAGCAAAATATTGATCTACAGAGAAATGGAAAAGCTTAAGTGTTTAAACTAAAATGCTCATTGGATGAAGAATATTTTTATAGGCTACTGATTACAGAGTACTCTAGTTAACTGACATCTTTCAGAAGAACAAAGCTTTATTGAACCAGTTAAGGAAGAATTCCCAAAGTTTGATTTCAAAAATAAAGCTACATATTTGACAGAGTATAGAGCGTGCAGATTTTTATAATTTGAACATTCCTACTGAGTTCAGCTTTCTTAGCTGGAAGCAATGCTGAACGATAGCTGACAAGTGCTGTCCACTTTAAACTGTTGTCTCATCTCCTTGTATTAGCTCTTAGTAGCAAAGTTTATTGCTGAAACCTTGCTAATAGACAGCTGAAAAGAGGAAGATGTACAAGTGCATTTTTGTTATAGTCATATTCAATATTTACCAAAATCTCAGCATGTTTTTTGCCTGTAGCGAATCTAGCAGTTTTACTTGTCCTGCAGCCATGTTTGTTATACTCTTTTTTGATGGGTGTATGTATATTATCAGTTCTAATTTTAATGTACTAGAATAAGTAATGCTTACCACAGCTATGCTTAAATCTGTTGCATTGGGTGAAATTCTGTGAATTGAATTTTTCTGATGCATTGTTCTGCTACATTTTAAAATGTTTAGTTTTAAACAAATGTTGCAGTTTATGTAGCCGAAAGATTAAATCAATAATTCTGAAGACTATCTGTTTACTGAACTTGCCATCTTTGCAGTATCCCGGAGGGGAAAATCCTAACTTTTAGAATTCATAACGTATTTTTTTTAATTCTATGAAGATTGTGTTGCATTTTGATTAACTCTTAAGAATTTGAGCTTCTCAACTCATCTTGATTTGTCGTTTTGGCAGGGACCAAGGGTGTTTGGAAGTTTTGAACTTGGTTACAACTGATTCAAAATTATCAAATTTACAGTAATGAAATGCACTAAGTTGCTGTTCTTTGAGGGAAGGACAGAATGAACAGAACTGTGATTATTGTAACATTCAAATGGAATTCAACAGTTCAGTGAGACTATGGAAGAATTTATTTTGTTCTCTTGGCATCATCTAACCTACATTTCAAGAGACAACTGACCAAGGATAGTGTGTAGGAATGGCAATTTGTATATAATGCACAAATGAAAGGAATGCTGTCTATTAATGACTGAGTCCTGTACCCTGGGAAGAAATTGTATATATAGAAGTCAAATTCCAAGCAATTTTTTTTTTTTTGAGTACAAGGTCAGTTTTCAGTTCTGTTGTGAAATTAGGCTGGGTACATAGCCCCCAATTGTTTGGATTTTCTCAGATGTAAATACAGCAACCTTTTAATATTGCATTTCAGTACAATTGGGCTGCTAAAATACTTGCTATTCATTTTGTACATTTTAGGTGAAGGGGTTTATTTTTGTTGGATTCCAATTGGTTTTTATGAAGTAAATTAAGCTTTTGGTTTAGCCTTAGTTTTTTATGAATTGGATAATGTCTGACTTGTTTCTTTTAAATGGATTAGTTGAAAGCAATCTGTATTCATAAATGAAAACATTTTGGTGCACAACATACACAGAACATTGGTACATGGTCTATCAGCTCTCCAGAAATGCTGCTAATATAAACCTGCTAATGGAACCATTGGAAGACTGTGAACTTTGTTTAGTTCTACTGTACCTAATAGTTGTGCTTCAACTGTTAGGCTCCAAAAGTTTATAAGAAGCATTCATTTTATTTCCCATTTAAGCATCCTGGTAATATGCAAATGAGAAACTAGCTATGCAGCAAAAGGATGTGTATGTTATATTAGGCTTGCAGACCGCTCGAACACTTCAAGCAGAGCGTCTGAATTGTGCCGTGCCTTACCAAGAAACCAAACTCATAATTTCTGAGAAAAAAGATAGCTCAATCAGCTGAGCATTTGTGTTTGTTTGGGGTTTGTAATATTGACACTACTGACCTCCTGTGACAGTGGATTCTGATTTTTTTTTCCCGGAGAAGACTGAGCCATATATACACGTGCTAGAAAATGTTTTATAGTTGCACTTTTATGCATATTTTTGAAATTGTTATGCATCACATACAGGGGCTAACAGTTGCTTGTTTGATCTGAATATAAAATTGTTGCTTGAGGGTGCATGCTGAATTCATTAATTCCTATTCCATTGAATTTTGGATATATTCATTTACAATGCAATTTAATAGGGAATTTCCATCTGTTTTGTTTGGATCCCTCAGTGTTATAATATTAGAAAATAAAAGTTTGTTGTAGTTGGGCACACTGTAGTATGCATATTAAGGTACATCTTATTTAATTCAGTTTCTTTTTTTGTATTTATTGCATTTTTGGTTCTTTGATTTCCTTAATCATGTTCAACCATACAATAGTGTTTCAAACTGTCTCTAATTTATGATGTACTGTTGTTTGATGTACATTCATCCAGTTTTGGAATATATATATATGGTGTTTTGCATCTCCTGGTTCTGTTGGAGTTTTTTCTCTCCAGAAGTTGTTGCTGTTTTTTTTAATTTGCAAAGCTTACATTTTCCTGCAACTTCTCATCATTCTACAATTTTAATCCAGTTTGTTGCCACCATTTATGGTACAACGCTCCACAATTTGTCGCACAAAGTTGCACTGAAGTATTCATATACATAAAATCAACAACACTTTAATTAGAAACATTTTGTAGCACACATTTTTGGTGGCAACAGTTTTTTTTTAATTTGGATCAGGCTCAGGGATTCTACCAGGAGTGCACATTGTAAGTATAGTACCTAGGGAGGGGAGGGTGGGGGGGTGGAAATGCCCTGTCAGGGGGAAATGTTGAGGATGTGGCCTAGGAGAGCTTCATTTAGAAGGCGAGGACACTTTTTTAAATCTGAGATTGGGGTGCCCTTTAAAAAGGCAAGGTTGCTGACCTTTTCTGGTCCTGCATCATATTGTCAGTGTGGGCCACATCTCTTTTGTCTTCATGCAGCACTCTGTGCAAATTTAGTGAGAAAAGCCTGTTGTGCAGCTGGAGAGCTGCACCTCGGTTTCCTTCCCTCAGCCAGCACTCTGCAAAAGAGAGAATTCCACCACATTTACATCATAGCAGGGCTTTACAGAAGCTTATCATTTGAAGAAAAAAAAATTATATATCAACATTATCTGAAGCAAGCATTTTAAAACTGCAGTGAACATTTCCTAGCCACGATCATCTTTGGACTGCCATTTGGTCTTACAATGATACAAATGAGAATATGTAAATATATTCCTAGAGTGTATAGATTACTCCTGAACTTTGAAAGCAAGATACACTTTTGCACATTTTGTTCCCTTTTGTTTCCTGTTTTCCAATTACGTGGCTTAAGAACATCAGTAATTAGAGAATTAATGAGATTTTGGCGAGAAAAATCACATCACTTAGCAGAGATGGCAGATTTTTTTTAATTTCACCTGGCCACCCTTAAGCATATTGCTCAAATATTTTTCCCATTTCCCATCCTAAACATCCTTTTTCACTTCACAGAATAAGAAGGTAAATTGAGGTCCTACTGGACAGTATGATTGAGTTGAAATTGCCTGAATTACTTACCTCTGAGATTTCTATAGCTGGCATCCTTTGCTGTCCAATCAATTTCAATCTGAAGGATTCAACTTACTCTGGTCTCTTTCACTATCTTCTACAATCTCTGCGGTTATAGATCTTAGACTTATTACTTGGACAACATGTTCTTAACATGCTAGTGGAACTTCTGTGGCTGTGGATCTCAGAAAATAGCATGCAAATCTAAAAGTTGTTTTAGTCCCCTGTGCCAAATGGTTTGCAATCCCTTTCTAAGGGTGTGAATTATAGAGCATTTGCATTTGCATGGCCAGTTTGGCACCAGATTCTCTCAACTCCAAGGACTTACTGATCTTTTGGGTATGGTGCGAGACCTGCAAGAAATATTGTTGGTCTCCACTAGCAGAGACTAGGTGTGATAGCCACAACAATGCGCTTGGCCATTGAAACTCAGCTGGTTGGGGACATGGCTGGGCAGTGCTAAGGGGTCAGCCGGCCTGAGTGGTGGCTAAAATGGGGGAATTATGCAGATATGGAGGGGCTGGGGCATGTGTAAGGGGGTCATGAATGGAGAGGCAAGTTTGAGAGGGCCCAATGCCAGGGCAGGAGTGAGGAAAGATGCAGTTGATGAGTGAGATGTTCCGGTGTCTGAGGGGAGAGGAAGGCAATCTCCCTGGACAATCTTCCAAAATGGCATCTTGTTGCTTTACAGCTAGGTGCAACTGGTATGTTTAGCCCCTGCCCTTCCCAGAACTGGCACATAACTCACCACCCCCCCCACCCCCCAAACAAAAGAAAATTAATGTGGGGTAATAGCGATCCAAGCTGTCCCTGACAGACCAGTGTGGGTCACTCTCTCTGGTTTTCTTAACATTATGACACTTAGTTTTGGGAAAATTGTGGTTAACAGCTTTTTAGATTATAACAATTATTAAAAGCATTCTTCTTGCATGTGACAATCTTAACCCTTAAACTTACATAATTGTTTAGTTTATTTCTATAGTGTCTACTAATTGAAGAATAAACACTTGTCAATATACTGGAGGAAGGAACTCAACTGCCTTTCTTCAAATAATTAAATTTGGCTATTTTATTTACCCAAGAGGCAAGCAAGGCTTTTAAGATCTCTTCCAAAATCAGTGCCAAGTTCCCTCAGTATACATTTGCTGTCACCATGGATTTTGGGAGTAAAGTTAAGAAAAGCATAGAATGGATATAGCACAGAAGGAGACCATTTAGGCCTGTTGTGTGCATGCCAGTACTCAGTAAGAACAAGTCACTAGCTCCTTTTTCCATAGACCACCAAATGTTCTTCTCAAGGTCATCCAATTCTGATTTGAAAGCCATAATTAAATATTCCTCCATCACACTTGGGTAGTGTATTCCAGATCCTAACCACTTGTGTTTTTGTTGCCAATTGGTATAACCTGGCCCTTGACCTTTCTGCCAACAAGGAAATTGCTCTTTCACTCTCTTTAGCCCCTTCATGATTTTGAACATCTCTAAGGAGAAAAATCCCAGCTACTTCAATATGCCCACAATAACTATAATCCCTCAACTCTGAAACTTTTATGGTAAATCTTTTCTGCACCCCAGTAAAGCCTTCACATCATTCCTAAAGTATAAAGCCCATAATTGGACAAAATGCTCCAATTGAGGTTGAAACAATACTTCATAAAAGTTCACCAAACTCTGTCTATTTTATAAATTCCTGGATCCAGGATGCCTAATGGTCTTGATTTTATGGAATCGTGTCATAATCCAGGTGATTGCCCCCATGTGTTGCGTGTTACCAAGATTTTTCTAACCTGCAAATTTCACGCATGCGCAGTGCATCCCCAACACTCCTGCTCTCTCTAACCAGCAACTGCTGCCCACTCAATTAATTGCCCTGCCTGGATTCCCAATATATTGTTAACAATTTTTTTCAACCTACCCTGCCACGTTTAATGACTTTTGTCTTATATCTCCATTAAAATTGTATTTTGCCTCTGCTAATTCTATGTAAAGTGGGCTGATTTTGTTGGTGCATTTACTCCAATTAAGTGTAACCCATACAGAAATTGCAAAATATAAACTGCAACTTATGTTCAGTGCAAATGGAACTATGTTCATGTGTGCCAGTTTAAAACTCTGCTCTGGAAGCTGGCCATGCCCTTGGCATAAAGAACTAAACTGCTGGCCTCCTGGCTCCTATGTTAACAAATATTTTGAAATCGTTTTTCTCCGCTCAAATCTGTTATAATCATTCTTCCCAAAAAAATGACTTTCCTTCTGTCTTTGAACTACTCTCCCCTCTAAGTGCTTGCAAGTATTGTCTTCATTCAAATCTTTTCCCAGAGCTCCATATTTTGAGCTCACAGTATCAAAATTGCTCTCGTCATAATCATCTGAAATTCTATGTGACTGGCGACAATAAACTCTTGTCATTCTTCATGACACTTGATGCAAATCTTCAATATGGTTGACCACTATTGTCTAGCAGCCTCGATGAGGATCCGCTTGCTGTTTCTATTATCTATTTGTAGTCAAAGAATTTTATCCAATGATTTCTTTTCCTACTTCCACACCATTATGTTGGGCTCTTAATGATCTATTCTTTGGTCTTCTCCTATTTTGTATTTTCTATTTTCCTACATGACTGTGACATAATCCAAGATGAGCATCTGGTTCCATATTTTCCCCCTTCACCACCAGTGCTCATGTTTACCACCAACACCCCTCCCATCCACCCCCAAATTGGTTCAAAAGTCATCGGACTGCATATCTGACATCTAGTCATGGGTAAGCAGAAATTTCCTCCAGTTAAATTTTGGGAAGACTGAAGCCATTCATTTTTGGTCCCTAAAAAAAAATAAATTCTTCCTGAGTTACTGACTATTCATCTTCCAGGTAACTGTTTGAGGCTGTATTGGGCTGCTAACATTCTTGGCTTTATATGTGACCATGAGATGAACTTCTTTCTGACCACATCTATATGAGTACACATCTGTGTCTGCAAGATCTATTTCCACTTAAGCAGGGTTAGCATCACTCAACATTAGTCAATTCACACAACTTTTGGTATTGTAATGGGAAATTGGCAGCCTCTAAACTTGAGGTCATCCAAAGTTCTGTTTCCTAACGCACTAAGACTCATTCAACCATCATCCCTTTATTTGCTGACCTTTGTGTTAAGTGGCATTGCTTTTTCACCATTGTTTCTAAATCCTGCCATGGCTTTGTACCGTCTATTCTGTAATCTCTCCCCATTGTTCCACTATTGGAGTCTTAAACTCATATTCTCTCCCTGATGATCTTTGAATCTTTTGTGATATGCAAATCAGTTTCTATGAAAACCTAGAGTGAAATGGAGAGATGAAGAGAGACATCCAGATCTTGGAACCCAAAATACAATCTTTCACATATGTATTTGTGGACAGATGTTTACTGACCTGCCAGCCACAGGAATCAGTGGGCAGGGGGCAGAATGTGTGAAGACTATTGATCTCGGGTGACATTTTACAGTCTCGTGATGGGAGGTTTGATGGCCTCAGTCAAATGTCTGTAACGAACTTGCTGCCTCCATTGAGGACGCTACTAGAAATGAAGGTGAAGACTGAATATAATAATTCACTGACATTTGTTGAGTAAATCGCTGAAAAGAATGTTTTAATCACCTTTTTGCTGTCAGTTGGTATGTTCTGAGCTGTGATGAAATCAGAATTTCTGAGCCATGTGCTGCAAACAGACAACTGGTGATGTAGCAATTCCACCTTTACACACACTGTAATCCAGTCGATGCTTTGAAGCTGTAATCGTGGCCTGGGGTTTTTCTCTGTCCTAATTATTTTCCATTAAGGCATATGCTTCTGTGCAGTCAAAATATTTCACCAGAATTGCATCACTTCCAACTCATAAAATTTCAGATGATTCCTCTCAGTAGTCAGTCAGTGATTCAGACAGTCACGAAGTTTTGGATCTCTTGGTAATAATTATCTTCCCTTGAGCCTCAATAAAGTATTCAAATTCTGGCTGTCTCTTCTCCAGATAAATGAACTTACAATGCTACTGAGGAACATGTGTAGGAGAGAGATTTCTATATGTTTACTCATAGAATCCTTGCAGTGCAGAAGGAAGCCACTGGGCCTACACCAACTCTGATAGAGTATGTTACCCAGGCCCTATCCCTATAAGCCCACACAATTATGATTTATCAATCTAACCTTCACATCTTGGGACAATTTAGCATAGCCAATGCACCAAACCTGCACATCTTTGGACTGTGGGAAGAAATTGCAGCACCAGAGGAAACCCATGCAGACTGTAACCCAAAGTCGGAATTGAACCTGGATCCCTGGCATTGTGAGAAGTGCTAATCATTGTGTTGCTACTGTAACATTGATAGCCACATCCCTTTCTAAAATAAAATTTCTAAATTCTTCGTATTGTTTGTTTTAATGTGCTGTTCCAAACATTTCAATTCAGTTGTCGGCAATGATGAAGGCTATTGCTAGCTTAAATGATAGGCTCCAGGGCCGATAATAAAAGGAATTGAAATTGTCCAGCAGAATTATTTACTCATATTTTGAAATCTTCTAAACTCAGCCAGGAGCTTTTTTTTACAGTCTATTTTCAGGTTAAATTGGAGTCTATGTTCTATACTGTAAATGATTTTCAGATCACCTGAGGACTTGTTGAAACCAGTGTTGCCTCTGTAATTGACGATAAAGTAGTGGAAAAATTTTCTGTGCTGTTTTCTACTTTAAGGTGATAATTGTTGCTTTTGAGTATTTTTGATCACATCAAGTGATAGACTAATCCTAATGATCTCTTAGGACTTCATCAGTACCTCAGATATAATGTTTAGAAATTGGGCAATGCCTATGATGGTGGATTGCCTGGTCCTGGGGCTACCAAGGGCAGTAAGAAGTTTCACAACACTAAGTTAAAGTCCCAATAGGTTTATTTGGCAACACTAGTTTTTGGAGTCTCGAGCTTCTTCAGATGAGTGAGGACTTGTGTTCTCAAACAGGGCACATAAAGGCACAAACTCAAGTTACAAGGTAAAGGTTGGAATGCGAGTCTTTACAGGTCATGAAATCACAAAGATACAATGTGAGTGGAGAGATGGTTAAGCATAGGTTAAAGAGATGTGTATTGTCTACAGCCAGGATAGTAAATGAGATTTTGTAAGCCCAGGCAAGTTGTGGAGATTACAGTTAGTGTCACATGAACCCAAGATCCTAGTGTGCAGAACTTAGCTATCGGTCTCTGCTCAGCGATTCTGCATTGTTTGTCGTGAAGATCATCTTAGAGAATACTAACCTGAAGATCAGAGGCTGAATGCCCGTGATTGCTAAAGTGTTCCCCAACTGGAAGGGAACACTCCTGCCTAGTGATTGTTGAGCAGTGTTCATTCATCCATTGTCGTAGTGTCTGCATGGTCTCCAAATGTACCATACATTGGGACATCCTTTCCTGCAGCGTATCAGGTAGACAAGATTGATTGAATTGCAAGAGTATGTACCATGTACCTGGTGGATGGTGTCCTCATGTGAAATGATGGCATCTGTATTGATGATCCAGCATATCTTGCACAGATGGCTGTGGCAGGTTGTGTGATGTCGTGCTCAGTGTTCTCCCGAAGGTTGGGTAGTTTGCTGCGGACAATGGTCTGTGAGGTTGTGCAGTTGCTTGAAGGCAAGAAGTGGGGGTGTGAGGATGGCCTTGGCGAGATGTTTATCTTCATCAATGACATGTTGAAGACTCCGGAGAAGATGTCATACTTCTCCGCTCCAAGGAAGTATTGGACAATGAAGGATATTCTGTCTGCCATGTCCCATGTTCCTCTTCTGACGTGTCAGATCTGTCGATCAATGAGTCAAACACCATATCCTGCTCTTATGAGGGTAGCTTTCATCATCTGTAGGTATGATGTGGTCATCCTTGTAGTAAAATGCAGAATGATGATTACCTGTAAAGACTCACATTCCAACCATTATCTTATAAATTGAGTTTGTGTCTTTATATGCCCTGTTTGTGAACACAAGTTCTCACTCACCTGAAGAAGGAGCTTGAGGCTCTGAAAGCTAATGCTGTCAAATAAACCTGTTGGACTTTAACCTGGTGGTGTGGAACTGTTTTGCTGGGCTTACCCCATTCCAAAGCTGGCATCTCGACATCATGGCTACCAAGGACCCAGATGACCTAAGAAGTATATGAGGAGTTTATGGTCTCTTGAGAACATTTAAACTCTAAATTCAATAACAAATGTTCCAGTCCCATGCTGACTTTCAATACAACTTGCACTTGTTAGTCTCTTCAATGAGTACCATTGTAATTTAAATCCTCAGCAGATATCTTGTTCTGAAGGCAAGTAATCTACACAAACAAGTAACTTACTGATTTTCTTCCTGTTCTTCCCTGTAGTGCCTTGCTAAGCATTCTGTTGTTCTAGAATGGTATCCTGGTATATTGTACAGTTTACGAAGGTTTACTTTGCAAGGGAGCATTTTGTGATCTATACACATGATTGTATTTTGTCAGTTGCACAGATGTGATGTAAACTAATGAGTTCTTGTGTGTAGAAGATGGTCCTTTGGTAGAAGCATAGTGCATGCTATATCAAAATACCACACAGCAGGAAATTCCATTTATATGCTCAGATCAGAAACTGATGATAAAAGGGTGCAAAAATTGTATTTTAATAAAACTGTAACTTAATGCAAGTAATTTGTAATGAGTACTGTTTAAAACTATATCTACCATCGTAGCATGTTTTTACTAAACATACTCTAGGAATGGAGTGGGTAATATTGTCACTAAAAATTATGTTCAATCCAATCATCGCTTTTATAAGTCAATCTAACTTTGTTGCTTGTTAAATTGATGCAATCTAATCTTATTTGAACTATTTGCCATACTGGCATGCAACATTTGTGTGAAATATCTCTCCTGCGTGCATGTTAGGAGCTTTCAACAAATACAATAGACGATCATTTTAATTTCCTTTTTGTGGTAGAAATCAGCAGCATGGTTAGTGTTCTGGTGTTGTTTTTGTTCTCCAATTTTAGCTGAATAGATTTATAATTTCATTGTTTGATTGCTTTAGAACATCATACTTGTATCATTTTTTTGTAGGCAAATATTCCCCTGGGACATTTAAAAGCCTTTCCTGAACTATAGTGACAAGATACCATTGCGCCTGATTATTCAATTAACGTTTATCAATTAAAATGTTTTCATGAAAGTTTAACGCTGGGCTGCCATAGTTTTCAATTATAACTTGAACATTCATCATTCTTTGGCAGTACTGTTTGTGAACATTAACAATGCCTGTCATTTATATAATTAAACTAGCCCTTAATTTACAATATTTTCTGCTTGGATTATACTTATGTGGAAATTCTCTAACCCCCTTTGGATTATGCAGCAGTTCATGGATTGAAGGGTATAATGCAGAGATGGTGAACAGTGTACAGAGGCAGGGAAGTCGCTTTGCTGATCATGAGGGCAATGAGGTTGGATAATAAATTTGGCCTTGCCAGTGATGCCCAAAAGCAAAGATATTTTTTAAAGAAAAGATGGAGAGGTAAAGCTTAATTCAGGATCAAACCAGATACCAAAGGTTTCACAGGGTCTGGCTCAGCCTGACGTGGGGCTTTGAAGGGGAATGGGAGTTCAGTGACAAGGGAGGAGAGTTCATTGCTGAAAGAAAAAGTGATGGCTTTGTTCTCAATGTGAAATTGGAGGAAATTATTACATATCCATGACTGGATATTGGAGTCTGGTAACACGGAGATGGTTATGAGAGTAAAGGTGTTGGAGGAGCTTGACGCCAGCAGCATACACATGACAGTAGATAGGATTTAAGTCACATTGAGCATGTCAGAGCATTGGAAAAATTTTTGCTTCAGATACTTTTGCAGTATCAATAATCGGCAAATCTTTGACTTTCAATAAATGATTGGAACATCGTAGTGACTAAACTCCAGGATGTGTTGATAATTTAGAATTTTGTGTTGCAAATATATTTTATTCTATTGTGTTAAATGAATGATAAGTTGGTTGCATGAGTTGCACGTGAATTGCTTGGTCAGGCTAATATGTAGTTTATTTAAAAGTATATCTCAATGAGGTATGGAGGTCTTTGGACATTGTTTCATAGCCAGCTGTTTAAGTGCTTCCTTTGTAATTGACAAAGTTGATGGAAAGTTTTCTGCTTTTCGCTCTATTTTGACAATTGTTTGGATGTTTGGAAGTGGCAGGCAGCTTTTTAATACTTCTTAAATTATAGTAATATTTAAAATAGAGTTTATTAGTTTCTGGGCAGGAAGATTAGAAATGAATGCTAATAGTAATTAATAAAGACATTTAAGTTTGTCCGTGCAACAATAAAGCAGCTGATTTGACTAATTAAAATGCAGGAGGGTTGCTTCAGCTGCAAGGAAACCCCCTCACCCCCCCAGATGTGTGTAGACTTAATTTGCTGCCTTCATCAGTACTTCTGATGATCACTTTGTCCTTAACCAAGCCCAATCCAAAATACCACCATTTTACAACTCCCACTGAAAACAACAGAATTGTGGAAATTTCTGGAGAAGAAAAAGGTTAATTGTAAACTTAGTCATTTTATAATTATTCAAATAATCAACTGTTACCAATTGTCTAATGTCTTCCATGTGTGCATACTAATTGAGATTTTGCCACTTTCTTGACGGCTAATTAAGACACATTTAGAAACTTCTCAGTTAATGGCAACTACAATCATCAATAATAGAATGTTCTAAGGCCCAATATGGAAAATATAAGGTGCTAGATTCTGGAAACCATAACATTCTCCCTCTTTCCCAACTTGATTTTACATGAGTTGTTGGATAGGAATAATTTAGATGCTACTACTCGTGTTCTAAAGTGATTAGTATTCAAAAGATTTTTATTATATTGAGAATTCTAAGTTTGTTTTTCCTCAGCCAGGGTGAATATTTTGCTTATTTATCTTCAAAACTCATTATTTATTAGTAATTGTAAGGATTACTATCAGTAGTAAAGGTTATTGGGGCATAGTACTGTTATGTTTATTATTTATAAATTAATTTATTAAAGATGGCAGACAAGCGATATGTTGTGACTGGACACTTTCTATCAGGAGGCAGTCAGAATTTTTAGGGTCTTCTGACTTGGTCAGTAGTCGGGAAGAGGATGGTTTAACTGCAAGATAATGCTCGTACAGTGACCCAGAAGATAAACGCAGAGGAGCCTCAATCTTTGCAATTGTTGAACAGGTTTGAGGAGCTTGCAGCCTTTATGGATAAAAGTGGTGGCTGCAAGGTGGACAAGCAAACTGACCATAGTATAAGAAGCCATACAAATGGGAGAGATTAGTAGGAATGTAGTGTTAGATGGGGACAGTATAGTCAGGAAATATGCATTTCCCTGCAGCTGGGAGCATAAATCCAGTACCAGGGTTCAGGACAAATGCAATGGATTAGAGAGGAACTTATATGAGGGGGAGGAACTAGTGGTTGTTATTCATGAAGATACAAGTAACATGCAATGAAGTTACTGTGACAATTCCGAAGTCATCACACTCCAATACCCCTTTGGATACTCTGAAGAAGAATTTAGGCTGGCCAATGCATCTAATCAGCACGTTTTTTGGCCTGTTGGAGGAAATCAGAACACTCGGAGGAAACCTGTGCAGATTCTGCACGGACAGTGACCCAAGGTGAGAATTGAACCCAGATTCTGGCACTACAAGACAGCAGTGCTAACCAGTGCCACGTGCCACCAATATAAAGAACAGCAAAGAATGACTAAGATTAATATGGAGGAAGGAATGAGAAAAAGCTAGCAAGTAATATAAGTTAATAGTTTCTACAGGCTTTTAGGTAAAGTGAACACTTTGGATCTTTAGGGAAGAGTGGGGAATTAATAATGGAAAATAAGGTAATAGCGGGTTAATTGTACAAATACTTTGCATCCATCTTGACTGCAGAGCATACAAGTAACATCCCAGAAATAATTGTGATCAGGAAGTGAAAAGGAGGAAGGAACCTGAAATCACAATCACTAGGATACTGAGAAAATTAATGGAACTAAAAAATGACAAGTCTCCAAGTAACAAGCAACATGGATAAAATGTGGATCAGCTGTACATGGATTTCCAGAAGACATTTCATTTGACAAAGTTCCATATCTGCAAATGTTACTATGTAAAATGAGCTTGTGGTATAGGAGGTTACATATTAGCAAGGGTAGAGGATTGGTTTGTTCACAGGAAATGGATAGGAATAAATGGATTCCTTTTGGGTTGGCAAGCTATGAGTGGGGCTGTCGTAGGGTTCAGAACTAGGGTATCAACTAGTTACACTCCCTTCAAAATCATTGATACAAATTGTATGTATGGTTGTGAAGTTTGCTAATGACACAAGTAGGAAAATAAGTTGTAAGGAGTGGGATTCTCTCCAGAAAGTTTGAAGTTTGAATTCTTCTCCTTTTATATGCACCACTCTTGGCTGATGAATCAGTACTCCACCATGTTCAACACCATCGGCGAAAGCACTGAGGGTGGCAAGGGTGCAGAATGCCCACTAGGAAGGTGACTTCACTGTCCATCATTGAGTGGCTTGGTAGTTCCATTACTAACTGAGCCTTCCCCCACTACTATTAACTAGGGCATCAACCTTGCTTTAATAAGGAGTACAGGAGGCATGCCAGGATAATGCCAGGCATACATAAAAATGAGGTGTCAACTTGGTGAAGTTAAAACTCAGATTGCTTATGTGCCAAACAGCATAAAAACAAAGAAGGAACAAAGTGATCCCACAATTGGTAGATTAGATTTAATCTCAGTCCTACCCCATCCAGTCATAGATGGATGTGGGCAATTAAACAACTCACTGGATGAGGAGGCTCCACAAATATCCCTATCTTCAGTGACAGGAGAGCCCAACACAACCACGCAAAAGATAAGGCTGAAGCATTTACAACAATCTTCAGCCAGAAGTCTGAGTGGATGATCCATCTCATCCACCACTGGCAGTGTCAGCAGATGTCAGTCTTCAGCCAATTGAACTTACTCCTCGTGATATCAACTGCAAGTGCAGGATGCTGCAAAGGGTACGGGCCCTGATATTCCAGGAATAGTACAAAAGACTTCTGCTCCAGAACTTGCTGTGCCCCCTAGCCCAGCTGTTATAGTCACAACACTAGCAATGCAGAAAATTATCTGGATATGTCCTGCCCACAAGAAAGAGGACAAATCCAACCCAGCCAATTACTGCCCATCAGTCTACTCTCGATCACCAGTGAAGTGTTGGAAGAGTTCATTAAACAGCACTTAGCAACAACTTGCACACAGATGCTCAGTTTGTGTTCCGCCAGTGTCACTCAGCTTCTGACCACCTTAACAGTCTTGGTTCAAACATAGACAAAAGAGTTGAATAAAATCAAGGCAGCATTTGACTGAATATGGCTTCAAAGAGCCCTAGCAAAACTGGAATCAATAGGAATTGAGGAAAATTCTCCATTGGTTGAAATTATACCTAGCACAAAGGAATCCAGGGTTGTGGCTGTTGGATGTCAATCATCTCAGCTCCTGGCCATCACTGCAGGAGTTCTTCAGGGTAGTGTCCTAGACCCAACCACCTTCAGCTGTTTCATTAATAACCTTCATTCCATTATGAGGTGAAAGGTGGGGATGTTTGCTGATGTGCAACACCATTCACCACTCCTTAAATACTGAAGCAGTCTATGTCCAAATGCAGGAAGACCTGGACAATATCCTGGCTTGGACTGACAAGTGGCAAGTAACATTCATGTCACACAATGACCATTTCCAACAAGAGAGAATCTAACCATCACCTTTGACATTCAATAGCATTACCATTGATGAATCCACCGCCACCAATATCCTGGGATTATCATTGATGAGTAACTGAACTGGGCTACCCATAAAAATAGTTGGCTGCAACAGCTGGTCATAGGCTAGGAACCCTGCTGACTTCTGAAGCCAGACCACACTTCTTCCACCTGGGACCAAGTCCTGTGTTGGAACTGGATCATGGGAGTATTTCCTGCTGTAGGGGCCAGTGGAAGCATGCCAAATCTTCTGTCTCTGGCATCATTGTGCAACTAGATGTTTTGCATCCATCCTTGGCACAGTGAGCCTGATGGCATATTATCTATCATCTAATCAGGATGTCATTCTGCAAAACCTTCCAATATCACCTCTGCATTATTGAAGCCAGATGCTGGATCTCTTGAGAAAGGAGATGGATCTCGAGGAATGTTCTCTGGCCGTAAGATGGACCCTCTTCTGGGCACTAAATCCAGAAGATTGAGCTGTAAATGCCCCCTCTCCCCCCCTCGCCTCACTCTTGTGGTATTCTGGAATCCAGGGTTGTCACTCGCCCCCATTCTGAACATTGTGCAGGTGAGTTCCAACATCCACACAACTTTGTTCTAAATGTGTTTGTGCCAACATGTCTTTCCACCAGCAATGAGGAGAATTGAGCACGGGGGTGGGGTGGCGGGGAGTAGTCAGTCCTTCATATGTACTCTATCATGCTGGTCTCCAGCAGGTTCCTGATTCGCCAATGCAGGCAGCAGTGGAAGATTCATGCCGCCTCAAAATTGATTTTTGAGCCTCCTGCTGATGAGGCTTTGGAAAATTTTATCCAATTTCTGTACACACTTTTGCTGTCCGTTCCCACCTGGCTAACTGGAGATAGGCAGCCTTCTAGTGCAAAGGCTGGCAAAACTAGGCCCCCCACCTTGGTGTCCCAATTTTAATAAAAACAGCAAAACAAGAAAACATGCCTCTACCGTTACCCCTTAAACCCCGTCAGCTCCTCTGTGTCTCACAGTTGTTATCCAGCTGGATGTGACTGCATATTCTTGGTTTCAAATTGATCGGTCTAATTGTGGATAAAGAATTATCTGCAACAGGCAACACTTTCCTCTGGTGTCCTTCAAGGATCTAACCTTGACACACTCCTATTTTTCACCTACATGTTACTGCTCAGCAATATCCTTCAAAAACACAGCATCAGTTCTCACACTCAGTCTGATAACAGCCAGTTCCAATTCACTACTAGCTCTCATCTTCCCTCCACTGTCTCTCAATTATTGAACTAGCTGACATCCTGTGTTGGATGTGCAGAAATTTCCTCCAAACATATATTGAGAACAAAGCCATTGTCTTTGACCCCACACCAAAGCCCGTTCTCTAATCGGACTCCATCTCTCCCTGACAACAGGCTGAGGCTAAACAAGTCTGCCCTCTTTAGCAGAGATGAGCTTCTGTCTATATATCCATGCCACCATAAATGATGCCTAACTCTATCTCTGTCTCAGCTCATCTGCTGCTGAATCTCATGTCCATGCCTTTGCTAGTATAGACTTGACTTTCCAATGCATTTCTGGCCAACCATATTTCTTCTACATACTGTCAACCTGAGGTTCTCCATCATCCAAAACCTTGCCTTTCTCTCATCAAATCTCATTCACTCATCAATCCTGTGCCCTCCGAAACTTGTTGTCGTGCCTCAATTTTAAAATTCCCATTTTGTTTTCAAACCCCACACTAACTTACACCTCTCAATCTTTACATAGAACATAGAACATTACAGCACAGAACAGGCCCTTCGGCCTTCGATGTTGCGCCGACCAATATAAAAAGCAATGCCCCTCCAAACTAAACCATTCCCTTCTCTTCCATATACTTATCAACTAACCTCTTAAACGCCACCAAACTTGGCGCATCTACAACTGCTGCAGGCAGGGCATTCCACTCCCGAACCACCCTTTGGGTAAAGAACCTACCTCTGATATCCGTCCTATAACTATCACCCCTTAATTTAAAGCTGTGTCCCCTCGTGCTAGCTTTCTCCATCCTAGGAAAAAGGCTATCACTGTCCACCCTATCTAAACCTCTAATCATCTTATATGTTTCGATTAGGTCCCCTCTTAGCCGCCTCCTTTCTAACGAAAACAACCTCAAATCCCTCAGCCTCTCTTCATAAGACCTGCCCTCCATACCAGGCAACATCCTGGTAAACCTCCTCTGTACCCTCTCCAATGCCTCCACATCTTTCTTATAATGTGGGGACCAGAACTGCACACAATACTCCAAGTGCGGCCGCACTAGAGTTTTGTACAGTTGCAACATGACGTTGCGGCTCCAAAATTCAATCCCCCTACCAATAAAAGCTAAGACTCCATATGCCTTCTTAACAACCTTATCGACTTGACTGCCTACTTTCAGGGATCTATGCACATATACACCAAGATCCCTCTGTTTATCAACACTATTAAGAATCCTACCATTAGCCCTATACTCTACACATTTATTATTCCTGCCATAGTGCATTACCTCACACTTTTCCACATTAAACTCCATTTGCCACCTCTCGGCCCAGCTCTGCAACTTGTCCAAGTCTCTCTGCAAACTATAACACCCCTCTTCACTATCTACCACTCCACCGACTTTAGTGTCATCTGCAAATTTACTAATCCATCCTTCAATACCCTCATCCAGATCATTTATAAAAATTACAAACAGCAGGGGCCCCAAAACAGACCCCTGAGGTACACCACTTGTCACCGAACTCCACGATGAATATCTCCCATCAACCACCACCCTCTGTCTTCTATCTGCTAGCCAATTCCTAACCCAATTAGCTAAATCACCCTCTATCCCATACATCTGCATTTTCTGCAGAAGTCTTCCATGGGCCACCTTATCAAACGCCTTACTAAAGTCCATATATACCACATCAACCGCCTTACCCCCATCCACCTCTTTGGTCACTTTTTCAAAAAACTCAATGAGGTTAGTAAGGCACGACCTACCCTTCACAAAACCATGCTGACTATCCCAAATCAATTCATTTCTCTCTAAATAACTATAAATCCTACCCCTAATAATTCTCCAATACTTTTTAAGCTCATTCAGCTCCACAACCTCCTGAGGTATCACCTTTGGTGGTTATGCCTTAAGCTGCATAAGCGATACTAACTCTGGAATTTCCCCCTTAAACCTCTTTAGTTTCCATTGCTTCTTAAAGATGTTGCTTAAAACTTGCATTTACCTGCATTTTGTTCAGCTGCTCTAATATCAGGTTTTGCTGGATCATGCTCCTTGTTTTTATCAGTGCTGTATGAATACAAGTTGTTGTTGGTATGGTATGGTAGGAGCTTTGCTTGTTTTTGATGCTTATCCACATGATGAACTCCCAATCATCTACTAGTTATCAGGGAGGTTTGGTATGAAAGAGGCAAAATGATTTGTCTGATCCTGATTGACTTTGGCAGAGACACAAGAGTTTGTCCAATCTTTTTGGTTAGCCAAAACAGAAGGGTAATGAGCGAGTGAAAATATTTAGTGTGAAAGAGCAGCATTTAAAATAAGTTGTATTGCTACACTTCCATTCCACTTTACTTTGATTCCACCTAAATGTATTTAAGAAAAAGATTATTCTTAAGAAGGTGAAGTTTAATAATATGCACTAGAGGTCACTATTGCAGCATGCTGTACTTTCACACCATTGTAACCAGCAGAAACATTTTTTTTGTACATCACATCTTTTCTGGATAATCCTGTTCAGACAGAAATCTTCCCATTCAAATGGCCTGAATAGCAGAATGTATGATCTGAGGAGAAGGGGTGGTGGTGGTTAATTTTGTTAAGTTAGAAGACAATTACTGCCTTGCATAGTTAAGTCACAGGAAATGGCAAATAGTTATGTGTAGACATTTCAACAGGTCACATTAAATCGTTGTGCAAAGACATTTTAATAACTTGCATCTCTGTGTATAACCTAAGGGGATAATAATGAAAAGCATACCGCTAGCCTGAATGTCTGGTTAATGGTCTCCAAGGTTTACAGCCATTATCTTCCATTTATGCAGGTTAGGACAGCGGAAGAGCATCCTTTAACCAGATGCTTATTTATTGAATTAAATTGTTTACACATGGATTAGTTTAGACTGTGTCCAGTTTACTTTTGAGTTAAAATACATTTTTACATTTTGTTGACTGGCTTCGATTTAGTTTATTTTAGCTGTATTAAATTATTTTCATCTAAACAACAGCATTCTATATTTCCAAATCCACAATGGGTGAACTATTTGCAATTGGTCATCACTATCTCACATTGCAGCCTGTCACTTGGAACATGCCAAGCTCAAGCAGCCTTTATGCCCATGTCTGAAGAAGCAAATCCATTTCTGCTAACTTACTTCCACAAAAAAACGGAAAAGGAATAATACTACTTAAAATAAGACAATGTACTGGTCTATAATGCAGTCTGAATCAGTGAGGCCTCAATTATTATCTTCTTACCTATGTGCAATGCAAAAAAAAATGCTTTTTGCTATGCTGCTTCAATTTTTACTGTTTATTGCAAAAGGCATATTTGTGCTGCAGTTCAAAACACTTTGTTGTAACCACGGTCTGATAAATCATCTGGACGGAGCTATTCTGCTGAGACAGATTTCCTCCAAAAATCTGCAAGAAAATCCAAAGGAGCCCTTCCACATTCCCTTCTTAGTTAAGGAAATGTATTGGACAACGTCTTACTCAGCATCTGAGAACAAGTTTGTGAATCATCACGCATGAGACTCTTCGTAAAAGCAAGAATGGGCTTTCTTAAATTCAGGTTGGCTTACAGTCATAAATTTGTTCTTGAGTTGCTTGCTTTAAATAAAGATCCAATATTTTCCTTACAATCTTTTCCAACATTCATAATTTCTATGAATGTGTATCTGACTTCCCAAAAAAAAAGTCAACAAATATTTATCTAGTGTTCTGGTACATGTCTATATTTAATAGGTGTGAATCATCATTTCTACCTACTTTTGTTGCCTACTTTTCTTTCTTGTGCATTTCACCAGCTCCTGTTGATTTCTTTTGAATCTCCAAGTGTTTGGTCTTTTTCAATCAATCCGTTACCAATCTCACCTACTTATTCGATGAATCTATTTGCCATGTCACAATTTTATATTGTAATAACACAAATTTAAATAACACCTTCATTTCAAAGCATCTTGAAGCATTCCAGAAGATGGATTAGTTTTCAATTACAGTATCTGCTTTGAGAACAAATATGACAACCACTCTGAAATTATATTCACAAACAGCAATGTAACTGGTTAATTTAGTAATGGATATCATTTGTAAATGGAGGAAAATTATTCAGGAAGCAGCAGAATTTTTTATCCTTTCTGAATGTACTTGCAAAGTCGTTAACATTCATCTGCACCACAAGGACAGGTAATATGATCTTGGTTTGCCATTTTAGGGGGATTATAGTTAGTTTTAGTTTAAAGTTTATTTATTAGTGTCACGAATAAGCTTACATTAACACTGCAATGAAGTTATGTGAAAATCCTCTTCTCACCACACTCTGGCACCTGTTTGGGTACACTGAGAGACAATTTGGCATGGCCAATGCATTTAACCATTATCCCTTTTGGACTGTGGGAAGAAACCTGCACAAACATGGGGAGAATGTGTAAACTCCAGACAGGCAGTGACCCAAGCTGGGAATCAAACTTGAGTCCCTGGCACTGTGAGGCAGCAGTGTTAACCATTGTGCCACCATGCCACTTCTAGTTAGATTTATTTTTAAATTGCCTTTAGCAACATTGTCCCTCCAATACTGCAGTGTCAGATCGAGTTTGTGTCCACACATTGAGGTAATGGGCTTGACTTGATAAATTTATAGAAAAAATACATTCGATAACTGCTTTCACAAAGTGCTTTACAGCCAGATGCTACAAACATAAATGAGATAATGACCAGATAATCTGTGTTAATAGAAATGTTGGTTGTGAGTTAAATATTGACCACATCACAGGGGAAAACTTCTCAGCTCCTAAAATAGGGCCATACTTTTTTTACACTATGAAAGGACAAATGGGGCTTTGTGTTAACATCTCATCAGAAAGATTGCGAGCGTGGCACTGCAGCACTCCCCCAGTCTAGCACAGAAGTATTGACTAGATTATGCACTCAAGTCTCTGGAGTGGGATTTCAACTCTTAACCATCACAGTATTATCTCTTGAGTCATGTTGAAAGAAGCTAATGGTGTGAACCGAGCTAAGCTAAAAATGTTACAAACACTTTCTGTCATTTATCTTTCCCTTCCATTATTTGTGATAATTTAGGATCTCAATTTATGTACTTTGGCACCTTGTCAATTATGAAATACCCCACAAATTCTATTCCCTTTTATTTTACTTAAATGTTCTAATCTAACCTTTTCCTAGAATCAATTCAAACCTTTTAAAATCTGTTTTTTATTTTTGGTTAGCCTCTTTGACTATTTTGATCAATTTTAACAAACCGTTGTTTCTGCATTGTCTATGTTTATCTGTAAATTCGGTGAAGAGCGGGGAGTTATCCCTTTAATTAACAGAACTGAAACAGATTATTCACTCATTATCAGATTAATGTTTGTAACGCTCATTGTGCACATTTTGGTTGCAAAATTTCCTACATTGCTAGCATATCCATACCTTCAAGAAGCAAAGTGATTAATTGGTTAAAACATACTTTGTGAAATCCTGAATTGCTATGTAAATGTTTTTCTTTCATTTTATTTTTTTTCAGCGTATTGTCCAAATTTAACACTTTTGTGTCAATCCCCAAGGTGTAAAATGAACCTCAACTAGAATCTGTTTATATCTGGTAATTCCTGGTTGAATGCTTCCTCACTTAAATTTTAAAAGTTCTCCTCATATTCCAAACCCAGCTCACCTATTTTATTCTGAATATGAATTATGAAGCCACGTGTTATCTTTTAACACTCTCCATCTGGTTGGATGCGTATTTTTAAGAATTTGCATTACTGATGGAATGGTAGTACAATCGTTAGCACTGCTGCCTTTCAGGGCCAGGGACTTGGATTCGATTCCAGGCTTGGTCACTGTCTGTGTGGAGTCTATACATTCTCCCTGTATCTACATGGGTTTCCTCCCACAGTTCAAAAGATGTGCTGATTGGCATAGTGGCCATGCTAAATTCTCCCTCAGTGTACCTGAACAGGTGCCAGAGTTTGGTGACTCGGGGATTTTCACAGCAACTTCATTGCAGTGTTAATGTAAGCATACTTGTGACTAATGGATAAAGTTTAAGTTACTGATCTGTGAAATAAGAACATAAGAAATAGGAGCAGGAATAGGCCATCCAGCCCCTCGAGCTTACCCCACCATTCAATAAGATCACGGCTGATCTGTAGTGGTTCAGTACCACTTTCGCCCTTTCTCCCCGTAACTCTTAATTCCTTTGTCAGTCAAAAACCTATTCACTCTTGACTTGAACATATTCAGCAAGGAAGCCTCCACCACCTCATCAGGCAGAGAATTCCAAAAATTCACCACCCTTTGCATGAAGGAACCCTTCCGCAGCTCCAAACTGAACCCCCCACCTCAGTCTTGAGGCTGTGCCCTCTTGTCCTGCTATCTTTGTTAAGCAGGAAGAGTGTCTCAACCTCTACCCTATTCATCCCCTTCATTATCTTATACGTCTCTATAAGATCCCCTCTCAGCCTTCTAAACTTCAAGGAGTACAAATCAAGCCTATTCAGTCTCTCCTCATAATCCAACACCCTCATCTCTGGTATCAGCCTAGTAAACCTTCTCTGCACCCACTCCAAGGCCAATATATTCTTCCTCGAATGCGGCGACCATAACTGCACACACTACTCCAGCTGTGACCTCACTAGCACCCTATACAGCTGTAACAGAACCTCCCTACTTTTATATTCTATCCCCCCAGCTATAAAGGCCAATTTTGCATTTGCCTTCTTAATCACCTGCTGCACCTGCATACTGTGTTTTTGCGATTTGTGCACAAGGACCCCCAGGTCCCTCTGCACCGTCACATGCTACAGCTTTTCTCAATTGAAATAGTAATCTTTCCTACCATTATTCCTACCAAAGTGGATAACCTCACACTTGCTAACATTATACTCCATCTGCCACTCACCCACTCACTCAACCTATCCAGATCCCTCTGCAGGCTTTCCATACCTTCCACACAATTTGCTTTTCCACTCATCTTCGTGTCATCAGCAAATTTCGTCACCCTGCACTCTGCCCCTTCCTCCAGATCATCTATGTAAACAGTAAATACTTGAGGCCCCAGCACTGAACCTTGGGGCACTCCACTAGTCACCAGCTGCCAATCAGAATAGCACCCATTAATACCTACCCTCTGCTTCCTATTAGACAAATGAACTTTCATTTTCAGCTATATTCATCTGTAAAGTTGAGTGTGGGTTACCCATAAAAGTTTAAAGCCAGCATAACTGACAGTTGAATTTCATAGAATTGTGGAATGCTTACAGTTCAGAAGGAGGCCATTCAGCCCATCAAGTCTGTATCAACCACAATCCCACCCAGGCCCTTTTCCCATAACCCCTCCATATTTATCCCTGTTACCACCCCCACCCCCAACCTTCCAACCTTCTCCACAGAACCACAACACATGAGAGATGCATACATACCAGAACACACTTGTGTCAGCAATTCAAAACTAATATTTGACCTTGGGATTTCTCTCATCACTTTTTAATTAATTTTATTGTTAATTGACTGTACTGTTAAATGAACTGCATGACTTTAGCAAAGGTCCTAAACATAACAAAGTTCAGTATTTCTATGGAGTTAGTAATCCACTGAGAATGTGTTTGGTCTATGCTCACAGTTTGTCAGAAATTGAGATTAATTTAATTGTTGGTCAAACAAAAATGTTGAAGTTCCCATTTGCATTTTCCAAAAATGCCACATGCACATCAATATTGAGCAAAGAGAACTCTGGAAGATGAACATCAGACAGTATGCCTGTGGGCATATTTGAGATTTAAGCAGTTTTGAATTCTTGAATATTGGATCACACACTCAAATATAGCCAATAACATGAATAAAAATTGCTTTGACTAAATTTAATACAAACCTATTAATCTTGATGGTAAAGGTGACAGGGGATTATGTTTGATTGTTATGAGTAAACTGTGAGTTTATAATAAACAGGGGAATTGCCATTTAGAACAAACTCCTCACCCAATTCCCTAACCTGACTTGCCTTCCAGCCCAACAGTAATACACTAGTGTAGGTGAACACACTAAGATTTTTTTCAACATTAAAACACAGGGCAGCAATCAGCTGGGGTAGCGATGTTGTTACTGGACTGCTAATCCAGCAAGGGGACCTGAGTTTGAATCCCACCATGGCAGCTGGTGACAGTAGACTTCTGGAATTTGAAGTTTACTGATGAGCGTGAAACCGTTGTCCATTTTTTTTAGTGAATGAGATGGGTTTTTTTAAATCTCCTCTATGGAAGGAAATCTGCATCCTCACCTTGTCTGGTTTACATGTGACTCCAGAGCCATAGCAATATAATTGACTCGACTGCCTCTTGACCAATAAATGTTGACGCAGTTAGTGACACCCATATCCCATAAAATAATTTATTAAAAAAGCTGCAGACAAGAGGCTTGCCAGACAATGTATTCCTTGGCCTCAGCCAATGGCTCCCCTCTCCCAAGTGCTCGGATGTTCCCTAGTGATAGTTCAGAGTTGTTTATCTTTTTTCACCTCTCCATATGGAAGATTTTGTCTTCCCTCAACTATGCAAGGGGAGTTCAGAGGTCTGAGTGTTAAGGGCCATGCCCTACTACTTTTACCACACGTAGAGAAAACATGAGTTATGGTAGCTTGTGGCTGTTATATTACCTCTTTAATTTTCTTTTTGCTTTAAAAATATAGCTGAAGTACTATTTTTGCTAAAATAGCTGATTTGTCTCTTGTCAGCCCTTGTGTTTCTTCTCATGGGGATTTCAGACAACATCAGGACCAAATCTGCTGAAGTTCTATGATGTGATTTGCAATTTCAAATCAAAAAAGCAAAAAATAATCTACTCTTCAAATTGCTCGTTCAGCCTCAAGTCAATTTGGGTGAATGTTACCTGGAATGGTACAAGTTGAAGCATCTGCATCTGTGTCTGGAAATAAAATTGTTCCCTAGAAATTTTCCTGTTCAAATTTGATCTCCTCCTGTAATATAAACTAAGATTTTGTTTAGCCAGCAGATTCAGAATGCTGAGAGTGAATAAAGTGAGCCACAGCATCTGATGTTATAAAACAAGATCAGAATATTTCTAACTTGGGAATATTTCCTCCCCCACCTCACTGAAAGAAACCCTAAAAGTAATATATAACATACTTATAGTGACCATGCAGGTTAATACCTGGCCAAGTGAAACTGAGATGGCCGAAGTTACATCGGTATGTGTAAATCCGTACGAATGCTTGTAGCTCCTTTTATTATCAAATGATGGCACTCCTGAGGTTTAAATACAGTGCTCTACAGTGGTTTACTGGTGGAATTGCAAAGCTGAGGAGGGAAAAAAAATCATAGCTGCATTCCTAATAGAAGCAATGATTTGATTTCATTGAATTACACCCCACTCCTTTGACTCATGGAAATGCAAAGTCCTTATGATGAAAGACATCAAACAGTATTAAAATTGCAAACAGTAAGGTGGTACAGGCCCCGGGCTGGGTGTGGATCTGCAGCATGTCTTAATTTTACACACAGTCATTAAAACCATGACGAAGCTTCCAATTGTGCTATAAACTGTGTAGGTACACACTTAAAAACTGTTGGTGTTGGTGCTTAATATGTGTACTCAAAGATCCACCTACTACACAACATAATTGCATCCTCTGAGGTGAAATGCTATAAACTGCATCATTTCTGAGCAGTTGGAAATGGTTGTCAGTAACTCTTTTTAAAGGACACTTTAAATAGTTTCCACCACAACTACATTCAGTATTCTTCTACCCCCTGGACATGACACAATTTATACTTCTATGCTTTCCAAAATACTATATTTATTGTACCTTTTAGGCTCAATTTCTTAATGTGACTGTCTAAAATGCAGTTACATGTGATAAAATATTTTCACTGCTATCCCCAAACTGGCTTTGAAAGGCAGTCTTTAATATATAACATGATGGAATGATATTACCTAAATTTTTTCACATTAATACTTTGAAGATCTGTTAACATTTTTATTGTGTTTTGTAACTTAAGTGTTCAATTTATCCAAGAGCATTATATTGTGTTTTTTACTGAGAATCACATTATGATGCATAGTGCTTTTGTTAGAAAACTATAATTTTTGTACCTGCCTGGTGATTTAAATCTGGTTGATATAGTTCCCCTAATATCTGTTTGTAGATGCACAGCCTGGAGTGGAAATTGACTATATATACCAGGGCTTCACTCCTTTATTTTTGTTGGTTTATCTCAGATGAATAGGCCGCAAGTGATACAGCTTTTATCAGACCCCTGAACTGAGAAGGAAAAGAAACCAACCAGCCAGCGTTATCAGTTCTGATCTCTGGATGGAATTATGAGCACCTGGAGAATAAGGTTGAACATAATGTACTTCATGATGTATAGTTTGTTAACACTCTACTGACATCTGTGAAATTATACCTCAGCAAAGGGGGAGTATGTTTGTAACCAAAAAACTATAAAACTACAAGAGGCATACCACATGGCCTGCAGCGGTTCAATAAGGAATTCACCAAGACGTTCTGGAGGACAAGTAAGGATGGGCAACAAATGTTGGCCTTGCCAACAACACTCAAGTGTCCTATGAAAGGATAACAAAGGTGATCAAATACATACAGTAATCCTCTCCCATTTTCAGTCAAGGATAGCTTCTGGAGGATGTCATTTTCTGGTTTCAGTCCAAGGGAAAATTGCATTCAAACTTTTTCTTTTATGATATTGGGTACTCCAGAATACTTCACAGCCAGCAAAGCATTCACAAAGTAGAGAAAACACCACAACCAAGTTGTGCACAACAAGTAGCATTGGACAAAATGACCAGCCAAACCATTTTAGTGAGAGCTCATGAACAAAGATCATCCCCTGGAGAAGGAAGAAACTTTGACCAGGGGAAGACAATGCTGCAGAAATGCTCCTCTGTGTGATTAATCAAAGTTAACTGTTAACAGTTGTTATGGAGATGTCAATGGTCTAAGTTATTCTGAGGATAAAGTAAATTTGAATGTAATATTTGGTGAAGGTGAAGAAAATTAAAAATTCTTTTTTATAAAATACTGTGTATTTCAAGTGGTAGCAGGAAAACTTGGCCTTTGACTGGTTAGAAGTAACTTGTGTGAGAATATTAGAGATGTTCCTAATTCTCTTTGAAAATTTTCCCTGTTGGATAGCAGTAGCTAACACCTGGCCATTTGATGCTTTCAAGGCTATTGCCATATCATCTGTGTCTGGCAGAAAATAAGAGTTGAGGTGAGACTGAAACAAGTGAGATTACTTTTTTCTGTTCATAAGAGCAACATTAACAAGAATGCACTAGAGATGTCTCTTAGTTAAGTGTTGCCTACTGATTAGTCTGGGACTACAGAAAAATGAGCTGAAGGAGCAAATTTTATTTTCCAACCAGTCAGGGGAATCAGAGTGGGCAAGGGACAGATCATGGAAATGTCCGCTGACTTTGAGTGGGATTTTCTGGTTTCGGGTCAAGCAAAGCTAGAAAATCTTGTCCAAAGACTTTGTTGTACGATTACTTATGGCAGAATTTTAACTATTGATGGATAACTATCCAAACCATTTCAGTTCCTAATTCCTTTTCAGTTTTAGGAATTATAAACATTGTTTTCCTTTTCCCACTATGTAGTTTACAAGGATCAGTTTCTATTTTTAATTGTATTTGGCATGATTTGTCATCATTCTATAAGACCATCCGTCTTCAATTATTCTTCACCAATAAGTTAAAAGAAGGTGTTTGCAAAAATCAGATATTAATGCATTTAGTTAAACAATATATTTCCTGTAAACTTCAATGGTTTATTTTCATAATTATTCTTGAAATGTGACCATTTGCTAGCAGCATCAGCATTTGTTGCTCATCCCTAGTTGTCCTGAGAAAATGATGATGAACTATTGTAGTCTTGTGTTCTGAAGATGCACTCATGCTGTTGTTAGGTAGGATTTTAACAAAACAAAGACAAAGGAACAATGATACATGTCCATGTTGGGATGTTGCATGACTTGGAGAGATATAGGGAAATGAATGTTAAATGTGGATGGAAGAAAAGGAGAAAAGATAAAATATAATGTCCTATTCACAAGTTAGGAAGAAATCATACAATGACTGTGCAGTGATCATTGCCAAATCCAACATATTCATAAGGGCAACAATTTCTGATACAACATCTGGGCAAGTAAATGTTCCTCAAAGATTAAACATTAGGAGGAAATGATATCTCTGGATGGCAATAACTGGAGAACAGCATATTTTGTGGATCTCTGTGATAGTTATTGCAAGCAATAACTGTGTATCAGTGCACAACTCTGCTGCTTGGTCCAAGGAAGGATCAATTTATGATGTAATTAAATCTGGCACCTCTATATAATAGAATACATTGCTGATGCATATTTTCCAAATGTTTATATAACCAGCACTCCAGAGATGGTTTGTCTGTCTTTTTGTGTCTCCTAAAGTTACTTGGGGTATACTTTAGTTCCAAGAAAATTGTGGACCAGATTGTTTGTAGCGCTCATTCCAAAACCATTTGCCTTCCCAAAACCCATTTATGCAAAGAACCACACCACCATTAATGACCTAGAACGCCGAGGAATATCAATCTTGATTGGCATACCTGAAGCCCCTACCTCTGATCCATAAGGTGAGGTGAAAGCCTAAAGAACAAAGCGAAAAGAAAACGTAGGGCAGAATTGAGATACATGTATAAATATGGACTATTTTTATTCAGGGGTTTTAATGTCATACTAGTGTCCTATCTCAACCTTGTGTCATTGAGTTCTCTGAGGACTGAAAAATGGCATAGCTGGTTTGCTCCAAATTTTTTTGCAACTGGATTTCTGAGTTATATTTCTCCCTTTCTTCTATAAAGGGACACACTGTTTGTAGAACATTAAACATAAAAGACAGAACATATGTCCAATAAATTTGACAACTTATATGGGCTAGATCTTTTCCCCAGCTATTTCAACCAACCTTCTGATAATTTCATAATGTTAAACTTCTTCTCTTTTATCCTCTGAGGTGGAGACGGCCATGTGCATCATTTGGGGCAATTGCACATGACTGCTAAGGCTGATCTGCATCTGGGACATTAAAGTACAGGGTGGATAAACTCCAGGCATTCACAATGCAATACACTGGAGATAAAAGTTCATGGATCTTTTTCCTTCTGTTGAATTTGATCCCTAAAGTGATTGTTAAAAACAAGCGGAAGAGGGCCAGAATTTTCCCCAAGTCCTACTGGATTAGAAGATTCTGGTTTAGAAAGCTATGACCATTCCTGCTGAAAACTGTATATTTCCCACAAACAGGGGCCTAGAGAATTCTGGCAGCCAAAATAAGCTGATTTATGGTTCAGCTATTGAAGGGACCAGTCTACCGTCTCACAATTATCCCCTTGTGCTATTAATCCATCCCTATCCAAAGTTCCTGCAAAAGTTAATGCTCGAGTTCTCTTTGGTTTCGGAACTCACATGCCATCTGTATATCCTGCTCTGTCGAAGTATACCTTTCCTTTTATTCAGAAAGAATGCAAGGGTTGCCCCAGTGTCTTCAAAAAAAGAAACTGGAAAACAAAATGCTTCCTCCCCTTGTAGAGGGGCACAATGAATAGAAAACAAAACAGAAGGAAACTTATCAAATTAAATAACATTGTCACCTGGGTCCATCTCGAGAGGCATATGCAGAAACATTTGTTGTTTTTAACTTTATTGTTGTACTATCAGACTGTTCACTGCTTGCATCCTATGAGATTAAATCTCCTTGGCTTTGATTTGCATTGTGAAATGCTTTCATTAAATATATGATGAGAACCCTCTTAAGAAATTAAGGAATGCTTTACTCCTGAAAGGAATGAAAGAATCACATTTACCTGGCGCCTTTCATGAGGCGGCATGGTGCCATAATGGTTAGACTGCTGGCCAGAGCGCAAGGGACCCAGGTTCGATTACAAGCTTGGGTCACTGTCTGTGTGGAGGCTGCACATTCTCCTCGTATCTGCATGTGTTTCCTCAAGTACTCTTGAGGAAAGTGTTTCCTCCCATAGTCCAAAAGACATGCTGGTTAGGTTCATTGGCCATGTTAAATTCTCCCTCTGCACACCCAAACAGATGCTGAATGTGGCGACAAGGAGATTTTGATAGTAACTTCATTGCAGTGTTAACATGAGCCTATATGTGAAACTAATAAATAAACTTAACTTCCAAGGATTCCAAAGTGCTTTACAGACAATTAAGCACTGTCGTCTTAACCACAGAACAATAAAATCCCTGTAATGTATTAGGAGGCCAATTGGTCTACACCAACTCTCCACAAGAGCATCTTATTCAGGCCCACCCATCTGTCCTATCCCCATAACCCCATGTATTTACCCTCCTAATTCACCTACCTTGCACATCTTTGGAATTTGAGAAAAAAAATCAGATACCTGGAGGAAACCCACATAGACACAGAGAGAATGTGCAAACTCCAACTGATAGTAACCAATGCTGGAATTAAATCCTGGTTCCTGGCACAGTGAGGTAGCAGTGCTAATTACTATGTCATCGTGCCAACCCATGGACATGTGGTGCATATTGTTACAGTGTAAGAAACACAGTAGCCAAATGGCACAGAGCTGGGATCTGTAAAGTGCAATATGATAGCAGTCAGATAATTGTTTTGGTGAATCTAGTTGAGACTGGGTATCACAAAGGGTTTTTGTTATGAGGGTCCAAATTGGACACAGCAAGATCCAAAAATCTTAAAAAGAATGGATGCTTTCCCTTTAGGTGAATAAAAATGCTGACCCTGGAAGAACTGCTTCTTTTTGAGAAGCGTCATGGGATCTTTTTAATGTCCTTCTGAGCAGAGAACTTTGGTTTGACTTTTCTTTCTAAAGGCATCACTGGAATCATTAACTGCTTTATCACAACAGTATAATTATGTATTTTGTTCCAATCCATCATATCAGTTTCAGTGTAGCAGGGAGTGACTTACAAGTCCTTCCAATATGTTGAAAAACACATTCTTCTGTAATTTTTGTTTAAGTGAATGGTGCATTTTTTGGATTATTTCCAATTTTTATTTTTTTCTATTTACACAAAATTGATAGAGTTACCAGTCTGCACACGATCCTCTAGTGCTGTGATTTTTTAGGTCTTGTCAGATTGAGTCCTGTGTGATTCTTCATGCTACTTACAAAGACTGCATCTGGTGTGGTCTGTAACATTTGCTCTTTATCTCTTCTTTAGCAACAAGCAAATATGGAAAATACTTGGCACCCTAAACACAGTAAAATAAGTGAATTGAGGTTAAAAGAGTTCACAACTAAGCATTTCCAGTGAAATTTAACAAAAGATAAATTGAAATGAAAACATCCAGCCATTGATCTGAATGGTCAAGTGTCTCAGCTTGTCAAAAGAACGAGAAATTGGGCAGCACAGAGGCACAGTGGTTCACACTGCTACCTCACAGCGCCAGGAACAGCGGTTCAATTCTGGCCATGGTCACTGTGTGTGTGGAATTTGCACATTCTCCCTGTTTCTGCATGGGTTTCCTCCGGGTTTCCTCCCACAGTCTAAAAATGTGTGAGTTAGGTTGATTGGCCATCCTAAATTGACCCTAATGTCAGGGACATTAGCCAGGTAAATAGGTAAAGTTAGAAGGATAGGGCTAGGGTGGGAATGTAGCCAGTACAGACTTGAAAGGCTGAATGGCCTCCTTCTGTACTGTAGGGATTATATAATGAACTCCGCCGAATATGGCATGGGAGTCACTTATACTTAATGTGCCCCAAAATGAAACTTTTCAGATTCACCTGAAACTTTAACTCATTCTTTCCTGGACAGATGCATACTGAACTGCTGTTTATTTTTCAGCATTTTGTTTTTGTTTTAAGAAGAGAGGAAGGGCTAGAGATTAAATGTTGGCCTTATTCTTTTATACTTCCTCCTTCAAATTCAATTCTATTTAAAGTCAATTGAACTGAATATTGTGGAGATGGGAACTGGCAGCTCGTTTCACACCACGTATACTGTGCTCCTGAATTTCTACCCCAATATGCTGGCTCCTGCTGGGAAACCACATAAAAGTACACAGAAGACTCTAAAATATATAAGTGGAAGGAATCGCTTATCATATTTGCTGCTGATTAACCTTCAATGGTTGCTGCTCAATCTAAAGGGTGACTAAGTCACTAAAAGCAATTTATATTTGATGCATTTCTTATTTTATAATTCCAAATATGAAGAGTGAATTTAAATTCTTGAGTATCTGGCTGTTCTTTTAGGTCATTTGAAGCATTCTATTCTATTTGGTTTGACTTTTCTTTCTAAAGACAGTGCAGAGGGCAGTCCTCCTTACCGCTGCTCGCAACAACAGGTTTGTGGAGGCATTTTTGTAAACTGGGAACTAATGTGTTCAATCACTGTGAATTTCATGCTTATTATGGTGCTTGTCTTGTCTTTCTTCTTGGGTTTTTATATAGTGATGTAGATACTTTTTTTTACTTTTGCAAGTCTATAATATAGGTGTGGTGCAAAATAAAGCTGTCTTAAATCTGTCACAATGAATATCTTTATACCTATCCTCAAAACATCTGGTAGCACAGAGTGTTGCTTTGGGTGTACAGAGTGTAAAGTGAGAGTTTCGTGAGTTACAGAGATCGGTGAGGGAGGTGTTCCTTTCTTTCATTATCTTTTTTCAACCCCCATTAGCTGATTCTTTCTTTGGTATAAGGGAATAAGCTGATTGCTGAGCAACTGTAAGTTATTCTAATTGCAATAAATAGTTTTTAAAGTTACAGCCATGGCAGGTCAGCTCAGCTGATGAAATGTTCGTCCTGCTGCATGTGGAAAGTCATGGGTGCATGAACACATTCGTAGGAAGTGTCACCAGCTGCAGAAGCTTCAGCTCCAGGTTTTAGAACTCACGATGTGGCTGGAGTCACTGTTATACATCAATGAGACAGAGAGCTACATGGGAAAGCATGTTTATGGAAGTAGTTACTTCACAGATTTGGAGCACACCGGCAGAGAAGGAATGGATGACCAATAAGCATCTAAGAGACCTAGACAGGTGGTGCAGGAGTCCCCTGGGTCTATCTTCAATTTTCCACATAAATACTAGTGAGGGAGATGGATCCTCAGGGAGTGCAGTCACGGCCAAGTCTGTGACACCACAGGTGATTCAGCTGCACAGGAGTGCGGAAGTGGGAGGGGAGAAGTGGAAGAGCATTAATGATAGAGGATTCCCAGTATATCTAATTCCAGGATAGTGCTACCTCCCTAGTGCTTAGATCAAGGCTATCTACAGCAGCATCATTCTGGGGACAGCAATAGCCAGAAGTCAATGTCCACATTGGGACCAATGACATAGGGAGAGAGAGATACAAGGCTGGAAATCAGATTTTAGGAATTAGGAAGGAAATTCAAAAACAGGACCTCAAGAGCAATGATCTCAGTATTACTATTCTCCCTAAATTGTCTCAAATTTGGTTTTTAATCCATAGATCTATAAACACGGACAGGGATCGCGGGTAGAGGTGGGAACATCGGGGTGGCGGCGTGGGCTCATTGGGCCGAAGGGCCTGTTTCCCGTGCTGTTTTGTTCTTTGTTCTTTGTTCTTTGTTCTTTGTACTACATGCCAAACTGAGCATAGGAAGAGGAGGATTGGTCGATTGAACACACAACTGGAGAATTGATGTAGGAGGAACGACATCAGATTTTTGAAACATTGGGACCAGTTCTTGAGTAGATGGGATCAGCACAAGGTGGACAGAATACACCTTCACAGGATTGGGATTAATACCCTCACAGGGAAATTCACTAGTGCTGTTCGGGAACGCTTAAAGTAGTTTATCATAGAGAAGGGAACATAAGGATTGTTCACATTGGAAGTAAAGATGGCAATAGAAAGTAGAAAAATACTAAGCAAAATTAAAAGGCAGTTGAAACAAAAGTGAGCATCAACTAAGGTTAAACTGTAGAATAATGTCAAAAGTTAAGGGCACTCTACCTGAATGCACGCAACCAGGTGGATAACTTAAAGGCACAAATAGGGGTAAATGGTATGATTAATCTGATGTTACAGAAATGTATTACAAGCTGACCAAGACCAGCAACTGAATGTTCAAAGATATTTAATGTTTAGGAAGAAGAGACAAAAAGGAAAATGAAGTGGTGTTATGCTGATGAAAAGTGATAGGACTGGTAAGGTAGGATCTCAAATTGGGAGAATAAAATGTGGAATCTGTGTACAGTTCTGGTCTCCTTACTTGAGAAGGGATGTACTGGCACTGGATGGGATGCAGAGGAGATTCAATAGGTTGATTCCGGAGTTGAGAATGTTGGCTTATAAGGAGAGACTGAGTAGCAGGGTACTATATTCATTGGAATTTAGAGCAATGGTGAGGGGAGATCTTATGGAAACATATAAAATTATGAAAGGAATAGATAGTATAGAGGCAGTGAGGTTGTTTCCACTGGTAGGTCAAAACAGAACTGGGGGCATAGCCCTAAGTAAGGGGGAGCAGATTTAGGAGAAAAAACTTTTTCTCACAAAGGGTTGTGAATCTGTGGATTTGCCTACCCATTGAAGCTGTTGAGGCTACCTCGTTGAACGTTTTTCAGGAAAATATAGATAGATTTTTAAACAGTAAAGAAATTAAGGATTATGGTGAGCAGGTGAGTAAGTGGATCTGAGTCCATGAAAAGGTCAGCCATGATTTTATCGAATGGCAGAGCATGCTCAAGGGGCCAAGTAGCCTACTCCTGCTCCTAGATCTTGTGTTTTGTGCTCTTTATTTGATTGAAGCTAAGAAACTGCAAAGGCAGCAAGAAGTTGCTTCTAGGAACTAAATATGGAGCATAATATTAATCAGGCGATAACAGAAGCATGTAGCATGGGTAATGCAGTAATCAGGAGTGACTTCACCCTGTACATAGACAGGGTGAACCAATGAGCACAGATGCTGTGGAGGATGAGTGTCGAGTATGCTAAGCATGGTTTTTGTCAGCATTATGCTAAGGAACTGAATAGAAAACAGCCTATTTTAGATATCTGACGTAGTGAGAAAAAGCTAATTAATAATCATATTGCAAAAGAACATTTAGGGATGAGTGACCACAATATGATAGAATTTTACGTTATGTTTGGAACTGAGATAATTTAATCTGAAGCCAGGATGTTCAATTTGAACAAAGGAAATTATGAAATTACGAGGGGCAAATTGGCTGAGGTGGATTCGGAAAATACATTAAGAGGCATGATGGTACACAGATAGTGTTTAAAGAATTATAACATAGTGTACAGCAACTATACTTGCCTTTAAAAACACAAAAACCCAAAATGTTAGTCAACCAAGGGTAACAAAAGAAGTTAAGGACTATATAAGATTAAAAGTCTGATCAAGTTGCCAGATATAGTATTACCTGACGATTAAGAGTAGCACGGCACAGTGGTTAGCACTGCTGCCTCACAATTCCAAGGACCTGCTTCAATTCCCAGCTTAGGTCACTGTTTGTGTGGAGTTTGCACATTCTCTCCCTGTGTCTGTGTGAGTTTCCTCTGAGTGCTCTGGTTTCCTTCCATGGTCCAAAGATTTGCAGACTAAGTGCATTGGCCATGCTAAATTGTCTTTTTGTGTCCCAGGATACATAGATTATGGAGATTAGCAGGGTAAATATGTGGGATCATGGTGATAGGGCCTAGATTGGATTGTTGTCATTGCAGACTTGATGGGCAAAATGGCCTGCTTCTGCATTGTAAGTATTCTGTGATATCTATAACTAGGAGATTCTGAAATATAGCAACAGAGGACCAAGAAATTGATTTTTTAAAAAGTAAGAGTAAAATATGAATATGAACTAGAAAGAAACATAAAAAGAGACTGTAAAAGTTTCTATAGGTACATAAAAAAGTATGTTTGGCTCAGACAAATATTGGTCCTTTACAGAATCAAGAGAATTTATAATGAGGAGTGGAGAAATGGCAGAGAAACTAAATGATTAGTTTGTGTCTGTCTTCACTGAGGATAATTTAAGAAAATTGTCAGTATTAGAGGTCCAACAAAGAACAAAGAACAAAACAGCACGGGAAACAGGCCCTTCAGCCCAATGAGCCAAAACCGCCACCCCAATGTTCCCACCTCTACCCGTGTTCCCTGTCTATGTTTATAGATCTATGGATTAAAAACCAAATTTGAGACAATTTAGGGAGAATTTGTTTTGCCAATTAGCCTAAGAGCACATCTTTGAGATGTGGGAGGAAACCGGAGCACCCGGAGAAAACCCACGCACGCACGGGGGAGAATGCGCAAACTCCCACAGACACAGGCCCAAATCCATGTATCTGCACAGCACAGCGATAGTCACTGAGCTGTCGTGTTGCCCATCAAATGGTCCAGGTCAAGTGTACACTAATGGCGTGAAGTACTAGGATACTCTTGAAAAAAATCCAAGACCCATCGCGTGTATGCCCCTTGTTAGACAACAAGGTGGACCAAAGCACCTGTAGGATAAAAACAAGTACATCAATATCATCATCTATTTACACACTTTCCAGGAACTCCCAAGGCTCATGATCCCTATTTTAAATCAGTTTTCTATACCCCTCCATTCCCATTCTGTTCATGTGCCCATCTAACTCCAGAGTACCTGCCTCCACCACTTTACTTGGCAGCGCATTCCATACCCCCACCACCCTCTGTGTGGAAAAACTCCCTCTAGCATCCAAATTATACCTTACCCCCCTCACCCTAAGCCCGTGACCCCTCGTGCTATTCGAGTCCATCCTAGGAAAAAGCTTAACCCTGTTTACTGTATCTATACCCCTCATAATCTTGTACACCTCTATTAGAGATCTCCTCTAAGTCTACGGATTAGGAAAAATGAGGAATTAAAGAAATTAGTATTAGCAAGAAGGTTATATTGGAGAAATGAATGGGATTAAAGTTTGATAAGCCCTCAGGATCTGATATTCTACTCCCAGGATGTTGAAAGAGGTAGACATAGAGATAATGGATGCATTGGTGGTCATCTTCCAAAATTCTGTAGATTCTGGCATTGTTCCTGCAGACTGGGAGATAGTAAATGTCACCCCATTATTTAAGAAGGGGGAAAGAGAGGATTATAGATCTGTTAGCCTGACACCAGTGGTTGGGAAAATACTAGAATCTATTATAAATGATGAGATAAATGGATACTTGGCTAGTAATGTTAAAATTGAGATACATAACATGAATTTATGAATGGAAAACATGTTTACCAAACCTGTTGGACTTACTTGAGGATTTTGCAAAAGGAATTAATAAAGGGGAGTTGTTGGATGTAGAGTATTTGAAGGTGAGAGGCCATGGGATCCAAGGGGCTTTGGCCTTGTGGATCCAGAACTGGCTTGCCTGCAGAAGGCAGAGGGTGGTTGTGGATGGCTCTTTTTCTGCATGGAGGTCGGTCACCAGTGGAATGCCCCAGGGATCTGTTCTAGGACTCTTGCTGTTTGTCATTTTCATAAATGACCTGGATGAGGAAGTGGAGGGATGGGTGAGTAAGTTCGCCAATGACACGAAGGTCGTGGTGTTGTGGATGGTCTGGAAGGATGTCAGAAGTTGCAGCATGACATTGACAGGATGCAAGACTGGGCGGAGAAGTGGCAGATGGACTTCAACGCGGATAAATGTGTTGTGGTCCATTTTGGCAGATCCAACGGGATGAATGAGTACACTATCAAAGGTAAGAGTCTTAGCTGTGTGGAAGAGCAGAGGGATCTTGGGGTCCGGGTCCATAAGACTCTCAAATCGGCCTCCCAGGTGGAGGATGTGGTTAAGAAAGCTTTACGGTGTACTGGCCTTCATTCATCGAGGGATTGAGTTCAGGAGTCAGGAGGTAATGCTGCAGCTTTATAGGACCCTTGTCAGACACACTTGGAGTACTGTGCGCAGTTCTGGTCGCCTCACTATAGGAAGGACGTCGAAGCTATTGAAAGGGTGCAGAGGAGATTTACAAGGATGTTGCCTGGATTGGGAGGCATGCCTTATGAAGACAGGTTGAGGGAGCTGGGACTGTTCTCCCTGGAGAGACGAAGGTTGAGAGGCGACCTGATAGAGTTTTACAAGATGTTGAGAGGAATAGATAGGGTGGACTCTCAGAGACTATTTCCCAGGGCTGAAATGGTCGCGATGAGAGGGCACAGATTTAAGGTGCAGGGAAGCAAGTACAGAGGGGATGCTAGGGGAAAGTTTTTCACTCAGAGTGTGGTGAGTGAATGGAATCGGCTGCCATCGGTGGTGGTCGAGGTGAACTTGCTGGGGTCTTTTAAAAGACTTCTGGATGAGTATATGGGATCCAATGGGATTGGGGGTTATAGATAGGTCTGTGGCTGGGTAGGTTTTGATGTGTTCGGCACAACTTGTGGGCCGAAGGGCCTGTTTGTGCTGTAGTGTTCTATGTTCTATGTTCTATGTAAGTCCCCATGGAAGATTGGTTAGCAAAATTAAAGTGCATATGATGGAGGTAATATATTGGATTAAGGATTGTCTAACAGGTAGAAAAAGAATAGGAATCTACGAGTCATTCTCACGTTGGCAAGTTGTCACTTGTGAAGTACCACAAGGATCAATGCTTGAATACTAGCTGTAAGTTTGCAGATGACACAAAGCTAGGTGGAAATGTATTTGGTGATGCAGATGCAAAACAGCTTCAAGAATGTTTGGACAGACTTAATAGTGACGATTCTCCCATTCCAACCCACTAATTTTTTGGCGGGTTCGATTGGGAGATTCAGTCGGGAAGACGCTACTTAAGTGAAGAGAAGCAATTGGGGCCCCATGGGTCAGGTGGCGGGGTGGTGTGTCTGGGCAAGGGAACCCTGGCAATGCCAGCCTGTGCACCCTGACATTGCCCAAGGGGCAAACTGCCCATACCCAGGCACTGGGCAGTGTCAAAGGAGTAGGGCCTACTGGGGGGGGCAGGGCCTAGAGTGATCAGTGGGGTTGAGGGTCCCGATACCACTTTGCCACTTAGTTCCAATCTGGACTGGGCGGAGGCCAGTGATCAGGGCAGGCTGGCAGGCGAGAGGGGGTCTTTCAGAGAATGGGGGGAGTCTGCTGGGATGGGGGAGAATTGTCACTGCTGCGGGGATGGCTGGAGATCGGGGAGGATGCTCCGGGATGGTGGAGGGGCTAGCCTGCGAATGGTCATGGGGGCTGTGATCGGGGCTGTTGGGGATGGAGGGGTAGAAGTGCAGAACTCCCAGGCTGGCCACGGGTCGAGCCGGCCAGCAAACTGCAGACTGACAGTTTGGGGCCACTGCCACGTGCAGAGTTCTGGAATTGTCAGACCCTGGTGTGAATGGACACATCCCTGAGCATTTAGTGATATTCACGATTGTGACCTCTGCATTGCAGAGTATGGGAGACTCAAGTCTGAAGTTGCACTGAAAAGACAATTGTAATTCACACCATTTTTCCTGCAGATTCAATACTTCAAATTTTTTTGGGAGAATCACCCCCAATAGTTGAAATTTTCTAGTTGCACTTGCCCCAAAACTGGAAAATCCCACCCAAGGTCAACATTTTGTTTCCCTTGGCAGGTGGGATGGGAAACTTTCCCTCAATGAATGAGCAGAATATATTTGGGAGAACTTTAGTAGGAGAAATAAATGTGCAGCATAGTTCTTAAATGGTAAGAGATCAGAAAGTGTAGATTTTGACATTAGTGTGCCTTTAAGAAAGGTTTTTCTAAATCATAATTTCTCCCAGCTTCAATGTTTTCATAGTTCACAGCCCAAGCTGATGTCACTTGTTGCCAGCTTATCTGGAGATGTCCTTTTATTGCTACTTCAATACCTTAATTTAGGGTCTGTTTATTTTAACTTTGGATTGTTTTATGATCTTGTATTATTAGGAAAATGGCCATGTGTTTTGGACAATTTTCTTTCCTTTCTAGTGAGTTTAATTTTCTGCAGTGTAGTTGAATTTTAGAAGGGACAACAAGTTGAAAAGATGTCTTTCTCTTTCCCTGGATTTGGAAATTCTGCTGGTCATCTGAAAGCAAGGTCTGGACTTTCTGAAGGGGAGGATCAGCTGTTGGTGGGCTGTCTAGAGTCCCTAGTATTTAGGGAAGCTGTTCTGATTTCATACTGTTCTGAATCTATTCAGTAAACTATAGACTTTATCTAAAGGACTCAAGTGAGTATCACATGAGCATTTGTCTTTACTGTGTTAAACTTGTGAAAAGAGTCTTTTGCCTATGATATTAGTTTTATCAGAACACATTAGACATAATTGTTTAGGGTTATACATTATTGTGGTTATTTTATTTCTTGTTTGCAATTGATAAAAGTTCTTGCCAATTTTCTCACTACACATGTTAACTATACTCTTAAATAAATTTTAAATGATAAAACCTCCCTAGTGCATCAGTTGAATTATATCTGAAGGGAAATATATCATGCTTATCCTGGCCAAATTCAATATGCAAAACTTACGATCCAGGCAGACTCCATAAAACACTTTGGAGTTTCTGACCTGAACCACAACAGGATACACAAAGGGACCTGAATGTCTTCATAATAAGTCACTGAAAGCTAACTTGCAGGTGCAGCAAACTATTAGGAAGGCTAATGTTGTGTTAACCTTTATTACAAGAGGATTTGAGAACAGGAGTAATGAAGACCTGCTTCAATTGTATAGAACTTTGGGTAGACTGCATAAGGAGCACAATGTGCAGTTTTGGTTACCTTACCTCAAGAAGAATAGTATTGCCTTAGAGAGAATGCAGCAAAAAAGGTCCACCAGACTTGTTCCTGGGATGGTGGATCTGTTCTATGAAGAAAAATTGGAAAAACTGGGCCAATATTCTCAAGTTTCAAAGATGGAGAGGTAATCTCATTGAAACCTAGAAAATACTTAAAGGGATTGACAGTGTAGATGCTGGGGCTCCAGAACCAAGAGACACAATTTCCAAACAAGAGGGAAGCCACTTAGGACCAAGATGAGGGGATATTTTTATCAGAGCGTTGTGAATCATTGGAGTTCTCCACCATCTAGAGGGCTGTGGAAGCTCAGTATTTGTGTATGTTTAAAACAGAGATTTAAAGATTTCTAATTACCAATCACATAAAGGGATATGGGACTAATGTTGGAAAAAAGGCACTGAAGTGGATGATCAGTCATGAATGGCGAAGTATGTTCCATGGGCTGAATGGCTTACTTCAGCTCTCAAGTTCCAATCTTCCACTGCATTGTATTAATGTTTCCATTTCAAACATCTTGGTGACCACTTTGAGCGGAATGATGAAGTAGAATATACTTACAAGTCGTCTTATGGTATAGTCTTAATTTCACTAGAAACTGACTGAGCCAATTTTGTTTTGAACCTCTACAACCTTCAAAAAGTGGATGTCGTAGCGAAAAACATATGCTTGATTTAAATACAGGTCTTGAGATAATTTGCTACCCAATCCATCTGGAAGCTAATTTGTAAATGCTGTTAGTGTTACTATATTGTGAATACTAATATAATTCTGTGCAAAGTTTTTCACTTTATCATCTATATTGATTTTCATTAACCAGATCACTTACATATGTGTTTAAGCATCTAAACTGATTTAATATTTGAAACTTAATTGACTTGCCATCAGCTTTCAGAGATAGAAGACGATCATGTCCATCTTTCTGTCTGATTCGAATCAAGGACCTAAAGTTGATATTAAGGACAATTTTTAAGGATGAAGTTAAGATATATTGCCCTAGAAATAGCAGCTAAGCATATCACACATATATATTGGGTGATGGATGCTAGCAGAAGGTTATGGGTGAAGTATACTGTGGTCAGCTGACAGGAATGTGTCTCTGGAGTGCAGAGAGGAGAGTTGCACCATGGTGACATGGGAACAGAGAGATAATCTGGATTGTTATTGCCTTTTTAAGGATTCATTTCACTTTGCAAAACATTCTCTTCAGATAGATGAGAATGAGATCATGTTGGGCTACATGTTATCCTGTTACCTACGTTTTTTGTCATTACTGCTCTCTGCAGGGTCATTGAGTATTTTTGAAACTGATTTAGATGGATTCTTGATCAACAAGAGTGTCAAAAGTTATGAGGTTAGACAGGGAAGTAGAGTTGAAACCACAATCAGACTTGATTTTATCAAATGGCAAAACAAGCTCGAGGGGCCAAATGGGTGACACCTTCTAATTTGTATGTTCTACAACATATTGGCACAATAGTTATCACTGCTGCCTCAGTGCCAGGGAGCTGAGTTTGACCCAAGGGGGCTTGGGTCAATTTCTGTGTAGAGTCTGCACATTTTCCACATATCTACATGGGTTTCTGCTGAGTGCTCCCAGAACCCAAAAGACGTGCTGGTTAGGTGCATTGGCTATACTAAATTCTCCCTCAGTGTGCCAGAACAAGTGCCAGAGGTAGCGGCTAATGGATTTTTACAGTAATTTCAGTGTTAATGTAAGCCTACTTGTGATCCAAGTTAAAAATTGTTCACATGTAAGTTCATATGGAGTAGCTAGATGAGTTGAATGACCTTTTGTCATTCCATCTATCTTATAAAGATAACACCATTTACAATATGTACTTCTTAAAATTCCAGAATGTTACCCATTCTTGAAAATAAGCAGCAAAGAGTGATAACTTTTTGTTGATTAATGCATTCTACCCCATTGAATTTAAAGTTACTCTCATCAAATGATTTGATAATTTATCAACACCAAATTCCTATTTTGCTACGTTATGATATTTGTTTAACATAAATTATTGGTTAATTGAAAATTTTGTAGTGTGATAATTATTGAATTATTAAGGGTGGCATAGCTTATGTGCATAAGCTGCAAAGTATGCACAGCACAGAGCAAACTGATACTGGCGTATTATTTGGGTGACATAGATATGAAGTAAATCAGTGAAGGAAAGATCAAAATGTATTCACTTTGGTTTAGTTAGGCCTTTGCATTGACTGTATTTTACACCACTGCTCAAATGTATCATAAAGCTTGATTTATTGTTGTCACTCATTTATGAATGAACATATTTCTTCAAAAATATTTTATTGGCTAACTCAAGCTACGTGAACACCAAATCAATCAAAATCAGGCCCAATATGAAAGTCAGTAGGCGATAAATATATGTGTATATAAATGCAAATGGTTACAGCACAAACATGTCCAAGCATTAATCAACAGGTCCTTAGAGTTTTCATTGTTTTAAAGTCACTCTACTCATATAGCACATTTAGAAGATAAGCCAAGGGGAAAGAAATGGAACTTAAAAAATAAATTCTAGTACAATTTGTTCTGAAGGTATTTACGGGATTAGTAAGCACGCAATTTGTGTACTGAGGTTAAAGGATCCCGATTTCTGCAAATTAAAGAGCTGGAACTGAGGGGCGGTAACAGCATGAGCTTCACAATTAATCTTTAGAGTAAAACTCTGAATGTTTTCAGAACAAATGGCACAGAAAGGAATGTGTTTTTTTTTTCAAAACAAGTACAACCTGCTGCCCATATCCTTAAAAATGTAAAGAAAAAATATGGAGTAATTTTTGCAAGTTGAGATATTTTAATTCCAGATTTTTAGTTGGTTCATGTTCACAACATAGAACGATGCATGATTAGTTACTTATGAATAGAAGATCTGTTCAAATTGGCCTCTGGAATGATTAATGTGGGAAATAAAAATTCTTATTTTTGTGATGTAGGCTGACCTTCTGAGGTTGCGTTCATTGCGTATTGATAGGGCAAGGAATTTAGAGCTTAAACCAGGGAGTGTTTGATGATGAATCGGGATGTAAGATTGTAACACAATATGCATGTCATTCAATATTTAGTTTTTAGTAAGAGTAGGTTCCATAGCAAATTGATGTAACTCCATTTGAAGGGGCAACATTACCAGAAAATAGATTTCTAAAAATATTTATCGATATATAACATTTTAATTATAACAATTTTTAAACATTTTATGAAATTGTTTTGGTATGATGTCTGCATAAAGTTGCATTCTTTTAAAAATCATTACTTAAATGTAATTCTCAAGCAATCATTATGACCACCGAAACAAAGAGCTTTAGTTGAGATTTGCAGAGAATGTTGCTTGTTCTATTTGATCTTTTTCTTTTATTCAAAGAAGTCCAGTTGACCTGGGATTCCAGCCATCCTAAAACAGAATTCTGATATCAAGGACTATCAGATTAGTTCTGATAACATTATTAAAATGTATCTAGGTACATCATGATTTCTTTGGCTACTTCCTCCTTTGATCCCCTGGACTCTGAAAAGTCTATTGAGTATGATCATTTACTTTGCATTTCCCTATTCATTTGTCTAATTCACTTGTTACTTTTTGATGTTGTTATTGGCCCTATTGTCAATGTGCATGGTAATAATCCAAGTTTAAACTCTTCTGCAGTAGTGATTCACTGTTACTTTTGAAATAACAATAATCACATAGTTTCCATACATACTTTTTAACTGTGTGACAGTTGAGGAAATATGTATAAGCATAGCCAAAGAAATGAATATAATAGCATCAGAAACTCTTCAACTCTTCTCATGGGATTTTAGCATCAGTGTCGTTTGTAGTGGTACTGGTTTTCTTCCCATAATAAATCAGGAAGTTTCTCCCTACAGGAGCACTGTGTTCACAGATGAGATTCTCATTAGAGTGTCACCACAGTCCTTAAAGTGTTAATCCATCTTCTCTGCCCAATATAAATCATCTGAAAGTGTCAGTGTAAGAAATGTGAAAAACACTGAGTTCAACAGAATTTTTGTTTGAGACAAAGGCAAGCATTGTTTCTTTTATATTATGGATGATTGACTGAGATTGGTGGTAATAGGTGAAGGTTCAATGCACATTTATCCTTGATCAACATCTACCAATTATGATCACTTGATTAGGATTTTTTTTGAAAATGATAATACCTATCGTCAAATAAACTGATCCAACAACAGCAAATTGCATTTATGTAGTGCTTTAATATAGTAAATGTTTAGTATATGCAGGGTCATATATGTGACTGGCCATTTGGCCAGGGCACTGGAAGATAGCTATCGAACCATGGGGAGGATTTTATAGCCTTGCTTGTTCCAAAACTGTAAAATTCTGACCAAAGTCAATGGATCTTCCATTGTTTGCACTCGCCCATTCCAATTCCCATGGCAGGTGGGGCAAAAAAATTCCGGTCCATATCTTAGCTAAACTCCTAGTAAAAGCAGTTTGTCATCTTGGTGGCACAGTGTTTAGCACTGCACCAGCAACCCATGTTCGATTCCAGCCTCGGTCACTGTGTGGCGTTTGCACTTTCTCCCCATGTCTGCATGGGTTTCCTCCAGGTGTTCTAGTTTCCTACAACACTCAAAAATGTACGGGTTAGGTTCATTAGCAATGCTAAAAAAAAAATGATCCTAGTGTCAGGGGATTAGTAGGGCAAATGTGTGCGGTTATGGAAATAGAGCCTGCGTGGGATTGTGGTTGGTATAGATGTGATAGGCCAAATGGCCTCCTTGTGTACTGTAAGGATTCTATGATCTACCTCCAGCTCGGCATCAGTTCATTTTCTGCTAAAACCCTCATTCACATTTTCATCTCCAAATTTGATTATTCCTGTGCTCCCCAAATTCCATCTTCCACCCTTGTCTCATACAAAATGCTGTTCTCCATAATTCTAGCATGCACAAAGTTTCATTCATCTTTCATACCTGTGCTCGACCTCCTGGTCACTCTGTTCAATATTAAAATCCTCATCCATGTGTTCATATCCCTTCTGAGAACTCGTTCTTTCCTAATTCTGTAATCACCATTTCCACAACCTTTTAGTGTGAATTAAACATTCCCCTAATATGGCCTGTTGCTCATCCCTCAATTCTCTCTCACATCTCTTATTGGTGGCTATGCCTTCAGTCATCTACTATAAGACACCTAAATCTCTGTTTCTCCACTTTTGATGTGGAGATACCAGCGTTGGATTGGGGTAAATACAGTAAGAAGTCTCAACACCAGGTTAAAGTCCAATAGGTTTATTTGGAAGCAAAAGCCACTGGCCTTCAAAGGAGCTCTCTGCTTTCTCAGGTGAGTCCACCCCTGTACCAGTCTTTTGAGACAGGATTTTGGCCAAGCAGTGGATCATCTGCCTAAATGTCTCCTTCTTTGACTTGGTCTCTATTACCAAAGTGATAAATTGGTAAATTTTATTATCTTAAAAGGTGCTATATCAATTTAAGCTGTTGCTAAGTTCTGCTGATTTTTCACTCAATCGTTGGGACTGTGGCCCTTTTGTGTTTAAAACGCAAGGCTTTCTGCATGCAAATTATGTCCACTGCAAATTTCAAAATGAAATCCATCCAAGCAATCATTGTCTCCAGTTTTTTTTTAATTTAAAAGATTCATTTATGGGATGTGGGTGTCACTTACTGGCCAGCATCTATTGCCCATCCCTAGCTGCCCTTCAGATTGCAGCCACATATAATTCTACCTGGTTGCAATCATTAGGAAAAGCACGATTTACAATATAGGCCTATCTATAAAAGACTGACTATAATATTCAGTTGATAATCAGCTTGTGAATGTGGGAGGTGGCAGATGGGTTATCTGTGACAGAACTGTCTTGAACCAACCCTGTCCTATGGAACACCATCTATCACGAACTGACATTAATAGGCACCAGGAAAGTTTCTAATTCCCAAACTACCCTGACCCTGACGGCTGAAAGAGATAGAAGGAAAGTATGCAAGGAAGTGTGTGTACTCGCTGTAAATCATACAGAAAAATAAGTAGTGAACAGTACTCAATAAACACACAAGAAAGCAGTTTCTTCAAATGTCCTTACAGAGTTTATTTAGCCTGATGTAGAAAGATCAGAAACAGTTCATTTTCATAAAGCATAAAAAGAGCACTTTTTGTTCAGAGTTGTGCTTGGAAAAAATCTAAATATATATTTTTTAATCATATAAATAGTTCTCTTTAATAAGTGCATCAGTTTGTTTTTCTTTATACATATCCACTTTTTTCTGTATTGTAGGTCATTATCATTGGAGAACCCAGTCTGACAAAAATGAGCCTTTTACGGGCTTGCGTCTCAGTGGATCAACACTACAAGCAGTTTCAACTTAAAAATTCAATACAGACAGTACAGGAGTGACTGTACTAAAACAAAAGGCAGTGTGTCACAAAATTATACACCAGTTAACTTTCAGATAACGAATAGGTTTCAACCAATAAAAAAAGTTACAATATTTTAGTAATAAACAATTTCCATTCAGTACAAGACTATAACCTTGAACAATTCTGTTCAATGCCAGGAAATAGTTTCTCAATTTTATTTAAAAAATAATTACTTGGTGGAAATGCAAGAAAACTTCATTTTTTTTTGGAAGTCAGTGCATAAATATATGGCTGGCATTTTCTTTCAATTTCCAATGTTGTTTTGCTATTTAATAGTTTACATTTTTTTTCATATACTGATTAAAAGATGCAATAAATAAGTACTAAATAAAAGCATGAGAATCCCTCATTTGTGGTCCCTGCTTTCTAAACATTTACATGATATTCTTCTGAGGCATATTAGTGGATTTTACCTATCAATGACTTTTGAGTAACATGAAATTGATGCATTTGGGTACCTCAGAATAAAGTAACTTTGACTTGGCCATGCTTCCTATGATTATCACCAGATTAGAAAAGGCCAAATTCAATCCAAAGTCTTTCTATGCTGTTTAAACTGTTCAGAAGCTGGAAGCCAAAGGGTAGAACAGCATCTAGCAGGTAAATAATCTGTACAACAAAATAAGTGGAGCATTTTGTCAAAGGAACAGCCAACGGAACATGAAAGCACAGTCCCGTAACAGACTTGGGGCTGAATATTTTACATGTTCATACAGTGCTTCATGTCTTCATAATAAAAATTGAAGTGCAGTTTTTTTCTAATTCCTCTAAGGTACTCCTAAACAATGTAGCTCCCCTGCGTCTGTTACTCCCCTGCACTGCCCCTCCCCCCCACCCAATCCCATTCCCCAAGCCTTTGGGCTGCAATTAATGTGAATATACAATTGGATTTTTTTTAAAAAAAGAATGTAAGAATATTTATATACAGCATGCAGTTGAGTTATAAAATGTCGGAATAAGTATTAGCAGGCTATATATAGGCATAATTAAATTATATGGATACATAAAGTAACTGGAGGGCTGCTGCTGTCAGCCATATTGAATATCTCCAGTTATTTTTACATAAAGAGAAATGTTAAAACAAGTTCCCAGACTTAACAGTTTCATTGCCCCTGTTGTCTCTGTTGAAATGTTTTGAATACAATACAAAATTCCGGTCATCCTGATTTAATATTTAATTTTTTTTTGTCTACATGACCTGATCATGTTTAATTTCTTTTCAATGTTTTGAATGGGTCAGTTGTCTTTCAATCACAAAATAATGCACACACTGGTATGAGATTTTATTCAACACAAACATGGAAAAAAACCTCAAAATTGGTCAGTTGTTGTCGTCTTTTTGATATTCCAAACCTCTCTGAATTTGTGCTGGTATTATTTACATTAACGTGGTGACAACCTCAGCACCTAGGGACAGCCAATATCTGGTACAAGACATGGCGAAAGATTCTTGCGTATGAACTGAAGACATTAATAAGTCAAAAAGCCCATCCCCAAGTAAATATATCTATAACAATTGCTGGCAGCATAATAAGAATGTTACCATCTTGCTGTAGTCTTTGCATTACTTTGTTTTTCATATATACAGTCTTGCACTTTTTCATTTTGCATATCTGCTTTGTAACAAGAAAGTACCACTCAGAGACTAACAGTTAGTTTATTGGTTTCTAATCTTAAACAATGCAGATACCAGAGCTATTGGGCAGTATTTAGATTTCATAGGAAATTTCTTTGTAACATGTTATAATAGTCCTCCCTGTGACTGGTTCCAGCTATTTTAATTATACTGAAATCATACCCTGGCCCTTATCGTTCATCATGTTTAAATCTAACAATTAAGAAACAATGTACAATTAAATAATGGAACGTGGGCATCATGTTTTCATAATCTCCTGTCCAATTCTGGACAATTAGCACTTATTTTTGCATGTTTATTTTTCAATTCGCATTTTCTCCGTTTCAGTGGAGGACTCATGGCTGGCTGCTTTGGCAGCTGAAGGATTAGTTTTTTTTTGGCTTTGTCTCCTTGCAACTGATGTCAAACATCCGGGTCTCATACTTATGCAAACGTAGTATTATTGGGAATCAGAGCTGCTCTTTATCAGTTAAGTTCACAAGCTACTTCATTTTGAATGACTACTTCAGAGACCGGTCTTGAATAAATTGCTGATTTCGTCCCACCCTACCACATAGAAATCAATGGGCCTCCATGGGAATACACTAACCTGTACTGAAGTTTGCAAGAAAGTTAATCCTGACACTACCTACATTGATCCTTGCTTCCCCGGGTATCCCTGCAGAGGTCAAAGCTGCTCTCACATGTATGCACCAATAATGGGCCAAACCTTGTGAAATGCATTTGACCACATGCTTAAAAAATGAAATCTATGCTTGTCAATTCTGCTTTATTTTCTCTGCTGAGATTTTGGAATGTGCATAATGTTGAGTGGCAAAATGAAAATGCTGGTTGAGGGATACCCTGGCGGCAGGAGACATATGAACACAGAGAGCTTTAAAGTGACATTGTTGGACAACTGTGTTGCTTTTTAACACTAACACTCTAAGGAGTTGGGGCCATTTACAGATAATGACTGTCTGTGCTACGACCTGGCTTTTTCAATCTTTAACCAAAAGCTTTCAGTCTGACGGAGAAAGTGATCTGAAGTAAAACATCCAATGTGGTCTAATTAAATTCAACAGAACTTAGCATTGCAGCAAAGGCCTTCTCAGATTGTTGATGACTAACACTGATATTGAAACTTCACTGGAGTTGATTCTTGTCAGTAGTGCCCCTTGTTTCATAGAATTATAGAATTCCTACACTGCAGAAAGAGGCCATTCAGTCCATCACGCCTGCACCAACCTACAATAATCTCACCTAGGTCCTATCCCAATAATCGAATGTATTTTAACTTGCAAGCCCCCCGACACTAAGGGACAGTTTAGCATGGCCAATCTACTTAATCCGCACATCTTTGGACCGAGAGAGAAAAATCAGAGCATCCGGAGGAAACCTACACAGTGACAGGAGAATGTGTCAGCTTCACACAGACTGTCACTCAAGACTGGAGTTGAACTCAGGTCCCTGGTGCTGAAAAGCAGCAGCGTTAACTGCTGTGCCACAGTGAAGCCCATACATTTCAAATTTTTATTTATTTAAAGCTGCAGCATCCCCCATTTACCTGAATCTGTGACCTGAATGTATTTGCCAAGTTTACTTTACCCTTTCAATAATTGTATCTTTTGACATCCAAATGCGGACATAGTTAGAGATATCAATGTTGGCTCAGATCAAACGTTATTTGCAAGCAGATCTACTGGCAATTAGGATAGAAGCCACAGCACCAACATGAGTGGACTGGACTAACTGGTTCTTTTAGTCACATGCTCTGAGCCAACAGCACAGGTGTAAACAGAGGCTTAGGGTCAAAATGATTTATAACTCCAGCTTTTAATTTAAACAATCTTGGCATCTCAACTGAAAAATAATCTTTTTTTGGTGGCGACAAATGTACTCTGCGATTACATTCAAAATACATATTTAAAATAAAGTTCCACAGGCTTAAAAGCTGCTTAGTTGAAATATTCTTGGGGTGCTCTGTAATAGAATGGTGGGCAACTGTAATCAAAAGCCCCCTGAAGTGCAACTTTCATACTTTAATCCACTCTATTTTGGAGGGAAGCCAAAAAAAATCCAAACTACTGCTGTCATGTTGGCAAGCATTTAAAGGGATTTGCAATGTAAACATGGTAAACATGTGGAATGCTGGCAAAAAAAGCTGATTAGTTTAAAAGAAGTTTCAGGGGTCGGTATAGGAACAATATTTCACTTTATGGAAGTGCTTATAATGACTGTAAGTTTTAAGTTCTCACTTGTACACAGATGAGGCATTCAGCTACATGACATCTTTTCCAGCAGGATTGACACACGTGTCCGACCGGATGATGCCACAGACAAAAGGAGTGAAAGAACTTTCATTTCCGCTTCAGGTTGCAACATTAAATAAGTCAAACCGCAACCGTATCATCAAAGCACTCCTTGGTCGAGTGCATCTTTCCCTCCTGCCATAAAAAATATTACTTGCTTCATGCTTTTCATGTCAAAACTGCATTTTAACTGCTGTTTTTGATACCCATAAGCGAATTCCATAAGCTGCCCCGTAGCTTTTGCAGTTATTGTTACTTGCAAAGTGTAATGGATGATTGATTGATAGACGAGCGCTGACACATCAATGAAGCTATTTCGACCAGCATCTCTATCAAATGATGCGCGGGGTATATTTTCTGCCCACGCCTCATTACCTCAGAATGACATTTCTGAAACTTCATTTTCTTTTTTTCTTCTTCTCCCCAAAGCATGATACTTTTGTATTCTGAACCTAGCTGTGTGTGCCCTGAGAAATGCAATTTTGCTATTATGTCCGACTGGAGTTTGACTGACACAGTCCCTGGGAGGTGAATGACAGATTTTTTATGCTGGGTTTAAGAGGGCTACAGAATTTATTTTGTAATACAAAAGACTGAAAGGCTTTCCTGTCAGGCATCATTCAGTCACAACCCACCACGAGATTCTCCTGTGCTCGTTTCTCTATGTCTAACCTCCCCAGTCTACTCCCCAGGTCTGCACAAGACACAGAACAATCAAATCCATCTGCTGTCTGCCCGCCTTGATCTTCACCAGTGGACAAGGATTTCTCTGCCCCTAAGGACTCTATCCACTCTGAATTATACAGGATAAGGAGGTGATTTCTGCACTAGAAATATACAATAACTGCGCTAGTAGTCAGTTGTATTAAAGTAAAATGAGATTTGTGGCTCCAGAATTTTCAGTGATGGCTGATTTTATTGAATTGTTATTGAACATGGTCACAAAGCATCATATAACCTTCAGACGTAAAAAGGCATCTAGGCTCTGTGGAGATTCAATGATAAAACTTCAAATTATATACAATGCCCAATTAAAGAGGATGGAAAAAAAAACACAACAAAGGAAAGTGGGCTGTGTGACAACAGAATGCCAACATGATCCAATCCGTGCAAAGTTTTGGGATTAACTTCTTAAGGGACTGGACTAATCGGTGGGGAACAGAAGGTGAAAGGAGAGGGGGGGTGAGGGGTGTGTGGTGGAGTGGGGGAGGAGCAGTAGTTCAGGCAGTAAACGTAAGCAGAATGGAGTATAACGTCCTTGAGAAAGTTCAGGTATCGGCCAAAACTGATGGCAAGAAGAGCAATCCAAAAGCAAAAAAAAACGAATGACTCAGTTAATGATTCAAAATTCCAAAATAAAGATGATACTTCTCCCCTATTTAAAAAAAAGACTATACCCTTGCTACACACTTCTGTTTGGCCAGGTTTGCAAGCCTCAATAAATGGCATTCAGTAAATGACAACTGAGATAAGCATGTGATAAAAATGAGCCTGGTTGATGCGTCTTTTGAGGGTTTCCCTTTCTGAGTTTGGGAAGCGTTTTGTTTTTTTCTCAATGCATTGTGCAATAGCCCTGTAATTATCAGGAACCCAAGTAATAAGACTGGTGGGTCTGGCTTTATTCTGCCTCTGTTATACAGTTTGTTGATACACTAACATGGTTTGTTACTGGGCTGGATGATTTAAAAAGATCCCTTGAATTACACTGATAGCTCCTTGTGGTTTCAAAAGGTTATCTTCATCTATCTCTGCCATTGCACACAAGACCAGGGGAAATGATATTGAAACTTGCCTAAAAGTTGGATTGCACACAAACTAGGATGCAATCCTGCACAGCATTTGCACCTTGCACCTCATCTGATGGAGGACAGTGGAAAGAGTGTTTGTGGATAGGGTGTCAATCAAGAGGGCTGCTTTGTCCTGCATGTGTTGTTGCAGCTGCACTTGTCCAAGCAAGTGGGGAGTATTCCATCAGACTTTTGCCTTACAAATTGTGTACAGGCTTTGGGGAGTCAGGTAGTGAGTCACTGGCCACAAGATTCCTAGCCTCTGGTCTCTTTTGCAGCTATGATGCTTTTATGGCTAGTGCAATTAAGTTTCTGGTCAAGTGTAATCCCCAAGCTATTGATAGTGGAGGATTCAGCAACAGCCATGGCATTGAATGTCAAAGGGCAATGGTTAGGTTTCTGTTGTTGGAGATGGTCATTGCCTAGCATTATATGGCACAAATATTACTTGCCACTTGTCAACCCAAGACTGACAATCAATTGTTTCAGTATCTGAAGCATATCAAAAAGGAATCCCACTTGCTTAACAAATACTGTGGTCATTGGAGGGTTTCATTCTGGAACATTATTTTCTACATATTAGTGTCATCCATCAATTCAGTTAAGTATTGAGTAGTTACACTATAGGAAAAACAGCCATGGTTACACATTACATAGCTGCAATTGCTTAAATTTGCAATGAATGGACAAAGGACCTTTAAATAAATATTAGATCTCCAGATAATGATACTTGGGCAGAAACCTATGACCTCTCAACATTTATCATTATCTGTGATCCATTATTCAGTTAGTTTGAAAGGATGGAAGTTTTCATTCTATGCTAGTTCCCATGGCCATATTGAGGAGCCAGGTAAATTGGGTTGAGGACATTGCTGCAAGAGAACTTCACACTGTTGGAGCTATCAATGGTGAGAGTAGCATGCAGTGCTTCTGACACCACGTTATTTGATTCAATGTGAAACCACCAGCAGACAATTGGATTTATTTCTGTGACTACCATACTGAATAGAAAATCGAAATTTTCAACTCAGACATTTTCATATATGCTGTCAAGTTGTTAGAAGCTGTTTTTGTATGATTGGGACTAGCTCATTAAATATGATGAATTAGACTGGGCTTTCAAATGCTCAATAGGATTAGCGGCTGAGGAGTAGCTGTAGGAATTGTGAGGCAATAAACAGTTGTTGTGCACCGATCAAACACCACAATTGCATCATTTAGTCGCATGTTCCCAGCCACTAGCAGTTGGATTTTGCTGGTGACCAAACTCTCCATTAATGTAAGGAGTTGTTTTGTTTGCAGATTATACTCATGGATTTCTACTTTTATTACTATTATGTTGTCTGTATTAATAAGAAATAAATAACAAATTGAGCCCATTTCGAATATTGTGCTTGCTCCAGGATTCTCAAAAACAAATAGTCATTTTAAGCCAAGAACGAAAGGATTTGTATTTAATTGTCATTTCGTATCAAATTAGGCTGATTATGTGATCCAAAGTGGTGTTGTGAATGATTATTGATGTGCATAATATAATAATAAAATGCTTTGCAATTATGTTTTAATATATCAGGATACTGTTCCTGCTCTGCCAGAAGCAATGGCCACTAATGTGACAAAGAGGTCATTGTTGAGACCATTATCTCAGTAGTGGATGGGGGGTTGGCAGGGAGCTGTCGACTGATCGTAATTTCATTGGCCAGATGTGATAATAAAAGACACGGTCCAGCATGGGTTAGTCATTAGTACTGACCAGATTGATGTGTGAAGATTTTTTTTGTGTTAAATGTTCCTTTATAACATTTCTTGCGTTGTCTTCCATGCCAGAACACTGACTGAAAATCCCTTAGCTATTAAATAAAGAGATCTACTTATATGAGAAGCAAACTCTCTCACAAATAATATAAAAGCATACAATAATGTCAATATTAGCTGCAATGAGTATTGAAAAGAAGGATGCAGCAGTGTTGAATATTGAAGTAGTACTTGTCATGTGCTTTCCTGGAATTCCGCATGGATGTAGCTTAATAGTGTCAGCTGAGGGTATTCCAGCCAGAATGAATGGGGAGTAATTTTTTCAAACTGAAGTCTAAAATATGGTGCTGGCAATTTGCCAGCTGTTGTTCAAACCACCTGATTTTCATTATCAGGCCATTTCTATAACAAGGAACCAATGTGAAACAGCCAAGGAGTAAATTGGAAGTCTATCCTGTGTCAAAGTTGAACTGTGGGCAACAGAGAGAACATGATTTCTACATATGTTTGTGCATTTTTCCTTTGGAAATAGTTTTGATAAGAAAACCAAACCCACACTGAGCAATCTACAATGTGGAAGTTTCCATTTTATTCAAGAGCGCTGAAATAGAGGCATTTTCACTGTATCCCACATAGCCTCGGATCTGAACTGATGATTTGGCAGCAGTGGAATCAAGTGGTGCTAGGAGTCACATTATTACAGGCCATTCTGGTCTCACAAAAACCTGTTTTACCAAAAGACAGTCTTTGGCAAGACTGATATATGCAGAGAGATTGACTAGGTTAGAATTGTTTTTGCTGGAGTTCAGACAAATGAAGTGGCGGGGGGCAGATCTCATACAGGCTTATAAAATTCTAACAGGATTAGACAGAGTAGATGCAGAGAGGATGTTCCCATTGATGGGGGAGTCCAGAACCAGGGGTCACAGTCTGAGGATTTGGGGTAAACTATTTAGGACAGAGATGGGAAGACATTTCTTCACCCAAAGAGCAGTGAGTTTGTGGAATTCATTACCACAGGAAGTAGCTGATGCCAAAACATTGAATGTATTCAAGGGGTGGCTAAATATAGCACTTGGGGCGAATGGGATCAAAAGTTATGGGGAGAAAGCAGGATTAGGCTATTAAATTGGATGATCAGCTATGATCGTGATGGATGGTGGAGCAGGTTTGAAGGGCCAAATGGCCTCTCCCTGTTCTATCTTTTACATTTCTATGTAAAAGAGCATCAAATGTATTTTAATGAAGTGACAAGGAGTGGGAAAGAACAGGCTATGCACTAATTTGTCACCCCTGTGCAGCACTTGTCTGCTTTTCTTGGGCAGTGGCTGAGATTAGTCCTTGGCAGCAGTAAAAGGGAATGAAAAATCCACTGAATAACTAAGATTTTTAGACATTGTATTGATAGAACTTAATTCCAAATCAAGTCAAAGTGTGCAATTCCAACAGACAAAACTGAGCAAAGTATAATTTGAAATGGTCATTAATTATAACGTTGGTATAAAATAAATACATGCCAATGAGCATCAAATCAAAACAATCCTATTTTCTGAACAGATCTCATAAGCCCATGGCACCTGCATTTATGAAATGAGACTTTTCTGAGTGGATTACGTTCTTCATAAGCTACAGCTTGCTGATGTGCGTCCTCTATATCACCAGTGCTATATCTCAGGGAAATACTATAAGCTCGGCGGGTTAACACTGAATTGTATAAGATTGATTGGTCTTCATCATGATAATAAAAAAAAGTCTTTGAGCATTCCAAAAATAAAAGTTACACTAAAAAAGCTGACACATTTGTCCAGCCGTGTTGAATAAACTGAATACCTGATGCGTATGCCTGTGGTATTTATTGAACTCCTAGCTGCAACACCATCACTCATTTGTGACTTTGTCTCTTGTGACTTTATCAGGGATAAATGGAGATTCATTCCCTACACCTCAAGTGTCTGCCATGCATCCTGCATTATAGCTTACACTGTCTGTGGAAACAAGAATGTATCAGGATTGAACTGCGGTTGTCTGCTTCTTCGTGATAAGTTTTTTTTCTTCCCCTTCTGCTGTAGGTTCATACGCGGTGTGATGTAGGATGGTAGAGGAGGCCATTTTTTACATAGCGACAGCAGCAGACTGATTCTCCTGGCAGTGGAAGTGTCTATGTTAGTCCTTGTTCCTACCCACACACACACACACAAAAAAAGCTGATTCTGTGCACTACTGCAGCAGATGATTAACAGCGCACACGTTCTTTTTCTCTCTGGCCGGACCTCACTCACTGCTTCATCAGTCCTTTTCTTCTTAGTTAGACAGATTGATCCCTTATGCTGTTCCGACCGCGGTGGGAAACCCAGGTGCAGCACTAACAACTAAAGCACCTCCTTGGTAGAGAGCGGTCCCTGGGCCACAACCCCGATTCAGCCATAATTCAGTGTCAGCATCAGCAGTAAAGACATTAGTGTCCAATGTGATTGTATCTTTGCATTAAACTCGGGCATTAACGTTTGAAAAATTGTACCTTTTTTGCCATCAGGAGTAACCAATTGACGAAATAAGCACATCAATGTTCCCGGCCATTATTCCCTACAGAAACACTTTGTTATATGTGCTGCAGAGAAGCAGCAGGGAGTAGAGAGGCAGAGCACAGTTTATCAATGAAAATCTAATAACATCCATAAGAATCGAGCTGAAAAATCAATACTTCATTACCAAATTGTTAGTGAGAATGAAGAGTAACTGCAGGAGTTGAGTGCTCTTTGCGGTCAGAGCACCTGGAGTTCAATGTCGTAGCTGAAGAGATGCAGGAGAGAGCCTGGAAAAGGATGCCTGGACTGCAGATTGTGATCATTGTTTACCTTTGCCCTGAGGAGAAGAAAAAGGGATGACATTATTACTACATTTCAACTTGCTTTCCACTTTATTCTTAACTCTCTAGACACAGGTAATTAAAAACAAAAGAGTTCTTTCCTTGAAGTCTTTTGGTGTTTTTTTTTTGAAAAACTATTCCTGGATTCTGTGAACCAGCACAATGCCAAGTAACTTTCCTGCTCCCCATTCACCACGCGAGAACGTTTCACTGATTTAAGTTGAAAATTCATGACGGATCCTCAAGTGAGATGAGCTGAGGCTGAAGTGTCGTCACAGAAAATTACAGGATCTCAAAGCTCTTCTTCACATAAACTGGACACTCGTGCACACTGTAGAAGTGGAGGGTTCATCTAACCAACCAGGAAGGCTGGGCCTCATCAGCTGGAGTAACTCTAAAGTTCTCAATGCAACTACTCCCCGGCCACATGTAAAATGACAATTTAACCCTGAAAGTGCTACTATTGCAACATTTAAAAAACAGTAGTCAAACGCCGTAATTATATTTGGTGCATATTTAACTGAGTGCTCCTCTGTCTAAAAAGCCTATTTCTTTACTTATTGATCTTTAGGGCATTTTCAGTTTGTGCGCAGTTTGTAGACTGAGTAACAAACGGTGAGAAAGTGATCCAATTTTTTGCAGGAGTTAAAAAAAAGCATTTTTTCCTCAAATTTTTGCAGAGGGGTAAAAGAAATTCTTTTTAACTTGCTTCCTTCGTTTTCTTTTCAAAAGCTGACGAGCAATGCATGTATGAGGGTAACTTGCCCTTCGGTATCACATCATAATGTTGGCAAAATATCAAATTTGCAAGCGACATTCGCAACTCAACCCAATCCTGATCCTACCCCATGTCCAGACTTGTGCATCTTCCAACACTGCGGAGCAATCGGGGTCTCTGGCTGTTTCATTCTTTTTCTTACCCCTCCCTTCCCCCGGGAATTGGAAAGCTATTTGAAGCACCTCCACTGTTTCCGTGCAAACTCAGCATTGGACTGGAGTCCTGGGTTCGTGTGTCACAGTATATAACAGCGCTATTATTAACTGACCTTTAGAAAAATCCATGACTACATTGTATCCACTCAAGGTAGCTGTTTAAATAACACTGTATTCTGTTTCACGGGGGGAAAAACCCCGTGCAAAAGAAACACTTGGAAAATGACAGTGCTGAATTACAGAACTACAAAGGTTTTGAAACCTTGGCCAGCCTCACATGGCATCTGGCAAAATGATCTGCTCATTTCCAAAGCTAAAGACGATCAAATACAATGAAAGAACAAATAGTGTTCTTTTGTATACTCAACATTACCGAAGCAAGTAAATAACTCTTTCGATCCATAAATGTATTTTTTTCTCTCATTCCTGTAGAATTCCACAATAGCGACATTGTAATTGCACAGTGCTATCGCACTAAAATTAGTATTTCCATCTGCGTTTGCAGTTTAAAAAAAATCACTGTTTTAAAACAGAGCAGCTTCGTGAATAATCTACAACAGATCATCCACGCCTCTCAATGTGTTGCTTTTATTTCCGCTTAGAAAGAAGCTTTTTATTCCCTTTTGACTCTTGCTTTGCTTCCCTCCTCCCCCCCCCCCCCCAACGGGTAATGCAACCAGTCCTGGACATAAAATAAAAATTGTGTGTTGCAGTGAGTGACCTCTGGTTGTTTCTGTGTAACAATACAACTGCAAACCTTAAGACGCTTCAAGGGATTTCTTGGACAGTGAAACTTGTTGGACGCTACTTTAACAACACTCTAACCTGCACTGGGAAAGAAATCACTTCATCGCCGGAATGGGGGGCGGGGGGGGGGGGGAGGAGGGCAGCAGCCTAAGCACTAAATCAAGAAAGAGGTAGAGAAAATGGAATAAATTTGGAAACATTCTGCTGCGTACCCTTGCTCTGTCCCACACTTGGCAACTTTCAACGTTTATATTTGATGCAAACAACATCCGCCTTTTCCTCCGAATACATTCAGGAGGAAGCTGAAAGGGTCATTTTGAGATTCTGGCAGTATTGATGCCTTCCTCCGATAAGTATTTCAGCCAGTTATGCAAGCACACACAGCTACTGACAGACATCACAACACAGTCACAGCCTTGAGTTCTACAAAACCGGGAGAATAAAGATCTTCATGAAACGTCTTTCATCTTGTTTGCATTTCTTGCATTTTTCTTGCACTTTACAAAACGTAATTTAATAAAAGTTCATTATATAAGCTCAAAACAGCAACATTATGCTCCAATCACTCTTTTACAATCCCTGATTTTATATATTCTTAACATTACAGGACCTCATTACAACTACATAGAGGAAGAAAATGTACGAAATTGTTCAAACGAATGGTATTTATAGCTCGTAAATCAGCTTGAGTTATCGTGTATCTCCCTCCCCAGGAGTCAAAGAATAATTTTAGTTTTCTGGCTCGTTTTCTGAACGGTTTTTACCCTTGGCTATGCTACCCCAAAGACAGTCACTAGGAGGCATATGAGAGTCACCCATTGGTGCTATTTTTTGTATGAAGGCAGTCTGGCATCTTTCCCAACACAATAGGTGGCCTCAACTACCAAAGTGCAGATTCGCTATTGTCATTCAAAGCGATCTGCCCCCACTTGCACTCAACTGTCTGCCCCCTTAAGTTACACCAACGATGAAAGAATGTCAGTACATTTCGGATTTAAACGTTGCCTTAATCATGGGGGTAGCAGATAGGAGGCACTAGCAGTGGAACGAAATCAACTGGGTTCAGCATCAAGTTTGTGCTTGTCTGAAGAAGGAGTGGGATTTATTGTAAAGTTTTTGTTTCTATTTACTCATTCATGGACGTCACTGGATGGCCAGCATTTATTGCCCATCCCTAGCTGCCCTTGAGAAGGTAGTGGTGAGCTGTCACTAGCCCCGTTAAAGTGGACGCTTCAGCTTAGCTAAGTGAGACGTTTACTGCATTTTAAAGCAAGGATTGGCAGAAGGTCAGAAACAGGTGGGGTGATAGATTCCATTGCATCACCCATTATGCCGTCTTACATGTAATTAAAAATTAGCACATCCATCCCCCCCAAAAGGAAACAAATGAAGAATAGTAATTACTGCAATAATTAATATTTCCTGTCACAAGAGATACCTGCAATATGGGGATATGCTTCTACTTGACCAACTGGGCATTAACATGGTGATGTGGAACACCCTCTCAAGTTTCATCCCATTGATAAAGATCAGATGAGTTCTGTAAAGGGCAGGAATTCCACTCCAATACGTTACTACACAAGCAGTAAAGCTGAAAATCAGCCCTTTGTGCTACTGCATTATCTTTTGCAGGGGAATATTTCTATTCTACCTTGGAACACTTCAACAAAGCGGCGATCTTCTGTTAAAAACATTAATATAAAGTCAAATAATCACGTTTGAAACAACGCTTGCTTCTAAAATGCATGGATGCCAAGATTAACTTTCTGACTCAAAATTAGCTTCGAAACCTGAAAGCTGGAAAAAAGGTACAAAAGTCTGAGGTCATGTTCCAACTGACTCATAAACAGCTTCTTCCCTGCTGCTGTCAGATTTTTGAATGGACCTACCTCGCATTAAGTTGATCTTTCTCTATACCCTAGTTGTGACTGTAGCACTACAATCTGCACTATCTCGTTTCCTTCTCTGTGTACGGTGTGCTTTGTATAGTGTGCAAGAAACAACACTTTTCACCGTATGCTAATACATGTGACAATAATAAATCAAAGCACTTTTACTGACATCAGGAAACTCCAATGTTATTCTCAGAAACTGAAATCAACCATGTGTTTCTTTAGAATATTGATTTTAACAAAATATCTGAGACAAGTAAAAGGGAGGCAGCCCAGAGGTTTCTGACTTACATTCTTTGAAGCATATTCTTCTTGGATTTTAGATTTCTGAAAAAAACCTGTGAAATAGGATGTTCATAGTTAAACTGTTGTTGGCACAGTGGAAATATAATGTTCCTGAATCCTGAACATACTTGATTTCCTTCCAGCCCTTCGTTGCTCCTCGGCCCTTCTATATGTGACATAGTGCGAGGCTTAGTGCCGCCCACTATCACCACCACTGGTCCACAATAGTCAAGAGTTTGTATTACAGCAGCAATCTGGGAGCAGCTATTTCTCACACTCTGGGTTACACTGGATTTCCAAACATGCAGTCAGTTCCACCTCCATTCCCACCGATCCTCAGTGCTTCCTTCTAACATGTGCGCAATCTTAACTTTGAAGAGCAGAGGAGATCAGCCTGGGCTGCTCTTTACATACACAAAAACTGGTTGTTGGCCACAAGTCACACATTGATCCTGGAGTCTAACATGATGAAATCTAAGTGAGGCGTTTGCTTTAGCTTCTCCTCTGTACCACACTGGAGATGTTTCACACAGGATGAGGCTTAGTCCGCCAAACATGCAGGACAAAAATGAAAAGACTTGTATTTACATAGCACCTTTCACAACCTCTCAGAATGTCAAAGCAGTTTACAGCTAATGAATCACTGCTGTAATGGAAGAAATCCGTCTCAACACCAGGAGGGCAGATCTAAGTCATAAGGTGAAGATGTTGTCATCCAGTTGGACCAGTCCTAGTTCATGACATAACTCTCCCCACTCCTTAATCAGTGCTCACCCTTCCACATTTCTTTATAGCCCCTTTACTTGCACCTTTTGCAAAAGCTAGTTTAACGCTTTTCATTAAGAGATGCAAGGCTTTAAGATGAAAGACTTTTCCTTTCAGTTCCTGCGATTTCTTTTCTCTGTCTACAGATCACTTGCCAAAACAACTCATCAGCTAAGAGAGGGAATAATGTCTACGTGGAAGGTGTCTCCCCTGTTTTATTTTAATGGCTTGCAGCCACACCTATGTCCCATTTATTTCAAGCTCTGTGGCTATGATACAAAGGGCACATAGATTCTGTTATGATTTTATAATCACGTCAATATTTTTTATTATGCAAAATTGCATTGTTTTGAGAGTCACAGTTAATGATAAACACACCTGAGTGAGCAATGCAATCTACTTGAGCAAAAAAAGAAACTGAAATTGACAAATGGGTGCTCTGGAAACTGACTGTTACCATACGATGACCCATTTATATTGCGGCGCCATTTTACCAAGTGGTTCTGATGATCCACATTCTGGCTTTCCTGCTGTTAAACTCACATCAATTACGTTAGGAAGTGTTTTTAATTGTAACCATGATAAAAGAGGAAAACGAAGAAAGCACGGCAATCAGCAGGTTTTGTGACTGTTGTCATCCCACTTTGCACTTTGTGTGACGATGCACTGAGGGACTTTTCCCTGTTTACTTCAGGACTTGCTGTCAACAGCAGCGACCCGCACGATATGGGGAAGTGTCACCCAGCTATGATTGTTCCCAAGTTAGTGAGTTTAAAGTTTATCTATTAGTGTCAAAAGTAGGCTTACATTAATGCAGCAATGAAGTTACTGTGAAAATCCCCTTGTCGCCACATTCCGGTGCTTGTTCGAATACACTGAGGGAGAATTTATTATGGCCAATTCACCTAACCAGCACATTGTTTGGAGAGTGGAAGGAAATTCAAGCACCCAGAGGAAACCCACACAGACACAGGGAGAACATGCAGACTCTGCACAGACTGTGGCCTGAGCCATGAATCGAACCTGGATCCCTTGCATTGTGAGGCAACAGTGCTAACCACTGTGCCAGTGTGTTGCACATCAGCAACCAGGGCAGGGCTCTCTCAGAGGCCATCCAGTGAGTACATTTTGAGGTGCCCTCTCTCCAATCTTTTAAAAATTTTAAATGGAAAAAGTGGCCAAGCAGCTAGATCACCTCCTCCACAGGATGCCGCAGCTGCAGCTAAGAAGGTGGGGAACACCTCAAAGCCTCTCCATTAGTGCTGGTTCCCCAGTCTATTGCCAGGAAGCTGCCTCAAGGCAGGTTGTACCCTGACATTTTGGTAGTTCTGGAGGCTGACTGTAAAATTATTCAGCCTGGAAAAAACTATGCATCAAAAAGCCTTTGACAGGCTCAACTGGCTACTGCTATTGCAGTTGTATAGCCAAGTCCATTCCCAATTTGCCTTTGGTAAACCAGCCTAAGATTTATTTATCAGTCAAAAGCAAAGCTTACATTAACACTGCAATTAAGTTTGTGTGAAATTGGATGGAGTAGCAAACTGGCAACAGGTGGCACAAATTTACCTGCTGACCTTGCACCCACTCCACCCTTGCTTGGTGCCCTTTAAAAATCCAGCCCTTGGTTTCTGCTCCCTATTTTAAGTAGCAGCCCAGTGATACATTGGGCCAGAGCCCTTCCACACTAATTTTCTAACTGCAAGCTGCTGTTGCAGTTGTTTCATAATCTTTCTGAACGAAACTGTTCACTTTAATCTCAGTGACTTCTTCAGTTGTGAAGAGTGGACTGATGCTGTTGAATCTGTTTCATTCTCTTTGTCTGCTTATCCCACAATTGCATTTGTTTATTACTGCAGCATCTGTACTTCTACTGTAAGTGGAAAATATTGTTGGAGCTCACGTTGAAACTCGCTGCATCGGAAAGCAAGACTGGTAGCGTTATATTGTGCACTTAGTGCTCAAATTCATTTATGTCTTTTACAGCATATCATAAGTAGCAGGTCCACCTTCTCAAGGGCAATCAGATATGGGCCAGAATTCTCCGATCTTGTATGCCTCACCGTGTCTGCCAGTGAGAATGAGCGACATGATGGCAGAGTGGTTAGCATTGCTGCCTCACAGTGTTAGGACAGTGGTTTGCCAGGGACCTGATTTCGATTCCGGCCTTGGGTCACTGTCCATGTGGAGTTTACACAATCTCCACATGTCTGTGTGGGTTTTCTCTGGGTGTTCCCGTTTCCTCCCATTGTTGAAAGATGTGCAGGTTAGGTTTACTGGCCAAGCTAAATTGACGCCTAGTGTTGGAGGATTATCAAGTCAAGTATGGGGAAGGGCTTGAGTGGGCCTGTTGGCAGTGCAGGGTCAATGGGCTGAATGGCCTCCTTTTATCTGTAGGGACTATATGATGACTCTATAAAATTTCAGAGAAGAGTAGGAAATTTTTCTAGTGTCCTGATCAACATACTTTCCTCCAGTAACACATCCAAACACATATTACCTACTTTATAACTCATATGTTGACGTGATGCAAAATAGCTGCCATGGTCATCTGTCCAGCAAACCTACTATGCTTCATAAGAAATTAATTACATGGAACATAATGGGTCTTCTCAGGATATGATGAGGTGCTATTTAAGTACACGTGGAGCCCACAGCACAAAAATATTTGGCTCAACTAGTGATTATGTGCAACACCAGTTTCCCACCTTACTGCAGCTAACTGTAAGAGCATATCCTTCTAATCTTTTTCTCCCTCATATGTCTCCCTAACTTCCCCTTAAGTGCATCTAAGGCATTTACTTTAACTACAACTTGAGATAGCACTTCCACATTCTAACCACTTTTCCAGTGTGGAAGTTTCTTCTGAATCCCTTATTCAATTTATTGGTAAAATCTATATCTTAATTTTCAAGTATATATTCAGTGGCTATCAATGTACGTAATGTTACATATGCTGCCATATCTTAATATTCCTATCCATATTAATAAGAATTCTTAAATTACATTAAAAATTGAGTCCTTAGCTCCCCGTAAATTACAAATTTCATGCATTGCTGGCTGCAACAAACCATGGTAGGCTCTCAATTTTGCATTGGTCGCACAAGCCAAAGGAGCTGTGACTGCTGGGGAGAATCTTTGTTGCATGTATTAAGCAGCAGCACTAGTTTGGCTGTGATTTACACAATATGAACAACCCCGGCAATCGGATTGCCCTCAGAATTTATTACTAGTTAAGAAGTCGCAGGAGAAGTGGATAACAATAAGCGTGGATCTCTAGGGCAGGGAGCAGTGAGGTGCGAATCACTTTCCAAAGAAATCCAAAATATTTTCATTGAGGGTTGGATATTTTGCTGAGGCTCCTTATAGAAACAATGGAAGCAAAAGAGGGATGCGGAGAAAAGAGGAAAAAAGTCTCTTACCAAAGTGTTTCTTCGACAAATCAAAATGGTTACAAAGAATTAAAACACTTTAAAATGTCTCTCTCTGTCCTTTACAGTATTTTAAATGGAAAATGTTTAAATGATCTGTGCTGATGATGTAATCTGGGGGACTGGCTCAGAAGAGTTACTGAGCCTGACAGCATTAAATTAAAACACGGCTAAAATGACACAATGGCTGAAGAACTCCCGGGTTAATGACTGTATCTCTGCTGATGTTAATTCAGTTCCCTCGCACTGTCAGGCTCAGTAAATCTTCCCAGCTAGGAGTCCTTATACTGCTTCCATAAAAGTATGAACAGAAATGGGGTTTAAAAAAAACTTAAACTTGTTCAATGTTAATTTTAATTCTGGGTGACTGACTTGATTGAAAAAGGGGCAGTGAAGGTAACATTCCTTCTTTAAGTAATCTATTAATCTAATCAGATCCTTGTACAAAGTTTGTTTCCCTTGAAAAAAAATTAATTTCCTTCTTCAGTTTGATCTTCTCATGTTTTTTGAGTGTTCTGTTTAGGAAATAATTGAAGTGGCGCTGCAGTTATATAAAGAATGTATGATTTGTGATAGAAATCCAGCCAAAAATTGCAAAGGATAGAACACCATTTTAAATAAAATACTTTAACTTCACACAACAGTACGACTGTTAAAAAGAAAGTACAAAATTGAGGTCCTTCATCATCACTTACTTTACATTCCTTGCAGGCTGATAAAAGGATTTTGCAGCAATCACAGCAAAGGTTTTCTTTTTAAATCTATATATTATCCAGTTATTTGATTCTGAAAGAGACAGGGCCTAATCCTGCTGAAATATACTTTGTACAGCCTCAAAATTCATCTTGTGAAATACAGTTAGGCCACAAAACATAAATGTAATATGATAAATAGGTCTGCTCCATTAACACGCAACGTATAATAGCATTTACCAGGCCTAGCACAAGCATTGAGCAAACTGCAAAATATCTTTGCAAAAAAGAAGATGCAATAACCATTGATTTTTTCTTAACCCGAGTCAGAGAAATTACAACAATAAAACTGATCTGCATTATATGAACACCCGGCTTCGAAAAGGTCAGCGAAACATCAATTAAAGCAAACCATTACATATTGCCGCTGTCATATTTAATATCACAAAGCACCTCCTACCCTAATCAGCAAATACAGGTCCTGTAACTATAAATAACATAAATATACTGGTAACAAAGGCAGTCTATTTAAGAGGATATTTGTGGACCTCAATTACTCTATATGAAATAGAAAGATCTAGCAGTCCATGAACCAGTAGAAATGTTAACACAAAGCGATGTTGCACAACTTAATCTTACTGATAGTGTCTGCGCATGGAGAGGCAGCACAGTAACAAAAGCCTCTCTATCTGGATAGGTGCTGAGACAACAAGCTGTGGCATTTTTAGTGTAGCCCAGGAGGGCCTTTGTGCCGACAGCATTCTCTGAGCACAGACACTATTATTGTTATTTGAAGTCCTATCTGAGGGAATTACTCTATTTTTAAAGTCCATGGAAAGAAAAATATTAGGAGTTTCAATAAAAATATTGGAATGTTGAAGACCCTGACATTTTTAGTTTGTAAGCTTCAAATTCTATTTAAACTTGTATTAATGCCACTTCATAACCCAATCCTCTCTCCATGCTAAATACCTATATTTTGGGGCTATTATCTAAGTCATTCATAACCCAGTTAGGGGTGTCCAATATATTGAAAATTTCATACAACATCAATGTTTTTCTACATGCAGCATCCAATTAAACTAAATTAAGTAAATAAAACTGTAACAATCAATATTTTGCATTACTACAAGTTTTTATTGATTTTAGAGTAATTAATAGAGGGCGACTGTTAACTGCAAAATTATTACCGACTGGGCACAACAACTGACAAGAAAAGGCAATTTTTAATTGTTAAGGGAATTTAAATGCTGACTTCAAGCAAAATTTTGACCTCCTTTTCTCTCCTTTGATTTTCACTTCACGAAGACATTGGGACTTAAATAAAATCAATACTGTTGAAATTTATCAAGAGGAAATATAGCAGATTGCTGGATTATTTTACATTGTCTCGGTTTCAGAACTAACTGATAATTGTCTGCAATTTTCCTTGTTACTAACTATTTAAAGTGTCTCCCTATTTATTTCAGCAGGACAAGGTTCATATACTTATTTCAGCTCCCTCTTCATCTTCTTCTCATGCATACAGCCTGTGTCTCCTGCTCTGCCTCTGCAACGGGGTTCCAGTCTCAACTTTATAGTGGTGCTCTGACTGTCTAATTGCTCCCTGCTACGCCCCTGCTCCATTATAGCACAGAACACCGACCCATGTGGTCCTAACTCAGGAAGATGAGAAATTAAAAAAAACCCAGAATAATAAAGAAGTAGAGGAACAGTGACAAGAGAAAGCTGAATCAAACAAAAAAGTAACAAGAAAAGAAAGCATCATGTTAAATGAGTTGGGTTAATAGAAAAGTATGGTGAATTCTGTGGGATCTATGAACTAAAAGAATCTGTTCTTGTGTTTGAACCTGTGATGTTGGAATAGTCTGGGTTTGATGATAGAAAAATTTTAAAAAAAGATAGCAAAACGTTACTGCAATTGTTCCCATGTGCTTGTCCTCTGAAATTTGAACTGGAAATTGTGCTCGAGGTTTCATACTTCACCAGATTTCAGTGGATGCGAGTGTCAATCACACATAGGAAGACTGAGCTTGGTGACAATGGGTGCTGACTGGTGTCCTCAAACAGGGACCAAGGAGACAGTGAACTAGGAAGTCAGGAAAGCCAGCCATCATTCCGCACCAGTGAAAACTGTTATATCAGGGGCCCTGCGTTCGGAAGCAGGACTGAGAGGCTGTTGCTTGACAAGTTGGTTTGCAATATACTTGTCGAGCTGTTGCCGCTCTTCTTCCCACTTAGTGTGCAGTGGTTCTGGTGTATTTGAATAACAGGCAATCTGCCACGGCTTCTAATCTATTTCAAATTGAGATCTCAGCTTTTTTTTTGAGAACAAAGGTTACATTTTAATTGATGTAAAATGAGGAGGATAACATTTAACTCGATGACTACGTGGAAGATTTGATTATTTTGATTTGTTAATGACACCGAATATGTGGTTCAAAATCAAAATGGTGCAGTATTACAGACAAATAATAATAAAAAAAACAAAATAAATTATAATGACAACAAAGGCTCTTAAAATCCAGCTCTTGTGCCTTACATCTGCTTCTTTGCAGAATGTGGAATTCAGGTCACAGACTGGGTATAGTCTTAAATTAGGATGGTCATTTATTTATCATGTAATGCAATTAACAATGTATTGGCTTTCTTTTTATGAGTACAATACCTGCTGGTATATCTGGCAATAGCTTTGAAACAAAAAAAAACACAACACACTTATAATCTGCAGATAATCATAATCATGAAGCAGTTTGAATGACTTTATTTAGGTGGAAACACAAACAACTAAAGAACACTGGTATTGAAAAAAGCAGAAGGATGATGTCTCCCAGGTGGACTGGACTTAACAGTCTGTCCTAAAGTGATCATCCCTATTTTATTTTACTGATTATCCACAAAACATATCGAGAAAACACACCAGAGGTAAATAGTTGAAATTGGGTTATCCAATTTCAGTAACGAAGATGTCGGTGTGAATGAAATTCCTTTGCTATCTTAGCAAAGGGGCTAACCCATTTGAAATAAAGGAACATGCTTAAAATAAATGGATTAGAAGAATTTCATTTGAATTGCAATAGGGACACAAAGGACAGAAAAAAAGGAAATGCTGCAAGTGTGAAATAAAAACAGGAACTGCTGGGAACTCTGATGAAAGATGAATCGGAAACAGTGTCATTCCTTTTTCTCCGTCAGATGCTGACCGACTTTTTCTATACTTGTTTTTAAACACAGATTTTTGAAAGATGGCATACGTACGATGGTAGCAAACAAAACTGAAAGGATGGCAGAAACAAAAAAAATTAAGGATAACATGGGAGGGAGAGCATAGAAAAGTAAAATGGTAGGTGGGAGAATAACAGAAACAGATAAAAAAATTAAAGATTGAAAAAGGATCAAAGGCACGATAGAGAAAGGAGAGGGTACGCTACCATTTAGTTGGAATTTTGGGGAGAAAGGAAAAGGGATCGAGGTAAGGATGAATAGTCAATGTAGGAGATTAGAAAATCTCTTTCAGATTTCAGTGCAAACTCCATTGAGAGCAGCCCTTGAGAATTTATCTGCTCTCAACAGCTGTTCTCAATGCTGGTACTGGAAGAGGTATAGATTCTGGCACCTCATCGTTAAGGATCACTTAGCCTGCTAACTCATGCCATGGTATCAAGAGCTGGATGAAATGCTCAGAAAGCTTCACGCTACAATCAAACCTTGATGACATAGACCTCATTGTGAGCTAAACTGTTCACAGTGACAAGACAGCAGAACACTATCAAAACGATACAGATGCACTCCCATTCTAGATTCAATGCAAGCATTTGTCAGCAACTGCCATCACTGTGACTGACTTTTACCTGGAATGGACCATGGGCATAACTGACCTAGGGATGTTTAAATAGCATTTTGTGTGAATCGCCGTTTCCCATTGCAATGAGGACAAAATTATATCATTACCACATCTCATAAATAATAAAAAGTGAGGGCTAAAAAGGTATGTTGCATAGATCTGAATTTTGATAACTTTGACTTACAGTAGGTCACTAAAAAATGTTACTGTCTCTTTAAATGATGGGCCTTGGGATTACACTGTACTGAATACATTTTTCCACTACATCACACACTGTCCCAGCGCACATAAGATAGTTTATTGCTCTGCATGATTCATAACCCATTTCTCACATGGGAACATTACAAGGTTCAAATTATATAAAACCTCTCAGTGTTGATAAAGAGCAGGGATATGAAAAGTTGTAAATCAAGGCCTTTGATTGGGCTTCCTGCCTGCTGGAGATATTCTCCTTTTCTATTCTAGAAATTAATGTCTGATTGAAACACCATTTTTCTGGACACTGGGAACTCTGGGGAAGGAATCTGACTAGATTGTTAGGGTGGCTTTTGCTAACGAGTTTTTTGAGCAACCCCCTACTGAGGCCTAAATGTCTGTGATATCCATAAACAACTCCATTCTGTCCAATTAAGGAGACAGAGATGTACCTTCCTGTCAGATAGATTTGCATGGATAAGCATGTGAGATCATAAGGATGGTGAGGAATTGTTCCATGTCTGTGAGGGATGCACAGAATGGATGACTTCCATTACAGCCCCCTTACAATTTCCCAATTACTGCCAGCATTTCATTAATTACTAATGGTTTTCCCTGATGTAATCATTTATGTTTAGCCAATCAGCAACTTCTCTCATCTTACTGAACCATTAAAGCTGGATGACTAAATCTATTTGCTAAGGGCTCAACTCATCCTCCTGAGTCCAGGATGATAAAACCATTCATGATTTAAAGGCTGAATGTGGTTGGACTGTAAACAAGCCTGAGTTGATAGTATCAAATGTGGCATCAAAGTTGAAAACAGCTATGCTTTCTGTAGCAGTGATGTTTCCAGGAGGTTCTGCGATTTTTGTCTAAAAGCTTTTATATGCAGATATAGATTTTTTAGGGCTCCAGCCTGCTGCAGTAAGATGGAAATTTCAGTCACCATCTTAGATTGTACTAACTTCCCAAGGTAATAGTTTAGATCCTCTGATCATCTGTCACAGTTGCACTCCTTTCTCTTTGTCCAGGGGGAGTATGCTCACTTTAACTCTTTGGAAGTGAATTTAGTCTTTTAAGCTTTTACTCCTTTGCTGTATCTATTGCCTGACTTTCTGAAAAGAGTTCTTCATGTATTTGATTGAAAATTTTTATCAAATTTTCCTGGTCTAGTGAAAACAAGCAACTGGTCTTCATAGACCGTTGTCAATGTTCTAGGAATTGTGGGTCTATCTTGACCCTTCTGATGGTCCCACTGTGATTAAAAAATCATTCATAGCAACTTCACTTTTCCATAACAAAAAGAGGCTCATCAAATTAAAGAGAAAATGAAAAGGTTTTATTTAGTGTAGTGTTCTGGACTGCCTAAAATAATAGTGCAAGCAGATTCAATAGTAAATTTCAAAAGAGAATTGGATAAATACAGGATTGTGGGAAAGGATAGGGAAGTGGCACCAATGAATAATTCTTTCAAGAGCCAGTATAGGCACATGGGGCCAAATGGCCCCCTTCTGCTTGATAGCATTCTATGATTGCATCTGAAGACAACACCATTGTAAAAACAAACCTCTTCTAGCAGTTCAGCAGTGCTAAAGTCAGGCTCGGCACTCAATTCACACCAGCAATGTTGTGAGAAACTCATCATTTAGTAATGTGCACTTCTGCCTTGCAGTTTAATGCTCCATATAATGTTTGATTTTGGCTCCTTCTAACAGATGCAGTTATAATCAAAACTTGGTTTCAAATTATACAATAATAAAAGTACTCCCATTTCACTGCAATTAATCAAGATGTGTTTCACTATTTAATCAATCAGAGCAAATGTAAAAATAGGGATTATTCATATTTTCTGTACTATAAAACTACACAGAAGCTCAATTTTCTTAATCTTTGTTTTTGAAAAGAAAGCTAAAGGATACTCTCTTGATAAATGGCTGGCAATTGTGAATGGTCCCTAAATGGATGTGGACCCTTAATATATATTGTGGGTCACTGGGTAGGGCAATCTACTTTACAAAGCAAGCAGCAATCTATTTATCTCTCCTTGTGATGTCTACCTACCCTGCTATTATCTAACACAGTAATGTTGGCATCAGAAGCTAGTCGGCCCATTTGTACATTTTGAAAGCTGAAGGGAGAGAGCTTGGACGTAATGAAGAAATCCAATGGAAGGAAGAATTGGCAGGAGATAGAAAGAGACACTAAATAAAAATAGCATTTTTATTGATTCTGGCTTATGTACAAACAGAAAAATACAGGAAAGTAATGATTGCAAAATTCCAACACCCCCCACTAGCCCCCCCATAAATAAATGTCCAGAAATCTTGGAACTTTTTCAGAGGGCAATCCAAATCAGATGAGAACACAGAGACCTGAAAATGTCATTGTAAACTGAAAAACAAAATGAGTTCAAAGCTTTTTGCATTTTTTTGAAAAATGATAACAAAGCGTAGTAGGTGGCAAAATTGTAGATGTTAGCTATGGAAGCAAATTCTTCCTCTCCATTTCTCTCCTTCCTGTTACGTGACATGTATAACTCAACCTTCTTATCTTACAAGGTGGTAAGTAACCTGCTTTCAGTCACTATTGCTTCCTAAAAGTTTCCCAGGAGACACACAGCAGTAGGTGAGCTGACCTTACAGCATAAGTTCCTCAACTAGGCTCTTCCAGGCAAGTGGAGAGTATTCCAGTGCATTCCTAACTTGTGCCCTGTAGATAGTGGACAAACTTTGGGGAATGAGGTGATGAGTTACTGCAGGATGCCTAGCCTCTTACCTGCTTTTGTAGTCACAGTATTTATATGGTTAGTCTAGTTCAGTTTCTGGTCAATGGTAACCCTCAGAATGTTGATAGTGGGGATTCAGTGATGGGAATGCTATTGAATTTTAAGCGGTGATGATTAGACTCTCTCTTTTTGGAGATGGTCATTGACTGACATTTGTGTGGCACAAATGTACTTGCCCCTCAACTTCACCTTTGGATGTCATATTTGGATTAGTAACTAAGTTTGACTGGAATATTGGATTCAAAATGCACTTTTCCCAACTTGATATCCAGTTGGAGTGCAGCTACATGCGGCCAGTTCTAGAGAATTGATTGTATCTCTGGGCTGGCTGTTTTTGTGACATGCAATGGCTCTGGTTAAACAATATTAAAGTAATAAAACTGGTTAAATATCAAAAATATCTTGTTGTCAGTGTAATTCTGAACTATGAAATAAACATGAAAAAAACACCCACCAAGTTTCTGAAACAATTTTGCTTGTCTGTTCAGAGTAATTTAAAACAAATCCTTCTTTAACTGACACTCACGATTTCTAAACAATTTCTCGTGCTCACTCAAAAATCCAAAATTGCAGCTGTTTCTCAAATAAGAGGGGGCTGAAATGTGGATTAGTAAATTTGCTGATGATACCAAGTTTGGTGGAGTAGTGGATGGGGTGAAAGGCTCTTGCAGGCTGCAAACAGACATTAATAGGATGCAAAGCTGGCCAAAAAGTGGCAGATGGAGTTTAACCCTGATAAGTGCAAGGTGATTCATTTTGGTAGGGCAAACTTGAATGCAGATTACAGGGTCAATGGCAGAGTTCTGACGAATGTGGAGGAACAGAGAAATCATGGGGTTCATATCCACAGATCTCTGAAGGGTGCCACTCAGGTGAATAAACCGTGAAGAAGGCTTATAGTGTGTTAGCATTTATTAACGGGAGTTTGCGTTTAACAGCCGTGAGGTTATGCTGCAACTATATCGGACGTTGGTGAGACCACATTTGGAATATTGTGTTCAGTTCTGGTCACCTCAGTATAAGAAGGATGTGGAAGCACTGGATAGAATACAGAGGAGATTTTGCTGCCTGGTTTGGAGGGTAGGTCTTATGAGCAAAGGAGCTGAGGCTTTTCTCTTTGGAGTGGAGGAGGATGAGAGGCGACTTGAGGTTATAAGATGATGAGGGGGATAGATAGAGCAGATGTGCAGAGACTATTTCCTCGGGTGGATGTAGCTGTTACTAGAGGGCATAACTATAAGATTCATGGTGGGAGATATCGGAGGGATATCTGAGGTAGATTCTTCACTCAGAGAATGGTTGGGGTGTGGAATACATTGCCTGCTGTGATGGTGGAGTGGGACAGTTTAGCAACTTGCAAGCAGTTATTGGATAGGCACATGGAGCACATCAGAATGACAGTGAGATAGCTTAATCTTGGGTTTGGTCATAGCCCAGCACAGTATTGAAGGCCAAAGGACCTATACTGTGCTGTACTGTTCTATGTTCTAAATACATAATTGGATCCTGAATTAAATACATGCACAAAATTCTTGCTTGTTTCCATTGTGAATACTACCCACCTAAATTGAGGAGTACAGGAAAAATTATGCAAGCTCGGATGACATGAAATTCGAGTTATGTTGAATTCATCAACCATTTCCAGTAGCAGAGTATCAAATTTATTTTTAAAATACAGTTATTGGATATGGGAGTCATTGGCTATGCCAGCATTTACTTGCCCATCCCCAATTGCCCCTGAAAAAGTGGTGGTGAACTGCCTTCTTGAACTGCTGCAGTTCATGTGGTGTAGGTACACCTGCAGTGCTGTTAGGGATTTTGACTCAGTGACAGTGAAGGAACAGCAATATATTTTTAAATCAGGGTGGTGAGTGTCTTGGAGGGGAGCATCCACTTGACGTTGTTCTCAGGTATCTGCTGCCCTTATCCTTCAAGATGGTAGTGGTCGTAGATTTAGGAGATGCTGTCTAAGGAGACTAGGTGAGTTCCTGCCCTGCAGCTTGTAAATGATCCATACTAATGCTACTTGTATCGGTAGTGGAAGGAGTGAATGATTGTGGAAGGTAGGAATCTAGCAGGCTGCTTCATACGGGAAGGTGTCAAGCTCTTTCAATGTTGATGGAGCTCACTCATCGAGGCAAATGGAGAGTATTCCAGTGCATTCCTGACTTGTGCCCTGTAGATAGTGGACAAGCTTTGAGGAGTCAGGTGATGAGTGACTCACTGCAGGATGCCAAGCCTCTGACTTCCTCTTGTAGCCACAGTATTTATAATGGCTAGTCCAGTTCAGTTTCTGGTCAATGGTAACCCTTAGGATGTTGATAGTGTCAGTGATGGTAATGCCATTGTATTTTAAGCAGTGATGGTTAGATTCTCTCTTGTTGAAGATGGTCATTGACTGACATTTGTGTGGCACAAATGTACTTGCCCCTTGTCACCCTAAACTTGAATATCCAGGTCTTGCTGCATTGGACAAGGATTGCTTCAGCATCTAGTGAATTGCAAATAGTGCTGAACATGGTGCGATCAACACTGAATATCTCCACTTCTGACACTATGATGGAAGGGAGGGTCATTGATGAAGCAATTGAAGGTGGTTGGGCCTAAGACAATCGAAATCTGAGGTGCTCCTGCAGTGATGTCCTAGGACTGATCTCCAACTATTACAACCATCTTCCTTTGTGCCAGGTATGATTTCAACTAGCAGAGGTTTCCCCCAATTCCCATTGACTCCAGTTTTGCTAGGGATCCTTGATGTCACACTCGGTGAAATGCTGCCTTGATCCTGTGGAACAATAGCCAGAATAAGCTGACACTGCTTCCTGGTAACTCCTGGTTAGCTGAAATTGTCTAAGCTTGTTATATGACCACACTGACCAATCAAAGCAGAGTGTGAAATCATGGAACTCTGGGCAAACTATCATTTGACATCGAGAATTGCCTGTGAAAAGATGTGCAAAGCTTGTGAATATGGCTAAATCTGTGAGAAAGCTAGAAGTGTTGTCTATTGGAGAGAGGTGCGGCTGATATAACAAGTGGACAACTATGGCGGAAACTGGACACCAAAACACAAAAAACACATTTGACTACATTGATAACATAGCACACTGGATCACACATGTCTGAAGACAGAATGCTAAGCAGAGAAAGAATATGAAATTTTTCTGGAGTTAATCCCAGAGTTTTTAGTGCAAAGCTCCACCCTTTCACAACGCCAGAAAATCGTAAAGTGTGAACAGACCGAATAAAGACTTTTTCACGCATTTACAGCTCTACTGTGGCATTTGAATCTATTATTCTTGCCTTAGACCACATTTATAGGCTTAGGGTTTCATAGAAAAGTTTTCATGTGGGAATGAGGCTTTCTTGGCTATCACAAAGCACCGCTTAACATCAATTGATGGGGAGATCCTCAGAGATCCAACTCATCAGCATTATAAAGAGTCAAAAATCACAATGAACAGGTCTGGAGTGGAAAGTTGGTGGGAAGATTTCAATTGCCTCATTCTTGTTGAGAAACAGGGTAGCAGTGAGATAAAAATCAACCTTACAGTCTTCAGAAAGGTTAGTCAGTCTAAATCTCGTTCTGAGTGAAGCTAGGATTAGCCTACATATGATTCACCATGAGCTTTAATGAGAGGTTCCGGGTTTTTATGCTAGATTCTTTCTTAGGATAAAATCTGGACTTATTTCTGTGAAGGGACCTCAAATCTCTTACAAGCTGGAGCGTACTTTTTATATCCAATATCCAGATAAATTGTAGTATCAACTATGAGTGAGAACAGAGAATCTTTTCTATGCACATCAACTCCTGGTCTGTAATATGCTTCCATGTATGTGTTTCTTTCCTTGTGGAAAGTGGGTTAGATCGGCAAACTTACTCAATTGAGACACAGGCTTTGAAGCAATGTCAGGTTTAATTTATATAAGAGATACAAGTGAACGGTACAAGATTTCACACAATGAGATATATTTTCATTTACCCTTCCATATGTAAAGCAATAAAGTCACAACTCACCCATTCTCTCCAAACATAACAAAATGATTATTTTTACTCTAATCCTCAAACTATTTCACTTTGTCGGGCCAGTGTGAAATTTTAAAAGCTTTGTAAGTCCTGAAAATGGCTGGCCCCACATATTGGCTGCACTTTGCTTTCCGCAGTATTGTCAACATTAATTGGGCATTGAAACCTGTGCCTGTTACACTAGCAACTATAGAGGATTGCTGCCAAAGAATCCGTCACTAAATTTCATGAATTCCAGTTTGAGTCTGCTGTAATACTATGGTGTTTCCAGTAGTCTCCTTGTTGCAACCCAACCCACGTGGCAAGTGTCATAAAAATGCAGTACCTCTGTACAATGACATGGCCATCTGCAGAAATGCTACAAGATGTTAAGACCTGTACAGAAATTCACTCTTGCAGGATGATTGACAATTCAAAGCACTGTTGGGGAGTGAAGTGAATTTGCACCTAGAGAAAACTGGTAGGCTGAATAGCTCAAGCTGATGGTTTGCAAATATAACCTTGGTGCTTAACTGTTTGCGTGCTGATTCTACCATGGCATGAATACAAGTTAAAAAGTTCAACATGGAAAAATTCACCTGACCACAACTGGACATTTCACAGCAGGTGGCCATAAAGATGCCTGGTGTCTGTAATAAAGAGAAAAAGTGCTGGCGCAATATGGCTCCTGTTCTGAAATGGAGGATAAGAGATATTGCTGAAGCAAAGTAAAGTTTAATCTTACATTAACTTATACTTAAAATAGCAATGTTTGGGTCTGGCAATAGACAGGTATTTCTGCTCTTAATGAATGCAAAATATGTTTTAATACAGGCTTTCAACAATCAAACAAAATATACAGATGTTGGAATTCCATGGGTAGTGGAAAGTGGGGTGGGTCTACATCATTTTCCATGCTAATTTCAGCAGGAGAATGGCAGGATGCCCAGAAAAATAGCCATTTTCCAACCATGAATGCAGTTTCTCTGGATTTGTCACTAATCACCCTCTGGAGTCAAGGTGGGGAAGGTAGAGACCATCTCTGTGAAATTTCCTGCCACATTAGCATGAAATGCCCACAGGAATTTTGATGCTGCTCCCAGCTTTTCATGAATGGTGCAAGGTGGAGATTTGTAGCCTTTGCAACTGAAAGGAAACCAATAGACGGGGCAACTTAAAAATAAGACTTACTATAGTATTGGAATTCTGATTCTATGTAACATTTCCTTATTGAAAGTCTGATGGAGCGTAGTAAGGAAGAAATACACAGCAACAGTTTGAATAAACAAATTACAAAAAAAAGGTTTGTCATGTTTGGGACTTTTGACCGATTTTCTGAAAGGATTTTGAAAAAAATAAACTTTCTTTTTAATTTTCTTTTTATGTAGCATATTGTATTTTAAAAGAGGTTCTAAGACAAAAGATGGTTATAACATGTTAGATTTAGTTAGAATGTTGTTCCCCGTACTGGAAATAATAAGTCATTTAAGATTTTTATTTAGCTTATTGAAAAATGTAACAAATTTGTTCCAAAAATGATGAATGATGTACATCACAATGAGATGGCAATATATATTCCACGAGAGTGGCTATACACCTTTACAATGGCCTCTTGGATATCACAAATTTTAATCCCTCCACCATTGGCTGCTGTGCCTCCAGCTGTACAGGCTCTAAGCTCGAGAATCCCCTGCTTGAATCTCTCTGTCTCCTCTTTTAAGATGCTCCTTAAAACTGAGCTCTTTGATGCAACTTTTGGCCACCTGCCCTAATCTCCTTATGTGATACAATGCCAAAATTTATTTTCAAAGGCTCCTGTGAAGGTCCTTGGCATGTTTGACTCTGGTATTCCCCAGCAAATTTTAAGGTGATGGTGGTTGTTGTTGGGAGGAGGGGGTGGGGGGTGGGGGGATGGGGGCAGACCATAAAATAGCATAGAAGGAATTTCCCTCTGGAATCCCACTCACCATTACATAGACATGATTTTACAGTGGGGTGGACTGGACCTTGGATGAGAAGCCTGCCTCTGCAACAATTAAGGCCCTTAAGTGGCCACTTAAGGGTCTTTTCTCACCCAGCCTAAGTCTTTAGGTTGGTAGGCTACCCAATGACTGTCGGAGAGATAGGGATTGGTGTGTGGAGGAGTAGCTCCACTGGAAGGTCCCTTCAGACTCGGAGCACCGTGCAGTCATGAACTGGGCATACCTGCCCTCTCCAGGATCACTGATACTTATCGACATTTGGTTGCTGGGATGTAGGGCAGTATTTTCCAGCTGCACATGCGCCCAGACCAGAAATTCCCACCCAAGCTCAACAGATCTTTATATGGTCCACTAGATTTTATGTCCTGCTTACTACGATTCTTGTGGCAGGCGAGATAGGAAACTTCCCGCATTATTCTCAGACATAAAACTGCAGCAACTCTTCCAGCCACTGTAGCACTGTGATTGCATGGGCAGAATAGGGGCTGACCAATCTGAATTGAATGTGAATGGCAGTGGGCTTGTCGGAGTCAACGCTGATGCTTCCCCTGCTGACTCTGTGGAGGACAGGTGCTGATATATAACTATACAAATTACCATTGATGTCTGAGGGTGTGAGTCACAAGTCTGCTGTCACTCCAAATTCCTTGCAATGATTGGTTCAATTTCCTCAGTTTTCATTCACATTTTTCAATATGAGCATGGCAAGCAAAAACTTAGCAGACCTTTGAATGTGTCCACCTGTTGCTATGGGGGGCAGGTGGGCATAAAGTGGGAACAAGCTAAACAAAATATGGAATAATTAGTTCAGCTCTCCCAAAGGCACCAAACTTTTCTGGGGCAACAGTTTCACAGCTATCACCAGCTCTTGCCTGAGAGAACATCGCACTGTAATAAACCTGTTGGAATATTGGGAGATTGCACTGAATCTACCATACCCTCCTTGTTGGTCAGAAAGCAGACCCTTTGGGATTGAAAATTCTCCCTGCCCTGCTGATGGGAGATCAGACTCAATACTGTGGCAGACGTTATAATCTGGTACCTGAACCAGACTATTAGGTACTGTTGGTTATTGACCAGATACTGGGAGTTAGGTTTCAGCCCTATTTTCTCCCCACAGATCAGCAGTGCATCAGTGATAGGACATTCAAAGATAGACAAAGAACAGAAAGCTTATCCCACAGCTCCGCTGTTTTAGGTGATTGAACTTTTAGCTTTGCTAATCTGTGTATAAGTCGACTGGACCAAGGTGAGTAGCTATGACTCGATCAAGAATGAGTGAACTTCATAATGGATAAACAACAATTTTAGCTTCACATTTCCCTATATCCTGTAAATTGGTTTGGTCTTAAACATGAAAATTCATTTTCTCAATAACAACAACAACTTGTTTCATGTACATACACATTTCATATATATATATGCAAGTAAGACACTGGGAGAGAGAGAAAGAGAGACAGCATCTAATCTAATGTCTTGAAGTGCTTCATAGAATTATCAAAAAAACTGACATCAAGATTAAGAGCTAAAAAAGTAGGAGAAGAGGAAGGGGTGTTTTGTGTATGTGTGTGTGTGGGGCAGGGGGGAGTGGTTTGGATTGGAAGGTTTAGTGAGCAAAGCCCAATGCTTAGAGTCTTGCCAGCTGAAGGCATGGCTGCCAGTGGTAGGGCGATTAAAATGGGGATGCCCAAATAGATATCCTAGAAGCTTGTGGGGTTGGAAAAGATTACAAAAATAAGGAGTGGGAATTTCAATCCTGCCTACTACGGGAATTGTAGTGGGTGGGGGTGGACTACGCAAAGGTCTGTTGACCTCGGATGGGATTTTCGGGCCCTGGGGCAAGTACAGCTGGAAAATTCTGCCCAAAGAGTTGCAAGGTTATGAGGGGATTTGAGAACAAGGAGGAGATTTTTAAATTTGAGGTGTTACTTATTCAGAGATCAATGTAGGTCAGTGAATACAGGGATAATGGATGGGGGTTTGGTGAGGTTAGGATACAGACTACAGAGTTTTTGATTAACCATTCACATTTCTGATAATTAATGAAAGTCTCACATTTGTACAGAATCTCTCATGATTTTGTAGTGCCTCACAGCACTTTACAGCCAACGAAGAACTTTTGAAGTGTATTCACTGTTGTAGGAATTGCAGCAGCCAATTTCCTTATAGCAAGCTCTGGCCAACACCACTGTTACAATGATGAGGTAATCTCTTTTTGGGAGAGGACACAGAGAATAGCTGTTCTTCTTTGAAAATGCTCCTAGGTGTCTTTTACATCAACTTGAGAAGGGATCTCGGTATAACATCTCATCTGAAAGATGGCACTTCAGATAGTGCAGCACTGCCTCAAGTCTTAGAAATGTTAGTGTGATAGTGTTCACAATATGTATTCCTCAGTTAGTCACTGCATAGTTAATATATGTGCTGGTAGCTATTTCAGGATTTCAAGGGATGAATTTCAGTCCATACTTCTTGGTATACTTCAGTTTCATACTGGGTAGTTAATGTAATAACTAAATCATAGGGAATTGTAAAGATCTTTAATTATTTTACACACAAATGGCAGCGTGGCAAATGGCAGTATGGCTGTGATACTTGCTGTGACTCTGTAGGTTGGTTATTACATTGCCTGATCGGAGCAGTGTGAACAAACTGCATGAATTGAGGAGAATGCAGCAACTGGCTCTCAGAGAGTTAAAAGGGTACAATAAAAGAATTGACTGTGGATAATTATCAAACAGAAAGAAAACTCAGACACGATTTAGAAATGATTCTTTTTCACCTGCAAACAACAAATTCCAAAACAAAAGAGAATAAATGGAAATAGGTTCCAATGAGGGGCAGGAGAAAGAGAGGGATTTAGTTAATTAAATGCAGAGGTGCCATTTCTCGACCTGTTTGTGGCTTGTTCTGCTATGAAGCATTCCAAGGAGATGTGATCCATCATGACATCAACTTCTTGCCACAGGGTAAAGAGTTTGACTAAGTGTTGGAAGGAACATTGAATCCCTTGGGTACCACCGACCTTCCCGAGGCAAAACGAACAAGAACTGTGTTATTAGCAAAGAAGAACACACTTCAGAAACTGGGATTGTCTGGGCACTCTCGTCTTCAAATGGCAGTTCATCGAGAATGACTCTTAGGCTTATAAAGACTGACAAAAGAAGTCTGATGTCCTAATTGCAGGTTTGGATGATGACAGGCTACAGGAGAACAAAACATCAAAATGTGCACAAAACACACAAAGGAGAACAGAATTGCAGTGAAAATAAATCATCTGTGTATTTTCTAAAATGGACACCAGACTCTTGGATGCTCATTTTCTGATTTAGTTTTGTGTGAACCGACTGCAGCACAATATGTGTGAATGATTATAATTCACTTACAACAAATGTTTTCAGACAAGATGCACCATTATTAAAAAATGTTTGGGAAGGGGGAAAGCCAATGTGCCATGTTATTTTCACCCAAATATGATAAGCAGGTTATCCAAACAAAACCTTTCAGTATTATTTACATCATTACATTTTGTATTTGCTCACAAAGGAGCTGTGCCAATCCCTTAAAATTGTAACTTGCACATATTCAGAATCAGACGCAAAATTCTCAGTAAGCTGGAGCAGAGAAAGACAAACATGGCATGAATCTGATTTAAATCTGAAAATATCATGCTGATTTTCAATTTTCCAGCTAGGTGAAAAAACAAACCGGGTGCCTGTTACTCATAGATTTTCTGATTTTCATAGATTTCAGTTGGTTTCCATAACAGATGGCCGAGTTTCAATGTTGGTTTTACACTCAGGCAGTAAGCTGAAAACTATCCTATTTCTGATAGCTGTAATTGAACATTCATTTGGATCAAGAAAGAAAAGCTTGCAAAAAACCTGCTTACGTTTTGAAAGGACATATCTTGCACTGAGTTGATCTTTCTCTATACCCTAGCTGTGAGAGTAACACTATATTCTGCACTCTCTTTTTCCTTCTCTATAAACGGTATGTTTTGTCTGTACAGCACACAAGAAACAATATTTTTTTACTGTTTATTAATAATGTGACGGTAATAAATCAACTCAAGTCGAATCAAGGTAAATTCCACCACTCAGTAGAATATTTTCTATATACCATAACTCGTGTGGTGCAATTTACCTCCCAAATTGCAGAGACAGACTAAATTCTATAAATTAAACACCAGTTCCCAGGTTCTATCTATCACTAGCTTAGCTGTATTATGGCAGGTTTTTTTTTTGTTTTCATGTACTGAGTAGATTCATACCTTGGAGCAACAGGGCCACGCAAAGTTTAAACCCATGTTGCCATTAATTTGCACATACTTCAGTTTGTTGATAAGAACAGATCTTGGCATTTTGCCTTAGGATTTATTTACCAATAAGGCAACAACACTAAAACCAACCTTTCCAAAAACCTTCAGCTGCAATAAATTCAAACAATAAGTTGACAAAAGCGAGCTCAGTTTAAGACTGAGTTACCTGGGTTTGATCCCTGCTTTGCGGGGATTGATTTTTCATGTATTTACATCATTGTTTTGAGGAATTATTTACAAATTGGATTAATGTAAGTGTCACTATTTGTGGCATTTATATTTGTGAACACTAATACAGTAAGCAATTGAATGCTGTAACACAATTCAGGAAATGTGCTAAAATTAAGAGACTGTGCAACTTTAATTATAATGAGGGTGAAATTCGCCTCATCCCATTTTTGGTTCCTGGCTTGGTGCTGCATGGTTTATTCCCAACCTAGCTGCTCAAAGTGAGCCCAAAGTTGGTTCTTGGGCTTTATTAACATTTTATGCATAAATTGCCAGTGCTTTTTGTGCCTCCACTGGCACTCTGTCATGACTCTCAGAACTTGAATGCCATGCTGCATGTCTCACCCACATCAAGACAAGGTCCTGATTAGGGTGTGCTGAAGAAGGCAATGAGAGAAGATCTATTGAAATGACAGTGGAGGCGTGGGAGTACTCTTTCATCTTAATGTTTTCATAGAAAGTTTAAGTCAAATCTTCAGTTGACATTGGCTGCTTAGGCACAACTGAATTTCATTGAAGGGACCTCAGGTAGATATCATGCCTCTTACGACATTTTTTGGGTCCTACCGCTATTTTAAGGGGCTGCTAAAGATGCTGGAAGAATGGCCAGCTCTGGGTTGTCTATTTCTCATGCACCCTTGAGGCACAAAATATTGTTCCTCAAATCCGAGTCTCATTTTGCCCATTTTTATGATTGTCGCACGGGTGTAACAAATCCCATTTCTATCCCAATGCTTACATTTACTACAAAAAGACATCAATGTCAGTAACCAATTTGATTTTTTGTCTTATTCTCAAGCACAGTGCCTCAACAGGGGTAATCTTGAACTATTGATTTAAGATGCCTGTCAACATTATAGTTGCAGTGTTAGGTTCTTGCTGTGTTTCCTGGCTAGAAGCTTTTCCCCAAATCTCAAGTGTGAACATATACGTTCTGCAGATCAACAGATTCATTTCATTTTTTTGAATTGTTACTTATCCCAGGTATTGGTGCTTCTTTTCAATTGAACTGTGCAAAAAATTGTAAGTTTTTGTTCTGAAACTTTACAACATTTTTCCTTGTGTTACAAGATTTTTTCCAGCTCTTGTATGAAGTTCTCAGAGTCTTTGCAATTCCATTCACTGTTTTAAGCATTACACTTGATGCCTCCTTAAAATATTGGATATTTAGAACATAGAACATAGAACATTACAGCACAGAACAGGCCCTTCGGCCTTCGATGTTGCGCCGACCAATATAAAAAGCAATGCCCCTCCAAACTAAACCATTCCCTTCTCTTCCATATACTTATCAACTAACCTCTTAAATGCCACCAAACTTGGCGCATCTACAACTGCTGCAGGCAGGGCATTCCACTCCCGAACCACCCTTTGGGTAAAGAACCTACCTCTGATATCCGTCCTATAACTATCACCCCTTAATTTAAAGCTGTGTCCCCTCGTGCTAGCTTTCTCCATCCTAGGAAAAAGGCTATCACTGTCCACCCTATCTAAACCTCTAATCATCTTATATGTTTCGATAAGGTCCCCTCTTAGCCGCCTCCTTTCTAACGAAAACAACCTCAAATCCCTCAGCCTCTCTTCATAAGACCTGCCCTCCATACCAGGCAACATCCTGGTAAACCTCCTCTGTACCCTCTCCAATGCCTCCACATCTTTCTTATAATGTGGGGACCAGAACTGCACACAATACTCCAAGTGCGGCCGCACTAGAGTTTTGTACAGTTGCAACATGACGTTGCGGCTCCGAAATTCAATCCCCCTACCAATAAAAGCTAAGACTCCATATGCCTTCTTAACAACCTTCTCGGCTTGACTGCCTACTTTCAGGGATCTATGCACATACACACCAAGATCCCTCTGTTCATCAAGACTACTAAGAATCCTACCATTAGTCCTATACTCTACACATTTATTATTCCTGCCATAGTGCATTACCTCACACTTTTCCACATTAAACTCCATTTGCCTATCCCTTCATCAAATGTTGTAATGAGAACTCATTACAATGAGTCAAGAGCATCTTTGGTTGCTAAATCACACTTTAATGAGTCAATATTGAGGTTTTTTTCCATGTATCCTGCGTTGTGCATTAATATTAATTTCAGGAATTATACCAGTTATAAGTACTCATTGAGCAGGATTCTATGGCTACACCATTGTGCATGTCCCCTACCCTTGGTGAATGCAGGCAGCCATTCCAATTGTCTTTCACTTCAGTAGGACCATAATAACTCATTGGATGGGGCGATTTTAAAATCCTGGCCATTACGGCAGTATCCAAATAATCCAAAGACTTAGCAAACGCAGGTTCAAATTCCACTATGGCAGGTGTGGAATTTAAATTCAATTAATTAATGAAATTAACATAAACCATTATGAAAGACCGTCTCCATAATGGTGATCGTACAACCATCATTGAATGTTGTAAAAACCTAATCTGGTTCACTACTAGCATGGTGCCACAGTGGTTAGCACTTCTGTCTCACAGCACGAGGGACATGGGTTCAATTTCTGACTTGGATCACTGCCACAGAGTCTGCATGTTCTCACTGTGTCTGCATGGGTTTCCTCCAGGTGCTCCGGTTTTCTCCCACAGTCCAAAACACGTGTTGGTTAGTGCACTGGCCATGCAAAATTCTCCTTCAATGTACCCGAACAGGCACCAGCGACTAGGGGATTTTTCACAGTGCCATCATTACAGTGTTAATATAAGCCTACTTGTGACACTAATTAATAAACCTTAAAACTTTAAATCTGCTGTCTTTACTAGGTCTAGCCTACAAGTGACTCCAGAGCCACAGCAATGTAGTTGTTTGGTAAACCACTCACTCAGTTCAATAGAATTGAGGGATGGGCAGCAAATGCTGGCCTTGCCGGTGATGCCCACATCCCATGAAAAAATTTTTAAAAATAAGAAGTTGAGAAGCATTAATCATTGTTACAGCAGCATTAAAGATAAGCTCTTGTTGGAAAATTGCACTGTCCTGCAAGGAGTAAGGAAATTAAATGGAATTTAACAATCATTTTTTTGGGGAAACATACGGCTTTAAAATATGGAAATTGAAAATATCCACATTGGTTCAATGGGGTTTGCCCCTTGATTCATGGCAGGAGCTTAGAGGGCATCTTACTATACAGTTGTCTGAGCTAGACCTGAGCTGGCAGTCCTTGATACTAACGATAAGTGCCAAAAGCAGAAATGTGTTCCATTCCACTGATATCCTCCACCTTGGCATGTGCAAATATACAACGAAATGAATCACTTAATACATAAATAAATAAAAGCTAAATGTAGAAACTATTTTGGCACAAAATAAACAAATTGAGGGACAAAGCCCTGTCCACCATTTCAAAAGTAGAGTTAACTCCTCCCCCAAGGTGGCAGTAAATTCGATCATTTAAATAGTAACACTGTGTATGTACACTTAAAAGATATCCAGTAGTCTCAACTGAAATACTAATTATGCATTTTGTATATAAATAAAAAAATTCTAACTGTAGCTCTCACTTTATTGCATCTCTTACATTTCAAATTAACACAGTAGAAAGGAAAAAAAATAATTGAATTCACGCTGTTCTGTGTGAGTAAAAGTTGACACTAGCTAATGTGATAAATAAACTAAACTGTAAATTATTTTTCACTTACTGTTCCTTAATTACAGCTAATTACGTGATTGTGAACCTTGTAAGTTTGGCAGTATTATGTATTTAAGTAGCGTGTCTTAGCTCCATCTGTTGAGAAATGTTACTTCAGAGAACAGCACGGTTTCACAGTCAGATTCAGTGAAAGTGAAATTCTAACAACGTATTATGGGGAAAATGAGTAAATAACCTGTCGACAACCTGTCATTATGGGAAAGTCTGGAGACTGTCATTAACCCTGCAGTATATTATGAGTCTCTCCCTCTCTCTCTTATTGTCTCATATGCGCCTGGAAAGGCAATGTAAGCTAATGTATGTGTGTTTGTATGTCTTTGCTGCGTTAGTGAGAGGATGAAATGCCTTCACTTTGACAGGATAGCTCAGCTTCACCTATACTAGGAGTACAATTTCTTGCTGACTCCACATTTAATTGTTAAGGATTTTAGTTTATGGTAGGGATTGGGGCTTCTATAGAGTTGACACTTACACACACACGCACACGCACACACACACACATGCACACACACACATGCACACACACCCATCTGTGAACAAAATATTCTCATGGGTCCACTGAAACTTTGATATCAAATTTGTTTATTTAATCTATTCCTAACACGTGGGTAGAAACTCAAACCTTTGAATCAAGATTTTTTTTTCTTATTTAACGGTCTTTCACTGGCTTGATGTATTCTGCTATAGGAACTAGGACAATGTTCTTGTATTCTGTCAAATTTTTATGCTACAGCAGACAAAACTGTAAAATAATTTGCCAAGAGCCTTTTAAAATTTCTACATTTATGACCTAATGGCAATGCAAGTATTAGGTTAATATAAATATGGTTTAAAATCTTTAGGTCAGGGAACAACTGAATTATAGAGCACATTTCTGTCAATGACATTTACCACATTCCAAGATTCAAAACCTATTTATCGCTTTGTAATGCTTAAGCTACTAGTGAGCCATGGTCTATAACATTAATACAACAGCTAGTTATGAATAGATGCTTATTGGTGCTATACTTGTCCAGAACTTTCTGAACCTTCACTGACTCATTTTTTTAAATTGCCAATAAAATTCTCCTCAGGGTTGGAAGATTTGGGGTTGGATTTTCGTAATCTGAATTAGGTGCAAATGGAGGCGGGCTGCCGGAAAAAAGTGGTGGCGACTGCTGGGATGCCAAATGTCCTGTTTGCTTTCTGGTCACCCAAAAGTTTTGTGAAGACCAGAGCATGGGACTGTGCGTCATAAGACAACTGGCAACACTCTATTGAGGCCAATGGAGATCACTATTAGCTTGTTAAAAGATTGACCTGTCTTGAATATGGTAAAGATGGTAGACTTTTAGTGGCTATCTGACTCAAATCAGCAGCAGGGTTGGTATGGGTCAAATCGGACTGAGTCATAGAGGCCATAAGCATTCTGACCGCAGCTGGAAAGGCTGACCCCTTTAAGCAAATTTGCAGCAGCTCAGAAGTCCAGAGACATCCAGCATTAAGAACTCTGCCATTCAGTAGGTCGTCACTCTCTTGACGTCACTCTCTTGCAGCAATGTACACAAATGTTTGGACTCCACCTGAGCGCCAGGAAGGCTGTAGCTGGATTGAAGCGTACACCTTTTTAAATCATAGCCATTAGAGTCAAGGATCAGCAACCTACTCAGGAAGTGCAGGGCATCAGGTATTAGGAAGCCAGAGAAGAGGGACGAGAGGCACGAAAGAGAAGGAGGCATGAGCTTGAACATAGGATCTAAAGGTAGAGGCAAAGCTACGTGGACATGACTGAGAACCAGGGTCAAAAGGGACTCTCCAGGCATGATCACAGATACCTGTGCCCTTATAAGTTTGAACCTCATACCCTGTAACAATAATCGCCAAGACATGCTAGTAACTGTCAGGTAACTGTGGTCTTGAATTTCTTTGCTGCTAGATCTTATAAAAGGTCAAACATCTGTAGGATCTCACAGATGGCTGCACTTCACGGCAACATCTGAGGACATTTGCCTTGTTTGCCATAACTGATGGGGCACTGCAGGTTCAGAGGGCATTGGATTTCGGTCACTATGGCAGTCTGCTGTGCTCCCCATATCGTGACCCTTTGTAAATGAAGTTAGCAAGACCCACAAAGGGGACAGCTCATTGGATGAATCAGCAGGGTGGGGACTATGGGGGTGATGCAATAACCAGAGACAAGAGTTAAGAGAGAAAGAATTGGAGGCATAGAAAATGATGCTGATCCAAAAGGTGCTGAATGACAAGGTAGATTCCACATTTCTTCAGCTGTATGCAACAGGCAAAGTACTGACCTTACTTAACCAGCCAGTGCTTGCAAAACTCAAATCATAGTGTCCAACATTAGATATGATTCCACGGTTCGACAACACTTGCTAAACAATCCTGATTATACTAAGAATTATAAGGAAAACACATTTAATATTGTCTATTAGACATGCAGTTGACTGGAAGTCACATATATTCATACACATGGCTCTGTCCTTTGCAGACAGAAGAAACAGATGTATGCATTGTGCCGTTTTCAACTAAACAACTGCCTGGGGATCCGGTCCTCCTCTGGTTCATTCCCCACGGAAATACCTTGACCAATCAAAAGTCAACCTGCCAGGTTTGAATTTGAATAAAGCTGGGCAGTTAACTGTTCACTGCTGTACTCTCCTTGGCAATGCCTCCAACAATCAGAGTCCACTTGCCAACCAATCAGCACTCTGTTCTCATGTGGTATAAGTTATTGTTCCCTTTGGTAATTTCTTGAGTAGCTGTTGAGTACCAGATGAAAAGTTTTGATAACATGTCTCTTGTTTCAGCAATGCTCAAGTTCTGTACTATCAAACGACTACATTAGTATTTATTAAAATAGCCTCATTACAATAGTCCATATGAATGTAAAGCTGAAGCAATTAGATCAAATAGGCTTTAATTAAATGAATAGATAAGTATAGTACTTGATGGTAACTTAGTGTGTGTAGAACTAAGCTCACTTCCTGATGTTGCTAACTTATATCTTCCCCCAATTCAATTCATTAGCTTTCCCTTAAGCACTTTGTATTTAATTATAGATATCCAGAAGGTGAGCAATTTCTGCTCAGTCTCAAGATATGCTGCAGGAACTGCATTTGAACAGTTTTTATTAATTAGACAGTACACAATGGTGGCATCATTTTTGCTGGAATTCTCAGACCATTCATGCCCCACCCCCACTGCCAGTGAGAATAGAGAATTTGGCGCTCACTCAAATCTCTGTTTGTTGCATTGGAACCTGAGAATCCTGCGGGTGTGAAGGGCCAGAGAATTCCAGGTTTTGTAACTGATGATACTTTTAACACATGACCTGTTCAAGGAAGAATGGAGCCCATTTTCCTGCTTTTGTGCTTTAATTTTAACCCTTCCTCCTGTAGTTAATGATTAATGCTCAGGAGTGTATCCAGGTGCTCTGATGTACAGCTCAGGTATCGAGCTCTTCACCTCTGACCCCAGAAAATGACAGTTTTTGTGGCAGTCAACATTGGAGGATCACAGCTAATCCTAATCCTGTTCTGATTTACTAATCTTTTTAGAATAAGCTATTGCCTTATCCTCAGGAATCATGTCTGATTTATTTCACTCTCTAAGCCAGTTATTGGCATTACTAGTTGAGCTCCTCCAGAAACACAGCTTACACAGCTGAAACTGGGAATTAAAACTTGGATCTCCATTGATCTGCATGGGTTGGTAAAAATGGTGCCGTTACCTGATTGGGAAACTAGGGGACTATTTTCTGAATAGAAAATGTTCTGGTAAACCAACCATATGTAACTTCTTTCTAGCACACCAATACCTGCCGTGTGCTAACAACAGTAATTATTGTTCCTGCTATGCTTTGTAATAATTATTGAGGGTATATAGTGCTTGCTAATTGTTTCTAATTTTCTTTTACTTTGTTAACTCCAACTTAATTTTACTTTTAACATGTCCACACCTAGTTGCGCTTTCTCCAACTAAATAAAAGCTTGGGGAACAACTGTTGCCTGATTCACTCCCTAGAACAATGCCTTGATCAATCAGATTAACTTGTCCTGGTATGAATCTGAACAGAGTTAGACAGTTAACTGTTCCATGCCGCCTTCTCCTTGGCAATGCCTCCATCAATCAGCACTCAATCCTCATGCAATATATACTGCTGGTCCCCTTTACTGTTGGTGGTTTATTACAAGCTATCCTGATGAGTGCCAGATGAAAAGCTTTGATAACCTGTCTCTTGTTTCAGCAATACTCAAGTTCTGTACAAATTATTCTCAGTAGAAAAGAATAAGGGCAGGATCTTTTGCTCCTGTTTTTGTTAGGCAGATTTGGCAGCGAAAGCGGAAAATCTCATGAGATGTTCAAATTGTGCTTCACACTGACATAACGGTTTGACACCATTTTCCCCTCCTCCACACTGATATAATACATTTCCTGACATCCAACATTGGGAACATTATTGCCATAATTAGCATATAATTACCAGACCTCTACATCTAAATGATTCCATCCCTCTCCCCGAGTCCCCACTGTAAGAAAGTCCATTCATATCGGCATGAGGACAGACCAGTGTGAAATTCGATTGGTCTCCTGGGATCTGCACCTGGTTAGCAGACATCCTAGAAGAGTTCAGGCGAATAAATTGTTCAGGATGGTGGGAAAGAGGCTCATGCCAGGGCGCTACACAGCCATACTGTGGGCAATACTGGGGGAATGGAGGAGGGTGGAGTTGCTGCAAGGGTGTTCCAAGTGAACTATTACATGCTGGAGCAATCTTTAAAAGATCTTTGAAAAGTTAAGTTGCTGATGGGGTGGGTTCAATCAGCGTTTGCCGCACTAGTGTGCTGCCGTGGGAGCCGCCCCTTGCTTTTTTTCTCCGTTCTGACCGATAAGGCTGAGAACCTTTCCTGCTCACTATTGGCCTTCTGAGCAGAATTTAATCCAGATTTTATTGCTGCTCATGCTTTACTTACTACTATAATATTTGCTACAGTTTCCTATTGCTTTCTCCATAGCAATGCTTCACCCAAAGTAAACTTCCCAACAAGTCTGTATCCTTTTTTCCTGCAGTATAATTTGTTGTGACTGTTTGAAATTTTGGCATCTTTGTGTTTGGCCTGAGGAATGCAAGACAAAAGGCTTTGGCAGTATGTCTCCCATTTCAGTTATATTCAGTATTCGTTAATGAGTTTAGAAAATGGTTGAATACTAATTGCAATTGAAGTATTTAATTCCAGCACTTGACCAGCCCAGATAATATTGGATTTGTTCCAGCTCAAACACCTCAATAGTGTACACCTCAATAGCTCCAAAATTTTGAAGCGATGCGGGGGTGGTGGGAGGGGGGCAAAAATAGATACAAATGGAACGATGCTTTCACTGGTCAAGGATGAGAATGGCAATGTGAAGAGCACATGTCCAGGGCCAAGACTTATAAATGTTTAACCCACCAGTTATTCCCAGTTGTTGAGGTTTCATTTTGGATACCTTTGTACATTTTCTTTAGATAATGCATTCTTTAATCAGATGTGCAACTTTCATTTTAAAATTTGATACTGCAGGTATGGTCTCAGTTGTTTTATTTAGATGCCACTAGCACCAGAGGGTCAAAGAATCTGGAGTAATGCCATTCATGAATGCTCTCTCTCTCTCTGGTCTCATCTCCTCTTTGCGTCTGCCTGTCTTTCTTCACAATGAAATTATCTTCTCTAAATCCCCACTTTACTTCCATGTTTTATTTCCAAAATTAATACTCCGCATTTCCTTTGCCTTTCCTTCCCTCTTGGCATCTTGCTCTATTTTGAACATAGAACAGTACAGCTTAGTGCAAGACTTTCAGTCTTCGATATTGTACTGAGCTATGTCCGAACCCAAGATCAAGCTATCCCACTGCCTTTCCTTTTGGTGTGCTCCATGTGCCTATCCAATAACTGCTTGAAAGTTCCTCAAGTTCTGTACAATTGTTCTCAGTAGAAAAGAATAAGGGCAGGATTTTCTGCTCTTGTTTTTGTTAGGCAGATTTGGCAGCGGGAGTGGAAAATCTCATGAGATGCTCAAATTGTACTTCACACTGACATAACGGTTTGACACCATTTTCCCCTCCTCCACACTGATATAATACATTTCCTGACATCCAACATTGGGAACATTATTGCCATAATTAGCATATAATTACCAGACCTCTATATCTGAATGATTCCATCCCTCTCCTCAGTCCCACTGTAAGAAAGTCCATTCACATGGGCGTAAGAACACTCTACCATCATAGTAGGTAGTGCATTACACACCCCAACCACTCCCTGAGTGCTGAATCTATCTTGGACATTCTTCCGAAATCTTTCACCATGAATCTTATTGTTGTGCTCCCTAGTAACAGCTACATGCACCCGAGGAAATTGTCTCTTCACATCCACTCTATCTATCCGCCTCATCATCTTACAAACTTCTATTAAGTCGCCTCTCATCCTCCTCCACTCTAAAGAGAAAAACCTCAGTTCCCTCAATCTTTCCGCTTAAGACCTACCCTCCAAACCAGGCAGCATTCTGGTAAATCTCCTCTGCACTCTCTCCAATGTTTCCATATCTTTCATATAGTGAGGTGACCAGAACTGCACACAATATTCCAAATGTGATCTCACCAAGGTCCTGTATAGTTGCAGCATTACCCCACGATTTTTAAACTCAAACTCCTTGTTAATAAATGCTAACACACTATAAGCCTTCTTCACAGCTCTATCCATGAGTGGCAACTTTCAGAGATCTGAGGATATGAACACCAAAATCTCTCTGTTCCTCCACATTCTTCAGAACCCTGCCATTGACCCTGTAATCTGCATTCAAGTTTGTTCTACCAAAATGAATCACTTCACACTTATCAGGGTTAAACTCCATCTGCCACTTTTCCGCCCAGCTTTGCATCCTATCAATGCCTCCTTGCAGCCTACATGAGTCCTCCATCTCATCCACTACTCCACCAATCTTGGTGTCATGAGCAGATTTACTAACCCACCCTTCAGCGCCCTCTTCCAAGTCATTGATAAAAATCACAAATTGCAGAGGATCCAGCACTGATCCCTGTGGTGCACCACTGGTAACTGGCCTCCAGTCTGAAAATTTTCCCTCCACCACCACCCTCTGTCTTCTATGAGATAGCCAGTTACCTATCCAATCGGCCAAATTTCCCTCTATCCCACACCTCCTTACTTTCTTCATGGGGAACCTTATCAAACGCCTTACTAAAATCCATGTATACAACATCAACTGCCCTACCTTCATCTACACACTTAGTTACCTTCTCAAAGAATTCAATCAAATTTGTGAGGCCACAAATTTGCTCTTGGTTTCATTGTACCAATTCTTTCTTTCAACCCCACTATTTTCTTACTCAGCTCATTTCACTTCTTTCCCTTTGACGTTCATTGTGTTTTATTTTCCACAGATTTATTCTTGACATTTCTGGCCTTGGGTTTGCTCAGCAGTGATATAAACAGTGCACATAATTGCCACTATTGTGCTCTCACTGCTATTACAGTGCGGATATGTACCGATTTTAATCTTCGCTCTTTATTTTAGCTAGTTACCAATCAATTTGAACCACCAAAATCAATAGCAGAATGTTATTCAGCTTTGCATGAACCAAAGCACATTTTCCAGCCAATTGCTTAATCTGTATTCTTAGAAAATATTACACTTGATAACAATTTGAGGCCTGTTTCTGATCAGCTGAGAATTTCAATAGCAAAACTTAACTTTGACTGTGAACATTGAACAGAATTCTCTTTCCGATTGGCATGATTCTCTGGTCACTGACTATATCCACAGGAGGTCCATTTAATTGAAGTCGCAAATTTATACATTTGGACAGAGAAATCATTAGTGTGGAAACCTTGGCATTTAAGGACAGGTGGCCAACTTATTCAAATTGACATGAACACAGCTTGTACTGTTAAGGTATAACTGGTAAAAAAGCCAACTCTAACTTCCCGATGGCACATGCAGAAACATCTATTTTCATTGGACTGAAGCCAGCTTTTATTGGCATGGAGCTGGTGTTCCATTGCAATCTTTTGTAAATCTTTGGTGGAACAGCATGGAATTCTCTCCTGTAAGCTAGTAGGGAATATGTTCCAAACAGAACTGATCGATAATTAAGATCATATAACACACATGCACGTATTTCTCAAAGTACAAAAGCACTATAATCGACTTTAACTTCGAACATTGGCATTCTTCCTTGCCTTTTTTTTGGTTGAGAAGAAATAAAAGATTTATGTCAGCAGTAATATATTCAATGGTATATCAACATTGTTTTGCTCTTAGTTTCTTCACATGATACAATGAAGGAACGTGCTTTGGCTTCATGGAAGTTGCTCTGTAATAACAAACAGTGTTAAAGAGACTATCATGGAAACAGTATTAGCCATTTTTCTGCAAAATGTAAGTGAGCTTATGAATATTATTAATTTTCCAACAGCCAAACAAAAGTGCCTCTAGGTCAACAACGAGTGCCAATGATCCTTAATTCCTTTCTGTAGTCCAATTCTCTTGTAGAGTTCTCAGGAATTAGATTTCTTGATATCTTCTTTGTAAATTTAATACTTCTTTTCATTATACATAACCTCAGGATTAGCAGTCATTCACATTACAAAATGTTGCTGCCTATCATTTGGTTAGATTAACAGCTGAAAACTTATATCGTGTTTCCACATCCTTTATGAGCGTCAAGTAATTTTCCAGGTTCTCCATGGACAAAGTATTTTGCTTTCCATTGTACAAATGTCAACTATTACAATTCTGAGTATGTTCATAGGCACATAATGATAAGAATATAAAATGGGAATTGGTGTAGGTGTGACTTGAAAATTGTGATCCCAAAGGGAATCATCCTGTAATCTCTGGGACAGTTTGCAATTTTCAAAAGGCCAGCAGAGACGGAGTGAATGGGAAATTACTATTGATTAACAGCTGTTTACTTTTAAGGAGCTTGTTAAAGAACTTGTCTGGAAGAGAATTGGCTTTTTTTCCAGTTGAAGTTGATTTGGTGCAAATTCATGCACAGATGGCCACAGGCAATTCACTTCCCTCTGCTTTTTGGTTAAATGTGAGGGGTCAATTAGAGGCAGGTTGAGTCTTGTATCTCAGCCTGGCATCCATGGCTAATTTGCTCTGCCCTTCAGCATGGCTGCCATTTGGGGCGGCACGTTGGCACAGTGGTTAGCACTGCTGCCTCATAGCAAGAGGGACCGGGGTTCGATTCCCAGCTTAGGTCACTGCCTGTGAGGAGTCAGCACAAACTCCTTGTGTCTGCATGGCTTTCCACCGGATGCTCTGGTTTCCTCCCACAGTCTGAAAGACATGCTGGTTAGGTGCACTGGCCATGCTAAATTCTCCCTCAGTGCACCTGAACAGGTGCGAGAGTAACTGTATTGCAGTGTTAATGTAAGTCTACTTGTAACACTAATTAATAAATAAATACATTTACCTTCGCTCTAGTCATCTGGAGACACTTGGTGCCTTTAACTCAGCATCAAGCATGCCTCCTGCCCATTTATATTGTGACTTGAAATTCACCTGGGTGTGAGCTTCCTGACTTCACTTTGGAAATCAAATCCATAGTCTCTGCCCCGGCCAGAGCACCAAGTTTGGGCCAATTACTCTTCGTTCCATTGCCCTCTGCAGACTTTTAAGTGTTGAAGAATACATCTTGCCCTTGGCAAGAAATGCTCAATGCCATAGAAAGGCAGGAGGTGAAGCCTATTATTTTGGTCATCTTGACTGGACAGCAACCTATCTGAGCAGCCTATGTGTTAGAGAAACTACAGAACGCTAAAAGTGTACATGCATGCAGATTCCACATCAACTTGCCGTGCATATTTGAACTTTGGTAGCTTTGAACTAAAGCCAACAATTTCTTCTTAAAATCGAATAAATTATTGTGAAAGACCAATGAATCAAACTCGCAGAAAATGTCAAATGTTGGCACAGAACAGAGATGTGTATCAACAGAAATTATGTACTGTAGCCCTATCACAAATTTTTTTGAACATTACCTAGGCAATATTAACAATTTGGATCTCAGCTACACCCAACACTTTCAACAATGCATAATTTTCAGACCCAACATTCACAAGATTTTTAATGATGAATTCTAATGCTGACTCTGAATAGGCTCTGTATGCATGGAGTCATCTGTCAAATTGATGGATCAGTCTCAACTGTTGAGGACATGCTGATAGAAGCAGAGACCAATCCAACAGAAACATAGCTGGTTACATATATTGCACTGGACACCATGTGTGACAGGTCGGCAAGTTGCTTCGCGTGCCAGATGCTTGGCAACTATATCTTGCAACTTCAAACAGGTGGAAAAAGAGTAAATGCCTATCTACGTTATAAATCATACTAAATGATTGAGCATTTGTATCATACTGTAACCCACTTTTGAGATTCAAGAACTATATTAAAATAGGGTTGGTTGCGTAATGCAAATAGCAAGATCTGATTTCAATGCTCTTATTATCCAAATTCTGCACCCTATCAAGTCGTATAAAGGTAGCAAATTCGCAAACTTAACTTCTTGTAATTTTTTTAGCAGGTTCAAATTGCCTCTTCCGGTGACAATGTGGAAAATGACAATTGTGGCTACTGAGCATTTCTCTCAATTCCAGTGCATTGGATAGAAAATTATGCTTTTACTTGGTTATAGTGGGCTTGGGTTTGACAGACTTGCTGTGGTTCGGATCTAATCAAACAGACTCATTCTTCCTGGCTTGCTCGATTTCAACCAGTGCCAAAAATAAATATGTCAGCAAAGGAGTTAAATAATTTGTTACTTAAGTTCCCGTCTGGCATAATTCCTAGTTAAGTTCTTGTCCCTGCAAATATGCCCAACTGCCAGTGAAAAGAACAGAATTAGACAGCAAGAGACATCTCAATGACATTGCGCAGTGAATAAGATAATGCAGCAGGGTATCGGATACTATTTGATTCTGTCCTCAAGGGGTTAAGTTGACCAGCAAGATCACTATCTAGTTGCTTGATTGAGTTTCATAGTCATTCAGAGTGATTAAATCTGTCAGAGAAGAATCCAAATGGTTCTGGTAATGATGTGAGGGTGTTTGTCTTTGTCTGTTGTTCCCCCTTCTTCCATACACCCTTCACATCTTGTCTTCAGAACTACACGCCATCAGACTCACTTGACAACTAGAATCTATCCCTAAAATTAAAACATTCCTGACCTATCTCCGATGACAAGGCAGCCAAGCTTCTCAGCACTCAGGCGCATGAAGAAGCTGACACATTTGTTTTTAATTTCAAAAGAATATAAAGCAAAGATCTGACCCTGTCAATCAGCCTGGGTGACAAGTTTAATCATTTGTGCCCTACAAAATCTCAGCTAAATAGGAATGCAAATATGTAGCGTAGGACTCTTATAAATGCTAATCAAGGCAAAGTAATCAACTGACAATTTCACTGATTCCCTTTCAACAGAAGCCAGTCAAGTCACTGTCTCCAGACCACCACACATAAAAGACACAGTCAGTGCTTCATAAATTTCTTCAGAGCTTTACTGATGTGATAAGAAGTGAAATAAACAAAAACTCAGCTTTAACAACTAACAAAACCAACTTTCTTGTTAAGGATGTTGTGATTCTCCACACAAAGTTAGATACTATATAACTAATATATAGCAGAATTAAGAGGACAACTTATTGAATTAGGAATCTTTAAAAATGACATATAACACGTTTTTACAATGTCAAGACACAGAACATTTCCTTCTTGTCTTGGATCTTCATGCCATGTGTACGTTAGTGAATTTGCAGAAACGAATCCTGAAGCAATTTTATATGATGACTGGATCTTCAAAAGTTGCTAGAAACCATATTAACACTTTTTTTATTGGGATCTTTCACTGTTTTAGCTACTAACTGAAGTTTTCTCTAAATGAATGTGATACAGCATTGCTGCCTCACAGTACCAGGGATCTGGATTCGATTCCCGGCTTGCATCACTGTCTGTGCAAACTCTGTACGTCCTCCCCGTGCCTGCTTGGGTTTCCTCCGGGTGCTCCAGTTTCCTCCCACAGTCTGAAAGTCGTGCTGGTTAGATGCATTGGCCATGCTAAATTCTCCCTCAATGAACCCAAACAGATGCCAGAGCGTGATGACTAGGGGACTTTCTACAATAACTTCACTGCAGTGTAAATGTAAGCCTACATGTGACGCTAATAAATAAACCTAATAAGACAGTGGCAACTCATTTTTTTTGTATTAATATAGTTCAATAAGTTCTTTAAAATACACTGGGTGATATGCTTTTGCATTCATAAAATGTAGAGGATCAACACTGTCTTCCCTGATATCTAAATGTTCCAGTTCAAAAAAACCTAGTTGAAGACCCGCTGGATTTTAATATCCTTAAGGACTGCAGTTATTTTTCAGTCCTATATCACAGTCCAAAATCATGTTTGATTCCTTCTGAGTGCACTGTAAGTACAGGCATGTCCGATATTAAAAAACAATCTAGTGGGCACTCCCACTGACAAGCAACAACAGCACCAGAGCTTATACATTCTTTTTATCCTTGATATTCACGAGAAAGAAAGCAATGCCCCAACACCTGCTTCATCTTACACTCCAAATATATATACACTATTTTCCAAATAAATCAGCATCTAATCCCATTTAAACAATACAGAAGTCTTGTTCAAATTCTGGATCATTGAGCTATACAGCTCAATGTGTAAGTTGGTTGCAAAGGACTTTGCACTGTGCCGCACAGTGACCAATTATTTGTCGTTTTCACAACATCTTCTGGAATATTCGTTTTGTAAACAACTCATCAATTTAGCCCTGTGAAAGGAGAAAAAAATAGTGGCTTCTCTGAAAACGGGGAATGTCTTCATTCCTAATCAATACTTTTGGCCCATAATCCTAATGCATTTGAAACGCCATCATTCTTCCTTGTGATTCACCCCTCTAACATTGACAATAGCAGTCCATTCCTCCAAATTTATTATGACCAGGGTAACTACCAATTACTCAATCACGCAATCAGCCTTTTTCTCATTCACATATGGATGGCTAGAATAGTTTATTTCCCACAATCATCTGATACTACCAAGCAGTACTTGTTTCATCAGAAGTAACTCTTCAAATGCAGACAATAAATAGAACAAAAACTTACTCCAACTTATAAATCAAAGAAAGGGTTCCAGTTCTAAACAGGATCATATTTATAGTGCATCAGTTGATCAGCTGACTGTTACATCATTCTGTTATTGGTTCCATGGTTTACTGGGTCAGCTGACCCTTATAGCTTGTTACCATTGGGCACGTTACATTCACTCCTTATATCCTAATAATAGTTGCGTAACTTGAGAGTCTTGTAGCAAACCAATTTCACCTCCACTGATCCTGAGGTTTTATGTACAGTCCTCATACGAATGCTGTGAAATGATATCTATTTCTAGCTACTGAAAGTCTTTTTGTTATACAAAGAAGGCATAAAGGTAATTTTACCAGCTGGCACTCGCCACAGGAAGATCTGCTCTTAGGGAGGTTGCTTTGAAGAGTTAGGACTACAACTTCAAGCTCTACCTCAACCAGCATGTTTTGAAATCACAATTTGCTGGTGAGTGTGGGGCTGCAGAGTTATTCTTCGTATCCAATTCAGGTGTTATGTCATCAAATGTGACTGCTGACTTTATCAACAAAAACATTTCTCTGATAACTGAATTTGATCAGTGTGCAGTTCAACCTCTCTGGAGACAAAAAGTCCCATTTTTCCCACATTGAGTTAATGAACCTTCGCTCCTGTAACAATACATGTATTATAATTGTGTGTTATTCTGGATAAAGCCAACCAAATTGCTGTTTCTGATGACTTGTGGATAGATGTTGGGTAAGAACAGGATTGGGCTTAATTCTAATATTCTTGGAGCTGATACTGCCATTGAAATTGAAGGTTCTTACATGAACAATAGCCACATATCTGAAGTGTTGGATGGTACCCTCGGAGCTAAACCGCAATAATGAGCCAGCTTTTTACGTAGATTAAAAACAGAGGTGTTGCATTGAATAGCATCTTTCATTATTTCAGGATTTTCCAAAGTGCTTTACAGTCAATGAGATACTTCTGAAATGTAGTTACTGTTGGAAAATGGGAAACATGGCCTTCAATTTGACACGGCAAACTTCCACATTATGTAATATGACAATGGCCAGATAATTTATTTTGTTTGCCAATATTGATTGAGGGATAAGTATTGGCCAGGGGTAACAGGTCCTGGGCTTAATGCTCCTTCCATTCACATTGTTGGCCACTTTAAGACTTGAATAGCAGGTTAGATGTAAAGATTCACATTCTAATCAGTAATCTGTAAACGGTCTGTGCTGTGATATGCTCTGTCTGAGGCCAGAACTCCCCGTTTGCCTGACGAAGGGGCAAACCTCGTAAGCATGCGAGTTTACTATCAAATAAATTGATTGGACTTAAACCTGATGTTGTCAGACTTCTTACTGTGTTTACCCCAGTCCAACGCCGGCATCTCCACATCATTAGAGCTCAGAAACAGGATGTGTGCAGTTACTTTGCGGGGGGTATCCAGGCCTTGCAAAAGCCCACAAGAAGTTGAAGAATGGATATGTAAAGAGATTCTGGACAGATGTGGAAAAAATAGGGTTGTAGTGGGAGATTTTAATTTCCCTCATATAGTTTGGAAATCCCTTAGGGCTGGGGGTCCCGAAGGGGAGGAATGTACAAAACTGTCTAGGAAGGTTCTTTGGAACAATATGTTAATAGTCCCACTAGAGAGGGAGCTATACTGGACCTAGTACTGGGAAATGAGCCTGGTCAGATCATCAAAGTTTCAGTGGGGAACATATGATGAATAGTGATCACAATTCTGTAAACTTTCGGATAGTCATGGAAGAGGATGACTGTTGTCCTCTGGGTAAGGTGCAGAATTGGGGTAAGGCTAACTACAGCTGGATTAGATAGGGTTTGATGGCTGTTGATTGGGAGAAGCTGATTGAGGGTAAATCGATATCTGGCATGTGGAAGTCCTTTAAGGAGCAGTTGATTGGAGTGGAGGACAGGCATGTGCCTGTAAAAAGGAAGGACAGGAAAGATAGGATTCGAGAGCTGTGGATAACCAGAAAAATTGTGCGTCTAATCAAAAAGACAAAAAAGAGGCAAACATAAGGTTCAGGCATCTAAAAACAGATGAAGCACTGAAGGATACAGAGAAAGTAGAAAAGAACTCAAACAGGGAGTTAGAGTGGCAAAAAGGGGTTATGAAATGTACTTGGCATACAGGATTAAGGAGAATCCCAAGGCATTCTACATATATATGTTAGGAATGAGAGGGTTGTTGGACATAGAGTCAGACCTCTCAAAAACAAAGGAGGGGAATTACGCTTGGAACTCAAGGAAGTAGGTGAGATCCTAAATGAATACTTTGCATCAGTATTCACAAAGGAGAGGATTGCTTGTGTCTCAGAAGGATGTGTAGACCTGTTACAACAAATCTCAATTACCGAGACACTGGCTTCATAAGTCATATTTTTTGAAATTTCTGATGGTACCCGGCTGCCTTGAAAACCCCATCAACAGCCAGTGAACGCATCTTCAAATGCCTGATCCTTACAGTTGAATCACTAACCTCAGACATCACTCACTTCACTACCTTCCCTTCATTCAGCTACCAACAATTTCTGTCAACCACAACTATACCTCACAAACAAATCAGCACTTCCGCTAGCTTCACACCCACAGCATTCAGATTGCACATTCTGCTAGCTATAATGACCACATCACCCAAACACAGTACACCTAACTCAAGGATATAAATCTCTTTCCTGAAAATAAGATGGTTCATAACTGTAGCCAGCAGCACCAGCATGGAGACGGACATGGCTGCAAACTCTCAGACCCTTGGACAAGATAACATTAGCCATTACTTTAGCAGTCATGACAGAGGACCTGATCAATGGTGGTGCTGGCATCATGATAGATAATGGTGTACTCACACCTGATCTATGACACATCCTACTTCCCCCATATCATGTAATCTCATCTGATTTATGCTTTTCCCATTCCCTGAATGGCAAACCTAATCTTGTGCCTTTCTCCTTTCAAATGCCCATGAACCTGTGAAACCGCAAGGCAGTGGTGAATGAGCAAAAAGTTGTTGCAGAAAACTGATGATGAAGAATGTCAGCCATTCCAATGCATTGAGTTCGATCGCACAATAGCTGGACACTAAAACAGTGCAAACGTTTTGGCTCACAACACCAGGTTAAAGTCCAACAGGCTTATTTGGAATCATGAGCTTTGCACAACTTATCCACCTCTGTGTTATCTCTACTTATTCTGAGTCTTGTAACAATCCCAAGGAGATTGAAATGACAGTACCCATGACTGGAAGGAAGTAGGTTTAGATAGGAACTAAGGCCTTCATTCATGCCACACAATTTCTTGTAGACGTAACTTGTTGTAAATAACAGTAGAAACCTCAAAACACCTCCACTAACTCAGCAAGAACCAGAGAAATCAATCAGCAATTAACTTGAAAGTGGTTAATTATCTCTTTAACTAGTATTGGTGCTGAGTTCTTCCTACATGTTCAGCTGCACAAGATTGAAGCTGTCAGCTGGAGCATTCAGGTCAAAAATATACAGCAAGAATCAAATGCACTTTACACACTGACCGAAGTTACAATCTGCCCACTCGGCATTCTGTGCAATTCCTGCACCTGTGTTCATGCCTTTACCAAAATGGCATTTAGCAGGGCTAGCCACAGAAGTGCATGCATGATGTGGTGCCTTTTTGGACCACAGTGCCAAAAACATACATGCCATGCAACTGAATTTTGCAGCCATTGTTTAGATGGGAAAATGCATATTTCTGCAAAATCAGTGAGTACATAAAGTAACATTGTTTTTGGGACAGAGAGTTTGGACTTCCCTTAGTATCAGTTTGCAAAATTGCCCTCGTACTGACTCCCATTGAAGGCTGTCTTGTCATTTTCTCTCCCACTTTTCTCTGGTCTTCCATAGACATTATGGTGGATAATTACCCACACGTATTTGACCCCATCATTTTATTATGAAACTTTGGTCACTTGTACTCACCTTGTTGTGATAAAATTGATGTCCTACCTGTCCCTTTCCCTCATCCTTAACCACTGGCTTCTGAGCTCAAATGTTCAATTTCACATCTTTTTGAAAATTATGATCACAGAAGTTTACCTATAATTCTGTTGATTGCTATCTCTGCTTATTCATTCTCTTATACTGTTATATTCGAATATGTCAGGAACTTTCAGTTAATATTTTATTATTTTAAAAAAGCGCAAAAGATACCTGCCCGAGGATCACCTGACATCTTCTGTGAACTGAACCACCCCATATCAAGAGAGAATAAAAAGAACTTTCCAGACTGATGTTGACTCAATGCCTTTTCCTAAAACTAATTCAAAAGGATAATTTCAAATTAACTAGATCCTTCATATACAAAGACACTAGCCATCTCAAACTCTCAAGATTGAAAGTTATGACATATACATAGGATGTATAACTGACCTGGCCACCCAGGTGTAGAAAAGGGATATTGATTTGTAACGAGTCACATGATGAAACAGTCATGCTTGTTGCCTTACTTTGAAAATAGCCAGAGAGAAATCCAACTACAGCCATCAAAACAACAGCATGTCAAATAGGTGGCCAAAGTAACACACAACCAGTGAAGGTGGGAGAAAGACTCTTCCCAACTTGTTTCAAATTCAAGTTCACCTGAGAATCAATCTCTTGTAAAGTTAAATGCAAGAGGCTTCATAACTTATTAAAAACCTTCTGCCATAGGAGGTCTTTCTTTCAACTAAACCTCTAACTCATCTAAGAAACATCAGGCCTGCTACTAAAGAAAGACTGAGACGATCATTACATTGTAATTGTATTGTTTTACCTTTATTTGTATCTAATCTTTGTGTGAGTGCTAATGTGGGTAAGTTGAGTGAGTGAGTGAGAAGACATGATTTAAATGTCTAGGACAAGTGTAAGGTAATAAATAATCATCCTTATTTTTAAATTCATGAAAAGCTTGCTGCTGGAATTATTTAAATTGGGGCAATCAATGTGAATTTAAGAAAACATATATTCCTCAGATATAAAACACACATCCCAAAGATATAAAACACACTGATCACAGGCAAAAGAAAACACATGAATTATGTATGTGACAATACTTAAGTAAAATGTTTTGTACTTTAGCATTTCAGTGTAACATTTGTAAATGCCTTCATCACCATTTGGAAGGAAATTCCAATAAACTGTAAGAACTGTAAACTGAATGATATAATTCAATCTCTAACCTAGTATTGGTTTACAGACTCCAAAAGCAGAGTATGGAGGTGAAATTCTTTTACATTACAGTCCTACAATTCTGAACAGTTCCATAAATAACACCAATCCATTAAATACTGGGGGTTCAACTTTTTAGCCCAGTATGTAAGTTAAATAGTTTCCGTTCCTCAGAAGCCCTTCCATCATTTCTCCAAATAGGCTGCCAGTGTTTTTAAAGAACATAGCTTTTCTTTAATAGTCCAGCTCAATAAATAATAATTTGTGGTAAGGATTTTTTAAAAAATTAACAGCAATCAACTGTAATGTAGTTGACTCCAATGTTTGCACTGGATTAATTAAGCCGCAGACATTCTGGGGAAGAAGAGTCTATGAACAAAGGCATGTGTTTGTGAGGAGTGATAAAGACTCAGATGATTTATTTAGGCACAGTGCCAAAACCAGAGGCTTTGATTCAGACTATTTTGTACTCGACAGGCTTGGGAAAGTTGATGTCTTAAGTAGATGCTTATGGGAGACCATCGTCAGCAACATGTTCTTAATTATCTACAGTAAAATAAAAATGTGAATTGAGACAGCCAAGTACTGGGAATGACACTAAACAAGCAAAGGCTACATTTGAACTCAAAAGCATTCATGGTTTAGTGAAAATTCTATTGACAATGTTTTTTTCATGTCCTTCCTTGTGCTATTCTACATTAAATTTGTGACACTCCAGTTTTAAGCCATTTATTCTCATTCAAATTGCTCAAGGTTACAAGTCAAAAGTTCTTTCTGCTTTTGGTCAATGACAAGTCACTCTGTGACTGATTTGACTGCTGTTTACATGGTCAGTTGAGTTGCTCATTTGCCAAAGCAAGCCCACATTGGTTAATCATTCCCCTCATTTTGACTCTTCAAAAGGCTTTAGACTGAAAGAGATTTCTCTATCTTCATTCTTCGCAGATTTGCCTTTGATAACACTTCAATTCAGTTTCCCTCCTTCTCTGGGATTCCGACTTTTTAAGAGTGCTTTGGATAACAACTGAAGGGCCAGGTACCGTCTGAGGAAGATTATGTAAGAATAGGGAAATGTTAAAAGGGATAGGCCAAATCAAAATGGGGAATTTTATCATGCATATGTATAGTATCAATACCCATTGAATATTTTTTTTTACTTAATTAATTTTTATCAGTCCCCAGGTTCATCTGGTAAAATCACAAAACATGAATGGCTCAGCAATTCTCGTGCTCAAATTTAGTGTAAATTGGTTGGTGAGAAATATGCCAGAGTTTAAAATGGAATGGGAACAGTTTCTTATCATCATGTCAATAACAATAATCAAAATACATCAGGATATATTCTCCCAATTTTTATGAGCTAAAGTGTTTTTGCTAGCTATTGGTAGCTCTGACTTCATCAGTGACATGATAATAAAAGAGATACAATAAGGAAATTAATATTATCATACAGCTGAATCATTAAGTGCAAGAGATCCAACCCATTCCCAGACACTCATCTAAAGCATAATGTTCCAAAGATGTCTCTCATTCAGCAGGATTCCAATGATAAAATGAACAACTCTTCCTATACAAACATGAATTGTAATTTCAAAAGAAAAACATTAAACGATTATGAAATTGGGCTACAATATTAGCATAATATGAACTCATAACAAATTGCCTGCCTTTTTACACCATATCAATTTCTTTCCTACCCAAGAAGTCAGAACATCAAGCAATATGTACAACAGGCTGCCAATTCACAATCATCCCATTTTGTATTATTGCTAAAGATGAGTTTCCTGATACACAAACTGGCAAAGGAAAGGATTGTGTATTAGAAAAGAGAATGGACATTCTAATGTGCTAATAAAAGCCAGCCAATCTAGTACACACAGAAGAAGATGAACAGATTTTAAATCTCTTATCCAACTTGAGGTATAATTTCTACAGGAAGCCTTTCGATTGTTCATTGTAACTTTGGAGGATGATCTCTAAACACCTGTGCAAAACTGTGGGAATTAATGATACCTATCCCTTTCTCTTTTTATATATTCCAATCAAGCTTTTCTTTCTGTAGATACAAGTTAAGCATTGCAGCCCAACCTACAGTGTGGATGGATTGTCCTGAACACTTCATGCGCAATAATGAGTTGTTACAACTTTCCCTAAACGGATTCAGTTATCAAGCTGGGAGTTTTCATCTCTTTGGATAAAGCCAGTGCAGAACTACTTTCGAGTAAAATGGCCCAAAAGTGATCTGAGGTTTGGAAGATGGTTTTCCTCATCCAATGTGTAAAAGACAATAGAAAAACTGACCTACAGTATTCCAGTTTTGGAAGAATATTTGTTTTGAATGGTTCTACCGTTTCCCACAGAGAACTCAGTAAGTTACAGATTAACTCCATTTTTTACAACCCAAAAATACACAAGATGATTTCACATTCCATAGTAAATCTGATGCCATGCGATTTCAGCTGATTGCTAGCCCACTAGAAAGGGAGATAAAAGAGAAACTAACTCAGATTCAGCTCAATAGATTTGCATCTCATGACAGCACAGAATCACTCTGTGTGGCTGCATGATGATACAATTAGAGGAACTACTAAATATCATGACTTTGTGAGTCAGTGACCCTCCTCATTGTCACCCTCAGTGACAGAGTTCCTTTTTGCAAGCTACCCTAGAATAAGAATGAAGAGAGCAGAGTCCAAGGAGAAGGGAGAGAATGTGACAGTAACATGATTTAGTAAAGTACATCAAAGGAGGAGAGAAAAAGAGATAGGTAAAAGTAGACAAAATAAAGGAAAATAGAGAAAAGAAAGATGTAAATATATAAAAAAAATTCTATGTTTGTGATGATAATGTTGACATCTGCTCATCATTCCAGATGTACAGATATTTCTGGTTAGCTGGCCTGAAATTTATGACAACAGTGTTTCTTTAATGTGTTTCCTTCAATGAGAGATATTTTTAAAAGCATGCATTAATACACATTTTTTTTAAACAAGCTTCCTCTTCCAGGGGAGGCAAAAGATTTCACAGTCTTTGTAAAAATGTTCTGTTGTAAGTAATATATAATAGTTAAAAATCACCACAAAAAATTGTAGCAGGTTTTTTTTTAACATGACATTTAAGTCTGTATTAATTGTTTGGCCAATTCATATTGGGTTACTATCAAAACTTTTTTCATTTCATTTATATTGTAAATGTACACAAAAGAAGCATTCATCTGTAACAGTATTTATCACATTTCTAACACATTACTGAAAAAAATTTATATTTGATAAAATACAATACTTGTTAACCCTTCAAGTCCTTAATTTGCAGTTCATGTTTAATCAGAAGTCCTCTTTAGTAATTATTATTTTGGATGTATAATTTCCTAAGTTGCCTGAGAATAAACGATACTTCTACTGACATGAATTTAATTGAAACCATTCTCCAAACAAACAACGCTTTCAAAATCTTTTGATATTCAATTTTAGATCAATAACGAACTAGATATTTGCACATATATCGACAATGGCTGACTACAATTTGCAAGCAATTTATTGGTTGTGATATATTTTAGACATCTTGCGGGAATGGTAAGATGGACTTTGTAGAGACATGTTGGTTCTTTTTTCCAAGGCATTTATTAACTCTCTGCATCATAATGTGACAGGATGTGAGTTACACCCAACTACTTCCAATAGGTTCTTTAAGAAAGGAGAGTAATCTGAAGCCAATTCCCTCCACTTCACTCTTTTTCATTTCTTAATGATTCAATCAAAAGTGATTGCGCTCTAGAAAACCAATTCTAGCACAATAAAAGCAGGTTATTACCTGGATCATCAACTAAAATGGGCAAAAATGGCTACAGATGTAGTTTCTGTTGAATAACAGAATGGGCAGCATGGTGGTACAGTGGTTAGCACTACTGCCTCACAGCGCCAGGGACCCGGGTTCGATTTTGGCCTTGGGTCACTGATTGTGTAGAGTTTGTACTTTCTTTTCATGTCTGCTGTGGGTTTCCTCTGAGTGCTCCGGGGTCCTCCCACAGTCCAAAAATGTGAGGATTACATTGACTGGCCATGCTAATTTGACCCTAGTGTCAGGGGATTAGCAGGGTAAATATGTGGGCTTAGGGAATAGGGCCTGGATAGGAATGTGGTTGTTGCAGATTCAATGGGCCAAATGACCTCCTTATGAACTGTGGGGATTCTATGAACAGAAGATTCAGAGAGTCACAAATATTCAGTGTTAATAATATTAAAAAAAATTTATGATGAACCTCTTAAATGGATCAAATAATCCTGGGGCCCTTGCCTTCTGTGCAAACTCCTATTTTCCTATTCCAGGCTTGGAGATTCTGTTGCAGCACTAGATACAGAGCCACTTACATGGTGGCAGCAAATTGTCCGTGGTTCATCAGTGATACTTACCATTTTCACAAGAATGTTACAAGGTAAAGAACTACACAGAGAAAGCTGGGAACTTCTGAGACATGTCCCCTTGACATGCGGGCAGATGATTCCATGGGGGCGGCATGGTGGCACAGTGGTTTCACACAGCATCAGGGACTCGGGTTCGATTCCCAGTTTGGATCATTGTCTGTGTGAAATCGATGTGTTCTTCCAGTGTCTGCATGCATTTCCTCTGAATGCTCCGATTTCCTCCACATCCCAAAAGACGTGCTGCTTATGTGTATTGACCATATTAAATTCACTCTCATTGTACCTGAAAAGGTGCCGGAGTGTGGTGACTAGGGAATTATCACAGTAACTTCATTGCAGTCTTAATGTAAGCCAACTTGTGACACTATTACAATAAACTTTAAACTTTGATGACTGTAAAAACAAAACGAGGTTGAATCCCGGCAGTTCCACAATCCATCACAGAGTTGGTTGCTGGTGGCCCACCTGCCTGTTTTTCACCTTTGATTTGGGCTAGAGTTTTGGACTCAATGTGGCATTGAAGAATCAACAACTTTCTTCATTTGGATTGGCCATTTAATCTCTTTAGTATCTCAGTAACATTTGCAATATTTTGAAATCTTGGACACCTTGCTATCTGATAAACCTGAGATCTTCCATCACTTTATTGTGTGTGGCCTAACCTGCACAAAGTCCCGTTGACCCCTCAACCTTGTTCTTATTGACTTACATTGGCTTTTGGTTAATCAATGCCTTGATTTAAAAAAATCATTCTAGTTTTCAAATCCCTTCATGGTGTCACTGTTTCCTATCTCTTCCGTGTTCACAAGCCTGCAAGATACCTGCATTATCCAACACTTGATCATCACCTATTTTAGCCATCCTATTAATGTTGGTTGTGCCTTCAATTGCTTCGGTTTATGAATTCTCTCTTTAAACTGCTGCTTCTCTCTCTATTAAGACACTCCACACCTAGTTCTTTGATCAAGCTGGTCTTCTGCCCTAGTGAAGGACTTTGGGATATTTTATTACGTTATAGGCACTAGATAAATACAGATCGTTGCTGTTGAAAAATCAATACAGCCTTTCTCCCAAGAAAATGATCAATTTTATGCCCCTTACAAAATAGGTCTCTGTAAATGGCTGACTGACTGATTTAGCAAATGTCATGAGTGTAGGGTTGGAAGGATCTGGTAATATAAAAGTTTAATGCAAGATTGACCTTTATATCCATGGGATGAGCCAGCTATTTGATAAATGTGGTTTGTGGGTTGCTTTCTAGGAGAGGGTATATGCACATGTCAGCCACTTCTATGAAGTCGAACCATATTCTGACATGTCCAAAAGGCCTTTCTGTAGGTATTTAACATGACCTTTAGGTATATCTGCCTTTCTTATTCCCACAGGAATTCAAATCTATTAGCACTGTTGACATCCTCAACAGAATTGCCACGCTACTGAGATTTAACCTCATTGTCTATCCGGGTTCCTTAAAGCACAACAACAGCTCGAAAATAGAAGGTTACAAAAAAATGGTGTTTGAACTAAAAGTGTTGCAGGGCAAAAATTTCAGAACTTGAGGCCTAAATCCAGGGTGGGATCTAGTTCCATGACTACTGAGACCTTTGTAAGATTTGCACTGATTGTAGGAGCATTGCCAAGAGCCATGGCTGGCACAGTTGAGCTGACACTTCCACTGAGTGGAAATATGATCATATCTACAATCAAACAAGGAAGTAGCACATTTGAGATGAACAATAAACTATTTATATTTACTAAAAGGCTGGAAATACTAACTTCCGATCTGTTGGGCAAACAACCATTCAAAAACATGGATGAGATGCTCCGGTCTGCCAGGCGAATGGTTCCTGCCAGTGGAAGATGGCAGTTTGTTTGCCAGCAGCAGGATTCTCTGTTAATGGGAATTCCCATTGACGTCACTTCCCCTGCTGGCAGGAAACCCATGGGCAGAGGTACTAAATGATGGGACTGGAGAATCCTGTCAGCGGGGCCGGAGAATTTGGGTCCATACATCTCAGGATGAAAACTACCCATCAGGATTACAAATATTTAAAATGAAGCAGAACTAAGGGCAAACAGGTTTCACCAGATTATAAAATATATTTTTAAAATGATGTAATGGGATGTGAGCATTGCTGGCATTTGTTGCTCATGCCTAATTGCTCCAGAAGGTAGTGGTGAGCCAGCTTCTTGAACCCTGCAATCTATCTGGTTCAGGTATACCCACAGTGTTAGGAAGAGGATATGATTTCAAACTAGCATTGATGTTTAAAATATAACAAACGTTTTGAAACTTTGATAATTTTAATAATTAATATTATTACTCCCATTAAACTGACCTGATTCAACTTCTGATGAAGCTGAGATCCAGTAAAATACACTCTTTCAGTGCTCCATAATATCCCCACTTTATATGAAGTGATAGAAACAGTGACAAAAGAAGGCCAAAAAGGAAGGGATGACTTTGGAAAGGTGCTGTTTTGCATGGACCCAAGGGCCTTTAACTGAAGTCCACCTCCCATTGTTTCGAACATCAGCCTGCACGATGAAGTTTTAGGCCTCCCAAAAGTTGCAGGCCTCCTCTGCAGGGGTATGATACTGGTGGCAGTGGAATGATACTCTTAACTGGTGAAAGCCATGGTATTGTCACAGGACTAATAATCCAGAGACCCAAAGTAATACTCTGGGAAGCTGCATTCAAATCCCACTATGGCAGATGGTGGAATTTGAATTCAATATAAAAAGAAATCTGGAATTAATAGTATAATGATGAACATGAAACCACTGCCAGTTGTTGTAAAAACCCATCTGGTTCACTAATGTTTTTTTGGTAAGGAAGTCTGCTGCCCTTGCCTGGTCCAGCTTACATGTGACTCCAGATTCTCAGCAATGTTGTTGACTCTTAAATGGCCTCTGAAATAACCTAGCCAGTCACACAATCGTATCAAATTGCTACAAAGTCAATAAGGAATGAAACTGGACAGGCCACTTGGCATCAACCGATGCACTAGGAATGATAACAGCAAACTCGGCCCTGTCACACTTGCAAAGTATCCCTTTCTAACATCTGGGGGCTTTGGCCAAAGTGGAGAGAGCTCCCACAGACTAGTTAAGTAACAACCTAACATAATAATACTCATGGAATCATGTCTTACAGATAATGCATCAGTCACCACTGTCACTTCCCCTCAGGATGTCCTGTTTCACAACAGACCCAGCAGAGGTGATAACACAGTGGTATACAGCCAGAAGGGGTTGTCCTGGGTGTCCTCAAAATCTACTCTGGAACCCATGAAGTCTCAGAGCATCATGTCAAACAAAGAAACCTCCTGCTAAATGTCATTTACTGTTCCCCCTCAGCTACTGAATCAGTACTCTTTCATGTTGCATGCTACTTGGAGGAAGCACTGAGGGTGGAAACGGCACAGAATGGGTGGAGGAGTTCAATGTCTACCACCAAGAGTGGCTGGCTGGAACCAGCATCACTAATCTGGCCAGGCCCTAGGGAACGTGGCTGTTGACTGGGTCTGTGGCAGGTGGTGAGAGAACCAACAAGAGGGAAAAACATACTTGACCTCATCCTCACCAACTTGGTTGCTATAGATGCATCTATCCGTGGAAGAATCAGCAGCAGTGACCAGCGCACAGTCCTTGGGGTAATATAATCCCACCTTTATGTTGAGGATAAGATCCATCATGCTGTGCGGCATTATCACTGTGCAAAATGGGATAGATTTAAACAGTTTTACAATCCATCAGGGTAGGCAACTATGAGGGGCTGAAAGCCATTTGCAGTAGTTGAATTGTAGTCAAGCACAAGCTCAAGGTGGTGTCCTAGGCCCAGCCATTTTAATTGCTTCATCAATGATGCTCTTTTCATCATAAGGTTAGAAGTAAGATGTTTGATGGTAATTGTACAATGTTCAGCACCATTTATGACTCCTTAGATACTGAAACAGTTCGTGTCCAAATGCAGTGAGACCTGAATAATATCCAGGTGTGGGCTGACAAGTTGCAAGTAACATTCATGCCTCACAAAGTGCAGGCAATGGCAGGTCCAACAAGTGCACTTTTACACTTAATGGCATTATCATTGCTGAATTCCCTACTACCAACATCTTGAGGGTTATCATTGATCAGAAAATGAACTGGACTAGCCATATAAATATTGTGGCTATAAAGAGCAAATCAGAGGCTAGGGAATCTATGGCGATAACTCACCTTCTTGACTCCCTGCCCCCCTGCAAAACATGTCCACCATCTACAAGGCACAAGCAGGAGTGTAACAGAATATTCTTCACTTGCCTCAATAAGCGCAATCCAATGACACTCAAGAGTCTCGAAACGATCCAAAACAGAGCAGCTCGCTTGATTGGAACCCCATTCACAAAAATTCATTCCCTCTGCCACTGCACATAACAGCAGTGTGTACAATCCACAAGACGCACTGCAAGAATTCACCAAGCTCCTTGGAGAGCACTTTCCAAACCAACAACCGCTAACATCTGGAAGGCAAGGGTTACAGACGCGTGGTAACACCATCATCTGGAAGTTCTTTTCAGAGCCACGCCCCACCCTGAGTTAGAAATATATCACCATTCCTACACTATTGCTGCGACAAAATCCTGGAATTCCCTCTCTAACAGCACTGTGGGTGTTCTTACACAGCATGGGTTGCAGCAAGTCAAGATTGCAGCTCACCACCACCCTCTGAAGGGCAATTAGGGATATGTACTGAAGATTGGCCTAGGTAGTGATGCCAAAGTCCCATGAATGAATAAACAAAAACTGAAGGATTTCATTGGGCTATCAAATAGCATCTCCTTCCGTGTTTAACTGGGGTGGAGGCATGGGTACAAAAAGAGCAGCAGTAGCCATTTGGCACTTCAAGTCTGCTCCACCATTCAGTATGATCATGGCTGATCCTCTGTCTCAGCATCATTCTCCCATCCTCTCTACCTACTCTTTGACACCTTTAGAATCTAGAAATCTGTCTATTTACTTCTTAAATATATTCAATGACTTGGCCTCCAACACCTCTGGCAGAGAATTCTACAGGTTCAGGAAGAAGCTTCTCTGCATCTCAGTCCTAAATGGTCTAGCCTGAGACTTTGATACCTTGTTCTAGACCCCCAGCCAGAGGAAATGTCACTCCCACATCTCGTTTGTCCATCCCTCACAGAATTTTATACATTAGAAGTGGATCTCTTTTCATTCTTCTAAATTCCAATGAGTACAAACCCAGTCGATCCAATGTCTCCTCATCTGACAATCCCATTATCCCAGGAATCAGTCTGGTGAACTTTAGTTGCAGTCCCTCCCTGCATGTATTTTCTTTTTTTTAGATAATGAGACTAAAACTGCAGACAATATTCCAGGTGTGATTTCACCAAAATCCTGTACATTCAAAATAAGACATCCTCATTCCTGTAATCAAATCCTTTTGCAATAAAGGCCATTCACTTTCCTAATTGCAAACTGTCCACATGCTTGTTTTCAGTGACTGGTGTACAAGGACACCCAGGTCCTTTATATATCAATGTTTCCCAATCTATCACCATTTAAGTAATACTCTGTTTTTCTTATCAAAGCGGATACCTTCAAATTGTCCACTTTATTCTGCATCTGCCATGTACTTGTTCACTCAATCAACTTGTCGAAATTGCCTCAAAGCCTCGTTACATCCTTCTCACCACTCACATTCCCACCAGCTTTTGTGTCATCAACAAACTTGAAAATATATTTGGTTCCCACATCCAGCTCACTGGTGTAAATTGTGAATAGCAAGGGCCAAGTACTGATCCCTGTAGGACCCCATTGGGACCAGCTGCCATTTATTCTACCGTTTCCTATCTGCTAACCAATTCTTAATCCACAGTAGTATATTATCCCCAATCCCACGTGCTTTATTTTTGCACACTAACCTTTTATGTGGGACTTCATCAAAAGCTTTCTGAAAATTCAAATGTTGGCCTCCATTCTATAAGGGTTCAACCCATCCAGTTTGTATAGATTTCATATTCCCTAGAATTGGTCCCAATGCTTCAGAAATCCAAATCCCTCCCTCCTTCAATCACTCTCTCCAGTCACACATTCATTTAGTTCATTCTCCTGTTCCTACTCGCCCTAGCATGTGGCAATGGAAGTAACCTTTGAGGTCCTGCTTTTTGATTTATTCATCATCTCATCCCTCTGCATACCTATGTTGTTGGGACCAATATAGACCACAGCTGTTCGCCCTCCCTATTCAGAATGTCCTGCAGTAGCTCAGTGACATCCTTGATCCTGGCACCAGGAAGCAACATACAACCATGGTTTCACATCTGCAGCCAAGAAACATCTATCAATTCCCTTAAGATGGTATCCCCTATCACTAGTACACTCCTATTTTTGTCCCCTCACCCCCTCCAATGTCTATGCATTTAAGCCAATCATGACGCCACAGATTTGACTCTTGCTGTCTTATTCTTACCTGGGAAGCCATTTGCCCCAACAGCGTCCAAAATGTAAAATCTGATAGAGAGGGAGATAGACCCAGGGAACTGCTTCATTACCTGCTGAATGCTTTTACACTAGTTTGTAGGTCATCCATCTCCTTTTTGCCTGTGCACTTCTCACTTGTTGTGTGAGACCACCTCATTGCATACGCTACCTACCCACAAAGATCTCAGTATTGTGGATGTTTCATAGTGACTCCGGACCCAGCTCCACTTCTAAAACACAAATTTTGAGTAGCTGCAATTGGAGACTTCTCCTATCATGTGGTTATCCTGGATGTGGGAAGTGTCCCTGACTTCCCACATTGCGCAGGAGGAGCATTCCACATGGCTGAACTGTCCTGCCATGTCTTATCCTTAACTTATTCCTTTACTTTCACATCTATTAGTTCAGCGTATGTTAAGGAGAATAGAAATACTCACCAAGTCCTACTTACCAAGGCTGCCACTCTTCTTTTTGAGTGTCACTGGCTCCCTCCTCACCAACTCACTCAGTGATCAACCTCCAACTTTTGCACTCACACTGTAGTTTAAGGGTGCACAACAGTACAGACGAAGGCAGTACTTTAAAGTAGCCTACTTCTCAATTGAATCCAAGATGTTGCATGCTGCTCTGCATTCAAACCCAATCGATTGGGGAACTTATAATCCCATCTGTTGTGAATTTTAGAATCACTGCAACAATCTGTTTGTAGCATGCAGTAATAATATCAATGTGGCCACCTGAATGCCACCCATTTCCCTGCATCAAAGATGAACTATCAAAGGATAGGACTTTTATGATTTGAAATAGGGCAAGTCTCCAATCAGTTAAACATGAATCCACTTTTGACATCATCCAGTAATTGTGCCAAACAGACCCAGTCAAGACAACACAAATCAAACGTTCATTTCATTCTGCCTGAACACGGCTTCATCCCAAACCTCAGGAGGATGTCTGGATTAAGCATGTGTGAATTTTGCCACTTCTTATTCAAACCATTCTTCATCTCGCTCTGAGCAAAGGAGACAATTGAACAAAAAACTCGAGGCTGATTCATATTCTCGACAGGCAACCATTAGAAACAGTGATGGCATGCTCAAAATATATTTCACGCAGAACTTTTAAAAGGATCATTGGATGTATTTGCAATTTTGGAAGTGAGCTTCAGCTCCTGATGTCTGCTACACCCTGACTTTCCATCCAATGGAAGAGTGTCGGGAGAGCCTGTCCAAATTCATTTTCAATGTGTAAAGCTCCAGAAAGAGTGTAATTTCAGAAAACGGCAACCTTGTAGCCTAGAAACTAATTTTCATACCATCATCTGAATTGTATTCAAATGAAGATTCAGGATGTGAGTGAACAGTGTATGTGTCCTCTGTACCATCATTTCTGTCATACATTATTCTAGTGTGTAGCTCACTCTTTTGATTAGACCGTAAGACCATCAGACGGAGGAGCAGAATTAGGTCATTTAGCCCATCGAGTCTGTTCTGCCATTCAATCATGGCTGACATGATTCTCATCTCCATTCTCCTGCCTTCTCCCCATAACCTTGATCCCCTTATTGATCAGGAACCTTTCTATCTCTGATGAACACACATTTATAATGTAAAAATTTACATGTATGGTAACATTTAAAAAAAAGAATAGAGTCATAGAGGTTTACAGCATGGAAACAGGACCTTCATCCCAACTTGTCCAGGCCACCCTCATTCTTTTTTTAAACCCCTAAGCTAATCCCAATTGCCAGCATTTGGCCCATATCCCTCTATATCTATTGAATCCATGTAAACATCTAAATGCTTTTTAAAAGATACTCTATTACTACTACCTCTGGCAGCTTGTTCCAGATACTTACCCTTTATGTGAGAAAATTGCCCTCTGGACACTTTTGTATCTCTCCCCTCTCATCTTAAACCTATGCTGTCTAGTTTTAGATTCCCCTATCTTTGGGAAAAGATATTGACTATCTATTTTTTCTATGCCCCTCATTATTTTATAGACCGCTGTAGAGTCACAAGTCAGCCTTCTATGCTCCAGAGAAAAAAAATCCCAGTCTATCCATCTCTCCTCATAACTCAATCCATCAAGTCCTGGCAGCATACTAGTAAATCTTTTCTGCATTCTTTCTGGTTTAATAATATCCTTTCTATAATAGAATGACCAGAATTGCACACAGTATTCCAAGTGTGGCCTTACCAATGTCTTGTACAACTTCAACAAGATGTCCCAACTCCTGTATTCAATGTTCTGACCATTGAAACCAAGCATGCCGAATGCCTTCTTCACACCCCACTTTCAAGGAGTTATGAACTTGTACCCCTAAATCTCTTTGTTCTGTAACTCTCCCCAATGCCCCACCATTACTGAGTAAGTCTTGCCCTGGTTCAATCTACCAAAATGCATTACCTTGCATTTGCCTAAATTAAACTCCATCATCAATAACAGTGTTCAGGACATAAACACAAACTTAGGGTTCAGTGTGAAGAGTACAAACACTAAATCTTGCCTTGCTGTACAGGGACCTTGAGAGCAGGCAATTAAAATTGCAGATTAGGCTCCAACAATATCATCAACTGCAATCCTAATAATCATGGCTTCTTTGCCAGGTCAAACCAACGGGAAGAGGAGCCACAGGCCAGCAGATGCTAAAAAAGGGAATTTTAAAGAGATTTTAATCCATTGTGGGGTCAGGTGAATCAGGGGTGTTCCTTCAGTGTTATACAAAGGAAGTTCAGGCCTCTTCTACACAGGATTTTCCCCACTTCCATCCCCTCAATCATGAGTCCTTTCAACTACTGACCTAAATGGTGGCCTTCTGCTGACCAGTATCTAGCTTCCATCCACTGAGGTACTAGCATTGCAGAGGACAGATTAGAGGTGTGATCTTCATTTGATTTGACACCGGGCAGGCCTGCAGCCAATATAGGGAGGAAGAATAATGCGGATACCAATTCATTGAAAGGTGAGTTCATGTAGCTTGTTCTGCTGCATGGATACTAGTGAAGACATCGAAAGGGCCTACAATCTGCTTGTGCGATGTGGTTGTCATGGTTAAGTAGTTGGCAGCATGTGTAAGCTCCAATATCTGTGTGTGTGAAGCCTGTACAGTGCTTGGGGCGTGAGGTCAAATGTTAGACGTGATTCATGATGAATAGAGATTGAAGTCTGATGAGTTTGTGAAATAGTCTGCATTCACTATCACAGAGCATGGAGGAGTCTGGCACTCATTTGGCACAGGGCTTTATGGAGAGCTTGGTGCCTCTCATTTCCAGCATCAAAGTGATGATCAACCCTGATGTAATATTGTGTCATTGCTGTGATGTTGCAGCGATGGGGAATTCCTGAGACTGGAATATTTAAAAATGGACTATTTATTATTAATCTTTAACTATTCACAGTTCCTAGTTTACTATCAAGCATGGAACTGCTTCTCCATGCAGGCTACTTCCAGAATGTTCTCTCTGAACTCTTACCATGTGATTCTATTTATCATAGAGCAGCCCGTGCTTTTCTAATACATTAACCCTTGCTCTGCCAAGCACCTTTAGATTGCAATGGCATGCACGCACGTAATAAAACACACTTTTTTCTTCTCAATACAACATCCCCCTTTCTCAATATAACATCTCCCTTTCTCCTTAATATAGCACCCCCTTTTCTCCTCAATAGAAAAATTTCTTCTCTTCCAATGTACTGAACCTACTTTCAATACAATCTTACTTGCTATCCCATCTCCCTCACCTCAAGTCTTGGACTTGTAAGTTTAGACTGTCATGATTGTTGACTGTATTTCCACACCTTGGTCTTCGCCTACAGAGGAATCATCTTAGTGTGCTGTGTTTCTGGTACCAGTTTGTCTCCATTTAAGTTGAATTATATTTCTCCTTATTAACAATTCATCAGCTTTTTTCAAATACTGTGGGGGTATTCCATTCCTCCTAAAGGGAGCTGGAGCAGCACAGTGGCACAGTGGTTAGAACTGCTGCCTTACAGCGCCAGGGATCCAGGTTCGATCTCTGGCTTGGGTCGTTGTCTCTGCGGAGTCTGCACGTTCTCCATGTCTGTGTGGTTTTCCTTTGGGTGCTTCGGTTTCCTCCCACAGCCTGAAAGACATACTGGTTAGGTGATTTAGCCGTGTTAAATTCTCCCTCAGTGTCCCTGAACAGGCGCCAGAGAGTAGGGGATTTTCATAGCAACTTCATTGTAGTGTTAATGTGACTCTAATAAATGAACTTTAAACTTTTAACTTAGTTTGGACTTGAAGTTTCTTTCTCTGTGGTGTCAAACATGTTCTTGCTGGACGTACACATTTCATAAATGGATGCTTCATTTCCACCTATTTCACAATTCCAGCCAATCATTTATCTGCTATATTATTTATTCAGCTCAATCTTTATTTCTTCTAGTTAGTTCCTTGAGCTCCAGTGTCGGATTTACATTTTCTGATCTCATTTCTGTCTGCTCTTTCTTTGCCTGCAATTAAATTTTGTCTTTCATTTTCGTTTCACTGTTGGCCATTGTTTCATGTCGGGCAGCAGGTTGGCACAGTGCTGCATTCGCTACCTCACAGATTCAGGGACCTAGGTTCAATTCCAGCCTTAGAAGACTGTCTGCACATTCTCCCTGTGTCTGTGTGGGTTTCTTCCGGGTGCTCTGATTTCCTCCCAGAGTCGAAACATGCAGGTTAAATAGATTTTCATGCTAAGTTGCCCCTTAGTGTCTCAGGATGTGTAGGTTAGATGGATTAGCCGTGGGAAATGTTTGGGGTTATGGGGATAGGACAGTGAAGAGGGCTTGGACAAGGTACTCTATCAGAGAGTCAGTGCAGACATGATGGAAATGTCTCCAGTAGTGTAGGGATTCTATAATTCTAGAACGATTTCCAACAAAGTCTTAACTTGGTTTGGTTCAGTAAGTGTGCTACTCATGGCTTGATTATCCATTGCAGTTTGGAAAGCTTTTCTTTTCAATGTTTCTTCTTCTTCATTCAGCTGCTTCTTCAGCTTTTCAGAGTGTCCCTCAGCTTCAGTTTTCAGCTTCCTCTTGGAATATTGAACATTGCTGAGTCTGCTTTGCCATCTGTTCCGCAGTTGTTCAGAATGACATTAAATTCATTTTGCTTCTCTCCATAATCTCCCTGAGAAAGAAACTTTCTCCTGAGGGATTCTCATAGCATATGAAGATTCTTCAATAGGTTTTCATTTTTTTGTATGAAGCTCGTTACTTCACCTTGAGCTTTCTGGTAATTCAGCAGAGTTTTTCCTGCTGTTTTTCTATTCTATTGCTTAAGATAGCCTTCATTTCTTTACATTGCTGTGTGGCCACATGTTCTTTTTACATTTGATCTTGAAGGACAATCAGCTGCTCCTTCAACTGTTTATTTTCATGTTGAGCCCTTGCCAACTCACTCTGGGTTTCAGTACTTCATTTTGTTGCTTCTGATAGTTCCAACACAGCTTTTTCTAAAGTAATATCCAATGTCCTTTTTAGCTCTTCATATTTTTTCAGCAATACATATTTATTCTTCAAGAGTCACAACTTTGTGCATGCCTCTTCTGCCTTCTGTTTTGCCTGACTGCACAACTGACTGCATTTTCCCAACTCCTGCTTTGAATTGCCAACTGTGGAATTCAGAGTTGTGATTTCCTATGAGTCATCTCTAGAAGGTGTTTCTTCAGATTTTGAACAGCTTTGTTCATTAAAGACTTCAGTTATGGTGTTTTTTCGAAGGTATGTACTCAGCTTGAATCTTGCGCTTCAAGTCGTCCAGTTCAGCACTGACTTGAAGATTTTCTCATAGGACAGCTGCATTAATTTTCTGCACATTTTGCTTCTTTGTGTTACTGCCAATAGCTTTCCTTCATTCACAGCCATCTGCTCACTCCTCACTATCATCTGCTGTTGCACTTTGAGTTTAGGGTCAAAGAAACATTTCTGAGCCTTTCATCTGCTTCTCAGCTATGTTTTTCTTCTGTACTAAACATTTCAGCTCATGCATTTAAATGCATTGGCATGGTCAGCAACACATAATACAACAAACTTGTTGACAAGCAATGTACAGAATTCTGAGTGCTGCAGTGCAAACTCAGATTGTAGTCACGCAAGATCAACTGGCTGCTATGAATTTATTGCCTGCTGCCATCATGGTTGTTGGTACAGGTGCACAAAGAAACTTTGCCGGGTGCCACAGCAGTCCTCCAGGTTACTGGAACTGCTGAGGTGCTGCAGAGAGCAGCAGTGGTTCCCTGGATCATGACCCTGTTGGTCATGCTCAGGAATGAAAGCATTCCCTGCTAGTGTCCTGATGTTACCTGTCAACTGCTGCATTTGCTGAGATAGTGTAGCCTGATGCCAGGCCTTTGAGGCCCAAAGCTGCTCAAAGTTGTCTTCCACAGCCATCTGTAGTCTCCTCCACTGAAAGTCAGTATGTTGTAACCACTCAGTGAACACGGCACAATGAATGAATGCACAAAGAACAGCAGAAAGCAAATGCATAACATTCATTTCAAAACTTTTTTGGAATAGTAGTTTCATTTTCGCATTGTGGTCAAGTGATGGTATGATAGTCAGTGACAGAGAGAAGGTGGGAAGGTAAGGGGGATTGGAATGTTGATCCCTGGCAAATTAAGGTTAGTGTGATCACACTTGAGTTAGCCTTTCACATATATTTTTGGCAGAGAGGGTGCCACCTTCCTTCCTTGTCTTCCCTCATACTACCGCTTCATACTCCTAATCTTCAGATGCTAGCACAACAGTTGGTGGCAATGGCTGTCCCCTCATGATGGAGAGAATGTGCTGCATGCAGCAAATCACTATGAATCATGTGACACATTTAGCCCAATTCTACAGGGTTTCTATAGAAAAGTCTAGGTAGCAGAATTATTGTTTCATCATGCCAATGTTCTGCCCTATCACATTTTTTGAGGCAGTATGGTTCTCATTTTATGTACGGTGTGCGTGTATGTGTGTACGCATGTGTGCACGCTGTTAACCTGTTACATGAATCATGTAACAAATAGCCCTCGTTGCACAGAAGGTGTTGCCTTAGTCAATGAAATGTAGCTGGTACACTGCAAATTGAAAGTATTGTGATTACTGCCAGGACACTAGGGATTCAGCTGTACGCTGCACTGTATGGTGAAGGAGTGGAATCCTTTACGGTTCTGATACACAACAGGGATGACATCCTGTGTCCAGAAACTGATGTGCAATCAATGGCACTCTACGCCATGGAGAAAGCCAGCAATCATTGCAAATACTGCTCAGTCCACCTGTCTGTCTCTTATGAGCATCATAAAATATGGTTAGCTCTGTTCGAATTGAGAGTGCCAATGAACTCTCTTGCACAATGGTAAACAGCAAATTGTGAAATGTTCCAGCACCTCTACAAAACCTAGAAGGAACCACACACATAAACATTCATTACCATGGTCACGTAAACATTCTTAAACATTCACCAGCAATCTGGTACTTACTCTGTTCTGTGGTTGAAATTGGAGTAATAGCACATGGTAGATTTATTTGAGGTAGTCTCTATTTAAGTATAAATATCTCACACATTGTTCCCTGCTGAAGCTTAGGTGAGAGAATAGTACCCTGCACACTTTACATATGGTTTCCTATAGATTTATAGATGGCATCTATCAAACATAGAATTGTAGTACCAACCAGTTGAAATCAACCAGCAATTAATCTGCAAGTAGTTTCTGACCTCTTGAAATAGCGCCTGCGTGGGTTACATTCTGCTGCTTAATGAGTGATTAGCTTTGAGAGATTAAGAGATATTGGCTGGAGCACGGACCTCAAAAATAACAGCGCTGGCATGAAATCATTGCTTTCTGTTGACAGATATTGTGGTCTGTTGACTCTGCGTACCTATGTCAGACCTGAGCTGTGCAAGTGCCTTCATCAAGATGGAGCAAATGTCATTTTGGTGCCCAAATGGCATCTAATGGCATATAGAGCACCCAAACAGTTGCTCCTACTGAGCACTGTTTATTTCATAAGGAAATACAAACTAAAACTCATCAAGTCTGTGCTTTCGAAAGGCCAGACTTAAATAACATTCTCAGCTTCTCTGAGAGAGTGAATAACCAAAAGTAAGCTTCCAAAATGAAGGAACATGAAATATCCTTCCAATCTCTCAGCAAATGAAGAGACATAACAAAATAACAAGCAAACATTTCATTCTACTCAAATGCATTGCACAGGTGACATGCCGATGACTTGAAGCAATACTGAAACTATTTGTTTTTGACCACCTATGCCTGAATGTATCATCTTCAATCCCATTTGTAACTAGTCATTTAACAAGCTCGTCTTACACAATTAATCTGAACACTTAATCTTTTTTTCTGGAAGTAACATTCCATGTTATGAGCTTGGTGGGTAGAATGAAACCCCACCCACCACACCCTAATCTTCAATTAATCCATGTTAGAGGATATTTGATTGGGGCACAGCTAGGCGAGACACTGGGGGGAATTTTCCCATTTTTTCTGCCATGGGAATCATAGTGCGCAGGGGGGGTTGGAGGAGATGGAGGGTGGCAGTGGAGGAGCAGACCATGTAAAGATCCCTTAACCTCAGACAAGATTTACAGGTTTTGGGGTGAGCATGGCCAGAAAATGCGATTCATTAGCTTTACGGGAACGATCTCCTGGGAACTTCATGATTGTCTTTGATGATTTTCTATTGCACTGGCTCGCCCATTCGGGCATGTGACATGGCTGCTGTTCAGTCCGAGACTTAACTGTTTTACCACCCAAAAGCTGACTCTCACAATTGGCAGAAAAGTCAAGAGACTGAGCAGGCTGAAAACAAGAGTTATGGTTCCTATTTATACAGAATGATTGGTGAATCAGGATGAATTAGTATCCACCAAGATATTCTGATTAAACAGCATTTGGTCTACTAATGTTTCATAGCTCTGCAATCACAGTCAGAGTTAAATAACCTGCTTACTCCTACATTATCCATCCCTCTAAGCATTTTTGAGACCCCCATCATGTTCCCACTCAATCTTCTTTTCTGTGTAGATAAATGTAAGGTAATGCACACTCATGCAGCATACTTGATAAATCATGCACACACAATGAGTTATTACTTGTTAGCAAAAGTGGGAAAGGAAGACTGGAGTGTGATTACTGATCATTCACAGAAATTATTAGGATAATATCAAAGTTGTTAGCAGAAACGCTATGCTTCAGTCCAATGTAACATGGTCCCTAAATCTGTATTTAGGATTCCATGGCATATTTTAGTTTTATTTTCAATCCGATTGTAATGAAAATTGTACAATTATCATGAAAAGTGTTTTTTTTCATCGCCTTATCTCACTGTAAAGCAGGACGGAATGCACATGGGACTGTCAATCATCAACCGGGACTACTGGAAGCAATTAAAAGCCACTGATGCAATGATCATTTGAGTCTCACATTGCAGGCAAGGTGGACTTAATGGAGATACCCACTGAAGAACATAACTTACACATGATGCATCTGGGAAAGCTAAATTAACCAACCAAGAGGAAACAAAACAAATGGAGATTAGAACGCTCATTACCATTGCTGGTGAGTGTTGTTCAGCTGAACCCCCCCTCTCTGCCAGGTAGTGCATTTTTTATTTGTCCCAAATTTTCTGCCTATCAGAGGATTCAAATGCATTTGAAGGTATGTCGTTTTCTATTTACAATTCTTCTGCAAAGAACAGCTGACTCTTGTTGCTTTCAACTTTACTATCTCCTTTTGCACACTGCACACCCACATAAAAAGTGTGATCGCTTGCAAAAGCGTCAATAATCACCAGCCATTCCTAATGAGGTAGCTGATGATTCTTGACAAATAATGATGAATATATTAACTTACACAGCATAATCCAGCAAGGCAACCCATATTTTATTTGTGAAATACTTCCACAGACATTTCAATTCCTCTTCTTCTGAACTTCTTGAAGTGCACACTATACACGATATTAATAGGACAGATAAGGGACTTAGATCCACTACCAGCCACATTGGCTGGTCTGAAGCAGCCAGTGCACATAATAAGGTGTCTTCCACTCAGAGTTTGAAAGCCTGGGAAAGCTGGTTATAGATACACTTGCAAGTTGTATATCTTGTGAGTGGAGTCCAAAACTGTGCACTAAAAAGAGAATGAAAGCCAGTAGGAAGCATCTTAACTATTCCTCCAGAAGAACTACTTGATAAAAGACATAGCAGATGCATTATCTGTCTCTCTGCTATGAAACAACTCTAACCTACATTCTGCCTAGACTTCCACCAAAGCTGCTTTTCAATTAGCCACCAGTAGGGACGTTTGAAGTCATTTGGACTCCTTTTAGCACTTTTGCCTGACAGAATGATTTAGACTAGCAAGTTTTTGGGTGATCATGGCTACAAGTTCATGTCCAACCATCTTACCTAATAATATTTTGAATATGCTGTCAATGTGACAGGTTCTGTTTTGTTTAGTGAGTCCTTCTTTTCAGAATGGGCATAATTGCTTTGGGCATTTTTCTGCACATCTGTGCCAGACAGGACAGGATACTTTCAGTCGCTTCAATAGTCAAACTCTTGTTCTTCTTCACCAAGTCTCTAAGTTTATCCCAGAGTCTTCAGGAATTAAAAAATAATTATCAGAAAGCTGCAGTGAGAAACCTGGGAGAAAATTAATAAAGGCACCAAGCAATAATTTTAAATCTTTTGTTATTATTTATAAAAATATTGGCAAATGAAGAAAGGAACTGTCCAATCAGGCATGGGGAGGTGGTAAGTGGTTGTTGGAGAGCCAATGCCAAGAGCCTGTGGGAGGAGAGCAGGGAATAATCAAATTGGCAATCCTCAAGTTTCAACAGGGTTAGTTGAACCAAATTCCAGTTTATTATTACCACACAGATGTAAATTTAATTTACCTCTAATCTGTCAGTCGAAAGCAAGGGCAGATTGAAAGCACTAGAACTTACTGAATTATTGAACAAGTTAACTCTTGTAATTGCTGTGTTCAATGGTGCAGGATACTTGGGAGCTGTAAAACCTGAATATTAAATGCTACATTATATAACACAGGAAGCCCAATGGAAAGGAACATAGTTTATTACAGAATGCAAAGTAAAACCACGGCCATGGAGTACACACCAATAGACCCTGCTTGGGACAAGTAGTTCAGTAGGCCCAGTCCTGGGCCTGCCTCATAAAAGGTTTAGATAATGAGTTCCAGCCGGGCAGGTCACTGCCAGTAACCAAGGGAATTCATACTCAACAAACCCCATAGGGTGCTCAATCGGTAATTCCCCACAAACACCATGGGGTTGTCACAATAATAAAACAATAACTGGTAAAATACGAGTGCTTTTCTTTTAAACAATGACAGTTTGCTTATTTTGCTGTGATAACAGCAACATTATGAAGGACTACGTTTTCCAGATCCCTTGACTATTGGGCTCAGAGGTTGGGGAGCTGGAAAAATATGGGAAAATTTGTGTCTGGGTCACTTACAATGGACTGCCAGGGTGGGCTGGCAATCAGATCAGCTGTCCACTGCATGGAGGTGGGCAGCCAGTTAAGCTGCTGAAGGCCCTAATCAGAGGTGATGTTGTGGCCTTTCTGATGCTTTGTCCCTGGCAGAGTGGGCCTCTGCTGCATGTGGAGGCACTAACGCACTAGAGGCATCTCCCCTGTCCAAAACTGGCAGCTTCCCTGAGCTAGAGGCTCTGTGTTCATTTGATGGAAGCCGCAAATATGAAAAGCTGAAATTGTGGCCAATTTCCATCCAGTGGACTAGTTTCCTCTCCGCGCTGATGGACCCGCTGGACTAGACTTTGTTTATTTCCGTGCTGCTGTGCAGTCCTGCCAGGGTGCCTTCATGTTGAGGCGCCCTCAAAGTCTGGGACTGCCTCACCTCTCTTGATCAGGCTCTGAAGGCTCCAGACGTATGGTTCCTTTGATTGCACAAAGCAATGAGAGCAGGCCCACCATTCTTAATAGGGCAGCGAACACAGAGTGGCCAATTAGGAGACACCTTCCTGGAGGGTTGCTAAGCTGCCCTTGTTGCAGGCAGATGAGTGGGGCTCAGGACCCTCACTTGGCCTAGCATCAGGGTCCTGAATTCTGTGGTAAAATCCAACACTAATTTTCTGTAACTACAAACAGCCCATCATTTTAAGTTCTTGTGGTGTTTGAAGAGAAGGGGTAAAGGTTGACGTTTGGATAGCTTAGCAGAAACATGTTATCTGAAGATAATTACCATTTTCCAAAGCAGGTTGTTTTATTAAAAAAAGGCCTGTCACACATGAGGAGGTTGGGGCAGTATATTCTCATGGTGCTTACATGTCAAATTCAGGCAAGTTTCTCCTGTGTTTTTTTTTGTCCATTAAAAGTGAAGCAAGAGATTTACTGGTTTAATGTTCTAAATATAATATTTGCGGTAGTGATCTTTGATATTCCCACATTGCCCCTCTTGGCACCCACTTCCGTACTCCATTGCTTTATAAAGAAAGCAGGGTATGTGCTCTGTGATCCTAAAATTTCTGTATGGCTTCTACAAGGGGTGGGAGCATCTCAACATTTCCTGCTGCTTTATCTTTCTGTCAGCGGGAAAAAGACGGCTTTTCAAGGTGGTCTAGCTAAGAACGGGAATTCGCCCAATATAAAATAGGTGTCTCCAGCTATGTACGTTGTAAAAAAAGTACACAGGTCGTTATGTCCTGTCATCGTGTACTGTGTTCATGGGCTCAGATGCCTTTTGAGTTTTGAAGTTTTCCATTTCCTGCCTCAATCTAACGTACTTCTCCCATAAATTAACTTACTGTTGAGAGTCAGACAACTGGTATGTGGCTCCTCCACTGCTGTGTGGCCATGCTCAGACCAGTGAAGAGAAGCTTATCGTCACTGCACAGAAATATTGTTCATGGTGCGTACAGCAGCAGCAGAAGCAATGTTATAAAGGAAGTGATTAAATCGGTTGGATTTAAAATTGGTGTTGCTAAATTCTTACTGAGTTCTTACTACCCCAGTCCAACGCCAGCATCTCTACATCATAAAGGAAGTGATGCCAGGCTTATTTTACATTGTTATTCTGCAACTGTCTGTTACATACCCAGGCAGCTTTCGTACCATTAAAAAAATTGCTTTCAACCGCAATTTAGATTGGCGGATCCCATTAGGTGTAATAACTGTAATATCCATGAACTACAGAAAATGAAGCATTAAAAAAGAACACGTTTCCTCAGCAATCACCCTGCCACCAATCAAATATCCTATACGATCCAATGATTCCCTGTATTCATAACTTTACAGCTATGGAACCAATAATCTTTTTACTACACTGAAGCAATGAGACATCTTCGATGACATTGTGATTTCATTGAACATATTACCTGAATCCAACTAATTCTCTCTCACATTATTCTCTGTTCTAAGACGTAAAACCCTTATTAATATTCTTGTTCTTTTCCTGGAGGCTGTTGGATGGATACCATCTGGCCCCTGACCTGAGTATACTCCTCGGATGTGAATCCTGGCAGTGAGGATCTGCAGAATATTCTAGCAGAGGAATCTCACAGCTGGATCAATCCTGTGCTCAGCTCATACATACAAGTCCATATCTCCAGCAAGACAGCAATTCAGTTCAGGACCCCCTGGCTTACATTTCCCCTAAGTCTCAGGACATGGAAACCAACTGCAATGCATATACTCGCAACTCAAACAACATCAACTCAGACAGCATAGACCACTGTTCAAATTTGTGAATGACCCAGCCTATGCACTGAAAGCACTTGCTTGAGCCTTCAGAAAGTTCAGAGCAGTAGGGTTGCTGGGGATGATGTTACCTTCCCATACCTGGTAACTGTTCCAATAAGTTCTGGGTCAGGATCTCCACTGTGATCTCCTGCCTCAAATGCCCTGTTCTAGCCCGCTGGCCAGCTTGTCAGTTTGGGTGGGTTAATGGGTGGAGACTACATTCTTTTATTCATATGAGGCCCTGCTGCTAAAATTGTAGTGTTTCCAAAGACTGGCCAGACTTTCCCCTGCTTCCCCACATTAGTATCAGGACCATTATTTCTGACTGATAAATGTGTCCCTCAGGCCAAGAAATCATAGAATTTGTGCATCATTCAAAAAGGAAACTGGGGAAATATTATAACTAACTTGTACATTAAGTATTTCACTTCTGACTGTTCAAGTCCTCAAATGACTCTCTTATAAAAGTATTTATTTTGAAAAGTTATTTGTGAGTGAAATATGGGACTAGAAGTCCAGTCAGAAACAACTCCTTGAAGTGAACTGTCTGGATTCCAACTACACCATTCAGATGAAGAAGGCCCAGGATTTGATCAATTTTTCTCTGCTCATTCATGGGATTGTGGAGAAGGTCAGTATTTGTTGCCTATTTCTAACTGCAGTTGAGAATGTGATGAACCACCATCTTGAATCACTGCAGTCCCTGTGCTATCTGCACAATGGGCTGTTAGAGATGGAATTCCAGGATTTTGACCCAGTGATTGCTAAGGAATGGTGATATATTGGTCTGTGGTTTGGAGGGGTACTCGCAGGTGGTGAGGTTTGCATGTGCCTGCTTCCTTTGCCCTTCAAGGTGGTAGGAGTCACAGGTTGGAAGGTGCTGTCAAAGGAGGTTTGGCGTGTTCTTATGCACCTTGCAGATGCTGCCACCATACATCAGTGGTGGAGTGAGTGAATATTTAAGGTTGCTGATAGGATGTTGATTAAGCTGGTTGCCTTGGATGAGGTTGAGCTACTTGGGGGTCATTGAAGTTGAACACATCCAGGCAAACATTCCAAATGCTAGGCCTGAGCAGAGCTATTTGATCTTAGTAGGGCAGAAAGTGAGTGCTATAAAAGGGAAAAAAAATTTAGCCAAGGCTTTAAGTGTTACAGTTAGCTAATAACTGCTCCTGGGAAATGTATGTGTGTGTGCATTGGATGATGACAGGATTCCCTTTGCTGTGATCCTCCCAGTCTGCTTCCGCTTATTTTTCAGAAGACAGCCATTCAGCTAAGGCGCTGAAGGCACCTGACATCTAAAGAATGATACATACAGCTTAAGTCAATACTTATAATTTTGCATTGCCATCAACATACAAGTGTACCAGGGTCTCCATATATGGTAATCTTGGCAGGAGCAGTCAATCAGAGTTCACTGGTTCTTGATCGCTCTGCCTTAGCTGTATTCATGCAGCGCCCCTAAAGACTGAACATACTGTGATTGGGATGTGAACATTAGTTAGTCATTTATTCACCTATCAGTGGTGTCATCAGATCCATTGTTCCAGTTTCCATTGGGAAGAGGAGCCTGCACCTTTTCTGATTGTGTGCCAGAGTGAGATGTGCTCAATGCTTGTCTCAATGCCATATCTGGTGCTGGTGAGTGGAAAGGCAGAATCTCTTGCCTTGCATGCACCAGACATACCTCTTCTTTCAAAATGTATCAGATTTCCTTTGGAAGCTTATTTTTTTCTGGCAGGATTGTTGAAGAAAATAAATAAATGAGGTGGCATAAAGGCTTAATGAAAATATTCAATTCCAAGATAATACAAATTAAGCAACTTTTAATGAAGAGAATGGCATAAACAGAAGATATTCCCAGTCTGAGCAAGAAACACCAATCATTGGCCAATCTGCACAATCTAACTGGGTTTGCATGCACAAAGGTAGCACCTTGCATCCCTTCTGCTATTGACGAGTTTGCTACTCAGTTTTGGCACTTCTGTTTCTAGATGAGGATATTTGCCACACAGAGAGTACAAAATTCAGACAGTGAGCGTCACCACATCATTGCAGTTTTGCTTTCATGTATGCCAACCTAGAAAATCCTGTAAAAGTTTGACAAAAGCTTCAACAATATAAACCTATGACACAAAAAAGCCAATCATTACACTAGCATGATCTGGGTCATAGCATTCTCATTAAAAGTGTAGAAGAATTGTATATTTCTTCACTTGCATTGAAGGAAAAAGTAACTAAAAGCGTGGAGAGGAATATTAGGTGATCATTCTCCCAAAAGCTACTTCAGCATTCACGACTTCCCCATTTCCTCCTGCCAACTTTACTTTACAGAGGAACCCTACTCTGCCCAGAACTATTCACGTACACTTCTTAATGTCTCTAATTACTCGGCCTGTGAATGTATTTACAATAAAAGCAAAATCCAGCAGACACTTGAAATTTGGAAGCTAAAAACCGAAAATGTTAAAAATATTCAGCATAACTAGCAGCATCAATGATGAGAGAAACAAATTTAATGATGACTCATGTCAGACTCGCGGTGATGGTTACATATTGCTAAAGATCCAGAATTGTATTTCCCAAACTTCTAAGCTGGTGTGATCCCAGGTGGAATTTTTCTATGCCCCAATGATAGGTTGGAAGGGTGTGGAACTGATTGGTATCACGTTGATACCAATGTGCATTTTGCATGGGCTGCAGCAAGTGTGTGACGGATCAGGAAACCTGCTGGTTGCCAGCAGAAACTTTGATGCAGATGAAGACTCCATCCACAACCTTTCCCGTCGTTTTCTGCGCTGCTACATCTTTAGTTGTGGTCAGGGAGGGTGGTGCCAAAATGAAAGGAAGCAGCAGGGTAGTAACTTTACTATTTCAATACTGAAGTGCAGATTTATTTCAAACGTACAGGAAGCAAGTGTTGTTAAATTTAAATGATTTTGGAAAAATGTTACTTTACCCACAGGACCTAATGAGATACATGGATTGTTGTCTTTACTTCTTGTAATTGGCTAAAAAAAAGCTAAATCTTTTTGTTATATTTTAACTGTGTTCTTAAATAAACTTTTTTTGATTAAAGCTTCCTAGGTGGGTCACTTGAATCATATTTGGATTGAAACATCTTAAGCTCACCCATGCCAAAACCAAACGTAATACTTTTGTCAAGGCTAACTTCATTAAATACCTTGGAGTTTCCAGTAAAACAAATGGTACTGGAAAATGGAGCTGAAAGCTAATAACTTCCCCGGCCTGACAATCTACATCCCAGGCTACAAAAGGAGGTGGTCATGAAAATAGTGGATATTTTGGCTCTCACCTTCGAAAACTCTGTAGATTCTGGAATAATCCTTGTAGATTGGGGACTGGCAAATATAACCCACTATGTAAAATTAAGGACCGGAAATCTACCACCTTGCCTGCCATGGAATTGGTGTGGGCAAGGGTCCAACAATGGAAATCTCCATTTACCTTGGGCTGGAATCTCCGGTCTTACCCAAGCAAGGCTGTAAAATTCTGCCCATGACCTGTTAGCCTAACATCAGCAGTACGGAAAATGCTACAGTCTGTTACAAAGGATGCAATAACAGGGCATTTAGAAAATATCAAAAAAGAAAATGCTGGAAAATCTCAGCAGGTCTGGCAGCATCTGACGTTTTGAGTTCAGATGACCCTTTGTCAAAACTTGCCAAAGGATCATCTGGACTCGAAACATCATTTCTTTTCTCTTCTTACAGATGCTGCCAGACCTGCTCAGGTCCACCATTTTCTTTTTTGGTTTCAGATTCCAACATCCACAGTAATTTGCTTTTACTTAGAAAATTTCAGTGGGGTTAAACAGAGTCAACTTGGTGTGAAGAAAGGGAAACTACACCTGACAAAAGTACCAGAGTTTTTTTTGACTATATAACTAGTAGAATTAGTAAGGGAGAACCAGTGGTATATCTGGATATTCAGAAAGCTTTTGCTAAAGTCCCACATTTTATGCAAAATTGAAGCATGTGGGATTGGAGGTAATATATTGGCATGGATTGAGAGTTGATTAGCAGACAGGAAGTAGGGAGTTGGAATAAATGGGACTTTTTCAGAGTGGCATGCGGTGACTAGTGTGGTACCACAAGATTCAATATTTGTGACCTGACTATTCATAATACACATCAGTGATTTGAATGAGGGAACCAAATGTAATAGTTCCAAGTTTGTTGATGACACAAAACTAGGTGGAAATATGAGTGGTGAGGAGGATGTAAAGAGACTTCAAGGCAATTTAGACAAGTTGAGTGAGTGAACAAGTACATGGCAGATGTAGAAAAATGTGTAGTTATCCACTTTGGTAGGAAAAACAGAATGACAGAGTATTACTTAAATGGTGATAGATTGGGAAATGTTGATGTACAAAGAGACCTGAATGTCCTTGTACACCAGTCAGTGAAAGCTAGCAGTTAGGGAAAAACATGGTAAGTCATTGAATCGAAGAATCCTGACAGTGCAGAAGGAGAGAGGGGAGTGGGGCTCCAGAACAAGGACTCTCAGGTTACAGAGGAGGCCATTTAGGACTGAGATCAGCTGACATTTCTTAATATTTCTTCACTCAGAGGATGAAATACCTGTAGGATTCTTTACCATAGAAGGCTGTGGAGGCTGAGTCACCGAGTATAGTTAAGAAGGAAATAGATCTGTAGGGCAGGATCTTGAGTCCTGTCTACAGGAATGCTAATGGGGGCTCAAGATTCGGAAATCACAAATCTCACCAATTAGGTCATGACACACAATTTTTGCTTTCCCTTGCTGGCATCATCAGGCCATAATGGGCATGAACCTGATTTCAATACATTTTAATACATTAACATACAATATACAATTCAGTACCACCTCCCCCTACCCTGGTCATATATTGACCCCTCACCATATTTTTGTACCCACCAGTGAGATTTACAACTGGGAGGGGGGGGTAGTTACTTCTGCCCCTCAGCATGATGATGTGAATGTTTTCTTTTGATAAAGCAACAGAAGATCTGGCAAGAAAACCAGCCTATTTTTCCCTGGAGAGACCTTGACACATCGACAAATTCTGGTAAAGTTGCAACTCTCTCTCCCCACCCACCCACTGCACCCCCCATACCCCTCCCCCACACCCACCCCCCCACCAAGAACACAAAAGGCATCATGGGGTATGAGGAGACAATATGAGCGTAGCATCGACATAGAGGATCAACCAAGAACATACTGAACGATGGAACAGGCTCAAGGAGCTGAATGGCTTACTCCTGCTCCTATTTTCTGTTTCCACATTTCTATGTTTAGTAAGGTATTGATCTGTTGTTGTAAGACGTTGGAAAGCAAAAGGATAAAATTAACCCGAACTTCGTTCCTTTAAGTAAACAAATTAATTACAAATAAATACTTGCTGTTGCTGGTAAACTGATCTAGATATACACAAATCTCATTCTAGATAACTAGGGCACTCCAATTAACAAATTAACTACCACTAACATTATCAGTTATATTTGTTGCAGAATCTTCAGATGCAGGTTGTATCAATAATTTTATTGCTTGCAAGCATAAAGCCATTGCATGATAAATACTATGTTAGTTTGAAATACTCAAAATGGCATCAGAAATACAACCCATCAGTCTTTGTAAAGAGAGCTTTGAAAGCTGGCAGTTGGCTCAGTGGTCCAGGTATTAACACAATGTGGCACGAAGTGATAAAGCTTGGATCCAGTCTAGAGTTTCTGTCTCAGCTGGCACTATCTGTGGAGGTACTGGGCACGTAACACTGCTTTCCAAATCTTTCCGTCCGCCTTTGGCACCACAAGCCAACAATGGGACATTGGAAGAGTATCGCAACATCAAAAATACCACGGTTCTTACTTCAGAAAATTAAAATCACAACAAAATTATTTCTGTGGCAGTTTAATCTGGATTCCTTGCCACAGATAGACTCAGTGCTGTAGCATAAAATTGCTATTTTTTTTAATCATCACATTAAGATAGCAGCTCAGTGGGAAACTGGATGGGGGAGTTTGTCCACGTCACTCAGAATCACTCTCAGTAACAGCATATAGAATAACAATGGCAGCTTGGGAGACAGCTGCTGGTTAAAAGTGGGTGGATGATGCAAGGGAACAAAACTAAATAGAAAGACACAAAAAAGCTATTTACTCTTTGTGTAAAACAAAACCTGGTACACCGGTCCTAATATAAAACTACACTACAAAGATCATGGTCTTATTAAAGGAATGGGCTCCAAGATTCTCAGACAGGGAGATCCAGACAATTTTGCCAGAATTGCATTCCACAATGGCCCCCAGTGCGGGCTCAACAGGGCATTATGGGGTCATGGGAAGAGCACCTCACCGACATGCACCAATTCTAAGCATCTACAGTACGTACCTACCCATGTTGATGGCGAATGCAGGGCCTGTCCATCTAATAAGAAGATCTTTGCGATCCTCTCCCCATCTTCAGGGCAGTGACCAGCTATGTGTCTCTTTCCCCCCTCCTCCCCCGCACACTTGGGGACTATAGTTACCTCTGTGCCCCCAGAGGGATCCTGTTGACTGTCTCTCGTTGGACCAAACTTGGTATGAATCTCGCCACTGTGATGTGATGTAAGAGGGACGTTAACATTTAGCGAGGAGGGAATCGTGTGGTGGGGGGCCTCGATTATAATATTTAAATACATGAAAATCTATTTAAAAGAGGTTCCTACCTGTTGTGGGCATGAACCTCATGACTTCAGTAGTAAGGGGCAGGAAAAATCGGAAACTCGAGAGAATTGCCTTACCCGATTCTATCTAGATTTTTTACATGGAGAGTGTGGGCTCAAAATCCCCCTCTAAATGTTGGGAGCCACATTTATATTCATTTGCATCTTATGAATACTTCTTAAAAGTCACCTTGCCAGAATCATATTCCCCCTTCAAATTAAGTGCCCTGGCAGTGGATAATTTGAACACTCTGTTTGTTATACAACGGCACGTAAGTGGTTAGTTTCAGTTCAGCCACAATTCCGAAGTCAGTAGATGCTTCTTTTGGCTTCCTTTAACACTGTAACGGCTAAACATCGAATATCTGCATCCTAAGATCTGTCAAGTCTGGGCATGGGAAGACAGATGAATGTTAGGGTGGGGGGAACAGGTGGTGATAGGGTGTAAGGGTGCAGCAGGAGAAGTAGGTTAAGCAGGGAAGTGAAGGCCTGGGAAAGGAGGAGAAGAATATCTGTGGAACAAAGGGGACTCTCTCTTAGAGGACAGAGTCAGTGACGTTCCTGCTAATAGGAGAGAACAATCACAGTCAGAGGGGGCAGTGGGATGCGGTCAGTAGAGGGTGAGATTCAGATAGGTGAAAATCCTTTTCATGGGAGGGGTGGTGGGAGAGGAGCATTATGGAGGAGGATAAGAGAAGTAGTTTGAATAATGGGAGGCAGGATCAGGGTGGGTACAGGGATGATAATGGATATTAATTGTGAGGAGGAGAATTGCATATGGAGGTGGATCATGATAGAGTCCAGGATTATGTATGGAGATTCAAGCCAGGTATATTACCTATGGTGCTCTAACCTAGAAATGATTGGAAGACAATGTCGGAGGTACCTTCATATGTTCCGGGATATGGTTGCTCCATTTGCCTGCTTCTCCAGTACAAGCTGCAGCCTCAAGGATTCTGGAGGAGAAATGAGGAGCTTCTGGCCTACATTGAGTGAATGACTATTCAGGTGCCCCTTTAAATATGGTGTCAGGACCTGATGACATAACAGCAGCATGGACAGGAACCAAAGAGATTCGCCAAGCCACTCAAAGATGCATAATAACTACGCTGAAGAGCAGAAGATCACGCCATCCAATCACCCAACAGAAATCATGTCAACTTTCCCTTCCATCACTGGATTTAATTTCTGGAGTGGAAAATCATTCTCATGCCAACTGGAAACTGATGTCTTCTGATTTTTTATTTGACTAGATGATATTTGATGCAAAAACTTCCTTTTTATCCATTGCTGATATTTTTGAAACTTAATTATCCAAAGTGATGTCTTTGATTTTGTTTCTCTCCTTGGTTATTTAAATCTTAGAAACAGTTTGGACCAGTATTCTTATTCCCCATTTTACTGTCTTTTCCTTCAAGAACAAACATGGTATGGTTAGCAAGCCTCAGTCTGTTTCAAGTATAAGCCCTGCATGCCAATTTCTTTTTGCCTACCACTAAAAGGTGAACAGCGCTTCCTTCATGCTATTTGGAGGCTCAAGAGGCCACTAGCATGGATTAATTTCTGGGCTGCAAAATTTAATAGCACTGGAAGACATTCAGCAGTGAAAAGGTAAAGGACAGCAAGATTCCCTAGCCCCTCCAACTCTGTTCTCATGCACTAAGTTCCCTCCATTGCATCTACCTCCACACTCTGCTGTTGTAAGAGTTGGCAAGGGAACCACATGCTCGTGCTTCTATAATCATAACGTACTGTGGTGTACAACTGATCCCACCTTTTTTTTGATTACTGGACAACACTAACAAGCACTGGTATTAATTACTAATTCTGTCGAACACTAAAGTACATAATGTGGGGCAGAAATGAAATATAGGCCAAACCACACTGGGGTGACTGGTACCCTTTCCAGTAGGGCTTTTGCAACAGTGTGACAGCATTCATACTCCATTCCTCAAATTACCAGATTTACATTTAGCATTGATGCAACACTTGCTGATTATGCTATCTCTGAGAAGGATCCTGACAGAATTCCTGTGAAGTAGTGTGTCTGCACAGCAGTACCGGGGTTTATTGGAGAGGGCACATTGGCACAGAGAACAAAATAATTGCTTTAGTATAAAGCTATTTGCACAAATACTTCAACATTTGTAGTTATTGCCTATTGATCTGGGGCCATAACTAAAACAGCAGCCAGCAATGCTTTCTTCACTTGGCTGCCAGCGGGTTTTGATAAGAGTGTGCCCAATACACTGAGTTACTGTTAGTATGTGATTTCAGCATTCTGTCATTCAGCTCTGCTCATAAATTGATGTTTTCAACACACAATACCAGAGCAACAAATCATACTGCAGTCAGTCAGTGCAGAAATGGCCAGCATTTGTTGCAGGACGTTGCACTGTGACAAAATAATTTTCCCAACATATATTGCAACTTATTCCAAATGTGTGTACTTCACATCCAGTGCCGAAGAATATACGGATAATAGGGCAATGAGGGGAAGGGGTGGAGTGTGTGCTTGGAGAAGGTGTCAGAACCTCCCCAAGAATGTGCAGACATTCCTATTTAACCTCATGTCAACATGATAGTTTATTTATCAGTGTCACAAGTAGGCTTGCATTAACACTGCAATAGAGTTTGTGAAAATCCCCTAAACATCACCTTTTTTGCATTCTCTCCAAAGCTTCCACATCCTTCTGGTAGATTGCTGACCAGAACTACATGCAATACTCAAAGTGCAGCCTAACAAAGGTTTTATGTAGCTGCAACATGATTTCCTAACTTCTGTACTCAATTTCCCAACTCTTGCATTCAATCTCCTGTAACCTTCCCTACAATAAGGAGATCAAATCCAGTTTTCTCATCTCTTCACAGGACTGAATTCCCTCAAAACTGTTACCATTTTAATCTCCTCTAATCCTTCCTGAAGTGTGGAGCACTAAAATTGGACATCATCCTCTTTGTGAGGCCAAATACTAATTCACAGATATTTACCATGACTTCCTTGTTTTCATCCCTTTATACCTCTGTTTATAAAGTCTATATGTTTTTAACAGCTTTAGTCATGCCACCTTTCTCAGGTCTCTCTGAAGCTATTTGAAGAGTATATTACTCCCGCAATCCTGGCAGATGCCAGAACTCAGTAGTGAGCACCGCTGAGTGGCAAGCATCTCCAGGAAGAAGAATGATGGTGACTGGAGTGCAGTAAATCCTGGACTTTTAGGATAGAGAGGGGTCAGAGAACGTACGATGGGGAAGCCAGGTTTTAGAGGGCAGGTGGGGAAAAACAAAGGGTAGGGTAATAACGTGGGGAGAGGAGGGGGGCCCTGGCTGCACACAGGGCACTGTTTGATTAATGAGTGCCTCTTTCTACATGCCTTTTCAAAGAAGTCCATAATATGAGCACGCATTCGGCAGGTGGTGCGGGTACAGCTCTTGGATGTTGATTCATGGGTTGCCTGGTACCTCATGTCGTAAATGAGTGCTTTATGTGGACCATCTGAAGGACACCATGACAGCTCAGAGACTATCGATGTGGCTGTGCAGACACTTGGAATTGGGCCGGTGTCTGCGGGAGTTTGCGCGTTCTCCCCGTGGTTGCGTGGGTTTTCTCCGGGCACTCTGGTTTCCTCCCACAACCCAAAAATTCGCTCTTAGGCTGATTGGGAAACAAATTGTCCCTATGGTGAAAATTTCCATATTAGGAATAATATATATATTATTATATAGGAATATTAAAATAGGATAATGTATTTGCTACTATATAGTATGACGGCGGCGCGGGCTCGTTGGGCCGAAGGGCCTGTTTCCCGTGCTGTGTTGCTTAATAAAAAAAAAGTTGTTTCAAAAATGGCCTTTGCACTCTGATCTGCTTGCCACTGCGCAGTATTTTATGGCAGTGAGGTGAATAGATGTTCTTAAACACCACTTAATTGGGCAGTTAAGGGCTTCTCTCCCTTGTCTCAATGACACCTCTCCTGATCAAAGTCTGTACTCTCTCCTGCTGATGTCAGCCTCTTTCCGCCATCCCCTCCCATCCCAACTTCATGGCACCCTCTGTCCCCTTTCTTGAGTGCAGCAAGATCCTCCCCTCTACTTTTGATTACTGGGCCTTTTCCTTCAGAATCCCCGTTGTGATCTTAGCTGACAGTGGTCCCTCCCAGTTGCTGATGGGGTTCTCCGTTTTTTCTGTAGTTTTTTCAAGAAATACCTGGATGAAGGAACATAGCAGATTACACTAATTTAGGAGACTACAGGAAGTAGTGCAGCTGAGAGTAGAAAGTTGCAAAGCATCAGAGACAGATGAACTCATTGAGAAAAGTTACGATAAATGTAGTTTAATGTGAGAGAATGGTACGTCATCCAATTTGAACTGATCAAGACCAAGGTTTTGACCAAGGTGGGTGATCATTTTTATGTTGGTCAGTGTTCCAAGGGACGTAGAGAAAAGGCACGTAAATTGAATTGGGATGCAAATCAGCCACTGAGTGGCGGAGTACTGTTTTATTCTGTTTCTTAAAGTTCACAATAAAGTAGATGTCTGCCGTTGGAAGATAATTATTTCTTTAAAGATGATTTCTGTTGAATCTCTTGGACTCAATCATTGTATCCATATTAAATGGTTGAAATTGGGATGGACTGCCCCAATTCTCCTCCAGGCTACCAAAGATTATGCATCTCTTTCTCTTGCCACTGCATTGGCAAATATGTGCCAGCTATTTCTTGGTAATCTGTTTGCAAGTACGGATCTATTATATTTTGGATTTCTCGGTGATTCATGTCCCCCTAATGCAGGCTAATGTGCAAATACCTACTTATCTTGTGGTTGGTCACATGCTTCAGTGTGTAGTCATTATTACACTATTGTCTCGCAAACCAATGGCTGAAGTATAATTACAGTATTAAAATATATTTCCTTAAAACTCTTTATCATTAAAATTAATTTCCATAAATTCTCATCCCGGCATATAATGAAAATCAAAACACATTACCTACTAGTTTTAATAACGATATTCAAAACTCACAAATCAAAGCAAAGCTTAGGAACAGACACTTTTTCCACAGGTGGTACTTCCAAAGCCTCTGTCCTTGCAGGGGTTAATCTGAATATTGGCACTATTTGTAAAATGAAGATTAAGTGTTGCTGATACTCAGGGCAGCTTTTCAGCTTATGCTGCCTTCCATTTTAAATGTGGACTTTGGACTCTGAAACAGTGAAACTCCAGGCATTCCAAATCAAAATGTATCCAAATATCACCCCTTCTTCTTACTGCTCCCCCCTATACCATCCCGCAGTGCATCCACCCACCCACCCCAATGAGATAGGAAACCGAATATCCAATCATTTGAAAATACTTGACTGCCAACTTACATAAGTTTAAGGAGACTGGAATATATGTAGTGCTGCTGAATTCATCAGCATATTTAGATCATTTGAAATTATTGTCTATTTATGGCAAAAAGGGCAATTGTTTTAAGAATACTCATCCAGTCACATGATTCTTATCCTGGCATGAAATAATTCTAATATTCATTTTTAATTTACAAATGTCTAGAATACTACGAGGAAAGCCAATCCCGTAGATAAAAAGGCATTACTTTACAGTAAATCAGAACTGTCACCTCCAGCATACAGAAGCACTGAAACATTTATTCAGCCTCATATTCCTGGCACTTGAAATTATTTCCTTCATGCCTGATAGCCAAATCACAATATGGCAGGTCTCCCCCGAGCCATGGGATTGTTAGTGCGGACTCACAACATACTGGCAACTGATGTGGCATTTCGTGTACAGCTGTCACTCAAAGGCAGGCAAATGCAAATGAGGGCGGGCCCGGCAGTGTTCAATTACTGCTCCATGGCTGTGTACAATACGGGCTTCAGTCAGAGCAGACAGCCATTCTTCAGACTCAAATCAAAAAATAAAATAGCAGCTCCCTTAGGGAATGTGCTTCTGGGATTTTTTTTTCTTCTCATAAAATATTAAAACTAAGTTAGTAGAAAAGTGGCGTGAAAGAAATGGCTTGATAATGCAATTGTTTTGTCCGACGCTCTTGCAATGATCGGTAAAATAAGGGTAGGCCATTAAGCCGTGCAATAATGTACTATGAGATCAGCCCGTTGGAAAAACGATCATACCTCAAAAGGGTCCAAAGGCCGTCAGATTTCCTTTTGAACTTCAACCATGTACAAAATGAGCTGCACCAACTTGCCAAACCTCCTCTGACAGCCCTGTCCAAACCAGTGATCCTTACTCCCTAGAAGGATAAGGGAAGCCGACTCAAAGGGAACACTACTCTCCTGCAAGTTTCCTACCAAGTCAGTGTTATCTTGACTTGGAGTTAGATTGCTGCTCCTTCACTGTCATTGGGCCAAAAAGCTGGAATTCGCTTCCCAACAGGTGCACATTTGCCAGATAGACGTCAGCAGTTCAGGAAGCGGATGATCACCACCTTTTTCAAGGGCAATTAGGAATGGGTGACAAATGCTGGCCTCACATTCCATGAACAAAAAAAAAATTGAAAGCACATTACTGCGGATGCTGGAATCTGAAACAAAAAATAGAAAATGCCGAAAAATTTCAGCAGGTCTGACAGCATTTCTGGGGAGAGAATACAGCCAACGTTTCGAGCCCAGGTGACCCTTTGTCAGAGCTGACAGCAAAGAGAATCAGCAGAAATTTATTCTATGAGGTTGGGGGTAAGGGAAGAATGGGACAAAGGGAATGTAAATGAGGATGCTGAAGACTGAGATGGTGCTGAAAATGTCTATTGAGTGACCAGAATGCATGAATGGTGGAACAGAGGTACAAATGGTTAATGGACTGCCTGAGGAATGTGGCCCTGAAGGGGTTGAGGGGGTGGGGGGTGGGGGGGAAGGGGGCAAAAGGAGAGTTGGAAGGGAAAGTGGAAAAATGGAAAGGAGAAAGAAGGATGATAAAATGGATGGATGAGATGAAACAAAATGAAATAAAATAAACAGAAATGGGGTGAAGGTGGAGGAGACAAAGCTTGGAGTTCATTGAATGTTGTGGCAGAGCAAGTAGAGATATATCCACCTTGCCATTACCTCAGAGGACCAAAGGTGATAGTGTCATTTTTGATTGGTACCTACATAGACATTTTCTCATTGATGTAGACTTCTACTTCACCATGGCACCCAAACATACAAAACCCTTGGTCCCATGGTTCAATGAGACCTACCTGTGACTTCTCATTCGGGAATGGCAGGAGGCCCTATATCTGAGGGACGAGAGCAGGAGATTCTCCCTGCTGATTACACTGGCCTCAAAAGAGGTCACCAGAGAGATAAGTACCCTTTGGCAACAGGAAAGGACCATCCTGCAGTGTAGGGGAAAAAAATATGAATAATCTGATGCGCTCCATTAGGATAAGTGAAACCTCTTCTCACTCCAAGTTCACACTCTCATAAGAGCAGCAGCAGTCAAAAGCATTATTCACAGGAAGATGTCACATGACCAGCAGATGGGTCACCAGCACTGACTGTGTTACAGGCACACACACACACAAATAAGATTCTGCACAAATGGCATCTTAATCCCTTATTCCATAGTTCTCACAGTTACCCATCTGTCTTTAAGCAGAAGAAGACTTCCCACAAACAGGAAAGAGTGAAAACTGGACGTTGTACTCCTGAGCTGAAGACACTCTCTGCCCATGAGGAGCAAGTGGCAGAGCCGCTGGTAAGGACTCAGATCATTCCTGAATGGAAGGTAAAATCAGTCTCCTCTAACAAGCTAGTGAAGGGTCCACTTTGTATATTTGATAACATCAAGACGATAACTAATGTGACCTATAATGTTAGAGCCTGCCTAGCCAAATACTAATTATTTCTTCTTTCTATTCCATATTCCAAGAAGGTCTGTTCCCAAGTGCCTGAGCCCCAATTCCAAAGCACTCCAGATGAGGAGGTGGATCATCAGAGGAAAACCAGTATCTGCGTTCAGCAACACCTTCCGCCAGCACAGAGAATGTTGGGGGTCACTACCTGGTGGCCAGCTCACAGACACATGTCCACAACAGATGGAGCCAATGGCAGCTGAAATCTCTGACACTGGGAGGATCGTTGGAGATGAGACCTTTCAGAGTCTGAGTACCATGGTCAGTGCCTGGAATCAGCTCTGAGAGAAATGTTGGCGATGCAAAGACAGGCAAAGGAACATCTGACAGAGATATCAGAGGCCAGACTGGACCATAAGATGGAGGAGTCAGTCTACGATCTGTCTGTCATGGCTCTGACATATAAGCACAATTCAGTCTCCATTGGAAGGGTGGTAGTCACCATGGAATCCTAGATCCAGCAGTTTCTGCCAGATTAGTGCACTGATGTGCACACCATCATGCCAGCTCTGACTAAGTGAAAAGGGGACTGGGCACCTTGACATCCCTCCAAGTGTTCCTTCTCCTTCAAGCAGTCAGGAGGGGCACCAAAAGGAGGAGGAACACCAGGGGATATCCTGGGGACATCCATCTAGGACACTCCAAGGATGTCCTGCTGCTCCAAACCTCCAATGCCTGCGAGTCCATCAATCCAGAAGGTTAGGCCAAGGCGAAGACACCTACCAAGAGACCATTAGCAGCTGGACCTTCCAGGCCTCGGGACTCCAGAATGCACCCACTAAAGTCATTTCACAGCAGTCAGCAGGCTGCTCTCAACTCTGCTGTGGATGTTAGTGCTGCACACGGACATAGCGGTGGAATTAGGAAAATTAAAAAATATTAAATTTGCAATGGCAATATTGTTTGGTCACTGTACATAATAAACATTATTTTAAATATAGCTCACATTAATCCTTTCCAAGTTTCAGGGATTGAATGGCTAATTGGTATCATGCAGGATTCCACATTCATTTGAGGGTACAAAATGAACTCTCCCAATTATCTTGCATTTTCTCCCTCAATTTCAGTAAAGCTCATCACAGTGAATGGCTTTTATTTCCACATCAGCAACATAAAGAACATGAAGAAAGGCATTTCCTATATGAAAATGATATAGATGGATGACACCCTTGCATCTCAGTCAGACATTATGTGACCTGAGAATTGTTCATCAAGGTTAGTGATTATCCTAACACTGTCCTGCTGAAGACTGTTGTTTGTGGATGTTTTAGGCATTTGTCATGAGCAATGTTAGAATCTGTTGGCCCAAGTGCACTTTGCAATGGCACTTAGAGCTGTGAATTTTAGGGAAAAGTTATCATTGAGCACCATAGCCTTTCAGGCCTCCCTGTGGTGTTATTTTGCCTTTGTATTTAAGGCTGAACATTATTACTTTATTAGTTCCACTCTCCCCATGCTTGGTGCTGAGTGATGGAAGTTAGTTTCACTCATGACATTTGAAATATCTGATGGAAAGGAAACAGTGAGTGATGCTAGAGGTGTGACATCCTGATGAAGCTGTATACCTGTGTGTAAATGGTACTTTACTCCTTGGTTTGAGCAGGATAATTATAGGGTGTCCCTTCAATTGCCCAGGAGTTACTGTGTTGAACTCCTTCTACATTCCCTGAGATCCTTCCCCAATTGTTATTTTCTAGCTTGTTTTTCAAACCGCGTCATTGTAAGGTGACATCAAAAATGGTGATGCGGACCTTCATGTGGAAGACCAACTTCCAGCCTCCCCCATCATTACAAGTTCCTCCCATTCTCCTCCATACTCACTGCTTCCTAATTCCCATTCCTCTTGTCACTATCCAGCTTGCTCACTGTACCCTTGAACCTATCATGATCCTTGTTGATCTTCCAGAACCTTTCAAATGTTGATGTCCCCATGCTGTTTGTCAACCCTTCCCTTCCCCTTCTCGAGACTGCATGCACCTTACTTTTCTTGACCCTGCTCCCTATGATCCATGAGACCATCCAACTGCAACACCCCCACCAGCCCTCCCATCCCCCCTTCCCCCAAATGTGACTTTTCAGCCACCAACTTATAGGAGTCAGTTATCTCCCATGGCCTTTATTCTGCACTCTGCTTCACAACATCATGACTTGGACACCGAGGACTAAGTTCCATAGGTGCCTTACTACACACTGCATGCCACACTTTGGATGTCCATCACAGAGGCTTTTGCCTGCTGAAGACCAAGATCAAGACATGAATGCCATGCAGAATCCTTTAAGCCTTCCCTCACAACCCCAACGTTGTCTCTTCAATCTGCACCTAACAGTCTGTCCTCAGCCTCAGGATAGTCTCTTCAGATGTCTTGGCATCATAGTCTCAGCCCTGGACAGTCTATTTAATATTCCCTTGATAGCATAGCCTCAGTACAGTCACTACAATATGTCCCATAAGTGTGGCCTCAATCCCAGGGCAGTCTCTTCAATATGTTCCAGACTGAGTGGCCTCAGCCCCAGGACTATCACTTCAATATACCCTTGTCAAGGTGATCTCAATCCCAGAACAATCACTTTGATATGTCTTTTACAGCAAGGTATGAGCCCCAAGACAGTCAGTGGCTCTTCCTTGTGCAGTTTTTAAACTCTTGTTCAGGACAGTTTTTCACTACTCCACTCTTGACTATTCTCTAGATCTGTCTTTCTCTCCCTCCTCAACTCTCATGTTTCCCTCCTCTTCCACCCACTTCTCCTATTCCTGCCTCAGTCTCCTCCCTCATCCTCATATCCCAAACTCTCTTTTCTTTCTTTTTCTTCCTCCGTTTGCCCCCTTCCCTCAGGTCTTGCCTCCCCTGTGTCCAGCCTTGGTTCACCTTGAGATACAGACACATGATACTTGAAGATAAGTGAAAATCCATTCCTCTGTTCATGGCTTCCATTCCATAGCAGCAACATACCTCAAAGTCAATGAACTGAAGCTTGATGTATGCATTCCACTTATATTCAATCAGAAAACTACTCTAGTTATCCATTGGTAGGGCTCTTAATTTGGAGGATGAACCTAATTCCAGAGAGTTGGCCTTTTAATAAGCATTCATAAAATGCAAATGAATTCAAATATGGTTCCTACCATGAATCACTGAGAAACTTGACTTGCCTTTGACCTATCAGAAAATCGGAAGATTAAAATTCCAAACTAAATTCCTACTTGCAGGAAATAGATATTTTCCATTAGGTCAAATTTACTGCTCCCGCACACTGTGACTCCCACCACCAAGAGGAGCAGAGAAGGCCACTTATACAGTACGCAAAGAGGAAATGTATGGAACCGGTGCAACACTTTTGCATTGGATCCATGCTCTCATTTGAGTTCCTGTTTCATGTAGATTGTTGGCTCAGTTTCAACTTGGACTAGACTCCAACTCAAGCTGTTCAAAGACATTAGGGGGAGCAATATCACAAAAAAAAGTTTAAGCCTAGAAACAGGAGAATTTCAGATCCAATTTTTTGGGTGAGTTCAAATCTGCAATCTTATCCACTCAGTGCATTAAAAAAGCAGCAGAAAAGGTTTCTCACTTGTAGGGGGAAGGAGTGGTGTGAGGCTTTAGTCATCCGAACACTGGCTGAGAGTAACAGAGGACATCACTGCGCATCTAGCAGCACAGGCCTGTCATTCAACCTTTGCTGCTCTCAGCCAGTCTCCCAGCTTGAAGTATAGCAACTCCCACCAGCTTCCACGGGGACCTGCAGCCTACGATGACCCTGCCCATCTGCATGGATTGATCCCCTCCTTCTCTCTGCCCTCACCCTCATAATCGCCAGTCTGAGCCCACCCCCCACCATGATCAGCGAGCTGACTATCCCCTGCACCCCACCACTCCGCCCTGCACTTCCCATGTCCAGTCCCAACTATCCTCTTCCCGATCCCAATGCAGAGTGACAGTGAGTCTCCCCTCTCCACTGATCCCAATGTAGAGTGTTCAGCACGATAGCATCCCAGTCTCATTAAATTCAATGCAAACATTTGAATATATTTAACATGGGCGCGAGGCTGAGTGCCGCCAGATATCTGGTGTCAGTAAGACTGCGAGAGATGAGAAAACAGGCATGAACCTGATTTCTGGGTTCTCGTGTGATCTCGCCAGCAGGGCACAATGGTAAGATCCCCCCCAATCTCAGGTCCAGTGAAACACAGTGTGGGACTCTGATGTGACAGAATAATTTTTTTTTCACTTTGATCCTTCAGATGATTTACTACTTTAGCTGTTTACAATTGTGTTGCCAAATGATGACATTTTTTGTTGCATTAATTTCACAGCTCTGAGGTTTCCCGAGTAATCATTTTGCATATTTGGAAATGCTTAGTCAGAGATTATTTGCACTGGCAGCTACATCTGTTACACCTGATAAAAAGATTGCATTCCCACCACTATAACTGGTCCTCTTGCATTATCACCTAGCATTTTATGTGCTAAAATAGGACAGATTTTTATCATTATCAGGGAGTTCCTCTTCACAAAAAGGGAATGGAAATCTCAAATTCTTCCCGCAAAATGCTGCTGAGGGAAGGTCAGCTGAACATTTCAAAACATAGCCTTGTTTTGTGCGAGGATATTAAATGATTTGGAACTAAATGCAGTTGAAATCAGATCAACCATGGTGGAACAGGCCTGATGGGCTGAATGCTGCTTCTTGTTCCTATCAGCGTACAATGTTTTATGGAACTGGCAACTCTAAATGTCAGTGATTTTATCTGGGTAGTGGTGAATGCATGTGATCAACAGAACTAGTGTTGGTAGCATTAACCCAACCTTTTACATTTTTGAATTTTGCAAGGGCCTAAATATCTTTGGTGAATGTTGCTTAATTAGTTTGTAAAAAATTCATCAACCACATTTTTTGTTCACCATAACCTGAAAGGAGTGTGACCAAACAAGCCAAATCACTCTTCAACACATCTGTGATCGCAATACTTACTAATAGGGAAACTTTGCCTCTGGGTGATAGATTCCCAATTGGGCAAGCCTTGGTGAAGCATCCCACTTGGTAAACACATTGGATAGGGGTTGAAGTTACCTTAGGTGTGACAGTCAACTGGAAGTTGCTTTGGGGAGTTTTAACCAACATCACACTGATATAAGATGGGCACATGGTGCTGAAGAAAGCATATAGCACGCTTGCCTTCATCAGGTTTTAAGCATCGAGTTTAAAAGTTGGCACATTACATTACAGTTACATAAAACATTAGTTCGGCCACATTTGGAATAGTGTCCATTTTTGGTCGCCACACTACCAGAAGGAAGTGGAGGCTTTGGAGGGAGTACAGAAAAGGTTTACTAAAAGATTGTCTGGTACAGAGTGTGGTAATTATGAGGAGAGATTGAATAAACTGGGATTGTTCTTCCTAGAAAGATGGAGGCTGAGGGAGGGGAGGGGGCGACCTGATAGAAGCTTACAAAATTATGAGGGGCATAGATAAAGTGAACAGTTGGAAGCTTTTTCCCAGAGCAGGAATGACAATTATAAGGGGGCACATGTTCAAGGTAAGGGGGGGTAATGGTTCAGTAGAGATGTGCAGGGGAAGTTTTTTTATCCTTGCAGAAGATGGCCTGGGTCTGGAATGCACTGCCAAGCAGACACATTCGCGACATTTAAAACTTATCTGGATAGAGACATGAACAGGTAAGGTACAGAGGGATACAGACTGTTGATCTAGATAGGACAACTTGATCAACACAGGCTTGGTGGGCCAAAGGACCTGTTCTTGTGCTGTATTGTTCTTTGTTCATCAATTGCTATGTTATCAACCAAATTTGTGAGAATAAATAATTAAGAATGGAAACCATGAACAACAGAATGGATTTTTGCATATCAAGATTGCAGCATAACTTTATTTGTTTTTAACAATGCCAAGCTTCAAAACAGGTCCTCTAATCATCCAAAAGCTGAAGATTGACCTTTTTTTTGCTTTCTAGTTTTTTCATTCCTTTCCTTTCCTGATGCCAATGACTCCATCAGGACCTAATCATGTCTTCGTGCCTGATATTCATGCATTTTCAGAAGGGCATTCTTGCTGATGATCAGGAATGGGAACCTGGATCATTTCCCTTGTACAACCAATGCAACTGAGGCCAACTGTAAGTTATAAATGCCACCCAAGCTAAGCTGAGCTAATCTGATCTTGCAACTTTTCTGTTTATAGGGGACTATATTGCTTAATACTCCAAGATTCAGTGCTACTGAAAGTACCACGATGGATGTTTCTTTATTCATCAGAAATCTATTCTCTCCGAAAGAACTGCAGGTTACAATGTACTATGAGAATGTTGTTCTCTTGTGCAAATTTACTGGGAGAAATTTTCTCATCCTGCCTGCCACAGAAGGCAGTCTGTTCCTGCGAGAAGGGACAGGCTGCAAAAGTCTGCTGACTTAGGGTGGGATTTTCTGGTCTTGGGATGAGCACGGCTGGAAATTTCTGCCCACTATCCTCTTTGGATCACGAACATAAAGGGTGGAATTCTCTGATCTTGTCCCACTGCAAGTGAGAATAGAGAATTTGGCATTCCAGCCAAGACTTTTTCCATTTCTGGTGGCACCGCGGGATTTCAGCTGCAAACATGGATGGTGATTTTTGGCAAATTTATTGGAAGAAGGGTAAAATATTAGTGCCAAAAACATAGGCTTGAGATTCAAATCGTGCATCAGGATAAAGCAGACCATACAAAAATGTAAAAGCCGGAACAATTCCCACACTTGAATCCTCCAAAATGCAGCACTGAGCACAGGTCTATTTTCCCCTGCCCTGCATTAGTCAGGTATCAAAACCATTTAAAACATACTACTCAACAGTATTCAAACAAATTCCCCATCTATGCTTTGAGAACATCTAAACTTTGTGGGTGAAGGCAGCATTTCAAGATGCTATCCTCTTTAGTTATCCTTTCTCCCTCACGGGCCTTGGGAAGCTGGTTCTTCATCGCTAATAGTTTCTTGAGGACATTCACAGTTAATCCATTAAGTGCAAATACTCGCAGCTGAAGTGTAATGCATTTGCACATAAAGACAAACACACCAGCTTAATACCATTTTATTAATGGAAACTGTTTCGTTACCAAATAAGAATGCCCGGTTTGCAAATGTTGGTCATTTTGGAGCACTCTACTGATATACAGTTGCATGCTGTATGTCATAATCTCCATGACGACGGTATTTTGGAGAGAATTTTATATGTCATTTACACAACCCAATTAAATTTTATCTGAGGACTGGGCAGAGCAGTATACACTCACTCCCACTGCCATCTTAGATTTTATTACTTTGAGTCACGTCACTGTGGAAACCACTTACTGTGATATGGTAATAGCTTTGAACAATCTCTCTATAGTGACACTCCCCACCTCAGCCCAATGGGATAACACACAGCTTTTAAATAGTTTAGTGTATTGGCTTGCGGCAGCAATTGCAGGATGTCAACCTGAACCAGTGAGAACATTTTCCTCCCTGCCTCCGCAACTCGTTGCCCAACATCAAAGGAGGAACGCAAAACGTTCCCCTGCAGGGATGCTTCAAGTTCACTGCAAAGCTCTGAGTATAATCTCCTACCCAAAATGACATTATGTTTGAAAAATGCTTTAAGCTGGTTATCTGATTTTTATGGAATAATTCGGTTAAAGTCTTTATGAACTGCATCTGTTTCCTGCATTCTTTTGCATATGCAAGAGTTACGAAGTTTCACTGATCATGCAGGAGTAGGAGAACAACTATGTAAATCCTGGAACAGGTTAGTACCCTCCAGCCTTCCTTCAACCCTTTAACTGTATCCATTGATGAGGGTTAAAACAAAGGAACCTCTACCTTGTTGATATTGATTAACTCTTCAACATTACTATGATGTACAGTTCACTAAATACATAAGAAGCGCTATTGAATAAATAAGTTTGAACATGGTGCGCATAACAGAATACTAATGAAGATCATGTTTGGCAAATTTTCCAAGTAATATAATAAATATATTCCAAAATAACACATTCAGAACGGAACTAAAAGTGCTGACCGGAAGAAATTGTCCTATGCTAGGAATTTCACTATCATATAGCAACCAGAGGGTGAACAACGCCCTTACATTACTCGCCAACCTGAGACCTTAATCATAGATTCCCTACAGTGCAGAAGGAGGCCATTTGGACCACTGAATCTGCACTGACCACAATCCCACATTATTTGCCTGTGGTTAATAACTGCAGGAGAAATACTGGAAAATATTCCTCATGAAAAGAGATGCATCATAACATTCATGAGGTGACATTTAAATTGCCTGGACACTTTTATTATAAAAATATAAACTAAGCTTAGAAATATAATAATTACATATTTAAAATAGGAACATATTGCAGTCAAGGATCTAACTCAGCAGAGCTGGGATTTTGCAGACCCGCTGTAGGAGGCTTTCTGGTGGCAAAGACCGCTTCTTATTGGCCGCAGACAGGAAATCATTGGCCATGTTGACAGGGAACCTGCTGTGGGAGAGGTCTGCTTAGATGGGACTGGAAGATTCTGTCAGAAGACGGGGCTAGAAAATCCTGTATGTTTACCATTCAACACTAAATAGGACATCAGGAAAGAGTCACAAGAATGCAGTCCAATCAAAGGGTTTAGCTAACATTGATGTTATTTTAATTTTGAGATTAGACCATGCAGTTACATTGGCTGGGATCTTAGAAGTGTTCACAGCAGCGGGATTGGAAAATTCCACCGCCGTGAATGGACATTTGGCTGGCTACCAAATTCTCTGACCTCGCTGCAGTGGGAGCATGGCATGGACAGCTGGCAAGATCGCGCCCATTGTTTTTTTTTGCAAATGTGCACAGTTTAGTTTGTTAGTGAGATTTTTAATTCTGTTTCTCAAGCTGTGTTTTTGCTTATGGCTGACATGCATCTTCATTATCTCACATCAAGCAAGGTGACACTTACAAACTGATCTGAATGCCACATACTGTCAAAAGAATCGTATTAACAACTTTGATTCGAATGCTGAATATCAGCGTTTATCATAGCCAGTACATGCAGGAAACCTTTGTCATAGTGCAGTGCCCACAAAGTCATTAACACCCTATAATGGCCTCATACACCCCTCAGTGAGGTGATGAAAATCTTGACCTGGACTGCCCTCACATTACCAATCACCAATGTGAACTCAGTGCTAACCTGTTGCAGTAAACCCCAACCCCAAAGCTCCTCACCTGCAAAACAGCAAAGGTTTAGAGTGTCAATAAGTACTTCTGATACATTTACTCTTGCTTGAAGAGAAGCAAGTACAAGTCTGAGACAAACTTTAAGATACTGCAGTCAAAGGCTTGGATCACTTCCTGCATGAATGGCTGTACAGCAGGAGCCTTGAGTTTGTCAGCAGCTGGAAGGGCTCCCAGATTCTTGGTTTCACCCTCAGAAATCAGCAGTGAAAGAGCAAGATCAATGTGCAGTAAAGGGCGGGAGAGCCTGTAGGAGGGTGGTGCAGGCCGTCTGGCGCTGGCACAGATCCTCAGTATCATCCACAAAACTGGCACATAACATAGGAAGAGTTTAGTGACCCCAATACGGGTGGCATTCTCACCAATACTAAGCCTCAAATGACTCAGGAACTTTCACGCAACTAACTTCCCATACTCTCACTGCCTCTGCATCTGACTAAGGAGATCATTTTCAAAACATAACCTTGGCAAAACCTGACCTTCATTCTGCTAAATTACACTGTCTGCCACAAGAGGTAGAACAAGGTAGAAAGACAGCAAATTTAAAAGAGACAATGCATCATCATTGCACGCGTGTAGTATATGGGGGAAAGTGGCACTTATATATCTTCTCCCTGATACATGATCAGTGTGAATGAAATGCGACCAGTGAGAAACAGAAGCCCTACAAATCCTAAACACAGATGAGATAATGCTGCAAGTTACGGGCGGGCTGGCAAGAGAACCTGTGACAAAGAGAGAGGTTGGAGGGGAGATGCAACAGAAGGTTTGGAAAATCTGGGAAGTGCTGTAGTCTCTTTTAGAAATACTTTTTCAAAACATTCATGCTCAGCTTTGATATGGAAATATCACTATGCATAACTAAATAAACTCTTGTGCATTACACATCATTTGGGATACCTTGCAAAAAAAACGTCTGATCATGGATTAAGGGTGCATACAATAGGTTTGTAGTAAAAGTCAACCATGATTTAATCGAATATTGGACCCAGATCAAGAGGCTGAATGGTCTCCTGATTTTACAAAGCTGCTCTCTAGTAAAACATCACAATGAAGCTGGGATCGTCCTCTTTAGTGCAGAGAATATGAAGGAAAAATTTAATGGAAGTCATAGAATAGAACCCATAGAATGCAGAAGGAGACCATTTGGCCCATTGTGCCTGCACTACCCACAAACCCATCCTGGCTCTAATCCCGTAACCTCTCATACTTACCCTGCTAATCCCATGACACTAAGGCGCAATTTAGCAATCAATCTGACCCTTACATCTTTGGACTATGGATGGAAATTGGAGCATCTGAAGGAATCCCACACAAAAAGGGGGAGAATGTACAAACTCCACACAGACAGTGATCCAGGGCCGGAATTGAACCTGTGTTCCTGGTGCTGTGAGGCAACAGTGTTACCCACTGTGCCACATGCCTCTCCATGATCAAAAGTGCGACAGTTTTTGATAGTTTAGATAAGGAGAAATTGTTTCCACTGGCAGGAAAGTAGGTAACCAAAGGACATAGATTTAAAATAATTCATGAAGGCCCTGCCTTCTGATACTTTCACCTTGCCTGAAGTGCCATGATTCTCAGGTTAAATCACCACCATCCAGCTTTCCCCCTAGAAGAGGAGAGTGGCCTATGGTCATCTGAGACTTTGGTGACTTTACTTTTATCTTTTTTTAAAATAATTGGGAATGAAAGTAAAGGGGAGACTTTTTGTAATGACTTGTTATATTCGGCAACATACTGCCTGAAAGGATAGTAGAAGCAGGTTAAATATTGACATTTAAAATGAATTGGATATACTTGAAAAATGTTTTCCTGTGGAAATATGTGAAGAGTAGGAATGTGGGAAAATTGGATAGATCTTGCAAAGAGCTGGCACAGCTATGATGGGCCAAATGGCCTGCTCCTACACTATGTGCTGAATATGTCATTGTCAGGCATCAGCCTAAACTTCAGCATTATTCAGATCTAAATCATCCAAATTTAAATAATACAGCTTACATATTGAAAACATCTAATTCAATGCGTGATAGTGTGTGTGAAATCCTGCACTGTGGCAAACTGTAGTCATAAATATGGTATACAACTGGCATCATATTGGGGTTTATCATTGACCAGAAACTGAACTGGACTAGCCATACAAACACGGCTGCCAAAGCAGGTCAAAGGTTAGGAATCCTCCGGTGAATAATTCACCTTCTCACTTGCCAAAGCCTGTCCGACACCTACAAGGCACAAGTCAGGAATTCACTGGGATACTCTCCTCTTGCCTGGATGAGTGCAGCTCCAACAATACTCAAGAAGCTTGACACTATTCAGGACAAAGCAGCTGACTTGATTGCTACCCATTCCCCAAATCAATTTCTCCACTTCTGTCAAACAGTGGCAGCCGTGTGTACCATCTACAAGATGTACTGCAGGAACTCACCAAGGTTCCTCTGGCAATATCTTCCAAACCTACCATATAGGAAGACAAGAGCAGCAGACACTTGGGAACACCACCATATGGAGATTTCCTCCAAGTCACTCATCATCCTGACTTGGAAATATACCACGGTTCTTTCAGTGTCATTGGGTCAAAATCCTGGAACTCACTCCTTAACAGGATAGTGGGTGTATCTACACCTCAGGGACTGCAGATTGCAGTTTAAGAATAGAGCTCACCACCACCACCTTCTCAAGGGCAAATAGGGATGGGCAATAAATGCTGGTCTTGCCTTCTTAACTACTTGTGGCACCTGCATGTTTGCTTTCACTGACTAGTTCACAAGGACACCCAGTCCCCCTTGTACATCGATATTTCTTAATCTTGCCCTATTTAAATAACACTCTGCCATTCTGTTTTTCTACCAAAACAAATAACTTCACACTTACCCACATTATACTGCATTTGCATCTATTTGCCCACTCCCTCAACATGTCTAAATTGCCTTGAAACTTCTTAATATCCTTTTCACCATTCACGATCCCACTAAGTTTCATGTCATTAGTAAATTTGGGAATACTACATTTGGTTCCCTCAGCCATGTTGTTGATATATACTGTGAATAGCTGAAGCCCAATTACTATTCCCATCAGGACTCCACTAGTCACTGCCAACTCAAGACTCATTTAATTCCGACTCTTTATTTTCTGTCAGCTAACCAACTTTTAATCCATACCAACATATTAACTCCAGTCCCATGAACTTTTATTTTGCATACTAATTTCTTATGTAGGACTCCATAAAAAGCTTCCTGAAATTCCAAACACACTACATTTGTTGCTTCACCCTCATCTATTCTATTAGTTTTTGTCCTCAAACAAATTCCAGTAGATTATAAACATGATTTCCCTTTCATAAATCCATGTTGACTTTGTCTAATTCCACGGATATTTTCTAAGTGTCCTGTTATTATATCCTTTATAATAAACAGCATTTTCCCTATTACTGATATTAGACTAAAGGCAGATAAATTGACCAGGCCTGGATGAAAGATATCCTAGGTTTCTAAGGAAAGGAAGGGAAAAACATGGCTAAAGTTATGATCATCATTTTCTAATTCCTTGTGGCTCAAGGTCTGTGATTAGAAGACTACCGACATTGTACCATTGTTTAAAAAGGCTGGAAGGATGGCTCAAGTAATTAAGACCCAATCTCAGTGATAGGAAAAAATTCTGAGAGACAGTATACACCATCATTTAGCGAGGCATGGATTAATCAAGGATGGTCAGCATGGATTTGTTAAGGGAAGGCTGTGCTTGAATAACTTAATTGAATTTTTTTGAGGAGCTAACAAGGAAGATCAGTGACAGTCGCACTTTTGATGTATTCCACATGGATTTTAGTGAGGTTTTCGACTTGCAAGACTAGTCAGGAAATTATAAAGTCATAGGATCCAAGAGAAAGTAGCAAGTTGGATACAACATTCTCAGTGGGTGTTGGTCAAAAGGTGCTTTTGTGACTTGAAGAAGGCATTTTCCGGAGTGTTTGTGCAAGGCTCAATACTAAGCTTCTTATTGTTTGTCGTATATATCAATGATATATAAATAAAAAAGGGCATGATTAAGAAGTTTGCAAATGGTACTCAAATTAGTCATGTGGTTGATACTGAGGGAGGAAGTTGTTGACTGCAGGCAGATATCAACTGGCTATTCGGCTGGGCAAAAAATGGCAGATGAATTCAGTCCATATAAGTGTGAGGTAATGAATTTAGGGAAGGCAAAGATGGTAGAGAAATATATAATAAATGATTGAATTTTGAGAAGTGTGAAGGAGCAAAACAGACCTTGGGAGTCCATGTCTATGGATTCCCGATGGTAGAAGGATAGATAGATATGGTGGTTAACAAGGTATACAGGTTAGTTTCCATTGTGGTTGAGGCCTAGCCTATAACAGCAATGATATTATGCTAGAACTGTATAAAGCATTAGTCAGATCCTAGGAGAAATGTGGTCACATTACAGATGATACAGAGGAGAATTATGAGGATATTGCCAGGAATGAAGAACTTTAGCAATAGACAGGCGGGATTATTTTTTCTGGATAGAAAAGATGAGGGGAGACTTAACTGGCATGTGTTAAATAGTGGGGCCTCGTTAGAATGGATAGGAGGGACCCATTTCTGTTAGGAGAGGAGTCACTAACTAGAGAACATAAATTTAAAGTAATTGGTAGAAAGGTCAGAGTGATTGAACTAACACCTTGACTAAATACTGGTTGAGGGTCTAGAACTCACTTCCTGAATAGATGGCTATTGCAGAACCCTCACTGAATTAAATAAAACACTTGGCTGTAACCTATAGGGCTACAGATCAAGAGCTAGAAGGTGGAAAAGTGGGATTAGATAGAATTGCTCTTCTTTTCCATTAAGAACACAAGGGACCGAAAGGCCTCCTGTAATGCTGTAAACCTTTCTATTTTTCTATATTTTTTTTGACTGAATAACCGCACCAGGCTTTTCGAGGCTCTGAAAGTGGAAGCTTATTTAATACTGGATTCCTTTATTGCCTCATTGAGAGATGCTAATTTTAGATAAACACAGACAATAAATTTTGAATTATTATGTTGCTGTACACAATTTAACCTTTAACGGTTCATGCTATCTCAACCTACCATCTGTGAAAATGATACTGCAGACTTATGGAGCAGTTTTACATATGAATGCAGTTGGTTAAGAAAATTCCCCATTTTAACTTCTGTTGCATATATTACAAAATACAGATGAGACTGATCTGATACTACAGTAGTTGCACATACACTAAGGACAATGCATATGAAGATTCCCCCATTTTGGACTCATAAAATCATGCAGGAAACGTGGGATTTCAGTATCCTTTTGTTCCACTGCATTCCCTGTTATAACATAGATGTTGGATAGCTCCCAAACACCACATTATAATGAGGGCTTGTTATACATTGTAAATATACTTTGCCAGAATTAACCCATTATCCAGTCAACAATACTGTAATTGTAACTCTATTGTCTGCATCTCTGAAGAACACATTCTACACGTCACTGCAGACAGCTGTCTCTATAACTGATGTATATGTAGCTCCTGTAACTGCAATAGTTATATAGACAGTGGGCTGCAGTGAAACATGGAACATGATAATCTTATAAATGGCAGCGAAGAAGGTGATATTGTATTATTGGGTGACTCACACCTGCCAGTTTAGCTTTACATGTATTTAACATTCCAATTTTATATCATTATAGAAAGAAAAGATCAATCAAATCTTGCTGATAAATGAATTCCTGTTCCAGTACGTGACTATTTCCTCTTTTCTTAAGATACAGATGGATAACTATTTTTTATTGTAATTTATGAACGGTTAACAAAGTTTCAAGAATGCATGGCTTTCAAATTCGTATGCCCTGAGAACGTGATTTTGTTTGCAATAATGAAAAAAATAGAAGCCAATTACGATGCAGCTACAATAATGATCCTTTAACACTTTTCAAGCAGCTAACAAGCCACTTAGCCAGAATAAATGGTGAAAGGTTTATTAATGTAGCTGTGGAGTGTACAGTAAATGGCTCAATAAAAAAAATGAGAATGGCCCAATTTACTAATCAAGCCTTGAATGCACTGGCAACCTCAGTAATCGAGCATCATCAAGTTGTTTTTATAAGGGAGAACCAGCTACAAATGCGTAAAGGAGGCAAACAAGCTTGACTATTTGTTACAGAGAGGGTGAACTCCATGCCAACTACTCTGAAGACTTGGCAGGAGATTGGGATGCTGATAAGGAAAAGCAGCATTGGGATCCAGCATGCTACACATCCTATTTGACTTATATAGTTACTTTTTATTCATTCATGGGGCATGGGAGTCGCTGGCTGGCCAGCATTTATTGCCTATTCATACTTGCCTTTGTTTAGAGGGCAGTTGAGAGTTGATCATATTACTGCGGCTCTAGGATCGCAGTTAGGCCAGACCAGGTAAGGACAGCAGGTTTCCTCTGTAAGGGACGTTAGTGAACCAGATAGGTTTTACCAACAATTGACAAGGATTTCACGGTCATCAGTAGATTCTTAATTCCAGATATTTTTTATTGCATTCAAATTCCACCACTTGCCATGGCAGGATTCAAACCCGAGTCCCCAGAACATTAGTTGAGTTCTTGGACTAATATTCTACAGATAATCCCGCTAAGCCATTGCCTTGGAACTCAGAGTGCGCTACCTTCTGGTAGAAGTTGTTGGAGCACAATGGAGTCTGCAACAGATATGTATGTGACATTATGAGGAACTGCAATTAGACTGGTCCAATTGTCCTGCAATCTAACATTGAGTATTGGGTAACATTGGTATCATCTTGAATGGAGGCACCATTTACACAGGTCATTGGCACACTGGGACCATTCTTCATGAATATTATCATAGTTACCATGAAAAATCAGGTGTCCAAACTTCCAGATAGTTGATTGCCACTCAGTCAAATAAAAATTTGCACTCGTACATAGCCTTGCATAAGGGACAGTGCAATTCACTTCTATTTAAAGAGGGCCACAGCAAACAATACCCAAGCACTGATTAAGATCTATCACTGTTATTTCAAATGCAGATTGGCAGAATCTATATCACAGGCAGTGCATCCACTACCATTCATATGTTCGACTTCCTAGTGCCCATGTACCTGACAGTCATGGTGCCTCCAGTGCTTTTACATTTGTTCACAGAATGTAGGTAACGCTGTTTTTGACCAATTCCAGTACTCTGTAGGCACATTTGAAACTGCATGTGTCACGTATTGACCATTTTCAACAAGAAATTATGCCATTTTGACTTTCAATGACATCGCCTTCACTGAATTCCTTTTCTTCAAATCAACACCCTGGGATATTAACATTGAAAAACTTCTTCATCTACAGAGCTCGATTCATGAATGGGATGGAACCCGGATTATTTGTCGATGGTCATTTACCTGGCACTTATGCGGCACAAATGTTGTCTGCCACTTGAAAGCCCAACTCTGAATATGGGCTTTTACAGGTTGCTCTATCTCCAGATCAATTATCAAGTTTAATCTTGTGCAATTGTCAGCCAACAAATATGCAACATATGAAATGTTATGATGAAAGGTAAGTAATAAATGAAGCAGCTGAAGGTGGTGGCATGGGCTGAGCATACTTCTCTGAAGGAAGTCTTACTTGTGTACACTGAGGTTGTGATTGCTTGCAATCCAATAGTGCCTTTCATCACTTCCAGTTGTCCCAAAGCGTTTCATAACCTCTGAAAGATGACACATATAAGGCTTAAGAAATACAGCACTGGAGTGTCAGCCTAGATTTTTATGTTTGTGTTTATGGGCCCACAATGTCCTGACTCAGAGACAAGAGTGAGACACAGCTGGCATACAACCAACCAACAGTATGACCCGAAGTAGTCCTTTTAACTCCGTAGAGATTTCCATAGGACTCTTTGGTACCATACTTTGTGGAAGCTCATGTTGATGTTGAGAGCAGCTATTCTCGCCTCACTGCGTTAAGTCTGTGAAACAACCTGGAGTCGAGTGATTCAGGTGGAATGTGAACTGAGTTTCAGTGAGTAGGTTATTTGTGAATAGGTGTTACCTGATCTCATGCATATAGAACACCACTAATACCCTCCATTGCAGCTTTGCAACCTTTTTCATTGTGTTTCCCCCACTTTGATAGATTGTCAGACAGAAACAGTCTCTGCACAAACCAGTTTTTCCACTGTTGCTGAAATTATTGAAGCTTAGATAGATTTTCAGTAGTTTGCCACTGTATGCAACCAATAAAAAATTCAGAAAAAGAAAGACAGAGATAGACAGTCCAAGCATAAAATGCCGTGGCAATTAAGCTACTTATTAATTGTGATTGAACTCTGCTTCATGTGTCAGCGGTCTGGCTATCTGGCATCTCTGGTATTGCCGAACGGTAGTACTGCACGAGCTGTAATTTCCATATGTTCAAATGACACTGACTAGTCAATCATTTTTAGCCTCAAGTTGTCCCTGCAAAGATGCATAATAATATTCGGCACTATTAAAATCTATCAATGTGATACTTTTTTTTATGACACATTTTAATGCTTTTTTCATGAACTTGCTTCTGACTGGTAATTAAATCACCTGTCGTTTTTACAGGACAGCACTGGGAAGCTGCAAGTGCAATTTGCAACACTGTTTTGTGACAATTTCTGCTCCTTCCTTCCTTCCAGTCCAGCAGTCCTTCTGAAGTGTTGTCTCTGCAATGCTGATAAATCAATCCATCAAAAAAAAATTCCTCTGTGAAACTCAATCAGGAAAGGTCATGTTGGCAAGTGAGGAACAGATTAAATTAGCATAGAATTAGCCATGGAAAGTGAGTTCTGTCAAAATCATCATACTGCACAGCACAATTATAATATGTTAATTATGCATTTCATTAAGGCAGTGCTCTTTGAATTCTAGATGAAATGTCACTGGAGTCGGCATCCGAAAAGAAATGAAGATTGCAGGACTAAACTTCCCTCTATAATGTGTGACACCTTCACGTATCAAGTCAGGATCAACTCTGCATAATTCTGTTGCAGCCCTTTAAGCTGATCATCTGAGTAAGGACATTCAATGCTGCAAGTGTCTCAGCAATCAGTCATAAATGGTGCAACACATTCTTCTTGGGAGGTGTTTATTAAAATGAAGGACAATGGTGCCATTGAATTGAACTTGTGGTGGAACCAATAAGGATATAGGAATGAATAGGATCCCTAACAGTAGTAAATGTTAGGCATTGGCATTCTAAGTGATAAATTAAATCTTTGTTTTAACTTTGTCTGCAGTCACCTCTATTCTCCTATCTTGCAAACTGTAATAATTCACACCCTGAACTTATCTTCCACCTAATGATGCCATCAAAGACATTAAAGTTAGATATGATTTTTAATTTTGGACTAAGGTACATTTATGTCAGGTGAGAAAATCTAGTGTTCCTGAGGGAGCACACTAGCAGCAGAGTTTAGCACTGTAATGAGAATTGATAAAATGTTGATGAAGATCACTTCTATTTCCTGTTTTAATTCCTGGGTGGCTGTCCACATTTCAACAATTTATATTTTACAAGTAAATTCAGACAAAGTAATATCTCAGCTTCTTCAACAATGTTGGGACATTTGGAAAAAATTTCAGCATGAAGTTATAAAGCGGTGGAATTCGGGAACAAAAATCAAATAATTTAAAACTTATAAAAAAAAGCATATTTCACTAAAGTTCAATGGAATTTGTGTTGCAGTAATCACTATCAAAGTAGTTCAGTCCCAGAGCTGCTACACCCAGGCATGGCCCTTACCCACACACTAATGTCTGAAAGCTGGAGTGTGTCATTTGCATTAACAATGGACAGTGGTACCTATTTTCTGCATCTATGATTTCTCCCATCAGTTCTTCTAGTCTGATTTTCTTCTGTCAATTTAGATGATTTAGTGAAAGCAAATCCATACAAAATATGTTACATGCTAAGTAAAATTACGCTGATAATAACTAGAATGCATAACTTTTAAAGTAAAAATTTAAATTTCAGTGGAACATATCTCCAGGTTCATCTAGAAATATACCATCAATTTATCCTTCAATATATGGGTCTACACCTTTGGCCTTTCATGTGTCATTGGTTTTCCTCTTCCTGAGTGTGAAGGAATATTGTTCATTCCTATAGCTTAAGGTACCATGCTTGTGTAACTTCTTGAGTTGTCAACTTTCCAGTGGCTAAACTAATATCTTTTTTTTAAAGCTATTGGTAAACCTCTGGCAGCTTTATATATTAGTACACATGTTGCTTTCAGGTGGCATCTCTTTATGTTGGATAGTATCAGCAGGCTTATTTAACCATCAGAGAGGGAGGAAGAAGAGGTACTCCTCATCTTCAGCAGAAGTTGCTGGACTCCAGTCATGAGTGGGAACCTGAGCTTGTTCTTAGCCCTGGAAAAACAGATGCCAATTCTGCCAATTTACCCAGGCTAGCAGCAGCTAACTCAGCATAATCCTGGTTCACCCATGTCTGTATAACTTAACTGATCACTGCATACACAACTGAGCCAAGGAAATCCAGAATGGCTATTCAGATGCTGTCACTTCCAAGACTATTGAACACCATTTCAGGAAAAAAATTCAAGCCAACTAAACTCAAAAAAAATCTAGTGCGCGGTATTACCTTTTATATCTGCAGAGGTAATAAGACTCCTTGTCGCTTATCTGCAAATATCACCATGCTTTCTCATCACGGATAAAATGCGTCATTGACCTCACTGCGTTTCACATTACTGTGACAAGTGACTACTTTTACTGATGTGTCTATTTGGGAGAATTTTGACCAGGTTACTCATCCACAGAGAAGTTAGAACAAAAAAGAATGCCAAGTGTCATCACTGACATGGAGGCAAAATGTAATGTTACAAGCTGCAATTCTCTGTACTACAGCTGCATGCAGCACACAAGGTCGGGAAGAAGGTTCAGCTTGTAAGTAAATTATTAACATTTAACATTTTAAAACAGGGCTGAGTTCCCCTTTTAACATAAGCATCACAGTAGATTTGATCTGTCAAGTACCATCTTTGATATTACTCATTTGTCTGCTGTCTCAGCAATAATGTCTTCATGTTCTGAAATGTTAGAGGTAAAGAGTTTCTGACTTGCAAGGCAGAAATTCTTGATGACACATGGACTTTAAATCCACTCATGTAAACAAGGCTTAGAGTTCACACTTTAATCACTGTTCTCATGAATGATTTCGTACACTTACTGCCTTTAAACTGATAATCCGAACTTCATAGCCCTTGGACAGAGCTATGTAATTTGTAGAGTCGCTTGTGAAAGCACACTGCCAACCCAACCAGGGCAAGCACAGCTGTTTCATTCCTGTACGCTAGTCATTTTGTCCCAAAATGTTTGAAGGCTTTAGTTTATCCGAGGAGATGACACTTAGATTTGACACTGAGGAATTCACATATGAACAGTAGGCTACAATTCAATTTAATACTCCACTTCAACTTATGTGAATTCATCATATAGGTCCTACTGTCTACAGTAAAACTGTGGCAGTGTGATAAAGAGGTAAGCACTCATAACCCAAGAATTTGATAGAAGTACCCAGATGACATTTTAATGTAAAATGCAAACCAAAAATGGATTACAATTGAGGGTTGAATACTATATGACTTTTATTTTGCAGTCTGACAACTGTGTTATCATTGTGCACCAATAAATGAAAGAATGCTGAACAATGCATTTATCAATAACCTACTACAGGCTGGCAGCGATAAGGATGGGGGCAAGTGGAGGGAGGGGAGCATAGCCGGGAAAAACTTGTAATACTGTAATTGCTATCACTTGCTTCTGACCAGCCTTTAGGTCTTAAATTGCCTTTCAGTTTTATTATCCTTAAGTTAGATTATCCCAATTCTACTACAGTATGAATGGTAGAAATAATTGAAGACAAACTAAATTTAAAAAAATAGAATGAACCATATTATACACACCATCAAATTGCTTAAGGCAATTATTTAATCACAGAATTCTACTGACGTTCAAGCTTTACTCTCAAGGTTTAGAACATCATCAGAACTGCCTAATTGAATTACGGTCAAGTAACTCAATGTTTTTCCTATGTGTAATATATAGAATGTGATAAATAGCTTCATAGCTCTGATATAAAAACACAGCTTTGTCTTGGTATAGTTTTGCCACTCACCATGTCAATGTTATATATACTTCCTTACATCATTTACTGATGCCACGTTCACAATGGTTCTGTCTATTCAAAAATTATATAAAAATGACTCTTCTTCAGGTTCCTCTCTCTTGCTGGTAGTTGAATGCAATTTTGCATAGTTACTTACAGCAGTACTTTTGCAATGAGGTTTCACTGCTATGGGATGATACTCTGTAAAGTCCCAATCTTTTTTAAGGTGACTGATCATAAGTCCACTTATTCAGGAGCATGCACTGGATGTGCCACACATCTTGCTGGTGGCTGTGTTTGGAGTCAGTGTTCTTTTGCTAGGATCCAATGTTGCAGACATTGTGCAGTTAGAGGGGTGACATCCCCTATCTACACCAAAGGAATCCGATGACATTGTCACTGAGTTTGGCTCATTAAGCAAAATGAGGCAACAGGACATGTACACTGGTTTGCATTCTTCTTTGTTGTCATTGATTATCTCTCAATTTGAAGATGACATCCACTCAGGGTCACGAGTTCTGCTAGGGGTCTTCATGTGACAAAATGGGCAGAATCTCAAGTGGCAGATCTTTCGCACATGGGACAGACGATCCTTCTAGGAAATGGGATCCGGACTGCAGGATTTGATTCCTTTTCATTCTTTCTCTGCTGCCACTCTGCCTCATCATTGAGGCAATTTGATTCAAAGCATAATATAGTTTAATGGACAAACTGCTGCCATTTTAAATAATTGTAGCGAACTCCTCCCAGTCATTAATACACAGCTCAAGCACAGTTTCAGGTCTATCAGAAATATTTTCTTTGCTCTCTGCTGGAATATAGCTCATCTGTGAGTTGAGATAACTGGACATGGTGGGGAGATGCTTTTTGGTCATCCAGACTTAGTGCCCAGACCATCAATGCCTGAATGCATATGGAACTTGCTTCAAGAAAGATACTAGCATTTGTCCTTTCAATTAATCCAGAGGATATGCCAGAGGCATTGTTGATGGAATTATTCTAGTACTCTTGTATTGTAGGGTTAGCCCACTTGTCTACATTGTCAGCTACTTGGAGGCATGAGTAAGAATGGAAGATACTGTGGTACACCAGTGAGTCTTGCACACATTGAAAACTGCAGTGTATTGCTAGTAATGACTCAGAGGAACTATTACAAAGTTTGCCCAAATGATATATATTATATATATATATATATATCATACATACTAATTAGAAAGATTCAAGGAAGAGTTCAGAAAAATGGCAGTAAGACAATCTTAGAATTCAAACAATCTGAATAAACCACTTTTCATGCCTTGGGGTAATTTGAATGTCTGAGTTATGTAAATTCTAAGTGAAAATGTCCCTCCCCCCAAGGGGCTTGGAATACTGGGTAAAACTATTCTCCAGCTTTTCGCATTGAATGTATTTTCCTCTTTCTTTTTGAGCCATTGGCTGGAAGTTTCCAGACCTGTTTACGTCAGGCAGGTTCAGTGACTGGAGTGGAAAATATTGCGAGAAGTGCAGAGTCGCATTTTACGCCACCTTCCTCTTGTCAGTGACGGACAGTGTTTCCCGAAGTTGAATGTCGGGAACATCATTATAATAAATTAACATATCATTGTCAGGCCTGTATGTCGGAATCATCTCCCATGTCAAAAATTTAACCCACGGCAGCGGGCAACCCTGACTGAACTGGTTTGCTCACTGAGGCTGGGACAACCTTTACAGTGGCAACTTGGGTCATTGAGTTTCTAAACTGATGGCAGCCTGGGTGAATCAGAGGCCGACCCACCAGTGGTATGTCATGAGACCAGTGACTTTAACATTTTTTTTCAAACTGTTCCACTATACAGTGGAGAGACCTACTATTGCTGTCAGTAGCTTTAACGTTGCTTTTTCTACCCATCGGCCTTTGCTGATTTCGTGGAAAATCCCAGCCTCTAATTTGAGTGGCACTGCAAGATGAAAATGCCAGTTGTCTTTGCTGAGCAGACTGAAGAGGGCTGGAATTTCTCTGCATGTTCTTTTTTTTAACGCACCCATTAATACGTCCGTGCCAAATTGCTGTGTGGGCTGTTTAAATGCAATTTTCCAATGGTTTAAAATTTAGAACTAAAACATAGAGTTAAAAGCTTTGCTCTAAAGCCAAATGCAAGAAGTATTCCATGACCATATTAACCTGTTACTAAAAAATAGCATGCAAAGAAATTTCAACCCAAGGAATGAGAACATCCTGGAAAGCCCTATCTTCACATGCTCACGCATTCTTTGGAGCAGGTGCCTGCTAGCTATTTGGCAGCCACACTTGCAACATAGCCAAGATTAGAAATTTGCCTTGTATGGAATCCCAGGATCAAACCCAAATGTTAACACTCCAAATTCTGTTGATAGCCTATTCAATAATGGAAATTGCTGCAGTGGGGATGGGGTGAGGGGACAGGGTGGTGAACCCAATTGTAATGACTCTCTCTCAGCTAAGGCCAGCTTGGTCAGTGGTCATATTATGGACCTTCCCAGACTGTATAATTCATCCAGCGGCTGAAATGGTCAGAGAAGGCTGACAATGAAGTATATATTCTCCCCTGAACTGTATTCATTTAATTAAGTTTTACTTTTCTAATAATATCTTCAAAGCTGTACTGACTATAATTTTGAAAAAAGTTTTCACTTAATTTTGCCTTTTCTGCACAAATTTATACCAGAAACAATCTCCATATTTTCATCCCCATCGCCCCTGCAATACCATGTTGGGAAATCATCACCTGTTATACACTGAGCTTTCAGGCCCAATTTCTCATCCTTCTATTAATGTTACACACTCATCAGTTGTGTGGATAGTGTAATGAAGAGAGGTTGTGTACCAGTAATAATACTGGATGAGGAAGGCTATTTATCTGTCACAGTTAGAGCGTAATGAATGAGTCAATTATTTTTTTGGCTGATCTGTGTACAGGGATTACCCACATCACTTTGCAGAGTACATAGTTAATGGGTGGCTGTTCTCACTAGGTCAGTCCAACCTTAATCCAAGTTGACTTTGGGCACTGCAGCATTTCCATTGGTGACACTGAATTAGCTTTAGATGATGAATTAATCAGAATCATACAATTTAATTTTTGAAGGACCGTATACAAGTCATTGTGGTACATTGAGCTACAGCCTTATTTAGTGTTATTGGTAACACCCTTTCTAACAATGTTTCTTTCTACCTGTGATTGTAATAACCCAGAAGCATGTAATTATTTAAAATGGGATGTATGGTATGCACTACGTTTGTGTAATTCTGAACATTAATGATGATGGTTGAGATGTTCGATAAAAATCTCCGTCTTCATTCATGGCTGAGATTCTACAGTGTCGCTGAAAGTGAACGGAGTTTTGGTTCGAATGCAAAATTCTCCATTCTCTCTTTCAGTGGGGTGAGCATGGAAAGATCAGAGATTCCACCCCACCCCCCCCTCCATCATTTATGCTATGCCAATTTTTTTCCCCATTTCTTCTGAAGAAGTCCATGCGTCGGGTTACACTTTCAAGGGTGTTAACTTCCACAGGTACTCATGGCTATTATTATTCACATGTGAACTTTGGCTCAAGTGCCAGCAGGCTTATTTAATCCTGTGAGGTAGCAACCAACCCTGATCCTGTCTTCACCTGATGTCCATATGCAGACAGACAGGTGTCCAAGGACAAGACATGTCAAAGTGGCCTCACTATCAGTTGGCATCAGTGAAGCTTATTTAACCATGATTTCGCATTCATCAAAAGTAATTCAATCATACCTGAATGAACAGCTGAAAGCTATCATCATATTCCATTCAGCATGGCTGGACTATTAGGGATAACCTTATGTGGTCATAATAATATGATTGCACTGTTGAGGCTGTAATAATGGTGAAGGTGGTAGGGCATGAGTTGCACAGTGCTAGGTTTCAAAAGGAAAGTTAATACAAAGATATAGCCTGAAATATAAAAATTACACGGTGCGAATACATGGCAATAATGATTATGTTTGCATTCTCCTGGAAAGCTGCGGGACTGAGAGATTGACAGATCCCACCTCTGATTCTTCAATCAACTATTTCTCTGTTTGCCAAGACTGTGCGTATGTTAGCCCTTAATTAAAATGCTGCACTTCTCCAAAAAAATTTAAAGAATCCTGGCTAGAGTGCTCATATTTTCAATAAAGTCTTAATATACCGAGCATGACAGCTGTGAAACTTTAGTTAGCACTGTGCTGAAAACCTGAAGAAAAGGTAAAATTTAATATTTCTTCACATGATTAAAAGGAATGAGGAATTTATTTTAGGTTTCTTCTCAAAATTTAATGTTCCACTGTAAAGAAACTGATAAAAATTAGTTGACCAAAATTAAAACCAGGAAGAATGAGCCTTGTGTGGCACGCTGGCAGGAAAAGTGCTGATTTAAATCAACTATTTTTCCCTCTGCCTAACACAAAACAAAAGGCCTCCCATATCAATGGAGAAATGTGGCGCCTATAAAGCAAATAGTTGGACAGTTGCGGTGGGCTTGACAAAACCTGCAGGAAGTCTCTGGGGGAATATTACCTTGCTCATTATTTCACTGATTGGCTTTATTTCGTCCGAGCCTCTGCTGTACAATTCTCTGACAGCTGATGGGTGGCTTGCTGAGCCAATCCACCAGCTGCCGTCCAGCTCTGTCTCCAGGCTGCAGGGAAAAGCAGCTCTCGTTCCTCTACCCTCCCTGACTCCTCTCCAGATCATTACACATGACAAAACAACCATCCTAATTATAAAGAGCTTTCCCAGCTCTGTCATCGTGACAATTACTGCACACAGAGCTCAATATTCGCCGTGCTGCACATAGACACTAATGTATTGCAGCAGTTCATTTTGATGGTGCTGAATTGTTCCCCTGTGAATCTTTGGTTACATTTTGTTGGAATTTTTTGCTGACAGGGTTCAAAAGTTTAAGACTCTGGTGACAGAAGAGTGATTGCTGTTTAACTGAGAAAAGAAATTAGTATAAGACATTTTTTTTTGGACAAGGAGGAGGGAAAAAAATCTTGCAGTAAATAAGGTGCAGCCCTTCTTAATAAAACTAGATTCTTTGGTCAGTACAATTATTAAAGTGTTTGCACAGATCCATTTCCTTTTTGTCTTGTTGATCAATGTATTCAACGCTTTTCTCTGTCTCTTCCCCAAGATTATTTTACTCCTGAGGAGTCAAAGCTCTTGAAGCAACATTAGAAGTTTAATCGTGCCATTCATAAAATGTTAATTATGCAAGTTGCTAACCCCATTTTCTTATATTCTCAAGTCAGCCTTTTGTGAGGCTGCATTCAATACTCGCAAGGCATTAACTTCTGAGCAGCAATCACTATAAAGCAGAATTTTGAAGTTTTCCATTTCTAATTGGGAGTGAAAGGGGCATGTTTATATCTCTAAAGAAGCTTTGTACGACTGTCGTTCTGTAAACAGTCAGCAGTTCCTTTAATTGCAAAATCTGCTAATTGGCAGGTGAAACATTATTGAAAATTTATCAGAACAACAACATACTCATTCTCAGGTAATAGGCAGAAGAAGCAGACAGGTACAAGGTCAGATCCGCTGGATCTGAGTTACTTCACATTTCTGACATATTCACATGCAAAAATTGATTTAGACTAAAAAATGTAACATCATTTGCATTGTGTATGCTGGTAAACACACAAGCAGAACTAAATTCAAGCAAGGGTCTGGATTTGATATATGCACACAGGTTTAATCTGCATTCACTGTTTTTAAATCTCAAGATGGTCCAACATTACAGATGTTGGATTCTTCAAATTGAGCTGAATTCTGAATTGACTTTGTTGAATCCATTTACATTTTGTTTCCAACTTTTATTTAATGCAAAAAGAAACTCCTTTATTGTTCCCCATTACAATACTGTCTGCTATGGATTCTCCTTCAGCCTGGCAGCAGGTTGGTGACATTTCTTTCTAACTGCTCGCGATTTAGTTTTAAGATTTAGCCAACAGGAAGCACAGTTCTTAATGCAAGATGTTCCTCTCAGCAGCGCAGCTGAAAACCTACACATCTTATCCTAAATGCGAAAGGTAGATGTGACACACAGGCAGGCTTACACTTGAATGTCTAATGAACTGATCAGTTGACTGCCGCAGAGAAGTCAACAGCTATGCTGTAAATTGGCTCTAACTGACTTAGCCAACTGTTTTACGTAAAGAGAGATTACAAAAATAATTGTTCATTATAAATGTTAGCAATGATAAATATTATTATACTTTCCGTATGTCTGCTTTTCATTAAAGAGCAGTAAGAAGTGATGTGATTTGGGCTCAAATCAATTCTAGATGGAGAATGAATGTACTCTCTGTTGACTGTAAGAATTCTACGTAAGATGAGTTTGGGCAATCTCAATTCAATTCTTATTATACCATGGTACAAGGCTTGTGTTAATTTAGCTTGAATTTAGCAATGTCTGCCAGAAAGACCATAGGATAGTTCGTGCAGGATTTGGAAATATCCCACTTGGCATAATAAGAGAAGTTTTATTGAGGTTAAACTAGGCACCATTGACAATTAAAAAATGAGAGCTTTACTTATCTAGTTGTATTATACCTGACCTAGCAATACTTTACGTTGATACTAGCCCCAGATCTTTTGCACATTCAGAGCCATTTAAAAATGGTAGGAGGGATCTGATTTCATAATTCTCACTCCCTTTCCTGGCACCCTCCAATTTTTGCTGGTGTGTGATAAGGGTACAGAGAAGTGAGCCCACACCTTGCATTCCTGACCTGGCCATTGTGGGGTTAGGTGTTTCCGAACTCACATGATTTTCATGGAGTCTGGCTGGTTTCTGAATGGTGCATGGTCCATGGCTCCTCAAGTGGTCATGAACTAAAGTCTGTATTCAGGAACATTTAAAAAGTTAAGCTCGAAAGGTCTTAGTCATGACCCTGTGCCATTTCTGTGCCCACTCCATTCCAACTCAATGCCAGCTCATTCCTGCCCTCACCCCACCCCTTCCTCACCACTCATTTGCTTTTCTGAACAAAGTTGTTAATTCATTTAAAATAAACAGGCCAATATCTTTATTAATGTAAAGAGGTTTAAAGGAAAGCACCAATGGACTGGTTAGCAAAATTGAACAGCAAAATCTGATCCCTGTGTATGCTGTTAATAACAGAAGGCCATATTTGAATCAGTACCTGCACCATTCTTGAGTGGTCTAGTTGCAAACTCAAACAATGATGGCACCCTCTGGCTAGCTCAGTAGTATGTATCATAGTATGAACATATTCGGAAGAACTATTTTTCGTGAATAAACCTCATCTTAGTATGATTGCATTTGCACGCAAATTTGTCCAGTGTGATCATCTCTTGACTAATTAACTCTGCCGGTGCACAAGACTTTGACGTTGGTTTTATATTCAATTAGTTCCCACTTTGCACATGTGGGAATACAGAAGTCAATGAACAACACAAAACATAAATAGTACACGAAGAAGTAAATATTGTCCTTACAAATAATAGGCTATTCAATAAACAGAACTATGAGTCAATTTATATATTGTTCATTTTATTTGTTACAATATTTTTTTAAAGTGGAGAAATTATAAAGTACAAAATGGCTCCTTTGCTTTGTTATCATTTAATTACTGCAATCAAGTCAAGAGTTCAGGAGAAGTACCCCTCCTAAAGCAAACATGAGTGAAAGACAAACATTGGATATTGTATGTTCACCCTTTTGTCTGATTAAACAAATTCACTCATTATGAAATAGTGTTTTTGTGTTAGAAGGAATAAGCTAGGAAAGCCACAGTTCATTTTCACTTCAAAGGGGACTATGATACGCAAGCAATGTTACATTGCATTTCAACATTGGATGTACCATTGCCTTCCATTTATTTACAAACTAATAACAGTTTGTTGAACACTTTTTACAAGAAGACAAGATTGATTTAGCCTGTTAATATGAACTTGAGATCAATTGAATGGGGGTTCGACGTAACAGTAGACTATCAACGTGGCCTAAAGATTGGCTGTTCTGGAGCATTGGTTCCTCAATTCTTTGTGTATTAAACACCCTTTACAATTCATAAAATACATAATTTTTATTGCTTAACTCAATTAAGAATTATCATGTGCACATTTATTGCCCTGGCAGTATGTAAAATAAAATCTCTGATCAGTCTCTCTGGTGACATATGTCTTGTGACCAAGGAAGGTGGCCGAGCTGTTGATATGCTCTGAAGCCCTCAGTCACCTTGTTCTAGCAGCTGGTTGGTACACAAGAGGAAGCTGAAGATGATTCACCTCTGGCAGCTCCTTCAACTTTACCTGATATGCAAACTGGGAGAAAAGAAAATTTAGCGTTAATGTTAAAGGTCCCTTAACCTTAATCATTTGGATGGATGGGGAGGGTAGCATTGCGGCAATGTTACTGGACTAGCAAGGCTCGGACTAATGCTCACGGGACATGAGTTCAAATCCTGCCATTGCATCTAGAGAATTTAATATATCTGCACTAAAAAGCTGGTCTCAGCAGCAATGATCATGGATTGTCAGAAAAATGAATCTGGTTCAGTAACATCCTTAGGGAAGGAAACCTGCCATCCTGACCTAATCTGGTCTACATATGACAATGTCATTGACTCTGAATTGGCCTCAGACCTTAGCAAGCCACTGAGTTGTATCAAACTGCTACAGAAACATTAATATAACAATGAAACTGGAAGGACTACTGAGTACCAACCTTGTTATTACAAAGGCACATATTGCCCAGTTATATAAGTAAAAGTTTATTTATTACTGTCACAAGTAGGCTTACATTAACCCTGCAATGAAGTTACTGTGAAAATCCCCTACTCGCCACACTCTGGTGCCTCTTTGGGTACACTGAGGGAGAATTTAGCACGGCCAATGCACCTAACCACTGTGTCTTTTGGATTGTGGGAGGAAACCAGAACACCCTGGGGAAACCCATGCAGACATGGGGAGAAGATGCAGATTCTGCACCCAAGCCAGGAATCAAACCTGAGTCCCTGGCACTGTGAGGCAGCATTGCTAACCACCAAGCCACTGTGCTACAAGGTTGCTTTAAGAGTAGGCCGCATGATTTGATGGTGATGTCATTGGGGTGTTTTAGTTTCAGTTTGTACTTTGTATGGGCAACTTTGAATAAATCTGTTATTGTTAGTTTGAATCTACATATGCAAACAACACTTTTTTTGGTTTAAAATCCACAACCCTAAACATAGTTAGGACATTACACCCTGCAGGTTTGAAGCCTTATGCCAAAATAAGGAGAGCAACCTCACAAACAAGTCAAGCAACAGCCTGACATATTCATGCTCACTAGATCATACCTTAAAGCCAAGATCCCAGACTCCTACATCACCATTCCTGAGTATGTCCTCTCCCAGTGTACAGTGGTGATGGCATAGTTGCGTACAGTCTAGAGGAAATGTCGCTGGGTGTCTTCAACATTGATTCTGAACCGCATAAAGCCTCATGACATATTGTAAGGTATAGGCAAGGAAGTCGCTGCTGATTGCCACCTATCATTCTCCCTCAGCTGATTAATAAGTACTCCTTCATGTTGAACATCTCTTTGGAAGAACTACTGACGATATAAAGGGCACCGAATACACTGTCCGGTTTGACAAAATAATGTCAATTCTCAAGACAAGCTTAGAATCACCATTACTGACTAATGGCTGAGTCCTGAAGGATATTTTTATCAAATGAGATCTGTGGCTTGTGGTGAGACAACCAAAACGTTCTTGTCATCAAGAACCAATCTGTCACAAATGCATCTGTCCATAACTGTATGGATAAGAGTAATCACCACACAGTCTTGTGGTGTTGAAGGTCCATCTTCGTATTAACGTCATTCTCCACCTTGTTGCATGTCATTGCGACTGTGCTAAATTGAATAAATGCAGAACATATCCAGTGGCTGAAAACGTGGCATCCACGAGGCAGAGGAAAATGTTTCAAAAATTGTGCTTAGGAGGTGGGTGTCATTGGGAAAGCTAGCATTTATTACCCATCTCCTACTACCTTTGTAGAGCCAGTGATGAGCTGCCTTTCTGAACTGCTGTAGTCCATGTGATGAAGGAGTTCCATAGTGCTGTGAGGAAGGTAGTTCTGGATTCTGGCCCACTGGTGGTAAAAGAATGGTGATAAGAAATGGTGATAGATACTAAGTCAGGATCGTGTATGGCTTGGAGGGAAACTTGAGTGATGGTGTTCGCAAGTGACTGTGTCCTTGTTCTTTCAGGTGGTAGAGGTCACAGTTTGGAAGGAGCTGTCAAAGGACCCCTGGAGAGTTGCTGCAGCACATCTAGTACAGGATACTTACTCCTGTTGCCTTGCATCATTAATGGAGGAAATGAATGTTTAAAATAGTAAATGTGGTGAGATGGGGTGGCAATCAAACACGCTGCTTTGTCTTGGATGGTGTTGAGCTTCCTGAGTCTTGTTGGAGCTGCCCTCATCCAGGCAAATAGACAGCATTTCATCACACTCCTGACTTGTACCTTCTACATGGTGGACAGTCTTTGAGAGTCAAGAATTGAGTTACTCTCCACAGAATTCCCAGCCTCTGCCTGCTCTCATAGCCACCGTATTTATGTGACTGATCTGTTTCTAATTAATAGCAATCCCCAGGATGTTGATAGTGGGGGATTCAGTGATGGTAATGCCATTGATCTTCAAGGGGAGATGATTAGATTCTCTCATGTGGGAAATTGTAATTGTCTGGTATTTGTGTGCCACAAATGTTACCTGCCACTTGTGAGTCCAAGCCTGAATATTGTCCAGGTTTTTCTGCATTTGTACAGAGACTGTTTTAGTATCTGAGGAGTTCCAAATGGTGCTAAACACTGTGCAATCATCTGTGAACATCCCACTTCTGACCTTATAATATAAGGAAGGTAATGGATGAAACTATTGAAGGTATTTGGGCCTGGAACACCACCCTGAGAAATTCCTGCGGTCATGTCCTGGGACTGAGTGGCTGACCTCTGACAATCACAACCATATTCTTTGTGCTAGGTATGACTCCAATCAGTTCAGAGTTTTCCTCCTGATTCCCAATAACTCCAGTTTTGCCAAGGATTTACAAAGAGGATTGCATTTCACTAGAATCTGTAACTTCATTCTAGCATTACCATCAAGCCAGGAAATCAATAAGGAGTGTACGAAAACATACCAGGAATGTAACATGGTAATCTGAAGCTACAGGCCTATGTGTATGCTAAACAACAGAAGCAGCAAGTCATGACAGAGCTATCCGACTTCAATCTTACCACATCCAGTCATGAATGACAGCAAACAATTAAACAACTAATCGAAGGATGAAGCTTCATAAATATCCTCACCCTCAATGAAGGGGGTGCTCAGCACATTAGTACAAAAGACAAGGTTGAAGCATTTTCAACCACTTTTAGTCCGAATTGCTGAGTGGATGATTCATCCCAGGTCCTCCTGAGGTCCCCAGCATCACAGATGCTTCAGTGAGCCTTCAGCCAGTCTGACTCACTCAAAGTGATATCAAGAAATGGCTGAAGGCACTGGAGACATCAAAGGCAATGGGCCCTGACAACATCCCAGCTTGAAGACTGGTGCTCTAGGACTTGTCATGCCCCTAGCCAAGCTGTTTGAAAACAGCTACAACACTGGCAGTTACCTGAAAATAGCTCAAGTATGCCCTGGCCGCAAAAAGCAGGACAAATCCAATCTGACTAATTACCACCCTGTCAACCTACTCTCAATCAACAAAGTGATGAAAGGTTTTGCACCCAGCACTAACAAGTGGCACTTACATAGCAATACACTATTAACTGATTCCCTGTTTGGGTTCTGCCAGGGCCATTCAGCTTCAGACTTCATTATAACCTTGGTTTAAACATTTACAAACAAGAGTTCCAGAAGGTAGGTCAGAGTGATTACCCTTAATATTATGGCAACCTTTAACTGAGTACTGCATCAAAGAGTCAAAGAACAGTGAGCCCGTGGAATTCATTATCACAGGAAGTAGTTGATGCCAAAACATTGAATGCATTCAAGAAGTGGCTAGAAATAGCACTTGGGGCGAATGGGGTCAAAGGTTATGGGGAGAAAGCAGGATTAGGCTATTAAGTTGGACAGTCAGCCATGATCATGATGAATGGTGGGGAGAAGGCTCAAAGGGCCGAATAGCTTCCTTCTGCTCCTATCTTCTATATTTCTGTTTCTATGTTTCTATAGCATCAGGGGAAAATTGTGCACTGGCTGGAGTCCTATCTAGAGCAAAGGCAGATGGCTGAAGACGCTGGGGGTCGAACATCTGCAGGCGACCTTGAGGCACAACCATCTCTGACTGCTTTGTCAATGACCTTCCCTCTGACCTCAGGTGAGAAGTGGGGATGTTCACTGATGATTGCACCATGTTCGGTAGTATTTGTAATTTCCCCTCAGTTTATTTGATATAGTTTGAATGGTTATTTATCGATTTCAAAACAGGAGTATTCATAACTCCTCTGATACTGAAGCAGTTCATGTCCACGTGCAGCAAGATCTAAAAACATACAGGTTGGGCAGTCCATTTCATCAGCACTTGATTCGCCATGTTGAGCATTCATTCTCTCTACCATTGATGCACAATGGCAACAGTGTATATCATCTACAAGATGCACTGCACCAACACCCAAGGCTCCTTTTGACAGCACTTTCCACACCCAAAGCCTTCTACTACCTCTGCAACAGCAGCAGGTGCCTTTGAACACCTACATGTAGATTTCCTCCAAGTCATGCCCCATCATGCTAAAGCACTGTTCCTTCACCATTGCTGGGTTAAAATCCTGGAAATCCATCCGTAACAGCACGGTCGATGTACCTATATCACATGTTCTGCAGTCATTCAAAAAGGTGGCTTACTATAACTTGTAAGGAACAATTAGCGATGAGTAATAAACGCTGGCTTTACCATTGAATCTCACCTGCCATGAATGAATAAAACAAACATTAATTCTGACTTTTAAAACTCGGTGGTGGTGTGTGGGTATAGAAACTGCATTCCACCATTTTGTTCCCTCATTCCATCATCTGCTCAGTAAAACCTAGGAAGCACACAGAAATCTCCTGAGTTATTGCACATTCTGAGGAATGTAATAAATAATCTTGGCAGGGTATTCTTTTGTTTGTGTGAAAAATGCTTGCTGCAACCCCCAAGAGGTTAATTCTGGACAGCTTTTGTTACCAATAATGTGACTGTCGCTGAAACACGAGCTGTTAAGCAGAAGGTGGCCATTAATACAAGTTCACTATCTGTTTTCTTTTTACCTCTGTGTAATATACAGTTTTATTTTATATTATTAGTCAGTAAAAGATAGGCAAAGTAGTTCTCAATTGTAAGCTGCACAGTCATTTCTCATTGAAAATTGTCCGTACTCCTGTTCATTCCTATCAGGTATCTAGCTTCTGCACTGAACACTGTATCCTTTCGAGCTCACAATGCTGTAATAAATATTATTATACAGTATTCACTATTTTATGTGCTAGTTTTCCCAATTTAGATCTTGGCAAAGTCCTTAAAAAGGATAAAAGATATCCTAGTAAAACTCTAGAGTGAAAACTGCTTTTGCACGCACGCCTTTTTAAGTGAATATTTTCTCAGTTACTCCAGAATAGATCCAGCAGGTTTTCATCCTGCATCCCCGGGAGATGGTAGCATTTTGGAGCATTAACCCTTTGTTAGTGTGCAGCTACCTTCTGGTACAATGGGATATCTCTGGCATCTGGGAATGGTACTGACACGTACAAATAATAGCATGCCGTGTCTCTGTGTGTATCACCAATGAAGTTCATGCGAAATGGAATCGGCTAACTTCAAAACTGATAACCAGCTGAGCGCGAGTTCTGGTAATTCTTCAGCCAACCTTAAGAAACCAAAATGGAGCTCTGCTCAGGACATTTAGGGAAAATCAGCAGTGAAGATTCAGAATAAGAAGGGAATAAAGAGGAATCTGGACATGTAAAGTGTACGTGGTCAATTCAGGACAATTTTTGGGAGCGGATGAAATATAAGTTCTAATTTGAAGCTCAGATACACTTAAATCCAGGTATTATCATTCGAGATATTAGCTGGCAAATACTTAATGCATTCATATGACATTCCTTTGTCTGTTACTTCATGCAGGCATCAACCCTTTTATTTTAAATAACAGACAAAGGAATGTCACACGACCATATTAAGTATTCATCTGCTAATCTCACCAACAGTAATTTCAAGACCTTGCAGTTTGATGAAGGAATGAGTGTCAGACACTGAAAAATATGTGCAGTTTCAAACCATAGAACAGAATGGAGTTGGGAGAGATGGACAGCCCCAGATGCTCACACACCCGTCCTGCTTTAACCTCCTCAAAATGCAGAGAGAGTGAAAGTGCACTTATATTTTAGACTCGCGGATAACACTATTGAATCACCTTATTAAGTTTTAACAATATCAATGTTGTCCCCTTTCATTCCCCCTAATGCAAGCTTCGGTTACTGCTATGAAACACAAAAGAAATGCTCATTCAACTAACTGTCAGCAATTAATCAGAAGAAAAACTTCCACTCTATTAAATAAGAAGCATATTATGATGATTTTAAAATGAAAGGATTCTTATATGTGAAGATTCTAACCAACGTACAGAAAAATGTTCAGAAGCTGCATGCTATTACCTCAACATTTGTCGAACTGATGAACATTAATTCTTAATATTTAAGTGCAGGTCATGTGACTTTCTTCATTTGCAGAACATTAAATGTCACGTGACTTGAAATTCTAAAATTTGCAATCTTTTGCACTCAAACTTGATAAATTTGGAATATTATATTTTCCTGTTCCATCATGAATATTTTATGCTAATCTGATATGCTGATACGCCTGGCAATCCCAGCCTTGCCAATATGGTAAAATGGTGACAATATTGGTTTGTCCCTTGATGTCATTACCCAAGTAGTCTCTCTGGTAAAGGAGCCTATCGGACAATCCGTGCAATTGTTTCTATTGTAACCTCAAAGGCTTCATTAGAGATTAATTGTAGCTGCTTGGAGGTTTCTTACTCCAGTTCAAAAGAAGCCAGCATGAACGCTCCCATTACATTCTCTAAATCTCTCAGTAGCATATTTATTTGCTATCACTATCCTTCCCCTCTCATATCTGTATCTTTTCCCATTTTCTGTACACTCTCCTTTCTGTAAATCGATCCTAACGTCCTCCACTACTTAATCTTCTGAGTCCGAGTGGCAGAGCAGTTAGCAGTGCTGTCTTACAGCGCCAGGAACCCAGGTTCAATTCTGGACTTGGGTGACTCTGTGGAGTTTACACATTCTTTCTGTGTCTGCGTGGTTCTCCTCTAGGTGCTCCAATTTCCTCTCACACTCCAGGGTTGTGCAAGTTAGTTGGATTGGCCATGCTAAATTGAACATCAGTGTCAGGGGCACTGTAGGGATTCAATGATTCAATCCATCAGCTTTGTTCTCTCCACCATACCATCCTTGGACTTTCCTCTCCCCACTGCCCCCTCACTCTTGCACCACACCCTGTCTCTCCACCAACATCACTACCACCTTGACTCTCAGTTACTTTTCCCAAAATTCTGCAGGAGGCTCAGTGATAACCTAGATTCTCAGTACTAAGTTGGAAAAACAGCAATTTGTTTATGAACTGCCACATATCACCTGAAAAGTAAACCACAATATCTGAGAAACCTGCAAAGTCAGGAATGGGCTAAGACCAGTGAATTCAGGACTGTGTGTATGGCGGGGGCGGAGGGTGAGGGGATGGTGAGTGAGCACAGGTGGCAGAGGCTCAGCTGGTCATGGTACCAGATTTGCAAGATTTGCAAGAGTTGCAAGAGAGCAAGGCTGCTCAAGTTGGCTCAGGACTTGGCAGGTAAGCATTATGGTGGTGCAGTTAGTGCTATCAGAAGAGGTACGTGCATCTGAAGTGGGGCAGGATGATCTGAAGCCACTGATCAAACAGAGGAATTCTATACATGGAGACAAGAAGCAAGCAGCAAAGGGAGCAGATCAAGCCTTTTGGGAGCAATGGTGAGTGAGGAAATTCAAACTTAAATTACATTACATCGAAATAATACTTATCTGTGCAGCAGGATGTAAAACGTTACATGAATTAATAATAAATAACTTAAATAATAAATAACAAGGACCTACAAATTCTTACAATCTACTTATAATGGTACTTGTATGAAACAGACCCTTGAGATGATGGAGTTTGGAGGTAAACTATATAGCACTGGGGAATTGAAAGTAAGTATAATTAAGGAATCTAAAGCTTACAACTGTTGGGGAGACAGTTGTGTGGTGATAATTCACTGGATTAGAAATCCAGAGATCCAGGCTAGTGCACTCGGTACATGGGTTCAAATCCTTAGCAGTAATAAATCTGGGATATAAACATAATCTCAGTAAATATAACAACTGTTGTCAAATCCATCTGGTTCACTAATGTCCTTTAGGGAAGAAAATCTGACATTGCTACCTGGTCTGGCCTAATATGACTTCAGATCCACAGTAATTTGGTTGACTCTAAACTGCCCTCTGTAATGGCCTAAATACATGCTAAGTTCAAGGGCAATTAGGGATGGACAACAAATGCTGGCCTCACCAATGACACCCACATCCCACAAATGAATAAGGAAAACACTTACAAAAGCTAGATTCAAAACTGGGGAACAAATTTTGACAGCCGTTTCTGGTGCTAACGATCCTTTGAGTTGGCCAAGATAAGAGTTTTGAGCAGAGCACATATCGCATCATTTTGGTAACGGAGTTGAAACCAATGCTAGGACCATCTTGAGGTTCAATATTCCGCTAATTGCCACTTAAAATGGCTGTTCACAATCATTAAGGCAACATAGCATTTGCTTAAAGATAATTGGAATCAGGGATTAGAATCACGCAGAGCACAATTGAAGATGGCTTTGGTTATGGAGGCCAAACATCTCAGTCCAATCATATTGCTGCAGATTTTCCTCAGAATAGTTTTCTAGGCCCAATTTTCCTTCCATCATAATGGACAGAAATAGAAATATTTGCAGATGATTCCATTCAGAACCTATTAGTTACTGAAGCAGTCTCTGCCTGTGCAAGATCTGGACAATATTCAGACTTGGACTGATAAATGGAAAGTAACATTTGAACATACATTGCCCATCTCCAATAAAAGAGAGTATAATCATCACCCCTTCACATTCAACAGCATTACAATCACTGAATCCCCACCATCTACATCCTGTTGGTTTGCATTGGCTAGAAATGTAACTGGATCAACCATAAATATTATGGCAATATCATTGCCATAATATTAATTGCTAGCTAGGGAAGAAGCTAGCAATTCTGTGATGAATAGCTTACTTCCTGACTCCCAAATTCAATCACTATCCACTACACACAAGACAGAAATGTGATGGAAAATTCTCCATTGCCTGGATGAGTACAGCTCCGACAACACTCAAGAAACTTGCCACCATCCAGTACAAAGCTTGTTTGAAACCCCATCCACCATATTAAACATTCACTCCCTTCACCATTGATGCATAATACCTCACAGCTGCAAGGACCTGGGTTCGATTTCCAGCTTGGGTCACTGTGTAGAGCTTGCACGTCCTCCCTGTGTCTGTGTGAGTTTCCTTCAGGTGTTCCGGTTTCCTCCAAAGATGAATGGTCCAAAGATGTGCAGATTAGGTGCATTGGCCATGCTAAATTGCCCCATATTGTCCCAGGATGCATAGGTTAGTGGGATTAGCAAGGTAAGTATGTGGGGTTACGAGGATAGGGACTGTTGTCGGTGCAGCCTCGATGGGCCGAAAGCCTTCTTCTGCACTGTAGAGTTTCTATGAATGTAGAATCCTTATCATGCAGAAGGAGACCGTTTGGCCTACTGAGTCTGCACTGACCACAATCTTACCCAGCCCCTATTCTCGTAACCCTGCTATTCCCCCTGACTAAATGGCAATTTTGCATGACCAACCGGAACCAGTAGCAGTGCTAACCACTTTGCCACCACGCCGCTCCAACACTATGTTTGTGCAGAATAATGCCATTTTTAAGCATCTGCTGCCAAAAATGACACTGCTTGGATTTGGTTGCAAACATGAACAGTTTCTCCATGGCTTTCCAGACACGAATTCTCATGCCAAAAATTAAATCCAACATCCGTAATGATTTCAAATCTAACTTTTGCAGCAAATATGGCAATATTTGTTTTTTTTCCTCCATGTGCAATTATCATTAACACAGTTAATTAGGAGTAAATTCAGGTGAGAAAGAAATCCTGAATATCAATCACATTCACCTCTCCTGTCCCCCCAATCCTGTCAAAGTCCCAATCCAAGAGCAATCTTCATCAAAGTGTAGCACTTTCAGGTCAGCTTGTGGTATATTTATCAGGATTCCCCTGCAATTCGCTGCTTCACTGCTGTGCTTTTTATTCCATAGAATTTAAAAGACAACAGCTAATTACTCCAATACTGTTTCATGCTGCCAACATCCTCTTTAATTACTTTATAACATGATTTGGGTCAGACAGAGGGCTGATTAGGACTCAGTGTCTTCTCCGCTGAAGACCAGATGGAACTGAAGGTCACAATGAGATCCTGAAGGTTCTCGTCAGCCTTTAGCTGGGGTCCTACCCATGGTATCACTGTACTGTAGTTATTTTCATGAATAATATCAAAGGATATTGTTGTAAACCAATCACTCTTTTGGTTGGTTTATGATCTATGACTTTCATCTTGATATCATGGAATTTGCAAAAATGATACAAGTTAGCACTGAAGCCAAAATCTGCCAACTTCCACCCAAGGGCCTCCAATGAGTTCCATTGAGTTCTGTGAATGGAATGGGATGCTCTGAACCTGGGGTCCGGGTCCATAGGACTCTTAAATCGACCTCGCAGGTGGAGGAAGTGGTCAAGAAGGCGTACGGTGTACTGGCCTTCATTAATCGAGGAATAGAGTTTAGGAGTCAGGAGGTAATGATGCAGCTCTATAAGACTCTTGTCAGACCCCAGTTGGAGTATTGTGCGCAGTTCTGGTCACCTCATTATAGGAAGGATGTAGAGGCTATTGAGAGAGTTCAGAGGAGATTTACAAGGATGCTGCCTGGATTGGGAAGCAGGCCTTATGAAGATAGGTTGAGGGAGCTGGGACTCTTCTCACTGGAGAGACGTAGGTTGAGAGGCGACCTGACAGAGGTTTATAAAATGTTGAGAGAGATAGATAGGGTGGAATCTCAGAGACTATTTCCCCGAGCTGAAATGGTCACTACGAGAGGACACAGATTTAAGGTGCAGGCAAGCAAATACAAAGGAGATGTCAGAGGTAGGTTTTTCACTCAGAGGGTGGTGAGTGAATGGAACCGACTGCCGTCGGAGGTTGTTGAGGCAAACTCACTGGGGTCTTTTAAGAGACTTCTGGTGAGTATATGGAAAAGAATAGGATAGGAGGTTATAGATAGGTCTGTGGATTGGTAGATGTGATCGGCGCAACTCGTGGGCCAAAGGGCCTGTTTGTGCTGTATTGTTCTATGTTCTATGTTTATATTTCTGATCACGTCAATTTTGGCAGTTCAGTGGTTAGTACTGCTGCCTCACAGTGCCAGGGACCCTGGTTCAGTTCTGACTGTGGGTGATTGTCTGTGCGGAATCTGCATGTTTTCCTCCTGTCTGCATGAGTTTGCCCTGGGGTGTTCCGGTTTCCTCCCGCACTCTAGAGATGTGCGGGTTAGGTTGACTGGCCGTACTAAACTTGCCTCTTAGTGTAAGGGGGATTAACAGGGTAAATACATGGGGTTACGGGGATGGGGCCAGGATGGGATTTGTTATTGGTGCAGGTTCAGTAAGCCGAAAAGGCCTCTTTCTGTATTGATTCTATGATTCCTGGACAGATAATGTGGCATATGAGATTTAGACCAAGGGCTCTTACTTCCCTCAGATCCTTCATAATTTCTCGGAGCCATAGAGGTTTACAGCATGGAAACAGACCTTTCGGCCCAAATTGTCCATGCTGTCCTTTATTTTTAACCCCTAAGTTAGTTCCAATTGCCCACGTTTGGCCCATATCCCTCTATATCCATCTTACCCATGTAATTGTCTAAGTGCTTTTTAAAAGACAAAATTGTACCCATCTCTACTACTACCTCTGGCAGCTTCTCCCATCCTTTATGTGAAAAAAATTGCCCCTCTGGACGCTTTTGTATTTCTCCTCTCTCCTTAAACGTGTGCCCTTTAGTTTTAGATTCCCCTACTTTTGGGAAAAAGTATTGACTATCTAGTTGATCTTTGCTCCTCATTCTTTTATAGACCTATATAAGATCACTCCTCAGCCTTCTATGCTCCGGAGAAAAAAGTCCCAGTCTATCCAGCTTTTCCTTAAAACTCAAACCATCAACTCCTGGTAACAGCCTAGTAAATCTTTTCTGCACACTTTCTAGTTTAATAACATCCTTTCTAAAAGGTGACCAGAACTGTACACAATACTCCAAGTGTGGCCTGACCAATGTCTTGTACAACTTCATCAAGACGTCCCAACGCTTGTATTCAATGTTCTGACCAATGAAACCAAGCGTGCTGAACGTCTTTTTCACCATTCTGTCCATCTGCAACTCCACTTTCAAGGAGCTATCAAGCTGTACCCCTAGATCTCTTTGTTCTATAACTCTCCCCTATGGCCTACTATTAACTGAGTAAGTCCTGCCCTGGTTCAATTTACCAAAATGCATCACCTCACATTTATCTAAATTAAACTCCATTTGCCATTCATCAGTCCACTGACCAATTGATCAAGATCTTGTTGCAATCCTACGTAATCTCCTTTACTGTCTACTATGCCACCATTGTAGACATTAAAGGAGGTTATCTAGGATTGCAACAAGATTTGCAAACTTATTAACCATACCTACTAAATTCTCATCCAGATCATTAATATAAATGATAAATAGCAGTGGACTCGGCACCAATTCCTGAGGCACATTGCTGGTCACAGGCCTCCAGGTTGAAGAACAACCCTCTACAGCCACCTTCTGTCTTCTGTCATCAAGCCAATTTTGTATCCATTTAGATATCCTGGGTCGCATGAGATGTTACCTTATGGTACAACCTACCATGTGGTACCTTGTCAAAGGCTTTGCTAAAGTCCATGTAGACAACATCAACTGCACTGCCCTCATCTACCTTCTTGGTTTTCCCTTCAAAAAACTCAATCAAATTTGTGAGACATGATCATCAGCAACACATTTGCAGCATATCAACATTCTGCTACATAGAATTGCAAGAAATGTTTGATAGTTGGCCCCAGATTCCTTTTTACAGCTGTGACTGAACATTCCATGTGTGCTTTGGTTCTAATTGACATAAGGAATGGGCAAAACATAGAGTTAGGCTCCTTAAATGGCTGTCTTTAGAAGTTAACAAATCCTTTGCAAACTGAGAATCTTACACAGTTTCTCTTCAGTCATAGTGAGGAGTGGTTAAGATTGAGATTTACCATTTAATCTTCATGGCGATTAATCCCAATCCCACAAACACGGTTGTAATGTGCAAGAACCAGTGCATCCCATCTTTTTCGAGAGACTTCACGATAAATTACTAACTCAAGGGGATGTAGAAAAAGTGAAGCGATTGGCTTTATAATACTTCTAATCTTTGTACCTCAATATTGATTGAGAGTCACAGGCAGAATTGGTGATCAGTGAGAAGGCCTGCATTGAGGATGAAGACCATTAGCCTAAAGCAGTCACTCCTTGCTTGTAAAATCATTTACTATCCATAAGAAATGCCTCAACCACAACAACAAATAGCATTTATATAGTGTTCTCAATTTAGAAGAACATCCCAAGGCGCTTTTCAAAAATTGTGATTGAAAATAAAAAATGTAGTGTCAAAGAAGGAAATATATAATCCAAAACCTTGAGTGAAGAGATTGTTTTTAAAGAGTGCTTTGAAAAACAGAGAATGAGATGGAGAGAAAGAAGGAGTTTCTAGAACATGAGGCTTACATTGTCATCAAAAGTAAAGGGATCACACAGGATACCAGAGTCAGAAGAACAGAGAGTTCAAGAGGGCTGGAGAGGGTTACATCAAGATAGGCAAAACAAGGGGTTTGAATTTGGTGCGTATGTTTTGCATGTGCGATCTGTAGGCCTGGAAGGAGCCACGATTTCTGGTTCCAGCCACCATTGCAACTGACACACAATTATAGGCTGGCTGGACAATTCAAGGCCAGTGTGAAACGCAGCCAGACATAGAGTCAGTGCTGCTGGTGGAGGCAGCAACCTGTCAGGCACTGTGTCCAGTGAGGATCCAGGTGGCACTTCAAATAGAACAAAGGCTGGCAAGAGTTGCTGAGAGGCCAGCGGAAGCTGATCAGAATGAAATATAAACTGTGGCAGCAATTATGGCTTCAACATTTACAGAGCATGCCAGGCAGAAGGGCAGTGCCAGTGCGAAGGCCTGGGCAGAGGTGGCAGCTGAGGTCAATGGGCACAACATGATGTGCCACACCTGGATACATTGCCAAAAAAGGTTCCATGCCTTCTGTGCTCAGAAAGGGTGAGTACTGAGTTGGCATGGCCCAATGTGCAAGTCTGGCCATCCATGGAGGTGTTCATAAAATAGTCTCAAAAGGCAAATACACACACATATTATATATATATATATATATATATATATAGGGCTGCATGGCGGCAGAGTGGCTAACACTGCTGCCTCACAGCACCAGGTTCAATTCCTGTCTATGTCACTGTATGGAGTTTGCAAATTCTCCCCATGTCTGTGTGGGTTTTCTCCAGGTGCTCTGGTTCCTCCCACAACCTGAAGGTGCGCTGGTTAGGTGGACTGACCATGTTCAATTGTTCTTTCATGTCATGGGGACTAGCTGGGCAAATACATGGGGTTACAGGGATAGGGCCTGAGTGGGATTGTTGTTGGTGCCGGCTCAATAGGCTGAATGACCTCTTCCTGTACTGTAAGGATTCTGTGATTCTACGGTACTGGTGCGTGTTCAAGGTTTCAATGCTCTGAATATTCTTTATGTTTTTCATTGGTGCAGGCCTCAGCAGTGCCTTATGATAGACAGTAGAAGCAACAAACTTTAATCCAGAGATTGTGAAGCAACATTGGGGTCACGGCATTGCCTTCTCAGAAAGGTGTGTTGTGGAGATAGTGCTCTTGCATTGAGTTGGAAGGCAAGCCTTGGAACCTAGCTGAAGGAATGTTGTATCAAGGCCTCCTGGTTTGCTGTCTTCCTGAAAGTTCATCACATCTGCCTCCTTACCCTCTCCTTGTACCTGCATGGCTCCTCAGCACATGCATCTGCTGAATTTTCCTCTGAAGTGTGTGGAGCTGTCTCGATATCCTCATTCTTAATTGCGTCCCCAACCCCACACCTCCCTGCTCCTTGCCGATGCCAGATTATATGAAGCATAGCAGACCCATGACAATAAATAACACTTGTTCTGAAGGGGATATTGCTGGATTAGTCTAGAAAGCAGAATGTCTATTGTCTACTAAACCATTGCCTTTGTTAAGGCATGACACCAATAGTATCTCCCTTCTGCTTCTATCCTAGGGTTCTAGAGTGGTGCCATCAGCTATCTTTTAAATGGATACTCTTTGTCACCTAGTCAACTAGCCAACCAAGCTGGAGCCATGAATATCCCTGGCACCTGGGAGTGTCACAGAAATTACGCAGCATGAGAGCTGCCTGGATACCAAGCACAGACTTGGAGACACTGGGTCTTGTGTTTGAATACTATCTGTATGGAATGGTAATCCTTCTTATTGACTAAGGCACCCAGCTGAACTGTTACAGCTTTGCTGGGCAAATGAGTGCAGCTTGTGGCAGCCTGGATGTGGGGCTCCCAGCAATAAAACAATGGCCCAGTGGTATTACCGTTAGACTATCCACTAGACTATTAATCCAGAAACTCAGCTCACATCCTGGGGATCCAGGTTTGAATCTCACTACAGCAGATGTTGGAATTTGACTTAAATTTTAAAAAATCTGGAATTAAGCATCAAATGATGACCATGAAAACATTGTCGACTGTCGGAAAACAAAAATCTGGTTCACTACCGTCCTTTAGAGAAGGAAATCTGCCATTCTTATCTGGTCTGGCCTATGTGTGACTGCAGAACCACAGCAATATGGTTGATTCTCAACTGCCCTCGGGCAACAAAGGGTAGACAATAAATGCCATCCAGTCAGCGATGCCCCTGTCCCATAAATGAATTAAAAAAAAAGCTGCAAAGCCTCTGGTCTGCTCAGCTTGATAGTTTGGTCCATTCAGTAACAAATGAATGTGTGGACCCACCTGAAAAGAGCATCAGGTACGAGCTTGATGCAGTTATGGACAACTGATTGGGACACTCCACACAGCTTCTTGCAATGATCTGGATACACAAAAATTGAAGACAACTGTGACTTACAGTGTCACTGGCATTGGGTGTCCACCCACACAGCTAGAGGTGATCACTAGCCTAATCATATGGCATAATGATGTTATAGTGTCCTTAGAGAGGCGAATCTCCCTGTAATACTGGAGCTTGTACATATTGAGGTAGCTGGATCACTGCCTGTGATAGCGGGAGAGTGGCATCTTCTGCTCTCTTTGCTGGTCCTGGTACCTGCAGACATCTCGTCTCCTTTCTACTCAGTCCCTCGGATGAGATGCCTCCAGCAGAGTACACAATCCCCATCTGTTGAAATGTAGATAGCACTGCCCTGTGCACTGAAGGTTATATTGAGCAGAAATGCTCCAATAGAGTTGACAAAACAAGAGTCCTCAGACCAAGGCTAACAAAGCAAATGCTTCAGAAGAAAACAGTTTTTAAAGCTTATTTATTAGTGTCACAAGTAAGCTTACATAAAGTTACCGTGAAAATCCCCTAACTGCCAGACTGGGGCACCTTTTTGGGTACACTGAGGGAGAATTTGGCATGGCCAATGCACTTAATCAACGTGTCTTTCAGACTCTGGGAGGAAACTGGGGCGCCAGGAGGAAACCCGCAGAGACACGGAGAAAATATGCACACTCCACACAGACAGAGACCTGAGCTGAGAATTGAATCCAGAACCCTGGCACTCTGAAGCAGCAGTGCTAATCACTGTGACATCGTGCTGCCCAAGGAAAAGGTCTGAAACTTCAGACTAAAGCAACAGCAAACTCTCACCTGAACTGCTTACAACTCACCCACTTTTATACCACATCTGGAAATGAAAAGTGAAAATGGGTTGGCTGTTTGCTTGTGTTACCCATGCAGCAACCTAAAAATTGCATGGATAACATAAAATTCTAGCCAGTTGCCCTATTAATTGCCAGAACTGGCTGATTAATTGTTGGCGGGCACATTGCCAACTCCTGTATGTGCCGGTTGGCCAAAATATCACGCAGCAGCGTGATGATGTTGGATGTTTTGTTGCGCCATTTCACGTTCTTCTGAGTCAGCAGTGTACCTGAAAATAACGCGTCAAAGTTCTGGCCATGAAGAGAATAGATTTCTCACTTGTCCTACAAAGAAACTCTCACTCTAACACTAAATGGCAAATAGATATCAGGAAGTTCAGGACCATCCTACTTGATGCCAAAGAATTTCCATAGCAACAGTCAGGAAAATATGATTCAGAAACTGATTAACCTCCGGATTGTGAAGCAGGTGCTATCATATTTCAGTATCAAACAAGTAGTAAGCATGGCAGCTGCATTACGATGATTTTTCATTATACGGGTAAACAAACCATTTTCAAAAGCAGAAGCACCAAAAATCATACTGACCCAGAAATTTGACCCGCACAGCCTTGGGTATCAATAGCTTCCTAAACCTCCAATATAGCAGGAAGTAAGTGAAGACCCATTACAAGCTGCAATGGTGCCACTTGCCACTTTCCCTTGTAGCACAGGGGAAATTCTCTGCTCAGTCCTTTCTGCAATATTGGCTTGCCATGAGGCAATTTGTGCCAACTATCTGCAGAAAAACTGGGACTAGTTGTGGTCCAGCCATCTGTCCTGCAGCCCATCACGAACAAGCTAAGCATTTCAAAATATGCCCAGTTGAATATGGAACTAATATCTGTCCAGCCATTCCCAATACCAATTCATAACCATCCCTCTATCCACACTAGCCCCATCACCTCACACCCAATCCCAGTCCCTGCCCTCTCAGATTGCCAGGACCGCTATCGCCCCTCATTCCTCAACCGATTATTGTTAGTTCCCTGATCTGGTCCATCCCAGTTTGGGTCTCCTTTAATCCCTTTGCTGAGGATTGCTGCTGGCATAGCTGTGGCCAAATATGTTTACCAGAACAATGTCTGGGGATTGATGATAAGAGGCCCAACAACCAGAATTAGTTCTCCTGGTGGACTTGTTCAGATCTCTAGGTTATTCATTGCAGAATATCTAACAGACTCCACTCTGAACAGATGTATCCCAGGACGCAGCAAACTGCAATTCCAGAACACACATTTGCTCAAGTCTTCAAGCAATTGCTTTGTTTACAAGTGAAGGAATAGATGATATCTGTTACAATCCTCACTGATACATGTCATGTTGAATGACAGTCTGCTCCGAGCAGCTAGCCTGACAACAAATCCAACTAAGCACTCGCAGTTTGTAAATGAGCAAATAACAGCAGTCAGCACAATGTAAGCAATGAAATAATGCAGATCTGCGTAGCCCTCCACGCAGATTGAACCTAAGGTGATTTCTTCAGAGTTCTGATGCACCGACTCTCTGTGTAGGATTTTTGCTAATCAGAAATACCCTGTGGATCTGTACAAATGGTGGAAGTTTGGCCCTCATTTCAGACAGATCCAATTTCTGTCAGTGGGAAAGGAGGTCGGGCACAAATCACACAAGGTGGAATCCTGGATTCAGCAAGATCATTTGAACTTTGTGCTGAGTTCAAACAGACCCCATTTTGGCTATGGCAAAAATCTTAACCTACAGTGCAGGAGTCACAAATTGATGGAGTAAAAAGAAATATTCTTAAAGGATGGATAAGTGTTATAATTCAAAGTTTCCTGAATGCCCCACTCTAAAAACAGACAATAAAATAGGCAAGGTTGACAGTAAAAGTTAAAAAATCTACTTTTGGACTGTTTTGATTGACAATTCATCTGATGTAGATTAGAAAAAACATTAACATCTATTTGTGAAGTTTCAACAGAGTTGGCATTTTCCCAAGGCCTATTATTATGTCATTAAGAATGTTTGGCTGAGTTTTAAAAGCTGAAATCATCTCAGCAGGGTTTTCTGAGTTCACAGTTTTAGGCAACTGCTTAAATAAGCCATTAAAGGATTAGCTGTCTTTGATGTTGATTCTGAATAGAGGCTTGTTTATTTTATAAGAGATTATCCATTTAAGGAAAGTTAAAAAATGTTAGTAGATTTTATAAATGAGAACTTTCCCACTATCAAGTGTGTATAACTGAGAACTGCATAAGATTACAAGTAGTTTACTATTATTTTCTCCACATGGAGATCTAGAGTTCTGTTCAGGTAGATCCCAACTTGAGCTATCTGCCTCAGTGGCAAACATCTGGCTCTATTCTTCTGTAAGGAAGGTTTTTAGAAGTGTCTTGGAATACACATCTAGCCATTTAAGTTTTGCAACAATCCAAACACAAAATTCAAATTTAAGATCTTGTGACAAATAATTTCAGTACAGAGTGAGGTGTATCAGTTCCACTAGGGTCTGCAAATTGGCAATCTTAAAAGCAATGAAACAAAAATGTCAAAGACACAGTTCTTCATTTGAGAAACATTATTTTAATTTATGAACAGGGCTCACAATTCTTTCCACTCTCTTTGTTAACTTTGTATTTAAAATTTCTTTAAAGTGGTTTTGTTAGCTCCATCACAGGATGCTATCATGCAATCTGTTTTTTTAGTTCATTTATGGAATCTGGGCGTCACTGACTAGGCCAGCATATACTGCACTTTCCAAACTATCCTTGACAAAGTGATGTTGAGGCGCCTTCTTGAAATATTGCAGTCTGTGCTGTGTACATACACCCACAGTGATGTTAGGGAGTTCCAGGATTTTGATCTCGTCTTAGTGAAGGAACGGTGATATATTTCCAAGTCAGGATAGTGTGTGGCTTGAAAGGGAACTTTCCCCAATGTTCCCATACATCAGCCTCCTTTGTCCTTCTGTCTCGATGATATGGTCATGGGTTTGGAAGATGCTGTCCAAGCAACCTTGGTGAGCTCCTGCAGTGCATCTTGCACACACTGCTGCCATGGTGCATCGGTGGTGGGGGGAGTGAATGTTAGTGGATTGGATGCGAATCAAGCGGCTTTCTCTGTCCTGGATAGTGTTGAGTGTTGTTGGAGCTGCACTTATTCAGAAAAGTGGAGAGTATTTTAGCATAATCCTGACATCCATAATAGATTGCCTCCTTTGTTGACTTATACTCACTCAAGGGGAAAGGCTGAATACAAATCTCAGTTAGGACAGTGGGTCAAATTTTGGCCACCTCCACCATATTTCCTGATTGGCCTGGATATTGCATTCTGTGATAAAATATGGACGCTTACCTCTGATCTTGGTGAAAGCTACCCGTAAAGATTTAATGATCTATGAGGCAGGCATTTCCCTTTTTTCCATCCCAATTTGAATCTTGCCCCAAATTAAGGAGATCTCTTGGCATATGGCAGCAACGATACCAGCAAGCAGGTAGGCAGCCAATCACATTAAAGTGTTCACACACAGCAAACCAGAAAGTTAGATGCAGTAATTACCCTTCACTTTGAATTTAACATTTTAAGAGAATGAAATAAAAGTATGATTGCAGTAGAATCGAAACTAAAGATTAACAGATGTCTAAGGGAAGAATTTTTCATGTTAAAAACATATGTGGAATTCTTTAATCATTGCAGAGACATCTGATATTCCACAAACACAAAATTAGCTTCTCAGAACCACTGAGGATGTTTGGTAATAATTATTAAGATAATACATGGTTAATGATACAGTTATATCTCAATGGACAAGATGTAGCTTCTCTTAGGGTTTTCGCAAGAGTTAGACTGGATGTTTTTATCCATGTTGGTCCCCCCATGCTGACACTATGTTAAGAAAGCCCACCAATGCCTCTACTTTCTCAGAAGACTAAGGAAATTGGCATGTCCGCTACAACTCTCACCGATTTTTACAGATGCACCATAGAAAGCATTCTTTCTGGTTGTATCACAGCTTGGTATGGCTCCTGTTCTGCCCACGACTGCAAGAAACTACAAAGGATCTTGATTGAAGCCCAATCCATCACGCAAACCAGCCTCCCATCCATTGATTCTGTCTATACTTCCTGCTGCCTCTGAAAAGCAGCTAGCAGTAGCAAGGACGCCATGCATCCAGAGATACTCTCTTCCACCTTCTTCAATCAGGAAAATGATTAGAAGTCTGAAGTCATGTACTAACCGACTCAAAAACAGTTTCTTTCCTGCTGCCATCAGATTTTTGAGTGGACTTACTCACCCGAGCTATGACTATAACACTATATTCTGCACTCTCTCCTTTCCTTCTATATGAATGGTATTCCATGTCTGTACAGCATGCAAGAAACAAAACTTTTCATTGTATACTAATACATGTGACAATAATAAATTAAATCAAAACAGCACATCATATCGAAACACATACGCTAACTAAGAGCAATTTTTGGAGTTCAATGTTATTCTGCTCAAGTCTGAACGCTCAAATTTGATGTCAATTTCAGTGGAGTAATGCAAAGAGTCTGTTATTCTATCATTACCACAGTAAAACCTGGGTCATTATGTTTATTCCACTTGGAACCAATTGTTTGAATATAGATTCCAACACTGGAACATCATCTGATAGACTTTTTAATGTTCTTGAGGTCATATTACTGCTTTATTCATTTATTGTTGGTTACTATTTCTGTTCCGCTTCATCTGGCAGGTCTGTCATATGAGGAGACGCTAAGTCGGTTAGGATTATATTTATTGGAGTTTAGAAGAATGAGAAGGGATCTCATAAAAACTTATAAAATTGTAATATGGTTTGACACAGTAGATTCAGAAAGAATGTTCCTGATGGCATAGGATCCAGAATTAGGTATGATAGTTTGAGGATAAGGGACAAACTTTTTAGAACTAAAGTGAAGAGAAAGATTTTCATTCAGAGGGTGGTGAATGTGTGGAATTCACGACCAAAGAAAGTAGATGAGGCCGGAATGTTGTGTGATTTCAAGAAGAAATTAGACATAGCTCTTGAGGCTAAAGGGATCAATGGATACAGGAGTGGAGGGGGTGGAAATCAGGATATTGAATTTGATGATCAGCCAAGATAAAAATGAATATGGAGCAGGCTTGAAGGGCCGAATAGCCCACTCCTGCTTCTATTATCTAGTCTCTGTGAAGAATACAGAAAGTGGAAGAAATCATGACACATTCAGGACAATATTTGATTCTTACAGTATCATTAATAATATTATTAATTTGATATGATTGCCTCTACCCGTGGAAAGGCAGGTTGAAAGCACAGATGTATATTTTAATAGATTAGGCATGATACTAGATTTCAACAGCACATTATTTTGTCTAGAACAGGATTAGCAAATAAGCATAGAATGTGGCACTCTTAATTTGCTATTTTAGTTGAGCCATCAATGCTAATAAGAGCACTCTAAGCAGTATAACAATGGTATAATACCATATGACAAAAGCAGATCTTTCATCCTTGTTTAGAAAAGAATATATATCTGCATTACATTGTTTTTAATAGCTTTAGATGGGAAGATATTTAAAAACTAAAGCCGTAAGGAAATTGCTTAGTTTCTGTGTTGGAGTGTGGACAAAAGACAAATCAGAACGAAGTTAAGATTGGAACTGACTTCCCTTTGCCCAATTTAATACAAAGTTGTTCGTAGTTTGACCTGTGAATTAGCCAGGCTTTGCTAGGTACAAATTAAATTACGCATCATTAAAGCATTAACAGGCATGCAACATTTGAATGAGATGTACACATTTGTTTGGCAAGTCATTCCACTGTGTCTTGGAATTTGATTAATTGGCAGTACTTAATTGAGTAGTGTTTAAGTTGGGGCATATGCAGAAAATTCCTTTTTTTCCAGGTTGTGAAGTTGAATTCTATGAGGCTGACTGAGGAATTAGTCCACAAATATACATAGTGTTTAAGAAGTTTATTTGTGTCACAAGCGGGATTACATTAACACTGCAATGAAGTTACTGTGAAAATCCCCCAGTCGCCACACTCTGGCAGCTGTTCGGGTACAGTGAGGGAAAATTTAGCATGGTCAATGCACCTAACCGGCACATTTTTTGGACTGTGGGAGGGAACTGAACACCTGGAGGAAACAAACGCAGACACAGGAAGAATGCGCTGACTCCGCACAGGCAGTGACTCAAACTGTGATCAAACCTGGGTCTCTTGCACTATAAGGCAGCAGTATAACCATAGTGCTGCCTCTATTATTGCATATCAGGATATCTACAAAAATTTACTAACAGTTTAATAGATGTTTTCTAAAGAACATATTTTAATTCTTGAAGGACCAATTAGGTCTTTATTGTTCTATTTGTTACAGAAATTATGTGCTTTCTCTTTCTATACATTATCTTCCTTGTAAATAAATTTGACTACTGATTTTAACCTGAATTTAATCGTATGTCAACACTATACCTCCTGACTTTATGGAGCAAACATAGGAATATAATAGGTATCCAATGTAGTTTCTGGCATTTGTTACTGTATTTAAGTAGCAAATATTAGTACCATGGCATGATATTCCTCTCATAGCTCATTGAACTTGCTTCTTTGCCATGAGCACATGTTAAGAGCGCTGGATGTAATAGATTCAAATCTCCCTCTGGTGATACAGAGTTCAATGTTATATTGCCATAATATAATACGTTTTGAGCATTGTGACAGTGAAAATCTTCTTTAGCAATGGAATTAAAATCAATATGTATTGCATGAATAAAATGTTGCCTTCGGTATACAGGAGATTACAGTCAAGATAATGCAGTTCTTGCTAGGGACATGCTACCGACAAGGACTACTGAGGTAGCATGTTAATAATGTAGGGCAGAGGTCAATGCACAACTATAAAATCCCTATAATACATTTTTAGTGCTCCAATCAATTCCACATGCTGATGGGGTCACAGTGGACTTGGAAATAAGATGTCACCAGGTGCTTCTTGCCTGGTAGGGGTTGCAGAGACGGCTTACAGAATAAATCTCATCAGTGAATATGATCTGATATGTTGATCGGCGCAAGCAAGTGGCCATTCTTGTAAATCTTTCCAATCTGATAGCCATCAACTGCCAAAGAAATCGTCTTGAGTCGCCTGCTGCAAACTGCTGTGCACTCATCCCCTCAAAGTGGGCAACACAAGAAGAAATATTGTCAACTTTGTGTATCAATAATCACTGCACAATGAGTATGCTTGGTAACACTGCAAACATTGGTTAAATACTACAATGTCCCCACTTTCCCTTAAATACAGTTTGTAAGCTAAAATTTTGAGCACTGTAACATCTTGATGCATTCTTACACACAGGTTTTTCACTGGGTGGGCTACAGGAAAATGGTATGTATATTACTGGACAAGTAAGCCAGAGACCTTAACTAATAATGCAGAGAATGTGCATTCACTTCCTCCAGTATCGGATTGAGAAACTGAATTCAAGTTACTGGTGTTTTACAGAGGCTTGTATGCTTAAACATAAGCCATTTATCAATAAACCATAACTATCCAAGTCAGGCATGGTCTTCCTGCTGGCTCGTTCTAGATTCTACTCCTCAGATTGTTTACTATAATGTGACTTCCTACATCACTACTGTGAATGGTACTGTTCTCCAGTCCCACATTAACCCTGGCTCCGCCAAACGCTCTCTTCTTACACAAGTCAAATAAAAAAATCTGGAAATCAATAATTGCTATCAGTAAGAATGACAAGATATCTAACGATGAAAGGTTAATTGGATGATCAGCAACTCTTAAGTTCCTTAAAAAGGAAATCTGCTGCCTATCCTCAGCTTGGCCCTTGTTTGACTCCAGTCCCACACCAATGTCAACTTTCACTATCTTTTGAAGTAAGCTAACAAGCCACTGAGCCGTATTAATCCACTAGAAAGGATAAACTGCACTGCTTAAAGGAGGGTCACCCCCATCTTCTCGGTGCAACAAAGTATGACAGTAAATGTTGTCATTTTCAGGAGCACCCGTATTCTGAGAATGATTTTGTCATGTGACCTGGCTGATTTTAGATCTTTTAAACCTGATTTTCAATGAGTTTTTTATGAACCAACATGTACTATTCTGACTAAATCAGAATATCCTTTTCTTTAATTGGAATTGATATGATGCCACAGCAGAAAAATTGTGATGCTTATGAAATGAATACATTACATTCCATGTTACCAAGTTAGATATCAATTCAGAACCATTTGGAGAACGCTAACTGTTAATTCAAATCTGTAAGTGGTACAGTAGCACAGTGGTTAGTTGGCACTGATGCTCACAGCTCCAGGGACCTGGGTTCAATTCCCGGCTTGCCTGTGTGGAGTTTGCACATTCTCCTCGTGTCTGCGTAGGTTTCCTCTGGGTGCTCTCGTTTCCTTCCACAATCAAAAGATGTGTGGATTAGATTGATTGGCCATGCTAAAAATGTCCCTTAGTGTCCTGAGATGCATAGGTTAGAGGAATTAGTGAGTAAATATGTAGGGATATGGGGGTAGGGCCTGGGTGGGTTTGTGGTCAGTGCAGACTCGATGGACCAAATGGCCTCCTTCTGTACTGTAGGAATTCTATGATTCTAATTTCAGTTGACTATTTGGGTGCTGCACTTCACCCACTTGGTAAAATACCAGCTTAAGTGTTACTTAGTTATTTATACATCACAGATTTAATGAATGATTAATATTATTAGAAATACAAGGATTTGTAAAGTAGTGACAGACACTGAAGGAGATGTGCAGTGTGCCACAGGCATGAAAAGTTGGGAAATGACACCACATTCATAGTTGGGGGAAGAGATGGGATACCATGATTTCCCCTGGCATTGTTATAACTCTGATCTTTGACGCATAGTGACCCTGCTTGTCTCTTCAATAAGTAAAAGTGTGTGCATCCAAACTGTGGATGCCAAAATAGCACATCACATACAAGAACTACTTTGAGGTGGAGCAATTGTTACTTGGAGAAATGTGGTTGCCAGTTCTCATCGAGCAAGGCTCCACAATGAATAATTTGATTATTACATGTGAATGCAGGGAACACAAATTATGTCAGATAGCCCCTATTAATTTCAGTCACAGGTATTCTTCAAACTAAATGTATGTGCTGGAATGAAAGAATGCTGTCAAAACTCAAAAGTAATTTGACTTAACTCTATATAATTAAATAAAGTAGATATTGTATGAACATTAAGTGTGAGCAGTAATTCCTTCAGCACTATTGTCAGTTCTCCCAACCTAAATTTACGTAAAATACCTCGCGCAACACAACCAGCCTGAGGTGAATGAAACTGAGGGCCACTGCTGCTTGTTTTCTGATAAGCATCTCAAATTGAGCCTTGCAGCACAATACCATCTTAGTTTTGCATTTGATTTTCCTAATTTTATAGTATTATCTTCAGGGGCAAAACTCATTTATTCTTGCGGAATTTCAAATGGAAAAAAGGTGTGGCTTTATCCCAATCACGGCCATGACAGTAAATGTTGTCTTCAGAATTAATCAACTTAATGAAGAGATGTGAATTTCTGTTCCAGCTTCTAAATTATTAATCAGCTTTTCAGCATTAAAAATACAATATTTTTGAATAAATACTGCAGCTGCTGAGCAAAGCCATAATTCCAGTGCCCAAAGAGTTAATAATTCAAATGGCCTGTGGTTTATATATCACTTAAATTATCAGGATGGGAGGATTCAACTGATAAATAAGTGATGGGGCTATTAATTAAAAGTAATGTGTTTTTGCTTTTTTCTGGCAATTTAAGGATGTGCCACACTTGCTAGTTGGTCACAAGGGGAATCAAGGCAGAGGGCTTCTAGGAATGTTTTGTGTTCATCCAACCAAGAATATGTTAATGTACATTGCCCCATTACTGCACATCAGCATCATGAATAAGCAGCAATGCAAGCAAGGACCATACACTTAGCATCCTCTGATAACATATTTAATGACAGATTGATGGTAGATTTGCAAATGCAGACTGGCATCATTGTCACTAACTTCAGTTTTATTCCTGCTACGCAAGCATATTTATGTGCATAATTTGATTTCTCCACTGTGCTATTAGTACATTTTAATATTAACAATGCACTAAAGGATAGCGCTAAAGTTGTAGTGATGTTTTGAATTCATTCAACCAAACACAATGAGAAAAGATGACAACATTTTTAGAGCCACAGAGGGGTTTAGGAGATGAAAGGGATTAGGAAAACTAATCAGAATTGATTAGAGTGAGAGTAAAGTTCTATCGAGTCGAGGAAAATTGGAAAGCAAGACATAAAATGGGCAGCCACATGACTGGCCAGGGATGTCTTCACCTTCTGAATGACTGTACTGATTGGAGAAGGATGGTTAAGGACTGTGATGATAATGATGACTTGTTGACACACATTTTGCCACTGTGATAATCACAGTGAATGCAAAAAAAATCAATCCTAAATATGAGCTCCAATTTATGAATCCATAGGAAGTACAATAGCAGTGATATATGGCATTGACCTGTGCCAACACAATAAGTTGACAGAATTTAAGATACAAATACAACATCTTTATTTGTCTAGTTTCCCATTATACTTTAAACATGGATTGGGAATGGATTTTTGCAAAACAATTTGGGCTAGAATGGTGATGGGCAAACCTAAAAAACTGGTGGTGTGCCTTATGACTGGAACATCCACCTCTATTTTTGATGTCTGTGATTTTCTCGATGATTGTGCAGGGGCTGTGGGGACTGCGGTTTGCCTTACTTGCTCAAGCTTTTAAATAGTCCAATTGCATGGTTACACATTGGTTAGCGCTGCTGCCTCACTGTGATAGGGATCTGGATTCAATTTCAACTTTGGGTGACTGTCTGTATGGAATTTGCTTGTTCTCCCAGTGTCTGCATAGGTTTCCTCCAAGTGCAGCGGTTTCCTCCCACAGTTCAAAGATGTGCAACATAGATTGATTGGCCATGCTAAATTAACCCTTAGTGTCAGGAGGACTAGGGTAATTAGATAAACAGCCTCAGTGATGGCTCCACCTCCATTCCAGACCTCGCTAGCTTTAATTGGACAGGAAATCGGAAATTAGGGAATCACTCTTGCAAAAATCCAAACTTGGATTAGTTTCTCAACCAAGGTAGGCTTCTGTCAAAAACAGGTCCCCTCCTCTGCAGCAGAATTACAGCTCAGGTCAATAAGCAGACAGACTATTTCCTTTAGGTTAGAGGGAGTAGCGGGTAAAATGTGTAGGAATGTGGGAGTGGGGCCTGGCTGGGATTGTGGTCAATGCAGGCTCGATAGGCCGAATGGCCTCTTTCTGCATTGTAGGTCTACGATAGTCTATGATACTCTTTACAGTGAGAATACTTGCATACGAAAGAAGACATTTTCCTCTTGTACCAAGCAATATTCCTTTGCTATACAATGACAATGGGTGACAATGTGAACAAACTGACCCTTTCCACAATAAAGCTCTGAAAGTCTTTGGAACAGGAAAGCATTGTTAAGACTGAGTTTCAAGGCGCAAGAGTATTTTTTTGTCACATATTCCACATGTCTTGCCCTCCTCTTACCCTGGACTACACTTATATAAGTAGCTGTATGATGTAGAACATGTTTATGCTCCTGCTTCTCTCTCAAGGCATTGTTTTGGCAATTCGTTGTACTTGACTCAAGGTTATGAGGCTTATATAATGATGAGACGTGAAGGCTCAGTTAGGGCAATAGAGAGCTATAAGTCAGCCAGGAAGGAGCTAAAGAGGGAGTTGAGAAGAGCTAGAAGAGGACACGAGAAGACTTTGGCGGATAGGATTAAGGAGAATCCTAAAGCTTTTTACAGGTATATAAATAATAAAAGATGGGTTAGGGCAAGATTAGGGCCAGTCAGAGATAGCAGTGGGAAGTTGTGCGTGGAGCCTGAGGAGATAGGAGAGACACTGAATGAGTATTTTTCGTCAGTATTCACGCAGGAGAAAAACAATGTTGTCGGGGAGAATACTGCGATACCAGGTTGTAGACTGGGCAGGATTGAGGTTCATAAGGAGGAGGAGTTAGCGAATCTTGAGGGTATGAAAATTGATAAGTCCCCTGGGCCAGACGGGATTTACCCTAGGATTCTCTGGGAGGCTAGAGAGGAGATTGCAGAGCCTTTGGCTTTGATCTTCATGTCGTCGTTGGCTACAGGTATAGTGCCGGAAGACTGGAGGATGGCAAATGTTGTCCCTTTGTTCAAAAGGGGGAGTAGGGACCATCCTGGGAATTATAGACCGGTGAGCCTGACTTCTGTTGTGGGCAAGGTCTTGGAAAGAATTATAAGGGATAGGATTTATAAGCATCTAGAGAGGAATAAATTGCTTAGGGATAGTCAGCACGGTTTTGTGAAGGGTAGGTCGTGCCTCACAAACCTTATTGAGTTTTTTGAGGAGGTGACCAAAGAGGTAGATAAGGGTAAGGCAGTTGATGTAGTGTATAGGGATTTTAGCAAAGCGTTTGATAAGGCTCCCCATGGTAGGCTACTGCAGAAAGTGCAGATGCATGGGATTGAAGGTGATTTAGCAGTTTGGATTAGGAATTGGTTAGCTGATAGAAGACAGAGGGTGGTGGTTGATGGGAAATATTCAACCTGGAGTGCAGTTACAAATGGTGTACCTCAAGGATCTGTTTTAGGGCCACTGCTGTTTGTCATTTTTATAAATGACCTAGATGAGGGTGTAGAGGGTTGGATTAGTAAATTTGCTGACGATACCAAAGTGGGGGGAGTTGGAGATAGCGAGGATGGATGTTACAGTTTGCAGAGGGACATAGATAGGTTGCAGAGCTGGGCCGTGAGGTGGCAAAGGGAATTCAATACGGATAAGTGTGAGATGATTCACTTTGGTAGGAATAACAGGCATATGAAATATAGGGCTAATGGAAGGACCCTTAATAGTGTTGTCGAGCAGAGGGATCTTGGGGTAAAAGTACATAGCTCTTTGAAAGTTGGCACCCAGGTTGATAAAGTTGTTAAGAAGGCGTATGGTGTGTTAGCTTTTATTGGTAGAGGGATTGAATTTAGGAGCTGTGAGGTTATGTTACAACTGTACAAAACTCTGGTGCGGCCGCACTGGGAGTATTGCGTACAGTTCTGGTCGCCGCATTATAAGAAAGATGTGGAAGCATTGGAAAGGGTGCAGAGGAGGTTTACCAGGATGTTGCCTGGTATGGTGGGAAGGCCTATGAGGAAAGGCTGAGGGACCTGAGGTTATTTTCATTAGAGAGAAGAAGGTTACGCGGTGACCTAATTGAGGCGTATAAGATGACCAAGGGATTGGATAGGGTGGATAGTGAGAGCCTTTTTCCTCGGATGGTGATGACCAACACGAGGGGACATAACTTTAAATTAAGAGGTGGTAGTTAGAGGACGGATGTCAGAGGCAGGTTCTTTACACAGAGGGTGGTGAGGGCGTGGAATGCCCTGCCTGCAGCAGTTGTGGACTCGCCTACTTTGGGGGCATTCAAATGTTCGGTGGATAGGCATATGGATGATATTGGAATAGTTTAGGTTAGAAGGTCCACTGGCCGGCGCAACATCGAGGGCCGAAGGGCCTGTACTGCACTGTAATGTTCTATGTTCTATGTTACTCTGAAGATAAGGGCCCAGGACATAGTGGCATTTCAGCTTCATGAACATAACAGTAGAGTTTATCAAAAATTCTGCCTGCACTCAGTCCAGCCACCAGTCTCTAGAGGAGATGACTGGGCAGTTTGAGAAAGGGGTGAAGCAACATCCATAATCCAGGAACAACAAGTGGAAGAGCATAATACGTGGTGACAAACCATAGCAGGCTGTGATTGTATCCAAACATCATGAGCAGATTACTATCTGATTGAGCTCACTTTCAAACCTGAAATGATGTAAAAGTCCAAGAAATTAAGTTCAACCATAAGTATTGTTCTTAAGCAGTCAAAAGTGCTTTTTCAACATGGCAGCAATCCTCAGACATCAGTTCAAGCTACAGGAAGGATTTATTCAAAGAGAGAGCACCACAGAGTGAGCAACATCTTCACAGCAACTATAGATGAGGCAAAGGAAACAAAACAAAATAACACAGATGAGTATTTCTTCTTCTGATTATTGCCACTGGGACCTTGGTAACCAATGCACAAAATTCTGTTGATGTCAGATACAACAGACATGGAGATTGTTTGGATGGAGCACTGAAGGTGGGCTTGACATAGATTGTGAACACTACATAATCTATTTTTGAGCTACCTGCTGGATTGCTTCATGTGACACGTAACATCTGTTGTGTGGTTGCAAAGGGCAGAACAAGTGACTCTTACCAAGTTCCCTAGCAAGATCCTAGGAGCAAGCATGCACTGTTTAGCTAAAGTTCCACCTAGTTCCAGTAATTATGGCTGCAGTTCTCCTGCTGTGGCTGATTTGCAGGGTTTGCGCAAGGATTCACGCCCTGCTTGTGTCTCCCAATGCCCCATTTGCAGCAGCATCTGCTCCGCATCAGAAATTGGCAGGGATTCACGCAAGTCCATTTAAATAGTCATTTTAATATTATTTAAATATCATTAGCAAGCCTGGGACTGAAGTCTCCGGGCCCACTCACATTTCCCAACTTGCCAGCGCGTTTCATTCCAGCAGGGTTTATAGTAGCTCTGCACTTTCGGGGAGCTAGCAGCCCAGCCGTTTTGGAGTGAAAGGAGGGGGGCCCAATCCAGTGTGAATAGGTCCCGCTCCCTGAAATTCAATGATATTCATGCTGGTGGCCTCTGCAGTGTACAGCATGTGGGAGATTCTGCTCTGAAACTTCCACTGAAAAATTCAATGTAAATTACTCCAGTTGTCACATGAATTCGACAAAGTTGGAATTTTGTTGGGAGAAGTTCACCATTGTGAGTAATTGGGAATACTGCATCTGCAAAATTATTTATAACAAATCCAGGAGGCTCACAGCTTCCATCTTTTCCTGGGTTCAGGATTGCATTAACTGGTGTCTGTCTCTTCATGTCGATGACTCATCGCTCTTTGCATCTTCCTCAACATTTAACATCTTTTGCAGTGCTGATAATTTCAATCTGCTCTTTGTGATGGTTTTGAAAGGGAGAAGATTTGTGCCTAATCCATATCTTCAGCAACTCCAGAATTAAAATTCTCTGTTCGCTAGCTTTCTTTTTACAAATTCCAATTAATTTACAACTTTGTAAAAGAAGTTCCCTCCCATAATAAGTCGTGCACTTTTATCAGCATTGTCTTTGGTGAGGCTCACTGCTTCCCTGTCTCTTAGCTCATTGACAGAAAGATACTCATTTTTATTTCCAAATCCATCCACAGTTTCATCATTCAATCTGTGAGTGATCTCCTCCAGCCAGTGTCACTTTCTTCACTTCCCAAAGGGAATCAATCCTTGATTGAGCGATGAATCTCTTGATTACTACAGTCTTGCTCCATGAATTTCTTTGTCTTGTGAGCTCATTTCCACCCTTCAGAAGTCTCAACCTTCAGGTTTCATATTTTCTACTCAAGCCCCTTGAATCCTTTCTAAGATGTAAAACAAAATTAGTCTGGTATGGGATAAAACAAAATAACCATGACAGCATCAGAATTGACTTAAGAATCCAACTGGTGTTTCTTGGGGAAGAGAGTCTGCAAATTCAACCTGATCTGTCCTGCACTTGAACATTCCTACACTATATTCCATGGCCTGTCTTTACATCCTAGCTATGATCATAACACTACATTCTGCACCCTCTCCTTTCCTTCCTTAAGAAGTGTATGCTTTGTCAGTACAGCATGTAAGAAACAATACTTTTCACTATATACCAATACATGTGACAGTAATGAATCAAATCAAATCAAATGTAGGGGACATTGAGTCAATGTCCTAAAAAGCAGACCAAATAGCCATTCCATTGTGAAGAAAAGAATTGCTTGAACAAGGACACCAACTTCACAGGGCAACCAGGAGAAGAAGGTAACTGCGCAGTGTTGTCCACATGTTTTGAAATGTAACAAAAATTTCTACTTGGCTTCCTCTTTCCAACTTGAAAGCATTCCACAGCATTCTTCACAATAGGTGATTTCAACTCTTGGATAATTAAATGGTGAAGGATAACACACCGAAGCCTAGTTTTATTTAGTTTCAATCTTTCATTTACAGAGACACGCACTGCACACAATGCATCTCCATAAACAACCCCCTTTTCACCCTGTAGGCAAATCCCCAAATAATACCCGCAGCTAGAATACAACCAGTACTCATTTGGGTGTGCAATTAAGGGGCAGCATAAAAGTGTAAGCTGTCGTAGCATACTTTATTCTGTCATTTGTTGAAGTTATCGTGGCGAGTTCTTGTTACTTTGTTCCACAGCTATTCATTCAATTTATTACTCGCAGTCTCAACTTCAGGGAGAAAGATCAGACTTAGTTCTGAACAGAGGGTTGCAGTGGAAGTTAAGTGATGTCACAGCCATAGAAGATTACAATGCAGAAGGAAGCCATTCAACATGTGTAACTGTAGCTTTCTGTTAGAGCAATGCAAAACTAATCCTACTACCTTAGACATACTTTTTATGTTTGAAATGTTTATTCATTTTTCCCTTAAAAGATGCCCTCGTCTTAACTTTTCCCTGCACCCTGCATCTATTCCAAGCTCCAACACATCTCAGAATTAAAAATGCTCTTTCCCCTCATGCACTTGTGTTTTAATTTGATGACTGCTCGTCAATAACTCCCAATCAGAGAAAAAAACAATGGGTTAATTTTGGACACTCCAAAATGTGTGGTGTTGGTTTTAGTGTGAGGTTAAAAACTACGGTTCTGAAAAAGGAACCCAGTTCCCCTTCAACCTGCTCACTTTCAGTTTTGTAGAGCTGTTTGTGAGTTTGCCAATCCCGCCGGCTGTGGTGGGAAACGTCCAGAAAAGAGAATGTTGTTTGAGAAGCCTGTATTTGTAGCTTTCCAGAGCCTAACAACACCCTGAACTCTACACTCCTCAACCAAACAATCTCCCCCACCTCTCACACTGGCCATCTTGAAGATCAGGACCAGTCAGTCAATCAAAGCTGTTCGTAATTTCATTAACAACTTCCCTCTGAGCCAGTGTACTGATGTTTCAAGTCTGTTCTCATAACAGGGGAGATGATGTCTTATGGTATTATTGCTAGACTATTAATTCAGAAACTCAGCTAATCTTCTGGGGACCCAGGTTCAAATCTGATCACGGCAGATGGTGGAATTTGAATTCAATAAAAAAATCTGGAATTAACAATCTAATGATGACCATGAAACCATTGCTAATTGTCGGAAAAACCCATCTGTATCACTAATGTCCTTCAGGGAAGGAAACCTGCCATCCTTACCCGGTCTGGCTTACACGTGACTCCAGAGCCACAGCAATGTGATCGACTCTCAACTGCCTTCTAAACAAGGGCAGTTAGAGATGGACAATAAATGCTGGGCAGCCAGCGATTACCATGTCTCACAATGAATAAAAAAAAGTTCCAAAGCCCTGCTACTTGTTATCGTTTCAATACTCTTTTTATAATGAGCACCTAAAATGGAACAGACTACTTTTAACAGTGCCTCAGCCATAGTCTTGCATGTGTTTATCATCAATCATTGCTTTTTTGATTCTATGCCCTATTTTTAAACACCAAAAGCCTTTTCTATATAACATTAATTAATGGCATTCATACTTTCAGGGAATTACGAGTGGAACCCATTGACTTCCCTGTTTATTCAAACTCTTCAGGGGCTTTCCATGGCATGTATATTTCCATTTCTTTCTTTCCTTTGAAAAATGCATAAAATAACACTTCTCCATATTAAGTCCATATGCCAACTGTTTGCCTATTCTGATCATCTTTTCATGCCCCCTAAAGGACTGAATAATATGGAGGGATGGGATGACAACCCTGCCCTGCACCCCCGCAGAAGCATCTGTAATCCCGAGAAACAATGTGAAGAAACAATGTTGGCTGGAGTTGTCATGCTCCATGCTGAACCTATCCCATAACCATAAAGTAATGTAGGGTAGACTGATGAGGGCCAAGTGGGACGTTCGTTCATTAGGGCAGAGTTATGTCAGACCATCACTAAGAATGCACTATCCTCTGCCACAGCTGGCCAATCCAACCGGGTGGCAGCTCAATCAGTCTTGGCAGCACTAGGAAGGTGTTAGTGACCATTGCTGGAAGTACAGAAAGAAACGAAGGTCAAGGATTCTCAGAGCGGGGTCTTGTGTCGGGCAGGGTTTGGGTCAAGAGTGGTCAAGAGTATTCGTGCCATTAGTATCTTCTCAACTACTTTTGTAGATGATGAACATACCTTATTTTAACAGATGGTTAGATGGAGGCTCCTTTTCCAGACACGCTGGAATCATTAAGATCATTACTAATCACGTCCAACTGATCTTATGTTGGATCCTGCCTTGTGAGCATTCTAATCATGGTACGTCATGCTTTCAGAGTTACTGATTGAATTAGCATATCTCAGTACACAGATCAAAGCCTGGTTTACCTACAGCTGCCAAGCTGCCACCAACCATGTCTGCAATCACTGGCTCACCAACCTGGCAATGACTGTGGGAAAATGTTCTTTTAGGATCAGGGTTAGCACAGAAACAGATGCACAGCTGTGCCATATGACACCTGAAGCTAACATGCAGCTTAATGCTGAGCACGTACACTTAACAGTAACAACACTGGTCCAAAAGTTTCCAATACTCTCTTGCAAACAGGCTGAAATGCTGATTTATTTGGAAGTTTTGAGGCAGCATGGTGGCACAGTGGTTAGCACTTCCATGAGCCTCAAATGGGGACCATTTGATCCCTAGGTGACATGGTGGCATAGTGGTTAACATTGGTACCTGACAGCACCAAATACCCAAGTTCGTTTACAAGCTTGGGTCACTGTCTGTGCAGCGTCTGTACGTTCTCCTCATATCTGTGTGAGTTTCCTCCGTATGCTCCGGTTTCCTCCCACAGTCCAAAAGACGTACTGGTTAGGTGCATTGGCCATGCTAAGTTCTCCCACAGTGTACCTGAATGGGCGCGGGAGTGTGGCGACTAGGGAATTTTCACAGTAACTTCATAGCACTGTTAATGTAAGCCTACTTCTGAAATTAATGAATAAATTAAAAAGAAATGTTGTTATCCTGACGACCACTGCATGTAGCACTATTTCTACATTGGCAGCTATTCAACAAGGGGCTCTGTCTGATGGCTGCTGATTTTCTTTCCCCTTTATTGGTGTTCCTTTCTTCAAAATTCTCTGTCTCTTCAGCCTTTACAACAGCTGTCAGTGGAGTAATGTGACCATTCGAGGATCCCTGAGGACTTTCAAACTTTTTCTTCTTGTATTGTGATATTTACCTTTAATTGTCTCCATCGCCATTGTTTCATTTCACCACGTTACCTGGAAAGATGGGTCAGGTTACAGGAGCACTGGGAGGGCACATTTGCAATTTGTTGAGCCTCCGCATATTCAAAATGAGACAAGGACAGATTAGCACAGATGCTATTCTATTTATATTTTTTTTACAAGAAGCTGTAGTGACTTTTAAATATATGCTTTATTTGGTAGAATTGTTGATTGGAGAATTAAACATTCTCCCGTTAAGCCTTTTGAATCCTTTCGGGATAAGGCAGTGCTTTCTTCCATATATTCAACCATTGCACAATATAATATTTTTTTAAAAGTACAAATTAAGAACTTGTATTTGTGGATAGCCTTACATAAGGGGTGGCACGGTGAAATAGTGGTTAGCACTGCTGCCCGACAGTGCCAGAGACCTGGGTTCAATTCCGGCCTTGGGTCAGTATCTATGTGGAGTTTGCACATTTTCCCCATGTCTGTGTGGGTTTCCTCTGGGTGCTCTGATTTCCTCCCACAGTCCAAAGATATGCAGGTTAGGTGGACTGACCATGCTAAATTGAAGCCTTAGCATCAGGGGGATACATATGGTTACAGGGATAGGGCCTATTTGGGATGGTTGTTGGTGCAGGCTTGATGGGCCAAATGACCTCCTTCTGCTCTGTAGAGATTCGTAACTTCAGGACATCCTTCAGCATTTCACAGCTAATGAAGTACTTCTGCAGAATGCAGGAACACTCAACACATTTGCAAACATTTCTTCGAAAACACTGCATCCAAGAATTAGTACAAAAAAGTCAAAATCCTTTGACACTTATAAAGTAAAAAACTGGATAATTCTGCAGTGTCAATTTAAAAAAAAATGCTTCCAATGACCTTTACACTGTTATGTGAAAGATAACTGAAGAACAATACAAAAGCCTCATTATCAATTTCATAGAATAGAATCTCTGCAGTACAGAGGGGGGCCATTTGGCCCGTCAAGCCTGTACCTATCACAATTCATGATCACTATTTCTGCTACCCCACACATTTATCCTGTTAATTCCCCCTGACACTAGGTTCAATTTAGCATGGCCAACCGACCTAACCTGCGCACCTTTGGAATGTGTGGAGGAAACTCACATGGGGAGAATGTGCAAACTCTCCACAGATAGTGACCTGAGACTGGAATTGAACCTGGGATCTTGGTGCTGTGAGGCAGTAGAGTTAACCACTATGCCACCATGTCGCCATCAATGATAAGATATATGTGGATTATCATCCTGAAGGTGGATCGTGGGAGGGGGAAAAAATCCCAGCTCGACCCGTCCACTCTGGGAGAAAGGGGTTGCAAGGATGGAATTTTGGGGAGTTGAGACCTGCAGTCTGACATACCCATCTGGGAAAACATTGGGAGGCAGCTACAGCAGGGTAAAGAGGCAAGTTGTTTAAAAGACTCCCTTGCTGCTGTGTTACATTCAAAACAGAAAGGTTCTCTCTCACTCATCTCATTCCCATATACTCCCCAGATCCCATCCATGCCACCCCACGCATCCCACTCATCCCTTTGGCCCCTAAGTCCTAATGCCAAGGTGTATTTTCCCATCCATCCCTATGGCCCTTAATGCTATGTTAAGGCACTTCTATGCTCATTCAGCCACTATACTGTATAGAAGCAATGAACCTTATAATGACCATAGGAAGTGTAAAAAAAAACTTTTAAAAAAGTAATTTAAAAATTCATGTTTACTACAGTCCAATAAAAGTGTCAATTGTCCAGATCCTTTAAAATATTAGTAACTGTAACTGCAGACACCTGAAACCCCTTTATTTTGAGTAAATGAACATTATGAAATTGACAGAATAGATCAGAGAGCCAAACCTGTCAATCTTTTATCTGGGCTCAGACATTTTCATACTCCAATGGATTTCTGGACTTTCAGCCAAACCTCATCATAGATGTGAGTAGTTGTGGGGGGGTAGGTCTTGGCATGGAGCATCATTGGAGCTATTGAGATTGAATGGCGGGTACATCTTGGCATGGAGACATGACAGGTCATGGAATGGATAGATGCATACCTTGGTGGGGATGCAAGAAGAGGACCTTTTGAGCTTACCTTTCATGAACTCTCTAAGGTGATCAAAGAATAGAAAAACACACTAATTACTGTGAGTAACACCAGGGACTCACCTTCAACCAGTGAAAACCACAATCATTCTAAATCCATGTATCAGCATCAGAATTTTGACTCTGTGTAAGCATGGCCAACAAAATAAAAAGAAGAAAACAATTTTACATTTTATGTTCTACTATTAACGAACAAAAATAATAGCTGCTTTTTTAACTTGACAAAATCACAAGACATGTTGACTTGAAGAATGTGGTTACTTTAGAGAAATGTCAATTTCTTTTAGACTGCTGCCAGGTATTTTAAAGAGCACTGACGTGCCTCATGGTGACAGCATGATGATACATCCCCATAAAGTATGGGGGTAATTTTAACAAAACCTGCCCACTGGAAACTGATGGGACTGGGTTGGCTGCCCATTTCACACTTATCAATTATGCTCTCCATTGACTTTAATACAAAATAAAATAAGTTAGGATGTAAAACCACCGATTAATCTACCCTATCAATTTCCTGGTGGATTAGGTATTCTTTGTGATTGTAGTGTGTTGTCTAAGAACATGTAACTTGCTCCATTTTGCCAATTTTATATGGCTTTGAATGTAGACTGTATTATCTCTCCAGAAAGTGGAAATCCCTGGCTTCGGTAGTTTTCCCTAATAATAGATACAAAGCTTTAAGAGAAGGGGAATTGTTAATAATGCACTCATCTATACTATGATGGAGCATGACAAAAACAAGATGCTGTCCTATTGCTCTGGTTCCACCATGTTTACTGGAGTCTAATGGAAGATCTGGCAAAGAACATTGTATCAATATTTAACAAAATATCAACTAAATAGGGACCAGTGGGCAATATAATCCTCTAACAAATATACAATAAACTAAGAAATGTATTTGGAAGCAGACATTTTAGATAGATCAAATTTGGTTTCCTTTGTATATGCCTTTCAAAAAATATTAAAACCCACACAACGGGCTGGCTAATATTAACAGGAAACCATAAAGGGGGAGGGCTCAATTCATTCTTAGCCAAATGGGCTCCTTTCTTGGCATTTGTAATTATGAACTAGACCAGGTTATGACCTAACTCTGGTCCTCCATTTATAAGGCATCTCATTAAACATTGATTCAGTGATCTTTGCCAGATGTAACAATAGATAAACTGGCTAACATGGGGCAATTGCATCACTTGCTGTTACTCTTTCATTCTTGTCCCTAAATCCTGCATTCATGATGCTGCAATGTCTTGAATCAAATATGGGTTAAAGGTTAAAGCATTTTTAAAATCCACATAACAAGCATTTATAAAAGGTTGTCTTTACTTTCTTCAACATATCACTTAAATATTACAAAACAATCACTCATGGAGTCTGAAAGCACAGTGGCCAGCTTCTGCATTATTGTTGCCAAATTCTTTGAGTACATTTGTTGAAAGTATTCTGCTGAGAATGTACAGACAAAAACAGATTCTGTAAGTACTTATACTTCATATTGATCATACCACTGAAATCTGTTAATAAATGATTTCCTTTCAATTTATTTACACAACTCTGGCACAGAGGACAATGCTCTGTGCAAACTTTCCATTCTTGTCAATCAAGTTTGCATTTTTATTTCCCTTTTCAAGAGCATTTCCAATGAACCTTGCTAGCTAATGACATGAGTAACAATTTTAATCACTGTATGCTCAAAGTAAGTTGAATGAGCATGTTCTAATTGATCTCATTATTCTTTATGATGGGCAAAGTCTGCTTCTCTAACATGTACAGTCTTCTGTTTTTGTAATAATTGGGGATGAGGGTGACACACTCCTATTGCAAATCCAACTTCACATATAGTACCTTAAAAAACAGTTAGCCTTATTTAGTCAGTGATTCCTTGACCAGTCTATCCCAATGTCAGTGCCTTGGACATTAGATAGCCAAGCAATTTTTCAGTTCCCATAGTTATGAAATTGTTGACAAATCGATTTTGGATCAGAATAAAGCTGAGGTGTTGATCAATCTAGTATCTTCAGAGTTTATTTTAGATTTTACTCACTTTTCTAACTCAGTAACAATGAACAAAAACTGCAGAACCAAATCAGAATCTTTGATTTCTTCATCCAAGGTCTTCTTTTGTTCCTATGACAACAATGGTCACTGGAGTCTTTTTGTGTATGGACAGCAACTCTCATTTTTAAATCTAAATGGCAGTGATAAATTCTAAGGGCATATCACATGTGAACAAATTTAGAACCCATCATTACCTAATGGCCCCAAAGTTGATCTCTCATAAAGTCTGATAAGCTCTTCATCTCATTAATTAGAACATCAAAAGATCCTCTCCAAAATATATTGACCCCTCAGTTTTTAACTTTAATCCCATGAGTAAATATAACTGGCATGGTTTGAAGTAAATCCAGTCATCCTGAATTTTCTCCTTTTCCTGCTCAGTATCAATCATTTAAGAAATAGTCCTTATAAACACTGTATTCCCCTCACTCAAGACAGCAGACAGATTTACATGTACATTTGTTTATCGTTGTTGGACTAGCTAATCAGGACATTGACTGTTCCAATACCAAAGCATACAAATCAGGGGTCTCAGTTTCAATAATTATCTGGCATATTTTTCTCTTCTGGCACTCTCACTCGAGTTGTCGATTCTAGTATATATTCTGCTGCTGAATTCTCCTCTCTTAGGAATTCTTCATTCCAGGTCAAGCTTTGTTTCTGCTGGTTCTCATCGTGGTTTGGCATTTATTCCTTTGCTGTCTGCTTCACATTGTGGCTGGCACACTGGACCCAGGGGCTTGCATTATACAACGCCGAGCCAACCATTCACCTCTGCTGGAACAGCGGATCAACGTAAAGTTGGAATATGGCAGTTTTTCCATGTTTCCTTAGCTCTCAGTCTCCATTATGCTCTCCTCTTGACCTCATGCCGGTTGGCTAATGTTGCCAACTTCCTTTTCATTCTGTTTGCCCTCTCATTGTTGCCTTCATGAACTCTGTTAGTGAATCACCAATCATTGTTCCCCTCCATGCCTGCATCTAGAATGTCTCCTCACAAGGCTCTTAACATCCATGATCTTATTACGGATGACTGTTTTGACATGATGGTTTGTTCTGATGACACCTTCTTCTTTATTGAAGCTTTCAACCCGAGGTCTGGCTAAATATTCCACAATCAGCTCTGCCAAACCCAAGGTGATGCTGAGGCTCCTATTACCAAAACTCGCTCTCTATCTTATTTCTGTGGCACCTCATTTGTTCCACTCCCTCATCTCACTTTTAAATTCCTTGCCGTGTAACACCGAACCAAGCCTCAAACCAAGTTCCCCAGTGAGATACTATGGCTGCTTTTCTCGCTCAATGTTTGTACTGAACAAGTTCTTATCCTCAGCAACCTCAACCATTATCTCTCCTCTGAGTTCACTGCCCTCCTATCTCTCCCATGTAAACTCTCCAAACCCCATGACCAAGCCATTTACGTGGCCTCCTTATTCCGATCATCGCAATCACAGATAATATTGTCTATGTTCACTTTCTTGTATCTCTCCCCACTCCCTTGTATCATTCACTATTCACATCCCAATTTCCTACTGCTTTTGATGTCCATCCCTGGAAGAAATCACTCTCTCAAATCACTTTGAAATATATTTTCAAACTCCTAAATCTTTTGGCCCTTCACTTGTCACAACACTTTTGCAGCCATCAATCTGCTCAAACATAACGTCACATTTGCTTTTGATGTCTTTGACCCAAGTAAAAACCTTAATGCTTTCCCATTCTAGTCACTAAATCTGTTACAACATATACCTTCATTCCCTTCATGCCAAAGGGGTGTAGAATTTAATGTATTTAACATACAACTAGATTCACCACCACATCTACTTAGATGTGTTAGATATTATTGAAGTGTACTTTCTATTATTAAAACAATTCATTATTCCAGGATTATCCTGGAATATAACAGGCAATTAACCTCCCCAATCACCCCCACATCCACTACCAATCACTTCTTTAAAAACCTCTTCCCAACTCTTTCAAGCCAAATTCCAATAAGTTTAAGAAACTCTTTGTTTTATTTGTCACTAAGATTGAGATGATCCATGTAACTCACTTTGCCACACTTATCAAGCCTTCTTCATGTTCTCTTGACTCCTCTCCAAGGCTGCCTGCCACCCAATTTTTATTCCTGGTTTCACTGCAAGCTGATATTGTAAACAATTCTCTCTAATCCAGATAATATTGCATTTCAAATCTTCCCACATTACTCCCTGCTCCTCAAAAAGCCTACTATTGGCCCTAATGTCATTGCAAATTATCGCCCTACCTCCAACTTCCTTTTTCTCCTCATGGTCCTTGAACTCACAGCTGCCTCACAAATATGAGTTCATGGTCCTGTTTTGAGAAGTTTACCTACACTGTTGAAATAGCTGAGCATGAACTGAACGTTACTTGCTAGGTTGTGGGCCAAGACTTACCCAAGGATCCTGTGTTAACATGTGCTCAATGGCCTCGGCTAGAAAGTGAATGTATGGATGTCAGCTGGGACTAGACTGTACATGGTTATGAAAGCATGCCAATACTCACTACTAAAACTCACTCGTGATGGACAGCTATCTGGAGGGCTGAAGGGCTGTGTAACCGTATCACAATAAGAGTCAGTGCTTTCAAGAGATCAAGGATGTAGAAACGTGTGTGACACTGATCCATTTTGTGATTGTTATCTGGGTTGCACAAAATCTTGATATATCAAAGACTCAATTTTATGTGGGAACACAATGTTTTCTACGTTAGATCTGACCTACTTTGGACTGTTCAGTTGAAGCAATACAAAACAATAACAGGAAAGATCGTTTTTCATCATAAAATGGTCTAATGGCTCATATTATTAGCCAATTTTGTAATATTAAAATGTTTATTTGCATGATGTTGTTTTTGTTGTTGGCTATTTGAACTATATTTATACCATGCAATAGTTTCTGAAGGCATGTGCAATCTTTCTTTCAACGTATCAGCTAAACATATAACTTGTAACTGAGGAGTCTAGAAGCCGCAGAGTTAAATTTATGAAGGCATAGGTGAGTTTAGTTGACCATTATCAGAAATAAAAATTACTTCATATAGAATTCCATCAAGTTTGCTATTGAAATCTTTTTGGCTATGGGTTTCATTTAAAACAGTCAAAGCTCAGTTTTTAAATTTGCTGCACACTAGTTCACCAGAAGAGTTTTATTTCCCTTGTCTGAGATGAGAAACAAGGTATGAAATGTCAAGCTGATTTTCTTTTATTATACAAAATAATTTTTGAAAGAGAAAACCCACCTAATGTTAAAGTACTAATAGCATCAAAAGCTCCTGGGTATAAAATTTATGGGAATGCACCTGTTGCAAACAAAGTGGGTAGCATGCAAAATTCGCACCCTGGAACTCCTATATGTGGTGACTATGCTTCAAAAGTACTTCATTGGCTACAGAGCAGTTTGGAATATCCTGAGGTGGTGAAATGTGCTGCATAAATCCAAGTCTTACTTTTCCTTCATGTAGGATGGGAAAAAGTTGTGGGCCAAGGATAGATCCTTTGGAGATTGTGGGGTTAACACTACCAGGGCAGGAAGAGATGTTATTACTGGAAATGCTCTTGCTATCATGGGATGGTAAAATTAGATTCAAGCAAAGGCAAATTCAACTAAACTGGACAAGGGAGGAGAGATCTGAAATGACAATGGCATGAATGGCCCCATCTAAAGCTGAAGAGGATCAAGGAAGGCAAAAGATAATGTTCTACTGTCATGGTCTCAAACGGCGTTGTTTGTGAATTGAATACAGCCATGTCAATGTTGTGGTGGGTGGGTGGGAGGGAGGAGTATGTAAATGGAGTGATTCAAACAAGGAGATGTAAGAAGATGGGAGTAGGCTCAGGAGGTTGACTGGCTTTGAGAAGAAAAGAAATTGGAGATGTAATGGTAGTTTGCAAGCATAGAGGGGTAAACAATATTTTGAAGAGGGTAATGGGAGCAGTTCTAAAAGGGACTGGAAGTGAATGGAAGTGAGAAAGGGAAATTGGATGGTTTGGGGGAGATTTGCTTTGATGATTGCAAGGAAAGGATGAAATAGCTGAAGTAAATGAATAAACGAAGTCAACTATAGTAACAGAAATAAATAGTTGCAGTTTAAGAGCTGTAACAAAACCAGGAGTGGTGGGCAGAATGCAAAATTATTATACTTTAGCTGCTCTAATGAATAATAATTCAAAACCAACTGAGTAGGCACATGTTTACTTAAAAACTAAGTATGAATAAATGCACTTAACACACCTGAGAACAAACTCACACTTGTGCAATTACTGTTCTAGTGCTTTGGAATCATAATATAGATTGTTTTTTAGTATGGCCAAAAAAAGAGACATTTCAAAGCTTTTTCATCTTGTACTCATTGGAAACTTTGCAAGAATGCTGATGTAAGGGAAAAACAACAATTTATACTATATGAGAGAAAATGCTGATTGGTAGGCAAATAGGTTCTGATTGGTAGACACATTGCCTTGGAAAATGCACCAGGTGACTGAGAGTTAACTGCCAAGCACTGAAATAGAGCAGTCAGATGAACTTACTTCCCTTAATGTACTGGTTGAGAAATGGCAGTGGTTTCACTACCATGATCTATTGTGAGCCTATCTTGACTGGTCAAGATATGCATTTGGGATTTCTATAATTGCACACACTATAAGATTGGTCTTATCAGTCATCTTCTAAATAGGATCCGAGGCATTTGTTCACCATTCAAGTTTGAAGCTGAAGTCAGGTACATCAAAGCTGTGAGACAATGGCCACCCTGAGCAGATAATTCCATACTGTACATTTTGCAAACTTATGAACGGGCCAAAGGCCATCACTTTCTGTCCTGTAAAATGCCCAGCCTACCTCAGATTACACTGTAAGAACAAGACATCTCAAAAAATTGAGGCACAGATTTAGGACTGTTTCACACTGCAACCATGCAGTAGCAACACGAGTGACATTCATCACTAACAGGGTGTTGCCATTAAGCCAAAAAGATAATCTGCTTCTCACACAAATGAATAATGTTGTATATGAATTTCAGTGCCAGTGTGATGCTAGGTATACAGCCTGCGTATGCCAAAGAGTGACAGATCATGTCAAACAGTATGACCCAACTACAGTTTGCAATGGCCAAGGTATAGTTTGTACCCAACGGCCCATGCTTGCAAAACTTTAAACACAGTGTCCAACATTGGACACTTAGCATTGGACACCCTATATGCTAAGAATTACACTTAGAGAAATTTCAGATTGTCAGTCAAGCTTGCAGTGTTGCACATTTATATGTACCTGAAGCTACATATATTAATACACAGAATCCTCTTCTTTGCAGACAGAAAGAACATGTACACACATTGCGCCTGTTTCAATTAAACAAAGTAAGTGGCAGCCATAAGCTGAGTTATTCCATAGGATAATGCCTTGACAAATCAGGATCAAACTGCCTTCTTTAGATTTCAAACAATGCTCGGCAGTTAGTTAGTCATTTGGTGCATTCTCTATCCAATCAGAGACTACTTGTGAACCAATCAGCACTTTCTTCTCATACAGCGTAATTTGTTGTTTCCCCATATACCGCTACTCTTGCGAAGAACTGTGATGAGTGCAAGATGAAAAACTTTGACACATCTCTTTTTTTCAACAATACTCAAAATCCACACTCTAAACAACTAAATTTCTAAAAATTATTTCATGGAATATGGTCATCCCTGGCTAGCCCAGCATTTATTGCTAATCCTTAATTGCCTTTGTGAGACGGTGGTGAGCTGTCTTCTTGAACCATGCCATCTGGTGTGTAGGTACACCCACAGTGCTGTTAGGAAGGGAGTTTCAGGATTTTGACCCAGCAACAGTAAAATTTCAAATCAGGCTGGTGAATGACTTGGAAGGGAGCTTCCAGTTGGTGGTGTTCCTCAGCATTAGGACTTTTAAAGCAGTTCTGCAATGTAAATACATATCTACTCAGGATCATCATGTTCCTGAAGCAGATAAAACTTTCCTTTGCCTGGACAAGTTCACCTTTCCTGACATATTGAACTTTACATTAAGATCTAATGATTATAATAACTGATTCATTAAATATTTGTTTTGTAGTTAATAAATTGGAGCCACCAGGCATCTCCGCCCCGCCGTAAGTCTGTAAAATGCTCAGGAAACTAGGGATGGCAAATAAATGCTGCCCAGCCAACAATGCCAATGTCTCACGAATGAATTAAAAAAAATCATATATAATAAATCCTTTATTCCATTTTTTCATATTTTAATACATCAAAGAATTGTTGAGGTAATAGTATACAAGAGCATTTTTAATTAAAAACTCAATTTATATTGTTTGTATTGTTTTAGAATGATTTAGAGATGTTTCAGCAGAAATGAAATGCTTCACTGTAAACAATCCAATGCACTATATCCCAGATTAATTGACTGTTAACCTCTAGACTGTCAACTGTATCTTGTCTATATGCATAGTTACTAGTGTGAAAATTGGATTCTTTTAGCTGCAACATTGTTTATACTCCCAGAGAACATACAACTTCACTCCGAAACAGAGACTTTCTATTTCTTTGTATTGGCACTTCGGTTCTTTCTCTGAACTACAGCTCGGAGCAAAAGAGGCACTTTTACGATCTTTGTTTTATCTGCATCATTCGGCATTGTACCAGGGCTGTGGGAAATGTGCAGCAAGCTGAAAGGTCCCACTGATGAAGAGAGATGCCTCTTCAATGGAGGGAGAAAAAGGTATTGAGGCTGATTTATTATAGTAATATTTTTACTCCGTTGAGAGTGTTCATTAACAGATGGGAGTGAAATAAAGCAATGGTCGTCAATTTTTTTTCAAAGAAGTCTGATCATTGTTATCCATTTAAAAAAGAAATCAGTGAAAACATTGTGTTCGAACCTTTTGCCCTTTTCAATAAAACATACACTGGTGGCTTTGGAAGGAGATGCTTCTGAACTGGAAGCATGAATGAGTTTAATTAACATACATACATCTGAAATGCTGGTGATAGTACAAGACTCCAGGTTAATGTCCATATGAAGGTTAATTCCATTCCCTTGTTCTGGCAGGTCCAGAAACTCCTCCCATTCAGTTCCCTGGTGATCATCAATATTTAGTAAATACCTACATTATAAAGACATTAATCATGTTTCATTATTTTTTTTTGCTTTGAGAGAGGGACTAATGTTGAGTTAGGTTCCTGTAAAACAGGCAGAATTTTTCAGTTTACTATAATATTCTTAAATTGCTCTCGCTGGGAGATATATCTAGTCACTAAGATTCCACTCTCATTATCCAGCCAATCTGAGAGTGCTTTGAATAAACCATTCTGTATCAAATTAAATTGAATCTGGATCCTACTTGTACTGTAACCTCTTATCAGGGATTTCCTCCAAAGTAAACACACTATTGGCAACCCACACTTTTGCAAATTAATCAGCAATTCCAGTCATAAACATATTAAAATAAAGCACATTCAGTCTGTTTCACAGGTTTGTTGCAGCAATCCATCCGAAAAGCAAAGGAGCTTCTAACATCAATAAAGAAATAAAATGTTTGAGGGCTACATCTGATCATGCCCTGAATCGTAGCTGTAATGGCAATGAGGAGGATGCACACATTGCTTCGAACTGTAATACCAATATCGAGGTTTAATTTTGGTATGGAGTTCTGATTAAAACAGAGTATACCTCAATCTCCAAACTGAAGAATGCAGTATATTACTGCTAAATTATTTCTTCAAGGGGAGTAACGTGCAAAATACACAGTGACTTCAACAATGAAAGTAAGCTTTGTTTGACACTTGACTGCTCATCTCATTGGACACATTATGAATTCTAGCTAAGTTTGAAACTGCACAGCATATTTTAACTAGTTATTAGGTAACAGGCTATAAACTCACTCTGAGTTGTGTGTCATTCTCGGTTGTTAAGAGGTAGGCTAGGGAGAAGAGGTTGAAAATGCTGGTTCATTGACCGTGTACACCTAAAACATGTTTTTTTTTAAAAAAACCTAGGTTAATCTTCTTCCGTTTATTGTCGGATTAGGAATTCACAAATAGCAAGAACATCGTGAGCTTACACTGGACACTGTTTTGATGTCACTTGGAACATGATATATAATTCTGGTAATGACTATGAGAGTAATTTTAACCTAACTCCCACAGTGGGAAATGAATAACTTTGGTTCATCTGCTTTTTACACCCAGTCTGATTTTGCCAATGGAGATGTGAAACAGGCAGCTGTTCAACCCCCAAGAATATAGTGCACTATTATCATGAATTTGGAACTGCTTAGACGAAATTCAATTGTCCTCCCAATTCTGTACTTTTCTGTACATCACTATAATGAAGTATCCCTGCAAATGTTGTGAACTTCACTCAAAGGGGCCACTCTGAATCTGAGTTATATTATATCTATCATATAACTGTATGTTAATGTTACAGTAAACCATGTAGCCCAAAAAGATACAGTGTTCATGAGCATAAGGGTTTGATTTCACTTCCAAAGAACAAGAAATACAGGTCAGGAGTATTTCTGGGCCCTCTGCCTGTCCCAAGGTGGAAACAATCGTTCACCTTGGATTGTCCTTGTCAGGTCAATTCATAGCCAGAAAGTATCCACTTAAGGTGTTGAGCAGACTGTTGGACCAGGATTATATGCCCCTATCCCACTGGGTTCTGAGAGGGGGTGGGCTAGGGTGGGGATATAAGATAGCCTGGACAGAATACTCTCCAGATGCCATCACCCTTCGACATGATTTACAATGGTGCAGACAGGACCTCATACAGGAAACTCCTCTATTCCCCAGTTAAGCCTTTCAGTTGTTTTCCCACCCAGCCTCAATTTTTAGGCTGGCAGGTGCCTGATGACTGAAGGTGAAGTGCAAAAAAGATTCTCATCCCATGATCTTAGGGTGATGGGGGGAAGGGAGGAGATATGGAGGGGCATGGGGCACCTCTATCGAAAAGCCTATTCAGACTGGGCTACCATCCTCTCAAAGATCAGAAACCTCTGCCAACAGCCCACTAGTTTAAACCCTTCCCCCAGCAAACCCTCAGTACATCCCCTACCTTCCCCTCCCAGAACCCTTGATACTTATCAACATTGCAGTCCTGGGACTCAGTCATGATATTGCAGTATCTTTTCTGGCCACTGCAGTGCTATGCCTGGATAAATCAGAAAGCCTTTGGTTAGATTGTCCAACAATTCTCCATGGCGGTACATCTGTCCAAGTGAGGACAAAAGTGTCACCTGCTGCCAATCACTGCTCCGGGGTGTGAAATGGTAGACAACTTGTTGGAGTCAGTGAAGATGCATTCCATATCAATTCTCAGATGGGCGTTCATCATCCTGAAAATTCAGGCCTCGAAGTTGGGGTGCAATCTGAGGCTTTCCATCTTCAAAGCAGGCTGCAACAAAGGTGATTAGGAGAGACAGCACTTCCAAATGGAGGAGTTTCCAATTCTTCACATTTTTAAATTAAAAAAAAATTCATCAGCCAGGCCAACACGGTTGAGGGAAGAACATTCTGTGACAGCTTCTGCACCCAGAGTCAGTCTGCAATGCTGGCACATTCTGCCAAATGCCCACCTCCATGCATGGTGGGCATGAGGAGCCCTCACCATCTGCGGGATTCTGGAGGCCAACTGGAAATTCTAGTTAGGTTCCTTTATCTGAACTCATTGGATTCTTAGGAGCTTGATTGGCTACCCAGCAGAACCAAAAATCTAGCCCTTTAAGTGTGATAATGGTCTATTATTATTCTTAATGAATTTGTGACATTTTAACACCAGTGTTTTAGACAACATTGGGAGGCTCACTGATAGGTAAGTGTCACTCTGTGCTGCCAAAGTTGTATGGCACATGTACTGTACTACGTGGGAAAGATTCAGAACAAATCTGGCAGCTCTAGGCTGGGTCTCCATGAGGCACTGTGAGCCATCTGCAAACAATAGAACTGTATTCCACCACAGTCTGTAACCTCATGTTCCATGATATACTATACTCTATCAGTACCACCAAAACAACAGACTAACCCTGGATAAATGAGGAGCAGAGGAGAACATGCCAGGAGCAGCGGCAGGAATATTTAATAATGTGGTGTCAACTTGGTGTCATTACAAGCAGCATGCGTTAGATGGAAAAAGGCAACTTCACAACCAATGGATCAGATCAAAGTTTCATTATCTTTTCACATCCAGTTATGAATAGTAGTGGGCACTTTTCATAGAATTCCTACAGTGCAAAAGGAGACCATTTGGCCTATCAAGTTCACATCACAATCCACCCAAGCCTATTCCCCCATCCCCACATATTTACCCTGCTAATCCCCTGACACTAGGGGCAATTTATCATGGCCAATCAATCTAACCTGCACATCTTTGAACTGTGGGAGGAAACCGGAGCAACCGGAGGAAACCCATGCAGACACGGGGAGAATGTTCAAAGTCCACACAGTGACCAAGGCTGGAATCAAATGTGGGTCCCTGGAGCTGTGAGGCACTAGTGCTAACCACTGAGCCACCCAACTGGAACAACTAATTTGAGGTGCTGGCTCTATTTTTCAATAGCTTTTATTGAATGCAGTGACTAGAACTTTCTTCCCAGAAGTGCCAAGTGGATGATACGTTTTGGCCTACTCCTGAGAACCCCAACGTCACAGAAATCATAGAATCTTATAGTGCAGAAGGAGGTCATTCGGCCCAACTAGTCTGCACCGATCCAATCCAGACCCTATCCCTATAAGCAAATGCATTTACCCTAGCTAGTCCCCATGACACAAAGGGACAATTTAGCATGGCCAATCCACCTACCCCCCATATCTTTCTTCTATGGGAGGAAACAAGAGCATCTGGAGGAAACCCACTCAGGCATGAGGACAATGTGCAAACTCCACTCAGACAGTGACCCAAGCCAAGAATTGAACTGGTTCCCTGGTGAGGCAGCAGTGCTAATCATTGTGCAACTATGCCATCCTGAATCAAACTGGCTAAAATCAGCATTCAGCCAGCTTGATTCACTTCATGTAATATTGAATAAAAGCTCACTCATTACAGCAAAGGCTGAGAGCCCCAGCATCATCCCAGCTGTATTGCTGAAGAGTTGCATTCCAGAAGCAGCCCTGCTTTTGACTAAACAGTGATAGCTTGGCATTCACCCCACAAAGTGGAAAATTGCCCAGCTACATCCCTATTCATAAAAAGGAAAATAAATCCAACCCTGAAAATTACCCCCCACAGCAGTCTACTCTCAATCAGTAAGATACTGTAAGATGTCACTGACAGTATTCTCAACAACACTTATCCACCAACGTTCAACGATGTTCAGTTTGGAGCCAGGAAGACAATGTGGCTCCAGGCAGCATTACAATCTTGGTTCAAATATGGGCAAAAGAGCTGAATTCCAGAGATAGTGTGAGAGTGACTGCCTTTAGTCTTAAGATAGCATGTGACTGTGCAGATCATGAAGGAGCCCTTGTGAAATTGAAGTCAATGGAAATTGAGGGGAACATTCTCTACTGGATAGAACATAGAACATAGAACATTACAGCACAGAACAGGCCTTCGGCCTTCGATGTTGCGCCGACCAATTAACAAAAAGCAATGACCCTCTAACCTAAACCATTTCCTTTTCATCCATAAACTTATCTACTAACCTCTTAAACGCCACCAAACTTGGCGCATCTACAACTGCAGCAGGCAGGGCATTCCATACCCTTACCACCCTCTGGGTAAAGAACCTACTCTGACATCCGTCCTATAACTACCACCCCTTAATTTAAAGCTATGTCCCCTCGTGCTAGCTTTCTCCATCCTAGGAAAAGGGCTATCACTGTCCACCCTATCTAAACCTCTAATCATCTTATATGTTTCAATAAGGTCTCCTCTTAGCCGCCTTCTTTCCAACAAAAACAACCTCAAATCCCTCAGCCTCTCCTCATAAGACCTGCCCTCCATACCAGGCAACATCCTGGTAAACCTCCTCTGTACCCTCTCCAATGCCTCCACATCTTTCTTATAATGCGGGACCAGAACTGCACACAATACTCCAAGTGCGGCCGCACTAGAGTTTTATACAGTTGCAACATGACGTTGCGGCTCCGAAATTCAATCCCCCTACCAATAAAAGCTAAGACTCCATATGCCTTCTTAACAACCTCATCGACTTGATTGCCAACTTTCAGGGATCTATGCACATATACACCAAGATCCCTCTGTTCTTCAACACTATTAAGAGTCCTACCATTAGCCCTATACTCCACACATTTGTTATTCCTGCCAAAGTGAATTACCTCACACTTTTCCGCATTAAACTCCATTTACCACCTCTCGGCCCAGCTCTCCAACTCATCCAAGTCTCTCTGCAAACTATAACACCTCTCTTCACTATCTACCACTCCTCCGGCTTTGGTGTCATCCGCAAATTTACTAATCCATCCTTCAATACTCTCATCCAGATCATTTATAAAAATTACAAACAGCAGGGGCCCCAAAACAGATCCCTGAGGTACACCACTTGTAACCGAACTCCAGGATGAATAATTTCCATCAACCACCACCCTCTGTCTTCTATCAGCTAGCCAATTCCTGATCCAATTAGCTAAATCACCCTCAATCCCATACATCTGCATTTTCTGCAGAAACCTTCCATGGGGAACCCTATCGAATGCCTTACTAAAGTCTATATATACCACGTCAACTGCCTTACCCCCATCCACCTCTTTGGTCACTTTTTCAAAAAACTCAATAAGGTTAGTAAGGCACGACCTACCCTTCACAAAACCATGCTGACTATCCCCAATCAATTCATTTCTCTCTAAATAACTATAAATCCTAACCCTAATAATTCTTTCCAATACTTTGCCCACAACAGAAGTAAGACTCACCGGTCTATAATTCCCAGGAAAGTCTTTATTCCCCTTCTTGAACAATGGGATCACATTCACTATCCTCCAGTCTTCCGGCACTATACCTGTAACCAACAACGACCTGAAGATCAGAGCCAGAGGCTCTGCAATCACCTCTCTCGCCTCCCAGAGAATCCTAGGGTAAATCCCATCCGGCCCAGGGGACTTATCTAACTTCAAACCCTCAAGAATATCTAGCACATCCTCCTTATCTACTTCAATACTTTCCAGTTTACAACCCTGTATACCAGTGTTCTCCACAACTACATTTACATCTCCCTGCGTGAATACCGAAGAGAAATATTTGTTCAGTGCCTCTCCAATCTCTTCAGGCTCCATGCATAACTTCCCACTGCTGTCTCTGACTGGCCCTAACCTTGCCCTAACCAATCTTCTATTCTTAACATATCTAAAGAAAGCTTTAGGATTCTCCTTGATCCTATCAGCCAAAGTCTTCTCTTGTCCTCTTTTCTCCCTCTTTAGCTCCCTCCTGGCTAATCTATAGCTATCCAGTGCACTAACTGAGCCTTCAAGCCTCATCCTGACATAAGCCTTCTTTTTCCTTTTAACCAGCGAATTAACTTTTTTAGTACACCATGGCTCCCTTACTCGACCATTTCCTCCTTGCCTGATAGGGACATACTTATCTAAGGACTCGCAGTAGCTGCTCCTTGAATATGCTCCACATTTCAGATGTTCCCAGTCCCTGTAGTTTCCCAGTCCAACCTATGCACCCTAATTCCCTCCTAATGGCCTCATAATTACCATTCCCCCAACTATAACTGCTGCCCCCAGGTTCGTGCCTATCCCTATCCATCACTAAGGTGAATGTAACCGAATACGTTCGGTTTGTGCCAGGATAGGGTCATACCTGGCACAAAGGAAGGTCGTTGTAGTTGTTGCAGGCCAATCATTTCAGTGCAAGGATATTGCTGCAGGGGATTCCTCACTGTGGTGTCCTATGCCCAATTATTTCAGCTGTTTCATCCAGGACCTTACCTCCACCACAAGACCTGAAGTGAGGATGTTTGTTAACGATTGCCCGGCTCTTTCGAAAATCTTCAATAATGAAGCAGTGAGCATCTACATGTAGAAAGACTTGGATAACGTTCAGGCTTGGGCTGCTATGTGTCAAGTAAGATTCACGCTACCAAAGTGTCAGGAAATATTCATCTTCAAGAAAGAGTCTAAGGAACTCTCCTTTCCAGTCAATGACATTACTATTTTCAAATCCCCAATCATTAACATTCTAGGGAGGTCACCACTGACCAGTAATTTAACTAACAAGACAACATATATCTTATGCAATTAGAACAGGTCAGGGATTAGGCATTCCGTGCTATTCCCCTGTTAGGGACGTTTTAAAAAATTGGAACACTCCACAGCAATTGAGAAAAGTATTACACAAGATTTCATCTTTTTGAACAAAAACAAACTTTATTGTTTGTAAGAAGAATAAAACGAATTGAGCACTATTAATTCAACACTAAGTAAGTCCTCACTTAAAGTTGTGGTTATGTTCCTGAAAATCATGAGTTTAAATTAAACGACTTTAAATGAAACACTGTTATCATCGCAGTAAATAGGTGGAATCTCGCCCCTCACTGTTGTATTTTGTCACAGTGGAGTTGGCCCACCATTGGCAGCAGGGGGATCTTCCGGTCCCACTGCTGTCAACATGGTTTTCTGTTCTTTGCATACCCTCCACCATGAGTCTCCTAGGGATGGGGGTTTGCAATTGATGGAATTGAATGATCCTGCTGGTAGGAATGGCTGGGAAATCCCACCCAATGTTAAAACTAGTTAAGTTCTCAAACATCCTCTTCATGATAAAAAGACAACGATTAAAACATGATACCCTCTTAAGTTAAAATAGTTTACATTGCTAAATTGTGACACTGATAAATAAAATAACATTTAAAATAAATTATTCTTAAAATAATAATCAAGGGAACAGTGGTGAGCAGGAGCGTTTGAAAAATCATGGATTGTAGCAGTTGGAGCTCAGCATTTCTGCACTCTTGGGACTCATGCTTCCACAACACCGGAGATCCAGCTGCAGACTGGATCTGGATCTTCAATGGGAATGCAGGTTCAGGAGAGGGAAGAGATAGAAAGGTAAGTCAGGGAGTGGGAGATTTGGTAAGAGGGTGGATTAGGGAGGGGGAGGGCACAATTCAAAGTTTACGGAAAGGGAACAGCCACAACTCAAACACTGGAGAGAGGGGGAAGAGGTCATAGCTCTGAGGCTGTGGAGGCAAGTGATCACTCTAAAATGTCACTATTCGGGTCATGGGAAATGATGTTAAAATTAATCCTGTGACATTCAAGCCCCATTAGTCTACTAATGTTAAAGCTAAACAATATTAGACTTGGGAACAATAAATGAGGACTTTCTGTAGCTGATAAAAACTTATGAAATAAACTCTGTTCTATTGCCATATCAAGAATTCCTTTATCTTATAAAATCTTGACAGTTCGTTTACTTTTCCTGCGATGAATGGCAAGGTACTTAAGTACATCACATGTCTCCAAAATTCAGTCTGATACCTCTTCAATGTTCCAGCTATTCTCATATGGCTCCTTCCATTATCCTTTGTATCAGTGACTTTCTTTTGAAATCTTAAACTCTAGATTCCACAGCCCAAGCACAGGGCTCCCTGCCACTACTGGACAATGGATTAAAATGTCAGAAGACACCCAATTATCAATACCTTTCCAATAGCCTGTTGCTGTGATTTCAACTGCAATCAAGCTGCTTACACCAAGAATTCCAACTGCAACAAGATTAACTACCTTTGAATGAGAGGATTACTGCAGACTTTTTCTTTCAGCTTACAGTTGTTTTTCCCCATATCAATCTTGTCTTATATAGTTCCCAATCACAGGCTGTGTTATAGACAATAGATCTAGCAGTTACTCCTTTTCATGTGTTGGTCCAGCTTTATCTCCTGATTTCCAAGACATCTAAAACCCAAAGCTGATGCTCTTTCTTAGTTGAACTTAAACAACAAACAGGTCTGACAGCATTTGTGGGGACAGAATAGAGCCAATGTTATGAGCCTACATTACCCTTTATCAGAGCTCTCATTGTCAGTTAGACTCGAAATGGCACAGTAGCACAGTGGTTAGCACTGCTGCTTCACAGCGTTAGGGTCCCCGGTTTGATTCCTGGCCTGGGTCTCCATCTGTGTGGAGTGTGCATGTTCTCCCCATGTCTGTGTGGGTTTCCTCCAGGTGCTCCGGTTTCCTCCCACATTCTGAAAGACATGCTGATTAGGTGCACTGACCCCGAACAGATGCCGGACTGTGGCGACTAGGGGAATTTCACAGTAACTTCATTGCAGTGTTAATGTAAGCCTGGATTTCTGACTGTGCTGAAGGTGACTGGGACAATACCACAGGACAGTGACAGATTATTGAATTCAGCAAGAATTGGATATTAAAGGAGAAGCTGAGCCATGAGAAAAAGTGAGCAGGGGGGATGATGGGGGGAATTCAGCTGTGGGTGGGCGGAGTGGGGAGAAGAGTGAAAATGACAGAAAAAGGGAGGGTGGGAACTTAGAAACAGCAATATAGATTAAAATTTTTAAAATATATAAATAGGCAAATGCAACTGCTACACATGAAGAAGTTCCCCTTTACATTGTGGAATAATTTTGGTGCAGTAAGCAGATTTATTCCACGAGAGGAAACAACAGTAAATCCTGAGGTGTCGAGCCAGATCTGCTGGTGGAGTGCCAAGCTTAGGAGACTGCAGGATGCTCCGAGCTTACAGCTTGTAAATTTGAGAATACCAAAGCGACATCTTTACCAGGGTAACAGACTGAAGGATTTAATTGTTTATGTTCAATATGAAAAAGATAGTCTTTAGTGCTACTTTACAGAGTCTGCTGTCGTCTTCAGAGCCACTTCCATTTTTCAATTTGCCATTCTGTACTCCCCCAAAATGAAAAACAAATGAGTTGAACCACTGACAATTATTCATTCTTTAATGTAAGATTCACGGTGTTGTGATTTACAAACTCCGTCAGCATGTACTTCAGTAGCAAAGACTTATATTAGAAGTCCTAAGGGGATAGCATTCTAAAGAGTGAGTTACCAAAAATATCTTTTTTTTATGGAACAAAAATGACACCACTCATTGGGGATGATTAAAAAGGACACATGAGAAAACTAACAGGAACAAATACAACTGGAACATGATACATTCTGAAGCCTGTTCTTCCCTCTCCATTTTATTAAAGGTCTGCTTGGTGCTCCTTGTTGGGTATCTTTGCTTCTATCTATTGACTATTTATTACAAGCTGAGATTATACATTATGACTCACGGATTGCATTTGTTTACCAGTTCAACTTTGAGGCAAAGACTAATTCATACACTATGCCTGTTTAGCATGACTTTGATCCCACAACACTTGCCAATCGATTGAAACGTTTGCAGCATTTTATTTTAAAAGACACAGGCTTAGTCTGAAATTCGGAATCTATTTAAAGTATTTGATGAGTGCCAAACCAATGCTAATCTGGTGCATTATCAAAAGAACACAGGACATCTCAAAGTACTTTAGAGGACTTCGTAATTGGGGTCCAAAATAAATGGTGGTGGTGAAGGGGAATTCTGCTAGTAACTCATACCAAGTAAAGATGGAGCATAAAATTCAAAGCAGGTTGTCCCATTCCACATATTATCACTCCTTTGGTCTGAGAAAATAACATTCAGTTTAATTGGAGCATCAGTGACTGTGTAGCAAACAGAATCTGTTACAGTTTATGGGCAGAATTTTCCCATCTCACCCATCACGGGAATTTTAGCAGGCAAGTTATGGATTATGCAAAGGTCTGTTGACCTTGAGTGGGAATTTCCGGCATTGGGGTGATTGTGGCAAGAAAATCCTGCCCTCTCTCCTCCAGCTCTTCCAATGACAAGCTCCCTCCCTCCCGCCCTTACTGTTCTTCCAGAGACAGGAGCTGTGACTGGAAGAGCAGCAAGAGCTGGAATTGCTGGAGCAAGGTATCTTACATGACGACCATTAAATACAAAAATTCCACATTCTCCAGAGTTGCGATGACCAATTCAAGTCAAACTTTCAGCATCCTCTGGTCGTGGCACAAGCTCTATGGAGGGGCAAAAAACAGCAAGATAAAGCTATGGAGACGATCAGAACCACAGGAAGGAGGAGGCCAGGAGCAGGTCCAGACTGCATCGTCAACAAGGGCAGTAGGTAGCTGAGACAAGTTCTGTCACATTTTAATTTTGTGTTGTGGTGAACTGGCAAGAAATGAGAACAATCCAGATTCATTTGGTCTTTCAGTACTTAACCTATCTGTCCTATCACTGTTTCATTGCCTGAAATAGTTGGAACTTCAGATCAATCTGATCTTAATCATTGTAAATTGGGAATTGTATTTAGGTGGCAATCAAAAGCCTTTCAGATGACAGGGCAGACAACTTCAGTTCACGATTGGTGACATCTTGTCTCCTATTGCTGAAGCATGGGTTATGCAATCCAACAAGGTCATGTTCTGTTCTTGACATTGTTTGGACTACATTCTGTATTTCACATATAAACTGCTTGAAAAGCAGAAATGTTAGAATGCTGTGGTCACTTTGCTGATTTTAGACAAGTACACTGGTCTAGTTTTGATGATAATAGAAGGTAAACAAAGGTCAACTTTATGAGTATTTATACTTTTGGTTTTAAAGGAAACTTTTATTTCAGTCAATACTGCTGTTATCCACTTTATATGGTTTCCCTATTCTGGTTTTGCTACCAATACACAAGTCATATGTGGCCAAAAAAAGGCATTCCTTTACAAATTAAATTATGAATCTAGCATTGACACAAGATTGGCACATTATTTCAATATAACTAATTCTTGTTTTGAGATTAGATGAGCTGCCATTTATTAAAGTGGTTTTCCTTTTGGTGTGCAAGTTATCGTGTCTATTGAAAGAAGGAAACCTTGAAACAATAATCAACACAAATACAAAAGGTACCATTTCTATGTGACTCCACCACAGAGAGTTAATAAGAATGAAAAAAAATGCTTCTGAAAATCAAAAGATAGCCCCCAAATGTCAAAAAGTAGTCATCTAGAAAATATCAGTAGCAGTCCTCGGAAGAAAGTTATACTATACGGTAGCCACTATTGTATGGTTGGCAACTTAGCAACCAAATTGCATGCAGCAAACTCCCATGAATAAAATTTTTATAATGATCTGATGATCTGTTTTTTATGATATTGATTGTGGGAATAACATTCAACAGGACACTGGACACAATTACTTTTGTTCTTCTTTCAAATAGTGATATGGGAGTTTGTACATCCACTCAAGCAGGTAGCTCGAGCCTGGCCTTAAATGCCCCTGGCAGTGCATATTCTCTCAATACTGCACTGGGGTATCAACCTTGATGTCTGTGCTCAAGCCTAGGAGTAGATTTTACAACCCTCTGTTAGACATGTTTTTGGCAGAGAACATAAAATGAGTGGTGGCAAGCCCACCACCTTTTCATCCACCTCTCAGCTATCCCCCCATAATACTGAGGGAGGGAGCACTGAAATTAGCACCTTGCCCGATATATATAAATAATAAGGCGTCAATTGAGCTTGTTGACAAGCTTGCTCATGCTATAATATGGTTGGCATGTTTGGGCAGGCAGAAGTGGCCAGCCCATTCTTTCTCAAAGATTTTTAAAAAAGCAGGAAGGGAAGAGAGGTAGTGCCTTTGCAGGTTGGCAGTGGCCTTTGCACATCAGGGGCACCCCACTAAGATAGTATCCCTTTTCCTTCCTCCTCGCCTGCACTGCAAAACGTACAGCTCCTCTACCCCACTGACTAAGGTGTCTGACCCCTCCCTGCCCAATATCACTAACTTAGCTGAGTTCGGGATCCACTGGGGCTTTCACCATGGGCCAGTTTCCAGTTCTGGAAATATCCAATATTGAATTCTGGCACTGCATGAATTTCTGGCCAATTTGACTGACTGGTAGCTCCTGAGAGTATGACTTCCTCCCAGAAGGGGCAGTATCCCACACTAACCTTGCTGTTGCTAGCCACAATGTATTACTGATGTGTGATGGACTTTTTTAGACTGAGGAGAAGTGAGCGGTATGTTTTCTAGCCCTAAGGGTAGACCTGGAACCCAAAACCTTGTGAATCAAGGGGCAAGTTTGATACCAACTGAACCACAGTTAGCACCAAAACCCTAAGAAGACTACAGGCAGAATTTTACAGTCTCGTTGTGGCAGGGACAGGGCTGGAAAATGAGGTGAGTGTTCAAAAGTTCATTGATTTTGGTGGGATCAGAAAATCCTGCTAGTGGGAGGACCTGGAAAATTCGACCAGTTTTTTTTTTGCTTTATTATTTATGGATACAGTACTTAGCATGTTAATAATTTTTGACACACTGGACTGATTTTCTCAATGACGGGCAAATTGGTTCATGAAATGCTGTACTTAATATGATTTTGTTGGAAAAACAATTTCCCCCTGCCTCCACACCATTTTATTTTCATGGGTCTGGAAGGCCTTTAGTGCAAAATGCACATGCACCTCTTTGAAGATTGGTGCCCCATTGTGAGGACCACAGGAAAATTGTATTTCCTCTTGCACACAATTTTTGCGAGAGTAAGTGTGGGTTTTGGAAGCCATGCAAAAAAAAAGCACTTTCCTGGGGAGTCCATGACCACTGGGGAAGTCTGTTGAGCAGTCGAACATATTCTGAACAGCAAGTGTAAAATAATTTGACAGCTTTAAATGTCACTATAATGATATGTACTATAGATATTGTAATATAGATGTTTTTTTTTCATGCAATGCTTTATCACAGAGCATTGCCCTGCAAAGATAAGTTGACCCATACATTGAACACCATTGTTTAAGATTTGCCATTTTCCACTGGAGAAATACTTCTGAAATTTGAAATAAAATTTCTACACATGCTTCATTCACGCGCCCTTTTAAAATGGAAATGGGACGCTCTGTTCTCTCACTTTCAGCAATGTAGCTGGAAGCTTTTATTATGACAGCTGTAGCCTTAATGAATGCTTGGCTGGATTTCAAAAGCTTTAATGACTTCAGCTCAATAGGTGGTCTATTCATCGAAGAATAATCGAAAGTTTTAAAAGGCTCTAACAACAGAGTATGCATTTGATGTGATTTCTTGTTTGTTACAAAGCTAAGAGGAACTTAAAGGATTCTTTTTTACACACTGGAATAGCTTTCATTATTTTTACTTTTAATGATAGTTTGAATTCAGGGATTTATCAGATTGCTAGAGGTTTGTTTTTGAATGATTTTAAATAATTCAATTACTATTGCATGGCTCTTAAGGACTATACATAATGCACATAGTAAGGGGTTATGGAGGTGGCATTAGTAACATGAGAGGGCATGGGGATCGCATGTGTGTGAATGTGGTGGGACTGAATTTGAAATAATATTGGGAGCTAGGCTGCTGTGTTGAGAACCAAGCCTTCTCAATGCCCCTCCTTTGCACCTACACTCCTCATACACTTCATCACAGCTCACAGAGTGCACTGCAAATCTGGTCCCCTATGTGTAAGGTCTAAAATCCCAGGTAACACTTGGGTAGGAGGAGCATTGTAGAAGACGTAAATGTGTGCAAGTCAGGTTTTCGTGAGCACAAAAGAAAATCTGGCCCATTATCTGAGTTGTGAACATAACTGAGTTTAATCAATGGAGCTGCGAGTTAAATAACTTCACCTCGAACAAAGAACTTCATGGTAGTATTTTACCACTGCAGAGAACTGACATATCAAATAGCAAAAGATCTCATCATCTACATCCACTAACCTAGTGATTATTGGCTGTCAAAATTCTAATCTCAAAGACAAATGTCACACGCCTCTCCAAATCTTCATTGTATTGCAATCAAGTCTCATTTCTTATACTAACTTACATTTTCGCAGCACCTATTAAATTTCCCACCTCTCCCCACCCTGTCAGTTTTGAATTTCTCCTATATATATTTCTTAAACCTTAAACACGGTGTTTTTTAACAACAGATTGTTAATCCATGTCATCTTTTCCCCAACTCTTTTCAAAACTGGTGACACCTTGCATTGTTGACCAATTTTCTCACTAAGAAAGAAACATCATGGAGCCAATAAGATGGATCATTGGCCCAGAAAGTAATGGTTGTGTCTTCTCTGTGGGATGCCAGAGGTAGCACTATATTGGGCCAAGCACTTACTGAGGCAGGCAGAGTGCCTGCTGGAAATATTTAAATATCTTAATTGCCATTTTAAATGAGAATCTTACGCTTGCACTCTTTTTTGGGCTACTCCAATGTCTGATTGGCAAGGGAAAAATTCACTCAACAACTTCCGGCACTAATAGTCAGCAAGAATCCTTGAACCATGTTATTTAAAGAACATTACATCCATATAAATAGTGTAGCCAGAAGAGCAGGTCAAAGGCTGGGAATCTGGTAACTTGCCTCCGCACTCCCCAAACCTGTCCAAAAGACACAAGTCAGGAGTGTTACGACTTGCGTCTGGATGAGTGCAGCTCCAACGACACTCAAGAAGCTTGAAGCCATCCAGGAAAAAGCAGCCCACTTGATTGGCACACCACTCAATCTCTTTACCACTGACTAACAGTGGCAGTAGTCTGTACTATCTATAAGAAGTATTGCAGAAACTCAAGTTCCTTAAGCAGCACATTTCAAATCCATGAATACTGCCATCTAGAAGGACAGGACAGCCGATGCCTGGGGATACCACCACCTGGAAGTTCCCGTCCAAGTTTCTCAGCCTCCTGACTTGGAAATACATCACCGTACCTTTACTGTCGTTGGGTCAAAATCTTGGAACTCTCTCCATGGCAGCACTATGGGTGTAGCCACACTGAGGGACTGCAGCTCACCACCAACTAGGATGGAGTAATAAATTGTGGCCTAGCCAGTGATGCCCACATCCCTTGAATGAATATTTATTTTAAAAAAAAGCAGGTTAATTGTTGGTTTCTCCCTTTCGACTATTTGTTACCTCTCCAAAATTTATTTGCCCTATGTTTTGACTTTGACAACTAATTTCCAAAATGTTCTCCATTAATCCTACAATGTTTCTTTTCACTTCAGAAACAGGATTTTGGCAATCGTGGTTGTCCGCAAGGGCTGCCTTTGGAGTTGCAGAATAACGGGAGCGGCCAAGAAGACAGGAAGAATCTGGGATGAGTTAGATGAACACAGCACTGTGCAGGGAGCCATGCCCACAACGAAGATCTCTTCCCTCGAATGTACTTTACTGAAGAGCAATGTCTCAAAAGTCTTTTGTTTCACAAAGCAAAGTGGCCACCAAGCTTCCACATTACAAACTTTATCACAAAGATTGATCCATGACAGGCACATTGGTTGGAATTTTACCATCCTGCCTGCCATGGGAATTGGAGCAGGCGAGGGGCAGACCATGGAAAGGTCTGTTGACCTCGGTTGGGAATTTCTGGTTTTGGGGCAAGTGAAGCCAGAAAATCAAGCCCAGTGTCTAAAGACACAAAAGGATACCACTAACAAATTGCATCCAACTGGCACCAGGAGGCTGGCATCAGAGGTGATTCAACTCACCTGCAAGTTCTATACTTGTGGAGGAAACTGCATTGGCCATCATGGGCAAGAAAAGTCACAAGCATGACAAGGTGACACATGCTCTAATTCATTAAACCCTTATCATCTTTTCACCTTACCATTTCTATCTGACCATTCATTCGCTGCATGACAAACTGCATGCAGCTACTTTTGCTAGACACTTCTTTCCATGCTTTCTTTTGCATTAAAAAGCTAACCCTTGTTTTTCGCATTTGTTTCAGGTGGAGCCATCTTTGCTATATTAGGGAAAAAGACACTTCCTGAAGGTGCATCATCTTTTAACCTGAAACCAGTAGTAACCCAGTAACAGGCACCACATATTTTAAAGACATTTTTGACTTCCATTCCACCAATTTTATTTGCTTCAGTCAGCAAGATTTGAAATTTCACTCCCTATTTGCTTATTGCCTCAGTGAGGTTGCATATCTTTTCAAGATTCTGCTGAAATAATCGACCAATGAGCCATCTGTGGCACTAAAGCAGAAGTGGCTCATCAACAGATTTGAAAAGAGGCAAAAGTAATTATTATAGAATCCCCAAAAGATGCTATTCACCCCAATGAATCTGCACTGACTCTCTGACCAAAGCATCTTACCCAGGTCCAACCCTCTACCCTATTCACACAGCCCCACATATTTACCCCACTAATCCCCCTAACCTACACATCTTTGGACACTAAGGGGCAATTTAACATCTAATCTGCACATCTTCTGGGCTGTGGGAGTAAACCGGAACACCTGGAGGAAACACACGGGGGAAAATGTACGAACTTCATACAGTCATGCAAAGCTGGAATTGAACCCGAGTCCCTGTCATTGTGAGGCAGCAGTGCTAACCACTGTGCCACCTCTGTTGCTGACCCAGTACTTTGTGAGGATAGGCTGGTGGCAGAATGCCTGTTAACTAATTAGTACATTTTATTTTTCGACTTATATCTACAGCATAAATAACTGACCAGGCACGTAGCTTGGAAATTAAAAATACATACAAACATTATGTGTAAAAAAAAATTGCAAGTTTCTATTTCCTGCTGAGCTTATGATAAACAAAAAAAAACACATTACAGAAACCATCTGCTGTCCTATGATCCAAAATTTGTCATTCTTTTTTTTGTTGGAGTGTCATTTCAGACAAGTACAAATTATGGTAGAAATTATTTTTCTCCAAACATATTTCACTGATTAATTTTAGATAAAGTCCCCTGAAGGTGGAGGCGTTGTGATCAAGCACACAGCGTGCACAGCTCACATCATGACATTATAATAATACATTTGAACAGTAATATTGCTTTTGTTGAAAAAAAATCAGTTGAGCAATGTATACATAAATATATATATATATATATAATGCATTCTATATATTTAAAATATTTATTTGAGATCTCATTTTGATTGTGTTAAATGCTTAACACAAGGTCGTTCCACAGGGTGACACTTCTATGCATTGAAGTTTGTTCTCCTATCCTCTCTAAGCCTTTATCAGTTCAGTTCGCTCCCCAGAACCAGAAGAGCCACTGCAGGTTGAGACTTTGCTAAGACATGCAGTAAATGGTCACTTAAAATGTCTGTAAGGTTAGGAAACCACCTCCCAATAGATTTCTGTAAGATTCCATCATAAACAAGGGTACAGTCTGTACGTTCCAATGGAAGCACATAACTGCTGAGGAAATCTTATTGTTGTAAACCAGATCTTTAGTTCTGAATTCAGAAGGTAAACCATGGGCAGATTTTGCATCATCAAGCATTGGTTGTCATTCACATACATAACCCACATATTTACACATATCTGGTGAAGTTGCTTTATAGTTCTACAGCATACGAAAACATACACCAGCCTTGGGGGGGGGGGGGCGCGGAGATGAACAGAACACATATAGCTTTCCTGACGACAAACATTTTATACTCCGTTGTGCTTATTAGGATGCTCTGTTCTTCATCTGTTTCCTTGGCCGGTATATCAAATTACTATGTTCACCTCTGGCTCTTTTATAATATCTTTTGATTCTGAGACTAGATATTTCAAGACAGATGTAATTTTGGCAATCAGTTTGGAATGAAGTTGCAGGTTTTCGGGGAGATGTCATGGGATGTGGCCATGCTGAAGGAAACATGTATTTGGTATGTAATGATCGTGTTTATACAAACGGTCACCTGCTGGTACAGGACTTGAATGTTACAGAAAATACTGGATATTGTTCATTGCCAAAGTTTTTCATCCTGCACTCATCAGGATAAACACATGAACACCAAATTTCAAATCCTCATAACAATTTGTATAACAGGAGAAGAGGATGCTGATTGACTGGCAACTTAACTCTGATTGGCTGAGGTCTTAAGATGTAGATAGCTTTAGGGAATGACAGATTCCTCATCCTTCTGGGTAATCAAGAATGGCACAAGGCTTGAACATATTCCTTTCATGAGCAAAGAATATATATTGTGCCCCATCAAAAGCTTGACTGATTATCTTTAATTGGTTGCATAATTATTGGCGCTCTCAGGATTATTCGGTAAGTGCTGCCCAATTGTGGAATCACAATTAAAAGCAGGGGGGGTAGATTTTTCCAGCCTGCTATGCTGAGGCTCCAAACTGGATGCCACGGCTTCTGCACATTTCCTGGAATTTATGATGTCATCAAGTAATTGCGCTTTAAATCTTATTAGCAGGCCCGGGATTGAAGTCTCCGGCCCTGCTCGCCTCTCTCCCTCCCTCCAGGAGTGGTTCATTCCAGTGGGAGTTTACACAACAGCTCCCCACAAATGGAAAACTGGCAGCCTGACCCCGCTGGACTAAAGTGCAGATGAGGAGGCCAGCCAAAGAAGCCAGAGGGTTAGTGGGGTACCCTTTGGGCATTGCCAGACTGGCAGTACCAGCCTCACCACTTGGCACTGCCCAAGGGGCAAACTGGCAATGTCTAAGAGGCATCCTGGCACTGCCCACCATGCATTGGGCATTGTCAAGAGGGTGAGACCAGAGGATGGCACAGTCTAATGAGGTGGGGTCTACAGGGTGGATTGTGGGGTTCAGGGGAACCTGCTGCCATTCTGCAGGGATTGATGCAGAGAGAGGCAAGGGGTTGATTGGGGTTGCCGCTTGGAGGGGGTGTGGTGTTGGAGCTTGTGGAGGTTGAGATGGGCTGGGAGAGGTAGGGAGGATTAGAGACATCAGAGAGCCCAACAATCCAGGGGTGGGGGGAATTAGAGGGGCAGCAATGCGAGGTCGCTGTGCTAACCAGCAATCAAGCTTGCCAGTGATCGGGAGGCTGGCAGTGCAGGGCTACAGCTCATATGCCAATCTCCGCTATGACAGATCAGCCCATTCAGCATTATGTTGCCGGCATCTTCAGCAGGAATAGGCCCTGCCACTGATTTTCAACATGAATCTCCCTGAGGCACCCTGCAGTACAGAGTGTGGAAGATTCATTTTGAAAATCCCACTAAACAAATCAGTGGGAGTTATTCCCGTTTTTATGTGACTTTGGAACTTAGAATTTTTTGAGACAATCACAGCCCAGATGTTTTGTTTTGGGTTTTGTAAGTGTAGGATGGTTGAGTAAGACCTGTACTCCTATTACGAACAATGTAAGGAACAAACAGTGTGATTCCATCAGACAATGGCTGGTTTGTATGAGCCTATGCACCTGTCAGCATACTGGCAGTGAATTTCATATATAACATAATATGTAAAATTACATCTTCACAATGGGCAGAGTACAAGGCTGTCCTTGCAGCCTTCCTGAATTACCTGGAAGCACAGGGACCCTGTAGTCTTTTGTGGCTTTCTCCATGGGGGCAAATTCTTGGCCAATCAGAATCAACTGGCTAACTGATCAGTACCCACAACAACCTGTTCTGGTTCTTCCATGCAGATGCTATATTTTAAGAAAGCCCATCAATGCCTCAGCTTTCTCGGGAGGCTAAGGAAATTTGACATGTCTGCTATGAATCTCACCAAGAAACTACAGAGTGATGAATGAAGCAGTCAAACCAGCCTCCAACCCATTGACTCCATCTACACTTTCCGTTGCCTTGGAAAAACAGCCAGCATGTTTTAGGACCCCACATAGCCAAAGTCTGTTATTATTTATAAGGTACAAGTCTGGAATATGGTGGAATACTCTCTAATTGCCTGGATAAGTGCAGCTCCAACAACACTAAAGAAGTTTGCCATCATCCAAAACAAAGCAGTATCCTTGACTGGCTCACCATTCACCACTTTAAGCATTCACAACTTCTATCATCAGTGCATCTAACAGTGGTGCGTACAAGGTGCACTGCAACAATTTGCCAGTTCTTCTTCAATAGCATCTTCTAATCTCATGACCTCTTCCATCTTGAAGGTGGGTATACCTTCACCGCATAGACGGCTGCTGTTCAAGGTGACTCACTAATTGTTCAAGGGCAAATAGATATTGGCCAGAAATGTCAGTAATGACCATATCCCAAGAATACATGAAAAAAGAAAATTGTGAAGCGCTGAAATGAAATTATTTCCATGGAACTGTAAGAACATATCTTAAGGAGAAGATGAAAGGCACTGACAAGAAAAGGAAGAAGAAAAATTGATAATTAGTAAATTGTCTTATAAGTTACTTCAACGGATTTCAATAGAAGTCTGCCCAAGTACATATTCAAGATATTGGCAATTACATTATCTCAACTTTAATTCATTACATTTTGCTTTATTCTAATATTTTATGCAGCAGGTACAGTATACATAAGATATATTACAGTGTTGTCTAAGGTTAAAGTTGATGAACTATGTATTTTAAAATAGGCTAGGTCTATCCACTGTAGAAAATCAGTGCCTGAAAGCACTCGAATATTACTGCAACAATGTCCATTTATTGAAAAAGCCTCAAAAAAAGTTATAACAGGGACAGTACTATAATGAGTGGCTGTTTACCATTACAGAATTAAATGTTTACCATTACAGAACAGGAGCAGCAATTGAAACTGAGGCAGGTGGGGACAGTAAGAGGAATTTGCTCCAGTCTGTGGTTCAATTCCCAACAAATACTAACATCTGATTAACTGCATTGCTGAGTGTCACATTCAGTAGATGACAAACCCAACAGCAAATTTCTGTCCAATTTTATCAAGTCTCTCAGTGTCTGATCCATTTCCCTTCAAAGTCTAGAAATTACTCTTGGCGATATTAGCAGATAAATGCTTATCCTGTTCATATAGCAATCCCTTGTTCAGTGTTTCAATGTAGATTCTATTTATTGTAAATGGGTTCACATGCAGTGGACAAAGGTGTCATAAGAATTTTTCAACTATGTGTACACTCATATTACCGACACCAATCATTTCCGAGCCAAAATGTTGGCTGGAAAATCAGACAGAAGGAAGGAGCAAATAAAGAAAATTACAGAAAAAAAAGCACGGAGAAAATAACGAGCTACCATTTCAGGATTATTTACGACTTTTTTTTACAAATGTTATTTTTAAATTGACAAATTTATGAAAAAAAACATATTTTTGAAACTACATAACAATGGGCAAAATCACTTCTCACCTAAACCCTAAAGGTGATGATATATATAGTGTGTGTGTGTGAGAGAGAGAGAGAGAGAGAGAAGCTATGGGTCCAAAGCAGAAAACAGCAAGCAAGACGACTAGATTTCAGGAGGATGATGTACTGTATGTGCCACAGCAAAGTACTTCTGTGTTAGCAACCAGGTTTATTGTCTGTCTCCCAAGTGTGCAGTGTTTCAGAGACAAGCAACATCAACCATACAGATGCACTATCTCTTTCTTGTAATTTGCTGTGGCTGTTCTTTGCAATTCTCATTCTTTTCTCCCACCCTGGTAGTCACTGACCTCCACACAGCTGAAATAATGGTAGATACGTTGTTTAGGTCTCCATAGAGACCAACACTATGATCATGTTGCAAGATTCATTGTTGCCCTCAAAGTAGGACACTCCATCTACATGTGAGCAAGATCCGATGAAACTTGTCACATTAGAAAAGAAAGGTGAGGTGGTTACAATAGACATAATGTTTTTTGACTATTTTACTTGTTATTAATGCAAACTGGATCAATATAAAATTTGATGTTTGCAAACATTCAAAACCAAAATGTATTCTGTATTTCTCGTTCCTTCAAGCCCAATCCATCATGCTCGTCATTTTATTTGATGTTCAATTAAAAAAAAAGTACGAAGTGCGACCTTGTGTACAGTGACTGAAAATGCTTAGGAGCATTTGAGTTACTGCAGATATGGAAATATACGATTGTCACAAAGTGGAGTTATATAATACTATTTTAATAGAATGTATTTTATGAAAATGTATTTTCATAATTGTATTTTAATACACATACATGGATAAGGTTGGGATTTCATTTTGGAATATTGAGAGGTATTGCCTTTGTTACATATTGAGTTATGTTTGTCCCATTATGCTGCAATTCTGAGACCAAGAATTTTGAAATGCTGTGAGGTTGCACTATGTTCAAATTTTAGTCTTGCATTAAAAATTTCCTTGGGTACAGCATTCCGGTGTCTCCCAAAGTAGATAGATAACACTTTTGTGAGACAAGGGCAACTGCAAACAAACATGTTTATTTTTCTTGCATACAGAGTAGGAACAGGCTCATAACATCCAAAGAAATGCAACATGTCTCACTATCCTTGTTAATGGGCTGAAAAACATTTCTCAAACTGATAATTTCTCAACATTAACCTGAAAAGGGATTTCTTGCTTCTTAGCCATTTTCCTGCAGACTCTCTGTCCTTCTTCAGCTGGGCAACAAGCCAAAGACTCGAGTCCTGATCCTCTCCTAGATTACTGTATGCAGGGATTGGCCTGCTGAGCTGCCAATCAAGTACCCTCGTAGGTGTAGGTCTTGTCTAAGAGCAAATTTCCACTAAACACACAGGAATTAAGCCATTCCTACCTATTTATATGAAAGTTACTGTGATGTTTAACAAACTTTCAGTGTCTCAAGTTGATGAAATACATGAGAAGTTGTATTTGGAACAGATGCAATATCTAAAGCTGATCCACATTCCCAGAAGCTATGTTTTGCGACTTGAAGCTCTTGTGAGCTTAATGTAACTTAATAGCATCATCCTAACATCAACTGTTCCAAAGATCTCCTGGGCCAAACAGTTAAAAAAAAATTCCAAAACATGACACAGTGTTTGATCATTTAATGTTCAAATGAAATTCCTTCACTGGCTACTTTGAAGGAGAAATTAACTTATTTCAAATAATCTGTACATTACTATTGCACCACATCATGTCAAAGCCTAAGATGATTTGGCTCAAAAGCCAGAAGTTTTTGCTGATCAAGGAGTTCATCTGAGTGATCATCTGACAGCAACTCTAGTGAGTTATCTGTAATCAACTGAGAGCGGGAGAGAAATGAACATTTGATGGACTGGTTATGTGAAAATTATCTGTGCTTGGAGATCTGACTGAATCTGATTTCTATTCCTATTGCCTTTGCTGGCGGTTCATTATATTCTTTCAACTCCAGATGAGTATCATAGTTATTTTAACCTATGAGACTCTGGTCCTGCATTTGATATTTTCACAATTCCAGTTTAAATTGAGAGCATAAATCCTAATGTATTCCAATAAGCAATTTGCCACATCTGGGTTAATTGTTAGACCCAGGAGTAATGTAACATCTGCAAGGGTAGGCAAGGTGAAATGTAAAACCTCTGCATTTGTGTTGATGAGGCTTGCTGACGGAGAGTGCTGAAAGATCGGGGGAAGGTAAAACAGTACATTAAAAACAGCAAATCGTATCATTGACAGAAAGTGCATATCCTGTTTTGTGGCTAATGACGTTGGAGATCCATTCTGCAGTTGCTTTAGTGACTCTGCATCCATTATTCTTTATTACTGATGTCAGAGAGCATGGCATTAGAGAAGAGGGATGCATAAAAGCAAGCAGAAAGGAAACACAGGAAATAGCAGATAGCAAAGAAACATTTGAAAAGAAGAAATATGAAAGAAACACAAAAGAAAAAAGGAGCAGAAAAGGGAGAACGGAAACACAATGGGGAAATGAAACGGAAAGAGCAAAGATAGCAGAAAGTGCTGAGGCATTGGAGACACAGCGTATTGGGGGAAAAGAACCAATAAATTCAGGGAAAAGAAACATATAAGATGCAACAAATAAACATAAGGAGGAGAGGTAATAAACATTGATGGAGCATGGGGAAAATAATCTCTGAGAGAGCAGGACGAAAAGACAGGAAAGGAAAAAAAAATCTGTTCAGCATAAATATTATCGGTTACTTTGGAGTGACTGAGCTAAGATGAATGGACTTAGGAGTTGCTGAATAGAATGCTGTGCATTGATCATAAATTTATTGTGATGTTTGTCAATGGGGGCAAAAGGACTTTTTTCAAATCAATCTTCTCTGAGTATTTTCTCTCACTCAATCTTTTATTTTCCCTTCACTGCGTTAATTTGTCACCAACAGGACAGGTATTTCAAATAAAGGATTTATCGAATTACTAACTTAGCAATACCCTCCGAAAGTGATTCCACCCCCCCACCCCGGTTAAAAACCACTGTGACATAGAACATGAGTTGAAGGGTCTGAGATAAATCAAAGACAAAGGGCCACAAGTTTGACATTTTGTATGGTTGCACGGTTGCTTTTCGATCAGGGTGAGGAAGTGGGATATGATTTGAGCGGGGTCTGCTGCCTTTGGAGGTACTTTGAAGGCAGCCATGGAGGAAGGTAAGTGCTGAGGCAGGCCCGATACTTTGGCCCAGTTTAATAACAGGCAGTCGGGTTCTCTAGCTCTCATCCATGAAAATTCCTATCCACCTCATGCCCACCATGCCAACTCCATTGCCACTTGTATCCCCATGCCACTTTCATGGTCATTTCAATTCCCATGCTATATCCATGATTCTAATGTCACCCATGTCAACTCTAAACCACCTTGTAGCTTTCATGCCACCCAAAACCCCAATGCTTGCTCCAGAGACACTCACCTAATATCCTCCATAAGCAGACCCTAGGAACCATGTGGAGGTGAAACATGTAAGAAAACATGTCAATCAATGCACTCTGACAGACTTTTGTTTAACTCTCAGCACTGCAGCTGATATTTTTGATCTTTAAAGGGTTGGAAATTTAAATAACTTCAGATTAAGAAACAACAGATTTTATGTACCCTTAAAGAATATTTACACCCTCCCTGCAGGTTAAAGCCCCTGAACCAGCAAAAATGGTGGCATGACGGCACAGCCGTTAGCATTGCTGCCTTACATTGATAGGGACCTGGGTTCAATTTCCAGCTTGGGTCACTATCTGTGCAGAGTCTGCATGTTCTCTCCGTGTCTGTGTGGGTTTTGTTGGGTGCCCCTGTTTCCTCCCACAGTCTGAAAGACATGCTGGTTAGGTGCATTGGCCACGCTAAATTCTCCCTCAGTGGATTCGAACAGGTGCCGTGTGGTGTGGCAACCAGGGGATTTTCACAATGACTTCATTGCAGTGTTACTGTAAGCCCACTTGTGACTAATAAAAAAAAGTTAAAAATGGGTCTGTCTGAAATCAGCACTAATTTCAGATGAGCCTCCTGTGTCCAGATCTCATCTATCATTTTTAAAGGCCTGAATCTGTGACAAATTAACCCAATGAAGGGAAAATAAAAGATTGAATGAGAGAAAATGCTCAGAGAAAAGAATGATTTGAAAAAAGTCCTTTTGCCTCCATTGACAAACATCACTATAAATACATGATCAATGCACAGCATTCTATTCAGCAACTCCTAAGTCCATTCATCTTAGCTCAGTCACTCCAACAAAACAGTTTTGCAATATCCAACTACATTTGAGAGTACAAGCAACAAGAGAAAATTCGGAATTATACTCATGATAGTCCATTATGAGGCCAGCTTTAGGTTTATCAAGTCCATTCTGGCTCTCTGTAGAAAAATCCAATCAGTCTTATTCCTTTGATTCATTTTTGTAGCCAGCAACATTACTTCACCCTATCACTCCTTCAAATTCCTTTTGAAATCACTGATCATCCCTGCTCCGTGATCTTTGTAGGGGGTGAGATATTCACCATTTGCTGAGTGAAAAAGTTTTTTCCTCATGCTCCTCCAATATGATGTGCCTGGAACCTTAAATCTATGCATCAAATATATCTTGCACATCTATGTTATGAATTTCCCCACAATCTCATTTGCTCAAGTTGACTATGTAAGTAAAATTACTGATCTGCAGAACCATACAGGTGATTTTCTTCTGCACCTTTCAAGGATCCTAACATCCTTAAGGCGTAGTGACTAGAACTAGATGCAAGACTCTAACTGATGTATAACCAGAGTGTATACAAGTTTAGCATAAATTGCTTCCTTCTGCATTCAATGCCTCTATATATGAACACTAAGATCCCATTTGCTTTGCTAATTACTCTTTCCTGTGTTCTACTATCTTCCAAGATCTATGCATATGATCCACTTGATCTCTTTATCATTTAGAACAGTGTCATTACTATGTTGCCCCTCAAGGATCTATTCTCATCTTCATGCTGCATCTCGGAGATATCAGCCAGAGATATAACATTAGCATCAGCCAGAAACAGAACATTAGCTTTCGCTTGTATGTGGACAACACCCAGGTGTATCTCATCATTCCGTGACTCCTCCATCATCACTAACTTATCAGGCTCCTTATCCAACACTCAAAACTGGATGAACAGAAATTTCATCCATAAAAACGGAGAAAGTATCAGCAGGAGTAGGCCATTTAGCTCTTTGATCTACTCCACCGTTTATTATGGCCATCCAACTCAGTAACTTGCTCCTGCTTTGACTCCATGTACTCTGATCCCTTTAGCCTCAAGGACTATATCTAACTCCCAAATTACATATTGCAAAGATGGAAGCCACTGTTTTTGGTTCCTATTCCAAATCCTGTTCTGTAGGTACGGATTGTCTCTACTCCCCGGCTGAGATTAAAACAGTATGTTCATGCCTTTGGTGTTATATTCCCACCTCATATTTGTGCAACCACTTATCTCAAACTTGAAATAGTCTCCCTACTTCTGTCTCTTGACCTCACTTTCAAGAGCTCCTTAAAATCTATTTTTGCACATGCTTTTTGTTCATTTGACTTATTATTTCATTATGTAGCTTGTTATCACATATTGTTTTACAATGCTCCTGTAAAGCCCCTAAGAGTGTTTCGTTATATTGAAGGAACAAATATAAATCTAAGTGATTGTTGTTATATTGCCTCCTTATTCCTTTTGCCAACATGTATCACCACAGTCCTCTGCATTAAATTCCATTTGCCACTTGCCTGCCCATTCTGCCATTTGATGTCCTGTTGTAGTTAACTGACTTTATTCTCACTGTCTGTTACACCTCCTAGTATCATTGGCAAATTTTGAAATTTTACTTTATTTCAATATCCAACTCATTTATGTATGCATCAAGTGCTCTGATCATTGAACCTTTGGAAACACTACTATCATCCTCCAGGGAGTCTCCTACATTCATTTAAAGTATGCCACAAAGAATCATAGAATCCCTAAAGTGTAGAAAAAGGGCATTTGGCCATTGAGACAAAGCACATGTAGATTAAATTTCCATGGTTCAATTAGCATCATGTTGGGCAAGGTGACTAACTCGAAATAGCATTCTCATGACATGAAAAGCCTTTGTAATTATCTTGCATGTCACTTGCTGGTGAAGGAGAACTGAAGGCAATGATCAGTGTGGACTGACTGGGGTAAATATTGGTGTATATCAGACACATTTTTGGCATTGAGCACATAAACTGTAGACATGCCCTGTCCATCCTTGAGCAATCCTCCATAATACGCTAGATGCTGATTCAAGTTTGAATAAATAAGTCATGGTTAATTGAGCTTATTATCAAGTCAATTAATGTGGATGTTATGCTGCCCTTGTCACAATATGGTTGGAGTGGGCAGTAGGTTTTTCGGGTCAGATTGAACAAAGGCAGGATAGAGGCAGCTCTTTTTGCCCTCTTATTCCCTTCCCTGCCCTATCCACCCTAAAAGTCTGGTACTTGCATAGCTTCATTAGGTAACACTACTTTAGCTGCCCTCCTCACAGTCACTGCAGCAGCCATCATAATGGCTAATGCCAAGACTGCAAGGAGGAGTAGGCAGAGTAGCATTATCTGCCAGCATTACTGCAGATACTGGACAATCAGATTGGCAGGCAGCTCTCACCACTGGGATATCCTCCCATTTTGGGGCAGAAATCCCACTTTCATCTCATCTAGCTCACTGGCAGCAAGTTATGGTTACAGGCCAGGTTTCTTGCTAGCGCATCAGCTGCCAGGTGGGATGGGCAGTCCCACACTTCCCCACAAAATCCAGCTCCTTGTGTCTTCCCCAGCCCTCCCCCCAAAGTTTCCCATGATGCTATCTGAAACAGTAGTAAGGTTTCTTGCATTTATTAATGAAGGAACACATGCCTATTGAAGATTCCATTAGAAGACAACAAACAAGGTAAACATAGGTCTGCCTCATTCAAATTCTTCAGTCGCCCTCTTACCCTCTGAAGGTAAGTTTTTTTCCCCTTTGAAGTAACAATCTTGTGGAACATGAAGAGGTGGCAGGGTGGCACAGTGGTTAGCACTGCTACCTCTCAGTGTCTGGAATCCAGATTCGATTCCAACTTTGAGTGACTGTGTGGAATTCACATATTCTCCCTGTGCCTGTGTGGGTATCCTCTGGGTGCTCCAATTTCTTCCTACAGTCCAAAGCTGTGCAGGTTAGGTGGATCGGCCATGCTAAGTTGCCCCCTAATGGTCCAAGGTGTGTAGGACAGGGGAGTTAATAGGGGTAGGTGTGTGGGGTTACTGGGATAGGGGATGCAGGGTGGGCCTGGGTAAGATGTTCTTTCAGACAGTCAATGCAGACTCGATGGGCTGAATGGCCTCCTTCTGCACTATAGGGATCCTAAGAGCATTTCCCCTGACTCCATTGTCCTTGGGGTGTGCTTTTTGTGTTGTCACTTCGATCTTCCTCAAGGGAGTTAGTTTTGAAGCATATGCACTTGCATTGCGTAGGCGACTCGTGAATGTGTGGGAGGCTTAGCAGCTGCATTGACTATTGAGGCTCAAGGACCAATTCCAAGGCAGTCTCGAGCCTCTTGGCCTGGCATCTATTGCCTTCATAACAATGAATGTAGATTTGAAAGCAGGATGGGTTAGACATGAGTTTTCAACAATATACACCACAAGAGATTGCACTAGTTTTCACTACCTGGTCGATAATCTGGTGGTCTGTGGCAAGAGCATTTCAGAAAGTTGGCACCTAATATAATCAGTATTGAGTTGTGAGTTTTCTTTTAAATAATGTTTTCAAAAATAAAATGGAGGCCAGTTAATTTCTTAATTTCTAACATTAAAACCCTGACAACATCTTTAGGACGATTAATTTAGATTTCCTCAGATCAGCATGGGCCAGTAAATGAGAAGAATGATCACAGCCATAAATAACTACAGGACTTGCAGGAGATGAATTAGCAGAACCAACAGTTCAAACACAGTCAAACAACAAAAGCAGCTTGAGCATGGAGCGAGGATTGGAGGGTGGTTGATAATGCAGCTGATGCGATTAGAAGGCAAAGACTACAGGAGACTGAATAACAAACAAGCTTGTTAGCTGCTTTTATGCTAATTGACTTTGTAAGCATGGTATAACCATATGCTTAAATACATTAAAACATATTAAACTTACAAATGAATCAGTCTTGGGTTAAACTCATTTTGCAACATAATGGGTGGTAGGGAGCTTTTGGGAGGTAATTTTCAAATTAAGAGCTGGGGGAATTTTCCTGTCTCGGCTGCTATGGGAATCATAGTGGGTGGGATGGTGGGGGAGGAGGGGGGTGGTGGGGAGGGTTTGCCAACTTCGGGCAGGATTTTCTGGTTTGGGGTGGTGCAGTAGTAAAATCCCACCTGAGATGTTTACTGAAGCTATAAAATCATGTAATTTGCTTTCCTGTTAATTTCCTGTAATAAGCTTGGTTTCCTTTCAGTGAAATTCAAAATTCGATTCAGAACTCAAAAGTACTCTGATTTGTACACAACGTCAGGTAAACTCCTAACCCGGGTAATGTTGGGTTGGATACTGCCCTGTTGCAGCATGTAAAGTGGTGAGAATATACAGTTTGCTGAATTTTTGCTCTGGCTGTGGTACTTGGGCAGGCAAGAGTGAACATGAGAAATCTGGGTGTGGATTGCATATGATTTTTCATTAACTGCAATGGACAGATAATGATGCCAAGCGTGCACGTGATTTTCTGACATTCTATCAGCGGATGATTTGCCCACTGAGAAAATGGAGTTGGAATGTTGTGCTTTAAATGTTTTGCTTTTTAGGGACAGCGCAACACATACATCTTTATTTTTATTTTTATGTATTTTCAGTTGGAACTTCAGCTTCACAGGATATCATATTTATCCCCCCCCCGCCCCCCTGCACTGCCCCCCGTGTGTTTTCAAACCAAATTAACTGGGGCTAGTTTTAAATTCCATCACTTGGTTGGGAACCCATCAGAGCAGATGACCTGTTCAAGAAACATCCCATTTTGCTTCCTTTGCTTTACCCAAAACAGTGCTTTCAATTACGTATAGTATGATGTTTCTTGTTTGCAGTAAATGTTCATTTAAGGATCAATCTGCGGAGCAAGGGTCACATAATTCAGGGAACAGGGTGGGAGATTACTCTGGTAAGCGTGAGCTTCTGTACTCAGAGTCATCCCAGGAGCAGATTGCAGCCATGAGGCTGAAAGCCTCTGCATAATTTTAACCTGTAAATAAACGAGTCTTCCCTAAACTGGCAAAATCTTTACATTTGTTGACAAAGATAAAAAAATCCTCATTCTGTGAGTATCCAACTTTACACTGAAGTTGAGTGAAGTTGATGTTTGGATGGACAGATCCATTTGACTCCTCTGAGAAGGACTGGATACAATATGTCGAATGATTTGGATATTATTTCCAAGTGAATGACGTAGGGCAGGAGTTGAAGCACGATTCTCCTGAGCTGTGCGAAAGCCAAACTTATAATCGGATTCACAATCTCACAACGCCAAGTGTGTCTGGCCCCAAATCATTCAGTGAGCTTGTGGAATTGGTGAAGTCACATTTCCAGCCCAAACCATCACTTACACTCCAGAGGTTCAAATCTAATTCAAGACGGAGAACCAGGCAAAACAATTATGACTTATATCACAAAATTGAAACAAGAGTATAGCGATTTTCGTGCTACCTTGAATGATATGTTTTGGGACAGATTAGTGTGTAGGGTGAATAATGACGCAATTCAAAGGAGATTACTTTCAGAGGCCATTATACATTTAAAATGAACTATAGAGACAGTGTAGAGAATGGAAAGTATGAAAAAGGGTTACAGAGTGTGCAAAATGGAGCTATTCACCAGTTAGGGAGGGAACCTGCAGTCAGCAGTGGCACCAAGTCTGAACAAGTAGCCGTGAAGGAGAAAATGAATTCAGTCACAAAAACAAGAAAATTTAGAAGAAGCAATCGAACAATAAAGTTGGAAGTGGAATGTTGCCAACATGGAGATAACCACTCTCTGAATCTCTGAATAAGGAGACTATGCCTTTTTTTTTGTTATATGTGAGGCCATTTAAGGCATAGGTGCGCAGCCTAATCAACCTACTCAATTGCCAATTAAATAGCATGTCACTAGTATACAATGTGGAAGAGTCTAGTATTAACCATTTAAATATGTACTCACATATTTTAATATAAAATATAAATAATATAATATAATTTAATATAAAAGTGGGTAAGATAGCCCCTATTACAGCAATGCTCTAGGTAAATGGAAAGCATCTTAAGATGGAACTTGATACAAAGCATCAGTCACTGTAATACGTGAGCGTACATATTGGTACTTGAGAGCACCATTGAAGTTAAAGAGCATTGCAACCAAGTTAACAACTTATACTGAAAAATTGATAAAAATAATGCGTATCGCAATGATACCTGTAAGCTATGGGCAACAGTCTGCCTAACTCCCAGTGACAGGTGAAAGACCAGCCCTTCTCCGCCACAATTAGCTTAAAGAAATCAAGTAAATTTGGACCGAGATTTTCCAAGTGTGGAGAAGACTGCTCAAACTGTTGAAGAAATACGAGAGCATCTTCGAGGCAAAATATAAGGTCTGCAAGTGAAGATCTATGCAGACCTAGAGGCATCCCCTCAATTCTTTAGTGCAAAACTAGCACCATATTTTTTATGACAGAAAGTAGACACTGAATTAAAGTGATTGGAGGAGCTCGGCATTATCCAGCCTGTTCAGTTCTCAGAAAGGGCAGCACCCATAGTTCCTTCATTGAAACTGAAGACCATCCGTATTTGCGGTGCTTACAAGTTAACAGTTAATTGGACTGTCATGGTAGATAAACATTCAACCGTAAGTTTGAACCCTGTATGCAAAGCTGGCTGGATGTCATTCTTATAAAAAGCTGGGTAAAATTCATGCATATCAGCAACTCAAATTAGACACCGTTTCCTGAGGTTACATCAGAATAAGCGCAAAGGGACCTATTTTACCACTGCGGCATAAAAACATGGTAAAGTTGGATGTGAAGCTATTAACGCGATCTGCGCCTGCATCCATGTGGATAGTCACTTTACCAAAGCTCAAGAATGGGCGTGTTTGAAACAGCACAACAGTGATTTTAATGTATTTGCATGTATTTAAATTGAATTAATGAACTGCCTGCCCAACTTTATCAGCATTTCCCCCTTTACCACCGTGTTTGCCGATCCAGAATTGTGCTGAAATGAACATATTGAATAAAAGTCTGAATCCAGCTGCCGAAGGAGCGAGTTCAAAGTTTCCAACGGCTCTCTGACTCAGATCAATGATGGGGCAAGGGGAGGGAGGTGGGTCAGATCATTCTCTGGCGGTGGAGAGTGAGGTTGGTGAGGAGGAGGAGGTAGGTCAGATGTATCTCTGGTGGGGAGGGGGAGGGAGGGAAGACCAATCATTGTCTGGTTGGGGTTGGGGGGGTGCGGTGGGAGGAGGCGGGCCAGATCATTCTCTGGTGAGGGGATGGGGAGGGAGGAGGAGGCGGGTCAGATGTTCCTGGTTGGGGGAGGGAGGGAAGTGAAGCCAGATCATTCTCGGGGTGGGGAGGAATGAGGCCAGATCATTCACTGGAAGGGGCAGGGAGATTCAGAGGAGGGAGGCCAGGTCATTCTCTGGAAGGGGGGGTGTGAAGCCTCCCTCTCAGGGAGGGGTGGAGAATGAGGCCAGATCATTCTTGGGGTCAGATCATTCTTGGGGTGGGGGGAGGACAGGGATGGTGGTGGTGATGGAGGAGAGAGGCCAAGTCATATTCTTGAGGGGGGAAGAGGGGAAAGGGGAGTGAGACCAGATTATTCTCTAGGGGGGAGGGTGGAAGGGAGAATGAAGCTAGATCATTCTCTGAGGAAAGGGGTGGAAGGGGAGTGAGGTCAGATCATTCTCTGGAGGGTGTGGGGAGGAGGGAGATGGGTAAGATGTATCTCTGTTAGGAGGGGGAGGGGCGGGAAACCCGATCGCACACTGGTGGGGTGAAGGGCAGATGGATCTCTGGGGGGGAAGGTGTTGGGGGTAGGAAGGGGGGGCCACTGCTTGTCTATGGCAATCAGTGAGGGGAAAAGAGGCAGCGGGTTGCGATCGGTATGGATAGCGGGGAGTGGGGGGATAAAGGAGACAAGTAATGTCTGTGGAGACCTTCACTTCCCTTTTGGCCCCGGGCCACTTTCTCCGTTTTCTGCAGCACGGGAGCAATTTAACATGGGCAGGCTTGTTCAAATTTCTTTCTAACTGCGCGTGCACAGTTCAGAGTTCTGATCGTTTCAGGCATGCTATGCCCCACCCACAGCGCAATTCAGACCCACAATTTTTTTCAGGCTGTGTGCGTATGGGGGCAACTGAAAGCAGATTTCCAAGACAGATTTGAATTGCATAATTAATAAGGACATTATTAAACTAGAAAGACTACAGATAAGATTTACTAGGATGCTACAAGGATTTGATGGATTGAGTTATAAGGAAAGGCTGAATAGACTGGGACTTTTTTCTTTGGAACATAGGAGGCTGAGGGGTGACCTTATAGAGGTCTATAAAATAATGAAGGGCATAGACAAGGTAGATAGTCAATATCTTTTCCCAAATTAGGGGAGTCTAAAAGAAGAGGGCATAGGTTTAAGGTGAGAGGGGAGAAATCCAAAAGTGTACAGAGGGGCAATATTTTCATAGAGAGGATGATGAGTGTCTGGAACAAGTGACCAGAGGTAGTAACAGAGGTGGGTAACAATTTTATTTTTTAAAAAGCATTTAGATAGTTACATGGGTACGACGGGTGTAGAGGGATACGGGCAGTTGGGATTAGCTGAGGGGTGTAAAAAAAAAGACAGCATGGATAAGTTGGGTTGAAGAGTCGATTTCCATGCTGTAAACCTTTATGACTCTATGCACCCAGATTCAGCACTTAGAATGAAAATGGTAAAATCAGGCGTAAGGTGTTCCAGAATACCTGCCTGCCTTTTGGCATGTTTTCAGCGTGTGCAATTTTCCAGAGGATAATGGATAGTCAGCAGCATGGCTGCCACGTATTGTGGTATGCATTGTTCTCATAACTGGATCAACAGAAACCCGGGATCTAGCAAACTCAGAGACGCTAAAGCGATTCCAAGATGATAGAGTTTGTCTCAACATGAAATGTCAATTTCTAGCCACAGAGGTAACTTACTTGTGGTACCCTGTAGATGCACAAGGATTACATCCATGGAAGACAAGGTACCAGCCCCCAAAAACACTTCTGAGGTTAAAACAATTGGGAATGGTAAATTATAATGGGCATTTTTACCAAACTTATCAACATTATTGGCCTCTTGCATATTCTGCCAAAGAAACACCTAGGAAGACTCCCCGGAAAGAAGCTTTCAGAGTAAAATAATTGCCTCCTTCAAACTTGTTATTACATTTCAACTGATCTAAGCAACTAGTATTGATCTATGTGCTGCATAAAAGGCGACCCACAATTTGAGGAAGAAGTATTATCAATAGTTTTTGCTGGCAAGAAATTCTATCGGTGGCACTTTAGCATAATTTCTGACCACAAGCCGTTCTTTGGTCTCTTAAAAGAAGCAAAGGCTATTCTTGCGATCACATCAGCAAGAATTCAACATTGGGCATTAATTCGATCCACTTATTCCTTGGGAATGGCCTGGCCAGCCAAGGATGTAAGCCCATATTGATTATGTTGATCCATTCATGGGCACAAAATTTCTGCTCATTGTTAATGCACACTCTAAGTGGATGAACGATTGAAAGATTACACCAATGTTTTTCCACCCGCAGAATATCTTAAGTCATAGGGCAAGAATTTACAGCCTTGGGTGAAACCGAAATTCCCACTTGAGGTCAATGGAGATTTCTGTTGTTGGACCCTCATCTCTTCTGATTCCATGGCGGGCAAGTTGGTAGAGTTCTGGCCATAGTATTGACAACAGAGCAGTATTCACAATTGGTGAAATGGTGGATGACACCATTTATTGAGGAATTTTGGTAGAGGGTTGCATTGGATCCCTGGATTTGTTGTCTTTAAAACTGGATCTCTGTCTTATCAAGTGGATGTAAAAGAAAGGATTGTCCAAAAATAAACAAACCATATGAGAAAAAGAGAGATGCCCCAGCAGCCAGTTTTGCTAATTGTTTCAGTACTGAAGTACCTGATTATCATGTGACAGGTACAACCTACATTGCCATGGAAACAAAACTGAACTCCCTGTGCCTGAAGAGGTACTGGTCATTGTGCTTTGGCTGACAGCAATCCTGTGGAAGCATCCCAGACAGAGGAATTATTCCGCTTCCCAAGGATTCAGAAAGCCCCTGAAAGACTTAATTTATAACTAACTAAATTAATGTACTACATGTTTAATTATCTGAGGCTATGTAACTTGAGTATTGAAATTTCTATAAAGGGGCTTTGAGGGGGAGGGATGTGGTGATTGTCCCTTTAAGGACCAATCAGCAGAGTTAGAGTCACGTAACCCAGGTGTAATCATCTAGGTAAACGTGGGCTCCTGTACTCAGTCATTTTGTGGCTGCAAGCCTCTGCATAGTTTTAACCTGTACTGGGGGTAGGAGGATTGACCATGCTAAATCTCTCCTTGGTGTCGGGGCACGAGCAGGGTAAAATCATGGGTTTACACTGATAGGGCCTGGTGCAGGTTCGATGGGTCAAATGGCCTCTTCCTGCACTGTAGGGATTCTATATGATGAAGCATCTTCTCTCTTACTTACCTTCCATTCCAGATTGCTGCTCCTTTCGAGCTGGAGCGCCTCAAATTGGCCCTTCAGTTTTGAGAATCCACCCATTACTCTCAATTTGTGAATGACTGCTCCCCCCATTGCCACCTCCCACCCCCCACAAGGACCTGGAAACAGTCCTGACTTGTTTCCCACTGCCAGGAGGAAATTTCAATCTTTACACTCTGCACTTAAATAATTTGAATTATCCAATAATTTAAGAAACACGAACAAGACTACAAATTGAGTATTAATGATCAGATAAACAACTTTGAATGAGAGAAAGAGACTAACTCATCGTATTCTCTTTTCAATTCCAACTGAGTTTTCGATCAAGCTGACTAATTTCTCGCTGATTTCCTAAGTCTTAATACTTATTGAGGCCTGTGTAGAATTTTATTAAACAGCTCCTGAAAATTCAAGTGAGTTGCGTCCATTGATTAAGCTTCATCCACTAATTTAGTTATGTCCTAAAAGAGTTCTCGCAGGTTTGCGAAGCATTGTCTATTATTTTTAAGTCCATTCTTGTTAATCCTTGTGACTTCATACTCCTTAGATGCAATGGATCTTTGCATCTCCCTCACTAAAGATTTCAAGCTAATTGGCCAGTATTTCCAGATTGATATTTCACTTCTACTTCGAGTATCTGGGTCAAATTTTCTCTCCTCCAATTCTCAGATACGCCTCCTCCAGTCAGTTGGGATCCTCAAAAGCAACTACTGAGGAGTAGGATCAAAGCTGGCAGAGATATTGAACAATGCTGCCTGACTCTACATGGAAGGTGAAGTAATGAAATATATGTTTCTTTATGTAGAGGATAAGAGAAATCCATAATTGAATATATGGTCCTGAATTTTACCACAAGCTTTGGGATCCCAACATCAGGGTAAAAAAAGTGACCTGAGTCTGCACTTATCAGTGGTGTGATCGGCTCAGTATTTGTAGCACAGATAGGCTCCAAATTGTGGGATTACAGCCCAATCTGCCTCAGTCACATCATGCATAGGGAAACATGTACATTGCTGAAGAAGGCTGCAGACTGGTCAGCTCCAGCAGGTAAATTCAGATAAATAATAAAAATATAGGTCGAAGGAGAAAAGACCTGTGGGAGAGATCACTTAGGACACAGGGATTGCTTTTTCCGTGCCTGTAGCCCCCTTTTTGTGTCACTGAGCCTCTGGTTCTGGTAGCCTCTGTGTTATCAAAGAAGGCCACCTCCATTAAATTAGCATTTTGCCCCATACTTAACAAAAGGCCAGTGACCTGTAATAGGGTCTTTATGTGTGCAAATTGCTACCCGCTATTAGAGTGGACAGCAGTTCTACAACTACTCCCACTATTGTGATGAGGCAGGCTCCTTGGTGTTTTACTGGTATCCCCTGCATCCCAGTGTGCCCAAGGACTCTGAATGGAACAGGACTGATAGGATGAATGGTCTTTCCATAAAACTGCATTTTCTTCTCCTAAACTTTATGGAATCTAAATTTTTTAAAAAGCTTATTCATTAGTCACAAGTAAGGCTTACATTAACACTGCAATGAAGTTACTGTGAAATTTCCCCAGTCACCACACGCAGGCACCTGTTTGGATCAATGCATCTAACCAACGTGTCTTTCAGACCATGGGAGGAAACTGGATCACTTGGAGGAATACTCGCGGAGAATGTTCAAACTCCACACAGATAGTGTCCAAGCCAGGAATTGGTTCCTGGCACTGTCAGGCAGCAGTACTAACCACTGTTCCACTGTGCTGCCTCTACAAGACTGATGGGCTGAATGGCCTTTCCATAAAATTGCATTTTCTTATCCTACAATTTATGAAATTCTAAATTATTTATAAAAACCTGACATTTCCCTCTTTTGAAGTTCTTTGAGGCTTGTAGAGTATATCCCTTGCGGCTCCATGCAACATAAACATTTAATTTTAACAGCTGATTTTAACCCTATGCACCCACCGCAATGGTGTGTGTGCAGGGTTAAGAATTCTTGAGTTGCTGAGGAATAGTCTGGCCCCTTTAGCGCATCCGTGTTATAACTGGTCCTTTAAATGTTATCCCTAATGCATACTGTTGTGTGACAGCCAAAATGTTTAGATGCAGAGGCTGCCTAATGATTACTTTTGCGAGGAATCCATTCAGCATATGACATTTCCAACCCTTTTAAGTTCCCCCTTTCCAATTTATGAAATTGTTAATTGTATGTCCTGGGGAATAAGAGAGCCCCCTATAAATTTATTTTTCCAAGAGGAGGATTTCTCTTTTGTTGTCAGATAAATAGCATTTTTTCTTTTTGATTTATCATGTAGCACATTCTCAAATATCTCAAGCACTGCATTCTGTATTGTGTTCTTTAGGTGCCACTCAAATGCTTACAAATGTCACTCTCCCGTTCGGATCAACTTTTGTAAGTACTCTGCATTAATGTTTAATGGGGCCTCATCACTGATAAGCACAACATTTGGTTTGAATGAGTTGATTTTGACCTTAATGGCGTTTGACTCCAATAATCATAAAGCTGTTATTAGCTTAAGGAATGAGGTGACTAAAAAGATCTGTCTCTTTGAAGGTTTATTTAGTTCCAATGCACATAATCTTTCTCTTTAAAAGAAAAAGTCACATTTTAACCTTCAAGTCTTTGTGACTGTATCATCTACAAAGCCACTCGGCTTTCTTCTGCCAACATCTGTGGTACAGCATTTTGTGCTCTTGTTGCTGTGATTATGTGGGCTTCTTGCTCGGCAGATAACCAAATGTCAATCTGAGATGTTAGAAGGAAGCTGGGCATCTACAAAACGACAAAAGGAAAATAAGCAAAAACACAAGGCATATAAATTTTGAAGATTGAAAGGTTTTTACTAGTCAAGATTTGAAAGCAGAAAAACACCCTTCATCAATGCCCTGAAAGAAACCATTTTGTGTATTTTACTGCAGAACATTTTTATATCAATTTACTCTATATAGAAACAATCACGGAAAAAACAATTTCTGACTAAACTGCCACTCAACCAGCACACTGTAGTCCCGTTAATGGAATGGATTATTAAAACACTAGAACTTGGTTGTTTTGCAATTACCTGAGTCAACTCTAGATGACTGACTGAACAAAGTATTCCTTGCATTGTTCAAGCACTTCAGTCATCTTTTTATCTGAAAAGCCTAGCTCCCTAACAAATAACTGCTGCCAGAAAAATCAACTTCCTCAGCTATGGCAAGGCCTACATAATTTATGGCTTTAATATGCTCACTGAGGTGTATAGTCTATGACAGTAATTATAAATGCAATAAGAAATTATAGCTGAATGCTTTAACTGCATTAGGAGCCATTTGATGAACAATGATGATTGCTCCTCATTTTGAACAATAGAGGGCAAGTGAGTGTCAACGCATTAGAATATTTGCTGTTCTGCTCTGTTCTTTTTCCATTTACCACAGAATGTCAGTTGTCTATTATGAGGCAGCGATGTGATGTCCAGAGGTAGCTTATGACTTGACAGGCACAAAAATGCACAAAGGAACTAATCAGTTTAGTATGCAATGACTTTCATTAGCACTTACAATCTTCAGTTTTTTTCTTTTTTCTTTAGGTACACGACTGGTTTTAGATTTATTTAGGACAATAGACTTCATTTATGTAAATTCTTGATAAGTGATTTCTGTTTTGTGAACAAGAACTTTGATAACCCAAAGCTTTACTGATTTAGGCTGATTACAATCACTTCTGTTTATCGTCTACTGTACAAAAAATTTCTTCTAAGTGAAAATAATTTTCCTTTTCTATCCATCTCATGCTTTATCTGTTCACTGTCCGATTTTTTGCATTATGATCTCACAGAGTTGCTGTAGCAAATGAGCACTTGTGGCCCATTCTCGTCCCAAAACAAAACTCTCCCTGTAAAAACATGGCAAATAACAGAGGAGTGGGAAAGCATGGATTCACTCAAGCATCCCGTTTTGAGACTGAGGCCAGGATTTTCCCTGTGGACTTCAGGACACCATCATCAGCCTCAAATGGGGATCACTTGATCCCTGGTGGCAGAATGACATAATGGATTGTACTACTGCCTCACATCACTAGGGAACCAGGTTCATTTCCTGGCTTGCGTCACTATCTATGCGGAGTCTGCACATTCTTCCCATGTCTGTGTGGGCTTTCTCTGGGTGCTCCGGTTTCCTCCCACTGGGAGGTTAGGTGGTTAGGTGCATTGGCCATGCTAAATTCTCCCTCAATGTACCTGAAATGGTGCCGGAATGTGGCGACCAGGGATTTTCACAGTAACTTGGAATCATAGAATCACTGAAACCCTACAGTGCAGAAACAGGCCATCTGGCCCAGCAAGTCTGCACCAACCTCAATCTTACCCAGGCTCACCCCCATATGCCTACACATTTGCCCACCAATCCTAACCTACGCATCTTATGACACTAAGGGGCAATTTTAGCAATTTAGCAATCAACTTAACCTAACCTGCACATCTTTGGACTTCCTTGCAGTGTTAATGTAAGCTTACTTGCAACACAAATAAATAAATTTAAATTTAAATTCATAAGTTAAAACCATATAGGAATTAGTCACCTGGCTATGATTTTTTCTGAATTGACCAATTAAGCGCCAGAGAGCTGGTGTGTATCCAATTAAGCATGGCGGCTGTGCTTTGAAAGCTGAAAGGCCATTAAGGGGTTCTCCCGTAACGAAGCAGTTGGGCGCCTTTGCAGCTAAGTGAGGGAAGGTGAGCCCCGAGATGGCGGCATTCTCTCTCCAACCTTGGTAAATTTAAAAAGCCCTCAGCAACTGGACCATCCGCCACTTTCCACTATGGAAGCAGTGGTGTGGGTGCAGGGTTAAGAATTCTTGAGCCGCTGAGAAATAGTCTGAATAGTCTTTGACTCTACAGGGTAGCAACAGGGAGATTCCAGTTGGCCTGTAAGTTTCAATGAACCCTTAGTTAGTTGGTTGCTTGCGAGCAGGAAAATGGCCTGAGGGTAGGTCGGAGCAGGGAAATTGGCATGCTGAATTGTGCTATGGATTGTCATACATGCTTCCAGTGGGGTTTAAAGATTCTGCTCCAAGTGTTACTTGTCTTTATTGGATGTTCTAAAGGGGAATAAATTATCCTCGATGGAGAAGGGAACGCCTGTCTTCTGTCAGCTTAAGCAGGAAATGTCACTGACAACATATTTGCAAACTAAACTATCTATCCCATTGCTCTGTGAAAACAAAAAGGAACAACTTTCCTCAAACGGCTGTAACGGTTTCATGAAAGAAAATCTTGTACAACAAGTGCGTTAACACTAAATGCTACAGATGTCATTTCTTGAACAAAAGTACTCCAACATGAGGCCCTGGCAGTGAAAACGATAAGAGGCGCATTCATACTGGCCGTTCAAGCCCACAACTGCTACAGCGAGGACATAGTATTTGGTGCCTATACAAATCTCCATTCACTGTAGAAGGACCAGAAAATCCCATCAACGTGAAAGGCTGCAAGAATCCACCAAAGAACTGGGATTCTCTCATCTTGTTCATCCGCCACCGCTGCCACACAGAAGGGAGGAATTGGTACTCAGCCAAATCTCCATTCACTGTAGTGAGACCAGAGGATCTCAGTTGGAGGCAAAGTTGGAGAATTCCAGCCAAGATTTGGAGCTCAGCCACTATTTAATTATGTCTGAGTCTCAAGCACTAAACTGTTCCTGGGTTTAATTTCCTAACTGTGCAAATTCCAAACAGGGTGATTATAATTACCTCAATGTACTTGAGTAAATGGTGGGAGGGAGATCAGTAAATCAGAAAGGTTTCATATTCCTGATTGCTATCGTGATACTGTGCTATAATGGCATATGTAGATGTCAAGATAGAGAAGTTTGATGCCTCTCGCAGTTAAACAGCCAGCTGAACTATGCTATGAAAAACCATGCAAGAATAATGACAATGTGTTGAATTTTTGTTTCTAGTGTGAAAAACATTAATTGGGCCTTTTCCTGACTTACAAAAAGAATCCCCTAACTCATGAGTAACATTGCCCAAGAATTTGAGCTTTCACTGGGTTTGTGCTTGCAATGCAGTTTGTGAGTCACAATGGTGCACGCGAGGAAGAGGGATGTAGGCACAGAGGCTGGCTGTTTAGAAATGTCTCAGTTCCTGAAGACAACAGCCTAGTGCATTTTAAAGTGTCAAAAGATTTTACACTTTTCTTTCAGAATGTGCCTTACTCCTCACCAACCTTTGCCCATTAGTCACAAACTCTCCAAGGAGAGTCCATTTTTCTTGGACTTCAATACTCTCACCTGCACACAACAACAGTATGAGAGTGGAAGTATGACTTTCCTCTGTCCTCACTGTGGGACTCTCAACCTTGGAAAAATGCACCTCAGCTTGATTCATGAAGAGGCAACAGGAAACTAGCATGGGGTTCAGGAAGTCAGAGAAAAGCGTATTTTTTTTGTTGCCGGGAAAACAACATTCTGCATTTTGCGAGCCAATATCTGCTTCCACAAGAAGACAAAAATCCAACCAATGGATGCTGTGGTAAAGAATAGTCTCAGGTGTAGAACCATTGATGGGAATCAGAGATATGTGGAAATGTGGAATCAAGGCCACAATCAGATCAGTCATGATCACATTGAATAGCAGAGCAGGCTTGAGGGCCAAATGGCTTCCTCCTGTTCCTAATTCATACGTTTATGTAACTAGTGGGTAAATACAGTAATGTCACACTCTTCATGTACAATAGTGCTGAATCTCTCCAATTTAGACTTCAATAATGAGTAGCACTGACAGTTTCACCATTATTCTGATCACAAAATCTGGGCTATTTACTTTAAAGAATTAAATGCTGATTCTTTAAAGTTCTGTGCTTGCAATTCTGAACAAAGATCGTAGTGAGCTTAATTCGGTGAAATCTGGCCAAAAATTACTAATTTTAATTCAGCACTAGATTTTGCTTACGAGAGGTAAATTGCAAGGCTCAAGATTTTGACTTGAATATGCAATCACAAAAGCCAGTGCTTCTTTTTGCTATTGCACACAAATACAACAGTGACTCCATAATTTGACCCACATGAAAGGCAAATTGTGCTGGAATTTAAATCAGAATGACATTTTCTATCTCTATCTAATAAAAGGTGCACAATGACCAGTATTCACATTTTTACCATAATTGGTATTTCCCTTGACTTATCAGATGACAAAATAATAATTACTGGAAATTTCTGTAACCACATCTCTAATGCAAGTACAGTGCAATTTTATGGACGGGATTTTAAAAATGTATGACCCCTTGCCATTTCGGGTGCAGAACGCTGTAAATTACTATTACCGTCTGAGGAAAGGCATCATTAACTGAAATCAGTACTTAGATATGTCCCTAAAAATGGTTGAAATGCACGTCTAAATGGTCCCCTGTAGCAGCACTTTAGATATCACTTCTGAGATGGAAGATATGACAGAGCCACCTGTGGCCGGCATTCAGTTCACAAAATATTATTTATATATTGAAAAAGCAGGAAAAGCTGAAAATGATTTTGTCAGTATTTAACAATTGAAATAAAAAAAAACTACAGTTTAAATTTCAACTGGCAAACTGTACATTTTAACATTTTAAAAGGAAAGTAGTTTGAAATGATGTTTTGGGTTTTGCTTTGGCTAAATCTCCTCAGTGATCATAATTTTAGCAGCGAAATGTTGTGGGTTCATTTAACCTGAATGTTGGAATTGAGATTCAAGATTGTTACTTGATCAATGCTAATTGCTTTATAATCAGATTGACTGTCACTGGAGCACATTTACATTACAATATGAATCTGGGATCAAAGCCATGTGGTATAAATTTTACTAATATAGAAATATTGGATTAAAGTTGCCAGCTCAAATTCCAAGGCTTCACAACCAGCCAACATAGACTATGAGGCAAAGTGATACCAATCATGGCGTTAGTTTCAGTTTTTGCAGTTGACTTGTTTCTCCAGATAAAGACCATTCAATTCATAAAAGAAACTTCTTCCAATGTAATTGAAATTTACAAATGCAGGCTAAATTCAATATGTCCCAAAAATTGGCATGGGGATCAGGAGGCAGGATTACCCTGTCCCTGTTTCCAATGCAGGAAGCATGCCAACTTGATGCTGCCATATTTAGTCAGCACAAACTGCTCAAAAGAGAGAGAGGCTAACATCAGTTAAATCAAACCTGAACAACTTAAAGTTAGATTGTGGCTCTTTAAAGGAGATCCATTGTAGCTGAAAGTCATTCTACAATTGATTCTGACCATAAAAGACACAAGGATGCCAGAAAATGGGACAGACACACTCCAAGGTTTTGTAATGATGCCTGGAAGGTTTTTGTTGAGGGAGTATCATAGAATCATAGGTTCCTACAATGCAGAAGGAGGCCATTCAGTTCCATTGAGTCTGAACTGACCACAATCCCATCTAGGCCCAATCCCATAACCTCATGTATTTACCCTAGCTAGTCCCGCTGACACTAAGCAGCAATTTAGCCCGCACATCTTTGGACTATGGGAGGAAATCAAATTTCCATCTACCATTGTGGGATTTGAACCTAGGCCCCAGAGCAAGACCCTGGATCTCTGGATTGCTAGTCGAGTGTTAACTGTGCAGAGGAACAGAGGTAACAATGGGACAGCATGATGGCATAGTGGTTAGCACTGCTGCCTCACAGCACCAGGGACCCAGGTTCAATTCCCGGCTTGGGTCACTGTGTGGAGTTTGCACATTTTCCTCGTGTCTGTGTGGATATCCTCCAGGTGCTCCGGTTTCCTCCCACAGTCCAAAGATGGTGAGGTTGACTGGCAATGCCGAATTGCCACTTAGTGTCAGGGCAGTTAGCAAGGTAAATACAGAGGATAGTTGCTGGGTGGGATTACGTACCATCTGTACGGTGGTACAGATTCAATGGGCCGAATGGCCTCCTTCTGCACTGTAGGATTCTATGATTCTATGAACAACCCCAAGTTATATTAGTACATTAGCTTTAAAGCAATAAAATATCCTAAGGTAATTCACAGGAGTTTTATGAAATAAAATGTGACATGGATTCACATAAGGAGAGATTAGGTCAAATGACAAAAGCTTGATGAAAAGTGTAAGCTTTAAGGAATGGCTTAAAGGAGGAAAGTGAGATAGAATGACAGAGTTTTAGGGAGGGATTTCCAGAGTTCACTGCCAAGGCAACTGAAGGTGTGGCCACCAATGTTGGAGCAATTAAAATTGGGGATTTGTGAGAGACTAGAATTAAAGGACTGGCATGTGGGGCTGAAGGACATTATAGAGAAAGGGAGGGCAAAGCTATAGAGGGGTTTGAAAATAAAAATGAGAATTTAAAATCAAGGCATTGCTTAGCAAGGAGCTAATATAAGTCAGCAAGCAAGGAGTGATCAGTAAACGGAGCTTAATACAAGTTAAGGCATCGGCAGCAGAGTTTTGAATGATGTCGGGGGTCCCCTTTTGAAAGATCTTTAAAAGTAGTCAAGCTCAAGGACCTGGATGCATTGCAGAAAGAAGTTTAGTGATCTCACAGAGATGGTCAAAGTCAGCACATGTATCTTCAAATTCAGCATTCCACTAACTGCATTACCAGTCTCTCACTGTTCAATTCATCACACTCCCATCACTGACCTACCAACAATCTTTTTTCATTTACAAACCGGTATTATCTTAAACCTCTTGGTTTCTACCTCCCTGTGAATGCTCCATCACAAATCATCACTGAATACAACTGTACCCTTGTGCATTTCTCCTTTCAATGCCAAGAACTACAAAAAGGTGGAAAAGCAGGAAGACAGTGAAGTGTTATGCTCACATTCGCAGCCACCAGCTCAAATACTGACACTGCACACATTTTAGAGGTGGAATTTCTAAGTGATGATACTATGGGTGTCATAGCAGTTCAACAGTATGTCCTCTAACACAATAAGAGAATTGCTGAAGTACTATCCCAGGTAAGTGGCTGTGGCTCTCCTCTCTCAGGACGACAGTACTCTTTTTCCCCTTATGGGTAGTCCCCTAGTACCTGTGCTCCAGCCAGTCTAGATTGAAGATCATCATACAAGGCCATTTACAGTGTGTTCTACTGAAAGTCAGCAGTCTTCCACTAGACATGTGGCAGCTGTGATATAGTACTGCATGGGAGCACTAGGAAAGGCAAAGACATGCAGGAGCCCAGCACCAAGAGAATGCATATGGATAATCACTGATATATTTAGAAATGTAATTTATAGATTTCATAAGCCAAACATAAACTTGCTTTGAAATATTTATTTTGTGGTGACTTTTATTTTGGCAACCTGGACAAGTGAACATGAGAATGGGCAGAAAGAGGGGGAAGTCAAATTCCAGGATTGCTGGTAAATGGCAAACAGGAGTTTACAATTCAATTTCATAGCCGAATGAGTTGTTCATCATTAGCCTGAGTATAAGCTGGCTTTATGGTTGCTTCTTCCTTCTCCCTTCAACTGCTTACCATCTAGCTGGAGGCAGTGGCACAGTGGGATTATCACTAGAAGAGCAAGCCAGAGACCAAAGTCTTGCTCTGGCGACCTGGGTTCGAATCCCACCATGGCAGGTGGAAATTTGAATTCAATAAAAATTTGGAATTAAAAGTCTAACGATGACCATGAAACTGATGTTGATTGTCATAAAAATGCATCTGGTTCACTAAAGTCCTTTAAGGAAGGAAATTTGCCATCCTTACCTGGTCTGGCCTATACGTGACTCCAGACCAACAGCAATTTGGTTGATTCTCAAATGCCCTCTGAAATAGAGGGCAGTTAGGGATGGACAATAAATGTTGGCCCAGCCAGCGATGTCACATCCTGTAAAAAAGAGTGAAAAAAAGGGCTGCCTCATACTGGCATGATCGTACAGCATGTAGCAGACCACTATATATTTTGATGCCTGCTTTGTCAAGTTCTGCAGGTCTCCTACAGAGCAGTTCAAACAGTGATAACATGGATTCAACACACCTACGTTCTGCTTGGTCACATTTGTATGGCAGTGCAGTTCTCATTTTATTCATATTGCCTATATGTGCTTGGAAAGTGCAACAAACTCAACACTATATAGTCAAAGGATGGCTTTTAGCACCCAGTAGCCTTTGGATTGTTGCTTTGGCTTGAATGAAAACGGTACAGTAAGCCACTGAATTAACATATCACCTGTGCTTCCTCTACTAGTGCCTTGTCTTCTCTGTGTGTCCTCTGCTCATCCCGCCAGTATTCCAAGGAGAAAATACTATCCATCTCTGAGAGCAACTAGCTTGTGCAGAAGTCTTGAAGTCAGAAGCATGCCAAACTACTCCCGACAAACTTTAGCGATTTCAAAAAACTCCAGGAAGCACTAAAGATTGTACAATCATGACAACAAGCTGTAGAAATCCATCAGCATTGAACCTGAAAGATGATAATCACTTCAGATAGTGCTGACAGTGGCCTTCCTGCTGCTGAATATATCTTCAGACCTTTTGATTAAGAGCTGCATTTGTTGGAATGTCGAAGTCCAAAATCCAATTTTAGTTTCCTTACTTCGCATTGGAAGCAGTTTAGAGAAGGTTAATAAGGTTGATTCCTGGGATGAAGGGTTGTCTTATGAGGAAAGTTTGAGGAGGTTAAGCCTATATTCACTGGAATTTCGAAAGATAAGCTGTGATCTTTACAAACATAGAATATACTGATGGGGCTTGACAGATGGATTTGTGGTTGGATGGGTTTTGGAACTTGGGGGACACAGTTTCAAAGGTTGAAGATGAGGAAGAATTTCTTCTCTCAGAGGGCCACAATCTTTGGAACTCACTATCTCAGAGATGAGTGTAGGCTGGGTCAGCTAAAGGCTGTGCTGTTCAAATGGCCTATGCCTGCTCCTGTTTCATATGGTTGAATGTTCTCATATTAAATTCCACCACTACAGTAAATGGGATGGCACAGTGGTTAGTACTGCTGCCTCACAGCACCAGAGATTCAGCTTGGATCAGTGTCTGTGTGGAGACTGTCCGCACATTTTCTCCATGTCTGCATGGGTTTCCTCCGGGTGCTCCGGTTTCCCCTATAGTCCAAAAGATGTGCTGGCCGTGCTAAATTCTCCCTCAGTAAACCTGAACAAGCACTGAGTGTGGAGACTAGGGGATTTTCACAGTAATCTCATTGCAGTGTTAATATAAGCCTAACTGTGATTCTAATGAACAAACTTTAAGAAATTGACGATTACTAATCGACTGATGTCATGGATCTTGGATCTGCCTACTCTACACACTTCCAGCCCAGGCTTACTCCACACCGATACCCTCAACATAAAGGCCAGAATTCCCTGACCTCACTCTCTGCTGCGATTCTCTGGCCCCGCTGCAGTGAATGGAGATTTGGCTGAGTGCCAAATTATCATTCCTCATTGGCAGTGGTGATGCAGTGTACAACATTGGAGAATTCCAGCCAAAGTTCCAGTGCAGTTTGCAGAAAAACAAGTGACTTATTGAGGTCATTTCATGGGGAGAGCAACTTATTGCATTGTAGGTTCATTGAGAATTGGATATAGATGGGTGCAACATATACTCTTAATGCTGTGGCCTCCCCCATTCATCAGGTTGTCTATTTTCATTGCAAATTTTGTATTCTAGGAAAAAGGCTCAGCTTAAGATGAAAATGTAGTGAAACTGCACAACAACTCCAACCAAATCAATCCAATACCAGTCATATTGAAAATGATAACACACAAATACATTGCACATTAAAAATATCAGAATCAATCATGAAAAATGCTTATCAGTTAATTTACATGACTTTTTTATTGTGAAGCAAATTTAAAGAGTTACCGGAACAAATGGAAGATTTCTGTTTTTTTCTTTAAGTCACAAATTTGATTCTTTCTATTGAAATTCTCCTACTCTCTTCACGCTCTCTCTGAGCCCACCTTGGTCCTGAGATCCAATGTGTGTTCCTTTAACACTTTTCGATCAGACTCCTTTTGTGGCCCCATGTTCTCTCTCATCGGGTACTGCTCTACTTTATTTAATCCACAGTCATCACCTCACTTCTCAAAAAAAACTCTCTTGACCACCCCTCTCCCATTTGTCAGTGCAAACCACTGCCCTACCTCCAGCCTCCCTTTAGCTTCAAAGTCCGAGAAAGCTACTATTACCTCCCAAATGCATGCCAATCCTTCCCTGAGCTTCAAGTTTTGCAACAGTCTTCATGAAACTCACAAATACAGCCTATGTGACAGACAGTGGAACTATTTCTTCTCGACCTCCTCAGGATATCTGCAGACTTTGGTAAGGTCGATCACACCATCATCCTCCGAAGGTTCCCTTAGATTATCCACCGGATTCATCTGGCTCCAACCTCATCTATTCAGTCATAGCCAGAGAATGATCTGCAACAACGTTTCTTATCACTCCCACAACATTACCTCCTGCGTTCTCTCAGAATCTATCTCTGGTCCTTTCTATTTCTAATCTATTAATCATGCTGTCCATTGCAGACATCCTTGGAAAACTTGTGACCTTCCACGTGTACACTGATGAATCTCTGCTTCACCTTACCACTATCTCTTTTGATTCCTCCACTATCTCAAACTTGGCACCCTAATTCAAGTGACACCTAGTACTGGATGAACTGAGATTTCTTCCAACTAAATACTGAGATGGTCAAAGTCATTGTCTTCAGTCTGCGCCCACAAATCTCTTCCCTTAGCCATTAACTTCTTCCCTCTCTTAGACAGCCAATTCAAACTCAAACACCCTGTTCGTACCCTTGAATTACTATTTGACCTCAAGATGAACTTTCAACCATATACAGAAGATATCGCAAAACCACCACTTCTTTAACATCCCCCAGATTCTACCCCTACCTGAGCTCATCTGCTGCTGGAACCCTTCTTTCTTCATCCCTTTATTACATCCAACTATGACTATTGCAATGTTATCCTGACTATGCTCCTATCTTTCACCCTCCATAAAATTAAGCTCATCCAAAGATTCAAGTCCAACTCACTTCAAGTCCAGTTAATTCACAGTTCCTGTCTCGTGGCTCCCAGTCTGCCAAAACCTCACTTGTAAAACCACGACTACTCTTCAAGATCTCTGCTCTCCCCAAATTCTGTTCTCTTATGCACTTCCTTTAATTGCACCATCATTGGCAACCTGTTTTGAATTTCTGAGCTCTGGGATTCCAACCCTAAATCTTTCCACCACTCTTTTCAGCTTCAACACACTCCTTAAAACCTCTCTCTTTGGTCAAACTTTTGCTCATTTGACATTTCTTTATGTGACTTAGTGTCAATTCTGCTTGATAGATTTCCTTTGAAACACATTCTACTATGTTAAAGACAATATATGAACATAAGTTTTAATGCTGATATGTTTTGAGCATAAATTTGACTAAAACATGACTTCTACCATCAACACCGATGCAAGAACTCATGGTTTTATGGCAGTTAGTTAAGTTCACTCTTGTTGCCCATCATTAGTTGCTCTAAAAAGATGTGTTGGGCCTTTCACTTGAACCACTGCAGTCTTTGTTATCATAAAGCTGCTAAGGATGATTAATGATCCTTTCAATAGACTGCGCTTTGTGATAGTTGCTTATACAAATGGGTGGCTTGATAGCTTATTTCACAGACTGTGAACAGCCAACCACACAGTGTGAGACTCTAAAGTCAAGGCTGAGTAGGAGTAGTAGGTTGTTCATCCTGAATGGCATTACTGAACTAGTTGGCGTCTTATGCAAGAAAATTAAGCACAATCTGGTCAGTCTGAATAAAGTTCAACTGCAAGTCTTTACATTAGGGCAGAGTCGACTGGGAGAAGCAGAGAAACAAAAACTAGCCCTTCAAATTTAAAATAGTAAATTTACATTCTGGTATCCTAAAATTAATACTGATTTGATTTAGTGATGGAATTTTTAACATATTAGTAACTGCATTCAGTAAGATGATGTGATTTAGCAGTTAACCCAGGTTTTTGAGAAAGAGTCTACATTTTAAATGCCTTCAGTGGATCATCAGTCCTATACCACTAATGGAATATACATTGCCAATTGCCAGGAACTGATTATAAAACCAAGCACCTTCTTTATTGTAAGCATGGATCGTGTTAATCAGGGCATGACTCTGACTTTTTTGCTCTGCTTCATCATTGTTTCAACTAAACTACCCATTCATTCCCCAGCTTAACATTTTGGGATGGCTTCCAATTCATCCTTCCTAATTTCTGGCTAATACCAAGAGCAAAGGTTATCTGGCTGGTTGGCATGAGCCCCTGCTACACTGCAAGGCAGTAAGAACTCATGCCCCTTAGACACAGCTGGGGAATGCACATGAACATATGCAGAAATTGAATGAAGAAAGTTTCTCCAGAACACACAGTCAGAAATTATCTGAAAGTTTACCACCACAAATCAAACTCTTTCCCCCCAAAACTCAACCCACCATTGTGCCCTCACAACCAACAATGGTTGCTAGAGAAGATGGATTCTAAGGCAAAGGAATTAAATCGTACCAGACCGCCGCCCCTCTCTCAATCCCACTCTGCAATCACAATCCCAGATTGTGATAGTTCATCAGGATACACTTTTAACAAGATGGCATGTGGAATTTTATCAAAGAAACTGCCTTTCTTCTTGATAACCAACAGAGTTTGATGGTAAAGATAAGAAATGAAAGTTTATTACCTTAACTCCAATGAATCTAATGGCAAACACCAGTTACTTGGTTATCACGCATCACAATATCAGGATTCAACAAAATGCCGTGCACCTGTACATTTTACCGTTTTGATGGAAAGGACAAGTTGACTCATCCAAAGCAATTAGAACTAGGCAGAGTCCAACAGAACTTGGAACGGCCAAATTTGGATCAGTTTGTACACAATCATTCTCACCCACTTTGAATAAAAGTACTCTGACAAAAGTCCTTTTATTACATTTACATAGGCATGGTAATTTCAAGCCAGTTTATTTAATGCAATAGAAAATTGATCACAGTGGATGTATTTTTTCTGTTTCAAATAATGTTATAACTTTTGTAACATAACTTATTTATGTATCAAACTCCCCATTTTTGTTCCCTTCTGAAGGATCAGGCCAATTTTGCTCTATCCATCAAAGGATTTAGCACTAAGCTCTGACAGACCTCTTCGTAGCACACTTCTGTATGTGAAAAGGGCCTAGTTTTTATGCTTTTATATGGTAAATAGATTTACTATATTTGTCAAAGACCAAGATTTTCAGGTCCCACCAGCAATGGGCATTCTTGTGGGCAGATCACGAGAATTTGGAGAAGACCGCTCTCCAAATTTTTCCACACCCCTTGTGATAATGACTGCTGCTAGCAGGACTGGAAATTCTTGCCCATTAAAAACACAATTCTGATTTAATTTCAATTAATATTTTCAACATTATTTGGAGCACTATTATTTTCACTATTCTTTTAAAATAGGCTCAAGCAAATTGTAGAATGGGTTTGTGTTCTAGAGAAACACCACAGATTCAGTATTCAAAGACTCAACTTCATTACTGTGTGACAGAATTGTTTTCAGACACAAAAATGACACCCATTCATAGCAATACACTTTATCATTATTAAGTACCTTTACATAATAACAAACATAAGATAAAAAGTGCAAGACTTTGTGTTGCATCCATAGTTGTTAAACTGATTCTTAAACACTTTCTGTATAGTCAACCCATTGTGGGATGAAAAAGGCCATCCCCAGTAGCACAAAATGAGCTGCTAATGAATCAGCAATCCATAATATACCCAGTTCTCTTTCTTATTGACACAGGCACAGTAAAATGAATTGTTGATCCGTTATCACTTTGACCTACCAGCTTGAGCAATTTTACCGCAACAATTTTAAATATTGATAAATACATTTTCAGCATTTCAGGCAGATTGTAATATGTTAAGTGTTCAAACTGCTAGGGAGACCCTCAAGAAGTCTCAGTTATTGCCATTGTGAATAGCTGGAATGATATACATCGAAAACAGCAGCGACATGATTGAATTTCTTTAACAGTAAGAAGGGTAATTTTATTATGCTGGCTGAGAAATAAACAACTCTATGTACTACACAAAAATTCACAAATGCCCCAAATTTCTCAGGCATAAATGTATATTTTAATCTATCGAAAATACAATAAGCCACCTTCAATCAAGATGATAGCATTGGTCTCAGGTATAAAAGCCCCTGCTGTATGAATAGTTATCAAGGATTTTAACAATTAGAAAACATAAAGAATGTTGTAAAGGACTTACTGTTTTCGTGACTATTGCACTTCTCTGGTATGCAGTTTAATACAATTTACTGGGGCGCATCTTCCCAATAGGATGTAAACATTAAACTACTTTGAATAGAAGAGAAGGAGTTTTGATGCTCACCTTTTGTTACTCTTCCTCTAGTTCTGTTACATACTGCGAATGATTCTCTGGTGACTTGCCATGCGTTTTGCTGAGGTGCAGTTTTACTGCGTGCTTGCTAGCAAAAGTTCGATTGCACAGATTACATTGGAACTTGCTGCCTGTGTCCTCATCCGCTACCAGCGGCACTGTTGACTTCTCAGATGTCACCTTTGACACTTCTTGCTCCCCTCTGGCATGCTGTACAGAAATTTTTGCCATATCTTTCATTGTGAAGCCCAAGTGGGATTCTAAATGACCAATATAAGTGGAAGGAGTCCTAAACTGGGAGGCACAATCATTGCAGTAGAAAATTGGGTGTCCTGTGTCTAAGTTCTTAAGGAATTTTGTTCCACCTGTCTTTCTTAGCTGATATTTTACATTGGCAAGCCAGTGACTTATGGTAGTCATGGTAAGTCCAGTAAACTTTGAAATATGCATGCGATCTTGTGGACCTAGATCTGATAATAGATATTTGCCTTCACCTGTCTGCCAAAGACTGGCAGCAAATTGGGCCTGCAGAATGAGAAGATGCTGGGGATTCCAGTTTGACTGCCTACCTTTTCTTTTCTGAACAGGTAAAAACTCCATTGACACATCTTCAAAACTCCTCACATCAGTCTCTAACCTCTCTGTTGTCATCTTTGATGAGGTAGAAGGTTTTGGTGTTGTACCTTTAGGGAGGACCTTTACCATATCAGCAATATCAGACAGAGCATGTTTGGAAGGTAATGAAGTAAAGGATTTGACTGTGTTTGATTGGGTAGTTTTGTCACTCTTCGATTTGGTGAGATCTATTGGTTGATCGCTGCTTTCATAGTAATATCGATCAGCAAGACTAGATGGTTTTACTAAACTTGGGGGTGAAGCTGATTTCTCCAATAAGCTTTTATTCAGTCTACATAACATAGTTACAGGGTCTGAATTTGAATTAAGGGGCTTGGCAGCTTTGCCAAGATGAGTGTTCATGATAGACTGCAATGCACTAAGTGGACTGACAGAAAGTTGCTCAGATGGGTGGTCTGTGATAACAGTCATTCCAGAGCAACCATTGGCTATTGAAAAATTTGGAGATCCTGTGTCACTTTTTATTGGCTCCTTTTTGAAACCTTCCTTCACATCTTCAGCATCTTTCAAACCAGGTGAATGTGTCGTTGGCAGTTCGGGGGGAGTCTCTATTTTTATTGGGTTGTCACCTTCCATCTTACACGGTGAAACTATCCCAGATTGAAGGTTTAACTTTGGATCTTTTTTCTCGACATCGCTTTCTTCCAATTTGGATGAAAGTGGTTCATGAGATGGACTGATCGGCTCTTCCTTAATTTGGTCATTGTTGGGTTGAAGGGGTTGGTTTTGGCTACTTGTTATAACAGAGAAATATCTGACTTTTGGAGCTATTGGTTTCAGGTTTGGTTTCACTTGTAATATTTGCGTACCCATTTGCACAGGTTTAATAATCCCTGGGAGCTGGTAAGCAGCATGGATACTGGGATAAGCACTCCAGCTCGGGCTCCCAGTTTGGGCTTTGTTGATGGCTGAAGTGACAGTATTCTCAAGTGATTTAAGAATATCACCACCCACTTTTGAGCTCTCTTCTAGATCTTCCTCTCTGATGTACTGATACTGAAGCGTGGGATCAAACACTTTTTCTGGGTTGTCATCTTTGCAATCATCTTTATGAGGTTTCTCCATCTCTTCTGTTACATCTTGCTTCTCTTCGTGGGTTTTGTTATCTTCTGACACTGATGGTGTTAACGAATCTGGAGGCAATTTGCTGGCTGGTGCCAGAGGCTGAATCTCATTCGATGGTCCTTCTGTGACTGACTGTGCCTTGTCCACTGCCAAAGGGTCAAAAACAATTTGTTTACCCTTTTTTGATGCAGAGTTTGTTACTTTAAGAAAATGTCCTGTCACCATCATATGAGCTGTGAGCTGCTGTAACGTATCGTGGGAGCTTCCACATTCCATGCACTTCAGGATTTGAGACTTACAGGCTTCAAACTGCCAGGTATAGCTGGCGCCATTTTGATAGCCGTAACGATTATTAGATGATACATAGGGGTTTGAATTCTTTTGCGCTTCACCTGAAAATGACCCTGCCACTCCAGTTGTTGAATCTGGCGAACAAGGCTGGTTAACTTCATGTTGGGCTCGTTTTTTAGTGGGAGGGACTAACTTTGATCCAATCGGTGGCATTGGTTCCTTCAGAGGCACTTTCTGGTAATGTTTTGTTTTAATCATATGCACACTCAAATCTTGAAGGGAATCAAATGAATGACCACAGTACATGCACTTCAAAACTTTCTGGGCATCGTGCATTCCATCAATGTCCTGCAAGGCCCGCTTTCGTGACTTTGTCCAACTGCTGCTACGGTCCACATCTTTCTCGTGGTTATCATCTTGGTAATGTCCTGTATCATTCATATGCACGGTTAGTTCCACCAAAGTGTCATACGCTGCACTACATTCCCTGCAACGAAACCTACTGGCACCCGTGAAAACAGTCCCAAATAACTTGTTATTTTGCCTGTACAACTGCACTGAACTGAAAAGATTTGGTTTAGGCACTGGCCTGCCAGAGGATGTCTGTTGAAATGTTTTCGATAATGCATCCTGATGCCAATCAAAACTACTTTTGGTGCTTTCATTGCTGCTTTTGCAGCTTGTCCTTTCAGTCTTTGATTGCTTGAGGTCAAAGCCTAGACTTGACCAATATGAATCAGATAGAAAGCTTGCGTAAACAGCTCGCATTGCTCCTAAACTGTTCTGCTGCCCATTCTTCATTTCCCCGTTTGATTGCTCTTCCTTCTCCTGCCCATCCCGGGAAGAAATACTTTTAAAATCAGCCAATCTGTCGCTGGCATCACTGATGTGTGATTCACACTCTGCATCCTGAATGGACATTGCGCTGACTGGAGAATTCTGGTAGCTGTAACTGCCTTTGCTTTCCTCCTCTTCCTCCTCCTCTTCTTCAGTGCATATGTAACCATTGCCTTGTAACTCCTCAGCAGAAGGGCTGGCATCTTCCCCTACTCTCAGTTCTCCAGTCTTCAGGTCTTCCTCTGGGACATAAACTGAAATGCAAAGAAATATTGAAACTGTAATTGGCAGAAATTGAGCCTGCACAACAGTCAGCATTACAGAAACAAAAATTGGATCCCCCCTTTACATCTTTCCTGATAATTTTCAACCTAATTTTCCACACCTGGGTTACATCTCTATCTTCTGCATATATGCCGAATGAGGCTTTATTCTTATTCACTATTCAGCAAGTGCATTTTTGTCTTTAATACAAAGCTTTCTTATTCATATACAACAAATGTTAATTTTATGGATTTGATCGCAGAAGTGATGGCTTAGCCACATTATCATTAGACTATTAATCCAGAAACTCAGTTCTGGGACCCAGATTCAAATCCCACCATGGCAGATGGTGAAATTTGAATTCAATTGAAAACATCTGGAATCAAGAATCTACTGATGACTATGAACCCATTGTCAATTGTCAGAAAATGCTCATCTGATACACTAGTGTCCTTTAGGGAAGGAAATATGCTGTCCTGACCCAGTCTGGCCTATATACAACTCCAGAGCTGAAGAAATGTGGTTGACTAAACCACCCCTGGGCAATAAGGGATGGACAATAAATGCTGGCCAGCCAGCAATGGCCTACAATCCACAAATGAACTAAAAAAAACAAGAGAGAAGATGTACTCAAACTATTTCTTTGTAAAAGAGCAATGCATGAAACATAATATTGCTTTAAGGAAAAATACTTATTCCACATCCTACATTGAATTTTTTTTTATTGAAGCCATTTTGTTTATTGGTTAAAGCAACAAAATCTAATTTTTCACTGCTTTCTATTAACATTTTGCTTTTCATTTTTTTGGTCAGTTTTGTCCATAATGAGGGATGTCGATGGAAATTTTTACACCATCATCAACAAGCATTTTGAGCCCAGGTACCATATGGCCAGATACAAATTGGAGCTATCACTTTCAATGACATGTCCCAACCTTGATGTCAGAACTGATTGTTTTGCTGCATCAATGTGATATACCTGGTGTAACTATATTTATTATAGTCTTACTTATCCAACCAGTTTGCCAAATACATATTCTTACATGCATTTCTCACACCAGTCCTGGGTGATTTTTTTTGTTGTTCTTGAATTCCAGAAAAGAATGTAAGGACAGCTATCGCTTGCAATTGATTATTGTTAATGGCAGCAAAGACAATATTGGACATATTACTAGTGAGTAAGTTACGAATTTTCTCTAGGAACAAAGATGATTTGCCAACCAAGTGCTCTGAACTGATATTCAGTGCTTATATTTTGGATGGACAAAGTTGTTCTTTTAACTCAGAGGACGGGTTGGGTGAGAGGAGCCCAAGGCAAGTGGTAAACTCACAGCGTGAAGCATAGGAATTGTTAACTCTGAGCTTCACCTGCATAGTCTCAGTCCACCTCCCACCCAAAGTTGGCAGGAAGTGGTGATGGGCCCACAGACAGGAGAGGAAGTATCAAAGCAATCATCAAACACACAGGCAAGATACCAGGAGAGGGTTCGGGAGGGTTTTATGATCAAGTTTGGAAGCAGAAGTGGTTGGTATATACGTGTGTGTGTGTGTTTATATGAGTGGACAGAGGGCTTGAGGTAAAATAGTCATTGGATAGTATCATCAGAGTCCAACGTGTATATCTGAAGAACTCTGTAGGTGGGTGTCTGTCCATTTTGTTCAGATAAACAGGTTGAAACTGGAATCTGCAGGAAGACAATCTCACTTCAAAGTTTAACTTCCACATGTGATCTTAACTACCTCTCTGGTTTGCTGAGACGCCAATATGGCAGTTCAAGTGTTCCAGAGATCTCACTGGTATCATGTGTGGTGCTACTCCAGTGCTAACAGTGTGAAGGACCAAAAGCCACATTTGCTCTGATGTGATTGGGAATAGACTCATGAGCAGAGTGACTATTTCTCATTGATTTTCAATTGATAGTTGGTCTGTACCAAGGTGTTGTTTTGTGCGTGGGCATGTTGTTATTAGGAAAGCTCAACTGGTTAAACTGACTTCATGCAGGATTCATACAGCTAGCAAAGAAGGATTTCTTTTGAGTCTGAGCTGTATAGGATTACAGCCTTTCAGAATGATTTAAATGTGGTTTGTGACATGCTAAATTAGCTGACAAAAATTTGGTTAATCACGATGTTCAAAACACACTTCTGGACCTAACTTTGTTTCGATTACAAAATGAGTACCTATCCTTCTAAAACACATTATTTCAACAAGTTGCACTGAACCAGGTTAGAAATATACAAGCTAAAAGCAGGAGAAGGCTATTTGGCCCTTCGATCCTGCTCCGCCATACATTCTGATCATGGCTGATCATCGAATTCCCTCCTCCCCCCCATATCCCTTGATCCTTTTAGCCCCAGGAGCTATATCTAACTTCTTCTTGAAATCAGACAACATTTTGACCTCAACTATATTCACTACCTTCTGGATGAAGAAATTTCTCCTCATCTTAGTTCTAAAAGGTTTACCTTTATCTTCAATCTATGACTGCTAGTTCTGGTCTACCATTGGGAACATTCTTTTTGAATCCTGTGAAACCCGGTTATAACTTTATAAGTTTCTGTGAGATCCCCTCCCACTCTTCTATACTCCAGTGAATATAATCCTAGCCAACTAGTTTCTCCTCACAGAACAGACCTACTATCTCAGGAATCACCTGGTAAATCTTCACTGTACTCCCTCTATAGCAAGGACATCCTGATTGGACAAGATAAGGACACCAAAGCTGCACACAATATTCCAGGTGTAGTCTCATCTACAACCTGTACAATTGCAACAAAGCATCCCTATCCCTATACTCAAATCCTCTTGCTATGAAGGCCAACATACCATTTGCCTTCTTTACTGACTCCTGTACCTGTGCACTTACTTTTAGTAATTGATGCATGAGGACAACCAAGTTCTTACTGAGTATTTATCTCGCTCAATTTACACCCATTCAAATAATAATCTGTCTTCATATTATTACTACCAAAATGGATAACCTCACATCTATCACATTATACTGCATCTGCCATGCATATGCTCACATACTCACTCTATCCAAATCATGAAATGTCTCTGCATCCTCCTCACAACTCACCCTCCCACCCAATTTTGTATCACCTGCAAATTTGGAAATAATACATTCAGTTCTCTTTTCCAAATCATTAATATATAATGTGAACAGTTGATGAGGAGGAATCAAGATGAGGAGGAATTTTTTTCAGTCTGAGGGTAGTGAATCTATGGAATTCATTGCCAGAGAAGCCTAAACAGGCCAAGTCTTTGAGTGTATTTGAGACAGAGATAAATAGATGCTTGATTTGTAAGGTGATCAAAGGTTGCAGGGAAAGAATGGGGTTGAGAAACATATCAGCATGATCAAATGTCAGAGCCATTGATGGGCCAAAAGGCCTAATTCTGCTCCTATATTTTATATAGGTCATATGGAACTATGCAGGTGGAACTATGCAGAGAGGGTGGTGCAGGAGTGGAATATGAAGGGGGGGGACATGTCAGGAGTTGTGATGGGGGCATGTTAGGTGACCCACCAGAGGATCCAATGTGGGAAATTCATGTCTGGGAGGGGGTGGGGAAACATGCTTGTTGGGGGTGAGGGGAGAGGTCCTGATGTCCAATTCACTGAGAGATTGGGACACTCTTCCACAACTGTACCCAAGCTTTTTCAGCTTAGCTCACAAATATGTTTAGGCTCAAGCCTCCCAAGAACCGGCATCCAACTCACCGCTTTCCCAAAAAATGACTGATTGTAGGATGATTATGGTCTGGATCACACCTGACAGACCAATGCAGATCACTCTGACATTCTCACCATTATGACACTTAGGGTTGAATCTTCCCATCCCGCCTGCCATGGAGTCTGTAGCAGGCAGGACTCGTCATGCAATGGTCTGTCAACCTCGGGCAGAATTTTCCAGCCACGGTCCCAACATGGCTGAAAAATAGCGCTCTTAGATTTGTTTGAAGGAAAATTCTGCTCAATGTTTTATCAATATTTTAATAACAGTCTCAAGTATGGCTGAAAGTACAATAGTCATTTATCCTATGTACAGTTGAAGTGGAATAGACATTGCATTTGACAGTTGGCCTTTTCACTTCCATCAAAACTTTACTTAATCTAACATCAATCCCTCAAAGATCCTCCATTTGGTATTTGTCGTAGTACCACAAACACACTAAACATATTTATTTATTTTCTTGATCAAAGTTGTAGATCAACATAGGTCATTTCAAAATGGAGATCATGTTGCTTAAGGAGAAAAGTTACGAAAGAGCAATGCCATGGTTTTTTAAGTTAAAGTTTTACAGCAGCTCACGTGCAGATCTGTGTACCATCTTTATCATTGGAAATTACGTAGAATAAATGGACTGACGAGAAAGTCTGTACAGTTCTACAATTTGGCCAGCATGTTGTGCCATTATCAGTGAATGGTGGGAGAGGGAGAACGATCTTCTTTTCAATTTCCTCTCCCCATGCGAAAGGGAGAAAGGAATCTGTTGACAACCAGAACAAAGCTGGCTTGATTGCCAATTGAAAACTATGTGAACTGAGATGCTCTGAATGGGAGTCCAGCGGTTGATTACAAGTCTCCGCACAGAATACATTTGTGAGCCACATACATGATTAAACTGAATATATTCAATTCTTCAGAATTTTCAATCACTACAGATTCTGAACAGACCAATAAAAAGTGATACTGCCTCTTAAATTCACATTATTTTAGTTCCGAACCATTTTGATTTATTTTAAGATATAAAATGGAAAGATTTACAATTTAGGCTGCACAGATTGTAGTCATTCCTCTTCAGATTTTTATTCTGCTTCATTAAACTTTCTCAAAAGCCTTGCTACGTCTTCACTTTGTTTTCACTCATCTTTCTCCTGTGAGTGACTGGGTTTTATTCATTTGGACTAAGCATCATTCAGAATTAATTAATCTTGGGTTAATATCAGATGTACTTATATTTTCAGAACTGAATTATTGATATAACTCAACTAGCTGAATCTGGTAACAGTGCTCCACATATTTCATCCACTGATAAATGCTTCACCTTCTTAGAAATACCGACTGATTTGTTCAACATTAACATACCTGTATCTTAGAAATTGCTTGCAAAAATTGCTTGTGGGTGCTTGAAAGGCAGAGGGAGAGTTCAGTCTTGAAATTGAATGTTGCCACACTGGTTTTGCACATGTAAGCAGGTATTTACGTGCCTATGATGGTAGACAGTGTGCCTGCACGCATTCCATGCCAGAAGAATACTAACCAGCGTATTGATACAGGTTCAATTAAAATGGTCCAAGACTATTGCCTGGAGCAGTAGTTTACTGCTAAACGTAGGGACCTTAGTAGTAGTTTGAAGCCTCCTTCCCAAAATTAAGCCCCGAATGTATCTGTTGTTGGGCCACCCTGGCTTCGGATGACCAAAACCCCATGCAATGTCACTAACTGATCTCAAAAGAACCTGTTAAATGCTACCACCAAAAAGATAAGTTAAAAAACAAAGTTTACCTTAACATACAGTCCTGAATACTATTATTGGCTCCATTTGGCCCTCTTCTCATTTCAAGCATCACATCCCTGCTCTCTACTTCCTGCCCCTCCCCCCTCACCAACCTCCTCCCCACCTCCCCACCCATCCAGCTCCCCACTCCCTGCCTCCCACCTATCCCCCCATCCCACCGCCTCCCATCCTCCTCGCTCCCCGCTCCCCACCCCCCAAAATCCCCAGATTGCATTTTAACCCTGAGCTGCTGAAGCAGACCCAAGTTACTTCTCCTACAAATGTCTGAAGGTCCTTTGCAACATGTGTAGGTTCAGCCTAAAGCCTAAATTCAGGTGAGTTTCAATTGAGCCTTTTGTTCCTGTCACAAGCTCCCAACACATTTCCTATTTTAGGCCCACAAATGGGCTGAAACAAATTTCCTTTCTTGCATAACAAAATCATAACCTTTTTTATTCTTTGTTCATGAAATGCAAGCAAAAATGGCCAGCATTTATTGCCCGTTCCTATACGCTGTTGAAAAAATGATGGTGATGAACTACTTTCTTAAACTGCTGCAAATCACACTGTGTCGCTGTAGAGATGACATGTTTAGAGGGTGCCATTGAAGGAGTCTTGCTGAGTGACTTCAGTACCTCTTGTATGCAGAACACACTGCTCTCATTATGGACTAGTGGTGGAGTGAACATCTGAAATGGTAGATGGGATGCTGATCAAATGGGTCACTTTTTTCTGAATGGTTTTGAGCCTCTTGGGAGTTGCTGCAGCTATACTCATTCAAGAAAGTGAAAAGTATTCATTCCATTACACTCCTGACTTGAGCCTTGTGAATGGTAAATGGGCTTTGAGGAGTCAGGAGGTGAGTTATTCTCTGCAGAATTCCTAGCCTCTGAGCTACTCTTCTAGTCACAATATTTATGTGATTGCTCCATTTCTAGTCACTTGTAATCCACAGGATATTGATATTGGGTAAATTTAATAATGGTAGCACCATGGAGTGTAAAGGAAGCTTTTTTTAGACTCTCTCTTGTTGGAAATAGTCATTCCTTGGCATGTTAATTGCCACCTAACAGCCGAAATCGCAACGCTGTCCAAGCTTTTCTGCATGCAAATGCAGACAACTTCAGTACTGAATGGTAACGTACACTCAGCAATCATCAGCAAACATCCCAATTCTGACCTTACAATGGAGAAAAGATTAGTGATAAAGTAGTTGAAGATAGTTGGACCCTAAACTCTACCTTGAAAAATTCCTGTAACAATGTTCTGGGGTTGAGATGATTGGCCTCCAGCAACCATGATATTGACCTTTGCGCTACTTATGATTCCAGCCAGTGGAGAGTTTACCTCTTGATACCCATTGACTACAATTTTGGTTGGGCTCCTTGATGCTAACTCTGTAGCGTTCAAGAAGGAAACTCATCATCATCCCAGGGGGATTAGGAATGGACAATGAATGCTGGCCGAGCGAATGATGCCCACATCACATAAATGAATTTTAAAGAAATCACAGGCTGCCTTGATGTCAAGGCGAGTTACATTCACTTCCCCTCTGCTCTTTTTTCCATGATTCGAACAAGGCTGCAATAGGACTGAACCTGAATGATTCCAAATAAGTGCTGAAGAGCGGGTTACTCCTGAGTTGTTGCTGCTTGGTAGCATTGTTGATGCCATGTTTCATCATTTTGCTGATGACTGGGAGTAGACTGACAGAGTAGCAATTGGAACATTTAGATTTGGGCTGATTTTTATTCTTTATCATCGAATCCCTACAGTGCAGAATGAGGCCATTTAGCCCGAGTCTGCAACGATCACAATCACACCCAGGTTCTATTCCCATAATCCCACATATTTACCTTGCTAGTCCCCCGATACTAGGGTTAATCGACCATGGCCAATCAACATAACCCGTACGTTTTTGGACTGAGAGAGAAAACCAGAGCACCTGGAGTAAACCCATGCAGATATAGAGAGAATGTGCAAACTCCTCACAGTCTGGCGCTGTGAGGCCTTAGTGCTAACCACTGTGCCACCCATAATTATATAATTTGTAATCATATTTCTGATTTTTTGATTCAAAAAAATGCAGGATGAAGACAATCAGGTGTAACTATTCTCGAAAATGGCCAAGATGGATCTTGAGCTGAACTGAATTTTAGTATACACTTAGTGCAAGGTCCCTTCTTGGTAAAGAAGCTGAAGTTTGGTCTACGATAGCATCTTAAGGAAGAGGTCTCAATTAACTCACAAGAGACAAGAGACTCACTGATCTGTGGTTTCCTGGTTACTTTTGCCCCCATTAAAAAGACCATGAGTAATGTTTGTCTTTCTCCAGACTCCAGGTATCTTCACCACTGTAATCAGTGATATCCGGAAGTGAACATGGTTATCGCTATGCACTGAACTTGAGAAGAATATTTGGAGATCATTCAAATTTGAAGATGATGAATTGAATGGCTAAATGTAAAAGCTTTTTGTGAAAACTTGTCAACAAATTAAAGTAGTTTAGTTGGAGACATGTGTTGCAGGTGGCAATATAAAATTGATCATTTTGTTTTGGAAAGAATAGGAAAAGCAAAAAATGAGAAAAATCATATTCCACTAAAGGATCCACCTTACACTCATTAATATTATATTTATATTGCTGAGAATTAACCAGGCGATGCATGGTCAGTACTCAAATATTTTAAGCTTTTATTACCTGCCAGCAATGAGGAAAGACACTGTTGATTCATACAGAAAATATAACAGTCATAGTTCATCATATCTTGTTCTTTGGAATTTTGTTACTGAAAAGGTCTTATTTTCATCCTGTGGCTAAGGCAGGGAACACAGTATGAAATTAATGCAAGCTTAGATTAGTCGCTTATCCTGAGTAGTCAAGCGCTGGCCTCACTGAAGGCTTTGTTTGCTCAGAAGAATTTTCCATGACTTGACAGAGTTGTTTGTCACAACTTAATTTCCACAATTATTGTAACTTAATGTTTCCATATAGCATCAGCAGTTTTTAAGTGTTTTTAACTATAGTTTCACAAGTTCCAGCAACTTCATGGTGTTCTATTTCAAATGAGCATCCTCAGTCTTATAGAACAAAGTGAATTAAATATTTGGCCATAGCTGGAACTACAACTTAATTTCCACAGCATCATAGAACATAATTACAAATGCCTTTTATTCTACGTTCTCCTCATTATTCTTCCTGCAACTGGCTTCATTTCCACTGATACCCAATGATACTATTCTTTCTATAATCTACATCAGCATCACAAACTATTGAACTCAGGCAGATTGGCTGATTCTGGAATGCATAACAGTCCAGTCAGTATTCTCCATCCTTTATAAGGCATACAGATGTGTTTCACCAATCCGAACAATCTCAATGGCCAAAATTAACACAGATGTTAACCATCCTGGCCAGTCATGTGATTTATTTAATTTTCCTCTGCCTCTCTTTCTCTTGTACTCTTACCCACTATCCTTATGGTCTTTGGTAAGGAAAGAATGGTTAAGAAATGGTGCTGATGCTGTAAATTTATGGGATGGCAAGGGTTTTCAAATGCACGTCAATTCTTTTGAGAAAATAAAGAGGAAAAGAAGAATCTGTATATGTTGGGGAAACACTTTGGAAGAGATAGTTCCATTAGGATCAGAACAATTCTGGAATGAAATCAATCATTGAGACAGGATGAGATCATTTAAAGAAAATGTGCGGCATTCGCAAGTTTTATTTTAGTCTTGCATCTTGGTGAATAGGGATTATATTGGACATTTAAATTTGTTATATTTTTCCTCTCATTATGAGACTGAAATTGATTTAGACTTGTTTTGGGGCCTAAAATGCAGGCCACATAAGGAGTAGCCTGCCCAATCAAGAGGCCCAGGTCATCCTGAAATTGGGAAAGCTGCCAGCAGCCATCATACCTGTATTGGATTACCGGATGCTGTGGAGTTATGGGAGCACTCCTGGCTCTCAAAAAAATGAGTAAGGAATTCAAACAAAAAAAGAAAAAGCGGTATTTCTACAACATGTATTTTTTAATGGGCAAAAATGCTTACCAAGTTTGAGTTTCTGAACAGATCTAAATGAGCTAAATTTAATGCATCACAAATTAAGCCCACGCAGCATTAATGTATAGCTCAGCCATCCCATAAACGTCATGGCATTTGTAATAAATGTCACCAGAAAAGATGGCAGTAAGACCAAAACAGCTATCATCTTTTTATTTGAATATAAAAATGACAGTGCTGCAATCAAATCAAATTTTTTAAAATGAAATTGCACTGATACCTTGCAGAATTAATCTCTCATTTCGAAATAGACTAGTGATTTAAAAAAAATCATTGCCTCTAGATTTTCAGAGTAATTCTAGTCCACTTGCCAGGACATAACTGATTATGATTGGCTGCATGTTAATAATTTTAAAGAATGAAAACGTACATAAGCTGATTCTCCAGCTAGGTGTGGTGGCAAGTTCTTTTTAAAATGTGTCAATAGAACTCCTGTCTCAGAGAGTCAAGGAGAAATTAAATTAACTCGTACAAATTTGACAGCATGTTCTCAATTATGTAGTAGGCCCCAAAAATTAATTACTCCCTTCCAATTTCTTTCTTTGCTTTAAAGCATGAAATGATTTATGTTACAGGAATGAATCTATTACAACTGTAACAGCCAAGTTTATACCATACTTTACACTCTAATGAATCCGCTGTTGATGCCGCTTGGTGCATAATGCTGACTGGCACCGAGTGAACGACCCCGGTTCTTTTCAATATGAATTGACACAATCCAGGACTCCAGGACTGAGCCGTTAAAATTATTTTGCACGTGAAAATCAATAGCACGTGTGCCATTTAACTGCAGTGCACCACTTAAACATAAGTGTAGTAAATATTTACTGTGGAGAGGGAAACAAGCATGCTTAACATCTGACAATGAGACCAGCCGTCGGAAGACTTCTCGTCAAGATGTGGGTGGCTTGGTGGTTTTGTATTGTGATCACTGTATGCGAAAAAGCAGTGTGAGAAGTTACAATAGATTGTATGTAAATGCTCAATTGAATCAGATACAAAGCTAAACTTAATATATTGTGTGAAGTAAGACTATTTTAAAAAATAGCTTTTGTCAAACCTGGAAAATTCCAGTGTCTGTGCACAGCTGTTTTTTTTTCTCCTAAGTTTTCCACTCATACAATTCAGTATGAGAATATTCAAAGATTAGGGGCGTGATATTGCCTGCCATTTATAACACGCTCCCGCTGTAGTGAGGTCAGAGAATTTTGCGGGATAGGAAATAAGTTAAGGGACAGTGATAAGATTCCAATCTAGGAATATCGCTGCAACAGTACTCAACTACTGCTATTTATCCTACAATAAATCCTAAATAAGCATCTTAAATAAAATAATAATTAAAAATACAAGGAAGCATTCTTGTACCCAGCACCTGCATTAGTTTGCCTTTGTGCTATTCTGCTTGCTCTGTCATCTTGTTCCTCTTGCTTTTCACTGCCCTTTTTTTATTCATTTAATTCTTTTTCAATATAATTAAACAACTCTTTTAATACTTGCTGACAAGACTGATTTTAAAATCTTTCCTGCACCTTATCTTTTCTTTCTTAGTGTCCTTTGCCATATTGGAGAATAGAACAGATTTATATTTTTTTATTGACAAAACAATGTCCAAACTTCAGAAGTTATACCATCAAAAACTCTGAATGTGTAGCTGGCATGAGCAGATTGCAGGGCTTTGTCTTTTTTTTTATCAGGCTTATTTCTTGGAAGTGTCTATTCTAAGTGCTTTGCTGTATGTCACAGTTTTGGCCAACCTTTACGTCTGCAGTTTATGGCTTGAATTTTTAATATGCAGTTGATAAGTATAAGTTGGGACTTCTGCTCCTCACAGTAGCATGTCCCATCTTAGAGAGCTACCCATCAATCAGATTGGCACTGCACCAATCAGCCTGAGACTGTGGGCACAATCCTCCAATGCCCACATGGACAGGTTGAATGGTGGGAAGAATTCAGAGGGAATTCAGTTTTATGCCAGTGTAAATTTCCTGTGGGATCTTCTGTTGGTGCTTGCTATGGAGGATCAGGAAGTCTGCTGGGCATGAAAATCATGTGCATCCTACTTCTGTGATACAGATGATGGCCTGATCACCCAAGACCAGTTCTCTGTGATGCCAGTAGGAAAACACACCAGTGCAAAATGTGTCTGGAATAACATGGCATGCAGATGTCAGGACTCAACTGAACATTGCCTGAGGCTGCCACTGGAGTTCAGACTGGGGGCACCCAGAAACCCTGAACCCTATAAGACCATAGCAATGGGTAGGGACAACATCTACAGATGGACCTTCCAGATTTGGTGTACTGGATGAGTCAACCTTCCAACCTCAAAATGTTCCTGGGAGATTCATTTTCTTTCATCTATAGTGGATCAGTGGTTTGAGGCATCTTTTCAACATAGCACCTGGATAGAACAGTGGACTATGCGCCATCAGGCCTGCTGCACTACCATCGCACCCCCCCCCCCCCCCCCCCCCCCCCCCCCACTGCCACACACACACAAACACACACAATACGATGCAAAACACCAGGTAGCATAATTAATGAGGTTGAAGCTGGAAGATTTGACATGTTTTCCAGCCAGCTTCTGCGGTGGGAAGTACTCCACGTTCCCAGCCTTGCCCATAGGACTTAGTCCCAGGGTGGAATAAGTCTGCCCTAAGTCCAGAGATCCTGTGACTTAGCTAAGTGAAAGGGGTCCCAGGGCAGGAAGGTAGCTAAGGCCTGGGGGTGGTCACGAAGAGGGTGATCGAAATTTCGGGGTCTTGGCAACTTAAGGGCTTTAATTGTGACAAGGGCAGGCTTACTGTCTGAGGTCTTCCCCACTCCAGCGTAAAATTGCTGTGGGTTCAGGGTGGGCATTCCATCTAAGTAATATTACCACCCCTCCTTCTTTCTTCACCCCATCTGCCCCCAAAACTGTCTCGGAACCTGCCCAGTGAAGTGAGGGGCATAAAGTTCTGGCCCACGTCTTTTGAAGTTTATATGCTGTTATCTTTCTTTAAAAAAAATTCAAAGCATAGACAATGCTTATTACCACAGACTCCTTCAGATACAGACAAGATGCTTTCATATATTTTGTGAATGCAAATCACTGTAAAACAATCATTGAATAATTGCCAGCTCAGTACCACTGCTAACCTAGGATATATAAGTAGGTTATTTTTAATCTTTGATATTGTAAAGCATTCTGTTTGAATCTGGGTTTTTCTCTTTATATGTTGCTATTTCTAACTGCAGGTTTTTGCAATTAATTTTTTTTTGGGTTATCTCAAGGAAAGGAATGACTAACCAAAATTTAGTCCAAGTTAAATGATAATGGGAATAATGTGTATTCACCTCATTGCTGCTGGTTGTAACAGAGAGAATAGAGCAGGCTGCAAAGGCGAGAATGTTTTTGGTAAGATCGCCCCCAATGTCTCAATAAAGATTTCAGTGTCAGCAAAGTTCTTTGGGATGACCTGAAGTTCTGAAAGGGACCGTATAAATTAATGTAAGTTCTTTCTTTGCAATGTATTTCAAGTGTTCTTATAAGGGTATGCTGGAGATTTTACCACAATATCCACTTTAGGAATTGCTTTGCTTTTGAGTTATTGATATGGCGATCTCCTCTCTTTCCTTGCCTTCGCCTTATCTCCTACCAACACCACTCCCCCCCCAACCCCAAACAACACAATTATATATTATTGTCCAATTACAGCACAATTCTGACATGAAGAAACACTAGTGCTCACCCGCTTGCTCTGGCAGGGTATTTTGACATAACCTCAACATTTTCCAAGCCATTAATTTTACAGTACATCTCAGGGTTGCTGTATCATATCAAGTCATTTTGTGATCCTGCATCACCGTGCGGATGAGTTGATTGTTAAATTCCTATCCATTTTAGGCTTTAATTAGTCTAAGCTTTAAATGCTGAAGGCCACTACTGGTGATATTTGCAGCAGGATGCTTCATATAACATTCCACGGTTCACCGTTTTAGTGAGACATTAGCCATCTAAAATAAATAGACTAACACCTGTAGTTAAATTCCAGGGGAATGATGAGTAGAAAAGCAAGTAACCTTTCGGTTCTGATATAGTTTTCTTCGACTTTGTGCTAACTTCCTTCCTTATAGTCTTCTAAAGCACTTTAGGACACATTAATCCCATAGATAACACTTACACTTATTTCTAGGCTTGTTAAATGCGCTATCATAGTCAGATTCAAGGACAAATACACATATTTTAGAGTTAACACTTATGCTGGGAGGTGGTATGAGTCAACGGGCCACACAGGCTGATGCAAAAGATTAAACTTCATGGGATCAGGGTGAACTAACTAGATGGATTCAGTCATGACTTGGCCATAGAAAACAGAGGGTAGAGATGGGAAGATGTTTTTTCTGAATGGAGGTCTGCTACAAGTGGTGCTCTGCAGGGATCAGCGTTGGGACCTCTGCAGTTTGTAATATACATACAAATGACTTGGAAGAAAGCGTAGCTGGTCTGATTAGCAAGTTTGCGGATTATACAAAGATTGACAAAGTTGCAGATGGTGATGAAGATTGTTAGCTGGATTTCGATTGACTGGAAAATTGGCAGAGAAATGGCAGATGGAATTTAATCCAGACTAATGCATTTTGGTAGATCCAATTCATGTGGGAGCTACAAAATAAATGGCAAAACAATCAGTCGTATAGACACACACAGTGATCTTGGAGTACAGGGTCCACGGATCCTTAAAAGCGGCAGCACAGGTGGAAAAAACGGTGAAGAAAGTATATGGCATGCTTGTCTTCATTGGACCTGACATCCACTATAAAAGTTGGCAAATTATGTTACAGTTGTACAAAATGTTGGTTAGGCCACATCTGAAATACTGTGTATAATTCTGGTCACCATATTACCAGAAGGATGTAGAGGCTTTGGACAGAATGCAGAAAAGGCTGACCAGGATGTTGTCTGGTATGGAGAGTATTAGCTATGAGGAAAGTTTGAATAAACTGGAATTGTTCTCCCTGGAAAGACAGAGGCTGAGGGGCCATTTGATAGAAGTTTATAAAATTATGAGAGGTAATAGATAGGGTGAACAGTTGGAAGCTTTTTCCCAGGACAGAAATCACAATTACCAGGGTGCACAAGTTCAAGATAATTGGGGGGGGGGGAGGCAAGTTTATTTAAGTTTATTTACAGAGAGGGTGGTGGGGTCCTGGAATGTACTGCCAAATGAGGGGTTTGAGGCAGTTATGTCAGCCACATTTAAGACTTATCTTGATAGGCATATGAACAAAGAAGAAATAGAGAGATACAAGCGGTTTGGTAGGTAAACGTGATCAGCGGAGGCTTGGAGGGTTGAAAGGCCTGTTGCTGTGCACACTGTTCTTTGTTCTTGTATGACCTTGTCCTAACTCCGCTGCAATCTTTCCCATCGTCAAGCAGAGGCCAATGCCAAGCGCAACAGCTTTCACTGATCTGGCTAGCAGTAGGCAAGATGGGATTGTACCTCCTTTTTGGGTTCGCTGAACCCATTAGCGATTCCCCTTTTCCTTCTCGTTTCCTCCTCACCTGGTCTAATGCCTCCTTTTCCCTCCCTCCAGCCTGATCATCCCAAATCCCTACCCTCTCTGCTCCAGCTTGCGAGTCTTGGGCGAGTGACATCCGCATAATTACCATTTATCTTGGTTTCTGGCTCAAATGACAATCTCCATTGGGGACTGGATGTAGTCCCAACAACGGCCACTGCTGGAATCAGAGAGTTGTGAGTCATTTGATTGTAGATCAACCATTAAACCTTGTGTGGCAAACCACCAGAGTGGGGTGGGGTTGGACGGGTGTTGGGGGTGTTGCCCCCTATACATTTGCCAGGGAGTGTTTGCACCCGGGTACAGCTGCCCAATGTGATAAGAAGTGAGATTTAAGTGGGCCTTTTTTTAACTCTTAATAATCAGTCATAGTGCAGAGAACATGTACACTTTTTTCAGAACACATGGAACAACTGATCTGTAAATGTACATAAAATAACTTCCAAACAATTCTTTCAAGCAGGAATTTTTCATAGGCTTTGTATGTGTGAAAGTGCAAATGGGTCAGAAAATGTGTGTGCCTCACACCTGATGCAATGAGACCTGACAGGTTTGACAGTATAACATTCCCAGATAGATTTAACTCACTTGTCCATGTTTTGTGTGGAAGAGAATGCTATTTTATCATTAAGTTGTTAAAGATATGGTTGCTGTGCAGATGTGCCAGAATTTCTGATCTGCTGAGCCATCACTGTCTTGAAAGTAACAAGTCTCATTCAGATCCTACAGGAAAAGGCATGAACAGGCAAAAATCTATTTGCGAAAAATCTTTGGTATTGTATTAAAATAGTGAGTTAATCTTGGTTTCTGGCAGGTTAAAGATAACGTGAAGAAAGTTTAACAAAATGAGTCAACATATGAAAACATTTACGAAGCGAGAATTGAAGCTTCATCAGGAATAGTTCATATCACAAAAATGGGCCAGTGGAATAAATTATACAGTCAAAAATCTAAGGGCAGCATTTTCTGGCCCTTCCCACTGATGGAATCTTCTCATCCTTCCCACTGATGGAATCTTTTGGTCCCGCTGAAAGCAATAACTCCTGGCAACGTAAACATTAGCAGGACCAGAAAATCCCGCTAATAGCCAATGGTGAATTGTCTCCACTGCTGGAAAACACGTGACAGATTGGCAGGGATGGGCTGGGGAGTGATGGGGGGGGGCGGGGTGGTCCTACAAATCCAATCCTATGTTTTTCAAAATAATATAATTAGCTTAAAGAAAGTTCTTTGGTTTGCAGCAAGGATCTAAATGCCTGAAGGCTTATGATTTTGTCATTATCGATTCACCTTGTCAAACCACATCAGAATTTTATGTACCTTGATATCAATTAGCAATATAGATTGTCTCAAGGGATGATAAACATGACTGAAAACCAGATTGGGGGGGGCAACATTTTCTTAGTTTAAGGTAGAATATATTGGACTGGAATTTGTTCCACATGTCACCAGCTGTTCATCATACTTACATGTGGCCGAAGACTTCCCATGTAATTTTGCACTGAATCTTAATGTAATGAGACAGGTAAGATGTCATGGTATCCTTTATAAGAGATGTGGGAATTATGTTCTATGTGCATCTCCCTAACCAATTGAACTGAAGAAGTGTCCACGAGCATCACAGAGTCTGAATGAGGAAATGCATATCAGAATACTTAATTTAATGTCAGGAAGATAAGCAATAGAAGGAGGAGGCAAGACAACTCCTCAGGCTTACTCCACCATGCAATAAAACAATGGTTAACCTTTGACCTTAACTCAATTTTCCTGCCTAAATTCTAGGCTATTTGATTCTGAGTGATTAATAAATCTGTCTCAGACTTAACTGTATGCCACGATGGAACATCCACAATGCTCAGTGGTAGAAAATTTCAAAGATTCAAATCATTCTGAATGCAGAACTTTCTCTGCATCCAGATTGGTCACTGCTTATCCTGAGACTTTGAATCATAAGTCATAGAATCATAGAAATCCTATAGTGCAGGAGGAGACCATTCAGCCCACCTAGTCTGCACTGTCAACAATCCCACTTTGGCCCTATCCCTGTGACCCTATGTATTTACCCTGTTAATTCCTCTGACACTGAGGGGAAACTTTTCCTGGCCAATCCACCTAACTCGCACATCTTTGGACTGCGGGAGGAAACCAGAACACCCGGAAGAAACCCAGGCAGACACAGGGAGAACGTGCAAACTTCACACTGACAGCGACCTCTAGGCTGGAATTGAACCCAGGTCCCTGGTGCTGTAAGGCAGCAGTGCTAACCATTCTGCCACTGTGCTGCTCCTTACTCTTTACCCTCCAGTCAGAAGAAACAGCTTGTCTGCAAATTCCAGACAGGACAGGCACATTCCATTCAACTGTTCTTCTTTTGTTCCAACTCCTTTCATAGGCATGTGTATCTTTCCTTTGGTATAGAGACCAAACGTTACATTTTTGGGTCCACTGAAGTCAGGAATGGAATCAAACAGGTCCCAAATATACCAGTGCCTGAAGGCATGAGTGTCAGTTTCCTAACCCTGCTTGCAGTGCTGGCTATTCTACTGTGGCAGGTGAAGGACCAGTAGAAATATATGAGGTAGGTAGTCAACTAGGCTCATGTGGAACCTTGTTAATCAGAGTCAAAGGAACCAACCCAGATTTCTCTGTTCTGACAAGACAGAGATGGGTGGTGTGCGGGACATTTTTTAAGTGCCATTTTTTAAGTGGCAGGTCAGGTTTAGGGAGAAAGAGGTTAGTGCTCCAGGCAGGCCTAGAAGGTTTCAGGTGCAGTCAAAGACCATCATGTAGAGGGCTATCCCAGCAAACCCACCATACCTTCCCTCACCACAGTAGTGACTCGACTGCTTTTCTTTCAATTTAAGTTTGAAAAAAGCTGGTCAGAGGGCACCTCCAAGTTGAAGCATCCTATCAGTTACTTCCCATTTATTTCAGCCTGCTCCTTTGATTTGATCTCCAGCTTTGACAGCCTGCTCACTGCCCTTAACTGGACTGGAAAACTACCTCCATGCCAATTCAGGAGATGCCACCTTGAAAATCCCAAAGGGCAATTCTTTGGGAACACAGAAACAAATACAACTCATGTTGCCCAGAAGTGAAACACCAGCACCAAAATTATTCACGGTGCTCTAAGCCCCATATAATTGCAGCAACACCTCCTCAAATCAGGTGCAGGAATGGAAATTAGAAGAGGAAAGGCATATGGGATTAAAAGAGAGAGAATGATGAAAGGGACAGAAGGAAACAAAAAATATATAATTTTAATTGAAATCTGAAGGACTGGGACTAATTTTCAATGCCAGAGAATTGCATGGCAGTAATTATTACAAATGTCGTTAGAGAAAAAAAATCTGATTGACACTGGAATAGGCAAGACCTGACAGTCCTTTTCTGGTCAGCTTAATGGGCATCTTTCTCGCAATACAGCAACTTCTGTATTTGAATGCCCAGTCTCTCAGCAAGATTGTCCAACATCTGGAGATTCAGAGCAACATGACAACAATTGCTTAATGCGCATGAGCAGTTGTGAAAGCTGCTGTCTGAATTACACATTAATAACACCGAGAGCCAATATTTTCGACATTATTTCGAAAGCAAAATCCAGCCCATTTCACAGCTTGATGAGCAGATGTCGATTAAAATTTCTTGCCAGAGAGAAACAGCTTTCCAAGTCACTATTGTCAGTTTTTTATGGATTTCAGACCTCAGCTACAATGCAACTAGATACTTATTCAATTATTTAGCACGACAGTGAAAATTGAATTAGGTAATTATCAAAGTGAAGTACAACTTTCAACATTTGTCAAGAAAAACAGTGATTAATTTTGTGGAGTCATTCGAATAGAAATCAAAGCTAACTGCTGTTGTGAAATATAACTTTGCTTCCATTCAAATATGTTAATGCAAGTGACTACATTGTTCGAATATTCCATATCGATTAAGATTTCAAAATATATCAAATTGCAGCCCGACAAAATGTGTTATTGTGCTTATGTTGCATTAAACTTCTATTACTAATAGATTATTAGAAGTTTGTCATAGTGAATGAAATAAGTTGGAGTTTCTGAGTTCAAAATTTGCCCATCATAGCAAAAAATCTAGGCTGAATTTAATGCAGAAAAACACAGACACTATCATGGAATACATAAAAGAACAGTTTGGGACAACTTTTCATCATAGATGATGATTAGGAATAGAAATTCAACAGGAGAAACAGAGGTAGAAGCACAATCTGGTAACACAGGAATGGATAAATACTTTAAAAATTATCGTCCGTGTGGAAAGGTTAGGAAATAGGGCTAAATAGATTGCTCTTTCAGAGAACTGGCATAAGCACAGTAAGCCAAATGACTTCCTTTTATACTATAAATTTATATGAGGATCCTAAAAGGGTCATTACCTCCTGGCAATAAATCTTAAACCAGAAAATTCAGGTGCATGCAATATGGTAGTTTTCACGAAATCTGCTGCGTTATTGATGGAATTCTGCCTTTACTAGAATAATTATTTATTCAATTTTTAGAGTATCTACTGCAAATACACCTTTTCTGCAGTTAATTAAATATAATGTAAACAAATGACCACAGAATGAATAAAGGCTTTTTTCAGACATGGCCTAGGCTAGCTCTCACAATGTTTCTGCCTCATGAAATGAGGTAACAGTCTACGTCTGTTTACAAGCAGACACTTCCAATTGGACACCTTCAGCTTGTTGCTGGATATAAAAGAGGCTTTAACAATTGGCAACGCATTCTAGAAACTAGCTGATTTCAATGGAAGGACTGGGGCATGTTTTATAATAGATGGGACACTTTTGGTGCAAGTGTGACAGAAGTCATTGATCAACAAAAACTGACAGACAGCATACAAACACCACATTCGCCAAGCCCTTTAATTAGCAGGAGTTACACCATACACACCTCTTATTTGATATTTTGCATGCGGTAATCATATGAATGTGGGAAAAGGTGCCATTTGCATGAACCTTCATTGTTCTTGGCATGTTCTGCAAATACCAAATCCATTCTCTCTCCTCTCCAATTTTCAAAATACAGCTGCATTTTTGGGGAAGGCATTCTAGATTTATGCTTTTTGCAAGCTTTTATATCCTTATTCTGCTCATCTTATGCTTGGTTTTGATATATTTTGATACATTGTGATGTATCATTCTTGGTCCATGTATATTTTTGTGACATAGTAGCATAAACGTGTCTTTAAACTATTTTTTAAAACTTATTTGAACTATTCATAAGAGCACTGGGATCTGAAAACACACCAAAATTCCTTTAAGACTGAGAGAAAAACATCTGAAGGAAAGTTCCTGAATTATTTACAATTTTTTTTTTGTAAGAGATGGATTGCTTATGCCAACATCAAATGCAATGTTTCATTGATTGGTCAGGGTTGGGTTGAAGACATGCATCATTGGTTATGCCTGCCTTAAGACCGTCAATGTGATTGTGATAGATAGGTCTGAGCTGGTACTTCCTGTCTGGCTTTTTTAAGAGAGAGTCAGCTAATGATTGCCAAAAATCTGGTTCTGGGGCCAAATCTGTTTCCTACCTGAAGAATTTAGTATTCCAAATCTGAATTCATTGTTCCAGTCTTGCTTTATGCATTAGACTACAATCTACAAAATACTATTCGTAGCACTGTCAGGGACATTTATTCATCTGTTCCTTGTTTTACCAATGTTAAGTTGGTTATCTTAAATAGGTTAACTCCACTATTTAAAATTGTGGACAAAACAATGTTAAATAAGCATGTTAAACATTCACCATATATATATGTGATGTTTAAACTCATTATCAGCATAGAATAATCTAAGGACCAAACTGGTCTTAATGACCATTCACAGCATTCTCTTATGTTAACTTAAATGATAATTCAGAAAATTAGGTCCATGAAATTTCTACGTTATCCAGTTTTGAGATGTTAGACATCTATATTCTTTATTTAAAGCCAAAGTAAATATTCTTTTATCACAAACAAGGCTCGGCATGTGGACTACAGCAATTCCACAAGACAGCTCACTATCGCTTTCTCAAGGGCAACTAGGGATGGGCAATAAATGCTGACCAGCCAGCGATGCCTGTGTCACATGAAAGAATAAAAAACTGGATATTAGCTGCAACCTCGCTTTGCATTGGATTGTAGTGGCAGAAAAATTATCAAGCTAGAGTTGAGGAAGACTGTTAAATTAGTTCAGTTCATTTATTCAGAAAGATACTGAAATCATTTCAGCATCCAAACATTTGTTACAAATTCATTCCCAAAATGGCAAGGTGCTAATGGGCACAATCCTGGTATTAACTGCCAGAATCACAGTCCAAGCGTGTGTCCAAGGATCTCTATGCCATTATGTCGAATGGTATTTACAATTTGGATGACAAATGGCCTTTATTGCAATGGGATTGGAGTACAGGACTAAAGACGTCTTGCTACAAGTTGTGCAGGGTTTTTGTGATATCATATTTGGAATGCCGTGTGCAGTTTTGGTCTCCATGGAACTACGGAATCCCTTTAATGTAGAAGGAAGCCATCTAGCCTATCGAGTCTACACTGACTCTCCGAAAGAACATCCCAAGCAGGCCCTCCCCTCTACCTTATCTCATAACTCACCTATTTACCATGGCTAATCCATTTAACCAACACATCTTTGGATTGTGGGAGGAAACTGGAACATCCAGAAGAAACCATGTAGACATGAGGATAGTCACCCAAGGCTGGAATTGGACCCTGGTTCTTGGCCATGCTAACTACTTTAAAAATGGAAAATACATGTTTGTGTGCATGAAAACTCATATATTGGAGGTGATACAGTGAAGACTCTCTGGGATGAGATGTCCATTCTTTGATGAGAAGCTCAATAAATTGGGCTTGTATTCTCTGGAGCTTAAAAGAATAAGATGATCTCGTTGAAACCTACAAAGTTCTAAAGAGTCTTGGTAGGGTAGATGCTGAAAAACTTTTCTGCTGGTTGGAGAATCCAAAACAGGGGCACAGTCTCAGGATAAAGGGTTGATCATTTAGGACTGAGATGAGGGGAAATTGCTTCACTCAAAAGCTTGTGAACCTTGGGAATTCTCTACCCGACTGCGTTGTGGCTGCTCTATTGTTGAATGCTATAAGGATGGGACAGACAGGTTTTTGATGCTTCGGAGAATCATTAGATAAAACGAGCAGATGGGAAAATAGAGTTGAAGCCCAAGATCAGCCATGATCATTCTGAATGATGCAGTAGGGTTGATAGGCACTTGCTCCAATTTTATGTTCTTATGATACCATATGAGATGAAACGTCCTGACAAGTTTTCTATGAATCTTATATGTTTCAATTAGATCATTTTTCACTCTTCTCAACTCTAATGAGTATAGGCCTATCCTCCTCAACCTTACCTCAAAACACATCCCAGGAGTCAGCCCAGTGAACCTTCTCTGAATGTCTTAAAATGCAAGTGTATCCCTTCTTACCTAAAAGATCAAAACTGTACATAGTGCTCCAAGTGTGGTCTCACCAATGCCCTGTACCATTGCAGCTAAACCTTTACACTCCATCTCTTTGCAATAGGGTCAATATTTCATTTACCTATCTAATTATTTGCTGTAGCTGCAAGTTAACTTTTGTATATGAGAATACCTAGATTTTTCTGTACTGTAGAATTCTGCAGTCTCCTCCAACTAAATCATATTCTGCTTCTTCTTGCCAAAGTGGACAATTTCACATTTTCATACATTATATTCAATCTGCAACTTGCTTGCCCACTCGTTTAACCTATCTATCTATATCCTTTTGCCTTTGAATCTTCCTCACAACTGGCTTTCCTAACCATCTCTGTATCATCAACAAATTTGGCTAAAATACAATTTGTACTTTCATCCAAGTCATTAATATAGATTGTAAAGTTGAAGCCCCAGCAATGTTCTCTGTTGGATCTCACTAATAACAATTTTGCAGCCTGAAAATGACTCATTTATCCCAACTCTGTTTCCTGTTAATTAGTAATCTTCTATTCATGCTAGTATCAAACCCCAACACCACAAACTCTTATCATGTGCAGTAACTTATCTAATGCCTTTTGGAAATCCAAATACACTACATAAAATATCTACTCCACTTTATATACCTGCTTGTTACATCCTCAAAGCATCTAATAAATTTATCAACATAATTTCTTCATCACAAAACCACATTCATTTTGTGTGATTGTATTGTGATTTTCTGCATGTCCTGATACTATTTTCTTAATAATGTAATCTAGTATTTTCCTAATGACAGAGTTACTCTAGCTGCATAATAGTTTCCTGCTTTCTGACTGTCTCCATCTTTGCTAGTGGTCTAACATTTGAGAATTTTAATCTGCTTGGATCTTTCCAAAATGTAGGGAATTTTCAGACATTACAACTAATACATGCATTAGATTACTTAAAGGCACTCCTTTAAGACCCTAGGATCTAAGCCATTAAGACAAGGAGATTTTGTTGACCTTTGTCTCATTATTTTCCCTATACTTTTCTCTCGTGACTGTTTTTGTCTCTTGATTTTCTTTCTTGGGATGCTTTCTTTTTCTTCAACCAAGAAGAGAGTTACAAAATACTTGTTCAAAGTCTCTTCCATTCCCTGGTCTTTCATTATTACTTCTCAGTCTCACCTTCTAAGGGACCATCATTCACTTCAGTTCTGAAGAAGGATCATATTGGACTTGAAAATTAACTCTGTTTCTTTCTCTACAGGTGATGTCAGACCTGCTGAGATTTTCCAGAATTTTCTGTTTTTATTTCAAATTTCCAGTATCTGCAATATTTTGCTTTTATTCCCCTAAGTTACTCTCTTCCTTATATATTTTTAGAAGCTTTTACCATCTGTTTTATATTTCTTGCTAGTTTTCTCGCACACTCCAATTTGCCCTTTTTTACTTTTTTAGTTATCCTTTGCTGAGAGCAACTACTAACCTTTACAACAGTGTACACCTTTTTCTTCAGTGTGATATCCTTCTCAACTTCCCTTGTTGGCAACTAATGGTACATTATTCTCATTCTGTCTTTCTTCCTCAAGGGAATATGTATTTGTTGACAGTTCTGAAACATCTCCTTAAATATTTGCCACTGCTTCTCTACCATCTTACTTTTAACCTATTTTCCCATTCCACTTCAGTCAGCTCTGTCTTCATTAAATTAAATTAAAACAATAACAAGGGTATTTTACAGATTTCAGACCCAAATTTCTCACCCTCAAACTGAATGTGAAATTCTATCATGTTATGATCACTTTTACCTAAAGGATTATGAGGTCATTAATTTACCCTGTCTTGTTTTCTATTGCCAGGTCAAAAACAGCTTATTCCCTGATTCATTCCAGAGTGTTTTGTTCGAAGAAACTATCCTAAATATACTCTACAAACTCATCCTTTAGGCTACTTTTGCCAATTTGATTCATCCGGTCTAAGTGAAGATTTAAATCTCCCAGAATTATTGCAGTGTCCCTCTTACAAATCCCCATCATTTCTTGATTTATATTCTGTCCTACAGAATCTGTCAGGGAGGCAATAAACCACTCCCACCAGTGACTTATTTCCTTTTCTATTTCTTATTATCACCCACATCACCACCCTGTATGGTTACCTCGTCTTTTCCCTTTAATTTTCCAAATTGCCTCACACATGAACCCTTCACCCCCTCCCCCACACACACAATTTATAGCCCATTCTTCCATCCTACTTCTACAATTCATGATCACATCACATTACTGTGTGATTCAATGGAAAGCCATTCTTTCAGACGGAATATTAAACCAAGACTTAAAAGGTGCCGTGGCAGGGGACAGAAGCAGGGGAGTTTTCTCTTATGCCCTGGCCAATGCTTATTCCTCAACAAATAAATTAAAATCAGAAGAAAAGATCAGCAGCCTAAAACATTAGCACTAAGGGTGAGATTCTCCAACCTCCTAGCTGCGTGTTTCCCATTGATAGGAGGTGACATATTGTTTGTTGTAGTGGGATTCTCTGATCCCACCACTGTCAATGGGAATTCTCAGCTGATGTCACCCCACACCAGCGGGAAATCCACAAACGGGAGTGTACTGCCGGTGGGACCAGAGAATCCCACCATCGTGAACAGTTGGGGAATTCTGGCTTATTCCTCTCTCCACAGAGCTTAAAACAAATTAAATCTATGGAATTATCATAATAGGGTGGCACAGTGGTTAACACTGTTGCTTCACAGCGCCAGAGACCCAGGGTCAATTTCAGCCTCAAGTTACTGTCTATGTGGAGTTTGCACGTTCCCCCACATCTGCGTGGGTTTCCTCCAGGTGCTCCAGTTTCCTTCTGCACTCCAAGTATGTGCAGGTTAGGTAGATTGGCCATATTAAATTGCCCCTTAATGTCCCAAAATGTATAGATTAGAGGAATTAATGGGGTAATTATGTGGGGTTATGGGTATAGAACTCAGTAAGATGCTCTGGAGTGTTAGTGCAGACCCGATAGGGCAAATGACCTCCTTCTGCACATAGGGATTCTATGAATATCACACAACAGAATCACTATAGTGCAGAAGAAGGCCATTTGGCCCATCAAAGCAGCAGTGACAACAAACCCACTCAGACCCTGTATATCCCCATAATTCCACAGATTTGCCCTACTAATCCCCTTGACACTATGAGATCTATGTTTCTATAATAGAAAAAAATTACACCCAGGGTCAGTGAACAGCAGTTATGACTTATTATATTCCTGAAACCCAGTTATATCATTGAGAAGGCTTAATCTCCATTTAAAAAAAAATGCTGGATATTACAATGTTAAAGGGGCAATTATTTTAGGTCAGTGATTTTGAACGATTGCCACCTGCAGGGACTTCAACAGCATACCCAGTGGACAAACAGGAAATTACTGGCAGCAACTGCTGGAGTTTCACATTTAACTGTGTATATGCAGATTGCACGAGGCAAGAGTGTTTTCTTCCTGTTGGGGAACACTTCAGCGGTCAAAGGCACTCGGCCTCTGATCTTTGGGTAAGCATTCTCCAAGGCAGCTTTCACGACACACGACAATGCAGAGTCGCTGTGCAGAGACTGATAGCCAAGTTCTACACATGAGGATGGCCTCAACCAGGATCTTGGGTTCATGTCACACTATCTGTAATCTCCACAACTTGCCTAGGCTTGCAAAAGCTCACTAACTGTCCTGTCTGGAAACAATACACATCCGTTTAACCTGTGCTTAATGCTCTCTCCATTCACATTGTCTGTACCTTAAAGACTTGATTACCTGTAAAGACTCCCATTCCAACCATTATTCTGTAAATTGAATTTGTGTCTTTATATGCCCTGTTTGTAAACAGAACTCCCACTCACCTGATGAAGGAGCAGTGCTGTGAAAGGTAGTGGCTTTTGCTACCAAATAAACCTGTTGGACTTTAACTTGGTGTTGTGAGACTTCTTACGGCAAATGCAGATTCCCAAAGTTGCTGTCAGTTTCTCAGCATGGTCAATGATGGCAAAAAACTGTCAATGTACCATCATTAACAACCACAAAGGCCAGCCAATTCTCTTTATTATTACATGGTGTTAACTCATATTTATTAATCTTGCTGAGCCTAATCATAACTGTTGCTGTGCATTTTCACCTTGCTGTAGAGTAAAACAGCTCAACAATGCAACTAAAACTCTCACTTCAATGTGATGTTCTGCCTGACCTGACAAGCATTCCAACATTTTCTGTCTGATTTCAGATTGCCAACATTTGCTATTTTGCCTTCGTTTTTAATATAAAATTGGATTGCCATCATAAAGATTTAGAAAAAACATTAAAAAAGTGTTATATTGATTTTGTACAACGATGTCAAATGAGTAAAAGTAAACCAGAAGTCCATATTATATCTCTCATGATTTTTAACTCCAATAAATTCAACACATTCAAAGATTTTGGAGAGGAAAGAGAGTGTGGAGATAGGTTGATAGTTTGCAAGCGCCTAGAGTCAAGCGTGGGCTGTTTCAGAAATATGATGAAGCAATTTTGAAAAGGATGTGGATAAAGTTTGAAAAGAGGAAACCTCTTGCAATATCAGCTAACATGGGGAAAGCGAGGTTCAGTGATCACCAATCCATTGGGATTAGGAAATCTGGATGTGGGTCACCTGGAGTACATAATCTTGCAAAGGGCATGAGAAGAGAAACAAGGAAATGTTTAGGCTGTTTAGTCTAGTGGAATAGAAAAAGCTGAAGATGTACAATAGAAATTGAATGGGTGATCGCAATCTTAGTGACAAAGAAGCCTAATCTCTTTGCATGAAGTGAGTGTACAAGGAGCAGGATAAAGGATTAATGGTGATAGTGAAAAAAAACTAATTTCCACCTAAACCAGGAGTTGTGCATAGTTTTGAAAGAGAAGAAGCAGACATTGAAAGTACTTGATGGAGCCCAGCCTGACAATCAATGGCTAAACCAGTTGGGTGCCAGGCATATTCAAGCAGCACCCCTTGGACGTGAGGGAGTGAAAATTTAAGACACTATTAGACCGATTAGAGTGGAAAATAATGAATGCTTCACTGGGGACAAGGGCATTAATGGTAGAAGCAAATTGACAGCTACAGAGGCATTGCAGCAAATAGTGGATACAACTCGACACTGTTGGCAGCATGAAAACGTAGTTATAAGTGATTTGGGGGAGAATGCTTTTGAGCAGGGATAGAAGGAAGTTGTCTTGGAAGGGAGTGGGTGAGGAGATTGAATGGAGAGGATAATAAGATAGTGATCAGAGACAGCCTTGTCTGTTATCAAAATGATAGGAGCTGACAGACTTGTGAGATGTGGCGGTGAAGGATTTGAATGCAAGAAGCTTGTTTGCAAGTGAATGGACATTCTGGGTGAAATGCCTTATAGGGTAGTGATGGCAGAGTCCAAAGTTCAAAAATACACAGATTGAGCAGCAAGAGGAGGAGGTGGGTTACGTTAGGTGATAACAGAAATGTTAGATGCAATGGTCAGCAGAGAAACAAATGGAATAATTGCAGTTGTTGCTCTTGAAGGATCCAACTTGCTGCTTAGTAGGATCTTCAAAGAATGGTGAGAAAGCCACAAAGGGTAGACGTGGATTTATCCAAGAGGTAGTCAAACCTGTCATTATAACAAGAGAACAGGAAAACAGAAGAATAGCAAAGGATTTGAGGTGGTGATGGGGGGTAGAATATGAGAGGGGAGAAAAGAAAGATGGTAAGACTGGGTGACAGAAATGGGGAGAGCAGGAGAAAGGAGAAAGAGAATTCACGAAAGAATGGACTCAATTTAATGCAGCCAAATGCGCAGGTGAGAGGAAAGAGGGAAAATTCAGGTTACGAAGTGTTGACAAGAATGAGGATTGATATGTGCTGGCTGCAAACAAATGATAGGGAGGAGATGATACTGTGACTTCAATCACTGCCACAAGGAAGTAATAGTTGATGTACATCATGTCTAAAAATGGGCAAGTTTTAAAGTAAAGGCTTTTCATGTTGTGCCTTTTTCAAATCATACTGGCAAATGACGGATTGTGGACTGGAATATGACAGCTTTAAAACAAATCGGATATTCTTGCATCCAAGCCTATTTTCACCGCAGTATCTTAATTATAAACCAGTCAACTTAGGCCAAGTTGTGATAAATATATTGAGATGTGTACTCTTTTAAATCTCTGGATATGTACCATTGTTTTTTTTCTACCAACAATGTAATTATCTTCAGATAACTAGTGAGGAACTGACCTCTATTTAACTCTGGAGGTTCATATTCTAGGACTTGTTTGATAAACTTTTCAGAAATTACCGAGTCAGCCCTGAAACATTGCCAGGTTTGAATGTACTTATGCTCTGGTGCCATTTAGTGCCATCAGCTATTTGATTTTTATTGAATTGCTGTGGTTTACTGCATTTGTTTTCATAGACTATCACAGAAATGCAAAATTGTATTGATTATGACAAGTAAGAAGATTTAAGGACAATTACAAATACATTAGAATTCTAACTCATGATATAACTCCTGGCTAGTGTTTTGCAACACAACAAGATATTGTCAATGTGATGAAACATCACTGGAACTTAATTTGGCAACATGTAGCTCATTCACAAAGATCTTATAGTATCCAAGTGCAAAGAAGACGTTGAACCAGGATGCAAAAGAACCTATGGGGAGTTAATTCCAGTGTTCTGACCAACATTTATCCGTCAATCAATGTCACAAGAAGAGACTTTCCAGTCATTATCGCACTGCTGTTGGTGGGAGATTTCATGTGCATATTGGCTACACATTTGTACAACAGTGACTAGTCTTGAAAATCACTTCATTAATTATGAAGTGTTTTGAGATGCCCACTGACCATCGGAAGTTCTATATAAATGCAAGCCATTCTTTTTTAGAGCTCTTTGGTGCAAACACAGAATTGCATTTGCAGTAGATTTCTAATAGCCAATCAGTAAGTTATAATAATTTACAACTATTTTCTAATGATTTGCATTTGCTTATATTGTAATGCCAGGGAAAGCACTTTGTTTTAATAGTACATCTCGGCTAACACATTTTGTGGTGTCAATTGACTTAAAAACCTCAAAAAAGGAGGGAGGTGCTTTCTGCACAAAAGTTAAATATGGATGAGTGCAATTCTGGCTCTGCTGAAATGTTTTTATGGCCACATAACCCGACAACACTCAAATATGCTGATTTGCAGATTAAGTCCAGCAAGATTGAAGCAATCTTCTTGAAGATATTAATAATAGAATATAACAGAATCTCAACATTGCAGAAGGAGGCCATTCGGCCTATCAAGCCTACACTGACAATAACCCCATCCAGGTTCTATCGCTGTAACCCCACATATTCACCTTGCCAATCTTTCTGACACTAAGGGGCAATTTAGCTTGGCCAGTCAACCTAACCTGCACATCTTTGGACTATGGAAGGAAACCAGAGAAAACCCAGACATACATGGGTAGAACATGCAAACTCCACTCAGTCACCCAAAGCCACAATTAAACCCAAGTCCCTGGTAGTGTAAGGCAGCATTTCGAATCTCTCTGCCACTCTATTGCAGAGATATTCAGGAGCTGCTGAATCCTTCTGGACCTATATCCTAACAAAGGTAATGTGTTTAAGAGAGTATGGGATTAATAGATAAAGTTTACAAAATGTGAACAAAAGCTGTATATTAATGTTTGTGGTCTAATGGCTCTGACGAAGGGTGAAAGTCCTAAGACCCAAAACATTAATCTAACCATTGCACTTATGCAACACTTGCTGCCTGATCTGCAAGCAGTAGATTTGCAACATTTGCAATGTTGTAACATTTTGCCTCTTTCAAACTTTATAATCGATGTCTATTCAGGTACCATCTTATTTCTAAACCCAAGTCTGCACCACTGAAAGAGTTAAATGTTCTGTACACAGCAGTGATAATAAGCTTTCCTTCAGCTGAATGGAAAAGTTTGATGACATCGTTGCAACCATTTGCAGCACTACTGTCCACTTCCATCTGCATTCACTCTGCTGATTTAGGTGCTCAGTGTAGTTTGAAAGCAAACATGATGAGGCCGCCGTGTACAGCAGCCTCTCTAATGGGCAACTGGCAGTCTGATTTCTTTCATATATTTGGGCTGTCACAGGATCTCCATTCCCCGTCACTCAGCTTTTATAACTTTGGACAGGTCTGGTGAAGAGGTCATGTGACCTAGACAATGAAGCTGAAACTTGGTAAAATCGAAGAAAGGGACTCCAGGGCTTTAAACAAATGCACCTCATTTTAGCACAATATCATGTACAAAAGTCAATTATGATAATACACTGGGGTGTCAGAGAATACAGAAATCCTGAAACAGTAGCCAATCTGCATTTAGAATGTCTTTTGCACCAGTGCTGCTCCGTTTCAGCTATAAATAAATTGTGCACTGTTCTGAGACTGCAGGACAGAGAGAGGAAAGAAACCAAAGCATAAGCCATCAGCTGGAATACTGCCTTTGCATACTGGTAACCGATATCACTACAAATCACTTCAATGCCATTCACTAACTAGCTATCAAATTGCTATCAGTTACAGGTTTGCAATTACTCCTTAAAAAAATTGTGCATTTTTCACTTTGAAAATTATCCTAAAGTAAAATAAATGTACATCTACCACTCTGATGGCCTCGCTTTCAAATGTACTTGCATGAAAATATCAATAAAATGCACTGCATTGTTTCTGAAAGGCTTAGCAGGCTAATCCAGGTTATAGCTTGCACTTTGTTCAAAGTTGGTATTCCATATTATTAGACCTGGCTCTTCATGTATGTGTACTTAGTTAATGAGAATAACACCATGCTCTAATTACTTAGTGTATTTCATACAGTCATAGAAACAATCTAAGCTATGTCATATTATACACACTAATAATACAACTTAAACTTGCACTAATAATACACTATGCAAAACAAATGACTAAGTGCTTAATTATCATCTTAATGTTGTTCACTGAAGAATTGATGAATCTAAAATTAGGGGAAAGGACTGAAACTGCATTGAAACAGAAAATGCTGGAGAAGCTCAGCAGGTCTGAAAGTATCTGTGGAGAGAGAACAGAGCTAATGTTGCAAGTCTGGGTGACCAGATCTTGAAACGTTGGCTTTATTCTCTCTCTACAGATGCTGTCAGACCTGCTGAGTTTCTCCAGCATTTTCTGTTTCTGTTTAAAATTCCAACCTCTGCAGTATTTTGTCATTACCGACAGAAACTGCACCTTGGCCAATAGTAGGTGTGTCTCTGCCAGTTGAGTGCAGCTGACAAAAAATTTACCAAGAAATCCTCCCTCAATTGCTCTCTCAGCTTGAGCGAAGCAATGAATCCCTGAACAGAAATTCAAGCAAAATAACCGTTATTTCAGGTGGTAACAGTGAACAACACATTGTTTAAATGGCTACAAGAGTCCTGAGGACATCTGTGTGATCAACAGCAGGCTTAGCTACTTTAATAAGCAGTTCCCCCGACCTTATTTGTAAATGAGCACCTTAAGGCATTTCATTACATAAACGATGCCACGTAAATATAAGTTGTTGTTGTTAAATAGGCATAGTCAGCTGACCTGGATGATATATAAATAAAAGTTTTCACTCTGCCAAATGTTAAAAGGTGTCCCTCAGGTCTCAGTCACTATTGTTGATACACAGACAAAATTCTAATCTAATTAATCGTTAGTCTTTAAGGGATGATTAGCAAGTTACTGGCCTCCAATAACAAAATCAATAAGGGTGGGTACAACACCAAGATTCGTGTTAAATTCATCATGACAAAAATAGATGAGAAATTTTCTTACAATCAAAAATCCAACCAGGTCAAATGTGATAGAACACGTGGCTCATTATGGGTTATATCCCGACAGTATGTAATGAAGTTTTACAGACAGTCTTGACTGGCTTATAAGTCAATCTATTAATGATTCTAAGTTACATAAAGGATAAAGCTAAGATCCAAGAATAATTTGCAAGCATCATGGCATGCTCATGTTTGGACTTAGACAAAGGTGGCTGGAATGCGATCACCTTGCCCACCACACAATCAGTGCGGGCGAGAATATGACAATGGAAATCTCCGTTGATCCAAGGCAGGAATTTCTGAACTCACCCGAGTGAGACTGTAAAATCCCACTCACTGACTGATGTTGGTTTATTTTAGACTTACTTTTTTTTCTAATCTTAATAAAAGCTAACTTAATTCAACAAGACACATAACACTTGGGAGTGGGATTCTTTAGATGAGAACTTTTATATAATGGAGCATAGTGTATAGGAATGTCACTCAAGGTTCATAATGCATTTTTGTCAGGTTATCACATTTTGTTGTTTGTTTTTTTTCTCCTTTAAAAGTGTCATCGGGGCCAGAAAAATTATATTTAACATGCACAGCCTGATATCTACTTTTGACATTAATTTACTTTTAATCTTTTATCTGCAAGGTAAAATCAAGTCTCATAGTGAGTATTGTCTATCTATTGATCAGAAGCCTTTTGTCAGCAGATCATGATGTAACACTTCTGCTGCTGCTGACTAAAGATACAGAGACACTAGCTATAAATATTTCTTAAAGATTTCTCCTCAGGGGCTATGGTTCTAAAGAGACATAAGAAACTGGGAGACATACAGGATTATTTGAAAAAGAAAAATAAACGATTGCTTTGCCATTTCATCGAACTTCTAAGAATGAAGAGACTGTTTGGTCCATTGTTATTGTACCGATGTTAACTCTAAATTGGAAAAACCTAATGTCATTTCCTTGCTTTTTCTTAGAATACCGTGTCTTTAGCTTTCGACAGGTCTCATAAAGAACACCAAGAACAGACAGGAAAATTCAGCCATGTCACAACTGAAACCTCTTGTGTAAGAGCCATGATACAACATTCGCTTGGGTTCAGCATGACTGGTTTCTCTCAAGAACAGATGGATCCCTTCTGATCTGGAGTTTATTTTTGCTACCCAGTGTCTGGTCCTATGACTGTATGATCCGAGGGCCATAACAATGAAATAATCCTCTCTCTATTGCACGGATACTGGAATTTTACTTGTGCTTCCATGTACTCAGACTGATTAGTACTCTAGGGAGATGAAACTGAACATGAATCATTAAACGCAGTTTTGTTTACAAGGATATGACCAGAATTATGTTTGTGGCCTTCTCGTAATGCCTCAACTGAGCTCAGCATCATTCTATGAACAAAGGCAATTTAAAAAATATCCTACTGTTCCCTTTACAGCATCTCCAACTCCTGTTCAATGAACTCCTATTTAGCATGGTCTAAACATGAACTCTTTTTTCTTCTCTCCCCTCTTTCTTCAAACATAGGCACAGACTTCCACGGCACTCCACAGGTGTTCGCTATCCCAGGACAAACAGGATTTAAATCCCTGCTGCAGTCTTGCCACTTCTCGTCTACACTGCATCTGGCCATCGAGGCTTGGGGTCAGCCAAAGACTCCGACCATTCGTCTTGTGTTGTGCTTGGTGTTTGTCAAGAAGAGTTGGAGGTGGCCGGACTTGTTGAATCCTTGCCACCCGCTGACGTTTTCCTTTGCTAGATCTTCTGGATGACATGATGTAGAGATGCCAGCATTGGACTGGGTGAACACAGTAAGAAGTCTGACAACACCAGGTTTAAGTCCAACCACTTTATTTGACAGTAAACTCATTTGATAGTAAGCTTGTGAGTTTACTATCAAATAAATCGGTTGGACTTAAATCTGGTGTTGTCAGACTTCTTACCCTTCTAGATGACAACATGGTGCAGATGCAGTGGCTTCCATGATGTTGCTTGATGATGATCCTGTCATGGTTTTGCCTTTTCAAGCTCCATATATGGTTATATTATAATGCAGCTCATCATTAATCAATGGGTCAAAGGGCTTTTTCTGCGCTGTATGACTCTATGACCTTTTCTGCACTGTACAGCTCAATGACTCAACAACTTTGTTCCTTTGAAATTTTAATCTTGATTTTGTCATTCTGTCTTTCATCCTGACAAGGGTGCATGATAGATGAACACTCTGGAAGTATTTGTTGCCTGTTACTCTGTTACATTGTGAAACTTAGGATTATCTATTGTGTTTTTTCAATGGTATTTGTTTACCTGCATGCTCTGAAGGTGGAGCAAGGGAGGCCGTAGTTTAATTGTTTATGGGTCTCCTTCTTTCCATTGGGGAGTTGGTTGGTGGTATTTACCTGGTTTATTTTTCTTTTTATGTGCTGCAATCCTTGCATTTATACTGAGGAGTACAACATTTAGTACCCTTCTCTTTATAGACATCACATCAGGGATGGCCAGTGGATGGTTTGACAGTTAGTACAGCCTTGCAATTTCACATTGTGGGTGAGGAAAATCCCCCTTTAGAACTATTGGGGTTGCACTTTTCTTTCGTATTTTTTGTTATTTTGGGTTGAGAGAATCTTTGCTTGTATCCCAAGAAACTGCAGACAGATCATGTATCTAGAAAGGATAGGTGTCTCCGGTATGGTTGGAGTAGGGAAATTATGTTCTGGCGCATACCTGGCTGACTTATCCTTGGATGTCCAGCCTTGTATGTTGATCTTCTATTTTGGTTTGGCTGTGTATTGGTTATTTGATTACTTGGCTCATGGAATGGATGGTGGGCATATTATCTGGTTATTGAGGTTTCCCTGATGGGAAATGGGTTGAATCACAGGGCCTAGGTAACAATTTTGGAGTACTTTTAGAAAGGGACAGTTTGCTTTGTTCAATGTATGTGAGTGATATGGGTATTCAGTTGGCCCCTATTCTGGGGTGTCGTTGAGCAAGGAAGTGGTGGCTGCATTTATCCGGGTCAGGTGAAGGGTATGTCAGAAGGGGGAGTAGGTTGAACTCCTTTAGCATGTGCCCTTCTGAGGGCTTCTGAACTGCTCCCATTCCTGGTATTTTGTTCCCACGGGGATCCTACTGGATGATGGGCCTGACTGCAAGTCTGAGTGTTTGGTCCAGTGTTGTCACAGTCTTCCTGTGGTTGGAGGTTGAAGGAGTAAGGCATTCTTCCATGGGGTCTTATATGGAGGTTTCCAATCTGCCTGTCTTCTAGGTTTGGGCTCCCTTGAGGGGAGGTGGGAGAGTGTTAATGGTGCAGACAGGGCAGAGGGTAGTGTCCTATCCCTTATTATATTGTGCTGCTCTGTTCCCGGTATCCTTTCTGTGGAAGTCTATGCAGAGAAACTATGCCTGGCGTCCACTGGATGACACTGATGCTCCTCTCGCTGGGATTCCTTTCTTCATCTGGGTAGATAGGTGTTGGTAAAGACTCTGATTTGTTATAGTTAATCCGGGAGCGTTTCTCTTAGCTTGATGGGGAGGAGAAGGGTCGTATCTCTCCCCAGAATATCCTGCTGATGGGTGTCTTGACAATTCTTTTCTTCCTTGTAAGTGTGTTTCCTTGATGAAAATGGTTTAAATTTTCCGGTGATTGGGAGCCTGATCCATGCCTCAAATATGGCTAGAGAGGAGGGAGGTATGTACTGTTGCAAGCCTAGGTGAGATGTACAAATCTTTGCTTTACTAGGTCCTGTACATGGGAGTGTACGCTGACACTCTACATCCTGTACTGATGGCAATATCCCGAGTTTCCCCCCTTTTTTTGGGTTCTCGTTGTATTGCTTGGTGGTCCTGGGATGTTGAATTAGGCCTTGGTTGGTTGTATATTTCCCCATAAGGGATCCTGCATATTGTGAAGCTCTGACACATGTGGAGGAGGATGTGGACTATGGAGCCATGTGCTCACGATTGGTATCCTGTCATCCTGAGATCCCCAACCCTCTTTGCAACATTTCTTTAAATGTATGAAGGGAGAGGCTGATTACAACCATTGCAATGATTGATAATTGGAATAACCTGTATTAATATTCACTGGTCTTTTCTGTATGTTTATGTGGAATAATGGTGTCACTCTGAGTTGATTTTGAGAGTTCGTTGTGTTTTGTGCCAAATGTAAAATGGAAAACTTTGGATAAAAATATTCTTAAAAAATATTAATGTGGATGGGAGGTACTAATTATTTAGAATCACAGAATCCCTACAGTGCAGAAAGAGGCCATTTGGCCCATCAAGGCTGCACTGGCCTCAATCCCACCCAGGCCCTACCCCCATATTCCTACACATTTACCCACTAATCCCTCTAACCTACACATCTCAGGACACTAAGGGGCAATTTAGCGCGGCCAATCAAACTAACCCGCACATCTTTGGACGGTGAGAAGAAACTAGAGCAACTGGAGGAAACCCACACAGATATGGGGAGAATGTGCAAACTTCACATAGACAGTGAACCAAGCCAGGAATTGAACCCAGGTCCTTGGAGCTGTGAAACAGCAGTGCTGACCACTGTGCTACAGTGCCACCCTATGTTAACTTACTTCCAGCAGCTGACTCTGAATGGAGTTCAAACAAATATGATATTGCTCTTCATTAGTTCTTATCTAGCAAATACAGAACATGCTCCCATCTTCAGCATAACTTCCGTCCTTGGAATACTCAGCATTACATTAGAGTAGGGGCTAACAGCCATGAAACGCAAATACTTGTGAATGGTGAATCCTGGTAACATGAAGCAGCACATCACCTGTCCAAGAAGCTGGCTTTACCTGACACAGCAAAATGGGTGTTGAGTGCTCTAAGCCAAGGGCAGTAAGAAAAGAAACCTATTAATTGCCACAAATCCAACATACCATCAAAAACTACTTATTGCCTACTTGACCCCAAAGGCTCAATGGACTCACCACATTGCAATATAGAAAAACCCATATTGGTCTATATACATAAAAGGGTTCTCTTTACAAAAAGAAAATCATATTAAAGCTGTGGTTCCAGTCTCTAATACCAAGCACTATGGATTTTTGATGTAACACTGATTTTATACACACTGCTCATCAAAAAAGGATACACATACAGAAAAGACACACAAAGGGGTGCTGACTGTACACACATACATAAGGCACTCTGTAAAAACACACAAAGAGATACTGACTGTATAGCATATAAGGCATTCTGCACGCGCGCGTGCACACAGACACAAAGAGATATTGATTGCACATTTATATAAAAGACACATTGTACACACATGAAGGGATACTTACTGACTGTACATGTATATATAAGGCACACTATACAAACACACAAAGTGATACGATTTTACAAACATAAAGGCCAGGATTTTCCAATCCAGGCTTGAGTTGCTTGGTAGGAAGCAGGAACTGAAAGTGTTTTCCGGCATGGAGCTCAGTGGGAATTTACGCCGAATGGCATGATGCTGCGTTTATTAATTATGCAGTCAGCGGTTGCCCAATGTATTACATAGCAGCGTGGGCTGGCTGGCTGGCGTGTACCTCACTGCCACATATGGGTGCCATATTTAACATCAACTTCTTTGTTGCAAACCTACTGCAGAAAGAGAAGATAGCGCAATGATTCCAGGGATCTCTAACAACCAGATTCAACAATGCTTCCCTCAATCTGCTGCTCTGTGCATTGGAGGCCAGCAAGTGTGTCCTATATACTGAGGATGGAAGGAGGAGATCGAGCTGTGAGACCAACCCAGCATGGAGGGTGGTCAATGCTCATGGACTCTACCGGAGGACCCCCATGCACTGCAAGAAATGGATGAGTGATCTCATCCACATCACCAAGATAAGGGAAGTCTCAACACTCACATCACCAAATATGAGAGGATACATGAGCATCATCTGTGTGGCCCATGCATAAACAGCAACTCAGTGTGTTAAAGTGAAGCTTCATAGCCCACAGCAATCCATCTAGTCTGCAAGATAGAGGCTACTGCAGTTCACTGACCCTTCCACATGCACATATATCTGGAAGCTCTTACAGAGTGAAGATCCACATCCTGGAATCTGCGTCAGTGTGAAAATCCACATCCACATCCACATCCTATTAACGAATGCAAAGTGGCCTCACGCTGGCCTCTGCTGGGGAATGGTGACCTGCAGCGATGGGCAGGGTACACATTTCTGCCATCATTTCGTGAAATTGATTTTTCAGCTCTATACACATTGGGTAGAATTTTACCAGATTTTTTTTCTGTGTGTACAGCTAGCCTGAAAATGGGAGAGTTCCAGATCTACTTTTTGGGGCAAGTTTTCACTTCATGCACTCTGTCTCCAAAAGGATGGATTAGTCAGTTTCCAGCCAGGGAGGATGTGGGCAGGGTTTAACTCACCAGACAGCCTGAAGGGGGAGATACTGCACATGTGCAGACCTCTGACGTTGCACACGTGCATTAACAGTAGTAGGGCTCTGACAGACAAAGAGAAAGCTGTCAGGCCCCTGTTACTGCAGGTGGACTCAAGTGGCATCCCTCCCCCTCACAATTGCGGGGATCTGCAATGCAAGATGCAGCCACCTCTCAGACTAATCGCTGCTGCCGTTCCCTTCCCCACCGATTGCATGCAGAGTGGCGGCAGACACCCCTCCCACCATGGCCCACCATCATTGGCTCTCCACCACTGGCCCTGCCCCTTGGCACCACCCTCCAGCACTTCCCCTACAGACCCAGTGCCCAGGTGCCAGGCTGGCACAGCCCAAGGTTCACTCATGCCCTGTACTCGGCCTCCTGAGGGGGTGCTGCTTCAATGGCCTCCGGTTTCACTGGTGAGGCCAACACCAATGTTCCCCGTTCACGGAGAGCAAGAGTTTTTCACGCCCGAGAAAACATCTCCCAGCGAGGCCATAAAGATAAGTGAGCCAGGATGACTGGGCGCCGGGCTCACTCATCACATTGACATGAACACTAAATTAAATTTAAATAAACTAATCAGCCCCGCGCCCCTTTCTGGAGATACGCCGACTGCGCTGGAAATCCGGGTGTCGCAAAATCACAACAGGTGTGGAAATTGGTGCCATTTGCGCCAACCACATTATACCCGACTTACAACATTTGGCTGCCGCAAAACAGACGCAAAGAGGTCGCAAAATTCTGCTCACTATTCCAACTACTGTGGCCATTAAACTCACTGCTGTTGCGACTGGAAAATCCAGGCCTGAGGACTGTAATGGATAAAAGAACATTTTGTTGCTAACTCCTGCGCATTTTAGCTCTTTTTTTTGGAGAAACTAGAAATATCCCAACTGAAAAGCAATGCAAAATGATACAAATTTTAGGTACTTGCAAATAAAATATATTGTTTTAAGTTAGGTCACTCTGGGGTTCACTAGTGGTTCAACTTTAATTGCTATTTGCAAATCAAAACCAGGTCTCATTTCCCAGCACTCGCACCCATTACTTTGATAAACACACATAACAAATTAAATAAAACAAAACAAAGTCCTGCACTGTAATGCACAGAGCACAATTACTTAAGAGATCATTATCCCAGTGTTTATGGTTGCATTAGCAAAATAGCCAGCTGCACTTCTAACCTTTGGCTGGTAACAATTTTTCTTTCCATGTTAATTGAAGGACTTACTCAATTCACGAATCACAGATGTCACAGTGGGTGATATATGATTGCAAAATGCGAATTAGATAAATTCTTTCCTATATAAAGCAGCTTATCTGTAAAGGTCATTAATCCAATTTAACTCCCGGTGTCAAAGTAGGTCTGAAACCAATTTAACTCCTGGTGTCAAAGCAGGTCTGAACATTGTATCCATGTATTCAAGATTGCAGGTGAGCATTAACCCTTTTGCTGGCTGCTCAGAAACCTCATTGTTCAGAAACCTGAACTTCGCTATCGGTTCCTTCCAAGGAGCAGCTGTGAACCTGGGTAGCATCCTGTACATGGCTGCTTCATGTTCATCACTGGTATCCTCTGTGAGAGCTGAGCAGGACATCCAATTCTAGACAGACGGGGCTTCACAGTCCCACAGGACAGTGGGATTCACCTCCAATGCCGGATTCCCCCAGGGGTAGAACATCATCCATTTCGCCCCTGTGGCCAGCAAGACACCCAGCGACTGGACACTCAATTCGTCAAGAAGGCCTTCCACTCTCTTGCTTTTCAAGACCTTCATTCGCTTTAGCTCAGCTACCACGATTCCTTCATTCTCTTCCAGTCCAGGCTGTCACAGCCCTTCACTTCATTCCCTGAATGGCTTCAAAGGGAGATCCCATGAAAAAATTGGATACTCACCCTTTCCCGGAAGGTTCTGAAATAGAGGCTATACAGCTGAAAACGTTTACTCACTCAGGCAATTGTCGAGCAGGACTTTGGCTGCTAAAGATGCGACTCTGATGTCTGGATCGGTCAGCTGTGCAGTATACCTCAAGGATCTCACTCATTGTGTGGCCTTCTCTGAAACATGACCTTATAGTGAAGTGTGGACCTTGAGAATGATGAAGTCTTGGAAAAAAGCAACTCAATGGGGCAGCAGAAGGTGAAAGAAGTGAAGAAAGAGCAGGAGGAAGATGCAGAACAGGAAGATGACCCGGTCGTAAAGGGGGCTGTGTGGGTTCAATGCGATGATCAAAGAACTCGTTAGGATGCCATGAATGTCAGGGATCATCTGATTTCGGCTCATTTCTGCTCAGTCCCTGTAATGTAGGAGGAATGATGGAATGAGGTGGTCTGGAATTCGCTCTGCCATTGAAGGCACAGCTATGAGCAGCTCAACTCTTACCATCAATAAAAGATGCACATCTGCTCAAAGATTTTGCTATCAGCATTCAAAGATTATTGCTCCCTTTTACCATTTCCTCCTCCTCTTCATTATTAAAAGGCAACATGTGTCCAGATTTGTTTGTCAAGTTTATATTGTGCTCCAAAAGGCAAAAAGTGCATATTTACAAGTGCAAGTGACTCGCTGAGTTCTTGCTGCTCGATACAGTCATATGTTTACGGCCACTTTGTCCTGTTGCTCTGTTTGTACTACTGGAGGTGATGGAGGATGCCCACTCACATGTCATGAAGAGATTTGGGAGGCCGGTGCACTGGGCGTACCTTCAGAGGCTAGTCTCAGGTATTACTGCAAGGATGGCCTTCTTCACTGGGCTTTGCTCCTCAGATATTCCCTCAGTCAGAGGGATCATGTAGGCCTCTGTGACATCTTCATCCTCCTTGGCAACAACATCAGCTCTTGGTTCATACTTCAGATAGCTAGACGTAGTCCCCAATTGGAGTCCAACAGCGATCCCTTCCAGATATCTCTGTGCCATCTGTTCTACTGACTGATTGAGGCTTCATAATGTGGTATCTATCTTCTGAACATCAGTGTGCAGTTCCTCATATACTCCAAAGGATGGCGTGGTGGCACATTGGTCAGCACTGCTGCCTCACAACGCTGGGGACCTAGCTTTGATTCCCGGCTTGGGTCATTGTCTGTGTGGAGTCTGTATGCTGTGCCTGTGTCTTGTGGATTTCCTCTAGGTGTGCTGGTTTTCTCCCACAATCTGAAAGATGTGTTGGTTAGGTGCATTGTCCATGTTAAATTCTGTATAAGTGTACTCGAACAGGTGCCAAAGTGTGGTGACTAGGTGATTTTCATAGTAACTTCGTAGCATTGTTCATGTAAGCCTCCTTGTGACACTGAAAGATATTTTATTTATTTATTTTAGTGCTGCTACATTGACGTTGAGTCTGGCCACTCTCTCAATGGAGGCGCATTGTACTCACAAATCTGAGTAACTGCAACGTTCAGAAGCTAGAAGACACCTCCATTTTCATTCCGTGACCCTGCACTGCCCCGAAAAGCTCTGTCACATGGATACACATCTGCAGCTGCTGCTGTGGGTAGAGTCTTCTTTTAGGTGACTGCTTAGGCCCTACATCTATTGCTGGCTGTATCTGTCCTACATTAACTGAGGGGCATTTCCCCTGAGCTGCCTCTGGCATCTCTTTCTGCATACTAGTGCCATGCTCATTGCCCAGTGACACCATTTCACACAAGGACCTACCAAGGTAACTGTATCTGCACAGTGTCACATTGCTGCCTCATTGCATCAGGGACCTGGATTCAATTCCGGCTTTGCGTGACTGTGTAGGTTTCCTCCAGTGCTCCGGTTTCCTCCCACAGTCCAAAGATGTTCAGGTTAGATAGATTGGTCATGCTAAATTCTGCTTAACATCTAAAGATGTGTAGCTTAAGTAAATTAGTGGGGAAGATGTATGTGGATAGAGTGGGCAGTGGGCCTGGGTAAGATACTTTGTCGGAGAGTTGGTGCAGACTTGATGGCCAAATGGTCTCCTTCTGCACTATGATTGTTGAGGATACATTGTAACAAAATGTGACAATGCTTGATCTGAACTCTGTTATTGCTGTGTTTGGCCCAGTGATGAGGAGGAGGGTCTAATAACCCCAAATATCCTCAAATCTCACAATTTTGGAAAACACAAAAAGACAGCATGAGAACTAGCCTCGGAAACCAGGAGTTTCTGCAGTGTTCAGGCTTCCCAATATATCTGATTGTTCAGTATGCTTTTGGATGGATAAGAGTGCAATGCAGTCCTTTAATGAATGCTCTGCATTTGCTAATCACCATCTCCACCATGGATTCCCATTTTGCATTGCTGAAAATGCTCTTTGTTGCAAATGTTGAAGATGTCCACAGCTACCTGCTCCACGATGGTGGTAATGTGTAATTATGAAACTCCTCATCCTATCTTGGCCCTCACATTAAGGGCAGCATGGTGGCACAGTGACTGGCACTGCTGCCTCACAGCAACAGGGACCCGGATTCAATTCCAACCTCGGATCACTATCTGTGTGGAGTTTGCACATTCTCCCAGTGTCTGCGTGGGTTTCTTCCGGGTGCTCTGGTTTCCTCCCACATGCTTTTGGATGGATAAGAGTGCAATGCAGTCCTTTAATGAATGCTCTGCACTTGCTAATCACCATCTCCACCATGGATTCCCATTTTGCATTGCTGAAAATGCTCTTCGTTGCAAATGTTGAAGATGTCCACAGCTACCACACTCCAGAGATATGCCGGTTAGGTTGATGGGCCATGCTAAATTAATCCTAGTATCGGGGGATTAGCAGGGTAAATATGCAGATTACGGAAAAGGGTCTTAGTGAAATTGTGGTCAGTGCAACTTCGATGGGCTGAATGGCCTCTTTTCGTACTGTAGAGATTCTATGATTCTATTAACATCAGCTGACAGTGTCAGCTATCTCCATTTAGACCTTCTTAGTCCTGGAGGGTGGCCACCCCTTTCACTCTCCAGGAAGAGGGCAACCCACAGCTTCCTCGTGGCAAGTGGCTTCCTTGCCTCATGTTTCAGACCTCTGCCTCTCAGCAGAAATTTTTCTAACCTCAGGTAATGCAATAAAATGGCATCTACAGATAGCCGTGATTGCCAAAGTCACTTGCACAGTCCTGCCTCTGCTTTTGCCTGTTTTCAAACCAATTAAAATGACACTCCTCTCAAAATAGGGGTCCATTCCCCTCCCCCTCCACTACGGGAGTCCAAAAATGTCCCAATGTCCATTTCCCAGCTCCCAGTAGGAAAATACTGCCCAAAGTTGCTGTACATTTTTCAGTCCCAAGATACACATCCAGTAAGACATGCACTTGTCACAGGTTGCCAAAGTGAAGCAAGCATTCCCACTAAGAGACTCACACATACTAAACATGAGATTGGCAGACAATGCATAAACTCAACATGAGCTTGCCAGAGAATAAAGACCCACAATGACCTTGACACTGGTAGGAACCAGTACATTCAGCGGGATGTCACAGGACAATATTTTTCAGTGAGCATTTGAAGCTCCGCTCCTATCCCAAAACATCTAGCAGCTGCTAATTTGCCAGCCAGCCTGTGGCAGGATATAAGGCAGCCATTTATACAGGAACAATATTTCACCGTTTATTTATGATCGCTGCATTGCTTGCAAAAAGGTAGCAGGCACCTCCAAGTACAAAATGCATCAAAATTTGAGCCAAATCTGTGCATTGTGGAATAACCTAAAACAGCCAAATTCAGACCGTAGGAGATTTGCAGTTGTTATTGTCACTGTAAACAGTAGCATCAGTTTGAAGAGGAAAAAAAAGGAGAATTAATCTTGGACACCTTCCTCCAAAAGAGCAGCATAGGATTTTTTATTTATCTTATTTTACTTATTTATATGCATGCTACTTGAAAATGGTAGAATTTCTAATCACAAAAGGCTGCCATTAAACCCTATTTTCGAGAACCTATTGCGTTAGAAAATTGCTCTGATATTCTGAATACATCGCAAAACCAGACTCAGAATATGCGAAACAAGCAAATAATATAATTTGAAAAAAACGCACCAACAGCAACACAATCAGCATCCGCAGCTGAAAGATATGTTCACATTTCAGCTCTGACCCTTCATCAGGGCTGGAAGCTTACACCTACAGAATCAGAGCAGACATGTATCCACATTGTGAAAGCCTCAGAACACAACTGTTCTGATGAAGGCTTACACACCCAAAACATTACTCTCACTTTAGGCACTAACTAATATACTGCACAATTCTGGAGGCCTTTTTTTCGTGCGTTTGATCTTCACGTTTATCTTTATAAATAATTTTTACCAATTTATCTCACTTAAATATTTCACCAAATTGAGAACGGATTACATTTAAATCTGAAGAAGGGTTAAATAAAACCTGTCGCTGCAGATGCGGTAAGTGGAAAAAAATCAAGCACAGCAGATTTCATGGACATTTGGGCCAGCTGTGGTTCTCTGGTGTAATCGTTTTAAGAACATTTTTCAACCAGCACAACAATATGCTGTAGGTTAGGGTTGAAAGCGAGCATGGCACTGTGCTGGCATCTATGCTAAATGTTCCTAAAATTATTATTAATAATGCATGACCCAACAGTGACAACCATGAATAAAATGAAGGTGACAGTAAAAACAGGAGCTTAAGCTGCCAAACACAAGCCATTAGGCTTCCTCATTTTCTTTTCATTTAGTCAGGAAAGATTTACCTTTTGACTATTATTCCTCACTGCTGCATCATTAAAGGAAAGGTGATTTAATGAGCTTATCAAATCCATATTAAACAATAATCCTGAATTATTAAAACTTCAAAATGGCATTCTGAGTCACAGTTAACAATTTAATCACTTTCCAAATTAATACTTTAATTACCTTCAATTTTTCTGTTTTGTTACAAAACAATCCAATCCTTACTCTCATTTTACCTTCAAAGTTATTTTAAAAGTTAGCAGCAAAAGCAAGATTGGTTGGAATATTTACTAGTCTATTCATTGCCTATTTTTTGCTCCAAATACTGGTCTATTCTTTGCTATTTTTTGCTCCAAGTATTACCTGCTGCTACTAATACAGTTTAGTGCATTTAGTTTAATACATTTAGTGAATGCAATTAGAAAAACTGGAAACCAGCAGAATGGTTGAAAATAGTGTATTCGGTAAGTAGTTAACTGGATGGAGAAGCAGGGAAAAGAACAAAACCAATTTCGATAGATTTCCACTGGGCAGTGTTGTGCACTGTGAATTATTACTCATTAAAATCAAATGCACAACCTAGCATATATTCAGAAAATTATATTTTTGCTCTCGTTTCTTGTCTACTTCCTACCCTACTTAGATGCACGTATGCACATTTTTCACTTCAGTTAGTGAGGGTGAATAGTGCAATCCACAATCTCCGTGGATACAATTAATGATGTTCATTACTCAACAGCCAGAAAAGCATGCTCAAGGTGTTGAAGAGGTGACGTAACCCTCACACAGTCAGTTTTCTCTAATCTTTGACCAACAACACAATGCGTATGAGGGATCCCAACTGTTAAATTTGGCAAGGAAAGCTAATATATTGTTCGTATTTATTGCGTGGGAAATAAAATATAGAAGTGGAGAAGTTATCCTTTGGACATCGTCAAAATCAGAGGGCAATTTTACCACCTCATGGCGCTCAGCAAGCAGCACAACAATCCTGGAAACCTGCATGCAATAGTTTGCTATGTTCCTGACCCCTCTTCAATGACACAGAGGCTGTTATCATATTTAGACTCCCTACAGTGCAGGAAGAGGCCAATCAGCCCATTGAGCCTGCACCAATGACAATCCCACACAGATTCTATTCCCGTAACCCCATATATTTACCCTGCTACTTTCCCTGACATTAAGGGACAATTTAACATGGCCAATTAACATAACCTGCACATTTTTGGACTGTAGGAGAAAACCAGAGCATCTGGAGGAAACCCATGCCGACATGGGGAGAATGTGCAAACTCCACACAGACAGTGACCCCAGACCAGAATTGAACCAGAGTCCCTGGCACTGTGAGGCAGCAGTGCCAACTACTGTGCCATTGTGCCATCCATTTAGCATTTAAATGTAGCATTTGAAGTAGTAAAGTAGCATTTAAATATGCATAGCCCCACAGAACTTTCCAACCTTTGGGTCTGGTGCCATAACAACGAGAATCACTGCAGGTCTTCACTAGCACAGATCTGACACAATGGTCAAGCTGACGGGGGCGGGACTTGGAGGCCATTGAAGTACCCTGTGTGGTCAGGGGCAAGGTCAGGTAGTGCCCATTGGGAGTTCCTACCAGACAGCCTTGCGGTGCTCAGTGATCATGATTTTATTGAATGATGGAGCAGGTTTGAGAAGCTAAGTGGCCTGTTCTTGCTCTTATTTAAAATATGTTCAAATCCAAGTCTGCGAGTTAAACTTCCTAAATACCAGGCTGCTTAACATTGCCTGTTATTACTGTTGCTATGCAAGCAGCAGTCATTTCACTGAAATTCCCTCAAACACTAAAACACTCAATAAAAGCTCAATGCCTGTTGGATTTATCTCTCTCTGACTATTCTGTCAAATAGCTTCAAGCCAATCAGTAAATAAGGCAAGATCATTCACTTTCCAGGGACACCTTGGAAAAACTGTTGGATACTTGATGACTCCTCAGCAGGTAAACATTTTCATTCTTGCACACCACATATCGATCCCATATCACAAACAGATTTCACATTCTTTTCTCTTACGTCTGACAAGTCGTTAGTTATGCTGCATGAATTATGCAAACAATTGGGTCTTACTGAAAATATCTCTTTGTAACCTGAAGGGCTGGCTTCATCGTAGAAGTAACCTTACTATGCTGGCAGCAGGATAGACACAAATTCCTGTGGAGTGTCTCCAGTATTGAAAGGCTTCTGGGCATGTTATGAAAGCCAAGCCAACAACAGACTTCCAACAGCCGCAATTATGAGAGCTGCAATGTTGATTGGCTGCCCAGTGTAAAAGACAAGATTTTATTTCTCCAGTTATTTTAAAAAATAATCAAATTCTGCAACGAGCTGTTTCTATTAATCTTTAATACAGGCAAGAACCATGACATAAGTCAAAGCGTTTGATTCCTACTGTTGGTGAGTTAGATATTTAAGCACATGGGTCATACCACCTAGTGTTAAATAGCCTGGGCAGAGGTTCAGGCTTATTTTTCTATCTGGTAAGGGCTCGCATTCTCCTCAGCAGGAAGTAGCCCCCCTCCCATGTTATTAAGTTTGTCTACATCCTGGCATTTCGCAGCTGCTCAGCACTGGGTCAGCAGTAGTGGGTCCTGCATCATCAATCATGCAAGACCTAAAAGGGTAATGTAAATTCCAGAGATACTTACCACGGAGGCAAGGCAAACGATTTGTGTTGGTCTGATTGTCGGTATCAAACTGCTTGAAACTTAACAGTAAAATTACTACCCATTGCTTTCACAACTCTGGCAGCTAAAACACATTATTAGCGTAAAATGTACAACACGAGATGATGTCTGGAGCACCACATTGGGGAGATTTTTTTTCCCCGTGTGACAAATAAAATATGTCACCACCGCTTTTTATGTACAGTTTAGTGAAAATTACAGAAGATCCAGAAAGTAAGACAGACACAGTGCTGCTGCTGAGGGAACCCAGCAAACAGGATTGCAACCTTTCTCCAATGCTGTGAATCAAGAGACCATGATATTCAGACTCTTCCACACCTATGAAATTACATTACATGATCGAGGAGCCTATATACTATTAGTGAGCACATCACTGCACTGGTTGTCTTAGTGATACAACAATTATAGAGACCATAGAAGGTGAGTACCCTTTTACAGTACATCATTCTTGAAGGATTACTGATTAGAAGGCACTTTGTGCTTTTACACACACTATTTCAGCTTCTGTGTTTGTCAAAAATGCAAATTCAAACATCTAAGGGGTGAGACTGATTTACGCAGGCAGCACAACACTTGCTCGCAGCAAATCAGCAGCCAATTTTTCACTGTGCTACCTTTTATTTTTCCACTGATGAAATACTGCCAAGTTTTTAAATTTCAGACCAAATAAGCACAACAGTGAGACCAGGAAGCAAGACTCTCAAAAGAGTTTGAAGTACCTTTCTGGTAACTTTAAGTGGAAAGAAGATTCAATTGCGAACAATCTCCTGCCTTGCCACCCAAAGAGGCTGCCCCAAAACAGTAATTGGCTAAAGGTGAAACTTCCACCTCTATCACGCCTCCCTAAAACCACCTCGCCCTGTAAAAGCGTGGGGTAGGGGGAGGCATATATTTTACAGGACCTTCTTTAAGCATGCCAGTGGGGGAGGGAAAAATTCAGCCCTATTCACCCTGCTGGGTAGAGAACAGTTTCATTTCATACTATTAAATAAATATAAACATTTTATTCACCTTGATGTCCCACATGCCCCATTAGCTCCACCAGATTTCCCTCCCTCATACAATCCATATGTAAACTATAAGTTGAAAGGACAATTTTAACGCACACAAGAATACAAGAAATAAAAACAGGAGTAGGCCATTAGGCCTTTCAAAGCCATTCATCATGACCAAGGCAGACCTACTCCTTTTCTGTGCCATTTCCCCCCAACCCTCTATTCCTCAATTTATCAAATATTTATCCACCTCCACTTTAAATACTTCGAATGACCCAGCCTCCACCACTCTTTGGGGCAGAGAATTCCAGTAATGAACCACCTTCAGTGAGAAGAAATTGCTGCACACCTCAGTTCAAAATGACAGGCCCTTTATCTTGTAGCTAGGTTACGCGGTTAGAAACTCTTCTACCAGTGAAAATAGATCATCACCTATCCTGTCAAGCCCCCTCAGGATCTTCTAAAGGCCAAAGTCTACACACGCAGACTATTTAGTCCCTCTTGACAGGACCCTCTCATCCCAGGAATTAGCTTGGTGAATCTCCTTTGGCTGCCTCCAATGTTACTAAAACCTTTTTTAAGTAAGGGTACCGAAACTTCACACAGTATTCCAAGTGAGGTCTCACCATCATTCAGTACAACAAAATATCTCTGTTTTGAAACAGCCCCTTTACAATAAAGGTCAAAGTGCCATTTGTCTTCTTAATTACTTGTTGGATCTGCCTGTGAGCTTTTTGTGGTTCATGCATTAGAATACCTAGATCCCTCTGTACTTCACTCATCTGCAGTCTCCCTCCATTTGGATAATGATTAGCATTTTGATTCCTCCTGCCAAAGTACATGACACCACATTTAAATTCCATTTGCCAGGTTTTCACCCAGTATCCCAAACAATCTATATGCTGTTGCAGAATTGCAATATCCTCATCACAACCTAAATTAGGAATCAAGAGGTGGGGCAACAGTGGGTGCTGTCTTGAATCATTAAGTGCCATTATATCTCAGGCCTTTCTTGTTCATATTCCGAGTCTGCCTGAAGTCAGCAGGAATGACGTCACCTCTGGTGGGTGGGCTCAAAGTTGGTTGAGAGCCAGACTGCCACCAGGAACCCACCGAAACAATTTGCCATAAGGGAAGTACAGATTGGAGCATTAGGGTCGCGTCAGCAACTCCATGAGCAGAAACCCAATTCATGCAGATGCCAAAGGTGTCCTTGTGGGGCTAGAGAAAGCACTTCATAAATTCAAACATTTTCTAAAGCACCTACATGGGCCTGGATCCTTGCTGACACCAGAGGCCATGTGTACGTACTGATGTATCATAAGGACATGATACTGGCAGTTAAATTGGCTCGCTGCTCCTCTAAAGTCTCATTAATAAAAGTGGAACAGTGTGACAATCCCTTCCCTGCCACTACCCATCAAATCCCATCCCTTGTAATTCCACTGTCTGGTTCCAATTTTACAACATGACATCCCGCATATGCTTCACTCCTCACATCAGGAGTTTGGGATCTGCACATGCACTTCTGAATAAAGTAGTAGCCAAAATAAATAATGTCCTTTAAATTATGTTAAGATAATTACAAATGCATAACATATTTGTAGGAAATTTTCTCACCATTTTAGAGGGGACATGAACATGGTTAATAACCCATTTTGATGTCCCATGATGTTTTTTCCGAACCCATCAGGTCACCTTTCAAAATGTAGCAGTGGGTTATTGTCTTTTTTAAATTTCAAAGACATGTTTTAATGTCTGTTGCTTAGCTGATTAACTATTAACTTTCTGGGTGTGATCTGTGTTGAATGGAATGATGATGCTAAGCAACAACGATGACAGTCAGCGATGCCAGAGAATGAAAGTACACTGGAATGGTAGCCAGGCAATGGCCATGTTGGGATCGGCAAAACCGGGGGATGGTGAGGCCTGGAAATGGTGAGGCTAGAAAATGGCGATAATTGGGAACAGTGATACCAGGGAGCAGCGATGCCAAGGGTACACATGTTGGGAATGGTGACATCTAGGAATGGCAATGTTGGGAAACTAAAAACATAAGAATTAGGAGCAGGAATACGCAATTCAGCTCCTTGAGCCTGCTCCACCATTTTTTCAGTCATGGTTTATCTCATCTTGGCCTTAACTCCACTTTCTTGCCCATTCACCATAGCCCTTCAAACCCTTACTGATTAAAAATCTGTCCAGATTTACCAAACTCTGGGGCACTGAATTCCACAGCCTTCTTATAGAGAAGTAATTTCACCTTATCTCTGTTTTAAACCTATCACTCCAGATCCTAAAACTATGACCTCTAGTTCTGGATTCTAGTTCTAGTTCTTGGGGCAGACGGTGACACAGTGGTTAGCACTGCTGCCTCATTGTGCAGGAACCTGAATTTGATTCCCAGCTTAGGTCACTGTTTGTGTGGAGTTTGCACATTTTTACCATGTCTGCATGGGTTTCCTCCGGATACTCCAATTTCCTCCTATAGTCTAAAGCTGTGTGTGTTAGATGGATTGGCCATGCTAAATTGCCCCTTAGTGTCAGAGAGATTAGCGAAGGTAAATGCACAGGGTTATGGTATAGGGCCTGGGTGGGATTGTGGTCTGTGCAAACCCAATGGGCCGAATGGCCTCCTTCTGCACTGTGGGATTCTATGATTGCCCTACATGAAGAAACATCCTCTTTACATCTACTTTGTCAATACCTTTTATCACCTTGTACACTTCAATTAGATTTCTTCATATTCTTCTAAATTCCAGGCAGTATAAGCCTAAACTGCTCAATCTCTCTTCACAAGCCAACTTTTCATCTCTCGAATCAATCTAGTGAACCTCCTCTGAACCACCTCCAATGCAATTACACCCCACCTCAAGTAAGGAGACCAAAACTGCGCACAATATTCTAAGTGCAGTCTCAGTAATGCTTTGTACAGTTGCAGCAACATTTCATTACTTTTATATTCTATTCCTTCGACAATATATACCAAGATTTCATTTGCCTTCCTTTTTACTTGCTGTACCTGCATGCTAGTTTTCTGTGATCCATGCATAGGGACACCCAGATCACTGTCATTGAAGTGCTCTGAAGTTTCTCTCCATTTAGGTAATAATTTGCTCTGTATTTTTCCTACCAAAATGGATAACCTCACACATGTCCATTTAAACTCCATTTGCCAAATTTTTTCTCATTCACTTAACCATATTCATATCCATTTACAAATTTCTTATTTCATTATTGCAATTTACTATCCCACCTTTTTAAAAGTTATCTGCAAATTTGGCTACAGTATCTACTATCATTAAAATGGATTGTAAATAGTTGGGACCCAAGGACCCTGTGGCACCCCACAAGTTACATTTTGCAAGCAGATCTGGGAACGGTGACTTCGGGGAAAGGTGGCACCAGGGAAAGGTGAAGCTGGGGCACGGCCATGCCGGGAAACAACAATACTGGGAAAGGCAATACTGTGGAATGACAATTCAGGAGATTGTGATACTGGGGAATGGCAATACTTGGGAACTGCCAACTTTGCAAATTTGTTTTCTAAAAGCAAGAGCATTGACCACTCTTGAGATCAGATGCAGCGTAATTTCCACCATCTCCACACTATTTATTCTACCCAACAATATGCATTCACTCCTACCTTCGATTAGTGCAACATCTTTATTTTCTTCCCAGGACACTGTAGGTTAAATAAATGTGGTACAAAAAAAGCCAACTGAAACTGGGTAGAGGCTAATCAAACCCATTTCATTAGGATTTCTACAACTGGTAGGAAAGAGAGACTTTCATACCATTAGCCTGCAATGTACCTCTGTAGCATTCTCCTACGTGAGGAGCACTATAAAATGTAAGCTATTGTCATGCTTATTGCTGGATAGGACCTTAATTTTAGCAATCAGTTATTATTCCTGCATGTGCTTATGCATCAAAAATGTGGGCATTCAGACATGAGTACTAAACTTAGAAACCCACAGCAGATTAAGCATAAATTGACACCTTCGTGCAAATAGAACTAATGTGTTCAGCTTCGTTTTTTTTTAAAAAGAATATAAATTTGGAAACAATACCCAAGGGTTCTGATGCAGTTTGATAACACAAAGTCACTGCTGTCACTGCAGAGACACACTGAAACAATGCCTCTGATTTTTTGCTGATGTCTGATTAATCAACTGGAACAGGGCAGCTGTGAACGGGAAAGTCGGAAGAATCACATTCACGCCGGGTCATCCCGATCCGAACCAAATGCAACTTCCACACGATGATAATCTCTCCTCCACTGATTTAATTAGGAGCAGACTTCCATCAGCATATTGGCCATCAGTGGCATAGTTTTTGTCCAGACTACAAACTGCGATCATAAGGTGAACATGAGCTGAATTATCTCTTTTAATGTGATCTCCTGACCATAGGACATCACTCCCCCACCACCTCCTCCACCTCCAAATACACCATATGCAATAGCCACTTCAATATATAAAACAGCATGAAAAATATAGTGAAACAAAGGGCTATTTTGTCTCAACAAATGAAATAAATTCCAATGTTACTTTTGACCTTATCAGTTGGTGCTGGGACTCATTGACTTTGTTTGGGTAATGCTCAGAATGAACTGATCCCTTGGGTACTGCTGGGAGAGCAATACGTTGAATGTGTGATTAGAACCTGTGAGCTTCTATAGACTGTACTCACAGTTCCTGCCCAGCATCATTCCACCAGCTGTGGATTCCGGAATCCTTTCATGGCTTTTCCCAGCAATACTGTCGCAACCATTCTCTCCCAGGCTGCTCCATATTTCTCCATACAGTTAAAGGAATAGCCGTACATGTGCTGCAGAAAGATGTCAAATTTAAGGGCACCTTTTGCTTTCCGCTGGGCACCCAGTGACCCAACAAAAAAATCTACATGGTGGTCTGCACCCCAATGGGTAACAAGTGGTTGGCACTGCTGCCTCATAGTGCCAAGGACCCAAGTTCATTTCAGATCTTGGGTGATCGTGTGTGAAATTTGCACATTCTCCCTATGTCTGCGTGGGTTTTCTCCAGGTGCTTCGGTTTCCTCCCACACTCTAAAGATGTGCAGGTTAGGTAGATTGGCCATGCTAAATTGCTCTTAGTGTCGAGGGGACCAGCAGGATAAGTAGGTGGGGTTATGGGGACGGGGCCTGGGTGTGATTGTTGTCTGTGAAGTCCCGATGGGCCAAATAGCCTCCTTCTGCACGATAGGGATTCTGTGATTCTGTGAATTTGGAAATAAATTCAGACCAGCCTTCTAACTGAACCAAAGCACTCAAGCTACATCTCTAACAGATAGGCAAGTTGCATTCATTAGGCCCCATATAATTTTTCAGCTACCCTTAAATAAATTTACACCCCTAGGTTTACACACAACTCAAAATTCTCTCAAAGACATGTTTAGTCATGTCTACAGGAAAGAAGCACTTTGAAATGTCAGCAGACAATGCTCCAACAGCTCGGATATTGTGCCCTATGCTGGTGAAAAGTCCTACGTGGGAACATCAGAAATAGGAGCAGGAATAGACCATATGGCTCCTCAAGCCTACACTGCTATTCAGTGCCATCATGGCTGATCTGCTACAACTTGACTTTCCCATTCATTCCTCATGTCCCTCGTTTCCCTCAAAGACGAAAAACCTCTCCAATGCAGAATTAAATATACTCAATGACTGAGCATCTACAACCCACTGGGGTACAAAATTCCAGAAATCCAAAAGTCTCTGAGATGAACAAGTTTCTCCTCCTCTCAGTCCTAAATGATTGACCATTTATCTTGTACATTTTATGGAAACCAACAATCTGAAGTATGACACTCGGCAGTAATGCAGCTCAGTGTCGATAAGCTCTTGTAACGTTACGCTTCAGACTCAACCATCTGAGTTTAAACCTCATATCATACGATACATCTTTAGAAATACAAAATCAAGCAATTGATGAGGCTCCTGCAAAAAACAGATGGACAACCAATTAAAAGATTCAAAAGTTGTTGTCTGTTGACATCATCAGCATCACAACATAAGTTTGATTGCAAATCGTGGTGAGCCACATGGTGTTCAATATGGGGAATCAAACGCAAAGTGCTGATTACCCTGAAGATCAGCTTTTTATTGCAATCCTTGTGAGCCAGGAGGAGCAGCAACATTTCCCCAAGGCCTCACCAGGAAGTTTTTGGCCATCTCAAGTTCTGATTGTGGTTTCAATATTCAAGTTCCCCTTCTGCAACCCCAGTGCCCTGGCCTCCCCACTTCAACTTCCAAATAATCGAGTCCCTGGCTGTGGTCCCTAGTGCTTATTCACACATTGCTCAGGCCAGACTATTAATTCAGCTGACTGCCAAGTTAGGAGTCTACAGGCTGTTGAAATTAAGCACTGCCATTAAGGCATTCACATTCACAACTTTGCAGGCTCTTTCCACCCTGCTGGTCTCCCCTCTCCCTCTCTATTTTCAGGGCCAACTTGCTCCAACAGGGATATTTTCAAAGTTTACAAGTAGTATGTTGCACATTCAATAAGTCTTTCACAAATAGCTTCTAATTCTTTTATTATTAAACAGTAAACATTTATTTGATAACACATAACCACATACATATATATAGGACATAGTCCAAACTAAGAGTTAACTCCAGGCTTGTTCTACACATCTCTGTCCAGTTCACAACTCTCTCTAGACTCAACTCATGTGTCTCTTTACGTCACATTATGCACAGTACTGTACCCACTAACCCTTGCTATTCCAGATACCCTTATACTACAACATGAGCATTTGAAAATGCATAGACTTGCTTTGAAAATAGAAATCCTTAATGACAGAATTGATATGAATTGTTTAAGCTTATAACAGCATTGATCTTTGGTCACTGGTACTGAGCAAATAACATCAATCTTTGCTGCAATGGTTACCAGATAGAAATGTTAAAACATTAGAGGAGAAAGTTAATATTTTACCAAACATTCTAATTCTAAATAAGTCCAATATTTTCACTTTCAGGATTCTAATCCCATTTTCTAAATTCTTTACAAAGAAAGTGAGAGAAATCAGCAACAAATTTGCAAAGAAAATTTTAACATAAGAGTTACCCCTTTAACTGTCAGAAGGATGCACTATCAGACGTCCATTCATAGGCTGTGACAGTTAGATTTCAGTCTTCACTGAGAACCTCAATACTCAACAACTGTCTAACAGGAACATGTCTGTCACACGTGAAACATTCCATTTATACAATATAGGCTGATGTTGCTTGAGAAAATATTCGTTTTAAAGAAATCATTCAAACAGATGAGTATTTTGTTAAACCACTGAATAAATTGTGCGTACCTGCTGGAAGTTCATTGAGAATCATTTCTTAAAAAAAAGATACCAAGTATCATTTGGCAGTTTCACCATCATAAGTCCCTCGTTTGCTCAACTTAACAGTGCACAGGTTAAGCAGTTGGGTACTCACTGAATATTTCTTGCCAACCTATTTCCTATGTTGAACTAAGAAAATATTGTGGCATGCCTGTCTCAAGTGCACTGGAACGAAAATGAACTCTGCAGATTTTAGCTGAAGCATTTTATCCAATTACTACACTGCCCTGAGCCACATTCACTTTGCTGTGGGCAAAATAATACAGCCCGAATTCTTGTTTATCATCTTTTACAACTGCATTACGCTGTTCTATAGTGTCTCTGCTCAAACAACCCTAACACATTCTTAATAATGCATTACAAGAAACATTTCTCAGCACTTCATGTTCTGTACAAAAAGCTGCTGTTCCCACCACTTAAAAAGCATTCACCGTATCAGGCAGAAGGTTAAACTGACATGTTAGCCTCTCCAGAAAGGCTGCAATCTATTAACGCTTTAAGTGCTAAGAGTCTACTGCTGCTTTTTATACTTTTGGTCTAAACCTTGCTTTAGTGTTGGTAATAAACTGTATTTGTGTCACATAATGAGGTGTCACTGCAATTTAGCACAACGTCATTTGAAATGACATGCTATCATATAGCTTGTGGCCATCACTGTGTTTTGGGTGGCAAGAGAAGTGAAACTACAACGCACCCTCGTTAGTATTTTGTGCAGCAAATTGTTCTGATGCTATTTAAAAATTCACAACTGGAGATTTGGAAAAGGAAACAGTAACTACTTGGTTAGGAAGGGTTTTTTACAAACAATAAAAAGCTCCACAAAAAGCAATAAGAGGTGGACGAAAATTACAATTTTCATTTCCGTTTAGAAAAGCAATCCAAAGCAAACTACAAAGGTTCAATGGACAAAATCCAAGAAAATGGATAAAAGGCAAAACAGAAATGTGGGAAGATGGGAGCATAAAGGCATGTTGCAAAACCCATCCATCCAATTTATAAAATAGAATGGCTGCCACTGACACCAAAATAATATAAAGGTGCTGAATAATAATTATTTCTATCTGCATTTACTTATTCATGATTTTTTTTAAAAAAACATAGTAAAATAATTTATAACGACTACTAGCAAAGATGCAGCTATGGCATTAATAATTTATAGGAGTAAGTACAAAGTCATGTCTTAGTATAAACATTTGCAGAAATGCTGCAGTACTGAAACCTCACAATTATATGCTTAGAAATGTCCATCCTGACACACATTACATTAGGTGAATGAATGCTATGAGGCTCACAGCTTCTTTCACTAGGAGAAAGACTGTATAGACTGTATATGGTTGAGAAAACATCCACATATCCTCATAACTACTGAGCTCCATGCTGTGACGTTTGGAAGGATACTTTTAAGTGAGCTTCAGTTTTAACACAGTTCTTGTTAATTTTATGTCAATTTGATGTTTATGCAAACAAAAATAGGTTGAAAGAGGGGGATTTTGTTGGAGGTGCACTGAATGCAATGTGCGTCTCTGTAAATAAAAGCTTCGAAGTGAATAAAGACTAGGTTCCAGTATTCTATCCTTCACCACCTGACTGTATGAGTTTTGATATGTCTGATGTCAGCTGAGAAAATATGTGAGGATTGATGTTACATGTGAGATACTATTGTATCAACACAAAATGTGTCTGAAATTCCTCTCCGCGATTCTACATCATTTACCACCTTTGCTAACATAGTACAGAAGAATTTCAGATAAACGCGTGCCAGTACACAACAGCATAATTTCAGAGCCATTGTGTTCTCTTCAGCTTCCAAGTAATCCTCCTGCTCAGTACTGTGGGGGCGGCAGTAGATGATAACAACTGAGGTTAGGTGACAAAAACATACACTTCAATAACTTGGGTGGAATTCAGTGTCTTATCCTGAGATGAGTTTGGTAGCAGTGGGCATTTAACCGGGCTGGATGGTTGCAGGTGAGGACCTTATTGCCTTCCTGCCTCTTTCTCAGTTTAGTCTCTGACAGGAAGGCTAGTTGACAGCCTTCCCACCCCAACTGAGGCCCGTAAAGGGGACATTTAATGGAGTCTCAGCCAGGTGGGGTGGGAAACTGACCATGCAAGGTAGCTAAACTGCAAAGCGTCAGAGTTGCTTATGGGCTTCTGGGGGGTGGAAGTGGGGAGGTAAATGCGGTCTCTTTTTAAAACTACCAGCATCATAGTGAAGCACACACCAATAGCCAGCCTTGCCCCTTGCTGTTGATTCCTTTCCACCACCTAACCACTTCCCCTTCATACTCCTGCCCCCGATCATTACACACCTGTGCCTGGGTCCACTGGAGATCCCGGGCCTCGAGTGGGTGAATTTACTGCCACAGCCACCACTTCCATGGTGGTGCTTTCGAGCAAAGGAGAGCTGCCATGCTCCAGTTAGCCAGCGGCTCTCAGCAGGCGGGGCTTCCAACACAAAGACCTTTAACCTGAGGAAAGAGCTGCTGCTGTCAAATGGGCCTTTCCAAAAAGAAGCAACGGGGGCTCTCCAGCAAGTGGGTGACATCCCTGTAGCAACAGCCCTTATTTCAGAACTGTAATAAAGCCATAGTGAAAAGTTCAATACTTCACTGGAAGATTTTGAAATATCAGAACTGGTTGATTCCGTTACTGTCAGTTACATTTTACCCTGTATTATTTGTACGGATTCTGGAAAGAACTCGTCTATCATCAGGTTATTAATTGGAACGCATGCGAACTGAGGCAAGACTGGAACCAAGTTTTGCAATAGATTGTGCCCTCAATCTTGGCATTTGGCAGAAATCAGCTTGATGAAAAGGTGAGCATTACAATTTATCTCTTTTACTGTGACATATGAGGCAACTGCTGAAAACAGGCATGAAGTGACGTAGAACAATGATGGTTCTTACTGCGGACTATACTTCTCACTACTATAGGGCTGCATTTAAAGCTCCCAAGCCAGCAAGTTAAAGGTAGTGGGGGAGCTGGATGACACCCATGGAGAATCTGTCCACTGTCTTTCTGCTCAAGTCTGTCATTGCCTTTACATCAGTGGCAGGAGGTTGAGGTGGAATTGGCCCACACATCAGAGAGGCAATTGAGGATCTTTCATGAGCAATGGATTCCTACTGAAGTACCTATTCTGGGATTTAACTGACCACAAAGGACACGTATGCCAAGCAGCCAGCTCACCAGGTTGCATAGGCTGGTGATGGGCAGATAGGCACATCCTCACCTGGCCTCCTGGGCATTTTTCAGGTTCTCTGCAGGGTTTATCTTTGCCTCCAGGTTCCCCTTCCCCCCGCTCTCTCAGCCCTCATCCCCCCACACTTGCCAGCACTCACCCTCCCTGTTATACACATTTAACTCTCTCTGAGGATCCAGCAACAATCCCTGGTGAAGACTCCAGTGTAATACTGGAAGTGGGTACGGCTTCTGGTGTGGCTGCTGGTGCTTGAGAGCTGACAACTTCCGATTGTCCTGCAGGTCTCTCTGGGTGGGAGGGGACAGTCCTTTTCCAGTTTATTAACAATTAGCCGTTCAACGACTTCTGGGCAGCTTTTCTACTCATTGCAGGCTGCTCTCGAGCTAGGGGCCTAGGGACCTTGATGCCTTGTTAATATCAACCCAAAGAAAATCAATGGGTTAAATGGGTAACATCATTAAAAAGAAAAGAAAATGGAAGATGATTTGAAGAGATAACATTCAGGCAAAGTATTTACATTGAGTTCTTTTGCAGAACAGCAAGCACAAGGAAAAAGAAGGGACTAGTATCCTATAATTCTTCTCAAAACGATTCACAAATAATGAATTGTCATAATGCGTCATGACTGCTGTTATGTCAGAAAAGATGGCAATTAAACAAATATTTAATTAAATTGTATTCTTGTAGATGTTGGCTAAAATGCAGAAAATATTTATTCTTCATATCTTTTTTTAAATAACATCATAGAAATTTAACATGCACATAAATCATCTGAATGCCAGATTAGGTTTCATACAAGTAATTTTAATCTTAGGTGGTTCGGAAGTTAAAAAGTAAAAAAAAAATCAAACTCAAAACTAACCAACTTTAATCTCACTTTTAGTTTTAATGGAGTTGGGATGAGTGACAGAGGTTGGTTGGCAGATGTTTAACCTGCTCACAGGAGATTGGTCATTCATTTATGTGAGGTTTCATGTCCAACATTTCATCTCTCTTTCTGCTGGCTGATCTGGTTTCCGCGGCCTTGTGGAACACGGCAGCTAGAGGGAAGTACTATGGATGGAACAGCTAAGTGCCTGTGCAGCATTATTGAGAAGGGACAGGAATTTTGACCCTTTAGCCCACTAAGTTACTTGGTTAATCACCAGAGCAACTGCCCGATACACTTACCACATCTTCCATGGCCTGCAATCTTGCTGTGACCACTCCCATGCCCTTCCCTATCCTCTCATTGAGCTCATATTTTCCTTCTGCCCCAATCCTCCAATCTCTCCTGGCCCTCCACAATTTTCTCCCCATTTCTCTGATATCCTCAATCCTATCTCCCACCGCAATATTCTCTCCCCGCCAAGTAATTGTTCCAACCGACCTCAGCATCGATGACCATGTCACCTTATGAACACTCTGGGCACTTGCATTGATGTCCCTTAGGCAAACAATCTTTTCCTTTCATATCTATGTTCCTCTGGTGCCAGAGGTCTATATAGCTCACCGATAACCAGCCTCTCAATTTGGCTAGCTGCAGCGAATAAATTTCTTCCAAAAATAGCAGCGCCGTTGAATATTGGCAAGAACGATGGGCACCCCATTCTTCCAAGTTTGCCAATTGTAAATTTGAGCCAATATCTCAACTCAGGAATGGTGATTTTATCATATAATTGTACAATCTCCCAAATGCAATCTCTGCCATCAGGTAGATGTGCTTACTGTTTTGAGAGTCACATGAAGATTTTTTGCCTTTTCCCTTTATTATGAAATGATTTCTATTTTAAAGACATAAATAAATATCAACTGATTATTTCAATATAATTTAAATTTGTCTACCAAGAATGAAATACTTTTTTTGCTCCTCTTCCAAGCATTGACTGATGATGTCTCACTGAACAGATACACTTTGTTAATGTTAGATACATCATTACCTGTATAGCATGCTCACCAACAACAACTGATTCTCTGTATACTTGTGCTATGCATATTCTGAATAAGGTCATTCCTTAAAGTTAAACTTATCCTGCTACCTTTTTCTTTTGGTCAATTGGTAACTGAATGAGGTTTGATGGAGCTGACTCAAAAAAGAACAAACGAGAGCTCCCAAGTGCAAATGCAAAGCAAATATGGAGTGTTCAAAATTGCCAGTGGTCAATGTTCATTGGGGGTCTTTGCACTTACCAGTGAAATGTGTCCAATTCCTATCTGCTACCAATTTTAAGACATCATGTAAATTGGGGTAGACAGTACAATAAGTTTTAATACCATCCTTTTGTACTGGATTTGAATGCAGACCAGTGTATTGCAATGCACTGATACCTGACAGAATGAAAGACCTCTCTTTCTATAGGAATATATATGAATTCTTCTCTTAATGCATTCAACTCCACAATGTAAAACCCTCCAGAAGTGTCACCAATAAGCACATAATTTTACACAAGAAACTAGACAGCTGACCATTGTGGAAAGTAGTGTAGCAAAAGTTCTCCAATTTGGTTAGTAGTGTGATTGACGCACTTTAGGTACTGATGCAAATTGGGGCATTAAATTGTGAAATTGTAAAATTTGGAAAGAAAAAGTCATCTGAAAAGGTACATAATTTGAGAATATTTTTGAAGACTCAAATAAAATTAATCAAGAATTTTTTTTTAAGTCATGTCAGCAATGGTAAAATCAATTGGTAAGACTCCCATCCTGGAATAAGAAAGATGGATAAGACTCATTCAACATATAAACAGATGGACATTTCAAAGCAGTGTTCAATGAATGTTAATTATTGAACATGCTGTTCTGGTGAGATGCTAAATCAAGATCCTGTTTGCTTATTAATGGTCCAGGATGATATTCAGGCCAAAGCACAATTTAAGGTAGGTAGTTCCGATAGTGGCCATCATCATTCTGCAACCAACCCCACCAAATAATAACAACTCACCATTAATCTCATTTGCAGTTAATGGGACAATGATGTGTATAAATATGTTGACAGATTTGTCTACACAACAGTGATTACACTTTGAAAAAAAGAAATTCGTTAGATAATTGGAATTATGTGGGGCATCTTGGTGTAACAAGATGTTTTATCATAGAATCAAAGAATCCCCATAGCGCAGGAGGAGGCCATTCAGCCTATTGAGCCTGCACTGACAACAAGATCTTTACCTCCACATATTAAGCCTACTAATTCCTCTGAGACTAAGAAGTAATTTAACATGGCCAATCCACCTAACATGCACATCTTTGGATTTGGATTGTGGGACGAAAACGGGAGCAAATGGAGGAAACCAGACACTGGAAGAATGTGAAAACTCCACACACACAGTCGCCCGAGGCTAGAATTGAACCCGGGTCCCTGGCATTGAGAAGCAGCAGTGGTAACCACTGTGTTCCCTATAATTATAAATTAATCCTTAAAAGGAATTGTCCTATTCTCAATGGAAATTCATAACCTGGGCCCACAAAACACCTGGAAAAAAAAGTGATAATGGATCAAAATGATGCCGTATTCTCTCCAGAATCAGAAACATTGCAAAGTACCTTACTTCAGAGCCAGAATATTTGGGCAACACACTATATAGGCTTTCAAATTCAGTTACATCTTTATTATGGCTTAGTTTGCACATTGTAACCTGTCCTTTTCAATGTACAAAACGTACCATCAACTCTCACTGTAGTTTCTACCTTGACATCAATGAGATAGTAATACACCTGTGGGAATACAGCTGAGGACAGCTATTTTCACTGAGAGCGAGCTGTCAGGCAAGTTCTTAACACTGAAAACAATTGTTTTATGGAGCTGTCACTCTGGAATTGTCAGTCACATAATTCTTGTTTTTAATCCATAATCATTAAACATACGATTAAAATGCACCCATTTCAAAGTGGACTTATTTTTACTGGTGTACAGTTTTCCAACAAAGCCTAGCTTGAACTGTAATAAAAACAGAAAATACTGAAGATAGGTCTCAGTAGATCTGGCAGCATCTATGTAGAACAAAACAAAATTAATGGCGCGTAGTCTTCTGATCAGCATCAGAATTGCTACACCCAATGCTGATCAGACAGAAAACTATATACTTATCTGGATAATGCAACACAACGCAAAAGATCCCTCTCAGCATGGGAATCCATACAAAGTGCAGCAAAAAGCATCAGTGCAAAAAGCTACAACCCCTTTTCCCAGCACAACCTAAAGTAAGTTAGATTAAATGCTCAGTATGAATGGGTAATAGATGAGAGAATGGGTAAGTGGGTAGATGAGTGTTGCAAGTGGGTAGAATGGCAATTGATTGAGGTGATTGATGGGTAGGATGGCAGGTTGTTGAGGTAGTAGGATGGCAAGTAGGTGAAATGGCAGGGTGGTAGGTGGAGGAGGTAGGTTAGGGGTAGTCAGATTGGTTGAGAGGGGCTTGGATGGGGAGCAGCTTGGTCAGGTCAGGGGATTAGGAGAGGTAGTCAGATGCTCAGGTGTCCAAGTCAGGAGTTTAGGAGGGAGTCAATGGCAGGTTCAGTATGAGTGACAGGGGGCACAGTTGTAAGTTACCCTGGAACGAGGCTAGGATTTTGCTGTCTAATATTAAGGTATGTTCTGCAGAACTGTGCAATATCTTCAATTCTAACTCAAAAGGTGGGACATTTTTCGGAAGCTCCCGGGAGTAGGGGAATTTTGTGTTGGAAGGTCAACTAAAATGTGCAATTCCCACTGAGTCAGTGCACTTCTTTTGGTTGTACATCCAGTCTGTGGTGATCCCGAGAACAGAAGATCTGGGCTAATGTTTGGGTCTGTGATCTTTCATCTGAGTTCCTTTTTATTAGCAACTAACCATCTTCTTTAAGTCATATCATAGCTGGCCTTCGCTATCTTTAGTTAGTTTAAAATTTTGTAATCAAAACATGGCTTTACTATGGAATACATTTCTTTTGATATTATAAAATAATAGAGGATTAAAGTGGAACTTTAACAAAGGATCGTCTAGACTCGAAATATCAGTTCTTTTTTCTCCTTACAGTTGCTGCCAGACCTGCTGAGATTTTCCAGCATCTTCTCTTTTGGTTTCAGATTCCAATGTCTGCAGTAATTTACTTTTATTTTAAAGTGGAGAATTGGCCCTGGCTGAATGACTCCTACAGAGTGTCAGCCCGACATAATGAGGTGAATTTTACCATCTTGCGCAGCACAGGGATTGGAATGGGTGAGGGGCAGACGATGGAAAAGTCTATTGACCTTGGACGGGTTTTTGCAGCAAGCGAAAGAATAATGAGTAAGAATGTTGCAGTGCAGTAAAAAGAAAGCTAATAAGCTGTGACTTGGTGAGCCTCTACAACCTTTGCTTGCCTGTCGGCTACCAACTTCATCCTTATCAAAAGGTTTTCCAATCCACCTGCCTATTAAATCTAATACAGCCTCTTCTTGTGGCCTCAAGGCTTTCAAGAATCTTGGTCCTCTACCATTTGTCCTTCATGGTGCTTGATATATATATATGCCTTTTCCCTTTGGGGTGAGAACAGACAACTTCACAAATCTTGAATGTCAAGGAAAATCCTTGACTGCTAGCATCTAGAAGGAAAAAGGCATGGAAACATAATCTGGAAGTTCCCCTCCAAGTTACTCACCATCTTTACTTGGAAATATATCACCGTTTCTTCACTGTCACTGGGTCAAAATTCTGGAACAATATCTCTAATTGCACTGTGGGTGTGCCTGCACCATATGGACTGCAAAGGTTCAAGATGGCAACTTATTGCCACCTTCTTATGGATGGGCAATAAAAATATAAGCCTAGCAAGTGACACCCACATCCTGGAAATACATTAAAAATGATGTGGTACTTTCCAAATGTCTGTAGTCTTTTTAAGCCTGAAAGGGGAATGACGAGGAAGGGGATGTGGGGGAAGAATATTGTGGATTCTAAATCACTTTCCATGAGAAACTGCAATAGGACACTTCAGTGAGTGTTAAAGAGCACCCTGCTAAAACCCAGCAGCGCGAGGGAATCCAGGCAAAATATCTGTTATGATGAAATGTTGAGTACAATTGTCATTCTTCTAACAAGTGAGTTGAATATGGCTTGTACAACATTTAATCACACATGCAACCATACGGTTGAAAAGTGGCCAAATTCTTTCCCAAAATTCATTCTCTTCCGCCTTCACTGAAATTGAGGCTTTGTGGTATTTTCAAGATGTGTTTTGCGATAACCTAGAATGCAGTGATTGTACATGGGCCATTCTCCAAGTCGGTACAAACAGGATTATTTGTTCCAGTTGTTCAGACCAGAATGCCAATATAAATTAGTGGAAGAAAGAATTTTAAAAGATTGCAATGGCGTTATTTACTGAGGCAAGTAATTCTCCCAATGTAGTTGAGCCTGAATTCAGTCGGTTAAAAGCTACCCATGGGTGTCTGAGCTCTGCTGGAATAGAGGTAGAACGGACAAACACCATTTACATGCAATGAATGAGTGACAGCTTTTCTGTGTTATACAAAACAAAGCGCTACTGTATTGAAACAGGACCTTGATGGATGACTCCGAAAGATGGATAGTTACTATAAATCATGTCTCTGGACCTGTGACAAAGATAAAAGTAGAAAGGGGTGGGGGGAACAATGGCTTGCATGACATTTTCTAACTCGTAATGCATTCTGACCAATGTTGGAAGATACACTGCAAAATCTACAATTATTAGAGTTAAAATAATTTCCTTGCTATCCCATGTTTGGCTTTGTTCAACTGAAATTAGCACAGTTTATCGGAGACAACCACAGCCAACTTTATTTTACTGTATTTTAAAGACCTGTGCAACTCATTACATTTTGTAATCGTGTTTTATAATTTACTCAGATTAAGCCGCTTTAACTCTTTGCAGTATGGACAGTCTGGAAATGTCAAATGCCTTTTGATCAACTTAAAAACTTACACAATCAAGTTTAGGAAATTCTTACTTCCAGCATTGAACATCAATGCAGCACGTCCGTTCACTCCAAACATACAGTATCCATGGTATGGTTACATATGGTAAGATTAAAACTTGGATTAGTACATTGCATGTTTGAAATGAACTGAATGTTGACATTGTGATGATTATCGCAAGCTATGGCAAATGTTAGTTATGTTAAGACACCAGAAAATGACTACTGCCTGGCTTTAGTTAGCTTGTCATCCATTGATCCACTTTAGTGCTGCTTGTTCATATTATAGGCTCATATTTGAATATCATTTTTAAATAGGTTGCATTTCACGATGTGCCAGGGAAATTTTGCCACCTATTTTGTTTGACAAAGATAGAAAGGCAGAGAAATGTAATATTCAAGCACAACCTCAGGTAAGGAGCACTTTATTAAATAATACATTTGCTTTCCCATTTCTTAAAAAGACAAAAAGCAAGTTGGCAATGTTAAACTTCGGTCAAATGAGTCGCGATTAATGTGCATGGTTTGAAGCATTCCATTGTAAGGAAAAGGCAGCTCATAGATCCATGATGGTGTTACCCCAGGGTGGAAAGGATACAGTTATGAAGACAGACTTCAGGAAGTTAGGGTTTTTCATTAAGGCTGAGTAGTTGAAAGGGGCAAAAGGCAGTAGAGATCTTCATTTTAGGACAGGGTAATAATGATAGGGTGTTTCCACTTAATGAAAGGGCCTAAATTTATCTATCGCAAATTAATTGAAGGGATGTGCTGTCTTCTGGTTCCCATTAATTAGAACTATTCACATTTTAGACTCAAAATGCTAGAGCTGTATTTCAAGCATTTCTTTCTGCCCTCCTTGCTTGATGCACAACTCCAGTTGAGTAGTGAAATGTGATGCCCAGATGTACATTCTCACAACAATTAGTTCTGATTTCTTTACAAATCATGTAACAATATAACAGCTTTCCAAAATTAAATGCCCAATGGACAGGAAAATGGGAGGCTTTCCCACCTGTTTTTGGGCAAACCTAATGAAATGAATTTATGATACTCTGTGAACACAAGAGGTTGGCAAGCGATTCATGGCAGTTAGAGTGACCTAACCCTGCTTGAGAGGCTGGTTTCAGACTGCCGAGGGGAGACACTGTACATGCACCAATCTCTCAGTCTACTGGAAGATCAGTTGATAAGCCTCCACTCCCCCCCCCCCCCCCCATCCTCGACTGCCTCCCAGTCACCATCCCTGACCCACCTGTTTCCCTCACCTCCCCAGTCTGCCCCCCTCCCCCCGCCCATTCCTCCGCCGGACATCACTGGCCCTGAACGCCCCCATGCCAATCCCTGGACATCACCATCCCCAACTGCCCATCACCAATCAACAGTCTTGACCCCACCTGCTCCCACCTAATTGCCAGCCTCTGAGAACCAACCCCACTCCCATGCAGAGTCCTTCCTTCCCTCCCCTCCAATCATCACCAGCCTCCAACTTCCATGCAGAGTCCTCCCTTCCCTCTCCTCAAACCTCGCTTTCTCTATTTGGCTTCACCCCATAAAGCCTCAACCTCTTGGCACTGCTGGGATGTCCAGTGGGCAGTTTCAGAGTGCCAAGCTAGCACTAACAGGATCCCAGATGGCAGTGCTAATTTGGCACTGCCCTAGAGGCATCCTCTGCCCTCAACCTCTCAGGGGGCCTCAATGTCCACCGTTCTATCAGAGGGGCCATCACCTCTGGTTCCCTTTGTTGGTGCAATGCATAATCCCTGCTGGTATGGACCCCCCCGCAGGGTCAGAAATATTAGCGAGCATGGCCAATATTGTCCCACCCTGTGTTCACTGAAGAGACGCAAATCAAGATTTGCATCATGTAATGAGCCTCGCGCTATTTACTGTTTACCCTCTCCAACCACCAGCATAGCAGAGAGGGAAAATCACACCAAACATTTCTCTTTCTTTAAAAAAAACTTCCACATTAAAATAACTGTCTCAGTCATTAACTTTTTTTCCAACCTGAAGAAGATTAACAATTGGCTTTTAAAAATAAACCCCCAAAGAATCTTTTAAAGCTTGTTTCCTTTTCTCAGACTAACATGATTTACACTATCATTTAGGTATTGTGCTTCAAACTTGTAGATTTGGCATTCATCATTCTCAGTGGTGAGTAGCACGTTGCACAAGCAATGTTAAGCACGTTACTTGGTGTTGTGATCATGCTTGATGTCACTGATGTGCCACTTGCTGGTGACATTGTTGATATTAATGATGCTGGAATTGTTGTCTCACTGGTTGGCGATATTGTTGGCGCTGTTGATGACCTGCTTTGCTTTTCTCAGCTTTTCTCTAGGTCAAATCTGTTCCTTCTCACTTGTTTATCAGTTTTCATCTCCATGAGACCTTTGAGTCTCAGCTTTAACAACTTCTGCTGGGTTCAAGGTTTTCACAGTTCAATCCTATACACGTACAGTTTGTCCTTTCAATGCTTAGGCACGGAGTTAGCATGCTTGTTGAAGTGTCAACTTCCTTCTACTTGTGCACCAGTGAGTTGTTACTTCCTCCCAGTCATTGGAGGAAGTACCTTCTTTGTCAGAGTTGTCAGATATTTTCTTCCATTCAACAGAATTGCACGCAATTTAATGTCAGCCTTGAGACGTGCAAGTATGAGTGACAATAATGCAAGGAATGGGTCTCCCTTCATCTCTTGACATTTTGTGGGATTCTCAAGTAGTCTAGATGTGACTTTCTATAAACTCATATCCCACTGGGCCATGTGGTGATGAGGTAAAAATATTGAACAGATATTGTTCAGAGGATCTGTCAAATCCTCTGGCATGAAGGCATACCACCCACAAACCAGCCATAAAGCACCGCCAGGCTGTTTAATGAGGGCTGAATGGAACTTAAATTGTTGAGATCTAAGATCCATCCTCTGGAATTGCCAGCCAATCCTCAGAGCAGGCAAGTCCAGGGTCTTGGGCCAGGAGGGTCTGGGATAGTGGGAAGGGAAGGTGATGATATGAATAAGTAGGAAGGGAAGGGGGGAGGGGGAGGCAGCCAAAAGGGAGGAACGACATAGCTATCAGCAAAGGGCAGCCATCGAAGAATGAATCCTCCCCACCCTCCCCTGGCCACCACATTTCCTGTCTGCTCTTTAACAACTCGGCATGAATAATCTGACTTCCTGCTTCTTCCCAGCTCTCCATGTTCAATATTCTGTGGCGTGGCAGCGTATTATCATGGTTTGTTTAAAAATGGTGTGTGGGTTGCCAATTACAGCAGCCATCTGCCCTCAGTATTATGGTGGGATGGCCACTCATCCTATTTTACATGTCCCCGACTGCAAGTAGGAAACACATCGACCAGGAGCACATAAAATTCAACCCTTCACCTTTGTTGATATTGGGCCCGATTTTACCATCAAGTGGTGGCCGTTTTTGGGCACGAAAGCTTGGTAAAGTTGGGTGTGAGGTGAGTAGCGCGATCTGCGCCTGCCTCCCAGCCTGTTTCACCTTTACCAAGCGCCAAAAATGGCCATTATCACATCACGCCCCAAACAGGCATGACGTCGATTTAAATGCATTTGCATGTATTTAAATTGACTTAATGGCGTGCATATCCAAACTTACTATCACCTCCCTCTTTACCACTGCGTTCGTTGATCCAGATTCACTGTGAAATAGAAGTGATCTGCAAAGGTCCGATTTGGCCTCTCCGGCTTCTGAGGAGGTCAGTTCAGAACTTCCGGTGGCTGACTCAGATCAGTGGTGAGGTGGATTGAAAGGTGGAGGGAGGTGGGGGGGGGGGGGGGGGGGGGGGGTGGTGGAGTTCAGATGGCTCTCTGGTGGAGGGGTGGGTGGATCAGATGGCTCTCTGGTTGGGGAAAGGGAAACAGATGAGATGTTTCTGAGGTGGGGACAGCGACTGGGTTAGATGGCTCTCTGCTGGGTGGGGGAAGGGAGGCAGGTCAGATGTCTGTCTGGTAGGTGGGGGAGAGGGGATGGAAATGGATCAGATGCCCCTCTAGTGGGGAAATTGGAGGCGGGTGAGATGTCTTTTTGATGCGGGTGTGAGAAGATGGGTCAGGAGGCTCTCTGGTAGGGGGGCAGGAGGGGGTGGCACAGAGGGCCTGCTGCTCCTCTGTGTGTGATTGGTGAGAGGGAAAGTTGTCTGCTGCCGTTTTGCATGTGATTGGCGGAGGGGAGGGGTGTCTGCTGCCGCTCTGCGTGTCATCAGTGAGGGTAATGGCGGGAGGGGGAGCGCAATAAGGAGGTTGGTAATGTTGTGGGAGTGTGGCAATGTCTGCGGGGGCCAGGAGGAAGCATTATCTGGTCGGGAGTGATGTGGCAGGGGTGCGTTTTTCTATTTCTTTTACTGTGCATGCGCAGTTGAAGGCTCTGATTGAAGTTGTAATGTTTTGGGTGCATTAAGCCCCACCCATAGACTTCTGCAGCACAATTCAGAATCGCTGCTTTTTTTTTACAGGCAGAGTGCGTATGGGTACGCCTGAAAACGGGTCTAAAAGTCAGACCTGAAACACTCCCAGTTTCAAGACTGCCAGTACTTTGAATTAAAATGGTAAAACAGGACCCAATATCTCCAATTTGATTTGGTGATGAAACATCCAGCAGGTGATGGATCTTTATAGCCAGATCTTTTATCTTATATTTCTCCTGTGGTGTGTATTTCAGAGTGAAACCATAATTCTGAAGCCTCGAGGGAAATGCTGCAGTTTTCCAGGCGACTTACTTCGATTTTTCTTGCAGATCGCCTCCAGTGGACAATGATCACTCCCCATTGTAAACTCTCTCCCATCAAGGTATGAGAATTTCTCACATCCATGTACAACTTTCAAAAACTCTCTACGTTGAAATATCCAATCTCAGTTAATATTAAAGTTTTGTGTATACCACGTTGAACCAAAGATGAGCCCAGTCCTTTTCTGAGATCATTGCAAAGTGACACAGGTCATTTTCTATTATAGTATGATGGACTTGTCTTTGCATACTACTTCTTTCAGTTTGGTAAAACTCCCTCTTAAGTGACTCTGATCACGGGTACTCAACATCTTCTTTCATCAGCTCTCCAAGATTTGCTATGTGTTCTGATGTGGTGTATGAAAGAACACATGTACTGGATCAAACCAAGACAACTTATCAATTCTTTCTTGTCTTTTGGAGCTTGCACATCAGAGATGGTTGTGGCTTTTCAGAATTCCATGATTCCATGATGACTGCATGTCATTCCAAAAACTTGGTATTCTGTTACCTTCACAAAGCATTTGTCTGCATTTAGCTTCATCCCTGCTTTCTTGGTTCTCTCCATAGCTTCAGGTAGATCATGTTTCTTTTCTTCTGCACCATCAGTCTAGATGTCAGCAGCTAGGTCAATGCTCCTTTCTCATCTGCTGTGCCTTGTGTATTTTCTGCTGGAACACATCCTGGCTTATTTTATGGCCAAAAATGTGACTAGGAACTTGTACTGTCCAAAGGGAGTATTGAATGTTATCAACCGCAAAGATTGCTTGTCAACTTCCACATTCCAGTAACCATTTCTGGCATCTCTGTTTCCCTACATGCTGTTAGTGTGGCACCCCCTACTTTCAGCGCACCTTTCCTAAGGTTACTCATTTACTTTGTTTTCAGGGAAGATCTTCTGATACAACCTGACTACGATAATGTTCCTTTGTTCTCCAGTATCACATTTTAGTTTTAGCTTTACGGTGGTGGGCTTATTCCCCACCCTGTTGTTGATCTGAATGGTTGTGTGAATTTATTTTCTCTGCATGGTACTTTCTGCACTGTATGCCCATTGTACTCTCAAGCTCAATGTCATCTTCCAGGGTATGGATGTATTAGTCTCTTTTATTTCACATTTGCGCCGTTTCTCTGTCTCTTTATTTTACACATTTTTCCAAATGGCTTGGCTTTCCAAAAGCTCTGCAGTTTGATTCATATGTGGAACATTTCCTTCTGCTGTGAATTCATTTACTCCACTTATACATCTTACTCCATGTTTGGTATGCATTTTTTGTTGTGGTTTCACCTCATCAACCTTGCTGCCTTTCTCTTGACTTAACTGAGATCTTCACCTCTCTACTTGTGGCTTCATTTGCTTTGGTAGCGTCTATGGCCTGTGATATTTTCTCCTTTCCAATTAAATCTTCTTGCACTTCAGGGTGTGCAGAGCCCCAGGTGAGCTGATCTAACAGCCTTTCATCTGTGTTCTAATTTTACATTTTCTAGTTGCATTTTTACAGTCTTGTTATGAACTTGTCAATAGGCTCAGTTGATTCCTGCCTCGGGCCTTGAAATTCATATCAGTAAATCCAATGATTTGACTTTGGCATTGAGATGTGTGCTGAATTTTTCAAAAATGGTGCCTGGGCTTTTGCTGTCATCTTCACTCAACTCCCAATTGCTGAGCAAATTTAACCCTTCCTATCCTGTCCAAAGATAAAAAAGAGAGGGAGATGGTGGTGTAGTGGTAATGTCACTGCACTAGAAATATTCCAGAGGCTAATGCTCTGGGAACATGGGTTCAAATCCCAACATGACTGCTGGTGAAATTTTAAAACAATTGATAATTCTGGTATATTAAACAAAAACGAGTCTCAATAATGAATTGTCAATTATTGTAAAACCCATTTGGGTTAGTCATGCCCTTTATGGAAGAAAATCTACTTTTTTCACATGCTTCTGCCTACATATGGCACAGTAGTTAGCAGTGTTGCCTCCAGGGACCTGGGTTCAATTCCTGGGTTGCTTCACTGTCTCTGTGTGGAGCTGCACATTATCCTCATGTCTGCGTGGGTTTCCTGCAGGTGCTCCGGTTTCCTCCAACAGTCCAAAGATGTGTGGGTTAGGTTGATTGGCCATGCTAAGTTGCCCCTTAATGTCCCGAGATGTAGAGGTTAGAGGATAAATGTGTGGGGTTGTGGGGTTTGGGCCTGGGGTGGGATTGCAGACTTGATAGGCCGAATGGCCTCCTTCTGTACTGTACAGTTTCTATGATTTTATCTGACTCCAGACAGACAGCAACATGGTTGACTCTTAAATGCCACTCAGTTCAAGGAAAATAAGGAATGGATATCCAATGCTAGCCTTGGCAGCAAGAATAAGCAAAATGTAAAGTTTATAAAAACTTTTCAAAAGCCTTTCAACATCATTGACAGCCTCCCAATTTATGAAAGTCTGCGGTTATGTGTTTATTGTTACAGCATCCTTTCATTTTTTCATGATTCATTAATTACTTTCTCTCTCTCTTGTATATTCCAGATTGATTTATTTTAAAATGTTTTGGTTATTATTCAGAGGCACTCAGTGCCAACATGTTATGTTATTTATAATGATCACACATCAGTCTCAAAATGCTGGAGGTTCATTGAGCGTATTTCTTTCTGCTCTCCAAGTGGACTAGTACACTGTTGCTCGGTACGTGACTCCAGTACAACAGAAAGCATGTCACCCAATTATATATTCTGACAATAGTTATTTCTTTATAAATAATATAACATCATAACAGATGGGTGGATTTTTTTTTATTCAGGAATAGAGTTAAAATGTGTAATTCCCTTCTAAACCTTATATTGAAAAAGAGTCTATAACTAATTATAAATGGAGATTATACAGTTGTTGAAAAAGAATATTAGAGAATATGGGGAGTGAGTCGGAGACTCAGATTATATTGGATGACTTATATGGAGAAAAGCACTAGCTCTGTGTTATGATTAGCCAATGGTTGCTTTATGTGCTATAACATTGTATAATTATATAATCCATTTTTCAAGGCAATGGAATTCTTTCATTTTCTCTTCACGGGCTTCCTTTTCTACCATTGGGATCTCTTAGACTTCTCTTCTTTCACAGTCATTTCCTGATTTCCTGTTACATGTCAATGTAACATTTCCTAAGAGAACTTCAGGACACAGTTTAATTTAATTGTATACAAAGAGTATCCATGAGATGTGATCTCTGGGGAGAAGGGGAAGGAGATTGGGGGGAACGGTTGATCAGGGGCAGGGGAAGTAGCTCAACCTCCTTCAATTCAAAGTACGTAGGCTTTGCAAAGTGACCCTGGGATTAATGCACAGTTCAATTTGCAAGTACCCTGTCACATTGCGGTCATCATTCTTCCTTGCAGAGTTCAACAGTCCACCCTTCTAACTCGAGAGCATTTGAAATTACTATTGCTCTAAAGCTGAACAACATATTTAGAAAGTAAACTGGTAATGCTTCAGAAATAATTATGAAATTATTCTTAAATGCTCAAAATTACATTGGTAGACACCACAGATGCTACAACAATTTTTAAAAATATTTCCCTCTAACATGTTAGCGAAGCTATTCATCTATTTTACATTGAACAGCTAAATACCTTTGATAAGTTGCAGAGATGTGGCTATTCCTATAAATGCAGTAGGTATTTATATGTTGTTACTTCACATTGTAATTTCAAGGCCAAAGTTTAGTGCACTACAGGAGGTACACGTCATTTTAGTCATCAAATAGGACTTTACCATTTTATAACTTATTACCTAGAACTTAAGAAAAGATGACTAACATATATATAGTGCCTTTCACAACCTCAGGACAAATGGCTTTCAGCCTAGGAAATACTTGTCAAGCAAGGTCACTGTTGAAATATAGAAAAAAAATCGCAACCAATTTGCACACGGCAAGCTCCATAAACATCCGTAAACAGATTATCTCTTCTTGTGATGTTGATTGAGGGATATAATATTGATCATGGTAGAAAGGACTAACTCGCCTGTTCATCTTCAAGATGTTGCCACAGGTTCTTCTATGCCCATCTGAGAAAGCAGACAGAGGGGCTTGGGCACACTTTCAGTATTGCAGTGTAGTGCTAACCCAACTTCCTGTGGAAGTCTCTGGAGTGGGACTTGAACCCACAACTTTCTGACTTAAGGAGCTGAGAGTGCTGCAAACAGAGCCATAGCTGACATCATAAAAGTGAAAAGATGCTGCCTACCACACAGTATGATGCTTAGAATTCTCTTAACCAATTGCATCTTTCTGTTTACTCTTCAAGTATAAAAACTGCCCAAAATACTCATCAATGGTGTGACTAAGAATGCTAGTTTTGTTTAACCATTGCAATGTTATTGCAGAGAATTCTGAATCCGTTTGATTAAACTTTATTTACTGTGTTAACACCAACTCTTTGCTCAAGCACAGAAATTCTGGAACCATTACAAATACACTTACAACTGAATAAACTCAGTCATTCCACAATTCTGTAATGAGAAATATCCAATGTGAATGGATACTCCTCGATAAGAAATTAACCTTTCCACTTTCTTCTACTTCAAAAGGGATCAAAGGATGTGGAGTGGGGAGGGGCTGGGCAGAAAAAGGAGAGAGACAGGAATAGGATATTGAGTAGGGATCAGTATTAATCGTAATGAATGGCAAAGCAGGCTTGATGGGCCAAATGGCCAACTCCTATTTTCTATGTTCCATCTAATCTATTTGTGGAACTAGCATTAGCCTTTTATTGGCATCTATTTATACTTAATAAAATGTTCCCTATTCTTAACCTACACCTGGAAGTGTCACTAATAATCGGATTGAGAAACTTTCAATCTCATAATGAATAATTTCCAACATAATGAGGAGATGAAAAATATTGGAAGCCTTTTAGTTTCAGTTCCAGATTTTAAAAAGTCTGTGTAAATACTTATAAAATGTGAAAACCAGTACCAAACCAGTACATTTTGCTATGGGGCAAGGTTGGGGGGGGGGGGGGGGGGGGGGGGGGGGGGGGGGTGCAATATAAACAGACTACCAAGGTCACTTCAGAATGCCTATCCTACCAGGCCTCCTAGTTGCCTGGCAACACAGATGCTAACAGACTGGTGTCAGCAGCTTGTTAGAAGCCTTCTTGTCTTAAAGCTGTACAGGCGCATATAGCCCATTATCTGTAATTAGAGATGCCCCAGTGTGTGTAATAATATAAACGTGCAGCTTGGTATTCACAGAGAGGCATTCTGGGTATGGATGCAAATGAGGTATTCGAAGAAGATTGGGCCAGGTTAAAAAAAATACAAAACATTTCAATCAATTTGAATAATAAGTCGGCACAGATAATTACACTCACCTTGTTGACTGTGTTTGAAGCTACACATTTTTAGAAACCTCATGTAGAACATGAAGTAAATTTAAATAAACAATTTTCGGAGCAACATCAGATTTTGTAAATTACTGCAGCACAGTTACTAATTGTACATTATTAATTGGCTGAGAACCAATGGAAAACTAACAAAAGATGTATAGTTTTGCTTAACCTAAGAACCTTCATTATTCTGCCTTGGTGCTGCTGCTGTGAAATTAGTTGGAAGTCAGACAGTGACAGAAACAAATTAAACACATCTTAATTAAACAATGCACACAATTTAATGACAACAATGAATTAAAAAGGCGTGTGCTAATCTGATTAGCGTCCCGGAATCCAATGCCCACATTTATCCAATCCCAAAATAATTTTCCACCTCACTTTAAGAGCTTTCTGGATGAGCATCCCCAGACAGGACGGGAGGAGGTTGGGGAGGAAACCAGCCAGAAAAAACACGTTCCAATAATTATGCAGCAGTGCATTTGTATACGCGGATGTTGAACAGGGGCAGAATTGGAATTGTCTCTGGTGCTCCAATGGTTCCAGAATCTGCTGGCACCACAAGCTGCGGTTACATATTAAGTGTGGACACATGGTACTAGAAAATTGTCAATGCCTGAGGTTCCATACCCCAGCAAAAATCAAGGAAAAATGAGAAGCAAATATATATTTCAACAAATATGTCGTCAGCTCAGTGGAACTATTTCACCAGCTCAGCTTTAAAAAAAAATCCTGCGCTTTTTTAAATACATACCACTTTATGTATGACCCTATTTCAAAAGCCAAGCTATTGTGTATTTTAGCTTAGAAATTATGATAGAGATCCCTCTGTAAAAATTCTTTTCCTGTTGAAAGTATTTTGTAAAGAAGTTGACCTCCCTTCCTCCATAGCTGAACAGACCACCCTAGAAGGTTCACGCCATATATGACAGAATGATACTGTTCACTTCCATAACCCATCAAACTGTTTTTCTTGGAAAAAGGTAAACCAAACAGCAGCCAACTGCTCCCTAGCAATAAAAGCCAAGACCGTGCAGTCATCTATCATAACTGAGGCACTCTCTATTCCCTGTTTTCCCCTAAGCCTGGTCACCTCTCATGTTACAGCTTTTAACAATAACTCTAAATAATATTAGCAATGACAAATGACACCATATCTTCAATATCCACAATCAATATTTGCTTTAAAGAAGCATCCATCTTTGAAGATATTGACTGGGAGCCTGGGAGACTGGAAACATGGTCGCTTCTTAAGACTGGAGCATGAAGGACACACAGCATGAAATTTGGCACAAAATTTCCCAGCTGTATTGGTTTTAGGAAACAGTGATATTTTACGACTTGCTGTGACTGAAACCAGCTGCTCACAGATAGAGAGAGCAAGCTGCTCCGATAATGAGATATTCTGATGTCTGATACACATTTTTATCAAAGTATTTTTTTTGAAGAGAACAATGAATTTACACAATAAGCCTTTGCTATCATGCTTTTGGAAGATTAAATTTATAGATGTTTCAAATGATTACAGTTCAGTTAATGGAAATTTATTCTGATAACTCATTTTGTCTTACGATTAGTCATTATGAATATGATTTCTTAAATTGTAACATTCAAAATAATCATTGGAAGGTTTAACACTTAAGAAATATTCTGGGGAATAAACGAACATTTGAGATAGGTTTAAAGAAAAGCTTAAAACATCTTCATAGAATATGAGCTATTTACCCCAGAATATTAAATGAGACTAAATGAGCAGATTAATGAACCACTGACAATCATTATGAAGGAGCCACTGGACCCTAAGGAACTACCACTGGGTTGGAAAAAAGCCAATATGGTTTCAAATTCAAAATGGGCAATAAAACCAAAAAAAACGTGCACCTACCGACCCATCATTTGGAGTAAGGGAATCGATTATCATTTGTAAACTGATGATTATCTGCATAACGATATCAGCTATTGACATGGATCCTGATGATTGAAACTCTGTCTGACCAAGATGCAACATTGAAAGCACAGTTGTACATACTTGTACTTGATTCGACGTGAACACGAGTAATACGAATAATCACACCTGTTCCAAGCATGTTTTATACTAAATCACTTTTGTGACACAGCAGGATACGTTGGAGATGTGCACTGGAATATTTATCTCTCCCTACGTAAGAGCGTGCAGCCGATATTTGGGACAATAGATTTTGTACAGGGGAATTTGCCCAATATTATTCAAGGTGCAGGTAATTTTAAAGTTGTTGTTAATATTCATTTTAGTTGCCATCATTCATTTTAGTTGCATCTCATTCCACCTTGTGGTTGCTTCATAACTTCTCCCTCATGACTAGGCACAATGTGCAAAGCCTTCGGAGCACCCTAAGCTATGATGTACTCACCCCCAACAATATAAAGTCTAGCCAGGACTGTCCATCTCCCTTGGCCTGTATTTTACTCTGCATTTTTTTTTATTTGATCATAGATATCACTAGCTTACCAGCATTTATTACCCATCCCTAGTTGCCTGAGGCAGTTAAAAGTCACTCTGGAGTCACATGTAGGCCAGACCGGGTAAAGATGGCAGATTTCCCTAAATGATGTTAGCGAACCAGATGGGTTTTTTTCTGACAATTGACAATTCATCATTAGATTCTTAATTCCAGATTTTTTTTTAATGGAATTCAAATTCCATCACTGCCATGGAATGATTCCAATCTGAGTCCACAGTTTCTGGATTAATGGTCTAGTGATAATACCACTAGCCATCATCTCTCCCTGCCCAGAATATTTCTTGTGTTCTATTGATGGACTCAACTTGTTATTCATTTTTTAAATCAGATGTCAAACCAAGCCTTATCTGGCTTCTCAGGTGAACGTTAAAAACTACTGTGCACTATTTGAAAGAGATCTCATAAATCCCTATAGTGCAGACGGAGGCCGTTCAGCGCATCAAGTCTGCACCGACCACAATCCCGCCCAAGTCCAGAACCCCACATATTTACCCTGATAATCCCCAACACTAGGGTTAATTTAGCATAGTCAATCAACTTAACCCGTACATCTCTTAGGTGTCCTGACTAATATTTAGCCCTCAAGCAACTTTGAAAAACACTTTAGAGGATGATGCTATAGAAAGTCATTATTTCTTTGATTAGTGGAATCTATCATCTATTGATTATTTAAATAGCAACTTACAATTTTTTAATATGACTTTTTTGTTATTTATACAATCTTTTATTTGCTATTGATAATTGGTTGATTAAATGTATGTTGATCCCCCAGCTCTAGCTCACCACCATTTGTTTTTACACTCCTGTTATAAATAAATGATCAAACTTTTTGTCTGCCGTCCAATATTGGGCGAGCAGAATTTTCCTTAAACACCGAGAAGACAAAAGTCATTGTCTTCAGTTCCTCTTATCATCTCCATTGCTCTTCCTGAGAACTGCCTAACATTGAACAATTCTTTTTGCAACTTTGGTGTCATATTTGATCCCAAGGTGAGTTCCCATGACATCCATATCATCATGATCTTATCAATTTCCACTTTTGCAATATTGCCCTGATTCACCTTGCTTCAGGTTATCTTCGATGGAATCACATATCCATGTCTTTGTTACCTCCAGACCTGACTGCTTCAGCTTATTCTGAAATTGTCTCTCAAATTCTATCCTCTGTAGACTTGACATCATCCAAAACTCTCCTGCTATTGTTCTTACTTGCACCAAGTCTAATTCACCCATTACCTGACTGCTCAATGTCTTACCCCAGCTCCCAGTCACTGATTTTCAATATAAAATTCACACAATTGTTTTCAAGTTTCTCCATGGCCTCGCTTCTCCCTGTCTCTATAATCTCCTCCAACCACACAACTCTCCCAGATATCTATGCTCCTCCAATTCTAGCCTCTTGAGCATTCACAATTTTAACTGCTCGCAATGATGCCTGTGCCCTTAGCTGTCAGTTCGCTCCCTGAACCTCTCTGGCACACAATTTCTCTTTCGCTTTTAAGACTCGATTTAAAACTTACCTCTCTGATCAAGATTTTGATCAATCTGTCTAATATTGTCTTATGTGACTCTGTCAAATGTTGCTTTATAACACACTGAAACTGCCTTCAAATGTTTTATTACATTAACGGTTAAAAATTAAAAGGATAAAAAGTTGTTGTAATTATATACATTCAGACTGATTGACTTATTATGTATTTAATTTATATCTTCAATGACATCCAATTTGTATGAATAAACTTTAAACTTCATCAGTTGACAGTGACCCAAGCTGGGAATTGAAGCCGCATCCTAACCACTGTGCCACCGTGGGTTTCCTCCAGGTGGTCTAGTTTCCTCCCACAGTCCGAAACATGTGCTGGCGTCTGCACTGACCCAAACAGGTGCCAGAGTGTGGTGATAAGGGGAGTTTCACAGTAACTTCATTGCAGTGTTAATGTCAGTTTTATTTGTGAGTAATAAATAAATTTTTATACTTTCCTGAAAATCTGATTGAACTGTGGTAACTATATAACTGAAACTGTTCATTACTCATATGGTTATGACCAGCTGAACAATAACTGCATAGGAAACTTGCTCACCAGAGGCACAGAGCTATGAGCCATGAAGAAACTGAGGTGTATATGAATAAGAATTAATTCACATGAGTGCCAGTACTATTGCTTGGTATCAGCTTACAGCAAAATACATTATGCTTTGCTAAACAACTGCAACAGTGATTCATGTTTTCTTTTCCATTGTTGTCTAAATCAAAAATTGATGAATATCCTACAACTTCAGTTGGTTATTACTTAGCATTAACATATCAAATTCCCTAATCAATATTATAAAGATTTTACTAAGTCAAACAAAATTATTCAAATGCATTGCAGTTTGGCGGAGCAATTAACAAATGAGTACAAGAAAGCTCTCATTTCTCTTTGGAATAAGAACATAATTAATTAACATTTAAATTACACTTTTAATTGCAATTATGACATCTTGTGGGAATCGTAAACAGCATAATTGCAATTAGAAGTGTGGGATATGGTATTTAACAATGCTTGACTTCAAAACTGAACAGAGGAAAGTATAAAGCTCTGTGCCACTGTCATGGACATTCAAGTTGGTTGGAACAGCAGAAATATCTGAACAAGCATAATAATTACAGCAAAAAAGTCAAATAAGCATCCTTTTCCTCACACGTTATTTAAATAACAAGTGACGATGAGAACACTCAACAGCAATATATTTAGATGGTGCCTTTAACATTAGAAAATAACACTAGAGCGCATTAAAATTGAAAATGGAGAAAAGGAGAAAATATTAGGGTAGGTAACGAAATGCTTGATCAAAGACGTGGCATTTAAGGATGGTCTTTTTGGAATGAGATTGAGAGATAGAGGAGTTTAAGGAGTGAACTTCAGCAGTTAGGGACAAGACAGTCAAAGAACACAGCCACCAATGGTGAAATGAAAGGAGTTACACATAATGGGAGGCACACACGTTTGAGTACGGCTGAACAGGAATGGACAAAACCATTGAGAGATCTGAACACAAGGAGAAGGCTTTTAAAATTGTGTAGGTGGGTTGACTGAAAGCCAATATCATTCAGAATGTAATGGGTGAATGGGACTTGGTGTAGGTTAGAATATGATGAAGACATTTTCCCCTTCCAAGACTCCAAAGATGTCTCAGTATATGTAACTAAATGTAATTCTGTCCTTCCTCATGTTCATGTAATTGCTGCGTTTAATCATATCAATGCCAAATAATGAGTGAGACTTATGCTTAGAGGCAGGATAAGTTGTGACACACAATTATACAGTGGCCAACCAATTAGCTGTGCAGCATTGAGGAGCCCAGCCAACTGCATGAGAAGGTTGGGCAGATTTCAAAACAGCTGCTATTACCTCATGTGGTCAAACATCTGTATGCCATATTTAAACAGCACACAGACACACATCATCATTCTGTTTAAGAGGATGAATTTGAGCTGGAAATGCTGCCAACCATCCGCTTCTCCCCCCACTTAGATTCTTGGAGCCACAACTCCTCTTATCTCTCGATCCTAGTCACCTGCTGTCACCTCATTCTAAAAGTGGATACATCTCTCATCATGGAAAAGTTACCTCACTGTTCTCTTCCAGGCCATCCGGAAATAGGAGAGGTCCTGATTTGCACCAATGAAAGCAGGAGATCATGTCTGTTTTCAGGGTGAAAGAGTACATAATGCCAGAGAGTGCTCAAAGACTGGGAGCAGTATCCCTTTCATCCTCATACTGAACTCTGAAGAGAAGACAAGGCTTGGTTTTTAACACTGTTGTGTGTTTTATATTTAGTATGTCTCTCATGAAGAGATTTTGAACCATTAACTGTTTATTCGTAATACATAATGATATACATACACAGGGTATTGTCCAAACTAGGAGCTGCCGCCATATTATCTGCTATATATATTTAGTAGGCCTCATTAAGAGGTTCTGCGGCTTGTGACGTTGAACATTAACTGTTTATTGATTACACAGAACTATATGCATATATAGAGGGTACAGTCCAAGACACCTTGATCCCGGTGTTCGTTTTCCTCCAGATTTAGGGGAGTACCATCGTGCACTGAAAGAGGAAAGAGGAACTAAAGCAATCCATCTCATGGGTGTCCACCTCAAGATGCTACAAGAAGCTGCTCTTCCTTCCCTCTGCCAGTGACCCCAGTGCCTACAATAGTGAATGTTAAGGAGGATACACTTGATCTACGCAGGAGACTCTCAGCAGGCTAGGGACTTCTAGGCTCCAACACATGAGAGAACAGCTGCCAGGATCATCTCAGGCAATGGAGTACAGCACTGAGCATGCTGCCTCCAATATAGTTGGGGATGTTGGGGTTGCATCAAGAGGTAGTGGATTTGTAAGTAAAAAATTTTGCAAAGATACAAAGGTGACATGGATGCCCAATTATTGTCTGAACTTGTATGTTTTTGTATAAATATATCATTTTGAGCATTTTGTTAAAAGATTACGTTGGGCTCTTGTAAAGGCTGACACTTAATTCAATAGTCACATATCTGAGCTTCTTGACACATGGTGACTTCATGTTTGTCTAACTTTATTAGGTCAGGGAATTGGCACCTCGCTAGCAAAACTAATATATGTTGCTCAGCACATTATCACCCCTCAGAAGCTGATGTCTCAACAGTATATGAAGCTGAGGCATCCCATATTTACTAGGTGAATGCAGAAAGTTTTTGAGGCCATGCCAGGATTGGAGCGTTCCTGCATCATGTGTGACCTCCTTCCAAATCGCAAGTGCGCATGTCTCAAATGTGACCATGTAGATGGACTTGATCATGCAAAGCCCTGCAGTCTTCTCCCTTCCAGGTAACAGAGCTGTGGACCTCTAGGTTTGTCTAGGAGTTTACCAATCTGGCGGCACTTCCACAGCATCACTCCTTCAGACAGAAATCAAGAGATCTCGTAGAGGTCTCACTCTGCTGAAATCGGGATTAAATAAGGATTGACTGATTGTGCCACACCATTGTCCTAATACCTGAAGCTACAGTAGCACCATGAATCACCCCATGGTCTTCAGCTCTGTCCCCTTCTGACTCCTTCATCTCCAGCTGGAATTTCCTCACGTTTTTGTTGCACAGAAATTGGGTAGGGTGCAGCTGACTACAAAGTTCTAGATGTGCTCTGCAGTGCCCCAATTGAGCTGTCCAGCCAATTAAACCCCTTCTTCAGCAGTCCCTAGTGTTGCTCTTGTTGAGGTGGAGGCAATACTGAATTTCTCCTCTGTTTTGTGGGCCCTGCACCGGTGCATCATGTCTGCACAGGTCTTCTGAGGATATTTTCACCCATCCTTAAAGCTACTCAAGAGTGACTGCGAATGTTCAAATCCTCAGAGCATCTTGAGAGGCAAGCACACAGTTGCAGCATTCATTTTTTTGATGGTCACAAACCAGCTGCACACTGATGGAATGAAACCCCTTTTTAGTTTACGAAAGCTGATAGATGTGCCCAGGACGTCTTACTGCCATATGCAGACTGGGGAAATCCAGGTATGGAGCTGAATCCAACAGCTATGGAGCTGAATGCAGGAGCTCTCAGAATCTGTGTGAATCTCACAAAATCATCAGCCTTATTGGACATAGCATTGGTGAACTTCCTGTGTGAGGCTGACTTCTTCACATAACTCTGGGATGACCTGCTGGCTTAAAATCTAAGGCCATGGTGAATATTAAGGCTGTTTGTTGTAGAGTTTTAGAGGTTTACAGCATGGAAACAGGCCTTTTGGCCCAATTTGTCCATGCCGCCCAGTTTTTTTACCGCTAAGCTAATCCCAATTGCTGTTGCAACCCATCTTACCCATGTAACTGTCTAAATGCTTTTTTAAAGATAATATTGTAGCCGCCACTACTACTGCCTCCAGCAGCTTGTTCCAGACAGTCATCACACTGTGAATGAAAAAATTGCCCCTTTCTGGACCCTTTCAAATCTCTCTCCTGTATTGGCAAAGGATTGCTTTCTATTCCCCATGACTGAATATATTCCTGTAGGAACTTAACAGGTCAGTTACTGACCGTCATAACATCCTCAGTTTTCTTTAACATTCGCAGACATTTACTCAGCATGCAGTATATTTGATTGTGCATCATTGCTCAGTATCGCACTGGCTCCTGTTTGCCAACATCCTGAGCCTTCTGCTGCAACCCCTTGCTGTCCGTCTGCCCATTGCTATGTCTGGTCCTAGGCCAGCCTCAGCTATTTCACCTCCGTCTCCACCACAACATCAAAAAACGCTGGGCACATGTAACCCATCCTGTCAGCCTGAAGTGACCTGCTGATAGAAGGCCAGTGAAGATTTGGTCAACACCATGGAACTGATTCTCCTTCTTGACTTGAGGACTGTGAATCAATGGGGAGTCCACTGATGTGCATTAACCACACAATGATCTCCACCAATCTCAATATAACCTGGTCTCCAACTACCACACCTTACTGCCACAATCTATGGAAACAGACCCCTTGTTAATTGATTCCATTAATGAGCATTGGAACTCAGGCAAAAATTCACAATGAAGCCATCTAACAATTTTATCAATGGAAACAGATGACTGGATATGGTTCATTATGAATGCTTGGCTGAGTTCCAAAACTCACTAATGGAATCAACTCAGCTGTTTAAATACCTTGAGAAGGAGGGTTAGCTTTATTTGATTCTTTTATGAGATTGTATTTTTTTCCTTTGAATGTGGTGCTTTTAGCCAGTATTTTGTTACCTTGTTCAGACGAAGCTCATAAAATCCCAAGGCCAACGGAGAATTCCATTCTGCGAGCTGCAGCTGGGGGTCGGAAGTAAAATTCCAGCCTTAATGTCTGTACATTCATTTGGACAAATCAAGCATTGATATGGGGTAAAACTTATTTTGTCGATGCTATGAATTGTTGGGTATGATTGATACTTTCATAAGATTGTACGAGCAACAGTTTCTTTTTCAAAGTTTTTTTAAACTTTCTTTTTCTACGAGCACTTCAAACACTTGCCATTGTGATACTATATGGCTTACTGGTTATGCACAGAGTGTATATTGAAGAATGAGAGGTCATCAATTTCAGGTAATTGGCAGAAGTAAACAACACATGTGGAACAACATTTTTATACACTGAATGAATGTGAGCTGGAACGCAATGCCTCAGAGTGTGGTTGAGGCAGGTTCAACAATGGATTACAAAGGGGGACTGGATAAATACCTGAAGTGAAATAATTTGCTGGGCTCCAAAGAAAAGGCATCGTAGTAGGACTAACTGAGTTGACCTCAGAAAGCTAGCATTGAACTAAGGGACAGAATTGCCCCCTGTACGATATGTATTTTACGGCACGGTGATTTTTGTATGTGCACCTGAACAAACAGGCAGTCTTTTAGTAACCAAAAGTTAGTGCCTATGACAACACATCACACCTTCAGTACTTCATGAAAGTGTCACCCTAGATTGTGCTCAAGAAATGGAGTGAATTGTGGAGTTGACTTAGGGACCAATGTAGCATGCACCAAGTCAAGCTGACTCTAATATTGAAAAACTGGGTGCTTTGCCTGTCCAGAGTTAATTTTCCCAGCTGTGATAAAATCATAAAATCCAGAAATCATATAGCAATATAAATTATTTTGACTTGCAAAGAAACACATATATCTACTTGGGATGTAATGTCCTTAGCCAGTGAATGTCGGAAAATTGCAGGTGGTGTGATCGCAGGTTGGGTACTCGCAACTTGTTGACATTTGCTAGCAGCATGGGAGAACTTTCCAGCTGTGTAGGATCTCCAAAAAATGTGCTCTGTGCACTTTTCTCCACAATGGTTAGGCAGGTTCTAAAGCAGAGATGCTCTAAATCAGGTTTCAAACAGGAGTAATAATGAACCAGCACCATGAGTTCACCCAGGTTTTTCTTTCTCATTCTGGTATGGGCCTTTCCTTTAAGCATTCTCCATTTCTCATTGGACAGAGATTAAATTGCTGCCCATTTCCAATGACTGGTTTCCGTACTAAAGGCAAGTACCTCACAAGATGGTATTGCCTCAACTTGGAAAGGAGATTGAGCGACTTTAATCAGGATTGAATGGATTTCTATTACACACACCCAGTATATGTCATGGATTGGTTGCCAGATAAAGAAGTTGTCTGATTTCAAAATTGCATTGGTTGTTTCTATGATGGACAAATATAACAATGAATTATGCCTGGGTAATACGCTGAGAACCTGTTCAAATCAAAACAGTAGTAAGTAGGCATGAAAGATTATTATTTGTTGAAATTTTTTTCTGGAAACTTCCATTTAAAATTACTTTCTCTGACATTCAATTGGAGAATCATTAAAAAGAACACTTTTTCAGGGGTTCACAAAGAATTGTTTTCTACATTGGAAGTTCTTCTCACAATGTATGCCACATTTATACTATTCAAATACCTTAGTTGATTTCCTTTACACAAATGCACTTCAACATATTTCTCATCTATCCCTCTTTTACTTTACACAGACCTTTGCTGTTGTTTCTGCATAAATATGTTAGAAGGAATCCCATGTATCTACCCCATGCCTTTCCCTGGTCAGGTTGACCAATAACAGGATTTTTGATTGAATGCTTGAGGTGCTTTGGTTTATCATCTGTCTAATTGCTGTCTCAGTAACTCATGGTCACTTGATCATTTGTTCTTTCTTTTTACCTAATATAGGCTTTTAATCCGTAATTATTATTATTATGCATCTGTTTATTTAATCCCCCTGTCTATTTTTTTCTTTGTTAGTCCTTTCCCCTTGCAGCAATCTACTTGTTTTGGTCATTTGCAATTACTCCTACAAATCCCAATTCCCTGGATATGTAGCATGATATTTTCCTCATTATTGCACAATTTGCTCAGAGGGTCTATTTGTAGTGCAATTGCTAGACCCAGTCTACCAATAATTTGTCTGACCTTCCTTTAAGTTTGATATATGGTTTGCCTCTTCGGTGTTATTGTTACTTCTGTGCACTGTTTTTTTAACTATGTTTTTTTATTGTTTTGCGCATAATCAAAAATTAACTTAAAAGATGGATAAATAAATAAACACAATTTTATCAGCCCTTTTGCCAACTGGATGCAATTCAAAAGGTTATTCAAAGTCATTGTGCTTTCAGAGGTTGTTCAAAAAGGTAAGACAAAATCAAAAGACAGTGCCCAAAATGGCCAAAAATACCGAATTCAGTTCTGTACCTAGTACCTGCTTATACCACCCTGTTGACTCTTCACCTATGCTGAACACAAGGATTGCAACATTGGCTTTGAGCTGAACATCAAACTCTATGGGTGGGATTTTACAGTCTCACTCAAGCGAGAACGGAAATTCTGACCCAAGGTCAATGGACATTTCTGTTGTTTGCTCCTTGCTCATTCCGATTCCATGGTAGGTGGAGTAGTAGGGTTCCCAGATATATATTTAAGGAGTTGAAAAGAATGGGAAGTTCAGAAAAATGCTTTTTAGTTCAAGTCTGCATTTGTACTTGCATTTAATTGACATAAAGTCCTTCATGTGAGACTCAGACCTGTTGAAATGAATGGATTTTGGTAAAACATTTGGTAAAAAAAAATTGTATTTATGTACAGCATTATTGCATTGTCAAAACACTTCAACATGCTTCTCAATGATTTACTTTTTTGGAACATTGTTATTGTTGCGGTGTAAACAAATGTGACAGCTGATTCTGTGTCTGTAAACTCTCATAAACAGCAATGCAATTCAGTGACCAAATACTTGCGCATGGGTTTCCTCTGAGTGCTCCCACAATCCAAAAGATGTGCCATTTAGGTGCATTAACCATGGCATATTCTCCCTCAGTGTACCCGAACAGGTGCCAGGGTGTGGCAACTGGGGGATTTTCACAGTAACTTCATTGCAGTGTTAATTTGAGTCTACCTGTGACACTAATAAATAAACTTAAACTTATGGTGAAAAAGGGCCAAGATTTGAGAAAACTAGTAATGAGGTGATGTATCAACGTCTACAGCAAACAAGATAAAAGCTATGGCTACTGGTGTCTTTTTTATTTCATTGGAATGCAGTATTCTTGTGGACTTTGGAAGTCTGGGCAGAATCTGATAAACTACTTTTAATCCATTATGTTATTAAGGTGATATGTTGGCTCTCGTGGATGAATAGGTGGAAGGAGAGATTCTGTTTCCAGGAGCACAATGATTTAAATTCTCTTCTACCGCTATAAGTTTGTTTAAAGTCTGGTGAAGCAGTTTGAACTTAATGGAGTGGTAAGCTACATTTTAAAGACAAATTGTCAGACAGAAGGACAGGATATACAACAACAATAAGACTCCCACTTATAATGGTGTGAGGGGAAGGGAATTATCAAGTTCAACAAGTAGCAGCTAAAAAAATGTTTTGTTTGGTCACCTCATTTATCATCTTAAAAGTAGCAGTGTTTTAAAAATAAATGATTTTCTAAAAAACCTTCCTGGTGAAATAACAGGCACATCATCAGAAATTAATGACAGACTTTTTTTTTATTTTTTTAAAAGCAAAATTTAAATCACGAGGCCATTTTTCTCTACTGTTCAGACTGCATTGGAGGAGATTTTTCTTGTCTGACAGACCTCTTTATTCCACATAAATTGTAGAACAATCTCATTCTAAAACTGTTCTTTAAAGAATTAAACAATCAAACATAAATTACCAGGCAAACACTGTATCTGCAAATGCTTGGGACTGACAGCCTAATCAACCACTTAAAACTGATGTACTACTGACATAAAACCAATTAGATTAATGAAAATCGCGATTCTTTTTTACTCTGACAAATATACTCCACCAGCTAATGACTTACTTTATAGTTCAGAATTTTTGTTCACAACATGCATGAGAAGCACAATGACCGAGGAATGATTAAGTAATTTTCTTCTACTTCCTAGTAAAGGGAGAATGAATTTGGATTTAAATGGCACATTTTCTACTCTCAGGGTTTTTCAAAGTGCTACATGACCAAGTAATTGCTTTTGAAACTTAGTCACCATTCTTTTGCAGCCATATACATACACATAACAAGATCATATAAAAACCACTGGGATAAATGATCAATTAATTGCCTTTTACTAATAATCCATGCTGATGATTGAAAGGCAAGTATTGACCTGGGCTCCAAGGAAAAGCTCTACATTTTTCCAAAGAAATTGGTCCATGACCTCTTACAATAACATGGACAAACTGATGGATCCACATTTCAGTCTTGCATTTGAATGGTGACATCTTTCCAACTTTTCACTCCTAAGGTATTGCACTGACGTGTTCACCCAGATTGTGTGTTCAAGTCCCGTAATGGGACATGAACCCAGAATTTCTAGTTCAGAGTATCATGAAAACAAAATATATTAGAACAGGTAGTCATTTGACACTTGGTGAGAGGCAATTTGTAGTTAGACTGCTGGCTCTGTGTCGCCCTCTGGTAGAGCTCTGCTTAGTGACATCTGAATTTGGGTTACACTTCATGTTCACAATTAGCAAGTTGCTCTGTCAACTCTCTAACATCAGAATGTTTTATAAGTCCCCTACCTGATCACTGTACAGACTTCAAGCTTCTCTGCAATTTTTGCTTTGCATCAACTATTAACGTGATTCAAAACTACCTTGCAACGGCATCCTCATTGCTTTGCCCAAGTGTTAATCGCTAATTGCTAATATCTATTCACGCCTCAGTACTATTATATCTCTATTATAAGGAAGCAATGAGGTGGGTGAATGGCTGGGGATGCTGACCATTTCATTGGAACCAGTGAGAAATTATTCTGCAAATGTTGGATGACAGGACAAACATGGCAAAGTAGCATCAAAATCTTTGCAAGGTTTGGCCATCAAAGTAATGTAAGACAAGGAAATATTAAAACAGGAGCTAATGGTGTATAATACTGAATTCATTATGTAATTTAGGCATACTAAATGGCAGAGCATTCTTGAAGGGCCAAATGGCCTATTCCTGCTCCTATTTTCTCTCTGAAAGCACCATGGAACCAATTTGAATAGCTCCAAAAATTAAGTGAAATAATCAGCATCCAGAAAAGTGTAGCGGGAAGAATATCTTATCTATTGGCTATTTTCACAGACTTGTTCGTTTAGAAATCCACTCATAATTCCATTATCAATAGTGGCCAGAGGAAATCCTCCCTTTACATTGCACATTTTTATCAGCCTATATTTCCATCATTGTACTGTAGTTCCAGCTTTTTAAAAACATTCACTTTCAGGTAAAGGGCTCGACTTAAAACAGCTCTTCTTGCCAAATTAATACAATTATGCCTCACTGTGCACAAACATGCCAACAAAACATTCACTTGCCCTGGTTTTAAGAGGCCAATAAATTTAGACATAATTGTTTTTCATTTACATTTAATTAAAGACAATCAGATTAAAGCACTAATAGTTTTGAATGACACAGATATGCTAATATTGATAATGTAAATAATTTCACAATTTGAACAGCTTACGTCTTGTGAGTGATCTTCCTAGATAACTATAACCAAGAGGGATGTCATTATTAATATAGGAACTCACCTGGCTTACACTTATCTGGATAAGCACTTAGCAGTGTTATTACTGGTGACATTTCTACACCAGGGCTTTGTACGCTTTTATTTTCAGTGAAGTGTAAAAGGAGTGGGTGAAATTTGCAAACAATACCCACTGACAACTTCAAAAGAAAACCCTGATGGCTCAATTACAAACCTCCAGGGTAAATTTCAACTTTTCACTAAGGACTGAGACTGGTATTGCAATTCGGGTGCTCTTTCTAGTAACAGTCCAATTCTGCTTTCAATGGAAAAACAGCCACACTACCCGCAACACTGATTTCACGCACCAGAGGCAAGTTGAAGATGACCTTTTTGTCCTTCTGTATTTGGATTCTGTACAGAAATAGCAATTTGTTCCATATAATACTAGGCTAAAGTACTTGTGGCTACAGGTCTGTTACTGATGGTCGAGGTAGCACAGAGGGCAATTTGAGATGACTAATGAACTGAATTACATAAGAAGCCTATTGTACTCCATTAAAATCTATTGGTTAGAGTGTAATACCGTCATCTACCCCACCCCCACCTATTAGTGCACTGAACCAATACAATAAATAAGCCTAATGACAACACTGAAGCATGTTTGGACTTACTGCTTCCTAAGAGAAACAGGCTATGGAGCGTTCCCTGATCACTTTATTTCATTCAGTTATTTTAAATGTTGGGTTCGTGCCAAAGTAATAATCTATCAATAGTAACAATTTCAGAACATAGCTCTGAAAATGCACCACTTCACATTGTGGTTTGTTTATTTGTGTCTGGACCCCAGAGTGTTCATTAGTTGTTGTATGTTAACTACTGAACCTTCTTGTGATTGGTTACATCTGCACGGATACTTTAAAGCTTTTGTTAAGCTGCACCGTCTGGGTCTTTGACTTATGAACAAAAATCAATGGTCTTCGAGCCAAGTCAAGATGATTTGTGTCAAGTTTTATCACAGAGCTTCACCAGATGAGATATTCTGTTCACAGATGCCCACATTCACAAGCTGGAGACAAGTACTGCTTTTAGCACGCTGGCACATTTTACTGAGAAGTCCTTTCCACTAAAATAAAAATCACACCATATAAGCCCAAGAAACTAGGCAATATTAAGCCACAATTTAACCCTCTAAACATCATTTTTCTGTTCGAGACCCAAAATCCTTTGTATAATTGTTTTGCCAATTTTCCTGCAAATTAAACCATCCCAGAGCTTTTAATAATGAGGAGCCAGCCACACTCTTTCCCAATGCCTCACTGAATAAATACATCTCGTAGTATAAAAGAAAATTATAGAAAGCAGAATGGCCCCAGATTTTATACCCAGAACATGTGATAATTTATTTTTGGCAAGTGATTTGAGGCACAAGTGATCTCCGCGCTTCTTGACAGGGTTGTGAGGACTGGTCAATAAAAGTAGTCTGTTTCACTTGCTATATTGTTACTGCATTCGGGATCTGCTGCAATTTTTGGGTTATGCCATTTTTTCTCTTATCCTCCCTATGAACTGAAATGTAGTGTTATATACACAACAGCTGATAAGTTACAACTGTTCAGGGTTTAAAAATGCCCCAGTTGTAATATCCTCCCTGGAAACCTTACAAGTGTACCCACATCTTCACAATAACCGAATAATAATGTTAGATTATATAATTTGGACTTCAGTCTATGAATCATGGTTTTTAATGAAGTAAAAAAAAAGCTGCAGAAATTGGAATAGCAAAATTCATTAATTACCTCAGATAAACACTCACCACTTCCGGTTATAAAACAAAGGAAATATGCAATGCCTTGCAAACATCAATGAACTTGGACTAGCATCCCAGAATAGGACAAAAATATCCAAAATTAAGCCACCTCACACAGCTTTCACATGTTCATTTCTTCTTACATGGAACTGGAAGAACGCGCAAACCAAAATTCCCTTTGGGAAATTTTTCTGGCCTCCTTGGTGTCACAGTAACAAATAGTGATTGACAGACATTGAACACAGAAGGTTTCCCAGATCATATTCAGCATTTGCAGTTTTTCCTTGCTATGTTACACAACTTTTATTTGTATAGCAGCTTCAACAGTAAAATGTTACATAGCTGTTACCAAATAAAACTTATTGCATAAGGAGACATTAGGCCAAATGAGGGTGAGAAGTAGATTCTATAGTAAAGAGAAAAGGCAGGGAGGCAGAATTGTTTAAGGAAGAAATTTCAGGGTTTTGAGATGCTTGGCAGTTGAAGCTATGGACACCAATGCTGAAGCAACTAAAATTGGGAACACACAAGAAGCCAGGATTGAAGGGGCACAGGCATCTTATTGGGCTGTAGGGTTGGAGGAGATTACAGAGCTAGAGGGTAAAGCTATGGATGAGTTTGGAAGCAAAAGTGGGAATTTTTAAATCAATGGCCCTGATTTTACCAGCACGCCCGCCTTAAAATCAGGGTGGGAGAGATTTGCAGAACAGCATTCTCCATTGGCTTCAGGCATGACTTTACGAGCCTTGGGCGGGCGTGCCAGTAAAATTCCGGCCAATAAGTTCTTTAATTGCAACCCAACATATGCCTCTGAGCAATGGGAAGATGCATAAATCTATTCACGCCTGGTTCCAAACACCTTTTAACTGATTAGTTTTAAGACAAAATAAGCAATCTGTCCCCGGGACATTTTTTTACTGGGATATTTTCTGTATAAAACTGTTGCAATTTCAAGATGTCAGCTAAAATGCCTGTTTTTTTCAATTTTTGTTGGAAGTGCTTAAAAATTGGTAAGGGCGACATTTGTGAGTTACCAGAGACATCTCGAGAGTTGTTTGATCGCCTTGGGAGAATTACCAGTAAAAGGCTTTGTGACATTCTTCCAAAATTGGATCTCAGAATTTTTCAGCTCGACGAAGACAGCACATGATCTGGTGGGCATGAGAAACAAAACTTATCTTTTGCAGTCCTCAGTTTTACAAGTTTATAGGATTATGCTTTCACTTCTGTACCTCATACATTAAAACTACCACAAAACCTCACTGTCTACAGTCTAGACTCAGTCTTACAACAGAGAACTGCTGGCAAGTGTGCAAGTATGTCCTTTATTCCATTTCTTGAGCAGAGTGTGAAAAAATAAAATTCTGGGAAGGAAAACATAAATGGCAAAGAAAGTGACAGATTTAATTAATTTTCTGGCTATCATTACAGCCTCACTGAATAACTTCATATTTTTTAAAAGTCAGTAAGTGTGGTATTTTTGTGTTTTCGCACTGCTGTTGCCGCCAAACTCAAACGTGACACTCTCCTAAAATGAATCTCATCTCCTACGTTCCATCAACTCCAGTTTACCATAAACTGCTGCTGCGCACATACTGTCTTCTACCAAGCTATGCACACACATTGTTGATGTACGTAATAGGCTAAGAAATATTGCAGAGTAACTCACCTCCTGACTCCTCCCAAAGCCTATCCACCATCTACAAGGCACAAGTCACAAGTGTGATGGAATACTCCCCATTGCTTCGATGGGTGCAGCTCAAACAACACTCAAGAAGCTTGACACCATCCAGGACAAAGTAGCCTGCTTGATTGGCACCACATCTACAAACATCCATTCCTTCGAGCACCAACGCTCAATAGCACAGTGCTATCTATAAGATGCACTGCAGCAATTCACCAAAGATCCTTAGACAACATCTTCCAAACCCACGACTACTTCCATCTAGAAGGATGGGAACACTACCACCTGCAAGTTCCCTTCCAAACTACTACCATCCTGACTTACAAATATATCGCCATTCCTTCACAGTTGCTGAGTCAAGATCCTGGAATTCCCTCCCTAACAGCATTGTGGGTCAATCTGCAGCACATGGACTGCAGGAATTCAAGAAGGCAGCTCACCACCACCTTTTCAAGGGCCAGCAAGTGACGTGCATGTCCCATAAATGAATGAAAAACAAAACTCTTGCAATCTAATGCATTAAAACTCAATAAAAGTCCTTGGGTGGAATCTTCTTGTCCCACTCCCAATGGGAATTGTAGTGGGTGGAACATGGACCATGCAAAGGTTTGTTGGATGAGATTTTCCACTCTTGAGGTGAGCGCAGCTGAAAACTCCTGCTCCATGTCTATAAATCTCACCTTGGTCTCATCCTACTCTCTGTCTGCAATCGCTTTCCAGCCTTTATTTATCCCAGCTTTCATCTCTTCTGTCTCAGACATATTCTAGGCATCTCTTGGGCAGATCAAAGTCACCAATTTAGAGGTCTTGTAGCATGCTAATTCCATCAGTGTACACTCATCGCTAAGGCAATGACGTCTGCATTGGATCATCCCAAGGTTCATCAAATGGGTGTTGGCCTTATAGCCATAGAGCTTCTGGATGGTGAACTAACCACCGGGTCACAATCTCCTGTGTGTCCATACCTCTGCTACAAGGATATTGACACAGACTACTGGGAGACATTTGGAGATGGCATGCCCTCTGTTTGGAAGAGGCAAGTAGAAAGAAAGCGAGCTTAGAGAGGAAAAAAGTCAGTGAATCATGCGTTGTCTCAGCCCAGTGTCATCCTCTGCAGCAAATGGGACAGAAATTTCTATGCCAGAGTAGAGATGTTGTGACACACCAGGTAACAGAACTGACCAACACAGTGCGCAGCATTATGGGACAGAAAGCTGCCACATGGTTTTTCAGTAGACCTTCACCTTCATACATTGGGAAAATTCTTTATGTTAAGCAGGCTATTGAAATGTCACTTATTGTTTTAAGTGCAATGTGATGTCACTGAGAAATGTGTTTTGTGCTATACAAGCCATTCTTTTTCCTCGTTTCAGATATCACTCTTAACTGCTCTTTTTTTTGCTAGCCTCACAATATAATTTTAAATTGCCTTCCTAATGCTTATTTTACACAAATGGTGTCAGGACCTCAACTTAAAGAGCTATTTCACCACCAGCACCACTCTCAAGAAAAAAAAAATCAGTTAGAAAGGTTTCACATTAACTTCAAGATCCTTTTATTTATAAAAAGATAGAAATAGACACTGTATGCTAGAAATTACTCTTGCCAATAAAAGTAGATGAATGCTTGACACATTTGTATGCCATTTCTTCATTTTAATGGAGGCATCTAACCCCTTCTAAATAAACAGACTAATGCCCCCGTTAAAATAATGGACAGAAGAACAGGCATTAAATATCATCCTTTATCATCAACAGTATTTGCAAGCTTTAAAAATACAAAAGGATGCAAGAATGTGTGATTCTGTAAGACTGGTTTTGCAAGAGAGTGCCTCATGTGATAACCAAGCTATCCTTCATGCAAAAAAAAATCAAAGCAGAGAGAACTGATGAGGCAGTACCGCTGTAAATCGCAAAGTGCAAAGCAAACTGCAAGTCCTGCATAGGAACTTCCTCCTTTTCCAAAACTTTGTAGAGATTAAGATGCTATTAAAAGGGCATAGGCAGGCTCACAGAATGAGCTGCAAACTAATAGAAAGGCTTCCTTCTTAAAAGCTGTGACTCCCAGAGTTGCTTAGAAAAGGTAAATCTGAGCACTGTCTTTTCCATCTGATGGAAACACAAGCAATCTGACATTTGGATGAAGTGACTCAAGCATGCAATAGATTTATACATGAAAATTAAGCCAAAGATTTCTCCTTTCTTTCAGTTTCTTTTGTGAAATTTGAAAAGGATACAGATGGAGCATCTCCATCTCAAACTCTCAAGGTCAGCCACACATTCTCTCTGATAGACTTCAGCCATTGGTTAAAGCTCCCTGTACTCTACCCTCGCGGTACAGTGGACTTCACAGCACCATTGTGGCATTTTCTTTCGCCCTAAGTCAGCTCCTGATTTTAGAAAAACACATTAAGTGCTAGTTTTATATTATATTTTAGGAATTACTAAATAAATCTTGGGAACTTTGAGTTTTTTTAATAAGCATTTCTTTAGAATGAAATAGCAAGAAAACACGCACAGTAATGATTATTTAATACAGTAAGTGGAAGTTGCAATATTTGCTGATTACGACTTAACAAAATTGGGAAAAGCTTTATTTAGTATTCAAGCTCTGCATATATCAATAACCTTTAATGGAAAAGTTACCAATGATTTACAGAACAGCTCACAAATATACAAACATGGTAATTAATCTCTATAGTGAAAACACCGTGCCATTCCACTCACCAAGTCTGCAATGCCTCACTAAAAGACTAATCAGCAACGGCTCCCTCCCCCTATCCCGTAACCCTGCAAACTTTACTGTGGCCAATCCACCTAAATTTACATATCTTTGGACCGTGGGAGGAAACTGGAGCACTCAGAGTAAATCGACACAGATAGAGAAAATGTGCAAACTCCATTCAGACAGTCACTCAAAGCCAGAATCAAACCTGGGTCTCTGGCACTGAGGTAGCAGTGCCATCATAGTGCCACCGTACTGCCCTTCATGTAAAATTATAGCTGTTGCTCCATACCTGACAGACAAAAGAAGAAAAACGAACCATATCATCAGAAACAGCTCATAGTACAAAAACAGGTTGGTTTATACAGGAAGGAACCTAAAAATTGTGCACAGAAGGCTTGCTATATTTACCTGATATGCTACATAAATAGAAACAGACCCAAAAAGTACTGAGTGTCTGTCATTAGTGAAGAGTTGTTATGCAATGGAAAATGAGAGGCGGTTTGGTTGAAATGGATAAAATTCTGAAGGGCTGGATAGACTTGATGCAGGAAGGATGTTTTCTCTTATTGGAGAAATCAAGAACCGGGGGTACAGTCTCAGGATATGGGGTAGACCATTTAAGACTGAGATGTGGTATGATATGATGGGAACAGTGGTTAGCACTGCAGCCTCACAGCACCAGAGTCCCAGGTTCAATTCTAGCCTCGGGTCACTGCCTGTGTGGAGTTTGCATGTTCTCCCCATGTGTGTGTGGGTTTCCTCCCACAGTCCAAAGATGTGCAGGGTTAGGCTGATTGGCTATGCTAAATTGACCCTAATTTCAGGGCACTAGCTAGGTAAATGCATGGGGTTATGGAGATAAGACCTGGGAATGTAATTGGTACAGACTTGATGAGCTGAATGACTCCTTTTGTACTATAGGGATTCTATGAGATGGAAAGATTTCTTCACTCAAAAGGATAGTGAACCTGTGGAATTCTCTATCACAGAAGGCCTTGTGACCAAGTCAACAAATGAATTCAAGAAAAAGATAAATAGTACTTTTTTAGATTTTAATGCCAGCAAGCAGTGCGGAGAGAAAACAGGAATGTGGCACTCAGATCAAGGATCAGCCATGATCGTATTGAACGGCAGAGCAGACTCGAAGAGCCCAATGGTCTACTCCTACTTTTGCACAAGTAACAAGGAAAGACCAGCATTGATGTCAAAGAATCCTTACAATGCAGAAAGAAGCCATTTGGCCCATTGAGCCTGCACTGACATGTCAGGGTGAGAAGGGGAAGTTGGAATATTTTTCCCCCAATTTTAAAGGCCTAAGGGTGGCACAGTGGTTAGCACTGCTGCCTCACAGTAACAGAGACCTGAGTTCAATTCTGGCTTTGGGTGACTGTGTGGAATTTGCATACTCTCCCACTTGTCTGCGTGTGTTTCCTCTGGATGGTCTGGTTTCTTACCATATACAAAAGATGTGCAGGATAGTTGCAATGGCCATGCTAAATTGTCCCTTAGTGTCCAAAGATGTATATGTTAGGCTTAGTCATGTAAATGGGCAGAGTTATAGGGATAGGGTGGGCATTTGGGCCTAGGTAAGGTGCTCTTTTGGAGAATTAATGCAGATTTGAAGTGCCGATCGGTTCCTTTTACACTGTAAGAATTCCATGGTTCTAAAAGTACCTGCATTCATTGCTAATAGCCACAATATGGCTTAAGCAATGCTCAGGTGTTTGCATTACGGACTGAGCAGGTATTATAAAAGAAAGCTGGTAGATCTTATCACACAAGCATAGGTTGTTAGACTGTCAGGTCAGTTAGCTGCCTAGTGCCATCATACAGCCTTGCAGACGTGATCGTAGCACCTTTGAAAGTCATAAATCAGCCATATCCTGATTCTGATATAGATCAATCAAGATTTGTTACAGGCAGTAGGGACTGTGCTTGTCAAACATTCAATCATTTGACCATTTGACCTATAACAATCTCAACTGGGGCAACTTTTAGTAGCTGAAATATCCATCGAGAAATTCACCTCACAAAGGCACAACCGCACCAACTAAACAAATATAGTCACCACAAGCAATTTAAATTAGTCACATCCATTTCTGTATTCAATGACTTATGCAAAAAGGAAATCATCAGATGTCCAAACTTCAAACAAATCCTTCCAGGAGCATTAAGGTATCTGCTTGCATAAATTTTGAGGGGAATGGAGAACCTTAGTTGATGATTTTTCTGGAGAGCCTCAACTTTCCCCTTACATATCTCCTCTTTCATGGCTTGGTTGTTGACTCTTAATACCTGCATTTCTTATCTGGAGTAATATATATTCAAAGTTTTGGGCCTCCTTTCCCTTCCAGTATAACTGTTCCATCCTCTACCTCTTCCCCAAAGATATTCACAGACAATAAGGTAGAAATCCTCACCTCACCTATTTCAGTTACATTGGTAACTCAAAACCTGGAGTCAAATCCTCAATTTTCAATCAGACTGTATCACGAAATGAGCATACAAGGTACAGACACATTTTTTTTGCCCCTCACTCTGTTGACGTTTCTTCCTTTCAGTAGCATCCCTTTTTAAAATTTGTTAACATTAAAGAAACAGATGAAACACTGACTGAGATTGCGACGAGTGTCAACTAGAGGGCAGTTTTGTGCTGCCCATTAGAAACTGCGCTCAATTATAGGTGCAATCGTGGAGGAAGTGGAGTGGGTGGTGAGCAGTGGTAGGGGTCTCAGGGCAGGCAATGGACAACATTAGGGTATGAAGGGTGAGTAAGTTATGTTTAATATTATGCTCCAATTCTGCACCAAGGTTTCATCACTTTCTGCATTAAGGCTTCTCAAACTCATTTCATCATGAAACTTTCCCTCCATTCGTCTGGTCTGGACTTACACCCTTGGAGGGAAAGGCCGCTGTCTAATCCACTGTATCATCCAATCGCATCTCGAGCATTCTCTCTGGGTTGATGGATTATAAAAAGTATTTTGCTTTCATTAACAAATATTTCATCATTAAACAATATATAATAATGAATTTAGTCAGCGAGTCTTGAGATAACTATTCTCTGCACCTACAACACTTCAGTGAGTCTTTAAATGTGGAATATGAACACTTCAGTGTTTAAAGTGTTTTAAAAACATTGAAATAATTGCTTTGTCGTTGATCACCCCAACACTGCACAACCATTTAAAAATATTAAATCTACATGGCAAGATATTACGAAGTACAATTACCGTCAATTTACAGATTAGACAATTTGCATATCCTTTCATAGCTGCGAGGACAGATGAGGTTGCACTGGGCCAATCTATTCTGTTCTTCTAGCATGAGTGTACTTGAGGCAAGCTCAATTAGAATTAGTTAAGGAAATGTAAAAAGCAAGAGTTCTCAATTAAGCTGAATATTATCGGTAAGACCTCAAAATTCAGTTTCATGAGGAAATGGAAGGATCTTGTTCATGAACAAAATGAATCTAGAAGGTGAATCTCCTTTTATTACTGTGTCAGTGTAGGGAAAGAAGCACAAAATCATGTAAAATAGATTAAAGCATTACACTTGTTATCATTTTACACAGGAACAGCGACAAGTATTCATAGTGTTGGGACATCAAGTTTAGTGGTCGTCCTGAAATGTCAGTGATGTAGTAACGCTCTGCTTTTCAACTTGAGTTGATGCGCTAAATTCACTCGTGTATAATTTTTCCCACTAATATTATGTGGAGTGGTGGGGGGCGGTGGAATAGCAGCAAATTACATAAGTTTTTTCTGTAGCTTGTGCAATTTGATACAAAACAGTAGAAACAAGAAACATTTGATTTGTTTCTGCATTATTGGACCTATTTTCCATTGAAATTATTTATTTTAAAGGTTAAAACACTGATGGATGCCACAGTTAACTCTCAAGTACACTTAAGACTGTATTCTCTCCGACAGAGACCAGTAGCTTTCATCAGAAACTTCCCCAAATTGGCAGATCTGCCTCGATATCAAAGGCCCTGTCACGTGCAATTTTCACTCTGGGGAGGCTGGGCTGCGATTGAGATGGGCTTGCCACCTCCAGGGGCAGTTCAGACAGAGACAGCAGGTGCTGAGGTCGACTAGTTAGAAGGCTCACCTTGGTTCTCCGGTAATTTGACCTACTTTTATAAAAAGGCTGTTTGGCCCAGTTTTATAAGTAATTTGGCCCTATAGCCCTCATAATATTTTAGTGTTCATTTCTAGTACTTCATTTTGGGAAGTGACGTTCATAATCGTTTTATTTGTCCTACTTGATTTGATATGAATTTGTCTGATGAAAAACTCTGAATGTGATTTTCATAACAGCAAGATGAATCGCAATCAATATATAAGTTAGCTTTAGGTCCTTAAGGTAGTCGTTTGTCCAAAAGGATCGTGGACAATTGCCAGTATGGCAATATCATAGAACAGTCAAACAATGGCCACAATGATGTCCAGTACAGCAGAACGCAACAATCTCCTCAATAAGTATTTCTGAAGATATTGAAGAAAGAAAGCAAAATGCACAAAGGCTGCCAAGTTTAACCTCTTCAAAAGCATTACTGAAAACATCAAAGGGAATTTGTCATTTACCAGCATTTTGGGTGAAAACTGGGGTTTCTATCTGCAGGTCATCAATTCCCAATAGAAATATTATTTCCAACAAAGTGGGTCACTAAAGTGGAGCTTTTAGCCTACTGCAAAATTTGGTACATAACCAAAATAAACTGACACCATTTTTCCTGAGAGAAGTCGATAACTTCACTGGAAATTTCTCTGTCTTAGTAATTGCAGACATACAGAGCAATTCCACGACAAGACCATCCTAATCATCAGGCACTGCATACCCAGCATTTCCAAAAGAATTTCAATTCCCATTCCCGCAGCCTTTTACAACGGATATGATAAATGACACATGTCATTCTGTCAAAGGCAAACAGCACAGATGGGAGGGTCTATGATAAATGACTCCGGCAAACAGGAAATCAACTTTTTGGCAAAGAGAGCTGATCAGGACACTGTCAGGTCTGGGTCTCAGAGCCTGACTAATGATAACTACTGTTCTCTGTTCAAAAAGGAAGTCAGATAGTGAAAATTCTCAAAATGTCTCACAGGATAGCAATTGTTAGACAGCTTCAACATTGAAGAAATGGTGGGTGTAATTTTTCCAAAATGAAACTAAATGTCATAACGGTGAGAGTAATGGTGAGCGGTTAGCACTGCTACCTCACAGCACCATGGACCTGGGTTCGATTCTAGCTTTAGGTGAAATCTGTGTGGACTTGCACGTTCTTGCCATATCTGCATGGGTTTCCTCTAGGTGCTCTGGTTTCGTTTCACAGTCTAAATATGTGCAGTTAGGTGGATTTACCATGTTAAATTGTTCCTTAAAAATCCCAAGGTGTGTAGATTAGGGAGATTAGTGGGATACATATGTGGAGTTAATACGTGGGGTTACAGAGATAGGGCTTGGGTATGATATTCCATCAGAGAGACAGTGCTGACTCGAGGAATGGTCTCTTTCTGCACATTAGTGATTCTGTGATTCTATAATACCAGAGTGAGCCACATTGCTCCGTCCAGCACCCTTCAGGCTGCAATTGTCCCATAACTCAGTCACTTTTTGGGACAGCAGTGAGTTGCACACTGGTACTGGGGCACAGTATCTATAAACCCCACTAAGTTTGGCTGCAGAGCATCAGGTATCGTTTTTCACGGATGCCCCGATCTTATAGTGCACTAGGAGACCCTCTTCCATACTCCCATGAACATTGGGACATCTTTCATTGACAATATGTTTCCCCTGTCCCTCCCTGACAGAGTAGTCAGCATTGGGGCCTGCCCTATGGGTCCCCATCTGTAACTCCCTATCATGATCTCCAATTTACCTCACTTTATGTTACACTCCTGCACAGCCACCTCCCACTTCCCTCTCCCATTGTGGCACCCCTGGTTATGGCTCCCACGATGGCCCCACATCATCAGCACTGCTCTGGTACAATGGTCGTGCTTGACTGGCATTATCCAGGTGTCAGGAGGGCACTGCCCTGCCATGTCCCTGACCGACTGGTGCTTCAATGGCCTCTGGGCCTCTTCTCTGAGCCTGGCCACTGCGTTTACTGCATGCTGGTGGAGATCAGTAGTTAATCTCACCAGTCTCACGCTGAGCCCAAGGTTCAGAAGATCCCAGGAGCTGGGAGAATACAGTGCTGAATGGACTAAGTGTATTTACATACTACTTTAAATACGCTAATTGGCCTCACACCCTTAGAATGGGACCAGTATGATTGTAAAGCATTTGGCCACAAGCCTGGAACCAATTTTTAGAACCGCACGCTACTTTCCAGGATTGGTGCAATCTGAGCCTGGCGCAGCGTACTTGGAAAACTGTCCCTGATGTCTTTATCGCTGGTCCAACTGAGACAGCACGTACAAGTCAAATGAATTAGAAATGGAAAATCTGAGGGTAAAAAAAAATTTTAATTCGACCTTGAAGTCAAAGGAATTAAGATGAGAATACAGTTAACTGAAACACGTTTCTGTGGAAAGCACAGAACTTTGGATAGCCATCCAAATTTGATCTCACTTTTGTTGTGGCAAATCAATAGGGGCCACTGAAGAGAGACGGAAGCCAAACAGATATTCTGATGCAATTTGCTGGATTGAGACCTGCCAAAGTTAAGTCTCCCAATCATCAGCCAGGTAAGTTTGGGGAGTGAGGGTAGGGTAGTGCGTAGCCCGAGTCCTGAATATGACAAGACTTCATCAGGGTGGCAGCAGCCCAGATTATTTTTGAAAATTCCAGAAGAGCATCCTTGCCAACCTGTGTTGTGCCTGTTCTGATGCATCAACTTTGAAGCTGATTATAGCCTGCATGGTACGTAATGTGACTATTTCTAACCAAACATGGCAACTTAGACCCTATTAATACCATAGGAACTCAATCTGCAAATTAAAAGATTTCTACAACCTAAATAAGAAGCTTTTGACATCTAGTGACAGACTAGTTTCATTATGGAGCCAGAAGCATCAACAGGGTTAACAGAGTGATAAAGTTAACAATCCTGTTTTGAGGTTATTACCATTCTGTTAAAGCAAGGTGAATCAAGTAAAAATGATCCCAAATCCCAGCAGCATGTCAGCTAAGTCTAGCAGCTATATGCTTCAGTGCTTTGGGACGTACATTTATATAGCATGACTGCAGTAAGTTCTCTTTCTTTTTGGATCAGCTTTTTTTCTTGCTTCACATCTATCTTTCAGGAGTTTTCCAGATATCTAATCACTTAAAGTTAGCAGGAAAATTATGTTACTGTCTCATTTCTGCTCCACCATAACTAAGCCCATGGCCCAAGGTGGGCGAAGCTCACAGAACAGATTCTCTGTTGGTGTTGAGTGGGAGCTTACGAACCTTGGGCGAGCGAGCCACTAAAATTCCAATACATGTGTGGAATACCATAAAAATATAACAGCGAATTTTATCGTCCCGAATTCCACAAGAATTAGAGCAGGCGAGGGACAGACCATGGAGAGATCTGTTGACCTCAGGCGGGATTTTCCGCTTTCAGGGCGAGCAAGACCAGAAAATCCCACCCAACAAGTCCTGTAATTTATTGTGCTTCATCCATGCTAACAAGGCTTAAGTCACAATTTGCTATCAATTTTATTTATGTTGCCATTAAGATGACTTTACAGTGCACTGTGCACAATGGACACAATTTAGTGTTGAGACGATGAATTGAAAATCAAATCTTCCGTAGTATACTATGATTGACAAATCATCAATTCATATGGGCATTATGTGTAAAAATGATGCGGAGATGCCGGCATTGAACTGGAGTAGCACAGCAAGAAGTCTCACAACACCAGGTAAAAGTCCAACAGGTTTATTTGGTAGCAGCAGCTTTTGGAGCACTGCCTCTTATCACCTGATGAAGGGGTAGTGCTCTGAAAGCTTGTGTTACCAAATAAACCTGCTGGACTTTAATCTGGTATTGTGTGACTTCTTAATGTGAAAAAAATCTGTGGGATTTACAATTCCAGAACTCCGTGGATCCCCTCTCCTATCCCAAGAAGAAAGAATGAAAACACAAGCCTCACAGAAAAGCAATTCAGTGTACAAGAGGACAGCTGGACATGTAAGTGATATGGTCATTACATGTTTATTGAAACACCACTGGACCATGCGGACATTTCCATCATCCTGCAATATCTACAGAATGACACATAGTAAGATTAAAAAAAGTACAGTAAGTCTCATATCAAAACATCAATTCCTTTCTCATATATTCTTGTTTTACTGATTTTACCTCATGAATCATTGTCTACTTATCTACTAAAATGTTATGTGGGATAATATTCAAGACACAGAAAAAAAATCATCAGTGATTTTCCAGATTATTGGCAATTTTGCATTTCAACCAGCACCAGACTGTCAAAGCTTTTTTCTTTCAAGCCTTCACCCCACTGTTAACACCTACATACACATTAAAGACAAATGTTGAACATGATAAAATAAATATACAGGCAAACTAAGTAGCGTCTTTTTGTGGTCGAACCTTTATACATCCTGGGTACAGTCTGCATAGTTTATAGTGGGCTGATTTAATCCCACGTGAGTTCACAAGGAATTCAGTTATGGAATTAGTGAGCATCTTGTGCAACAAGGCAGCACAGTGGTTAGTACTGCTGCCTCACAGTGTGAAGAAACCGGGTTCAATTTCTGGCTTGGGTCACTGTCTGTGTGGAATTTGCACATTCTCCCTGTGTCTATATGGATTTCCTCTGGGTGCTCTGGTTTCCTCAGTGTTGCTGCAGTTGTATTTTCATTTTCAGGAGGTCTCTTTAATATGGGTCAGTGAAGTTGGCCAATGTGCCATGCAGGTCTGCCTTGCCACCAAATATAGTGCAAAACATCCAAGTGCATAATTAATGTGATTGGGTAAGTGCCACGACATTTAGTCTCAAATTGGGAGAATTCTAGTCATTGTATATTATCTTCTTTCAACATAAAACAACTACAGGACTAGCCAGATAAGATTGCTAATCAGACTCTAACCAGACCTTATGCCAATTAAATCTTACAAAGTTTCGTAACACAAAATATCACCTGTCAATTACTGCCAATGTTTCAGAGAGATTCAAAGGACAGCACAGTGGCACAGAGCACCAGGGACATGGGGTCAATTTCCACCTTGGGTCACTGACTGTTTGCACATTCTCCCTGTGTCTGTGTGCATTTCTTCTAGGTAACCCACTTTACTCTCACACTCCAAAGATGTATGGGTTAGGTTGATTAAATATGGGAAATTGGCCCTTCATGTCAGGGGTCTAGTAAGGTAAATATATGTGATTACAGGGATAGGGCTTGAGTGGGATTGTTGTCAGTGCAGACTCAAGGGGCTGAATGGCTGTGTCCTGCACTGTAGGGATTCTATGGATTATTCTATTACATCGAATGCATACGTAACTTCAGCCAGGCATATGTTTAAGGTGCTGTTGCAAAGTTTTGCCATACTCACATCTTCCATGAGCTTTACCCATCAGCCACTGTAACACAAACATGTAATGCTGATTTGTACAGGTAGCAATGGTCCCTGCACCTTTGAGAAATAAAACAGCGATGATAAATTGGGTAGCCAAGTCACACTTTGCAGTATGAAAGGAGATGCAAGTAAAAGTCATGCTGATCAACATATCAGTCATCTGAGTGATGTGTGGGTAAGCAGTACTTTAGTTCGTATTTGAGTGCTAGCTAGGAATCAGCCATGGAACTAACAATTGACAACAGTAAGAATATGTCCAACCATTGGTAGTGTCATCAGTATCCTTCAAGCTGACTACAGTTTTCCTCAGTTTTGTCTCAGGTGACAAAACGTTCCATCACAACTGCAGCAAACTGAAGCAGTTGTTCTCAGCAGGAAAATGCCCTTACTATACATACAATACAATTACGTTTACCTAGAGACTTGACTACTCCAATGTTCTGCTGGCCAATCACCCATTTCTAACTTCCCATAAACTTGAATTTGTTCAAAGCTCTGCTGCCTGTATCTGAACTCACACGAAGTCCCACTGACTCATCACTCCTGAGCTCTTTGACCTACACTGACTCCCTAACCAGCAATGCTTATTTTAAAACTTCTCCTGGTGTTCCATCTCCCCCAACCTCCGCCAGCCCAGAACTGTCCATAAACATCGTGTTTCTCCAAATCTGGCTCCCCATCCATTCCTCACATTCTTCACCCCAGCACTGCAAGTTGTGTCTTCAGCTATCGAAGTCACAAACTCTGTTTGTCATCATGTACTTCTTCAGCCATGCAGTACAATATTTGAGGCATTTTAGAAGCAAGCTAAAATATAAAAAGTAAAAACCAGACCCAAAATCTCCATTCAGGAATGAATCAAAGAAGGCGATTCTCTGACCTCGCTGCGCCACTAGTAGATTGAGGTGGACCCGGAGAATAGCATGTGGTCCTAAAAATCCATTTTGCACTCAGCACCAATCAGTTTGCGAGTCTCCCGGCCCCTTCCTAATAGCGTGAACTGGTTCACATCCTGAAAAGGTGTGAGGCCTATTAGCATATTTAAAGTAGCATTTAAATATGCATAGCCCGTTTGAATCCCAGCGCATGGAATTCTCTGGCATTCAGGCATGGTGCAAGAACGGCAAAAATTACTGCTGGTCTCCACTACTGGAGACCTGGCGAGATGGTCATGCATGGGGTGGAGTGCTCTGAGGCCATGAAGCACCAAGCTGGTTGAAGGTATGACCAAGAAGTGCTGATCAGGCACTGCTTACCTGACAGTGAGCATATTATGCAGGGGGATGGGGAGGGACACCTGGCACACCAACGGTCACTGGCCACTGGACAGCCAGTAGTGCCATTTGGGCACGCCAGTATTCCAAAGGCAGTGCCTTTTGAGAACCTTTTGAGAACAGGTGGGGCGGGGGTGAGGGGGGGGTGCAAGGTCATGTCAGAGGACAGGCAGGGAGACCCACTGGGAAATCCCAGATGCCAGTGATCCATGTTGGAGGGGTGGCAGAACATGCCGGCAATGGGAGATGTTGGTTTCTGATGTCCGTGGGGTGAGGGAGGGGGTTTCTCAATGCATTCTGAGATCGAGGCAGCCTTGTGAATCGCCACCGAAGTGGTCAGAAGCTCAGTTTACCGGTCCATTCACGCTCTCTTTCCGAACCCACTCCCTACCCGGGTACTAGCACGAAATTCCATACTCTCCGAAATGTGTCTGAGCGTGGCACGTGCTGATTAAGACTGATGCAGATTACTGCATTATTCTCACCATTATGGCACTTAGAATTTTTATTTTGGGAGAATTCCACCCAAAATGTCCAACACTTAGAGAAAATATTTGATAAAAATTCTGCACTAAATTATTTGTCAAAACAATGCTGAAGACTATTTAAGAGTTTTTGGATATGGAGCACCCTGATCTGTTGTTCCAAATGGAGACACAAAGGAGAAAGAGAAAAACTGCAGCAGATTCAACTGAAGGCTCTTTGAAATTCTGCCGTTTAATAACTGCAATAACCTGATCTTTGTCATTGCCGCATACTGCAGCAATTCTTAGAAAATAGTCTGATCGTAGGGTCTCAGCAAGATGTTGAGAACTGCTGAATTAATGACATATCAGGATTATATAATTATTCCATTTCTCTATACTCTTGAATGTATTTCCTTCCGCCAGTGCAACATCGCTGTGGAGGTAACTCATATTTTAGGCTCTCTCACTTTCTATGACTTGTGCTTGACATGCAATGTAAGAGTCCTTCTTTAAGCAATTAGTAGTGTGACCCCCCCCCCTCCTCTGTTTAAAACCATGATGAAAGCATACTCAATAGTCACTTCCAACAAAGTTTGAATGCCTATCGGGAAGAAGAAGGATGTCCTCTGAATTGGATGGCCCTTGCAAAAGAATGATGCACAGTGGACCAACTAGTTCTACTTTTGAAGATTCTGTCATTTAAAATTTGCAGGGTATTCATTTGAATTAAACTTTGTGGACTTCATGAGGCTAAGGCATAAAATAAAAAAAGTGCAATGAATAAGCAGTTGGAAATGGGCGGGGAACCTGTTTTCTCATTTCTCTGATTTCATAGAACCAAAGAATCCTATAGCGCAGAAGGAGGCCATTTGGCCCATCAAGTCTGCATTGACCAGAATTCCACCCAGGTCATATCCCCATAACCCTACGCATTTACACCAGCTGAAACCAAGGGACAATTTAGCATGGCCACTGGACAGCCAGTACTGCCTTTGGGCACCGCCAGCATTCCAGAAGCAGTGCCAAGGGGGCTTTTTGAGAACAGGTGGGGCGGGGAGTTGGGGGGGGGGGGGGCAAGGTCATGTCAGAGGAAAGGCAGGAAGACCCACTGGGAAATCCCAGATGCCAGCAATCCGCTTAACTCCTATATCTTTGGGCTGTGATAGGGAACCAAAGCATCTAGAGGAAACTCATGCAGACATGGGGAGAATGTGCAAACTCCACACAGACAGTGACCCAAGCCGGAAATTGAACCTGGATCCTTGGCACTATGAAGCGGCAGTGCTAACCCACTATGCTACCATTCCGCTCTTCAGACACGCTTGCCTGCTTTGAGAGGGCACATTGCAGAATCTGTGATATATTTAACAGAACTGATAAAAATTATGAAATAACTACTAGGAAAAAAGAAATAAATAATAAATTTGAGAAATTGCACTTTGGCACTGCAATATAGGTAGCCATTCAAACCAAAATGGATGAAGTGGAAGTAGTAATATGGAGAGAATATCCAAATATAGTTGTGAAGATTGAAACTCATGTACAGATAAAACAGCATTGGTAGATAAATATTGCCAGATGTGACGCACTGAGGAAGGTGTAATAATCTTACCATGGCCTATCTTCTGGTATCACATTGTTTTATTTAACAAAAAGAAAAGACCATGTTTGTGGCTTACAGCAACTCAAGTCCTAAGCTCTGGACCTACAATGTAATGATACAGGTTGAGGATGCAGGTTTTAAGCTTCTGTTCCCCCAGTGGGCAAGCATTTGCTTGCTAAACAGGGAAAACTGTACTCCACAAAGACCACAGGGAAATCTATTAATGATGCCCCATATCCCATATGGCCACTATGATAGAAGGCAAGGAGGTGACTGTACTAGTTTAAGATGATATTATGTTGGGTGAAAAAAACTATACAAGTTGTAATAAGATAGATACAGAATCCATATGGATCAAGTTAAAAAATTAAAAGGCATCCATCATCCTAATTAGGTATACTAAGGGACCCATCATTCTAACTATGTATACTGCAATCCACCAATTAGTCAGGGAATAGGAGGATATATATAGCCAAATCTACTAGGCATATAGCTGGCATCTAGAACAATCCTAGGAGATTTCAACTTGCACCAGAAAAATTGGCAGGAAGAAACAGAGAAAGGAGAAAGGCAACTGTATATTTGATTGAATATACAGGAGTTCTTTCTCATTCAGTATCTAAGAAGTCAACAAGAAAATAATCAAAGCAGTATTTTTTAAATGAAAACAATAATCAGAAATAAGAGCAGAAGAGCATTTTAGTAATAGTGATCACAATATATGGTAAAGTTAGGATCGACAGCCATACAGGTGGACCAAAGTCAAACATAATAGATTGGAAAGAATAAATTGGAAGAATCAAGGGTAGAATTAAAGCATACTAGACGAAAATACAGAAAAAGTAAAAAGAAAAAAGGAAAATCTTTAAGTGGGTGATCAATAGATTTGAAAAGAAATGCATCCATTAAAAGTTCAAAACAAATAAACAGTTATGAGGACACTGTTGATGAATAAAGGACTAAAAGAATTAAATAAAAAGAATAACAAACACTCAGATAGGGGAACAGGAATAAATTGGGAGATAAGTTAAAACAATTATCCGGCAGGCAATGAGAAATTACACAATTAATACAAAAAAAGCATTTCATAAACAAAATGACAATGAATGTAACAAATGGCTCATAAAGAAATCTAAGAAATGACAAAATTCAGAGAGCAGACCAGTCAGCTTGTCGAACTAACACTGACAACAATCCCACACCGGCCTATCCCCATGACGCCACGTATTTATGTTGCTAGCTTCCCTGAAACAAAGGGACAAAGTACCATGAACGATCAACATAACCTGCACATCTCTGGACTGTGGAGGAAACCCACACAGACACGGGGAGAGTGTGGAAACTCCCAGAGTCGGTCACCCAAGACCGCAATCGAACCTGGGTCTCTGGCTGAGGCAGCAATGCTGTTCACCATGCCATCCAGTAATAAATATCTTCTTCATCCTAGTTTCTTAGTGTTGAAGATAACAAATTATAAATTTCACTGAAGAATGAGATTTAAAAGAAAAATCAATGAAATTGAAACACTAAGGATGAAAATAATTAACACATTAGTAAAATTAAACAAGGATAAAACTATAGGTCTGGATAGTATACACCCACATGTACACAAGGAAATTAGGGAGTAGAAGAGTCAGTTGAATTTATGTACAAAAGTTCCATAATAGCCAGAGAATTGGCAGACGGTGAACACTGCTCCGAAATATAAAAAGACAGACAGAACAAATCTTGGGTACTTTGGCCAGTTAGTTAAACATCAGTGTTGGAAACATACTGGAATCTCATGAAATAAGAGTGTCAAGGGACAGAAATATAATGGGCTGGAATTTGCAGGGGTAATGATGGTGAAACTATTAGTATTTGCTGCCATCATTCCACTGAAAGTGACTGCAGCTTTTGGAATCTTCACTTGTGTAGACGACCACAGAAATCCAGAATTCCATACTCCTCCAGAAAATGCCCTATTGAGGCATTCAGGCCTCCTCAATTCCAGACAGTAATCCGCCCGAGGTAATCTGTACTCTGTGCAGAGAAAATCTGGAGGCATGACTCACAGATGCCAGCAGCTGGGAATCCTGAGATTGGCAACATTGTTAAGGGGCTCCCTGATCATTGCTAAGCAACACAGGACCACCCCCTCCCCCCCTGCACTCCCCCCACCCTACCACAAACATGAAGACCATCACCCTGACCCACACATACAAGAGTAGCTCCCCTCCCCCCGCATCAGCAGCAAGAGGACCCCACCCCCAGTGGTACTCCCCAAAGGGCCCCTTGGCATTGCACTCTGGAAATCACCCAGATCTATTATTAGGCCAGTCAATATCCCATGGGCTTCTTAAAAGATTTCTCTTAAAACCTTTCAAACATTCCCAAAGGAGAGCAATGTTCAGCAGCTGTCTGTACCAGGCCAACTGTTTGGAGGTGGGGACCATGACTGGGACAAGTTACCGAAGTGGAGATACTGGTGTCGGACTGGGGTAAGTACAATAAGAAGTCTCACAACACCAGGTTGAAGTCCAACAGGTTTAGTTGGCAGCACAACCTTTTGGAGTGTCATTCCTTCTTCAGGTGAGTGAAGGAGGAGCAACCTGAAGAAGGCTGAAGAAACAAGAATACTCTGAAAGCTTGTGCTACCAAATAAATCTGTTGGACTTTGGTCTGGTGTTTGTGAGACTTCTTATTGAGCAAATTACAGAGGCAGGAAAAGTTTCTAAAGGTAAGAAAAATGGTGAGGGAGTGGGTGAGTATTATCTAGGGTAAAGGAGGGAGTGAATATTGTCTGGGATGAGGGAAGCAGGTGAATATTGACTGCGGTGAGGGAGGGGGTGAATATTGACTGATATGAGGGAATGAGTATTGTCAGGGCTGATGGAGGGGGTGAGGGAGGGGTGAGCACTGTCAGTGGTGAGGGAAGGAGTGAGCACTATCAGTGGTGAGGGAGGGAGTGAGCACTGTCAGGGATGAGGGAGGGGTGAACACTATCATGGGTGAGGGAGGGGTGAGCACTGTCAGGGGTGAAAAAGCAGCGAGCACTGTGGGGGGGTGAAGGAGGAGTAAGCACTGTCAGGGGTGAGGCAGGGAGTGAGCATGATCAGGGATGAAGGAGGTATGAACATATCGTGGGTGAGGGAGGGATGAGCACTATCGGAGTGACGGAGGGGTGAGCACTGTCAGGGGTAAGGGAGGGGTGAGCACTGTCAGGGGTGAGGGAGGGAGTGAGCACTGTCAGTGAGGGAGGAGTGAGCACTAACAGAGTGAGGGAGAGGTGAGTACTGTCGGAGTAAGGGAGAGGTCAGTAGTGCTGGAGTGAGGGAGGGGTGAACACTGTCGGGGGTGAGGGAGGGATGAACATTGTCAGAGGTGAGGGAGGGATGAGCACTGTCAGAGGTGAGGATGTGAACATTGTTAGGGTTGTAAAGGGCAGGTGACTACTTGTTGGGAATAACGGGGGGGGATTGGGATGTGACCTTTGCCAGTAATGTGGTAAGGTCTGAGCATTGTCGTAGGTGAGCTTTGTAAGGGGGTCAGGGGAATGTTGTGCCCTGCTGGGGGAGGTGACAGCTGCATTTAAAAACAGTGAACAGAAAACAGACATTAAGGGCCATCTCTTTGGTTATAAAGGTGTGACCTTGCTGGAATTACAGTCATCTTTGAATACTTGTTAGACCCAAGACTGGAAGCTACATCTAGTGTAAAATGGTAATGGGCAGTTTAAATCATAGGCTGTGGTGAACACACCCACTCCACCAGAAAATTGGTGCTTTAATGTATTTAACAGGCGTTCATTATTCTTTGCAAACAATGAAATATGAAAAAAAACTTTATTGGTTATTGAAGTGTTAAGTTGGTCAATCAGTGACTCTTTAATCAGGTACAAAAATGTGACTTGAAAGCTCATATGTACAGAATATTCCCCTTGTTGCTTCTAATCAGCAATTGCCCCGTGTTAATGTGGATCTTAGCACTCAAACACTCATCATATTGTTGTATTGATGACAGTTTATTTGGGTTCTCAGGAGAATTTACTGTACGCTGGAGAACAAAGCTGCAAAGCTGTGAGCAAATCAATCTGTGAAGGTGCACAAAGCCCCATTAACGGAAGTAACAGAATGAAAAACAGGCCCCCGGACTCAGGAACAGGCCCAGTGTCGTGGAAACAGCAATGAAAGCAATCTTCCATGAATATCTTTCTTCAGTACAGAACACTGGCCCTTTTTCTCCAAGGAGATTTATGAAGTAATTTTAAAAGGGGGAAAGCAGACATCTGTCAATAAATCGAGCACCGGCTAAAGGATTTACAAGGGAGGAAAAATTCTCATTAAGCACACATTATCAGTGCTAAAGATCATAAACAGTAGCTGGGGAGGGCACTGAGTCTTTAAACCTGTCATTTCAGGCACATTCTAGGAACAGAATGACTGAGTGAGGGAACTATAATGCAGCTGCTGCGGAGAAAGATATTATAGATGAAGAAATTGAGTGCTCAAAACAGCTTTACAACATAAAGAAAGCAAATTGCAGAATCTGAAAACTCCCATTTAACAGAATTCATGAAGCTCCATGTACTAAAGTGCCCCTTACACTGAGGAAATTCACTAGAAATCTACAGAAAATACTTGAATTTATCACAACTTCATGATATCCCACCTAGCATTTTGCATCTAATCATTTACGTTTGAAGTGTAATCATTGTTACGTAACCAAACACAGCAGCATATCTGCATGCAACAAAAATCAAATGAGATGACTGACAAGATCAAACTTTTAAAAGATGTTATTAAAGGAGAACCTGAGCCAGGACACTGGGGGAACTCACTATTTCTTTATCTTCAAATATGGCCAAGGGACCGGTAAATATATTCATCTCCACAGGGTCTCAGTTTAATGGCGTCGCAAATCACAGTAACTCCCTCTCTCACTCTCTTCAGGTACCATACCATGGGCAGCATGATAACACAGTGGTTCACACTGTGAACACACAGTGTAACACACTGCTGCTTCACAGTGCCGGGGACCCGGTTTGATTCCTGGGTTGGGTCACTGTGTGGAGTTTGCACGTTCTCCCCATGTCTGCAAGGGTTTCCTCCCACATTCTGAAAGATGTGCCGGCTAGGTGCATTGACCCGTACTGTGAAGATTAGGCGTATTTCACAATAACTTCATTGCAGTGTTAATGTAAGCCTTACTTGTGACCAATAAATAAACTTTAAACTTCTATGCCCTAAGAGTACGTTGGTGACCATGGGCCACCATATAAATCTTGCTCTGGAGGTTATGGATCCTCCTCGTGAGTGCTAAAGAGCGAGGCTCTTGAGAAAGATTGTTCTTTGTTTATCTCTATCTCTTTTACTATCAATCTTTCCCACCAGCATCGGACTTTCTAAATCATGATTTCTCATTACACACCCAAGAGCTTCCAATTGTCTCTTCCTGATCTTGATCAGCAGCTCTCTTTAGGTCTCAGATTTTGCTGGCACCTCTACATTGGTAGTGTGACTTTTCCCAAGAACAGGAACCCTGATGAAAACGTAAAATTATTCAAGTGCTGGAATGAGGCCCGCAACCAAAACATTAGCCTTGCATGCAAAACTGTTACCAAGTGGGCCAAGAGGATATACATTAAGTGAATGCCATTGCAAGAACCACTTTGTGCATAAGCAATGCATTTAAATACATTTAGAAACAGTGCTTGTATTCAGTTGGTAGCAATTGTGATAAAGCTTGAGAAAATCTTCCAATGAGGCTTAGCCAAATTAGGTTCAGCACAATTTCAGACTAGTGGAAGAGATGGTATAGGAACATTTTTACCAAAAAAAACCCTGATATTAACAGAGAATAATCATTCGTAGAGGGTGAAATTTTCCCGTCCCACCAGACATGGAATCATAGCGGGCAGGACACAGACCATGCAAAGGTGCGTTGACCTTGGATGGGATTTTCCAGCTTTGGGGCAAGCGTATCCAAAAAACTTGCTCACTGAATCCAAGTTTTCTGTGGTCAACACTGAGATTTTGTTCTGAGCGGTAACATATTAAATAGTTACAAAGATTTCTTCCATAGATTTTGTAATTTTTTTCAAACCATTAGCAAGATGGCACAAGGAATATAAAAGGCTTTTTGTCCCCACTTACTCAGATAGAAAAGCAATTGATTCTCGCTCTCTAAGACCATCTTGAAAAGCATTTATGTCCCATTTATTTTTTAAAAAATAGCTATGCAATAGTTAGTTTCAAATGCCATTTAGATTTCACAGAGGGGATTTCATGTACACAGAATAGGAAATACTTTTAAGAAGCTGTTAGTAGCCCATTGTGACTGCATAATGGGTGGCACAGTGATTAGCACTGTTGTCTCGCAGCGTCAGGGAGCCAGGTTCAACTCCGGCGTCAGGTCACTGTGTTGAGTTTGCACATTTTCCCTGTGTCTGCATGGTTTTCCTCCAGATGCACTGGTTTCCTCCCACAGTTGAAAGATGTGTAGGTTAGGGAATTGGCAGTGCTAAATTGTTCCTTCGTGTCAGGGGATTAGCAGGATAAATATGTGGGATCACAGGGATAGGGTCTGGGGGTGGGATTGTGATAAGTACAGGCTCGATGGGCCAAATGGCCTCCTTCTGCATTGTTTGGATTTTATAATCATAATGTCTGAAAACATCTGTCACTGTGTGAAACACGAGGAGGAAAGAGATGACACATGACCAAACAAAAAGTTGTTGTTGCATTAAAGAAATTAACTTTTTCAGAGATGTAGACTGAAATATTCAATATTCAAAGCAGATCGCACTGTCCACAAATTATCCTATTTAATGCCAAAGGACAGGTACAGATGCATTCTGCTGGACTTTCGGAAACTGAACAAGTTTTGACCACATACCTGTCAAACAATTGACTGTTCCAACAGCTTTCAATTTGAAAAAGAAAACACACCAAACACTTTGCACTGGATGGCAAGAAACCATAACAAGACATTAAGTATTATACAATATACTTAGTGTATTTGAGACCCTCCTTCTCAATGCAATAAAAAGTGCTCTCAAGCCCAAATGTATCAAAGTTATGCCAAGCTTAAAATGTAACCAAAACAGCCACATCTGAATTACTTCAGATTTCTAATTTAATGATATTGCCATCTGTTATGGCTGCAATGTGAAACATCAGTAACAAATGGTGAAATATTCCTTGCACAATCAACTCACATAGGGTATTTATTGATGTAATATGGCTGGCAAGATACAACTGTAATATACAAAGTTATTATGGGCTCCCTTTCTGTGTTGAATTATCACATTCTGAATTCGATGCTCAATCCACAAAGATCCACTAAAAATATCACAAAGCTTTAATATTACAGGAGGTTCAAATAAGGAAGTACGAAGACAGTCAAGTAGATTGTGTCTGCACTTGTCACACTTCACTCAGTGCATCACAAAAACCGAGAACAGGGACATTGGAAACAGTGGCAGGATATTGTTATGGACAGGAAAAGGATTAATATAATCTCAGTACCTGTCCAAAAGCAGGTGTTTTCTGGGAAAGGTATTCTGCAACATCCACCATTTTTGCACTCATTCAATAAAAGAGGGATAAGGAAAGGAAAGGTGTACAGAACAAAACCACAATAAGAATACAACTTATGGTTTTACACATATCCACAATCAAAGTGTCATAGCACATTGTTTCTGAGGGTTGTTGGCTGACTTGCAGGGTGATCCATCTTTTCATCTATGAGAGCTTTCACAATGGGAGGCGGCACGAAGAATTAAATTCGAATTGAAGGTGCAAGTTCCAATAGTTCACTGAGTAGATGAGTGCCAAGCAACTTTAAAGCTGGACGTGGGTTCATTCTGCTGCTACCTGCGAGATGGTTAATGTAGACAGAGACAGGTTGCTGCCTTGAGTCCGGTTTCATTTCTAAGGTCAAACAGTGACTTGAGAGGTCCAACAGCTTATAATTTAAAGGAATTCAGACAATTCAAATCCTGATTATATGACAGGGAAGTTTCAGATTGACTAACAAGGCGCCCGGTTGAAACCCATTTGGTGGAATTGTTATATTTTTTGGCAGTATGCAGCAAATGGAAAAATGGCTCTGAAGCTTTCAGCCATACATGTGGCATCTTCTGTTATATTGTTAAGGGCTTATAAAAAAATGATAAGAGGCAGGTTCAATCATGTCATTTTGATGCCCCCCACCACCAACCCCCACCATCCCCCTGCCTCCCAATCCTTGGAGGGAAAGACTTCAATGTTTCAAATAGGGATTCCAACATAAAGTCAGAATTCCTGTTACATCACTGTTGGGGAGGAGGGGGAGGTAATCGGAATGGGAAATTCTGATGGCATAAACCTCATTTTGGAAATCCCACCAGACCTCCCTCTCCCACCACCAATCTCACCTCCTGAAAACAGAGCGAAAAATACCCCTATTGTATTTTGGAGCAGGTAACAATGGGGCCATTAACACAACCATGATTGTTAGGGTAGGCAAGATATCTGTCTCATAGCTGGCTGGGGTAGATACCTGGCCTACTAAACCATGCTGTTGGCTTGGGTGAAGCAACGTAAGGAGCGAGCGTAACATTCCAGGAGGTGTGAAGTGTTAACTTTTGTTGCTTTCAAACTGTTCAGAAACTTCCAGGTGCCAGAATGTGACCAGGTGCAGCCATTTCATCAGCACAGTAGCCAGGAAGACATGGATGGGATTTACATATTTTCTCTTCCCATCTCCTGTCTGGGATAATATCCAAACTTCATAGCATGTTAGATTATTCATTTCTGTGCACACTAAGTAATTGTGAAATGCTAGTACATAATGTATCCTTGACTTTAGCAGTTGCGAACAAACTCTATAACTGCCAGGTTTGGTTAATGCCACTGGTCATCAACTTAGGATGAATGGTGCATCAGAAATGTAATCAGAGAATCAGACTGTAGTAAAATCATTCCATGAACAAGAATAAGAATCTGTTATATGCAGGAACTGTATATTGCACCATAGGAAGTCAGGGAGTGGCAGATATACCAATACGAGGCAACATTCAATATGTAATGCAGCATGTGCCTTCAGCTGATCAAATTCATTTCATGCTATTTCAAGATTGTACCAAGAACTACAGGTTCACAGAATAAACAGAATAGTTCTTCAGTGACAGTGAATTCCAAGCATTCTTTCATTCATGCAGAAGACCATCTCATAACTACAGGCACTCATGAGTTATGGGTCTTTCGTGTTCATGAAAGAACACCGTAATTCATTGTCACCAGTGAAAGATTGCCTGTACAAAGCTGCATTGTTTTAAAGGGGAAGAATACTCTTGAGGATAAAGCACTTTTAATCTAAATTATGCTCCTAAAGATACTGGGAGGAACAGAGTCATTTAGAACATCTTCCTGAGAAGCAATATTGTTGTTCAATCATTGCAAAAACAGAATCCTCCATATTGGATTCTCAGACTAGAAAAATCCCCAATAGATTATGCACCTAAAGGCTCTGCTGACAAGCACTGCTGCTTCACAGTGCGAAAGACCCTGGGCTCAATTCCTGACTTCGGTCACTATGCAGAGTCTACATGTTCTCCCTGCGTCTCCATGGATTTCCTTGGGGTGCTCAGTTTCCTCCCACAGTCTGAAAGACATGCTGGTTAGGTGCATTGGCCATAGTAAATTCTCCCTCAGCATACCCAAACAGGCACCGGAGTATAGCGATCACGGGATTTTCACAGTAACTCCATTGCAGTGTTAATGTGAGCCTACTTGTCACACTAATAAATTAATTTTAAATTATACCTACCTTCTGAACATGAATACTATTGAGTTAGAACAGGAATTCAAATCTCCACAGGCTCTGAAATGAGATTGTGAAACTGCCAATTCCATATTGACTTACTCACAATCAGACTGAAAAAGAATTCCTCAGAAATGTAACCTTAAGGCATTTTCTCATTCAAGAATTGGAACATTACAGACCATGAATATCCATGAAGTACCTTTAACAGTGAAAAGCAGACGTAGTTCCATTCTGTCAAAAACATTTTACAGAAAGTATAAAAAGAATGCAAGCAATTCAGACAATGTTAGCAGAAGGGGAGGAAGATAAATGTCAGCATGTTTCATGAAAAACACATTTGCCACAAATATTTCCTCCCATTCAGGACCTTTGTAAAACATACTGGAATTGAAATTGTGTCATTGTAAATAATCTGATATTCAGATAGATAAATTATGAGGTTAGATTCAGATGTGAACAGTTTCAGCTGCTCTCTTTAGTTCGTAATATACTTGAGCATCTTCAATTAGATATGACACACAAGATAACAGAGAAAACAAAATCTGGTCAGGAGTCCAAAGATGTACGGGTTAGGTTGATTGGCCACGCTAAAATTGCCCTTAACGTCCTGAGATGCGTAGGTTAGAGGGATTAGTGGATACAGATGTAGGGATATGGGAGTAGAGTCTGGGTGGGATTATGGTTGGTGCAGACTTGATGGGCTGAATGGCCCCTTTCTGTACTGTAGGGTTTCAATGATTTCTATAAGTAAACCGTTTGACTCCTCGAACCTGCACTGCCATTCAAAACAATCATGGTTGATCCACCCCATCTAGCCTCTTCCGAATCTTCTATTTTTCAATGAAATCACCTGTCATTCTTCTGAAATCCAGAGTGTATAGGCCCAATTTGTTAACTGTGTTAATAAAGGTTAAGGATATACAAGTGGAGGGCCTTCATTAAATGATTGCTTGAATACATATAGAGAACATTTGTTCACACTGGTGGTGAGTGGTAGAATTAAGAGCTGAGCATTTGCAATGTTTCACTTGGTGAATAAACCTAAAAGTGAATAACGATTTACTTTAGATCCCCTCTTTCCCCAACTGACTGTCAGAAGTTTGCACAATTCACCCAGGCTCTTACCAAAGGAGAAGGCTCTCATTCCAGGATCCAATCTGGTGCAACTTTGCTGTACTGCCTCCAAGGCAAGTATAAACTTCCATATAGAGACCAAAACTACAAAAAGTGCACGAGTGTGGTCTCAAAGACCTGTGCAATTGTAGTAAGATTTCCTTATTCTTCTTCAAACCCCTTGAAATAAATACCAATAACTATACTAATTGTTTGCTGTGTCTGTACGCTTTCTCTACTCCAAGTACGCATACACTCATGCATATCTTTGACATCAACATTTACAAACTGCACTTTCTGAATTTTCTATTCTTATGACTAAAGTGAATAACCTCACATTTCTCAAGTTATACTCACTTTGCTGTCCACTCATTTAACCTGTTTCTCTCACTCTTTGGAACCTCTGTGTCCTCCTTACAGCTTGCATTCCCAGTTTGTATAATTGGCAAACTTAGATACATTATTTTCTATCTTTCAGCCAAGTCATTAAGACAGATTGTAAATAATTGAGGCCTTAGCACTGATCCTTGCAGCACTTGTACTTATGGCCTGATAAGTTGAAAATACTCTATTTATTTTTACCTATTGTTCACCTATTGTTCAACTTTCTATCCATGCTAGTATACAACCTCCAGCTCCATCAGCTCTTATCTTGCAACTTAAACTTCTGAGTGGCACCTTATCAAACTACTGGTTCCCGTTTATCTAACCCACCAGTTACATTTTCGAAGATCTCCAACAAACTTGTCTCCTTCCTAAAACTTATGCCGACATGATTTACATTGTTAAAATGTCCTCAATTGTAGATCCCAGCATTTCCTGGCAACTGCTTTTGATTGTAATGAATATCTGGAACCTTCATCATCTGCTCTCTAAGTGCTCTCCAAGACTTTTGTTGGACAAAACCCTGAATAAGACGCATAATCTATTAATACCAATCTCTTAATTTCTGTTTGACATAAACCAACTCACATTTGCAGAAAGATAAACATCTGTCTTTTATTCTGTCCTACTTGACTTACAGCCCCTGCCTCATATATTTTTGCAGCACACTGACAAGGACAAAATCGGAGGGCTCGTGATTATCTGCCAATTTGCACTATTTGCTCAGAGGAAGGAGAACTCAATATAGGTTTCACTGTCACTTGTGAACAATACAATGCATTGGGGATGGCAATAAGATACTTTATTGGGAGTAATTTATGAAACATCCAATATGGTGCCCCATGCCTTCACGACATCTATACGTGGGAGTATTGAATAGGAAAACAATTTATACTATTCCACCCTGTCACCCCTGTCACTAATAAGCACAAAAGAAAGCAACTTGATAATGAATAAAAAACAGTTTGGTCCACTGAACGTATGTAAATATCAAGAATACTCAATTATTAGGTATGTGCTCAAGTGCCATCCGCTGTGCAACATGACATGTCTTAGGTATTTTTATCATTTGATTGTCAGTTGAAAACCCATAGGAGGTTGGTAAATGTGCATCAAAAATATATCTTTTTTTCATTTTTCAAGGAAATGATGTGGGTTGACGCTTAAATGGATACCTGGAGAAAATCTAAATGTATCAGAATTGCAGTCACTGTAGGACTCAGCTGCCTAGATATCACCAGGGGTCCTGTTTTTTTTTAGTGGAGTTCAGCATGGACGGGGTGGATCTTGGTGTCACTGCAATAGCAAGACAAAATTACTCTTTTAAAACGCAAGAAGTCTTCCACACTTCACTGAAAAGTCGAGGAAGAGAAATCAACTCCAAATGGATTTTATGGGATTTCAAAGGGAACAGTTTCACATAGGTCTTTGACATCAACTTCGTGACTGAACACTAGTTACACGTACACAATGGAAGGCCAATGGAACATGTGAAAAATACTCCTGAGTGGATATACGGAAGTCCAAATCTTGGAGTATTACCAGATCCAGGAAGGGATGGTCTAACTCTTCAAAAACAGGGAAGTTTCACTTGAATTGCCTCAAATCCCACAAAACCACCAAACCACACTGGTGCCCAAAGTCTGGCTAAGTTTGGAATGGATGCAATTTTCAGTTAGTTGGACTGTGCAACTGATGAAAGAAACTGGAGACCAAAAAACCCCCACCAGATTTAAATGCAGGACAACCCAGACCAAACTTCTAACAGAATGAGAAACTTATTCTGCTTGAATGATCCCTTGCAATGCTATATTGAGCCACGAACCACTAACATAGGAAAATGATTTATTTGTGCTGTTGATAAGCATTACATAAGTCAGACATTAAGATAAAACATTACCCAGAAAACCACTGGCCCGTGAGATGTAGGCCCCGCCTTAAAATACAGGCAATCTATATTTTTTAAATTTTTTTCATTTAAAATCAAATTGCAACAGGAATTGCCTTCTTTCATAAATCACAAACAGCAGTGCAATTTTAAACCATAAAGTCTGCCGGATTTTGGAAAAAAGTCAACCATTTCCCATTATTGCATTAACCCTTTCCTCATAAAACAAACAGAAGTTACAGATGCTGCAGTTGGCACAGTAATTGCAACATGCAACATCATCAATAATCTCTATGGGAAAGTTAACAATTTGGGTTGGTTCAGACTAGTAACATTACTTTTGTTGAATCTGTTATCTTAAACAAAGCTGTTCAGTTATAACAGGGAGTGGGGACAAGCAAAGATTCACACACACATGAACAAAAACCCCTGCAAAAAGTCCAAGAATAAAATCACACAGGCTAATGAGACTGTTATTGAGATATACTTGGCAATACTACAGCAATGAAGAACAAAACGTTTCAGGAAGAAAATATTAGCTCACAAATAAAAAGGACTTTGCAGCAAATAACACCAAAGTTGTCCAACCCTTATTACACCAATCTCAAATCATTTTTCATAAGGTGGGAATTTAAGCAGAAGATGGCTTCATAATATTAATAGTTCACTGTGAAAAAATTTTTTTTAGGAGTTATGAAACCGATGGTCCAGTGGTAGAGTTTTTCAACTTGAAACCCTGCATAACATTCCTCTTTTACATATGTGTACAATCGGTTTATAGTCTGTTCCGCTACTTTAAAGAACATTGATATGAACGATACCTATTAAAATTTCAGAGTGCTGTGTTTAAAATATGCACCTATGTTTTGGCAGGCTCTGCACACAGCACTCAGATTATAGACAAAAGCAGAAACAGGGTGCCATTAAGGGGTGATTGATTGCTGCCAGTCACGCATGCTCTCATTTTGGCTTCAGCTTTTGCCTCTGTAATAAGTAGCTTGTTACTAACACCAACACACTGTAAAAAAGCTAGCATTCATCCATAGCCAAAGGAGTGAGAATGTAGACTTTGATTGCTACAATAGTGAATTTAAAGAGACAGTGTCTTTTTTGTTGGTTTTGTGTTGGTTATATATAAGTTACAACAATCAAACACGTAACATCCTATTCTAACCTGAGTGGATCTGGAATGGGGAGAACCAATGGTCATATTGGTTCCCTACCAGTTTTCATTTCCATAAAATTTCAATTCTTCTACTTCTCTTACTCTGATCCTTTGTTGTTTCTTTCACAACAGGTTGTTGCGTAGGGAAAAGCAAACCCTCTAAATGCAAGTATCGGTATAGCAAGTTGTCACTATGGATGAGTTAAAATTGATAGAAAAATTAACAAAAAGGAAGAGTGGATTGATCACTAGTACTATAAACTTAAATAAGGACAATTAAGCATAAAAGCAGAGACAGTTAAAGTGAGCTGGCAAGTTTGGTTAAGAGATAGGTTAAAAGAGGCACAGTGGCAGACGTTTGATGGAATATTTCAGAATACATAGAATAGACACACTCCAATGAGAGAAAGAAAAAATTCCAACGAAAGGGCAAAACATCCATGGTTAAACTAAAAAAATTAAATATCGTATTAAATTGAAAAAAAATTGTACAATTGCACAAAGTTGGATGACAAGTCAGAGATTGGACAGAATATAAAAAAAAGCAAAGAATGACCAGAAGATTGATAAGGAAGAAAAAATTAGAGTGGGAAAGAAAGCTAACTGGAAACAAAGGTAGTAAAAGTTCCTATAGCTTTTTAAAAAAGAAAAGTTAACAAAGCAAGTGTCTTGTGGGGTCTTGACAGAGTGGGTGTGGAGAGGATGTTTTGTTTCCTCTTATGGAAGAGTCTAGTATGAGGAGACATTTTTCAGAAGTTCCCCATTTCAGACAGGTGGTACAGTGGTTAGCACTGCTACCTCATAGCATCAGGGACCAGGGTTCAATTCCTGGCTTGGGTCACTGACTGTGCAGAGTCTACACATAGTACCCATGTTTGTATAGGTTTCCTCTGCGTACACTGGTTTCCTACCACTGTCCAAAAGACGTGCTGGTTAGTTGCATTGACTATGCTAAATTCTCCCTCAGTGTACTTGATCAGGTGCCGGAGTGTGGTGACAAGGGAATTTTCATAGTAACTTAATTGCAGTGTAAGTTAATGTAAGCCTACTTGTAAGATAAATTTTAAAAAATGAAGAATAGATTTTCTTTCACTCCTGAAAAGGTGGTAGAAGCAGAATCTTTTTACGCAGAGTTGGATAAATTCTCGATTAGCGAGGGGATGCGTGGTAATCAGGGTAACTGAGAGTTGAAATATTATCAGGGGGAGATTGGAATGTGGAGTTTAGGTTACAATTGGATCAGTCATGATCTTACTGAGTAGCAGAGCAAGCTTGACGGACCAAGCAATCTCCTCCTGTTCCTAATTCATAAGCTTGTATGTGTGCATTTTGCAATTGTAATGTCAGCCAAACTGTGGCTGTCATTGTTATTACACTGTGACAGCAACTTTTGGCATCCCGATATCCACAATGAAATACAGAAATCCACAAGGTACTCCCTTTGCTTCTCTGTTTCTCCATAGGGTGCAGAGTTGAAGTCCTCACAGATGGAAATCTTAGAAATTGCTTCGTTTCGCATGAGGTTTCACATTTTAAGTTAGTGTCGCTGTAAAACCTTTGAAAAAGTGACACACTGTTGAATGAGGTCAAACTGGATTTTATGCTAAATACATAATTGCTGCTGAACAATCTCTCTGGCTCTGAAAACTTAATTCTACATTCGTGGAATGTCATTTTCTCCATGACAATAAAAAATAATAACACTGATCATTTAGTTTTTAAATTCAAGTTTGTGATATTCTTGTTCCTAACTTAATCCTGTGTATACATGCTAATCTTTAATACTCTCTCTACAAAATGATTAAAAGATTAAAGATGATCAGAACTTTTTAACTCCCTAGTTTGTTACCTGTATGACATCACTGTTGCTGGAGGCCAGCAATCTCCTTGACAATCCAAAGATGTGAGGGTTACGTTGATTAGCCAAGCTCAATTGCTTTTTGAGATAGATAGGTGGGGTTATGTGGATAGAGATTGTTGCTGGTGCAGGGTCAATGTGCCAAATGGCCTCTTTTTGCACTGTAGGGATTCAATGAAATAGCCCCAGAATGGAACTAATGTTCGGAACGGTGAAATCCACATTAAAAGATTCCTAGACTTTTGTGGGTAGATGGGTTTGATATCAGTGGTGAGCCCTCTTACTCTGCAACTGACCGGTCCAGAAATGTTGAAGTTACAAGGAAGACTTGTTAAGATTTATGCTACAACAGCATTTTCTGCAATTTTAAATAAGACAACTACTGGCAAATACATGCTTAAATATAAAAAATAATTATTTTCCAAACTAGAAATTTAATTGTGCAATTACACTTTCTAAAATGTTGTAATGCTTTCATATTTCCTCTTAGCATATACTAGAAGTAGTAATAACATTGCTTCCCTATGATGAAATAAATGCAACATAACAAATATAATTTCTTTATAAAATAACACTACCTTGTTCAACAGAAGATTTTTTTATTTAAAAGGACACTTTCCCCACATTTTCCCACTGTTAGTCTCGCTTTCTCAGTTTCAATGGTTTCTTATATTTATTCCATAGAAAGGTAGTAGTCCAGGATTTTGGACCTCCCACACACTGATAGAGCCATTCCAAGATATTCAGCAGTTTTGCAAAACCATGCTTTATAAAAAGAATGACTTCATAAATTTACTGACTGGAGACCACTAACGGATAAAAAAACAAAATGGGATAAAACCACATTCCAAGGACTTGAAATCACAGTTGAAGAAGGCTGCACATTTGTATCACTTCAGTGTTGGGGATAACCCCTCCCCACCTCCATGGCCCAATGTAATCTGGTTCCCGCCCAGTATCATATTTAAATATGCTGGCTGCAACTCTGTGCTTCTGTAGCTGTGTTCTGCTACCCCTGCCAGCAAGAAAAGAGAATTTGGCATTCAGTCAAATCTCCATTTGTTGCAGTGGTATTGGAGGATCCCAGCTGCAGGTTAGGTCGGAGAATTTCGGCTGCTGTGGTGGTTTGAAGCCAGATTCTCTCTGCTCACAGGATTCTCCGACACTCGACGCAGAGGGAACTCAGCATCAATCATACTGGTTTCCAAAACCCGAAACCAGGCATGATGACCGTGCTGAAAGGCTCAGAGGCCTGAAGCCCATGTGTGTTTGGGAAAATGGCTGCGTAGTGCCATTGTATGGCAGGCTGGAGAGGGGAAGTGGGGTGTTTTGGCAAATCCATAGAGGGAGAGGTGTCGCTTACTTGGTACCAGGGCAGGTGTGGGTGGAGGAGGGACGGGGTTGGAGTGCTTTCAGCCAGTGAGAAGGAAGGAGGATGTGTTGGATTGTCTGGAGCTCCTCACTGTGGAAAGTTCTGTAAGAATCTCCCCAGGCTCCGAAAAGATCGCTCAGTGAGGATGAATTACAAACTGAATCACACCGACCCTCCAAGCAGGAATCTCACCAACTCTCAGGGGGGCAGGGGGCACAACACTTCTGGTACAATTCTGCCTGGAATTTATCATGCTGGTTTTCACCCTGCAACCTGACTTGTCCAGTAGTATCAGCTGGGAACATAACTGTACCTTCTACATTCCAAGGTCATTGAATGAAGCCTACACATGTGCAACAACACATAGACGATTACCTTAGAGGAATGTGAACCATGTCTCATGTCTCCATTCACATTACATCCACGCTCATCTGATTAGGGGGACTAGAATTAGATCAATCTTTCAGACAAAAAACTTTGATTGAGAGGCCAAGCCAGAATCTCATCAAGTTACAAGTAGAATACACTATTTGAGTCTCTGTGCAGTTGAACAAGAAGAATCATGTGACCCTTTTGTGTGTTTAAACACCTGTTTTTCTCTGCTGGCCAGCACAAACATGTGCTGTTAAAGAAGCACCGATCCTCTGAGAATCTCTCTTTCCAACCAACTTGCAAGAATTGAACCTTGTCTGTTGCTTTTTGACATTCCATGAGTTGCAGGCAGAGATTTTTAAAAAGAACTCAATTCCGTAGATGCTCTCTTCCATCTAAATCTTCAAAGCTGACCCAAGAATACAACCAGGTTCAGCCTTAAGCCAGCCAAGTTGCCAACCTTCAAGAACCAAGTATCTTTTAAATTTGCTGGATTTTAAATTGCTTAATCTATCCTCCCACTCTGTGATCTATTTCTGTGTGTGGGTGACTTTCATGTGTGTGAGAGAGAATGAAAAAATTGGAGCATTTTTATTATTTTCCTTAGACTAGGTTAAGTGGAATAAAAACTATCCTCTTTTCTTTTCAAAAAAAGTTCAGTAACTATAGCTTGCAATCAGTTAAATACTCAGTGAATTGGCAAGCATATCCTTGTTTTAAAAAATCTGTTGTGGTCAGATGAGGAGGGGTCAAAAAAAGGAAGGTATTTGACCCTCTCTTCACAGTAACCCGCAGGGTTACTGTAGTGAAGGGTAACTGTCCTGTGCACATTTTGTGTGAAGCCAAAAGGCAAAGGAAGATTGATTAGCCAGCAACTCGCTCTCTTGGCTCACACTCCACTAAAAGTAAGTCACATACTATATAATGGGATTGAGCAGGGAAACTTTAAATTCTTAAATGAATATTATGGCTATTCAAGAAAACAGTAAGAAATCTCACAACACCAGGTTAAAGTCCAACAAGTTTATTTAGTAAAACAGCTGACATTTGGGTTTGAATTTGTGAGAACATCCTGTCACCATATTTGCACTGAATTTGCCTTTAAGTTAATAATTAATGTTCACATCTCATATGACAAAATTTCAGAATTTAGAGCCACATTAATATTACATTGAAATTTGCCTAGTTTTAGTGAATGTACTAAGCAACATATAAATCAGTTCTCAAACAACAACATCTCGAGACAGAGTCAACCACTGGGCCACAAGACTCACATATAGGGCACAATCTTACCTGCCATTCATACCACGCTCCCGCTGCAGCAAAGTCAGAAAATTTGGCGACTGGCCAAATCTCTGCTCACTGCGGTGAGATGGCAAAATCCAGCCGGCATGAACAGCGGTAAGCTTCCGGCCATATTGCTTGTTTGATGGAAAGGAAAAAGGGAAAAGTGTCTACATTTATGCAACAACTTCATGGCTCCACTACAATCCAAAATGTTTTCCAGAAGTACTTGTATTATTTGAAGTGTAGTCACCGCAGTGATGTAAGAAAACGCAACAGCCAATATGCACACAACCAGGTCATGCAAATAGCATGAGGAATATTACCTGATATTCTGTTTTCCTTTAGTTTGTTGATGGAGAGCTAAGTATTAACTAGAACACCAGGAAAATCCCCTTTCTATTTCTTCCCCCCATAGAGTGCTTTCTAATCTTCAACATATACCTGAGGTGGCAGATGTGGATTGAGTTTAACGTCTCATCTGAAAAATGAAGGGTCTGCTGGGTGATATGCTTAAGGATCCGGAATCAGGCTATGAACCCTTGATCTCCTAACTCAAGAATGCCATCATTGAACCAAGGCTGACACTTGAATAATTCTAATTACTGGGAACAACATTTGTTGCTATTAAGCAGACCACTCTAATTTACTAACTGGCTATCTGAAGAAAAGAAATTGTGTCAGAGGTTAGTAGGGGGTCATGCTATCTCACTTTCACGATTGCAAATTAATTCAGAATGGAAGGTGACACCACTCTAACTTAAGGAAAACAAAATGGGCCAACATGTCTGGAAGCTGCATAATATTGCCAAACTTTTCCATGATGATGACTAATATAGCTTCTCTTTGTAATTCTCTACCTCATTAAATATTGGGTTACCCTGGTCACCAAGGTACTAAGGCATCAAGGCAAGCAGAAATGGCTAAGACCAATACTTTGCCTCAGTTTTCACTGTGGGAGATCACTAATACCAACAGTAACAGAAAATGCAGAGTTTATAGGAAGGGACAAACATAGAATTATTACCACTCGGGAAAATCTATTGGGATTGAAAGCAGGCAAGTCCCCTTGGCCTGATGGATCACATCCAAGGATCTTAAAGGAAGTGCCAGCAGAGATAGTGGATCCATTGGTTACAATATCCCAAAATTCTCTGGACGTGGGAAAGGTTCTGATAGTTTGGAAAAATGCTAATTATTCAAAAAGGGTAGGAGGCAAAACGTAGAAACCTATAGGCCAATTAGTTTGACATTTGTTATTGAGAAATTGTTAGAATTCATTATTAAGGACATAAGGACAGGACAATTAGAAAGTCAAAATGTAATCTATCAGAGCCAGCATGGTTTTATGAAGGGTAAGTTGTGTTTTATTTAATTTGCCTGATGTGTAACAAGCAAGGTTGATAATGGGGATCCTGTAAATGCAATACATCTGGACTTCTAAAAGGCTTTTGATAAAGTACCACACAAAAGGTTAATATGCAAGATTAGTTCATATGGGATTGGAGATAATTTATTAGTTTGGATAGAGGATTGGCTAACCAACAGAAAACAGTGAGTTGGGATAAATGCATCATTTTTTGGTTGGAAAGGTGTAACTAGTGGGGTGCCAGAGGGTTCAGTCTTCAGGCCCCAGCTATTTAAAATCTGCATCAATGACTTGGGGACAGGGATAGAAAGCACTATAGCAAAACTTGCAGACTACACTAAATCAGGTGAGTAGTAAGGTGCGGTAATGAAATAAGAAATTTACAAATGGATATGGACAGGTTAAGTGAATGGGACAAAATTTGGCAGATGGAGTTTAAGGTGGATAAGTGTGAAGTTATCCATTTCGATAGGAAAAATACAAAGGCAAAATATTATCTAAATGGAGAAAGTACTGAAGCAGAGTGCTTCAGTACCGAGGAATCTGGGTGTCCTTGTGCATGAATTGCAGAAAACTAGCATACAGTTAATTAGGAAGGCAAATGGAATATTGGAATTTATTGCTAAAGGAATAGAATATAAAAGTAGTGAAGAGTTGCTGCAACTGTACAAAGCATTAGTGAGACCACACTTAGAATATAGTGTACAGTTTTGGTCCTCTTACTTGAGGAGGGATGGAGTTGCATTAGAAGCAATTCAGAGGAGGTTCACTAGATTGATTCCAGAGATAAGGGGTTCAACGTACAAAGAGAGATTGGGCAATTTAGGCCTACACTTCCAAAAGTTAGAAAAATGAGAAATCAAATTGATATGTAAAGGATAATAAAAAGACATGGAGAGGTTGTTTCTTCTGGTAAGACAATTTAGAACAAGAGATTTTAGGATCTGGAGTGGCAGATTTAAAACAGAGATGAGGAGAAATTACTTGACTCAGAGAGTTGTGAATCTGTGGAATTCACTATCCCAGAAGGATGCTGGGACTTGGAGAAAATCTAAGGAGAACATTAACAGACTTTTAATTAGTAAGCATTTGAAGGGTTATGGTGAATATGCAGGAAAGTAGAGTTGAGGCCAGTATGTGATCAGTTATGATTGTATTAAATGCTGACACTTGAATAATTCTAATTGCTGAGAACAACATTTGTTTCTATTAAGTAAACCATTCTAATTTACTAACTGGCTATCTGAAGCTTGTCCTCTCAATCACAAAAGGTGAAAATTTAGCAAGGAACAGTATTGTATTGTCTGTGTGTTGTTAAAACAAATCCATTGCATGGTGTAGCCAGTGCAGAAGTTTGTAAATTGGGGCTGTGGATGACTTGGGTATGGCCTGGGACTTGAGTTGCAGTGAAAGGCTATCTTAGTTAATCCACGTCTCGTTTGTCCTACTTTTATGCACCTCGAACTCCTCTTCAAAAGAAAAGTATGTCAGTACATGGGGGAAATAACAGTCACAAGCCCACATCCCATCACTCCTTACTATATGCTGATCTGTAGTGTATGTAGCCTTCCTACAATCTGCCACTTGAGACTGGGGACCCTTGACAAGTTAGCAAGTAACACTAATGTAAATAGTTTGCACCTAATAAGCAGTGCATACTTTCCAAAACAGAACTGGTGTGAAATCGTAAATTCAGCCCATTTTACTATTTATTTTTACTTGGAAAAAATCAATTTCCTAATGTCAGAAGACATTTTCAATCAAATAGCCTTTAATGCTGGTTTGATGCCTGATGACATTCATTTTTCTCCTGGTATTTTCAAAGTGTTATGATATTTTCACAGAGTTACCTGCTTCTATAATGCAGTAATGACAACACCTCATCGTCATATTACAATGTGGGAGGACATCTTAAAAAGACATTCACATTGGGGAAATAAGTGTTGACAGTCTGTTACAATTTGGTTGGTTAAGCGTAAGTGTACGGGTGCTCTAAAATAATGTTTTGGTCACAAATATGATTGAATGAAGTCACAAATTTTGTATTATGATTACAACTTGCAACTGTACTTTACAGCATAAAAGTGCCAACCCAAGTCAAAGCAGCAGGAAATCACTTAGATTGCAGAGAACTTGAACAAAAACACTCTCCCAACCAAAATCAGTTAACACTATAACTCTCATGTTGTAGTCAAATCAGTGTCTGTCAGTCCATATAGGAGGGATTACAATATTACAAGAAATTAAATGTAAATCCATCAGCGCAGAGGATGGTGCATCTACTGTGGAATGTCCTGAAGGAGAAAATTTGTAAAGGACGGAAACTTTGAAGTGATCAGTGTATCCAAAGGTTTAGGCCAGCTATGCAAGGAATGAAGGGATATGGACCAAGGTCAGGCAGAAGAGATTAGTTTAATTTGGTGTCATGTTTGGCACAACACCATGGGCTGAAGGGCCTGTTCCTGTGCTGTACTGTTCTATGTTTTATGGAAAACGACAAAGAGCAATTCAGAGTAAGAATATATCAGTTAGGGGAAAGCCAATTATAATGGAGTTAAGATCTGGGATGAGTAAATCAGAATCAAAGATTGGCATGAAAAATGATAGCTGAACAATGGGCTACCTTGAAAGAAGAGATAGTTTGAGCACAATCATGGTATCTTCCCTCAAAAGGGAAAGAGAAGGCAAACAAATCCAGAGGTACCTGGAAGACAAAACAGTGATTAAGAAGAAAAAAATGTGCTCAAGACAGATGTCATGTAGAAAATACACTTGTGAACCAGGCTGAATGTAGAATGTACAGAGGAGAAGCAAAAAAAGTAGGTAAGAGAACAAAGATATGAAAAGGGACCAACAGCTAACATAAAAGGGAATCCCAAAATCCTTTATAGTCATATAAGTGGGAAAACGGAATAGGGCTGATTAGGAACAATAAAGAAAACTTACAGATGGAGGCATAGAGCATAGTTGAGGTAATAAAATGAATACTTTTAATCTGTCTTTACAAGGAAGAATATTCTACATAGGCCAGGTTGAAAGAGGTTGAAGGTTTAGTCAAATGCTAGGATTGATAAAGTGGTAGTATTGGATAGGCTATCCATACTTAAGGGACCACGAACAGATGAGATGCATCCCAAGGATAAGGCAGAAAATGAGACTGAAAATTCAGAAGCACTGGCAATAATTCTTCAGTCTTCCTTGGACTCAGGGGTGGTGCCAGATACGGGAGAATTACAAACATTACACCCTTGTTCAAAACAGGGTGTAAAGATAAGCCCAGCAAATATATGCCAGTCAGTTTAACAGGGGGAAACTTCTGCGAAACAATAATTTGGGACAAAATTAACAGTCACTTGGACACATGTGGGTTAGATCAGGAAACCTAGCACAGATTTCTTAAGGCAAGTCTTTAACTAACTTGGTGTGTTTTAATAAGATAACCAAAACGGCTGATGAGAAAACGCTCACAGATCGGCACTGTGGCATAGCGATGAGCACTGCTGTCTCACAGCACCAGGGACCAAGGTTCGATTCTGGCCTTGGGTCACTGTGTGGAGTTTGCACATTTTCCCTATGTCTGTGCGGATTTCCTCCAGGTGCTCTGGTTTCCTCCCACAGTCCAAAAATGTGCAGGTTAGGTTGATTGGCCATGCTAAAATCAACCTAGTTTCAGGGGGATTTGCAGGGTAAATATGAGGGATCAGGGGAGTAGGGCTCAGGTGAGATAGTGGTCGATGCTGACTCAATGGGCCAAATGATTTCCTTCTGCACAGATTCTATGATTCTATGAATGCTTTTGATGTGGTTTACATGGAGTTCGAAAAGACATTTGATACAATGCCACACAACAAACATGCAAATCATGGAATAAAAGGAGCAGTAGCAACAAGGAGGAAGATCTGTAATGAAGATTCTCAGGAGTCAGTGTTGGACCCTTTTACTTTTCCTTATATATGTTTGTAACATCGATTTTGGTGTGAGGGCATAACTTAAAAATTTGTGGATGATACATAACTCAGGAGCATTGTAAATGGTTTGAAGATAGTGTAGAACTTCAGAAGAACACAGACAAGTTGATGGAATGGACGGACAATTGGCAATTGGAGCTTAATGTGGGGAAATGTAGAAAGAACCAACCTGAAGGTGCAGGAGCAGGAGGGACATGAGTGTATATATTGACACAAACATCATTGAAGGTGGCAGGATAGGTTTACAGGGCAGTCACTAAATCAGACAGTATCTTAGGCTTTACTGACAGAGAGTACAAGAGTAAGCATATTATGTTCAACTTGTATAGGACACTAGTTCAGCCTCAGCTGGAATACTACATCTATTATGGGTGCCACACTTTGAGAAGGATGCGAAGACACTGAAAAGTACAGAAAAGATTTACAAAAACAGTTCTAGGGATGAAGAACTTCAAATATGAAGGCAGACTGGATAAGTCGTGATTGTTTTCCTTGAAGAAGGTTGAAAGGAGATTTGATAGAGGTATTCAAAATCATGAAGGTGCTGGCCAGAGCAAAGACAGTTGAATTGTTTCCACTTAGAAAGGATCAAGAGGTGAGAGGACATAAATTTAAAGTAATTAGCAAAAGGAGCGTAAGCGACATGAAAAAGAAAAAAAAATCACTCAGTGGATGGTTAGGAACTGGAATGTGCCTAAAGTGTGTGTCAGTTGAGGCATTCAAAAAGGAATTAGACTGCTACATAAAGGGGTGAATAAGCAGGGTTACGGGGAGAAGGCAGGAGAATGGCACTAAGTGAAATGCTGATACGAAGAGCTAGTGCAGATACATTGGGCAGAATGGCCCTCTACTGCACTGTGCCAATTCTATAGATTTTGTGAATTTGAAGCAAAGTACTGAATAGTTGCTTGCAGCAGGTGGTGCTTGTAGCCAACAAGTCTGTGGTAGTGAGATAAACTAACTGTCAAAATCTAACACTTGGATCTTGTAGGTGATTTCAACCAGATTTATAACAAAGCTTCATCAATAATGATTTAATTTGGCACTTTTGAAACTCCTTACATTTTTCATGTTTAGTTTTTAAAGTGAGATCAATTTGCTCAACCCAGAAAAGGCGTAACTTTGTATCTTGTGCAAGTGAGCGAGATTTGCAGGCAACTCTAACATTTGAAGCTCCTCAGTGAGATAATTAATTGCTCACTCTCAAGGATGCATTATTTGTCATGTGATTTCTGTTTGTATTTGGTAAAGGGAACTCCAGGGAAAACAGCAGTACGTTACACTCAATTCAGATTCAGCAAGGTTAGATTATCATAATTATAACATCCTCCCTGTATGTTTATAAATGTACATACACAGGGAGCATCGTGGTTGCAAGTGGGTGGGGAATCTACAGCATATCCGTTCTTGAAGGGCCGCTGCTCATTTTTTCTCATACCTTTATGAGAAACTTTATCTATGTCATAGATAGAACTTTATCTATGTCTATGCTGTAGACAATGACTGAATGACAGAATTTCCCCCATTCAATGAGGACACAATTGGTGTGTTGCAATTGGTTCAATAAAAGAACTCACAGTTTGTGATGCCCAAAAGGACTCTTGCAAACTGAAACAATGTACAGCAAGTGAGGTGGAAAGTAACCAACACAGTCAATACAAAGCAGCCTCCAATGCTCACTGCATGAGCAAATGTGAAAGATGTTTTCTGGACTTGGAAAGAACACCAACACATAGTTAACTACAGTGTGGCAATGCAAATGAAACAAATGCTTCCACTGTGCATACACTAAGTACCGAGTCCCGAACATGGTGCTATATTAGTACTGTCAGTTAGAAAGCAATGATCTCACCTCTCATACTTTCTAATGTTACCAAGCTGTAAATTCATAGCTCCAAAGGTTTCTTGCTGCCCATGACTGTAACGTAAAACCCCTTGTACTCTGGACTGGCAAAAGATGCAGGGCATTGAAATCTAAATACTAATTAAAAGGAGGTGGTAACCTAAACCTACTGTGAGAAAGTCTGCACTGGTGACCTCCCAAACAACTTGTGCTGCTTGTATGAGCAGTTCTATAAATCACATCAAAGCAAAAGCTGAAGAAGGTGTTGATGAGACAGCTTCATGCTTAGGTGCCAATGCAAGTTAAATATTCTTTTAAACTGTTCTTGCATGCGTAGCCTTCAAGCTTGTTCACTCAGTATTAGGCCAATAGCTCTGACTGGCTTGTTGCCTTGTTACTATGCATAGAACTTTACCCACCACTAACGCCTTTCCTAGTTGAAGCCCCTCCTAATAAGAGTGAAGTGGAAGTTGGCATTGTATATGAAAATCTATCATGTGTTCAGACCTCTCAAGCATCAGCTCTAGTGCATTCATTGCAATCGAGGAGGAACAATTGGAGCTGGCAGATGTTAAGCAGCAACAAGAAAGTTGCAACAGAAATTAAACGGTGTAAAAATTCTAGAATGAGTTTCAGCATTTTTAGCCCAAGTCTCTGATACGGAGATCATAAGAGATATTGTCACGAAGTCCCAGATAGCAGAAATTTATCTTTAAACTTCCTGGATAATTACATTAGTGGGCATATCAGAATTTGTATTAGAGTCATAGTCATAGAGTCATTGACGTTTACGGCATGGAAATAGGGTCTTTGGCCCAACTTGTCCATGCCACCCTTTTTTTTAAAACTCTTAAGCTAATCCCACTTGCCCGCATTTGGCCCATATCCCTCTATACCTATCTAAATGCTTTCTAAAACACAATATTATACCTGCCTCTACTACTACCTCTACCAGCTTGTTCCAGACACTCACCACTCTGTGAAAAAACTGCCCCTCTGGACACTTTTGTATCTCTCCCCTCTCGCCTTAAATCTACAGCCTCTAGTTTTAGACTGCCCTACCTTTGGGGGGAGATAGCGACTATCTACCTTATCTATGCCCCTCATTATTTTATAGATCTCTATAAGGTCACTCCTCAGCCTCCTACGCTCCAGAGAAAAGAGTCGCAGTCTATCCAGTCTCTCCTCATAACTCAAACCATCAAGTCCCGGCAGCATCCTGGTAAATTTTTTCTGCATTCTTTCTAGTTTAATAATACCCTATTTATAATAGGGTGACTAAAACTGTACACAATATTTCAAGTCTAATGTCTTGTACAACTTTAACAAGACGTCCCACCTCCTGTATTCAATGCTCTGACCAATGAAATCAAGCATGCCAAATGCCTTCTTCATCACTCTGTTCACCTGTGATTCCAAATTCAAGGAGTTATGAACATGTACCCCTCAATGTCTTTGTTCTCGAACTCTCCCCAATACTACTATTAATTAAGTAAGTCTTATTCTGGTTCAATCTACCAAAATGCATCACCTTGCATGTGTCTAAATTAAACTCCACCTGCCATTCATTAGCTCACTGGCCCAATTGATCAAGATCCCATTGTAATTGAAAATTATTTTCTTCACTGTCTGCTATGCTACCAATCTTGGTGTCATCTGCATACTTATCAACGATGCCTCCTGTATTCTCATCCAAATCATTAATATAAATGACAAACAACAGTGGACCTAGCATGATCCCTGAGGCACGCTGGTCAGAGACCTCCAGTTTGAAGAAACATGTTTTTCTGTCATCTGTCAAGAAGCCAATTTTGTATCCATTTGGATACATCATCCTGGATCCCATGAGATTTAACCTTATGCAACTACTTACCGTGTGGTACCTTGTCAAAGTCCTTGCTAAAGTTCACTGGATCCAGAAATGTAACAATGGCAAATAGCTCAACATTAACATCAACAACAGTGGAAGATCTGGCCCAAGACTTTAGCAACACCATGTTCCTTCCCCCCCAAACACCTCCCCACCCCCCATCCTGCACAAATAAATCACGACTACATAGCTTAGCTGATTGGATGATGCCCAGGAGGTATGGGTTTCATAGAATTATTTCTGTTTTATATATGGTCACAATACTGTACAAGCTCCAACAGCTGTCTTCTCTTCACCCACATGCCAGAGAAAGTCCTGTACTGAACACCAAGCATTCCCCTAGCAACTATACCAGCAGCCTTGAAAAGATATGCACTACCTAATTAAAATGGCCCTGTAATCAAACTCATGACAGTGCCAGAAGCAATACTGCTTTGTGGTGATATCACATCACAAACAAAACTTGATTCACTATATTTGGTTTTCCCATTTTTATTACTATTTACCTGCAAGTCTAAATTCTAAAATGAAATATATACATAATACACACAGTTGAATATGGCTTCAGCAGTGTAAAGGACCTTGAGCCTGCATTACTTAAATTCAAGAGGCTAGTTGCTGATTTATTTCTATTTGCTCTGTTTGAGTTGAAGTAAGTATTTGGTGGCTTGTAGCATTGGTTAAAGATGGTGAAGTAGACAGGCACATCGAAAAGGCCTTAGTGTTGTATTTCACAAGTTCTGGTCAGACCATAATTATGGCTGCATACAGTTAACATTTCCCTTGGGCTGTTGCATAGGAGTTGACATTACCAGTGAGCAATAAATTCTCCTGGTATTTCCTCCACCTAAGTAGTAGCAGTGTGTATGTGTATGTTGCCTGCTGTTTATGGCAGAGATGCGAATAGAACACTACCAATATTCTTGGAGGGCTTCCGGGCTGCTAAAGAAAGAGAGCCTCCAACCTCCTAGCCATCTCCCCACAGCCTTCAGGACTGTATCAAAGAACCTTGAGGTACAAGCTCTGCCCTGTTGGACCATTTATAATCCTTTTTCTGCCCATGAACTCTCTACAACCAGTTCCAGAATCTGCTTCAGTAAGGGAAGAAATACATTCATCCAGTGGGTGCTGGAGATCAATATTCACTGCCTGAAAGGTGATAGAAATATAAACTCTAACTGCATATAACAAAATACTTGGATGTACACTTGCCAAAACATACATGGTCTACGGACCAAAATCTAGAAGGATTAGGCTGGATCTTAGTTGGATCAGTCTCTTTCAGAAAGATCCAGTTAGTCTTAGACTAAATTCAATCTGTCGTAATGATCACTAAATTGATGTAACCTCCACGGCAAAGATTGCACAATTAAAGGAAAACTGTCTGCTGTAATTAGCAAAGTTCATTAACGCAGAGGCTAGTGTTGAATAGGGACCTGATCCACAGCATCTTAGTCACTCCTGCACCATTATACAGAACAGAATGGGCAATGGGAGTGGACTGAATGTTCTTTAATTCTCAAAGCATCTATACATATTTTATTACTACAAACATTGCTTGTCCTGATGCACATGAAGTTGCACGGTTGTGAAAGTTTTAGAACTAATTGCAGGGCTGGCTAAGTATTAGATATTAGGGTATAGATGTGATTCATCTGCCTATGAACAGCCGAAGGATCGTGCTGTTTGATTTGATCAGTCAATCATTGGGACATATAGCCTATGTACCTGTCACCATAACAAGCACACATTCACAATTCAACAGTTACAAACAGTTACATATTCATAATAGGCAGATACAGACCAAACTCAACCAGTGCACGCTTGCAAAACCCAAAATAAAATATTATTGTTAGATGTGATTCCATGATTGGGCAGTATGTGCTGAACAGTCCTGAGAGTGCTAGTAGATACACTAATAATTAACTTAAACTGGTCAGTTGAGCTCATAATGTGAATCATTTATGCTTGCTAGAAGCAATATGCGGCCATAAAACAAAGGAATATGTCAAAGCTCTCTGTCTTTGTTGGAATTATTTGGGAACTTTCAAAGCTTATAGTTCCCCATTATTTTTTCCACAGCAACACCTCAACCAGAGTTGATTTTGCCAACCAGTCAGAATCCTTTTCTGCTACGGTTTAAATTGCTGCAATCGTTTGAAATTTGGCATTCTTGCATTTGTCCTGATGAGTGTAAGATGAAAAGCTTCTACATCACTGTCAGAAATGCTCCAGTTCTGTACTACAAGGAGGGATCTTTATACTAATTTGTCAGTCTCTTGGAAAGAACTAGATACATTTGGTTGAATAGTGGCCATTGGAAACATCGTTGAAACAATTGATTTGAAGGAACAATCCAAGCCCAGTAATAGAAAGGAGTTGAATTATCAGCTGAGATAAAGACACTAACCCCAGAGGTGCTTCGGTTTTAATTGTACATGCTAATTCAGTTCCACTGGTCTCCAAACTCTTAAACAATTATCTTGATTATCACATCAGAACACACTGCTCAACAGAAAAAAACAGAAGTAAGCAAAATACTATTAAAAATGTATTTCCAAATTAAGCTATTCTTCATATAAGAACAGTGTATTCCAACAAATTGGTATTTTCAATTTGCCCATTATCAAAGTTTTTGCATTTTGGAAGGTGCCACATAAGCTCCATTGAGAATTTTTGCAAAGTGATCCCTGCATTTTTTTGGATTTCAATTGACTGGTCTAAATCTTTGAAACTCTCAGAAGGCAGACACTCAGCCCATGAGAACTTGCCAGTGGAAGCTCCCTTTAAATACTGGAGAGCTTTTGCTCAAACCGCTAATTAACTGAAGATATATAACTCAAAAAAATAGCTTGGCGACATTTTGTTCTTTAACAAAAACTGATGGCAATAGCACAAATGGCAGTCTATGTTAATTGTCTAAAGTTTGCTGAAGCAAAGGATTATGTTGTGTTAAAGAGTTAAGAATTACATTGAAAAATACAAATTATTGTTTTTGATTCTCATGCAGTGAAATATCAATCTCGTGGGCAGTAAAATTACTGTTTTCTTATTTCCAACAATTCCCTGCATATTTTTGACAACATTGAGTAAGATGCACAGTATCATGATTCATATGAATCATTATAGTTTATTCCTCTTGTAGTCCAGAAACACCAATATATCTTAAAGGACAATATCCTTAATAAGATACTATCTGCACTATTGTGATATGCTGCTTTCACGAACACAGATATTCTTTATAGTTTATTTATGTTTTAATGTCACAAGTCAGCTACATTGACATGGCAATGAAGTTACTCCGACACCTATTTAGGCACACTGCGGGAGGGTTTAGCATGGCCAATGCACCTAAACAGTATATAATTTGGATTGTAGGAGGGAACCAGAGCAGTCAGATGAAACCCATTTGGCCCATTGAGCCTGCACTGGCAACAATTCCACCCAATCTCTCTCCCTGCAACCCCATGTACTTATCCTGCTAGTCTCCCTGATACTAAGCAGCAGTTCAGTATGACAATCAATAACCTGCACATCTTTCAAGTGTGGGAGGAAACCAGAGCATATGGACAAAACCCACGGAGACATGGGGAGAACATGCAAACACCACACCCACTTACCTAAGACCAGAATCGAACCTGGGTTCCTTGCACTGTGAAGCAGCAATGCTAACCATTATACCACCATGCTGGTGTAGCAGTAAATGCTTGACAAGTACAAGCTTCATTTTTATTGTAATTCAGTAGGAAGGGGAAGAAAGGAAATAAAGGAAAAGGAATGATAATAGAAAGGATAAACAATTCTAAACCAAGTAGGAATTTGAGGACCAAAGGCATGATGGAAAATATGGGTTTTGAATTATTTTATATGGTTGATGGGGGCTCAGGGAAAGTATTTCCAGGGAAGAGAGACAGCATCAATGGTGGAGTGAAAGAACATAGCAACAAGCCCCAAAAGAACAGACAATTTGGACTAGCATTTTTATTTCCCCATTTTATTGGCATCCTGGTCTGAAATCTACAAGACCAGTTCAGACCAGTATACTTATTTCTGTTATTTTACTGTTATTTTATACAAGAAGACAATTTAGTCCCTCAAGCCTTTTCCATCAATCAGTGAGATTGTGGCTGTTGTATCCCAAGTTTATATACCCACTTTTTCTTCATATCCCTTAATATATTTGGCTACCAACAATATAGCAATCTCAGATTTTAAAATGGACGATTGAGCATTGAAGGAATCGTGGAAAAGGATTCCAAACTTCTAACATCCAAGGAAGAATCAGAAAGCTGAAGCATGTCAGAGAGAGCATAAAGTCACAGCGAAAGATTGAGGAAAGGCAATGCTGGAATTGGAAAATAAGGATAGGGATTTTAGATTAAATGTGCTTAGGGATAGGCAGCCAAAGTAGTTCAGGAGAAGCAGCTGTGATGAGCAAGCAAGACAAGATTTGAATATCTGAATTTTGAACACGCTGGGAGTTTGTGGAGGGTGAGATTGGGAGAGATACCATCATAATGCCACTTTGAGCCAGATCTCAGGAGGTATGAGACAGGGAGGACATTTCATCCAGTAATCTCTCCATCAATTGGTAAGGGATCTGCTCTGTATTTCCCAATAGCAACAAAGCAATGGCATGGAGGAAAGGAAATGGCTAGAAATACTGAACTGGGAGAGTAAGCGATGTCACAATTTTCATGGGGGTGATGGGGAAGAGTTATCACTATCTTTATGGAGGGCACTTTCTGATGCACAGAACAAACTCACCGCTACACTGTGCACATAGCAGCCAGGACCAGGCAGTGAATTGTTTTTGACCAGTCCAAAAAATTGAGCACAACATCCTCACATTCTTCGGTCTTCAACAATAAATGGTGTTGCACCAGTTTCCCTACAAAGTACTTAGTATAATAAAATTAGTAGCCCCAGTCTTCAGAATTACTTTTGTATTCAACTGCCAATAGCGATATTAGCATGGTTCTTGAGGAGAAATAATCTACAGGGAGAAATCTACAGAGTCTCTGGGAGTGATGAAATCAAATTAATAACCTGAGGAGATTTTCCTCCTCTGCTTTTCATGAGTGGGAATGGCATTGGGGGCAGAGAATTGAGTGGTAGCCTCAAAGTGGCTCTCATGTTGGCAGGATATCTGGGACTTCAGGTGTTGTTGGCGGGGGCGGGGGGGGTGTGCTCCCTGGAGAATGCATGAGTTACAGCTCCATACGGAGGGGCAGGGGAGGGGTTCATGTCTGTGGAGGGAATAGGGATGTGTTCTGTGGAATATTTTGTTATTTTTTTAAATTTTTTGGTTTTCAAATCTGGATGCCATGCAGGGGCTGAGATCACTGGCAGGGCAGCCTTCCTCCAGGATTTCTTTTTGACAATTAGTCTAAAAAGATGGCAGGTAAAGCCACAGTGCACTTATCAGGCTACACTTCGCCCCCCTTCATCACCCCCCCAACCTGACACATTGTCAAAAAAAAAAGAGAATATTCCACCCTCTAACAGATATGGCAAGCATGGAGATCCATAATGCAATGCCACTGGATTGTATTAAGTGCATGTGCAGAGCTCAAGTCAATCTGCTCTCCAATGAGAATGTATTGTACACCTGGGGGCTCTTCATTGGATTAGCTGCTGGCCTTTACAAAAACAAAGATGGCTATTGGAGAAGTGAACATAATGGGATAAGCTAATTGACACTAGGGAGAAGCAATGGCCTAGCTTATTAATCCAGAAATTCAGCTAACATTCTGGGAGCCTGGCTTCGAATCCCACCACGCCTGATGGTGGAACTTGAATTCAATAATAACTATCTGGAATTGAGTATCTACAATGAGCATGAAACCATTCTCAATTGTCAGAAAAACCCATCTAGTTCATTAATCTACTTTAGGGAGGGAAATCTGCCATCCTTACCTGGTTTGGCCTACACGTGACTCCAGAGCCACAGCAATGTGGTTGTCTCTCAACTAGGGATGGGCAATAAATGCTGGCCAGCCAGTGAGGCCCATGTCTCAAGAATGAAAAAAACTTTCTATATACGACAATGCATCATGGGTATTATGAGCATAGCTTGTGTGAGCATAGCTTGTCAACCCATGGGAATAAGAAGCATCCCCTAACGCACAGTAATAGCTGAAATACTTTGCAGTCTGCTTTCTTTAGGATTTTTTTAAACCTCGTGAGCCCTCCTATAAATTTATCCTTTGTGCTCAATTGAGCTGCTTTTATGACTGATGTCTTCTGCATATGATTGTATTCATTTGTACTTGTCCTGCATGAAGGTGTTTTTTTTAAATTTAAAGATGCATTGTGGCTGTATTGGGAGTCGAGATTTCTCAGTTCTTTACACAGCCAAAGATAAGCTGTGCAAGAAATCGTTAGCAGGTTTGCTGCTACAGCAATTTCCCAGAACTGCCAAGTCAAATGAACTTCCATTTTCATTTGTGTTTAAGTTGACATTTTTTTAAACAACAACTTGGTCATTGCTGCTGGGATCTCAGTGTGTCATGGCAGAAATTGCTGTGAGGTATTCTAAAACATGCTGAAGCCAGACCACTTGTCCGTTTTAAGAGCAGAACTTCCTGAAATCTTACACATTGTGCATCAGTGTACAGCAAGTGGCAAAAAATCTGTGATATATCAGTAAGAGAAATAATGAAACAATTATAGAAAGAACAAGCATTAGTCAGAGATAAAATATTACTAACATCTGAAACTAGTACACCTTACTAAATACAGCCTCAGCAGTAAAACTACTGCAGATGTAACTAATGTAATGAAAAATATTTTGTCATTTAAGTCCTCGCTGTTTAATCGAGTGTACAAAAGGGGAACACCAGCTGTGCAAGCACATTCTGAAGTTATTAATGTACATTAAGACAGGGAAAATAAGCAAGAATGTGCTGGTTGAAGCCTGCATTTGCATTAGCAGCACAACAATTATTTTGTGAATTTATATCAGAGGCTATGCAATGATTAGTGGTAGGACGTTCAGCCCACCCCACGAGGGAGCAAAGGTCTTGCTTGTAAGTGGGTTAAGCTCCACATAGTACTACTGTTAATCAGTATGTGTTCTGTTACACTTTAACTTTGCTATGATAGCACAGCTTTGACATGGGAACTGTGATCTACAGAAGGCATGTGACAGCTCCTGTGGCAATCAGTGAAGTAAAACAGGATCCCATTGTTTCAGACGGACATGTGCCTAACTCTGCCAGATGCCACATTATCATATCATTGTTGGCCAAGTGTGGTCCAAAATACAAAATGCACTACTGTGTTCTGAAGTTTATATGTAGTATAATTAGCTGGTGAGGAATGAGGAGGTGTACATTAACTCGGGGTTCTGCAATAAGCTAGTGATTGTGATGAAATGAGGGGAATGCAAGTGCATTCAAATGCATGGGCACCAGCCAAGAAAACCCTATGCCCTTGAAATTAAACCACAGGATGATAAACACATTTGCTTAAAATTTTCTTTTGCATTAGTGGAGCTCCTAACCTGTTTGAAATCACTGGATTTAGACTCCTTACGAAAAGAATTGAAGCATCAGCTAAACACATTCTAATTCCATGAAAGCCTGGCCTTGAAAGACTCTGCAGACCATTAGAAATGACAGCTGGGATCCAAATGCCCCTATTTCTAGCAGATCCAATTTTTGCTGGCACAGAGGAAGGGACAGGGCTTGAAACACACAGGAGGGAATGCCAAACTCTGAAAGGGCCATTTGGATTTAGTGCTGATTTAAACAAATCCCATTTTGGCTGTTGCCTGAACCTTAACCCGCTGTGTGGGAGTCACAAATTAATGCAATAGATGTCAACACCGAGGGACAATAAGGTTTATTTCAGTGTGATGATCAGATTTTTTTTGAAAATCCCCTCTCTTTAAACATTTAAAAACAGGCTGAGGCTGTCAGTGAAAGTTGAAAAAAAGACCCTCTACTGAATTGTTTTGATTGATAGTCTATCAATCTGGCGCTGGTTAGAAAGAACATTGCCACTCAGTTATGCATTTTCAATAGAATGCCTCATCAACATTTTCTCAAGGCCTACCTTTATATTATGAATGCTTGGCTGAGGTTTAAAAGCTGTGATTATCTCAGCAAGGGGTTCTGATTCTTCAGTTTGACTGACAATTTAAATAAGCTATTAGATCATTATTACCCTTGATGTGAGGTCAAATATAACTTTGTTTTTATAGGAAATTGACCACTTATAAATGCTTCAAATGGATTTCATGAATGGGAATTCTATATATCATGATATGTCTTGGAGTGAGAACTATACCAGATTGTTGTAAGTTTATTTCCTTCATCTCAACCTGGTTCCTTATGGGTACTGGATGAGTTGCCATGAAAGTGGTATGGATTACGAGGGTCCATGGAGAATGATGGGGTCTGTGTGTTAGCATGGAGGTGGTTTGAAGCTTTAAAAGTGTGAGGGCTAGATAACCTAAAAGTATCTAAAATGAGAAATTCCAGAGAATCAAGCCAGACGACCAAACCAGCTGCAAGTGCCTGACCATGGCCATCTAGGATCTGCTTTTCAGGTCTACAGGCCCGACTCAGTTTTGTCCTCGCCTCCCCAGAGCAAATGTTGGATCTAAGGTGACTCTTTAAACTAAGGTGTGCCTATCAAGTTGGGAAATTTGCAGATTCAAGCTATCTGTCTGAGTAGCAAAAATCTGGCCCTGAAGTTTTACACCTATGGGGAAGGATGTTTTAATCATTTATCCACTATGCTGTGAGAGTGCCCACCCAACGGAAACCTAAAGTAATACCATTGATTTTAGTCTGTACCCTAATTAAAATGTGACCAACAGTCTGCCAGTCTCCAGAAGACATCTCACTCATCTGCAGGCAATTAATTGGAAAGGGCAGAAGGCCTGCTGTAGGAATGTAAAGGGGAATAGTGTCAGGAATGAAATGATGCTACATTTTATAACAACAGGCTCTATATAGTTAGAACCAACAGCATCAAATACACCAAATTTAGAAGCCTTTAATAACTCAAAATCCGCAAGGGACTGCCAAATAGTGCATCCCAAATTGCCATTTAACTTTCAAGATTCAAGTTGAATATTCCTTTAATTATGATTAGACATGGCTGCCTCCCATAGTTGGTGGGCAGAAGCAGTTGGCAGGTAGACCGAGATAAAAAGTCTTGTTGGGAGTCTGAGCTGCATTATTTGCCTCGGATTTGTGTAAATGCATCTGAATTGACTCTAAGAAGAGCTGCAGTTGCCAGAGTGGAATCCCACCTGAATGTCACAAATGGCAATTCTGATGTAATACATTGCTTCACCAGTTGTATAACTTTGCCTTAATACTACTCCATTTTGAGTAGTGGTAGTGTGATAGCACCATAAAACTCATCTTCATTTCTTCAGGCATTTTAACGTCCTATTCTTTCTCACCATGGTGACAGTTTTCAGAAAACAATATGCAAATGAACATCTATAAATTTCAGAATAAGGACAATATTAAATCAAATCTTTTTTTGACCACGGCCTCAAGTTGTGAAAAAGGTTGCATTCAAAGGTCAATTGAATCAGACCAAATAAATGGATTCAAGGTTGAATTAGTTGCTAGATATTTTGAGAAGAGTGGGCACAGTTGAATTATTAGCAAAGAGTTGATGGATATAAAAATCCAGAATATTCTTTTGTTTTCATAAGTTAACGAAGCATCTCAACCTCATTAGCTTGGATGGTTGGTATTGGCAGAATTAGCCATTTAAGGGTTTAAATGCTGCTCCAGAATTTGAGTTCATAACACATGTTCTAACACTGCAGTGCTAAGAGCAGGCTGCATTATCAGATATGCTTTCCTTTTAAAAGGATTTTAAATCAGTTTGTCTGTACAGGTAAATGTTAAAAATTCATTGTGCTGAGAAAATATCCTGGACAATATTACTCTTTCAATTAATTCTGCCAGAAACAAAGCTAGTGCTGGTGGGATCCTCCTGTGTACAAAATAATTGGTATATTGACGACATAACAAAAGCGACTTCTTCAAAATGGTTCCTTATATATGAAGCACTTTAGGATCTGCTAACTGCTATGTAAATGCAAGCTCTTTCCTTCACTAACCCAATACTTAGGAATATAGTGTGATTAATGTGCATTTTTTTTAATGAACTCACCAATTTCTTTAAAAGCATGTAATTGTTGCGACAGAGGGAGGCCAGCTCTGATGAACAATAAAACATCAAGAGTCGTCTTCATCCTGGATTTCGGCACAATCATTCTTAGCAAGCGCTATAAATATTACAGGTTAGGGATAACTGATTTTCCTGATTTTTTCAGCTGGTATTGCTCCATTACTATATTGTGGTAGGAGTAACAGTGAAGAACAACATGATTCATCACACCCGGAGGCTATTTCTCATGACGAAGCAGTGCTGTTGCTTTTCATGGAGCACACATAGTATTCTGGAGTGATTAATTATTGGATGCATTTCCTTTCAACTGGTGGGCTTAAACGTAAGAGGACAAATGAACTTGCATAGCTTTTTCAGCGCTCATTTTTTTGCACCTGTCCCACTCTACTCACTGTGAACAGATCACCTCTTGGCAGGGAGTAGATCACTTGTTCTTTTTAGAACAACAGACCTCACAAAAATGTCTCAAGTTCAAAAGAGAGCAGATTAAACCATTGCAGGTAAGATATGTTGTTCGCACTGTAGTTAAATGAATAGAAACAATCGCTGCCATCAGCCAGTTAAACTATACTATTTGTGACTGTCAATGTTTGGTCTTATTCTATGCAAGAAGTCAGTATCTTCATATTTTATTTCCCTATGGGAATCAGAAATATACGGTCCCTTACAATATCACAACCTTCATTTTCTCAATTTGGAAAATAAAACCGAAATGATTAATATTGAAAGCAGCAAGGCAAGGCAGAAAGCAATCATGTGCACATCATAAAACCAACCAGATTTGACTAAAATATATAAAAGGCAGTATGACCTCCCATACAGATATGGTTCTCCACTATTTCCTTGCAATGCAAATCTCCTGTTCATTCATTGGTGTAAGAATAGAACATATAATTGCAAAACATGGGAGTTACAGATTTGTCACATTTACCAAGAATACCCACCATCACCTCACAGCGTACTTAAGTTTAATGTAAGTTGAGTTGCTTTGCATGAAAAATAATTATTATGCACAAATAAAGTAACAGAAAACATCACATTACAGCTGCAACCGTAGTTCACTGGCTCTCTGACTTCTGGAGTCACTTAAATACTCGCTTGCAAGTATTCTATCATGTCATTATCTCAAGAGTTACAAAGGATTATTTGCAAGCGGCAGGGAGGAGGCATATACAACCCTCCCTAGAATCAATTATTGTATTCATATTCTGGAACTACTGACCCTCTCTTTATTACTATGTAAAAATCCCATGGTTTTCAACTCACTTCATTTAATTTGAGCTTCCTGTCGGCACGCTGTCTTAAAAACTTTCAGATTGTACAAGTCACAGATTTAAATCTCAGATTGCGCTAATTAATCCTTCGTATTGTTATAAAGCTCAAACGATACTGTCAAAGTTTTTTTTTAAAAGAGCGAGTAAGTATCTTTTCTAAAATGCTGGGTGGAGAGTTTTGAAAGTATGTTCATGATTTTTTAAAAATTTTCACAGGAACTTCAAAGCCTAAACGATCATTTTATGCCAAAGACACACAAAATCAAAATGCATTGATCAGGGATGGACAATGAATGCTGTCCTTGTCTGTGATACCCACATCCCTGAAACAAATAAAAGTAATCATGATTTTGATCTCCAGAACCTGAAACCTCTTGGCTGTTGCGCCAAGATATGAAATTTAGGCTAACAAAATAACGTTAACAGTTCCTATATCAGGCATTTTTTTAAACTGGAAAACACCATTATTCTCAGAAAGTGCAGTTTCAGTTTCAAATGGTTCTGAGTTCAGGTTTTATATTTATTTCCCCAAGTTATGCCCTGTCGGTAATAACCACAACTAAAATTCATACTTTATACCTAGATTTTATGCCTAGATGTATTGAGATCTTATTTGTAATTAGTGCTGGACTCAGGTTAACATATGATAAATGCACATTCAATAGATTCAGCTGGAACAATAGCACAAAAATAATGCTGGCACACTACTCCCTGACTTCTCCATATTTTTACTCAATATTGCAGAGCCAAATTTTAATCCAAGAGAAAAGCTTATGAGATTACCAGTAACGCACAATGATTTAAGGTTCAAAAAGAAGATAAAAATAAGGAAAGATGAAGACAAACAAACTTCCACTGTTAACGTGCCCCCTTTGCATTTCTTTCATGCTAAAAAAATGCTGAAAAATTAGGAATGTCAAGACCTTGTGTGTAAGTAATACTTTCAGAGTTTTAATGGTCTCACACACACTGAGAAAGAAATTACTATTTACAGGTCATCATTATTCACAAACCTTTACCATTACGAGGCTGCTGTGACATGATTCAACTTTGACATGTTCGTTAAAAACTTGGATGTCATGGTATTGCAATATGCAGTAGCAATGTATCACAGTGTGACACGTCCAACAGTGTCTAGGCTGCCCTGTGTAATAACCATGTGGCAATGATGGTGCTGCATCAGTACAAAATGGTTGAGAAATAGCACACTTTTTTGAAGTTATATTCTTATTCAGTTTAGGGATTCCACAAGAGAATGTGTGCATTCATGTTACAAAGAATCTTATAGCCAATAAGGGAATATCACAGTAAGTAGACCGAGGTGTAGTAACCACACCTCACAACATTTAATCCAGATAGTTAGTACTGGATTTAAGTTTAAATTCTAGATATGAAGGATTTTCTAAGCTTACTGTGTCATAATTGCTAAGCAAAGCTTGCTTTCGTTTAAACAAGTATAATAAATTTACTAATAAAGTAAAAGTTTTTGGAGTCATGCAAACAAAATAATCCATCACCACATTATAATTTTAACTTAATAAGAGTTTCTTTTTCAAGAATAGTATGGACATTATGACATGTACATCAAGTCTAGTTATATCATCAGAATCTTTTGTACAGTCTGATAACACACTCCCACACTGCTTCTATGCTAGACCAACCAGAACAATATAGTTCAAAGCCATCACGCTTAATTTAACCTTTCAACAAAACAACTCGATGTGTAAGAATTGCACCAACACAATTGCATCTGCAACTTGAAATGAGTCTGTTTTCCTTCATAAATTTTTAAAGCCTATGTGAATTGCTGGAATCAAGTGAAAAATGTGACACTGCTAAACAGTGGACTGGATTTTGTAGGGGAGGGGGTGGGGGGTGGAAGGAGTAAACTGCTCACTCCCCCCACCCAACCCCTGCAAAAGGATAATCTGCCAGCAGCTGATACGCCTGGGAGAAGACCACCCAACATCTGTAACATTACATGCTGCTAGTAAGCTAATCCTTGCTGGACAGGAAATCAAACCCTTGAGAGGCAAGGAGTGCCAGAGCTCAGTAGAGGACACTGCCATGACTGCAAAAAGGAGCAGGAAGAACTGATGCCAAAGTGAGGTGTCCTGGACTTTCAGGACAGACATTTATTTTGGGGCGCAGGGAATGTGGGGTGGAGGTGGGAAGGGCAGGTGGTGAAGCACAAAGTGCTGAATGACACCTTTAGCATAGCTCCGATGCACATAAGTACACAGCATGAGGTGCTCCCTTACTTCCTTTTTCAACTTGTCCTTCAACAATGGACTGCAATCTCCCACCCATGCCAACTATATTATGGCATTGTGTAGTGTAATGCCTGATCAAGTAGCTTGGTAAGAAACTCAATTTACCTTTAACTATGCTAGGTCTGCTGATTTTCATACCTATCCACCTACCATATTATGGAGGAACAGTTTGGGAGTGGTTAGGTGGTGGGCTGGGCTCATATTTTCCAAGTTTCCCCTGCTGAAAACATACCTGTTGGAGGGGCCATAAAACTGAATCATGAGGGAGCTGGTACTATCTGCTGTGCTTTTTGATCCTGATCTTGAGCACTGATGTCTTGTTCTCTGATACTTAAATGGTAAATTTAATCTCAAGAGTTCTGGTGTAAACGACTGTTGGTTTCAACAGAATTCATTAATTCAAACATTTTGGATCCAATAATTACTGAATGATCTGTTGTGTATGTGTTGAAGAAAGCAGTAAACTGGGCAGGATAATTCTCTGTCATTGGATTTGAAGATCAGGATATGGGAGGGGATGAACATTCAGTGATAGCACCATTTAAAATGACATGGTTCTCTGTCTCATATACCTGGGATACAGTGGAAGCCATGGTACACCTCTTGTCTACTCTTGCTTTTTCTGTGAAGCCTTGCTGTTTTTGGTTTACAGTCTCACAAGTATAGTTTTTACAAAATGAAACAGCACTGTATATAAGCAAATGGCTGTTAACAAATATATTCAAGTTAAGTTGCATTTTTAATTAGCAAGTCTCAGCATAAATCTCAGCACAATGAACCAGTATAGGTTTAGCTGTGGTTGCCAGGAATCCCACAGAATCTTGCCATTCTTTTTGCCTTAATCCTGCTCTTTGAAGCTTTGCATTTTCATAACTTGAGATTTCATGAAGTAAGGACCTTCTGTACAAACAAGAACATCCACAAAAGGCAGATGGATTGAAAGAAAGGCAACAGAAATACCCACACAGGCCTGGTATCTATGCTGGGCAACTCCCTCTGTCACAATGAAGATGTTTTCCCTTAAATCCTTTCATATTCCACCTAACAATGAAGCATCAGCTCCACCCGCACCTCTTGCCAGAGTACTACCTATTTGCACCTGTGTGAAGTTGGCAGATCCAGAGATCCTGGCCCCTCTGCTGGAAAATCTCACAAACACCATCATTTTCTTTCCAAAACTGTCAGTGAGATCTTTAAATGACTGAAAAGAATTTCTGATGCATGAATGATGATAAAACAAGCCACAACCATTTGTTCTCAGCAAAGCTTTGCATCTGCTGTTTTGATTTTGTTGTGAACACATGTTCTCACCTTCTTACCAGGTTCTCTTGATAAAAGTATGGCAAGGTACATTTATTGGTTTATATTACAGGTACAGTGTCTCACATCCAGCTGTCTAAATGTGAAACCCAAAAACTGGGCTTTTTGTTTAATGCACTGCCATGCATTAATTTTAATTATTATTAGATGAGTAAAGTCATATACCAGTTTGATCAGCTAGGTGCTGCATTGGTGTGCTAACTAATTATCGGCTCTGGGGTCTCTCTTTTGCTGCACTCCAAGCGATCCTTGAATCCCACCCGACCCAGTCTGAACTGCCTGGCCCAAAATCATAGAATAGATTCACAGAATCCCTACAGAGACCCATTGAGTCTTTACTGACCACAATCCCACCCAGGCTCCATCCCCATAATCCCACACATTTAAATGCTAATTCCCCTGACTCTAGAGTCAATTTAGCATGGCCAAGCAACCTAACTCACACATCTTTAGACTGCAGGAGCAAAATGAAGCACTTGGAGAAAACCCACACAGATATGGGAAGAAAGTACAAACTCCACACAGACAGTGACCTGAGGCCAGAAGCGAACCTGGGTCCCTGGCGCTGTGAGGCAGCAGTGCTAACCACTGTGCTGCCACTGGGTTTGGCAAGATCTAAAATCTGGCAGAGACCCAGTCCTGAAGTTGCTGTTTTTAAGAGTGTACTAATACTGTACTCTTGATGCTAAAAGCATCAAAAGTACAAAATCGCCTTTCTGCTGAGAATTCTTGAGATGCAGAGGAGAATGATTCCAGGGATGAAAGATTTTAGTTAAGAGGTTTAGGTTGGAGAAGCTGGAGTTGTTCACCTTGGATCAAGTGAGCTGTACAAAATTATGACATGTTTAAATGGTGTAGACAAAAAGCTATTCTCACTGGCTGATGTTATGTGGATTAGGGAACACATTTAAGGTTTTGGACAAGAGATTCCGGGGAATGTGAGAAAAAACCTTTTTTATGCTGTGACTGGTAATAATTCAGAACTCTTAGCTGACAAGTGTGCTGAAAGGAACCCTAGGAAGATAACGGAAAGAAAACCAATGGACGAGATTTCACTTTTTAAAGCTTTTACTTCAAAGAAGCCAACTAAAATCAACATAATACAAACAGTAATGACCAAGCAAAGGATACTTCAAATATAAAAAAATCTCACTTTAAATAGTTGAAACAACAAGAATACTTTGCATACAATTACAAGCACTCGCATTACTTCCCACAGAAAATGCGTCACCATGTGCGATCTTACAGTCTTTCCAACTCAGCTATGTGAGATCTCTCATTTCCAATTCAATCATTTTGGCCTCAGACTCCGATTCATCAGCATCTGTATTGCGTCTGAAGTCCACAGACATAATACTACCAACAAGACACACGTTTATGAACCCTCTCTTAGTCATAACAGTCTTGATGGCACAGAATTCCAAGAGATTCACTTCTCGGTACTCTTCAAATGGTCAGGTTGGATCTGGCAACACTGAATCAATAGCTCTTCTCCAAATCCAGAATCTTCAACTCTTTGCTCTAACTCTATAACACATACAATAACACAATCATTACACTATTCTCACAGAGCTGCTTCAATACCAGCCTGTGTGAAAGAACTGTCTAATGGAAAACTGTTCCATCCAGGGAGAATCTTGCTTGTTTTCCCTCATCTGAATTATTGTACATTTTGAATTGCCAAACAGAAATATACACTGAAATCCAACGCTACTACCAACAGCTTTCTATTTGCCTTTTGATTCTTATCTGTCCATTCACATGGCAACTCTTGGGAAGAGACAGAAGGGTATTGGAGGGCAGGGAAGGAGGCACCAAAGGAAGGGACATTATCTTGATAGGGTGTGTCCCCAATTCACACCCTGAAAAAGTTACCCGCTCATCCCCTCCTTCTTGCCTTTTCACCTCAAACGGCAAAAAATGGAGACTGACCACTTTCCTCTGCTTTCCCCCCCCGCCCCAATTTTATTATTGAAGCAGAGGTGGAATAACTGTCCATTAATTGCTGGTTTAGTGTCCCAAAAGGCCTACAGGTGGGTAGGCTGGCTAAAATATTACTCACCCACTGTATTATAGGGGCACTCAGAGTGGGTGAGAAGACAGCGGGCTAACCACCAATTCTATCTGACATGCGAACCTCCCTTAAACATGCATGGCAGGGGAAACTAAAACCACAATGACAAGCCACCCATTGCCTCCCTCCATACACAAGTACTTGCACGCACACACACACAATTGAAAGGGCTGGGTTGCTTTTTGTTTAAAAGGTGGGTGAGGTTGGATATGGGTTATTTATCGATAAAAAACTTATCCCAGAACAGGCAAGTAGGCACCAAAGTAGTCTTTGTGCTCATCAAAGCAAAACAAGTCAGGTGTATCCTGACTCATTCCACAGATCTTGGCAATAAATTTGGTGACTTGTTCTATGGGATGCCAGAGATTTGGAGGTAGGTACGATTATTGATGGAATTATTAACACAGACAAGGATTATGGAATTGATGACAGGTACTGAGCTTCGAAAGAACTAGTAAATAAATTCCAGGCAGTAAAACTTTAGGCAAGTAGGAGTTTACAGTGGATGGAACTTAGAATGCTGTAGAATTCTCTCAGAGCCACTCGTTTCCTCTATTCTTTTTCTCCCTCTGAATCTTGTGTTTGAGGAAGATTGGACCATAAACAGTTCAAATGTTCATCAGCCCACTCGCCGAAATATCTACCCAGTTCTCCCTTAAGTTTTTTTCCACACTATCCGCTTTCACTGCTTCCTTGGGTAATCCATTCACACATGCATCACACTCCCTGTGCAAGTGAGTTAAATCCAGATTTTCTGGACACCTTTCTTCTTTTAAGATCAGACTTATGGCATATGGTTCAGGAGATTGTGGTTATGCTGAGCATGGATCCTTCATCTAGGTTCACCAAATTAAAAAAGGGAAGTGTATCCTCCAACAAACTCGTCAATTAGGGAGCAAGACAACTTTAAACTTGTCAGATAATTGACAATTAGACAAACCAAATCACAGAACCCTATAGTACAGAAGGAGGTCATTTGGTCTATTGAGTCTGTATCGACCACAATCCCACCCAGGCCCAAACCCGATAACTCCATGCATTTACCTTCGCTAGACCCCCTTTCACTAAGGGGCAATTTAACATGGCCAAAGCACCTAACCCGCGCATATGTGAACTGTTGGAGGCAACCTCAGCACTTGGGAGAAAATCCACATAGACACGAGGAGAATGTGAAAACTCCACACAGAGTGTGACTCAAGCTGGGATTGAACCCTGGTCCGTGGCACTGAGAGGCAGCACTGCTAACCACAGTGCCTCCATGCCACCCTGATGAATGTTGTTGAAGCTCCACTCATCCAGGCAAGTTATGACTACTCCATCACATTCCTTACTTGGGCCTTGTAAGATGGAAGAGGGAGACACAGCATAGAGTGCTACATGACTGATGCATATAGTTTGTAAAGAATTTCCTTCTCTGCAATGAAAATTCTGACATGTTTGTAATGTAGATTTTACAGTACATCTTGATTACAGGAGAAAATGTGATTATTGCACTTTACTGTTAACACAAATTTAAATGTTTTGTAATATGTCTTTAGATTGTATATGAATCAAGTATATTTTTGCAGCAAAGGGAGAAGTTTTTTTATTCTTCCACAGGATGCCAGCATTGCTGGCAAGGTCTGCATTCATTGCCCATCTCTTGCTGCTGTCAAGAAGGTGGTGGCAAGCTGTTTTCCTGAATTGTTGCAGTCCATGTGGTATAGGTACACTCATAGTACTGTCAGGGAGAGAGTTCTTGGAGTTTGACTCAGTAACAGTGAAGCAATAGCAATACAGTTCCGATTGAGAATATATGTGGCTTGGATGGGGAACATACAGGTGGTGGTGTTCTCATGTATCTGCTGCTCTTGCCCTACTAGGTGGAGGAGCTCATAGGTTTGAAAGATGTTAAGTAAGTAGCCTTGGTGAGTTGCTGCTGTGTATCTTGTGGATGGCAGACACTGCCAGTGTGTGCCAGTAATAAAGGGAATTATTATTCAAGGTGATCAATCCAGCGGACTGCTTTATCCTGGATGTGCCATGCTTCTTGAGTGTTGCTGCGGTTCTACTCAAGTAGAGAGTATTCCATCACACACCTGACTTGTGTCTTGTAGATGACAGACAGGGTTTGGGAAGTCAAGTGGTGGTTTGCCTCAGACTTCCCAGCCTTTGAACTGTTCTTGAAGCCACAGTATTTATGATAGGTCTAGTTCAATTTCAGGTCAATTGTAACCGCCAGAATGTTGACAGTGGAGGATTCAGCAATACTAATGCATTGTAATGCATAATGTCATGGAGAGTTGATTAGATTTTCTCTGTTTGAGATGTTCATTGCCTGGTACATAGGTGGCACAGTTACTTGCCACTCATCAGTCCATATATTGTCTTGGACTTGCTGTAAATGGACACAGACTGCTTCAGTATTTGAGAAGTCACAAATGATGCTGAACATTGTGTAATGATTATCCCAACTTCTGACCTTATGACAAGCATTGATGAGGCATTGTTGAGCTAGATCATTCATGCAGCAATGTCCCAGAATTGAAATGATTGGCCTTCAACAACCACAACCATCTTCCTTTAAAGTGCAGTTGAAGTGAGGTTACATTTCATAAAATAATAATTGAAATGGGAACAATATCACAAAAAGCAGTCTCTATTCTGAGCATTCTGATGTGCATCAAAGTTAGTCTGCACATTAAACTGCCCACAGACTCTAAAACCTGATAAGATAACTTTTGTTTTAAAGAACCAGCCAGCTGAATAAGAACTTCAAAGGTCTCTTCTGTTAACAATGGTTTATGTAATCTTTCTATTTCTCACATAAATACTGTTTCAATCTGATCATTCTTGTGGTTCCTCAAAATTTCAGATTTATTTTGGACAAGGTGAATTTCCTAATGAAAACAAATACTTTTTTAAAAAAAAAATTAACACTTGAATTGGGGAAGCAAGTGGTGCCGTAAGTTTTTCTTTTCCTTGTTTTTCTCCCTGTGAAATTTAAAACTAGGCAAGGCTGATGAGATAAAAATGCATCGTCTCTGCCAGCTGCAATTGTCCTACTTGAACTTACTTCGCTGCAACTTCCATGCATTTCCTAGCATGGAACCACTCCAAAATTCTTTGTATAAGTAAGCTGTGAATTCCGTACAAAGTGGCCAAAAGGTCTGGAGTGGTGATGTTCTTGTCAGGTTCAGCGATCTTGCTAGGCCAGTGTGAAGAAGGTTTTATATGCATTTAAATGTCATTAGACCAAAGCTGGGAACACTTGAAGGTGACTAAACACCAAAGTTAAAAAATCCTTAACACAGTTTGGTAAAAATTACTCAGATACAGAAAAATTAGTATCAAATTATGTGTCCCATTTCATAGATTAATAGCTAATAGTGTGTTGTTTATTAAGTTAAATTTTAGTGTTTCAAACAGTAACTTGCGGGCATCACTTGTCTATTTGCATATTGGAACTGTGTCTCTTTACTGACATCATTTATAAGAATCCACCAAATATAATCTGGAAGTTATATAGTGTGACTTGATTTTCAGCATATAAATGTTTGAAACACACAGTATTACTGAAAGTCAATCCAAACATAATCACGGTATAGGTTAAATTACAAATCATCAACAAATGAAAGGAAATGGAGAGATGATGGTTGAAAGGCCAAAGAAAATTGCTTATTTTCATCCAACCATTTCATAGATATTCAAAAATACTGAGGCTGCTTTTCCCTGGATGTCGCTTATAAATACAATGGAGGGTTCTTCAGTTTACTCATGTTCAAAACACAGCTAAATGTGTCAAATAGACAGTCTTGATGCACACTCAGTTTTAAACATCTGAAAAGACAGACATGTTGAGTGTTGAATTATTCACAAAGTGCAAATTGATTACTTAAAGTGAATCTAAGGTTTGATACTGTGAATGGCCAGAGTTTCACCTAAAAAAAATCTCAAAAAGTGAGTGCTTTTAAGATATAACTTTATTTAGTGGCTCCTCTTGTTCTCCATTTGCTCAGTTTCATAGTGAAGCAGATTTGTTCCTATCCTGTCAATGAATGGGCTTCATATTCAAGACCATACAATTTTTCTCTCTTCCACAATCTGTCACCATCATTATCATGTGGGGTGGAGAGGTACCAGTGGCTCTCATTCAGTTTTTTTAACAGTATGATAAGTTGTATCTTTACTTTGCACTTTCAGCCTCTGAGCTTTATCTGCGTGCAAGGAGAGGTACAAATAAGGTTATTTAAAAACCTAATCTGGATTATACATTATGCATTTAAGCATTCACCCTGGAGTTATCATCTTCTTCAGGGATGGTACAATGGTTAGCAATGCTTTCTCACAGTGGCAGGGACCCAACTTCGGTCACTGTCTATGTGGAGTCTGCACGTTCTGCACTGTGGGAATTGTCAAATAGTCATGGGCAGGATGGATCAAAGGTCATTTCCATTTCAGGCATAGATTTTACTGTAGGATTACAATAGGATCAATGATGAAGAAGGCAAGTATCAATTGGTCTGAGAAGCACTGATTATCGTTGCAACACTTTGCCTTGCTGCAAAATCTTCTGGATAAATCTTTGCTCTTTTCCCTTCAGGGCTAGTTATCCCCACTGGAACAGCAAGGGCCAATTTCAAGTTCCAACTTTTCTGTAGGTGGAACACCAGTGTTATATCACTGCCTATGTGATTGAAAGCTTCAGAAATTTGTATAGAATTAGTGTTGACTAAGAGGCACAGACACAAGTTCATATTGTATGTATGATATTTCCATGTATGTGTCCATGGGTTTCCTCTGGGTGCTCAGATTTCCTCTCACAGATGTGCTGGTTAGGTGTACGGGCCGTGCGAAATTCTCCCTCAGTGTACTTGAACAAGCATCAGAGGGTGGTGACGAGGGAATTTTCACAGTTAACTTCATTGAAGTGTTAATGTAAGCCTGCATGTGACACTAATAAATAAACTTAAACTGCTTCGTTCAATCTGATATCTGAATATCACCATCAACTTTCAGTTGTCTAATTTCCATTATCTTGCATCTCACACAGATCAGATTATGAATAGGTTTTACTGAGGCAAATTAAATAAAATATATGTTTTTTTAATATTTTAGGCTTTGTCCATTTCACACCCATCTACATGGCAACGCTTTCCATCACAATAGATCAACATGTGTGGTCTTAAAGCACTGAGCAGTAGATAATACTTCCACAAGGAATGTTAAAATGTCACTTTTCCCAAACTTGGCTATGGCATTGGCAAAGCCTGTCAAAATATGTACAGTAAATCACCTCTAGCATGAATAAAGCTGAAATAGTGCCCCCTCTAGGATATATCAACCATGTAAAAGCCAACAACACTAATTCCTGTGAACTATAGTTTGAAGTACTGCCCAATATTGTTGAAATTCACTCATATGCCACGATTGCATAAAGTCTAATTCTCTCCAAAATTATGCTTCACTATAACAACAATCTAGCCTTTAATGCAAAGCTCCTGTTTTTGTAAAATCATTGTAAACTGAAATGGATAATGAATCAAAGCAAAGAACAATATCCAAACCTTGTGAATTTATGGATCCATACCGATTTAATTTTTTTTAAAGAAACCTCCATTAATTACTTAATTAATTACTAACAACTGGGTTTGCTTTTAAATCCAAACTCCTCTAAATTAATTAAGACATTGTGAATACAAGTGGAAAGCAATAGGGCTATTATTCTGTTTATGTGGCTGTGATTTGGGATGGAATATTACCACAGTATTTCCAGTCCTTTATATCCCTTTAGAAAACTGAAGTGTTGGGGTGATGGTGGTGGGGGGAAGGGTTTGTATATGTGTGGTTGCCAGACTTTCTTGTGAGTGCCACACAAAAAGACACTACAATCAGGCCCTTCAGTGAAACTATACCTGCATAGATAAGCACAGGATCAATGGTCAGGATTTTCTGATCCTACCTACTGTGGGAATTGTCAAATTGTCATGGGCAGGATGGATCAAAGGTCATTTCCATTTCAGGCATAGGTTTTACTGTAGGATTACAGTGGGATCAATGATGAAGAAGGCAAGTATCAATTGGTCTGAGAAGCACTGATTATCATTGCAACACTTTGCCTTGCTGCAAAATCTTCTGGATAATCTTTGCTCTTCTCCCTTCAGGGCTAATTATCCCCAGTGGAACAGCAAAGGGCCAATTTCAAGTTCCAACTCTTCTGTGAGTGGAACACCAGTGTTATATCACTGCCTATGTGATTGAAAGCTTCAGCGATTTGTATAGAATTAGCATTGACTAAAAGGCACAGACACAAGTTCATATTGTATGTATGATATTCCCATGTATGTGATGGTATTGCAGGACTCTCGTATACTTTCTTCAGTTTAAGAGGTGTACATCTCCATCCAGAGAATCTTTGAGGTGCTGTAAAGTCATGGGGATACAATGGCTTTGCACAGTTGGTAGACTTTTATGCAAATTGAAAATTCAAGGAGGTTGGATATAGCAAAAATCTTTGAAAATCATAACAGTGCTTCATATATTGAGAACAACTATTCTGGGCATGATGTGGAACTTCAATATTTCACATTTATCACACATCACCAAATGTGTGATAAAAAATCATTTTTGAATTGGATTTGAACAATAAAATCTTATTGCCCATTCATATTACATCAGAAAAAATATAACGTGTTAAATTCATCGTAATCAAAATGTGATAATTAATATATGGGACAGATGATTCCTCTCAGCTTTTTCCAGAGGTACTCACCATCACTGATGCCAGTCTGCAGGCAATCCAATTCACTCCATGTCCTACCAAGAGATGGAACTGGATGCAGCAAAGATTATGGACACTGATAATATTCTGGAAGTAGTCATGAAGACTTGTGCTCAACAACTAGCTAAACTGTTCCAGTAAGGATATTGCCCAGTTATGTCCTGTCCACAAGAAACTGGACAAATCTAATCTGACCAATGACTGTCACTGTAAATGACAGGTTTTATAAGACTGTTCTGTTTTGCAAATGTATTTTTGACTAGAGTAAATTGAATAAAGGACCCGTAGATTCCTGAATAACTTGAGCTGGCTTGATTATTAGAAACTAAAGAATATTTGAGTGGTTTTACTGGGAAAAAGGTGCGAAGTGTTCACATTTGTAGACAACAGTAGAAGTATCTGTGCTGACAGTACAGATTATTAGTCTCAAAAGTTCCAGGAAGGGATTAAATATAACAGAGCACAAAACCTGACTTTAAGTGTTTACTTACCTTCAAGATAGAATGGTGTTGGAAGTCTAAGACATAGCTAAGATATAAGATCCAGGTGATTTAAGTTGCCAGGAGAAAGGATGCATTGGGAGGTGGTGTACAAATATGATCTCCAAAAGAATACCTCTGAATTTCACAAACAGGGCAGTCTCCCAAGATGAGAAAGAGACAGAGGGGACAGGGGCAGATATATGAGGTGAGTCCCTATGGTTCACCATGCACAAATGTGTGTGGGAACTCATGCTCAGATTGAAAACAACAAATTCATGAGGACTTAAAAAGACATTGGAAGATTCACCTAGCTTTACCTAGAAAGAGAATCTCCAAGAAAACCCTCACCATGAAAATTGAGTTGAAGAGTTATCAGGCTAGAAAAGAATGGAAATAAATGCTCAGTCAATAGTAATAATTTTGGACTGGTTCCAGAAGAAACGTACATCTACTTAAGGGACAGTGTGAAGTATAATGGTGGAGTGGGATAATTAGTTGGGTTAAAAACAAAAAGTCTATTCTGTTAAAAGTATAAGTTGACTTTTGACATTGTGATTAGTCAAAGGTATTTATAGTGTATTTATAATGTATACTGTGTTGCAATAGAAGTCTTAGTATGTGAAATCTTGCCATATCATTCTTTCAGCTATGCACTGGAAGTTCAAATTTACTTTTAAAAGTTATCAGTCTCTGCAGCGATCATAACAGTCTACTCTCAATCAATGATGAATGGGATCATCAAAAATGCTTTCAAGTGGCACTTGTTCAGCGACAACATGCTCACAGATGCTCAGATAGCTCAAGGTCTCATCCAGTCTTAGTCCAAACATGGAGAAAAGAGCTGAATTTCAGAGATGAGTGAGGGTGTCTGCCCTGAAAGTGGCATTTAACCAGATATGGTACCAAGGAGTCTTAGCATAACTAAGTCAATGGGAATAAAGAGAGGGTGAGAGGGTGGGGAGCTCTGCACTGGGGGGAATCATACTTAACACAAAGGAAGATGGTTGTGAATGTTGTATGCCAATCATCTCAGTCCCAGGACATCACTGCAAACATTCCTCAGGGTAGGCTCAATCCCCTTCAATTACTTCATCAGTCACTTTTCCTCCATCATCAGATTAGTGGTAGAGATGTTTGCTGGTGATTTCAGAGTTCATTATGATTCACAGCTCCTCATATATTGAAGCAGTCTATGCCTCCATTCAAGTGGCAAGTAACATTTGTGCTACACAACTGCAGTAGCTATTTCCAACAAGACAAAATCTAACAGTCTCCCCTTGATATTCAATAGCATATTAATTATTAAATCTCTACCATCAGCATTCAGAGTTTCATTACTGACCAAAGACTTAACTGGACCATTCATATAAACAGGAGCAGATTAGGGGCGGAGAGTTCAGCATTGAGTAGCTCACCTCCTCACTATTTAAAAACCTGTCTGGCATCCACAAGGCAAAGATGGGAGTGTGAAGAAGTGTGAAGATTGCAGCTCCAACAGCACACAAAAAGCATCCCAAAAAAGCTGGGCACTTGATGGGTCCACCATCTTAAACATTTACTCCTTCTACTCCCAGTGCAGTGACAGGAGTGTGTACCAATTACAAGATGCCTTGCAGTCATTCACCAGGCCTCCTTGGATAGCCTCTTCCAAACCCAGAACCTTCATAGCTCGAAAAATAAGAAGAGCAGACACATGGAACACCACCGTTCATATGTTCACCTCTAAGTCTCATGTTGTCTTGACTTGAAATAGTATTGCTGTTCCTTCAGGGTACTAGGTCACAGACTTGAGCCTCCTCCCGGTCCAAGGCAGTGGCTCACCATAATTTTCTCAATGGTAATTAAGGATCGGCTGGCCTTATCAGCAATACTGAAACCCCAAAATCCCATTAAAACACACTAAAAATAGAGCAGAGATGATGTATTTCCTCTAAATCCATTAGAAATTAGAATATAAAATCATGCACTTTAAGAATTATAACTATCAAATACAGCCTGTGGAACCAACACAATGCACTATAAGCTCAGGGTAGTGGGGTAATTGTCAATTTGTATCACATGATCAGTTTCAAACATTACCAAATTGTCATGGGGTTTTAGCTGAAAATAGTTTCCCAAAATGTTTGTATTCCCCAGCTCCAGTCAAAATCTGTTTCTCCATTTAATGCATGTGTTCCTTTCAGCATTGACAGAGTGGTGTTGCTGCAAATCACCAATTACATTTTGCGTTTTGTGCAATACAACTTAAGCAGTCACTTAAATGTGACACAGGGCAGACTTACAGATGTTTTAATCTGACAAGAGTCCAATACCTTAGATTCTACCAAAAACAATCAATTTATTTCAGGATTTAAAAAAAATCTTTCATGGAGTACAATGAAAGCAAACTACTGACTACTCTGGATGAATTATTATTAAAGGGGTGTTAACTGATGAGGAGACTTTTGACAAGAATTTTGCACAAGTCAGTGCTTCTTTCCACTAGTCACTGTCACTAGGATACCAGTGACAGCACACTGGGATAATAATCTGCATACATCAGGATTGCAGTTATGTTTCTGAAGCTGGAGGCTATCAGGCCAGGAATAGCTATTCCCCTTCTACCTACCCACTTTATCCAACAACATATCTTGAGCCAATCGCAATGGTGCTAACATTTGAAACAATCATGTGTTTACACATAAATTCCAGAAAAAAAACTCTAGAAAGAAGATAATACCAAAAACAGAACATATACTTCTCCCCCTCCAAAAAATTCCCCACAATGTCTAACAACAAAAAGAAATACAACATTGAAAGCTGAAGAATTTCAGCTGCTCACTGGATCTTGGTCTCCGGTCCCTTTGTCGTTTGCTAACACATCCACAGAATCTCAGAATCACACAAATGTAACAACACAGGAGGCCATTCAACCCATTGTATCTGCACTGGCTCTCCAAATGAACCAATCTCTCACCTTCTCCCTGTAATCCTACATGTTCTTCCTTATTAAATAAAAATCTAATTCTCTTTTGATTGAACCTGCCTCCACTACACTAAGGCAGTGCATTCCAGTCCTAAACCACTTGCTGCATGAAAAATATTTTCTTGGTGTCGCTTTTGCTTCTTTTATCAAACAATCCTGCCATCTTCAAAGACTGTTTTCACCCAAGTCATTCTGCTCTTTAGAATTGGGCTCTTTACTTTAAATTGACTCTCCATGTTCTTCTTACCAAAGTAAATCATCTATCTGCACGGGTGCAGTCCTGAAGTGTAACACGTCCAAATTCCTGAAATATCACTTGCTCCCTGCATTAATTCTAAACCAGGAGTGAAGATGACAAAAAATCTTTCTTCCTCTCCGGCTCTATGTAATGGGAATAAACTACCAACATGGGCATGTGTCTGTCTCAATTTCAAGTAAGCTTACGCAGAAAATATTGAGGCTGGAAATGTTAGTTATTACCATGCTAAATCCGGCCCCTGGAATGTAAGCACTAAAGACTGCCTTCCTGCAATGATAAGGGGATGTTTTGTTACATTATTTACAGCAGGACACAAAATGAAACAGTTTAGCATTTTGTGCTCACTGAGTCAGAATAATACACTTTCATGCCTGTGCAGATGGAGACTAAACGTCCCGTTATTACACCCATATTAAGTACAAAAGACTACCTCCCATTGTACACATTTCCATTTCCCCACATCAAATATGCTTTTGAGCATTTGAAGCAACAGGGACAAACTGGTGCCCAATTACAAGCACTTAAGTGGTCTCATGCCCACTACAAACTCTGTAAAACTATCACAATTGATTTCACTTAGGGTCTTAATGCAGAGTGAGGAAATATGCACGGCATCGATATAAGACAGCCACCAAGAAATCAAATAGAGAATTTGGAAGAAACTTCTAAACCTCGAATGGTGATGAGAACTTCAAACTATCAGAAGAATGAAGCAGGACAAATACATGGATGGATCCAACAGGAAGCTTGATAATGGAGGCCTACACTAATGGAGAGTTAGATGAGGAAGGATTGGAGCAAACACTAGTGAAATATAAAGACTGACATAAGCAGGTAAGGCTGTGACTTATTTTTGTAATCAGTCACAGATTTCAAAAGAGGCGAAGGGAAAAAAATACCAGCCTGACATGATACCCAATCCATCAGAATACCACAAACATGGATGTCATGCATTCACAGTCAACAGGATCACTTCACCATAGCAGAAACCATATTGATGTTACACCTTTAATCCTGTCATTGTTCTGGGGAATTAAGTTCTTTTGTCAATAGCCAAGACATTGTTGCAATACTCCTGTCCTTATTTCAGTCAATAGACCATGACTGTCATAACATATAGTAACTACAGCTGAAGAAGGAAATCAGACAAAGCAAATCTCTGAACTTTTAATATATCATGAAGAACTGACAATTCTGAAAACATACAGCAGGTCACTTTCATCAACACATGAAAGGCAAGTTGTGATTTCTGGTTCAGATAATTCAGCGGGTTGCCTCTCTTACTCACCGATCTATAAGGTGTATATAGCATTTTAGTTCCACTTCCAATATCCAGCATATGCTGCTTTATTTAATCTCATGCAGTGGCCTGATATTGTCACAAAAGTAACATGATACAAATGAAGTCTCTAACAGAGAAGCAGTTCTGCCCTGTTATTACTTAGCAGCTGCATGATGTTTAAAGCAACTGTTACACTTCAAAAAAATCCATAATTTAGTTCATGCAAGTAGATTGCAGCTGTCCAAATAAATAGAATATATTTCACGGGTAGCTGCCGATTTCCAGTTACTTCAGTCGTGGGACACCTCCTCGCTTGCTGAGTAATGACTTGTTCACACTCGTGAATTCACCCTCGCACTGGAACAGCATCCCTAACCCATCCTGCCCAAGAGATTATTAGTAAACAAATACAATGAACACCTCCAGAATTAATTCCCACACTGGAAATTTCCAAATCATATCATTTGAAACATCTTTACGCGCTGCCACGATACAAACTCCATTCCCCACCCACATACGGCTAACAGTTAAGCACTGACAACAACCCGCACACAAGGTGTATGTCATACTGCCAGGAATTCCCAGAGCAGAAATATCAGCTGCAAATCCCTTTCCTGGAGTCTCCGATCACTAACATTACACTGCAGCACACACCCATCTGTCTCAAACTGGGATTTCTAACAAAGCTTTATTGTTGAAGGCAGATTCCATGTAGGCATGCTATCTGTTCGATTAAACAGTTTGTTTTGTGTCATTTTTGCAAGGAAATAATCAAGCAGCTGTTTACTACTCCTTACAAAACTGCACCATACCACGTCTATAATTTCTGTACTAAATATATTGCAGATGTATCCACCGAAGTGAATGTTTAATAACCATGTGTATTCTTGTTTAGCAAATATTGTTTAAAATTAGAGGACTACATATCCAAAACACATACTAAACCCGTCAACTTTACAATAGATGACTGCATGCTGAGAAATAAGGGCCACATATAAGAATTGATGCCAATTTTATATTACAAAATTGCATCAATAAGCCATAGTTACACAATACCCTTGGTTCCCAATGGTATAATATTCTCTTCATTCAGATCACAAAGTGGATTCTGAGACTCCAGATGACAAGTATTCACCAGCATCTGTTTGAGATTTGTGATTTTAATTTATATTCCTTGCTGGACACTGTATTTGATGTTTTACAAGGCTTTTTTTGTTCATTCTTGGGATGTGAAGACATTTGCAAGGCCAGCATTTATTGCTCAGCCCTAATTGCCCTTAAGTCGTCCATGTGGGTCAACGATCTGTAGTTTTGAGACTCTGACAAAATTTGTCTCTTTCAATGGACCTTGATGCATCTAGATATAGCAGCTACAGGGCTGTTATTGAAACTAAGGCCGCTATCAGCGACAGATGAGACTTCAGCTGCATGCTCCATGTCTTTAGGATCATAGTTTTAATCAGAAGGCTGCCTGATATCTCTAACTTTCCAGTCTTACCCATTTATCTTTAAAATCATGAAATTAATCATTGGGGTTGGCATTGATATGCTGAAGTTCTCTGAAGAAGCAAAACATAACCAAGGATCAATAATGAAGCAGACAGCTCCATGTCACTCAGATACAAAATGAAATATTAGAAAGAAAACAATTTCTGGTGTAGTAAAGAATAGTTTGGAATCAAAGCAAGACGGAAATGAAAGCCATCTGAACAGGTCATCTTGTCCTCAGATCTAATTTACAGGATAAACTTCCAGACAAAATAGGATTTATCTGCTCATTCTTGCCCTGTGCAATGCTCATTATTCTTAAATAGACCCGAGTCCTCAATTTGGTCATCAAGTTTGGAACATCAAAGGAGGTGTAGCTTCTTCCCCTGGGAATATAAAGAAAAAAATGTTTCGTTCCGCCCAAGTATCATATTCAACAAAGCAGCATTATCTCATTATGATTCTGTAATGTCGCCACCCCACCTTCTGGTCAATGGAAAATTCCATTGGTAACATTACTGTAAGAGTACCCTCCAAAGATATAATTTGTTTGCTCTTGAAAGGGTCAAAATCCTTGCAAGAAATTTGTTTTAAATCTTCTGCCATGCTTGCTAACTATTACACTAGTAAGTGTCCTGTGAAGACAGTATTTTGTCACGTTCCTGTAGTACCACCAAAAAAAACCCTAATGAACTCCTTCTCTTCTGTGATCATGGCAGCTTTGTTAGTTTACTATTAAAGCAATATGACAATGCTGCCCATTGAGTTCTCACAGTCTGCATCATTGTCCCTGGTTCATTAGCGTGGAAATCCATAAAATATGCCATTTAAAATCTCAATCCTTGCTACCCAAAAGCAAAATAAATCAATTAACTTTGAATTAATTTATTGGTAGGTTTTGAAAAGAGTTGTTTTCATTTTATCACTAATGGCATTTCATGGAAAAAAGCTTTGGTGCCTTCTGCAAAATCAGACCTACATGCAGTTCAGACATCTGCCTTCATAAACAGACTACCTGAATTCACATGAATTAGTTGGATCTGAATCAACACATTTATTAATCAATATTACAGCTTTTCAATGGATAAGCAGAAGGCAGCTTAATTCACAATTTAGATGCCGTGATCAAGAACTTGTTCCTATTTGTCAATTTTTTTTTCATACCTTGTTGATAAGTCAGCCATAAGAATTTACTGAAAACTAAAAGGGCAGTGCTATTTACCCATTCGGACAAATGGTAATTTCTGGTTAAGTGGTTCTATCACAAACTCAAGAGAATCAAGATAAATCTTTATTGACTCGGAAGTCAGCAATGAAACATTTATTGATTATTTTCCAAAAATTTTGAAAATGATCAAATAATCTAACACAATCCATACTATGCAAAAGCTCTTGTATTTCCCTAACTGATTATAATACCAGGTTAATACCCTTTTTATCAGGCTGATTCAAACTATTACTACTGAAATTTGCCTTACTCGGGCATACTTCAGTTTCTAGCCACAGCAAGCTATGACTTGAGATCTTTCAGACACAGTATCAGAATGATTAATAACATCCAAATGCTCTCATGACATCGAAATAAATATCTTTGAAGTTGTCTTTTTGATATTGTATAAAAATGCTTTTATTATAAGACTAAAATAGAAAGAGAGCATTTTGAGTAAATATTTTGCCACTAAATTCTGATTTAAAAGACTAATTGCCATATATGCCAGGTCTAGACAGTTACAGGTAGAACATATTCATAGTATCCTCAGTCAACTAATTAACAGCTATGCTGGAAATGTGACACTGTATTTAGTAAAGGTCTCATTGTCTGAGTCCTCAACTCCAGGACCAGGTACCATAGCAACAACAAAGATCAAAATCAGTGATTATCATGGTTTATTTTGTCGAAAAGCAATATCTCTCATAATATATATCAATTGTTTTTTAATTATGATTACCTTTATTCTTCAATTCATTTAATGTTTAAGCCATTAAATATCCTATTGCTTACCAGAAGCTCTGACTTTGTGAAGAACAGACAGAGGGGAGAGCATCAAAAGTATTTATGTATCTGAATTGAGACTACTTCCGAATTCATGTGTCTGTATTTGTTTGAACAATCTCGGTCAATTCCAGGTAAATGCAAAGAAGTGAGACAGCTTGCTGCCAGGTTAACTCACTGTTAGAATCTGAGATTTTTTTCTGAGGGACCATAATAACTTTATTTGTTGTTTTCCCTCTTACTTTTTGTCAGCCTGTTTGGGGACAGGAACTCACTGTGCAGCAAGTTCAAACAATACGTTCAAGTCCTAGTACTTCAGGTCTTTTCTCATGGTCGGTTATGGAATAGCATTGATCGATAAAGGTGATAGGTTGCCAACCTGCCCTCTTTGCTTTGCCGTACAGCAAACCCATTAAAAAATGGTTTTCCGTTAAAAGAAAGAACCAGAAGCTATAATTGTTTCTAACAGCAGCACCCAAATGGAGCTTTGATGTGGTAGATTCACGTATTGCAGAATCCTGGGGTGGGCAGTCTGCACAATACTTTTATTACCTCAAGTGTATAAATCATTGTGGGTGGAGAATTCACATAGAACATACAATAGTGTTTCACAGACATTTCATTGAAGATGAGCTCCAGTGATTAATGTAGTGCAGCATCAAAGAAGCTGAGATATGGGAGCTGGCAAAACATCACAAAAAAAGGAATTATTGAACACAACTTTTAAAAGTAGAAACACAGATTGGATTATCTAAGAAACAATTTAAACTGTTACCTATAGCATTCACAGTCACTTAACATGGTGAAGGATTGTGGAATTTGATTCCAAATTTTGAGTGTAATTTATATGCGTGATTGAAAAATAAATTTTCTAGAATTATTGCATTTTATAATTTAGAGAAGATCATTGTATAATGTATTAGAAATAACTTGAAAACATATTTTTAAAAAATTCCTAGTATCTTACAGTAATTGATGCAGTGCTATTTCATATCATGCTTAGTGAAGGATAATTTACAAGGCTGATTTAATTTTCCTGAACAAAAATAACATGTTAGAATTGGCAAAGGAAAATGTGGTTCAGGGTACTGACTTGTGTAGTGGTGTGTCACAAAGTCATTTTGCCTCTACTGACATCTTTGTATTACAAATGGTGCAAAAGCTTACTCCTTGCTGATTTCATATTATTTTCATCTCACTGTGCCAATTCCAATGTTTATTCACAATCCATCATGAAATTAATTCTCTTCTTGGTATGCTTCAAGTTCCCTGAAACATATGGCCTCAAATAGTCCATTATCTTCGCTCCTCTCCCTCTGTTATTCCACTTCACTCTGGTAGTTTTAACTCATCTCTTCATACGCAATTTGGCCGAGGTCAATCTATCACTTCTTCATTAGAATATCTCAATAGCTGCATCTTTCACTCCTCAACCTCTCACCAAAGTCTGTGAAAACCCTTCCCTGAAATTAAGCTTTTTTCATATATGAATTAGATAAGGAGCAAGATGATCTTGCTCATCTTAAATCATGTGCCCAGACAACTTAAGAATATAATAGAAGCTGAAATGAGCCATGTAGTTTTTTGTTATTCAACAAGCTCATGACTGATCTTCAATCTCAATAACACCTTCTTGCATCATCTCTCTCCACAAATGCTACTGGACGTGCTGAATTTCTCCATCATTTTCTGTTTTCATCTCAGATTTTTAGCACCCACAGTACTTTGCTTCTCGGCCCTTAAGAACTTTCTGGGTGAGATTCTCTGGCCTTCCAGCCATGTGCTTCTCATCGGTAGGAGGTACCTACAACACATAGGAGGAAAATTTTCTAGTGCCACCACTGTCAATAGGAATTCCTATTTCTATCACCAGCAGGAAACCTGTGGATGTGGGTGCATTGCTGGCAGGACCAGAAAATCCTGCCAGCAAGAACAGATGGAGAATTCTGGCCTATATGTTTTAATTAGATCATATTTCATTGATCCAAACTTCAGGAAACTAAGCCTAGACTATTCAATGTTTCCTCATAGATCAAGCCCCTTAACATAAGAGCTAATGAACCTATTACTCTTCCACTCAAGCAAGTACCCATTTCTTCGGGTCAGGAGATAAAAAACTGCACACAGTACTCCAGCTGTAGCCTTACCAACTTCCTGCATAATTATGTTAAGCCTTCTTCACTCTTATATTCCAGTCATTTTGCATCTAATTACTTGCTGTGCCTTGCTTGATGTTAACTTTCTGAGATGACTGGAGAAGACCACCCAGATCAGTCTGAATGCAAACATTTCCCAGTCTCTCACCATTCAAAAAATATTCTGCTGTTTTCATTTTTCCTAAAATGGATAACTTCCTTTAGTTACATTGTATTTCATCTACCATGTTCTTGTCCAGTCACTCAACTTGTCTAGATTCCTCAAGCAGCCTCTGTGCAACCTCCTCATCATTTACTTATAATGAAGGAAATCTTAACAATACACTTCAAAAATTGTAGCATGATTAGATAAAATCGGCATGGTTTTATGGAAGAGAAATATCATTTGACAGATGCAATAGAGTTTTTTTTTAAGTGTTTAACAAGCAGGTAGACAAAGGAGCAACCAGTAGATGTAGTACACTTAGTTTTCCAGAAGTATTTCCTAAGGCATTTAACATAAGGTATTAAATGCAAGATGGAGCTGGGGGTTACATATTACTGGGGATTACATATTGGCATGCATCAGTAGAAGACTAGTTAACAGACCGGAAGCAATAAAAAAGAGACAAACAACTATTCACTGCCTGCTAAATTGAAAATGCCAAGTGCCACAAAAATCAGTGCTGTGGCCTCAACTTATGAAAATTTGTACTAATGATTTAAGACTAAGAGCATGAATTTTCTCCCTCGCCATAGCATATTTCATGGCAGCGGGAGACAATGCATCCCTACTGATGGTGCTGCTATTGTTGATGGGTTCCCCATTGAATGCACTAGTCACCCCTGAGAACCCTCTGGTGGGGAAATGCTGATAGTAGGAACGAAGATCCCACCAGCATGAAGAGCAGCAAGATTTCAGTCAGTGATAGAGAATAATGATCTTATTTCAAAGCGAAGGGGAATATAAGCTCTGAGAAGAACACAAAGAGTGTACAAAAAGATATAAATAGATTATGTGAGTTGGCAAAAAAGGTGACAAGAAACATGGGGAAGAGAGACATTATTCACTTTACTAATAAGGATAGAAAGCCAACTGACGTGAAACTTGTAAATATTATTGTTTAAAGGAACGGGTGTACTGAAAAAGAGGAACACAAAGCTGGCTTGCAGGTGCAGCATGCAATTAGAAAGGCAGCTTATTAGTCTTTACTGCAAGAGGTTTGGTGTACACAAATGAGGAAGTTTTGTTACAACTACAAGGAGTTTGGTAAAGGATAAACACACATTGGAGACAATACAGTTCTTAATTGGTTCCTGGGATGAGAGAGCTGTGCAGTGATGAGTGGCTGAGTAATTTGGGTCTAGAACCACTGGAGTTTAGAAGAATGAAAACTGATTTCATTGAAACATGCAAGATTCTGAATGGACTTGACAGTGAGTTTGTATTCTCTGGCTGGTGAATCCAGAACACGGGGGCAGCCTCAGGATAGGAAGATGAACATTTCATACTGAGATGAGGAGAAATCTCTTCACTCAAAATGTTATAAATTGTTAAAATGCAGTACCCCAGATGGATGTGGATGTTCCATCATTGAATATATTTAAGTCTGAGATAGCTCAGCCTTGATTGTGTTGAATAATGGAACAAGCTCAATTCACCTGTGGAGTACTCTGCTCTGATTTTCCTTGAACTTATTAACTTTCCCGTCTAACTTCTATCATGGCCAAACTTGGAAATTTTATATTACCTTGTTTAAGTAATTAATATAGATTGCACATAATTGAGGTATTCTTAGGTTACACTTTACCGATAAAAAAAATCGTGTGCTGTTTATTCCTACTCTGCTTTTTGCCCATTTATCAATCTTCAATCTATGATAATATACTACCCCAAGTCCTAAGACCCCTAATCGTGTTTATTACCTCTTAGGTGATACTTTATTGAATGATTTTCAAATATCCAAATCTGCAAAATCAGTTTCTCCTATATCCACATAATTAGTTACTTCCTCAAAAGTCTCAAATAAATATGTCAAGAAGGATTTTCCATTCATAAATCCGTGCTGACTCAGCTTCATGATTTTTTCGAAGTGTCTTTGTACTACAACCTAACAATAAATTTGAGCATACTGCCTACTACTGATGTTCAGCTAACTGGCCTAAAGCTCCCAGTTTTCTCTCTTCTGAAATAAAAAGGATTAGGTTCATGTCATTCCATACCTTGGGAACTGTTCCAGAATCTCAAGAATTCTGGAAGGTCAACCTCAATGCATCCACTATCTCTGTAGCAACTTCTTTTAAAATCCTAGGATCAGGCTGTCAGTTCCAAGGAATGTGTCCCAACTTAGCCCCATTAATTTCTCAACTACTATTTCTTTACTTATCTTGAAGTTATTTATTCTCACTAAACCCTCATTTCCCTTTATTTCTGGATTTTTTGTGCGTCACATACAAACTATTAAAAAATACTTCCTCCCATTTCTTTGTTCTTCATTGTAAATTCTCCTGTCTCTGCCTTAATGGATCCATGTTTACTTTCACTAATCTCTTGTTTTTTTTCATATCTTTAGAAATATTTACAATCTATTCTTTATGTTTCTTGTGAACTAATCTACTCACCAATTCTTTTTTCTTATCAATTCATTGAACCTCCTTAGCCAAATTCTCAAATCCTCCCAATCTTCAGGTTCACTATTCTTTTTGATAATATTACAAATCTTTACCTGTCTTTAACTCTTCTACTTAGCCACAATTGGATGACTTTTTCTGTGCGTTATGTGTTTAAAGAAATGCACTAATGTTGCAAATTATAGACTTTTTTTTAAATGCTAGTCATTACTTATCTACTATCATAACTATTAATGTAGCTTCCTAGTGCACATTAGCCAACTCATTCCTCATACCTACATACTTTGCTTTGATTAGATTTAAATCTCTAGTTTTGAGCCTCAACTCAAGCACTTCCAATACCCAATACAAATTTTTATCACTATTATAGTCATTCATCCCTCAAAGCCTCCTTTAATTAATCCTTTCCCATTGTGCAATACTAGTTCCAAATAGTCTATTTCTGAGTCAGTTCATCAGCATACAAGTCTGGAAAAATATTCTGAATCAATCCCACAAAATCATCTTCCACAAATTTGGGTAACCTCGTCTATATGATGGTTGGAGTCTGCCATAATAACCGTTTTATCCTTATTAAAAGCACCTTTGGTTTCTTTCTTAACACTTTGCCCTATATTACACCTATTGTTGGAAGGCCTATACACAGTTTCTATCAATGTTTGCTTCTTGCTGTTTCTTAGCTCTTCGCAACCCAAACTGATTCTACTTGTTGATTTTTTAAACCAAGATCATTCCTCTCTATGTCTTAATCCCATATTTTATCAGGAATCCCCTCCTTTTTTTCCAGCTCCTCTATAAGTTAAGTATCCTGGAATACTGACCTCTCAACTTGGTCACTTTGTAACCAAATCTCCGTAATGATTAATGGAACAAACCTAATGACTTCTATCTGCTATTTGTTGCGACTCCTTCACACATTCAGATTTAGATCTGATCTTTTCCTAATTTTTCCTGACGTGAACTTTATCATTAACGGTCCATTTTATTTATTTCCCTCACCCTCCCTTCCTGGTCCATTCTGTTCACTTTTACTCAAAATGCTGCTCTGCTGTAGATCTTTACATTTCCCTTGCTGCTTTTGAATTTACCCTTTCAAGAAGCCTTTCACCACCCATTTTATTATTTTAAAGCCTTGTCTCCCAGTTATTTGATTCACCGTGACACTGGTTGATTCCAGAAAGGTTTCAATCAAATCTATCTCAAAAATTTTGCCCTTTCCCTAGTGTCCAAAGATGTGCTGGTTAGATTGATTGGACATGCTAAATTAACCCTTAGTATCCTGGATGTGATAGGTTAGAGGGATTAGCAGGGCTAGCTAAGCAGGGATAGGGCCTGGATGGGATTGTTGTCAGTGCAGACTCAATGGACAAAATAGCTTCCTTCTACACTGTAGGGTTTCCATGATGTCCTGGTGTCAGAGGCCTGTGAATCAAAATCCTTTGCCGCTCACTTTCAGCCACATGTGCAATCAATTGTGTTTCACAATGTGAAGAAGAATTTCCTGATATCAGTCTTAAAATTATATTTTACTTATTGGAACTTGTGTCCTCTTGTGTCCTAAATCTTGCAGTTCAATTTAAAGTAGAATTCCAGGATAACTTCTTCTATATTCCTAACAATCTTATATACCTCTATATGATTACTTCTTTGACACATCCTTTCCAGGTCAATGAGTCCAATTTCACTAGATTTATCTTCTAACTCAGAGCCCTGCCATCAATGTTCAGCCACGTGACTCTTTTTTGGACTGTTTCTGACACTGAATTGACTTCCTCGTGTTAAAAACTGGACAAGGTGCTTTCTGACCACATCTACTAAAATTTAACATTAATTTCTCCAAATCAGACACAGTATTCCAATAACATAGTTAAAAATCCTGCTATCTTTGTTGATGACTGCTCTGGATTATTTAAACATGTTTAGTGTTAAGGCTATGGAAAATCTTAAGTCTCTTTTGGCTTTATCATCCGATATTTAACATCATTCATGGAGCATGTGTTCTATATATTTTCCCTTCTTATATATACCTTCTTTCACTTTTTTGCATTAAGTTTAGTCTGTCATTTTCTGCCGTTTATATATCTTAATTAACTCATCTTGTAATTTGGAGCTGTCTCTTCTGGTTCCACTGCCCTTCCGAGTTTTGCATCATCTGAAAAGTTTGACAACCACATTCAGTTTCTGAATCAGATCACGAGTATCAATTTTTACTGGACCTACTGTTTCTAAGTCTTGAGATGTACAGTTAGTAACTATCTCTACAGTGACATAACTGCTTGACAAATACTTGTTGTTTCCTACCCTTCAGAACATTTCTTTGCTATGCATAGAATTTACTCTGAATCCCATAGCTTGTAGCTTAATTAATTGCTGAGAACTTCTTATCAAAAGCAATTTGAATATCAGGTTTTACACAGAAATACATAGAATAAACTAGTACAGAACCAAGCCATTTGGCCGAACGTACTGGTATTAATGCTCCATATGAGTGTCCTTCCATCCTTCCTTATTGAACACGATCAGCATAACCCTCTATTCCGTTTCTCTACATTTGCTTATCTAGCTTCCCCTGGAAATAAGAACTACATTCTTTTCACTCTTTGAGTAAAAAGTTTCTTTTGAAATCCTTTTTGGATTATTTGTCCTCTTATTGATTATCTGGTTCTGTTCTTCCCTACATGTGGAAACATTCTTTCCATGTGTACTCTATCAAAACTTTTAGAATCTGTATGAAAAATCACCCCTCTGCCTTTGTTTTTCAAGTGAACAATGGCACACAGTCTGTTTGTCCATTTGTGATAGACATAATTGCTGATATCAGTCTTGTAAATTTATTTTCTACCCACTTCCATGCCTCTATATTCATTTTATAATCTGACAAACGGAACACAGTAATGTCTTCCAGATCCTTGGCTCCTTGTTGCAATTGAAGCTCTTAATTTCCAAGTAATACATGACTTCTCACTTTTCTTAATAAAATGTTATAACCTCACATTTACTAGTGTTGAAATTCAATTACCAGTTCTGCAAATTCATTAATGTATTTATGTATTTTTTTGCAGTACTCCATCATATTATCTACCAAACTCCCACCTTCTTAATTTTGGCTTCATTGGTGAATTTAGAAGTTGTGTTTTACATTCCAGATAAATTTTGAATAAAAAGTGAGTCTTAATAATAGTGAATACAATATAAGGGTTAATTCTAAATTTATGATATGCTGATGAGAGAATATACATTATTACTGAAGGTGATGCAAAGTCTCAAGATGTGGCTCTCTTGTAGACCTCACATTAAGCAAACCACAGTAGGGGATGTTCCAATAAAGTTAACATTTTCCTCAACAGACTCTGCGCATATTTTGTGGTAGCACCTCAAGACCAAGAGTACTATCTAGTGGGAATGAGCGAAAGAACAAACATGGAAAATATCTTAGTCAAGCAAGGGATCTACAAGGCAAAAGCTAAGTATTACAATATAATAAAAGCACTTGACGCTTACTTCAATCTGCAAAAGAATACCATTGTCCAGCTGGCTAAATTTAACAAGCATACCCAAAGGGAAATGTATTGATGCATTTATCGGTGAGCTATGTCGACTGATAGAGAACAATAAGTATGGCAACTTAAAAGATGAACTAATCAGGATCAAAACTGTTGCCAGTGTCTTGGATGAAGCATTGTCTGACCAGTTGAGAGATGATTCAACCTTAACAAAGACAATTCAACTGAGCAGAAAAGCTGAAGGCAGGAAACAAAATTGATCAATGATCCAGGACATCAGGATGACCCAAATCCAAAAAACACTGAGTAAGTGGAGTATAGTAAATTTAACAGAAGAGAGCAGCTTTACAACACAGGAAGAATATTCGTCAGCTGGCTCAGCTAACTGTAATCAGTGCAGCAGGAAAACCACAGATGGGAAACTGTCCTGCTATAAAGAAGCCAGTTTGCAGGGTAAAGGATCAATTTTAGCCTGTGTGTCACAGCAAGGAGACCGTACAGAATAAGGAAAATGTAAAACTTCTGAAAGATGGCAAGATCCATGAAACAGATGACATCGATGATATTGAGATTATGTTCCTCGGGGAGACTTAGGAACCAAGTGAAAGCTACCGGAGTGCTGATAACCTAGTAGAGGGGAAAAAAACTCAATAAAGTAGACACAGGTGCTGCAATTTTGATTTTTTCTGATATTGAATCATGGTTGATGAAAAGGTCTTTTCAGCCATCGTACGAAAAAAAACTACATGGAACTCAAAATCATAGGACAACTGAATGAAACCCTTCAACACAGAAGAGAAAGATCTTATGTGATCCTGAGCCAGAGTTGTTCACTCTTGAGCAGTAAAGCTGGCATCAACTTGCATCCAATTTGCAGAGTAGATGAACTGGAAAGCTGAGATCAGCCTAAAAATCTCAGAGCTGACTTTCCACAGCTTTTCACAGGACCAGCAATGCTGAAGATAGCACACCACATCAGCACACTACATCATGAAACAAAGCAAGTGTGCCTGTTTACATCCAGAAAGTTCCTCATTTACTCTTGCCAAAGGTAAAGAAGGAAATTGACTCTATATTGAAGCAAGGGCACTAAATGTTCTGTTTGCCACCAAAACCTGCATCCTGACAATCAGATCAAGATGAACGGATGCACTGAATAAAGAAGCAGTCACGATTTACCAACTCATGAACCTAGGCCATATCAAATCAGGAAAGACAAATTTTTAAAAACTGTCAGAAGAATCGGCAACAGTTGTACCTATAGAATTGCAAAGAACAATGCTCAGGGGAATGTAGCCAAAACTGATAGATTGCTGGATTTTACCTTATCTGGGATCATTTGTCTTCTGCAAATTAATAACAGCTTTAATTTATTGGATGCCATTGCGTATAATAATAAATAACGGAAATAATAGCAAGTTGGATAGAAATATTATTTACCAATAACTGATAATATATAAATGCATTTAACAAAATCACTGATGAAATCGTTGGTGAAGCAAAGTTTATGCAAAGATTGTTACATCCCCTCAGATAATCTGCAACTCCCTTCCTTTCGCCTCAAAGGCTATCTACCATCTACAAGGCATTAGTCAGGAGTGTGAAATGCAATAGTCCCTATATCCTGGATTAGTACAGCTCCAACAATATTTAAGAAGTTTGATATCATGTGGGACTAAACAACCCACTTGACCAGGTGATCCACCAGCTTAAACATTCAATCCCTCCATCACTGTGGATGTAGCAAGTACTAATTATATGATCATTGCAACAACTTGCCAAATGTCTTTAAAAGTATGTCTCAAACACGTCTTCAATTCATAGAAGTACAAGAGCAGCAGGCATATGGGAACATCATCACCAGCAGGTTCCCACCAAGTCACAACCCATACTGACTTGGAAGAAAAATGCCATTCCTTCATTGTGACTGGTTAATATCCTGAAACACCCTATGGTGTGGCTATAGCCGTACCCCACACCACAGACTATGGTATTCAGAAGGCAGCTCACCAGTACTCTCTCAAGGGCAATATCCTTGCCAGAATTATATAAATCTAATGAAAGAGATTTTTACAAATTTGCTGCTCACATATACCCCCTTTAAACAAGCAAGCAAGCTGAACAGCTTCCCTCCGCACATTTTAGTGATAAAGAGTATCACCACTTCGGTGTAGAGAATTATCAACCCAAAAATGTCAGTTGAAATAGTTGTGAATATTTTGCTTTGAGTCTGTACAAACCTAAAGGAGGATTTGATATGTCTCAGCAGGAAATGGTCAGTTGCACAATTTCAAAATTTCCCCCACAACACTGCTTTAATGCAAAGAAATCCATTCTTGCACTTGATTAGCATGATATGCAATGAAGTTGGTGAACTGCTCACATTTGAAATTATTGATGTGCAGATGCATTTACATTACTGTCACATTTCTAAGATCCGATTTCTTATGACTTTGCATAAAACAGTGTAACAGATGGCAACTATTTTCATCAATTCATCTGAGTTAGGTGCATATCCACTACAAAAAGTCTTCATTCCTTAGGCCATTTCCAACAGAGGTTGGACAGTGGAGTAGACTTTGCAAATGCTCTTCATACAATTACCATAAGTGGGCGAAGAAATCACAAAGGGACACCTTCAGTCAAAGAAATTAGTGGACTTTCAATCCAGTTAGTCAGTCCGAAGACCAGCCTACTGTCTCAGTAGGTACGCTTATGCTCTGGCTACAAAAAGAACATTCACAACACGGTTCAAATGGGTTGATAACCAGCCTGCTAATCCTTCAAACGCTTCCCATTATTCCCCAAAGGGGGAAAAAATGTGCACAGGCATGAAAAAAGCAAACCAGTCATAAGAAATGATCTGCTAAAATGATTCATTTGTTGCCAGCATAATCAGCTGGACCTAACCCTATGTAACATTCTGTCATGTCACAAGACAATCCCACAATAACATACAGTTTGTCTTCTTTTAAATACACTTGGATATGTGTTATGGCTGCTGATCTCTTTTACTTCCTTTTTGGAATCCAATTCAAAGTTATCCCTTAATATGCTCCAACCTATAAACTTATGCTGGAATGAACTGAGCTTCACAGGAAATGGTGTAATGTAACCTTCCTCTCGTTACACCAATTGCACACTTGTACGAACATTTGCCCTCCAGCTGTAGGGAGTCATACTGACAGAACATTCATATCACAGAAGTATAAACATGGGTTTGGTGTAAAGCTGGAGTGTCTCCAGAATCAGCTATAACTGTATTGTAGAAATGATGCCATTACTTGTATCCTTCTGCATTTTCTGAAATAGTATCTCCCAAAAAGCAGTGTGCTATATTTAACTTTTTTCTTAAATAAATGAGGCACATCAGCATGATAGTTGTGTACGAGGTTATCACGCCTTCATTGTCTCCACTCTCAAATAACCATTGTCTATAAGGAGCAATTTGTGCGCTAAAATAAACATGCTGAAAGGGATAAAGGTCTCCAAAAACTTAATAAAAGACTAAATTATAAAAGCCCTCCAATTCCGCTCAGGCCACTCTGCCAGAAGATAAACAGTGGCACAGTTTACAAGTGTGCCTAAATAAAAAAGGTCTGGACTCTTATCTCAAATTACACAAACAAGAACCGATACCAATAGGTGTTTCAGCAGGTGGCCAATCTGACAAATATCAAAATGTTGCAATGGTGCCAGATTCCTTTGACACCAGAATGGTGGTCCAGAAAGGATGCAACAAAGATCAAAGTTTCAAAAGTTTTAAATGGCGAGCTTTGGGATTACTTTCAGAACGTGATCATTCCCCTCCAGCATAGATTACTCATGAATTAACTAGTTTTAGGGTCTTAATTTGGACTCATGCCAAAACTGGAACTTCTCAGTCACATCCTTCATATGGTTGACAGATGCAAAATTCACCACGTCCTCCCTCACAGCAATTGGTGCAAATTGGGTGGAAACACTGTCAAATCAGATTCTACTTTCTGACTCGAGATCCACCAAGATTCTGCCTTGAATTTGATGGGTTCTGAGCATTTTTTGTGTAATTATGGAGATTTGCATTATACATTTTCCAGGAAACCCTAATTGTTTGAAGTAGTATGATTTGTTTTGCAGATAGATGCAATGTCAATTTTCCACTTCATTTACAATTTGTTTAAAAAGCTCTGAACATTCCTAAAAGGTCTCAAACAAATTGAAGTTTCTTTTTTGACATGTAGAAGTACAAGCTCTCAAAGTATGGGTAGCATGGTGGCACAGTGATTAGCACTGCCACCTTGGCACTAGGGACCCAAGTTTGATTCCTGGCTTGAGTCATTGTATGGAGTCTGCATGGTCTCCCTATGTCTACGTGGGTTTCCTTTGGGTGCTCTGATTTCCTTCCACAGTCCGAAAGATGTGTTGGTTAAGTGCATTGGTCATGCCAAATTCTCCCTCAGTGTACCCAAAACAGGCGCCAGAATATGGCGACTAGGGGATTTTCAAAGTAAATTCATTGCAGTGTCAATGTAAGCCTACTTGTGACATTAATAATTAAACTTAAACTAGTAGAAGAGAGCTTTGGAGAAAACCACAAAGTGGAAGGGGGCCTGGTAGAATCAATGGTCAGCAGTACCCCTCCTTCTCAGACTAAGAATAATTATTACACTGGTGAAGTTGTTTCCAGGATATTTTGACATCTTTGTATACATATAGAGGGGTTAAAACGGCATCATCATCAAGGCCTCAACATTTATCTTCAACTTCAAGTTATCAGTTACACCACGAGCCAATGCAAGCAAATGGCATTAGATCACCATAATGTTTTTCTGAGAATATAATCACAACAAACACCATTTAATGGTAAACATCTTCAACATAATCATGATTGCACTATTACTGCAGAATTCAGCATTTCTGTTCGACTGTCTTAACAAGTTCATCATTTTACTAAAATTACTACTAAAATTCCACTAAAATTCATGGCTAAAAGAAACAAAAACCACATTGCTTAAGTAATCAACCATAGCTACTATGCACCATCATTGGAAATTATTTATATCATTGGAGCATTGTAGAAAATGCCAATTTTTTTGTGAAGTTTTTAAACACAAGAAAAACTACTGAAGGTTTTTTTAAGATCCAGATATTTAACTGAAGTTTGGTAAAATATTCACAGTTTCAAAACTGTTATGTGGAAAAATGTCATTCTTTTCTGCCAAAGGTTTATTGTTTGTGTTAGTAAAGATGGTTTAAACACTTGTTATATAAAGCACAGAGTGCTGAGAGAATTGCATTTGTGGGTTATTTGACAAACTTCACTCCATGTTTAGCAATATTGTGTAAATAGCCACACAATATAATTGTTAGCTGTCAGAAGATTGGAATCAGATAATGTAACTAATATAAAACCACTTGAGATAAACCAGCAATTTTAAGCCAGGTACACGACTAGCCAGTTCAAACAAATGTTGTCAGATCACTACAGAGTTTTTCTGAGAATATGATTATTACAAACACTCTTTAATCTTCAACACAACCCTGGTTGCACTGTTACTGCAGAATCTAGCATTTCAATAAGATTGTCTGAGAAGCTGTTATCCTGACCTCAAATACACATTGTATTTGGGGTTTGCACGTGTGATGGGAGTTCAAAACATTTATTTATCAGTCACAAGTAAGCTCAGAATAAAACTGCAATGAAATGAATGTGAAAATCCCCAAGTTGCCACACTCAGGTGCCTGTTCCAATATACTGGAGGAGAATTTAGCATGGTCAACATACCTAACCAGGACTGTGGGAGGAAACCAGAGCACCTGGAAGAAACCCATGCAGACATGGGAAAAATGCGCACACTCTGCACAGACAGTGACCCAAGCCTGGAATCGAACCTGGGTCCCTGATGCTGTGAGGCAGCAGTGCTAATCACTGTGCCACTATGCTGCCCCAGTTTACTAGTTCAGTTATTTGTATACATAGATAGTGGGTTTTTTTTGTCTCAATAGAGATCCTGAATAAATTTGAGAGAAAGATGCAACTACAAAAATTAGAATGCAACAAATCTGGGAATAAAATGAAATGAAAAGAATGAGCTCTGACTCCACAGACGTGTTATGCTGGCAAATAAGTGTGTAAACTGTGGCTCTCTTGTCTTGGTGTCACTGGCTCTTGGAATCAAGTCTCACTTCAGGCCTTGAACACAAACATGAAAGTTGATATACCCTCAGTGCGACACTGTGGGAGGTGCCATCTTTGGGATGAAACATTGAACAGAGACCCCGTCAGGTCTCAGATCCCATGGCATTATAGCAAGAAGAGAGCAGGGAGAGTTTTCCTAGGTGTTCCGGCCAATATTTGCTCCTCAATTAACATCACAAAAACAGATTATCACATTGTTGTTTGGGGGAGAGTTTGCTGTGTGTGTATTGGCAGCTGGGTTTCCAATGTTACATCAGTTGCTACACTTCAAAAGTACTTAATTGACTGTAAAATACTTTGAGACATCCCGATGGTCATTAAGGATGCGATACTAATTGGATGTATTTCCTTTTGTTTTAATTGCTATGGCATCATAATACCTTTAATTTGGAGGGAGAAAAAACGAGAACATATCCTAGATGGTGCAATTCATTTAGAAGGAATTGGAGACAAGGCTCATGATGACTCAAATGGACAGTGAGAAGTTTTGTTCCATTTGGGATAGTTTTATAAATCACACTCCCGACACAGTGCTTTCCCACTGGAAACACATATTAAAAAGCAGGTGAAAAGATCACAGCCTTATAATTGACGGCAAAACTTGGTTTTCCATCTATTTTAGGATCCTTGACCCAAGTGATCACTATAGATCGTAAGTTTTGATCACTGCCGGAAGGCTATTCAATTGCAGGGAATGTCACATCCAAGCCTGTTCCTGTCATTGCATAGTATTCACAAACAAGATATCCCAGCAGAGATTACTGTGCACTGATTCGGATTCTCACCTTCCCTCCAACTCATGATGACCAAGGTCAAATATCATAGTTTTGACTTTTTTTTGGCTGAGATCAGCAAGCACTGGTTAATCCGAAGGAGCTATTGAGGAAGCACCGTGAACTGTTACACAACAATACAGTTCATTGCTGCATTTTGATTCTGAAAGTAAGTTATATAGAGAATAAACAGACTGTGGCGTGACAGGTATTGGGTTATTGATGCCCTTTCATTTGTACAAGTTACTTATTTCTAGTTGTGGAACCCAAGATATTGAATCATTTGTGCCATTAACCAATCTACTGCCAACAATTCACAGGAAATTCCCACGTGTCTGATATATTTCAAACAGACTCCAACTGAAGCTGACATTAAAGGTAATTAGAGGTCTAAAAGAAGTGACTTCGCACAACAAAGCAGTAAAATTATACTTGTTTCCCTTAAGTGAATGCGTAGCAGGTTATAGAGCTAATGGAGAAATTCTTAACCTCCTTATACAGCTGGAATGTCAGGTGGAAGAGCAGTGAACAAAGGAAAGGTATCACTCTTAAAGGGAGAGGTTATAAGTGCATGCATAGATCTTCTGAATGGTTCTCCTGTACCTCCTAGTGGTCATTTAATAAGCATCACCGGAAGGTGCCTAGCATTAGGTTGCTTACCTGATGTTTTGATTGTGTATTGTGCTCCTGTAATTAAGAATAATAATAACTGGTCTATCTCATCGACAAGAATAACTCGATGAAATGTTACCATTGTAATACAGTGACAGGACTGGTATAAGCAAGCCACATTAAACAATCCTTTCTTCTTTACTGCTGCCTATTTTCCTTCAAAGTGCTACCCTGCTTACACATGGCACATATCTTGGGTCCTGCTTCAGAATTCCTCCTAAATGAATTGCTCTATGATGTCAATCCACACTACAGGAAGAACATGGTGGCTTTAGACAAAGTGCAGATGATGTTTAACGGGATGCTACCTGAATTAAAGGGTGTGAGCAATAAGGAGAGACGAGACAGATTAGTGGTTTTTTTCTGGAGTGGCAAAGGCTGCGGGGAGACCCGATAGAAGACTATAAAATTATGAAAGACGTAGATAGGGTTGACAATCAAAATCTTTTTCCCAGAGTTGAAATATCTAATACTAGCGGGCATGCACTTAAGGTGAGGGGGGAAAGTTCAAAGGAGATGTGTGGAGCAAGTATTTTTATACAGAGAGTGATAGGTATTTGGAACATGCTGCCAAGGATGGTGGTGGTGCAGGCAGAAACAATACAGGCATTTAAGGGTTTTTAGATAAAATGATTATGCAAGGAATAGAAGAATATGGACCAAGGGCAGGCAGAAGGGATTAGTTTAATTTGGCATCATGTTCAGCACAACATTGTTGGCCAAAGGGCCTGTTCCTGTATTGTATTGTTTTATGGTCTACATGTTCCCTTCTTTCTTCTGTCCCCTAAAATTAAGGTTATAATGGCGCCATAATAATTAAAGATTTGAACTTATTACAGCACCTCTAATGACCACTGGGATACCTCAAAGCACATTACAGTCAATCATGTATATGTGTAACTGCTGCTGGAATGTGGCAGCCAATTTGCACACAGCAAGTTCCCACAAAACCAATGTGGTCAGGACCAGATCATCTTTTCCTGTGGTTCAACTGAGGGATAAATATTGGCCAGGATACCTGGAATAATTGCCCTGCTTTTCTCAGAAATAGAGTGATAGGATCTTTTACCTCCACCTGGGAGAGTTGGCGGGGACCAGAATTTAATGTCTTGAGGAATTTAGCCTTGATTTTTGCGTTCACGTCCTGGAATGGGACTTGAAGCTGGAAGCTAGTACGAACGTGCACACCTGTATTGGAAAAGCAACCCTAGTTTCACAAGAAGCTGGAACGTCCAATGTGTACTGACCATTCCTGTTGGCTATAAAGCAGCTTCAATATATTTCTTAATTCATTCATGGTTGGCCAGCATTTATTGCCCATCCCTTGTTGAAAATCAACCACATTGCTGTGGCCCTAGAAGCACATGTGGACCAGACCAAGTAAGGGTGGCAGATTTTCTTTCCTAAAGAGACATTAAGTGAACCAGATGGGTTTTCCTGACAATCGACAATGGTTTCATGGTCATCAGAAGATTCTTAATTCCAGACTTTTTTTATTGAACTCAAATTCCAGCATCTGCTTTGGGAGGATTCGAATCTAGAGTCCCCAGTTACTGAATTGATGATCTAATGATAACACTAGGTCATTGCCTTTCCTGACCCTGCCATGGTGGATATCAGAGTGACCACTGGCAAACTACATGGCGCATGGTTGCAATTTTATGGAATTTTCACTCTACTGATAATCTGCAGTTGCATCTGGAATAGACATAGCGGTACTCTTGCACACTTCATAACTGACCTGATTGGGCTTGACTTGATAGAGATGGAAGAGTCAAACTGAAGTGCATTTTAGCTCGCTTGTACACAAAACTGTTATGCCTTCAAAATAAGAACTATACTTTCCATGTCCAGCTCTCTCAAACTGTTCTCTGCCCCTTCTTCCTTTTCTGCCCCCCTCTCTTTTACCCAGACTAGAAACATTTTAATATTCTTATCAAGCCAAGTGCACAAGGAGCTTTCAGCACAGTCATAATAAGGAAGACCAGGACAATATCAGTGGTTACTAGAATAAAGATCTTTATTGTTGGAAACCAACAGCAGTCAAAACACTGTCAAAATACAATCAAACACTATTTGATGCATTCTTCTCTCTTCTAATAATAAAAAGTTGCTCATTATGAATAAATAAAAATGGGCCAATGGGGAAGGAAAGGACGGGAATCACTGTAGAATGGGACAGCAAAAAGCTCAGACAGTCCAACTGTAACAAACTGGCTCCAGTGCAGACAATTATTGGTTCAGGCCCAATTGGGAAGATTGGGCCTCATCATGAGATGTGCGACTGCATTGAATACAATACCATTATCTTGCCAATCCAAGTAACCAGATGGCCCACTGAAGGATGAACAAAGATTGGCCCTAACTGATAACAACTAAACTAGTACAGAATTTAGCAGGATTAAAGCCCATAATCAATAATGTACTAATGGAATATCATGCATGGTTGGAAATGTGAGGAGAGACACCTACATTCATATTTTTCAAGGTCTGCTAAGAAATAATCTGAATGATGATGTTTGATCAGTGGTGATCACCATGGCTTTGTCAGAGGGAGGTCATGCCTGACAAATTTGACTAAATTTTTTGAGGTGACGAGGTCTGTAGACCAGGGTAATGCAATTGAAACTGAAAGAGAAGTTAATATAGTTTATTAATTCCAGTAAAGCTTTTGACAGTGTCCCTCATGGGAGACTTGTAAAGAAGGTAAATTCACATGGGATACAGGGTAATTTGATAAAGTGGATTCAAAATTGGCTCAGTTGTAGGGGACAGAGGGTGATGATAGAAGGCTGTTTTAGTGACTGGAAGCCAGTATCCAGCGGCGTACCATAGAGGTCTGTGCTGGGTCCCTTATTATTCATCATTTATATAAATGACATAGATGACTTTGTGGAGTGCAGGATTAATAAGTTTGTGGATGACAGAAAAATTGCCCGGGTGGTTAACAATGAGGCAGAGTGTCTTGGGCTAGAAGAAGATATAGACGGAATAGTCAATTGGGCAAATAAGTGGCAGATGGAATTTAATCCTCAGAAGTGTGAGGTGATATACTTTGGAAGGAGTAATTTGATAAGGAAGTACCCAATGAATGATATGACACCAGAAAGTTATGTGGAAAAAGGGGCCATGGCATGTTTGTCTGCAGATCTCTGCAGGCAAAAAGGCATGATAGTAAAGTGGTAAAAAAGACGTATGGAACACTTGCCTCTATCAATCGAGACATAGATTACAAAAGCAGAGAAGTCATGTTGAGTTGCATAGAACTTTGATGAGGTTACAGCTAGAGTACAATGTACAGTTCTGGTTGCCATATTATAGAAAGGATGTGATTGCACTGAATAGGGTGCAGAGGAGATTCACCACGATGCTGCCTGGGGTGAAATATTTAAGTTATGAGGAGAGGTTGGGTAGACCTGGGTTGTTTTTGTTGCAGCAGAGAAGACTGAAGGACGCTTGATCAGTGATAGACAACATGGCTTTGTCAGAGAGAGGGGTCATTCCTAACAAATCTGAATGAATCTTTTGAGGTGGTGACCAGGTCCGTAAATGAGATGTACAAGATTATCGGGGACATAGACAGATTGGATAAGAAGCAGCTGTTCCTCTTAGTTGAAGAGCTAGTCACAAGGGAACATAAGTTCAAGGTGAGGGGTAGGAGGTTTAGGAGGATGTGAGGAAAAATGTTTTTACCTAGAGGGGGTGACAGTCTGGACTGCACTGGCTGGGAGAGTGGTACAGGCAGGTTGCCTCACATCTTTTAAAAATGTATCTGGATAAGCATTTGTCACGTCATAACATTCAGGGCAATGGGGCAAGTGCTGACAGATGTGATTTGGTGGGAATTCAGGTGTTCCTAATGTGTTGGTGTGGATTTAATGGGCCGAACGGCCTCTTCTGTCCTACACCCCACAAAGTCACCTATGTCACTTACATAAATGATGAATAATAAGGGACCCAGCACAGACCTCTGTGATACACCGCTGGATACTGGCTTCCAGTGACTAAAATAGCCTTCTGTCACCACCCTCTGTCCCCTACAACTGAGCCAATTTTGCATCATGGCTGGTGTTACTGAAGGGAGAACATTTGTCTGCTTACTCAATGTTAGGCAAAAGCAGCTGAGCCCAGCCATTGAAAAGTTATGGTGCAGAAATAGGCCATTCAGCCCACTGTGTCCGCACTAGCCAAAAAAGAAGGAAAAAAGAAACCAGTCACTCATCTTAATCCCACTTTTCAGCACCTGGTCCATAGCAGATTGCAGCACATCAGATGCAAATCCAGGTACGTTTTAAATGTGTTATACGTTTCAGCCTCAAACCCCAACTTTGGCAGTGAATTCCAGACATCCATCTCACTCTGGTGAAACTGTTTTTCTTCACCTTCTCTTTAATCCTTCTACTGATCAGCTTAAACCTATGCCACCTGGTAACTGACTCTTCAGCCAGGAGAACAGTTTTTTCCTATCTACCCTGTCCAGGCCTCTCATAATTTTATACACCTTAATTATGTTACCCCTTAGCCTCCTCTGTTCTAACGAAAACAACCCTAGCCTATCCAATCTGTCCTCATATCTGCATTTTTCAAGATCTGGCAACATACTTGTAAATGTCCTCTACACACTCTCCAGAACAATTATGACCTTCCTATAATGTGGTAACTAGAACTAAAAGCTGGATTGAAGTAATCACAATCAAGGCAGACAAAACAAACTCAGCTTAGATGGCAGACAGCTGAGATAGAAGCTGCTGCTGCTGCCGCAGTGAGACCAAGCTACATAAAAGCACATGATGGGGATGAAGGTTCTCTCCATGTTATCTTGCAATGAGACTTTGATAGTCTCAACAGTTGGGTGCAAGCGAAGGCTCTCTAACCTATAAGAGCATAAGACATAACAGCAGAATTAGGCCACTCAACCCATTGAGTCTGCTCGGCCATTCAACCATGACTAATTTTTATCCCATCCCCATAACCCCTGGTCCCATTCCTAATCAAGAACCTATCTATCTCTGTCTTAAAGACATTCAATGGCCTGATCTCCACAGCCTCCTGCAGCAAAGACTTCTACAGATTCACACCCTCTAGCTGAAGAAATTCCTCCTTATCTTTGTTTTAAATGATCATTACTTTAGCCTCAGATTCTTTTTCCTATGAGTGGAAACATCTTCTCCACGTCCACTCTTATCCAGGCTTCGCAATGTCTTGTAAATTTCAATACAATCCCCCCCTCATCATTCTAAATCCCAACAAGGTACAGACCCAAAGTCCTCAACCATTCAACATATGACAAGCTTTTCACTCCAGGATCATTCTTGTGAATCTCTTCTGGATTCTTTCCAAGGCCTGAACATCGTTCCTTAGATATGGGGCCCAAAACTGTTCACAATACTCCAAACTACAATATAAGGTGTTTAAATTCAGATCATCCAGAGAATTAGGAACCTGAAACAAGGTGTTGGTGAGGTTGTGGGAAAAGGCTTTTGATTCAATATTAAAAATCAAAATCAACTGAGGAACAGTATGAAGAGGATTTCTGACAAATAGTAGTATGGTTGGCGTATTAAAATGATTTATTATATTATGATAGGACTAAGACCTCACATTACATATTTTTACAACATGGATATAGATACTCTTATGGCTATTTCTAAATCATTAAAAATTGGACAACTGTCTTCTAAAATGTCTGAAGTGATCCTGGAACTAAAGGAACTATCTAATAGTATTGAAGAAACTGGCATCTCATTATCTCTGCAAAACTACAAATAACACATTGTGAGTTGCACAGACCAAAAACAAAAAGAGCTATTACTGCATTTAATAACCTCGAATAGCCAGATAGAATCTAATTGCCTGCTAGTACAAAGGACCCTGCAAATTTTATTTTCATTTTTTACTGGTTGAGATATTTAACCAACTCAGGACCCAGATGAGGGATACAATCCCTTTGTGAAACACATCATAAGGAGGTGGATGTAGCATAGATCTTTGGCTTGTGTAACTGTAAAATCTCAGTCTGAAATTTTACCATCTAACTAGCAGCAACACAGAAAAGGTACTCTGCTCAGAATGAATACCTGCCACAACTATACTATCCATTGAAATTTGTGTACATTGTCTAGGAGATAGATTCATCTCTCATTGTGAAATCAACTGTACTGAAAAAACAAAATACACAGAAGATTTCAGCCTGCTGACATCTGAAGGAATACCTCATTGGACTTTGTTTCACCTGGGTACAGAATCCAGAATGTTCCTTTGGTCTGCGGATTTGGTCACTAAATCTTTCTTTTCGCTATCCTTCTTTGTCAGTATGAGTGCACAGGAAGCAATATGCCGACCCTCCTCCAGTAGTGTGCAATTCTTATTAATAGAAAATTGGATTATATCAAAACTGAAGGGTTGGGAATTACGCTACTGCCCATAAAGAGGAAAGCAAATCAAATACACCTTCCTGTTTATGGATGGGTGGCAAGAGGAGAAATCAGACTGTTTAAATTAGCTCTCTTTTTGTCCATACGATATTTTCTTATACAGAACATAGAACAGTATCGCAGAGTAACAGGCCCTCTGGCCCATGATGTTATGCTGAACATGATGCCAAATTAAATAAATCCCTTCTGCCTGTCCTTAGTCCACATCCCTCTATCCCTTGCATATTCATGTGCTTATATAAAAGCCCCTTAAATGCCCCTATCATCAAGAACTACAACACACAAAGAATCGATTGAATTGAAGTACTTTCCTGACCTAGAATGTGAAAGGATTTATTCAAAAATAATGTGTGACCAATATCAGCAATGGATAAAACTGTGAATCAAAGAACACGAGAGTATCACCCTAGCTTTCAAGAAGATGGACAGAGATATCTTAGACCCTATGCTGGTTAATTATCATTTGGGGAAATTGCACATATTAACCATAGTATACCAATTGTCTCAATGTCAAGATATGATAACTCTTGCACCTCTGAATGCAGAAGTCATGGCCAATTAATTGTTAGAAATACTCTCAAAATTGGTTTCCCAGAAGAGATTTTGTTCATTAAATTGGCAAGTTACATGTTTCAGCCAGTTACTTATTTATGGTGACAGTGCCAAGTTAAACAACTTCAATCTCACTGTCCTCAGGCGAATAGGCTTGGAGGGAGGCTTAGTGCCAGACTGACATACATGATGTGCACAAACACTGAGCAGAATCCCAGGGACTCTCTATTTGAATTAATATATGGAAACAGAGTACATGGTTCTGTTAATGCTAATCAGAGAGTCACAGTCAAGGAAGACAGCTTGACAAGGACAAAAACATGGGTAAAGTTTTCCCTGCAGGCTTTAGAGGTCCACTGTCAGCATCAAGTGGGAATCAGAAGCCCTGCATTGTTGGTAACACTCAACCCATGGTAATAATGTATGTACTCAAACTGAGTGTTGCTTATAAGATTGGTCATAGGTGAACAAGAAATTTTAGACTGTGTGCAAGCTTGTTAGTGAGGATGGTACAACTGCCATGCCAGACACAAAGAGTGAAAGGTGGGCCATGGGATACCAGCTCTGGTGCCAGTAGAGATTATCAGAGACTTTCAAGAAAAACTGGGTAGAAGCTGCATTATGGCTCTTAGGGAGAAAATCCTTGAAAATCTGGTGATGCTAAATATCTGTGAACTCCTAGTCTGAAGTTAATAGAAATCAAGTTCTGAGAAATGTATATTGGAAATGGATCTACCACTGCTTATTTGTACAGCACCTGTGTGCTGAATTCACATACGTTAGTGGGGAGATGCAGCAGATGGGGTTGGTGGCTGTAAGTAACGTTACAGAAGCTAATTATTTTCATCACGTGGCATTGGTTTCTTTAGATGCCATGGTACATAGAAACTGTAAACTATGTTTACAGACAGTAAATATTTTCCTAGTTTAATTTGACACAGTAATTGTAAAATTTTAATCCAAACACAAGCATTTGGTGGAAATTGATTATATTTGATTGGCAGCTTCTTTATGGATTTAATAGTTAGCTAAATTTATTTGCACTCAGCTGTTGTCTGGAAATTACTTTTCAGCTCAGCTGGTCCTAATTGGAGAGTCCATCTGAGGCCTTCCAAAAATGATAGCTTGAAGAAGGCAAAAGATAAAGAGAGTTGCCATAGAAGTAGTCATTATTATTAGTTGTATTCCAGTGACTCAAGGAGGTAGCCAAGTCTAACTTTTCTACAGTCCACACTGCAACTATTCATTTATTCTTTTGATTTTTAAGAAAGTTATTTGATCATTAAAGTCCAAGCTACAGTTAAGTGTAATGTTATCCTGATACCACCACCCCCCCCCCCCCCCCCCCCCCCCGCTAAAAAGTCAAGAAGGATCACATCGTAAAACTAGTAAGCTGAAACTGAGTGAAGCTTGTTGGCTCTGTTTAGACAGAGCATATCGCAAGTATAACTAGATACCTGGGCAAGTGAGAGAACTCTCACACATTGGGCAACCTTCTTCCATGCCTCTCCATGGGGTTCAGTAGCAGGTGGGAGAACTTGGCAGCAGTCCAAGAATCAGTTTTATGCCAACGTGAATGTCCCATGGTACCTTCTGTTGACTTTCGGACCGCTGGCTGCCCCTTCGTTAGGTCAGTGGGAGTTCTAATCACAAACAGGACATATAAAGACACAAACTTTATATGCTCTGTTTGTGATTAGACCTCCAACTCACCTGATGAAGGGGCAGCCAGTGCTCTGAAAACTAGTGGCTTCTACTACCAAATAAACCTGTTCAACTTTAACCTGGTGTTGTGAGACTTCTTACTGTGTTTGTCCCAGTCCAACGCCGGCACAGCACATCTCCCGCTGGGGCCAGCTATGATGGAACAGGGAACCCACTGGAGGCCAACGTGAAAATAATTTGCATCCTGTTAATGGGGTGTTGATCAGAATCTTCCATTCATGTCAGATTCCCCATGACATCAACGAAAAGACATATCAGTAAAGAACACATCTGGAACACTGTGCAACTTACCTGAAGACTGACTGGGGCTGCCTCCAGAGTTTGGGATGAAGGCCGCCAGCAATCCTGGATCCCAGTACATCAGAGCAGGAGGTAGGCGGGAGCACCTACAGGTGGATCTTCCTGGTTCAGTGCCATCGATAAGGTAAACCTTCCAGCATCTTCTTGAAGATCTATCTTTTTCTTTCTTCAATGGTGGGTCTGTGACATTGGGTGCCTTTTAAATATGGCACCCAGAAATTATGGCGAGACACATGCAACATGCCCGTCCTGCTACAAAATATGTCGCTAAACATCCTCACGGTACCTAATTAATGAGGTCGAAGATATGGAAAATAGTTCCCAAATCTGTCCTCGGATGTAGGACAGGAATATGGAGTATTCCAAATTTTTAATGTGTAACACAAACGGAGAGGGTGAATTCTGTCCATTGAAATCTAGAGCAAACATCTCAAAAACTTAATTAACTGGAATGGAGTTGTTATCAAACTTAGCATTTATGTCCACCTGAAGCAAAATGTTGCATCATCTCCTTTTCTTCTCACTCCCTACCCCCAGATTCATTTTTAATTTGACTTAATTCAAACGTTAAGATTATGGCTCAGAAATTGTACTGGGAATATCAGTTGGTGGTATTAGCAATCAGTGTTCTAACAGAGGAAAACTGACAGCAATTTTGCATTACGCAAATGCACAGCTGAGCATAAAGTTGCTGTCAGAAATACTGCACTCTTCCAGAAGCTGCACTGTTGCAATCTCATCATTTATCATGATATCATACATGCCAAGTACAGCTAAACATCATCTATGCCCCTGAAAAAGTAATTTTGCAAATGTGGAGTCTTATTCCCTCAGAAGAAAAACAGCATTGAAAATATAAAAGAAAAAAGTTAATTTTTTTGTACTTTTCCTGTTTCTTTTATCTCGCTCCCTTAAATTCAACTCTGTTCTGCAATCTTTATTTTAAATATGTCTTAAGTATATCATTAAAACCTAATTATATTTCCTGGGTTTGAACTCCCACTCTCTTGCACCCAGCACATAGCCCTACAACTTGCTGAACTTAAGATGCAGAGCCAGGTATCTTTAAAAAGAGTTTAGGGTCTCTGCCTCATCACCAACTCAGGCAGCAAATTCCAGATATGCATTACCCTCTGTCTAAAAATGGAGTCCTTCCTCATGTCCCATTTACACTTCTGCCACTTATTTTGAATCTATGTACCCTCGTTCTAGAATTCTCTACCAAGGGAAACAATTTTATCCTGTCAACTTTTGCCCTCATAATTTTGTATACATCTATTAAACCACCCCTCAGCCTCTTAATTCCAAGGAAAATAACCCCACCTCTCCAATCTCTCCTCATAGCTACACTTTTCTAGCTCCGGCAAAATTCTTGTAAACCCCTCATCACCCTCTTCAGAGCATGATGTGAAGATGCGAGTGTTAGAATGGGGTGAGAGATCACATGACATCAGGTTATAGTCCAACAGGTTAATGTGAAATCATAAGCTTTCGAAATGCTGCTCCTTCATCAGAACGTACATGATTTCAAATAAACCTATTGAACCATAACCTGGTGTCATGTGATCTCTCAATGCGCCAAAGCAATTACATCTTTCATGTATTGTGGTGACTGGCACTGCACACAATACTTGGGTTGTGGCCTCACCAGTGTTTTATCCAATTTTAGCATTACTTCCTTTTGTATTCTACATCTCTGCTAACGAAGGAAAGCACATCATATGCCTTCTTTGCAACTTTGTCTACTTGAACTATTGCCTTTAGGGACCTGTGTATTTGTACGTCAAGATGTCTCACTTCAGCTACCCCACTTAGTGTAATCCCATTTATTGTGGACTCCCTATAACGGTTTCACTTTCCTAAATGCGGGACCTCACATTTGTCTGTATTAAAATCCATCTGCCACTTTACCACCCAATCCACTAACCCATCTACATCATTTTGGAAATTACAATATCCTCTACATTATCCAATTCTAGGTCAATCTTTGTGTCATCTGCAAATTTCCCAATCATGCCCCACATTCACTTCCAATCATTAATAGGTAACACAAACAGTAAGGGTCGCAACATCTCCTCTGATAATCTTTCCTGCTATGAGAATTCTACAGAATCTGTATCCTGCTTTTCTCTGGCAAATCTCAGTAATGAACAAACAAACGGAACAACCCTATAGTCACTTTTCTGTATTTTTTATTAAAAGGCTTTTGCAATCCAGGAAAGGGTTAAAAGCATCACATCCTGGCGGAGATCATTCACATCTTTTGCACTGTAATCCTGCAACTTATAACAACATTAATGCTTTAGTATTTAGTCAGAAGTACGGTTTAGTGCCAAACTCCTTTTGAAAAGCATTCAAAATTAAAGTAAAAAGCAGTAAGAAGGTTCCTGATTGTTATCAGTTTGAAGAGGATACGCTCATGTCAACTGAGGGAATGTAATATTCATGCAACATGCAAGGAATCAGTAAAGGCCATTACTATTTTCAAGTGGTCTAATGACCGCTACAGCAGGCGACTACAGCAGGCAACTATGTGGCTTCACTGTTTGTTCTATATGTCACCTGGCCTGGAAGAATGTTATGTCAATAGTGTAGCTAAATCTAATATGACACTTCTAATGCAGCTACACCGCTGGCTGTGCAAAACGTTCTCCACTGGCAATTCCGATCCTTCCTTGTATACAGAAGCATTTATTTAATCTTTTAAAACTTCGAGTGGCATCTGTGAGCTGTCAAATGTTATTTTATCCAGATGATACACTCAAAAAAGGTAGTACCCTTTTTGTTGGCCAATATAGTCTAAATTTTTAAAATGGAAACTTGTACATCATTCTCTTCTGCTTATTTGAACCTGTCAAACTGTTCAGGGTATTACAAATAAACTTAATTGAATATGACAAATCAAATATGACAACTGTTGTGTTGTGGAATTCAGTTAAGACGAAGTGAACCGTCAACTGAGCTGAACTGCCGGAAAAAAACAGTGTGGGGTTTCCACAGGGAATGGACATCTGTTTTTTAGGAATGTCCTGATTTACAAAGGCTGGATAATGCATGTCCCCATAACTGATGTAAAGCAGGCTCATGAATTCCTAGGAGGCATGCAATATACTGCAAGTACACTTGAGCAATTTCTGAATGTGGGTGCTTGTCCCCTCTGGGCACCCTTTCCACATTTTAACAACATCACAATTTTATGGCCAGGTTAGGTCTTTTGGCAGTTTGAATCAACCTTTATTTTTGTTTGCGGCTTACTGAACACATTACTTGGAATGCTTACTATGATTGCAAATTAACATTATTGTGCCTCTTTATAGGGTGATGGATAACGATGCAGTACATATCAAATATTTCGCAGAGTTCAGGGTTTAAGGTTCAGTCTACAGAATCCAAAATCCTACTTCAACATTTCATTACAAGACCTGATCAACCTTGTTCCACCTGAAACTTGGCTCTCATTGCTCTGAATCCCAAATTAACTTCAACTCAATGCTCTGCTGGATTGAAGCAGGTGCTAGAATGCTCCATAATGTGACGATTTAGTACCAACACACCACTGTCCATCAGCACCTCCAACTTGCATCTTGCAACTCCATCAATTTTCACTCAACCATTCAGATGATCAGAAACTCAGGCACAGCATACATCGTAATTTCCAAAGTATGTTTTCATGAGGATGGCCCTTGGTGGCAGTAGAAAGTCAAAGAATACTTCCTCAAACCTTGTCTGCTCTGAGCACTGTCTCGCCCTCTGGTATTTGAGGACAGTAATTCATAATCCAGAAATATAAAGTAGGGCCACATAGTTTTCCTATTCTGTGCATCAATCCACTTATTTATTTGGTTGTACATTAGCTATAACTGGACATCGTCTTAATAATAACTGTGTCATCATTTACTGCTTTAGACTTGAATTAGGCATCCTCTCAATAGATTTCAAGAGTTATTTACTTTAATTGCTGAAATGCTACACCACAGGAAAAAAATGTTGATATTCATTTAACAACTACTACTTCAGTGATGAATATTAACAACCATTTGTCCTTTTTCCTATTTCTGCACATTTTCAAAAAATGTCTTTTACTGGGTAATCTGATGAAGTCATTGGGAGAATAATGATTTGGAGGAGTTACTGAATTTGACAATCAGAAACAACAGATTTGGCTTCAGACGTGAAACATATTAATAATTCCCTTCAGCTTCGTGATCATTCTTTAACCTCAGCTGAAAATGCCATATGATACATAGTATGATAAGAGATGGTTTGATCTCATTAAAGGCTTCCCAATGCACTCTAAATTTTACTGAGAATAGCTGAACCTGAGTGAGAAGACCACTGTGCTTACCACCACCCAGTGCAGGCTGAGATACAATAGCTGGAAATAATTGTCCGAGACAGTGATCTTTCTTGCCTCCTTTGCATTGTGTTCTTGATTCCTTGATGACGCTGGTACAGTTTCAAAATATCTTATCCAAGTGACCATTCATTCATGCATGAACTTTGACAGAAATTGATCAGCTTTTGTGTTGTGTGGAAAAATCACTCCCAAATCTGTTCTTACCCAATGTTGAAACGTGCACTTGATAGTGACTGGGATTGGACAAAACAGTAACCTTCCTTATCTATAACCCAGAATCTCGGAGGCCATTCATAGCAGCTGCACCATCAAGCCAGCTAAGATCAGTGGCACCAGTCTTAAAATTAAACTCAACTTGTTTCAGAAAAGATTTAGGAGATATATTCACCAGGACATTCAACACTGAAATAGGATTTAAGGACAGTGAATGGACTCTCCTTCTCCAAACAGCTAGTATATCCTCAACGCTGCATTTTTATCTTGTCTACTTTAGAATGGCTCCTGTCACAAATCTGCATTTCTGCTGGCATTACTCCCCAGCCCCTAATTAAACATATTAATTTTGCTGGTTGCAACATAACCACGAAATGTTACAGCACATTGGCAGACCGAGGTGTTATTCAGGATGTGTTGCCACACACAGCAATAAAGTTGATTGCAATTTCCCAGTACTGTGAGCAGTAATTTCTCTCCAGGGAATCACCCTCCATGTATGTTGGTGCCACATTAGAATATTATCTTTACTGCAGCGTAAAAATAATGGCAATGCTGTGCAATGAAAAATTAAAAATGCAGCTAAGGACAAAGGGACTACAGACAAAACCTCAGCCAGGCCACAGCAACTTTACATCAAGGACCAATTCACTAGAGTTCCTGGTCAAGCCCAGGAACTCTGGCTTTACAGGCATCAGGGGAACTCGCGATAATCAAGAGTCAGTGTGAGTCCTGGTGAAGTCTTTGGAAAGGCCCCAGTCCTTATCTTTTCTGGAGTACTGATCCCAGAATTAGCCTAGATCCTTTTTTTGGAGCCGATAATAGTGTTGGAATTCACTTTGGGCAACAGTGGCAAAGGCAGCATTTAATGTCCATCCTCAATAATCCTTGAGAAGATGGTGGTGAGTCACCTTCTAGGATATAACTCAGTGACCTCCCAGCCATTTCAGAAAGTAGTTAAGTGACAATCATATTGCTCTGGGTCTGAAGTCAAATATAACCAAAACACGTATGATTTTTTTTCCCTCTGAGACATGAGTGGACCAGTATTCCAATGAAGCTCAACGCAATTTTGAGGAGCAGGAAACCATTTTTCAATTAGGTACTTTGCAACAAGTCATGCCCCATCCCCTCACCACTTTCCCCGGTTTCAGTTTTACCTTTGGGTATAACTGTTCATTATTCTGCCAATTACAACTCCACTGGACCCATCTGTTACTTCATATCCCACTACCATATCCTTTGCCTCTATGTACTAACTTAACGACAAATTAAACTTAATAATCTGTCCTATCACCAGGCTGCCCATTTATTTCTTTTCTACCCTCCCTCCTTCACCATCTTAAAAGTGACCACATTTCTAACATTCCCATTTTTGATGAAAGGTCAGAACCTGAAACACTAACACTGCATCTCTATCTATAGATGCAGCTAGACTTCCCGAGTATTCCCATTATTTTCTGTTTTTATATTAATCAACCAGGTGCAGTTTTACAACAATCTGGTGGTTTCATAGTCACATTATAGCTACTGGCTTTTTATTCCAGGTTTTTATTTAATTAACTGAATTTAAATTCCCTAGCTGCCTGGTGGATTTGAACTCATTTCTCCAGATCATTAGTTGAGACCTCTGGATTATGAGACTAGTAACATAATCACTATGCTACCATACCCTCAGCCTAAAGTTAGAATATGTACTATTAGGTCAATCTTATTATGTACACAGTTTTAATCTATGAATCTCTTCCAAGAAGCTTCACTTTGCAGACATGGTTTCTTCAAAAAACTACAACGGGCAAAGGCTCACACTGCAGCTTTTGCCAATACATTTAACAAAACATGATTACAAGTACACAACATAGTGAGCACTGCAAACTTTCCCTCTCTCATTTTAAAGGTGGATATTAGAAACTTACAGCTGTTCTCTTCATAAAATAATGCAGTAATATCTTGATCTATTTTACTTGCATGCAGACATAGAACTGGCTAGCTCTGTAAGCAAAAATATCTTGCTTTAAGGGCTGGAAACATGAATTAAGTCCAAAGCAGAACTAGAGGAAATTAGTCCTCTTCCACTATTGGCTAAAAAGATGTTATGTAATATAACCTCGTGACAATGTCAACTCAGACCCAAGTTAGAGAATGATCACTCCACAAAGATACAAGCTATACTGTCCGTGACTCACTTGGAACTGTTCAGCAATAGTTCAAATTGTTTCCCAACATGCCACTTGAAAATTATTAGAAAACAAACAAGGAAAAGGACATTGTGAAGGCTTCCCATTGCAAATATTTTATTTATTAGTATCAAAGTAGGCTTACATTAACACTGCAATGAAGTTACTGTGAAAATCCCCAATTGCCATACTCTGACGCCTGTTCGGGTACACCAAGGGAGAATTTTAGCATGAGCAGTGCACCTAACCAGCATATAATTTGGACTGTGGGAAGAAACCAAAGCACCTGGAGAAAACCCACGCTGACATGCGAACACAGACTGCAACCCAAGCCAGGAATTGAACTTGGATTCCTGGCACCGTGAGGCAACAGTGCTAACCACTGTGCCAATGTGCCACTCTAAGATGTCCCCTAGACCTGGTTGCTATCCCATTTATTTAACCAATAAAGACGCCACAATATGTATTTATCCTCACATATCTTCAATATTTAACCATAACCTGGAATCTATGCCATTCATTTAATCAAGTGAAATTCCACCATGAGTCCCTGACCTCCCCCTACCCCTACCATCCCGCTCCCTCCAAAGGCAGTCCAAAACTCCAGAGCTATTATCTAAATTTATATCTTCATCACTCAGTAAAAACAGGAAGTGCCAGAAATACTCAACAGGAACAGCAGTATCTGTGGAGAGAGAAACAGGATTAATCTTTGAGTCAAATATGTCCCTTCTTCAAAAAGTCACATTCAGCATCCAGCAACATTTTGCTTTTATTTTATTTTACTCAATCCTGACCTCAGACTCTACTAGAAACAGCCACTTCAAATTGTCAAGTACAAGAACTTATTTTCAAAAATAATTTCGAAGATTGACAACAGACTTGTTTTAAGAAATATGTTTAATTAGAGTAAAAAACATATTAAGCAAAGGTTGGCCACACTTCCTTATTCATCTGTGTGCACTTGACTTTGTATTCAGTAAAATGTCACATCTTACTTGAATAAGATGAGGAAACATGGTTTTAAATGAATCACCTTACTGCTTAGCAATCAGAACCTGAGATTCAGATATGACAGATATGATTTTACCACTGGAAGCATCCAACAAAATGGCAACATTTCCAACGGATGGCAGTCAGGTAAACAAAAACACGTATTGACATGTACCACATTTACACGCATGACACAAGTCAACTTCAAATTGGAGTCAACTTTATTTTGATGCACATCAAATTAACTCAACAGCGCTTACAAGCTGCCACTTTTGCCTGCATTCACAAATAGAAATAATGCTCGCAGTCGACTCAAACAGTTCATATGCATCAGACAAGACAACTTGAAAAAAAACACATCAGGAATGAACACATTATCTTTGTGGATTAGATCTGAAGCACAATGCATTTATATTGAGGAAAGTAGGATTTAATTTTGCTTGATGCAATTACAAGTCACATTACTGCTTGCATGCATGCAAAGATTTTTTTTTCTGAATGACACTAGATGCAATGTTTTTAATTAAAATACAAAAAATGCCCTCTGTTGTAATAGGTGCATTCTTTTGCCACTTGCTAGCATCCTACAGAACAGCAATGATTGACTAGAGAAGATGGTATACAATATATCATCAGGAAACGGAAGTATATTATGAAACTCAGTAACATTATATTGAGAAAGAATATACCAAATAAGCTACATACAACCTACCCCTGGCTTATTTGTTGAAATATACTCTGGTTTCTCTTGATCCAATAAATATTTTTATAGGCTGAAATAGAAATCATAGAATCATAAAAACCCTACAGTGCAAAAAGTACCCATCTGGCCCACCAAGTCTGTACTGACCACAATCCCACCCAGGCCCTATCCCCATCTCCCTACACATTTACTCACTAATCCTTCTAATCTATATATCTCAGGACACTAAGGGGCAATTTTAGCATGGCCAATCAATCTAATCCGTACATCTTTGGGCTGTGGGAGGAAACCAGAATACCCAGAGGAAACCCACGCAGACACAAGAAGGATGTGCAAACTCCAGACAAACAATGAACCAAGTTGGAATTGAACCCAGGTCCCTGGAGCTGTGAAGCAGCCATGCTAACCACAGTACTACCGTGCCACCAAAATGGTCTCAATAATTTTGAAAATAGAGTATAATAGTTAACTTGGCATGTACAAGTGTGGCTTCCAATGAGATCTTTAACAGAAAAATCAAGGCCCAAACATTCTACAAACACTGAAGTGTGTAATTTATGGATATTCTCCCAGAAACGTTTAATACATGCATACATATAAAAAAATGAGGATGCTTAAGTCTTGTTTTTATGTTTGACTAAGCTCTTTACTCCATGTTCTTCAGCGGATGCCTGGGCCTTCCCTTAGTGCCATCAGTTCTCCCTTCAATGTTTATACCATAGTAATGCAGGAGTCATATTTCATCAAGCATATGACCAAACAAGGTGCCAAAGATAGCAATGTCAGCTGCCTGCCATTCCCTAGTTCCATTTTGCCTCCATATCATTTTCCTACAAATGGGACGAGTAAGTAACAGAGCAGCGCCTGCACACTCCCCCTCCCATATTCTTGGCCACTTTGAGGGTCACTTAAGGCTAATTGAAAAAAGACCAAAGAGGGTTTTCCAGTCGGCTTCATGGTCCCACAGGCTGTGGAGCCAGTTTAACTGCAGGGAACCAGCATCCTTTAGAAGACCTCAGGGGCAGTTATTTGGGTGGACCTGGAGGCCCTCTATGCTTGCTTATATGCAATAGCAACAACAGGCTCCCCATAGATGAGTTAAACTCCCCACAATATGGCCTGGCTGCCAAAGCCATTTTCTTATTTAAATTATAAAAATGTTGGATAATGTGCTTCCATTTTGAAACCACCATACCAATCCCCCCAACCTCGTCAATTACTTTGAATAGCATCTTGTTGCTACTTTCAATTTGAATTGATGCTGTTCGGTGTTCCAGCTTTCAGAGTCTCCCCACCATCCTCAATTGAATGCTAAGTCTGCCCACTGGCTATCAATTGGTTGCTCCATGGAAAATCATGAGATATCACTTTCCACCTAGTAAGGACTTCTGACCCCCAGTTGAGCCTTAGGGTGGGGTGCAGAAGCCTATAGAGAAAAATCAAGCCACAATAATCCATTAAGTCAGATACAAAAGAGCATTTTGCTTAAAAGTGGCCCTTTCCTTAGTTAAGTCATAATACTCCAGTGTACACAGAATTGTGACTAAATATTTTGGAGGCTTTTTTGAATAACCCTCTTTGCCGTTTCATTTGGTGATTTTCAATCTTTCTGTATGCAGATCCACTTCTGGAGATCTTTGTTTATGCTTCCAACACTCATTTATCCGAAATAGAAAACATTGCTATCATTACAGCAGGTGATTCTTTATGAGCTAAGTGCCAAAGAAATAAAGGGCGGGATCATCCCGGCCCTTCCTGCTGAAGGGATCTTCCAGTCCTACCATAGGGAACACTCCCTCCCCCACTTTTCCATTAGCAGGTTCCCTGGTGGCAGGACAGAGGAATTATACAAAATGCCGCAGTCAATGATGAGCCACCTCCGTCACCCAAAAAACATAGGGTAGGAGGAGGAAGGGGGGGGGAGGTGAAAATGGAATCCTGCCTGACGTGCTGGTAATTCAACAAATTTACAGACCTGGAGGCAGATGTGCTGAAAATCAGGGATCCCAATTTGAAAGCATATCTTCCAAATCCAAACAAATCCCAAATTAAAGGTGGCAGCTAATTCTTTAGACACAACAGTACATTTAATTACATTTCTTAGGTTTAATCATCACACTGTAAAACTAATCTGAACAAACATAGCAACAATAAAGGCCACCTTCCCACCACAACTGAAGGTAGCTGAAATGATTCAAAGGAAATAGAAATATTTTGAGTGCGGTTGAACGCACCAACAAATTTGAGTGACATTTTGTGACCAGTAAGTGTGGTGTTCCATATCAGACACAATCGCTTCATACCCTTTTCACTTCTAAATATACACATAGAAATATATCCATGACTGAAATACATTAATAAGCCCCTTAACCAAAAGAGGAAGGCATTGAATTTCTATAGCACCTCAGGTTGTAAGAGTTTTACAGCCAACTAGCACTTTTAAAGTGCATTCACTGTTGTAATGTTGGAACCATGGCAATCAATTTGAGGCACAGTGAGATCCCACAAACAGCACTATGAATGTGGAGATCTCCCCTGCACTTCTTTCAAATTGTGCCATGTGAGACATTACAGCAGCCTGAGGGAGATGTAACCTTGTTCTCGTGTCATATCTGAAAGATGGTACTGCAAATGAAGGATGGCACTTCCTTAGTGCTATATTAGAGTGTTGGCCTAGATTTTACTTAATCTGGGCAACTGGTGAAAAAAGGTTATTGACAAAGGAAGACCTGAAGCATTCAAAAATAAGATCTTTTAGGACCAATGATGTGTGTCAGAACAGCTACTGAATTGTTTAAAGCTGCTGCCACACAACTATGAAATGAGAATGTATAAGTCTGATCCAATCTAATTGGATAAAGATTCATTGCAAACAGCTATCTTGAAACTTATTTTGATCGTCGTGTTGAGAGAGGCTTCAATATTCAGAAGATAATTCTTTCAGGGGATATGGATATCACTGACAAGGCCAGCATTAATTGCCCATCCCTAATTTCCCTTGAGAAATGATGGGATGCGACCTTCTCGAATCCAGCTGAGAGGCTTGCTGGGCCATTTCAGAAGGTACTTAAGAGTCAATGACATTGTTGCAACTCCAATGACACCACTCATATCAGGAGAAGACAGCAAGTTTCCTTTTGTACAAGGGATCACTGAGTCAGACTGGTGTCAAACAGGATCGCTATTACTTACTTTTTATTCCAGATTTAAATAATTGAATTTAAATTTATCTGCTGGGAGAGAACTCAGATCTCCAGATCACAAGTCCAGGCTTCCAACACAACTGTGTCAGGACCTGCCAATATATCATAATGTGTATACAATAATGTTCCATGTAACGTGTCACAATATGGCCTCCTGTGTTGATCCATATCCTCAAATATATTGTACTTTGTTTAATAAGATTTGCTACTATTTATTCACGGCATAGTGTCCTCTAATTCCCAGAGGCCAAACATAGATTCGCAGAACTGTTTTCTGGAACACAATCAATCCACAAGGTTCATAGAATCATAGAATCCTACAATGCAGAAGGAGGCCATTAGGCCCATCGAGTTTGTACCCACCATAATCCTACCCAGGCCCTATCCCCATAACTCCGTGCATCTACCTTGCTAGTCCACCTGACACTAAGGGGCAATTTAGCATTGCCAGTCCACCAAACCAACATACTTTTGGAGTGTGGGAGGAAACTGGAGCACCCAAAGGAAACCCACCCAGACACAGGGAGAATGTGCAAGCTCCAATCAAAATAGTTGACCTTAGCCAGGAATCAAACCCAAGTCCTTGGCACTATGAGGCAGCAGCGCTAATCACTATGTCACGATCCACAAAGCTGATCCCTTCTGCAGCCATCTGTAATCTTAGTTCTCTATTCTGTTCCCACACTGGCATCTCTGTCTTCGGTCTCCAACTGCATTCCAATGAATCTCAATCCAAGCTTCAGGAGCATCACCTTGTCATAAATGAGTGCTTTACTGCCTTCTAGACAGAGCACTGAATTCAACAATTTCTGATCAGAAACCTCTGCCTCCATTATGTTTTTTTTTCTCTTTGCTGGTCTTAGTTTTGTTCCATTGGCTTTCATCAGGCTTCTAACTGGCTCAGAGGTAGACCTCTTCCCCATCTGGGAGGATGACCCACTTCTAGGAGCAGTCACTGTTGGGACCAGTTCTCAAGAATGACTGTTGCTGGGGCCAGGTTAGAAGGAAAGTCTAGAGTTTCCACCTGAGCTTGGCTGACAAACTCCTCGGGAGAGGAGTTGGGGACAGGGTGCCAGAAAAGAAAGCCAGCCCAGCTCTCCCACCCCACTCCCATGGCCCATAATAAGGCAAGAAGGATTCATCACATGGCCACGTTCTGTGCTGCTGCCACCAACCCACTCTACCCTACCACCCCAAGTAAAAGACCAGTAGCAGTGGGAGGAGATCCTTATTTGGCCCATGGGTGAGTGAGAGTGCCTGGACAGGAAAGCATCCTCTCCCAGCCTGGAATAAGGCTGGGAGGGTTTATCTGCTGGCTTTGCCATGTGTTGTGGGACCGACACTCTTCCCTGCCAGTGGTATTTTACCAGAGTGGTGGTGGTAAACAACGGCAGAGAGTTCCTGCCATGCTACCCAATTTTACACACACCTTCCTCACTCAGTCAAAATTCCACACATTAATTCTCCCCCTCTCTCCACAGATGCTGCCAGATTTGCTGAATATTTCCAGCATTTTCTGTTTAGTTTATTTTAGATTTTCAGCATCTGCGGTGTTTTGCTTCTACTATAATCCACTTTTGTATCTGGAAATTTTGAGCTGGCAAAATGGACCCCAAAAATTCACTTTAAAAATAAAATGCCATTTCCATGTTTATATGTTGCAAATTCAGGTTATTAAAATTTCTTGATGAAAGTTTCATTTGCAAAGCAAAATGTATGAAAGGTGGACATTTTTTCCAATGGTTGTTTAAGGTGTGATCTGGGTCCGGTGCATCTTTCGAAGCCAAAACTCTAACACACGGAAACCTACATCAATCCCAAACTCCGTGCTGGCAGCTTACTAGTACTGAGCATGACTGCAAAGGAAGTGTACATTGCAGCAGCCAGGCTCCCCAAAGTTCTTCCCATGACACGCTTTCTCAAGCATGTATGCTCAGCTTAGTTCAGAAAGGAGACAGGCCCTGCCACTTCAGCTACACTAAAAAGAAACATTGAAAAGAAACATTTCAAAACAAGTACTGTGCCACAGCATTTATTGCTTTGCTCACTAACAACTAAATGGTCCCCAATCTATTTGTGACTGATTGGGCTACCTGCAACATTAGCTGCTGTTTTGAGCATTATTTCAGAAAGCATAACAAACTTGAAACATGCCATACTGCAAGATGCTTTTTTTCCTCTCCCTGTGATGGGATTAGTCAAATTTCAATACTTATTTATAACCTCCAGCAGAAAATTGACTACATACACTGCTCAAGTCAACTGGGACTGCATAACATCAACTTGATTATATCAAATTAACTCAAACATAATTGCACTGCTTGACTAGCCATGGAACTTGTCAGCTATAAACCTGTCAAAGATCCATCAACTTTACAGTTAAATAGCAGCACAAAGCTTAGGTTCTAGAAATTGACATTTTTTGGATCTCTGCCTGATAAGATGCTTTGTAGCTAGCTTCTTTTTGCTGTTCTTGCTCTTCATTTGTATAATGTGAGCTAAGTCGGCCATGAGAGGAGGGAAGGTAAAAGTTACTGTACTGAACAAAAGAAAAGTGAATGTGTTTTGAAACTTCATTAGCAAGCACTGAGTTTGGAGCATAATGATCATTACAATAGGTGCCACAAAAGCAGCAAAGCATTAGTGAAGATGATTACCAAACCATGCATTTTTGAAAGAAACATTAGGAAATATGAACTCCATTACTGTGCTCATTAATGCAATGAAACTACAAGCCCAACTAAATAATAAATCAATTAAAACAGAAATTACCCAACAGTAATTTTCTACAGGCTAATGTTAAAATTCTACAAATATATCCCCAGAATAGTTTATATTATCTGGTCTGTTGTATAGAATTATGAAGCATTTTGAACACAATTGCCTTTGATGTGCTTTGGGGAAATTATTCAAATTTAGGGGTAATAACAGACTTGGCATGTAACATGTCAAATTGCTATGGAACATCAATAATCAAAGTAAGCTGAGTCCCTTGCGATATTGCCATATCACTAGAGTATAAATCAGTGCGTGCTATAAAATTCTAAGTTTTACATTTGGAAGGTTTCTTCTTTTTGAATAGCACAACAAAATCCACAGCTAAATTCTATGCTTCAGATTTCTAGGTTTTAATCTATAGCAGCAGGCTACTGCCTTTATTTTAACTTTAGAAAATGACAAGTGAAGACACGGATAAGGTGTGAAGTACCAAGTGGGAGAACATGAGATGTTATTGCAATAACTGCTCACTGGATGTTAAATACCTCCAGTGGAACTCTTGCATAATCATGAAATACGATGTGGAAATATCATAGGATTAATTACCTAAATTGGATGCCCTGGAGAGGATTGGCACTTCGACCTTGTAACACTACACACACACCTCCACTTCTATCTTAGCCCATCTACCACTGAGCTGACTAGTTGAGTTGCTTCAGGTCCACAGTTCAATTTTCCTGACATTCAATGAAATATATGGATCAATGGGCCATCTATTTCTTTTCTATTCCAAGTGGATATCACGCATCAGGTGTATGATTGGACAATTAGAACCGATATTGGGAAACAAAGCTATTATTTTGTCTCGTTAAGTCAATGCTATATCATTCTTATCAATGCACCTGATGGGTCTAGATAATGAACCAACAATTTACCTCACCTTTCAAATAGAAAGATCTCCCAAACTGCTTCACAAATACAAGAAAAATGGGTGAGCCAAAGTTGGAAATATTAGAATGTGGTGTCCAAATGCTTCAAAGAAATGAACATTAGTGAATCTCTTGAAAGCAGAATAAAAAGAACATACAGAAAGAATTCAAGAGCGTATTCCAAACAGTGCAAGCTGGAGACTGGAGGTCAACATCAATGGTGCAGTAAAGGAAAAGAACACAAAGCTAGAAGAACAGGCTCCAAGTATCTGTGAAGCAGTTTGGGAGATCTTTCTATTTGAAAGGTGAGGTAAATTGTTGGTTCACTACCTAGACTCATCAGGTATAGGGATAATAATGATATAGCACTGACTTAACGAGACAAAATAATAGTTTTGTTTCCCATTACTGGAGCTAATTGTCCAATTATACACCTGACAAGTGGTACCCACTTGGAACAGAATGGTAATAGAAGGCCCACTGATCCATATATTTTATTGAATGTCAAGAAAATTGAGCTGTGGACCTGAAGCAAGCCAACTAGTCTGCTCAGTGGTAGATAGGCTAAGACTGGAATGGAGATGTGTGGTATTACAAGGTTGAAGTGCCAATCCTCTCCAGGGCACCCAATTTAGGTAATTAATTCTATGATACTTCCACATCATATTTCATGATTATTCAAGAATTCCACAGAAGGTCTTTAAAATCCACCAAGCAGCTATTGCAAAGAACATTTCATGTTGTCCTACTTGGTGTTACACATCTTATCTTTGTCTTCACTTGTCATTTTCTAAAGTTAAAATAATCTATAGCCTGCTGCTATAGATTAAAACCTAAAAATCTGAAGCAAAGGATAGAATTTGGCTGTGGATTTTGTTACGCTATTCAAAAGAACAAATTATAGTGTTAGATTAGCTGAGGCTGTGGAACGATTTAGTACAAGGATATGCAAATTTTAAACTTGAGGCATCGGCTGATACCAATGTATGTCAGCCGAACACAATCACAGAATAGGAAACAGGAAGCCAAATTAATATGAATTGACATTTACAGAGACTGGAACACAGGGGAAAGAAAAACATGAGTAGTGGTTTCCACCATAAATGGTTTGAAATAGAGTTTGAGGTGGAAGTGGGTGGGCTTTCTTGAGAAAGAATAGGAGTTTGGAAGCTCAATTCAAAGGCAACAGGTTAAGGTTATGAGCAGCCTCCGGGGGCAGGAAGGGCATGGATTTTATGATGGAAACCAAAGATAATGGTTTCAATCTTCCCAATATTTAAACTGAACGTCAGACAAGTGGTCTGACAATACCGGGAAAGATGCAAAGTCCATCAAGTAATGAAAACGTGGTGCTGGGTGTTATTGACAATTGTGTTGAAGTTAACCCCTGTGGCTATGGATAATATTGCAAAGGGGCAAAAAGAATAGACTAAGGTTTCATTTCTTTGGAAGGTTCCAGAGATGGCAATGCAAGAGTCAGAAGAGAAGTAAATGCTAAAGGTGTTCCTTACAGCGCGTAGATCAGTGTAACCTTTGCAATTAGTTGAAAGAAGGTGCAAATTTTATCCCAATCCTTCCTCAGTTTTACAATACAGCTTTCACCATAGCTATCTAGAGGATAAAAATCGAGTGGTATTCTTGACTAGTTTAAAACACTTAAGGCCAAAGAAATCAGGAAACACGGGTACTAGTAAAGTGTTTGATTTGGAGTATGGAGTATGGGAATGGTAACAAACATAATTCCAGGAACCCCTATTTTCTTATTCATTGTTAAATTTAGTTAAAATACAAATGTTACCGCACTTGAGAGGGGGCATCAGCCAAGGTTCTCTCAAACATAATAGATAACATCTACAAATTGATGGAACAGTGAAATTTGACACTAACAAATATAAAACTTAATATGTTGCAGGAATAAGTTTTAGTTTATTTGTGTCACAAGTAGGCTTACACTAACACTGCAATGAAGTTACTGTGAAAATCCCCTGGTCACCACATTCTGGCGCCTGTTCAGGTATACCGAGGGAGAATTTAGCATAGCCAATGGACCTAACCACATGTCCTTTGGACTGAGAGAGGAAACCGGAGCACCCGGCGGAAAACCATACAGACCAGGGAGAACATGCAGTCTGCATAATAACCCAAGCTAGGATTCTAACCTGGATCTCTGGTGCTGTGAGACAGCAGTGCTATCTACTGTGCCACTAGGTGTGCAAGGTTACAGAAACAGTTAACATATGAATCTAAGAAGGAGTAACAACAGACTTGCTACTTAACATGTCCATTAGATTGCTGTGAAGCAGCAGCTGAACAATCCAAGTAGAACGTCAAATTAAATTATATCGTAAAGGTAGAGAATGTCACATTAAAATCATACAATACTCTGATAGAATACTTTGAGTCTTGTGTTCACCGGTTAACAGACATTATAGAAACATTCAAGCAACATAGGTGTACAAGAGTTATGAGATGAAAGTGGAAGGTCTGCAATTATTTAGCTATGAGATAAATATGAGGAGCCTTTTAAAAGTATAGAAAATGTATAGGTAAGCTAAGTCTGGAGCACTCTTCAAGAAAAAGCCACACATTACAGTACATAAATATGATAAAAAGACCAATATAGGAATGATGTTTGTGGAAACATTTTACACAGATTGCTAATGATAACCTGAATGCTCTTTGGAATATGATGCTAGACATAAAATCTGCATCCATAAGCTAGGATGGTCCAAACTGCCACCCTCACCTGTGCTTATGTCGTTGTTTTCTGAAATACAAATGAATAATGGTTCACAAATGAAATGGATCGACAAGTCCACTTATGTATGGACATACTAGATGCTTTTTAGAATCCCTGAAATAGTCAACCACTATGAACACCCGAGCTATGTCTCAGAAGGATACGACTGACTGATACAGAAAAAAAGACTAGGCTTATAACGTTTTGCTCAAAGCTAGAACATAGATCTAATCTAGTATGATTCTGCAGGCTTCTGACACACTTGTCCAAATGAAGCTTATAAAAGCATTAATGAAGTATTGCATACAACCACACTTTGATACATACTTTAAGAAAAATGACAGTTCTAACATAACATGTCCAATGACTTCACAAAATTGATAAATACAGAACAATTTCCTACACCGGTGACCATACCTCAACACATATTTCACTGGCTCTAAAGCATTGAGATGTTCTGAGATCATAAAAGGCACAACATTAAATCATTCTTTCACAGTCTTTCTTTCTTTATACTTTCAATCAGTTCTGTGCTGAGTTCAACAATATCAGTTGGGGCAGTAGGAGATACATCAGTTGGTACTGGCACGTTTGGGTTGAATGCTACCTGTTGATTTTTGCTGGAAATGCTGATCAATATTTATCAATGCTTATAATGAGGTGTTCACCTGAGAACATCTCATTCACCTGACAAAGAGGAGAACCTCGAAAGCTTGTGAGTTTACTATCAAATAAATCAGCTGGACTTAAACCTTGTGTTGTCAGACTTCTTACTGTGTTTACCCCAGTCCAACGCCAGCATCTCTACATAATGCTTATCAATATCAGCTGAGGACATAATTAGACTTGGTTGTAAATCTTCTTTATGAACATGAACAATAGATACTTGGGTCATGTAGAGTGGTCTGTTCTTAAGCAAAAAAAAACTATTATGGGCGTATAAGAAAATTGGCACAAAACTGTACAGCACTTGTACTACAAGATTTATCTGGGCCACCTAATTTTCAAACGGGTACTTAAAAGGCAAACCCTGCTAAATAAAAAAGAATCATCAGTATGTACTCTGCCAGCTGGAGTTTTACAATTACTTATTCAATTCTAAATACTTTGCCAAACCAGTAGCAATTGATAGTCACAAATAAATGTGAATCACCTAAATTTTAACTGTGGCTTGCAGCTTTACATCACATATACAAAGTGTGAAAATTGATTAAAAACTTTCTCATTTTCTCCCTCCTCTGAAAAAAATTATTTTTGTTATTTCTTTGGTAAAGGTCCTTATATATCTACTTTGATGATATTTATTTTTCTTCCCTTCAATTGACGCAGACACAAACAGTCTCCTCCTGCATTGTAACATTTCCATATTTCCTTTAGTTTATACCCAAAGCTGTTAATGTAGTTGATGAGATTCTATAAGGAACAGATTAAAGTATGCAAACACCATTTTGAGCTGAAAATTGTGTAATTCATAATTGTGTAATAATTTTCATATACTCCATGTAAAAAGGTTTAAATTGAGTTAATTGTTTTAAAAAAAGAATGAATTGGCAGGGTGAAAATCAAAGGAATTTGTAAAGATACAATGCAATTTTATTTTTACAGTAACTATAATGGTCAATTACTGCAAGAGTATTTAATTTAAATGTGTATAAATACAAGGTGAGGTAGTCAAGAGCAATATCATGATAACAAATGTAAAGATCCAAGGAAACATTTGCACTGCATGATGTTCCACAAACGATTCACCACGCCATCTTTTGCAATAACCAACATCTCTGTCTAATCCGCATATTTCCCACATCTTGACATCAGTGTTCCTTTAACATAAAAATGTGAACTCTGAGAAATCCACTGTTTTTAAGTGCTGTTTTCTCAAAATGCTTTATGTAAGTAGGGATGAATGTGGACCCTCAATTGAGGACAGCTGAGTAATCCAATGAACTAAACACTTTATCAGTGCAAAAGAGAATATGATCCCTTACAATCATATTCTTCTGCATCCAACAACAGAAAGCACAGCATCAGAGTTTACAGTGGAAAATGGAAGATGGGCATAGCAATGTTACGTGACTGCTCTGGTTTGTTTTCAGAACTTTATTTGCAGAATGAAAAGTCCACGGGGTCCTGCAACTTATACTAATGTATAGTTTGTACAGAAATATGGCACTGGAAGTGAGAAACAGATGTTTTTGATTAAAATACACTCCTTACCATAACACTATATTGTGGTCATTACCTATATACTTATAATCAGCAAGAAGCATCTGTTTTCAATAGCAAATCATGAAAAATGACACAACTGCATTCTCATTATTTATAGGAAGGCCCAAGCGTGCATAAGAATTCATTGGTTTATTTCTATGCTACTGAGGTACCCTTCAGCAAATATTTTACAAAGAAAGTTCTCCTTACTTTTTCACATTTTTGTTTCCTTGGCTGCCAACTACAACAACATCTCTCAGGCGAGAAAGCAGGTTGCGAAATTAAGGACAAGGAATCCTCCACAACTAAAACATTGCTTCCATTCAATCACTGCACAGTACAAGTCACAATGAGTATAGCCCTGTGATTTAACTTTCTAATTGGAACGCAAAGACATCGCACAAGTAAATGCTTATAAAATACTACATTTTGAGTACTTACTCAATGGCGCCAGCTCACCGTTGCTGCATTGTTCTCCTATTAGTGAGTACACTCTCTATGAATTGTCTGTTGGGTGGTGAGGAGGGGGGGGCAATATCGACCGTACTTAACCCAGTTACTCTGTATTGCTTCTAAGGTTCGTGTCACATAGCTACTCAGAACAGAACTAAATGACTTAGAGAATTAAATTAGTCCATGGAATTATGAATTCAGGACTTTGCTTTCCGGGCATCAAATGGTTAAATAACAAAGACATAAATGTTGAATTACTACTCAAAGCACAAAGAGAGAGGTTAGAAGACATTTTTCAATACAAAACATTACTGGAATATGGACGGATTACCATAATTGACAAATGAAGCAGAGTGAATCATGACTTTTAAGAGAAAATTAGATGAACAGCAAAAGAAAAGTAGCAGGAAAGTACAAAATAAGAGGAGGGATAAGAAATTAAAAGAACTCATTCTGATCTGTTACTATTATTAGCAATTAAATATCATCCTCCAAACTGAATTTCTTTGGGCATAGTGATGTTGATTCAGGATTGATATTCTCTGTATCCAAACTGATCAGAAAGATAATCAAAGCCAGAGCAGGCCATTCTGTCCATCTAGCTCATCTTCAATAGGAAACATGATGCCCCTTTTCAAAGCTATTCCCATCTACAGCATTCATTTGCCTCTTGATTGATTCCAGAGATCCAATGAGAGGAAATCTACTCAACTAGTTAAGTTTAATTTGCATTGTATAATGGAATATTCTTTATGAACGCATATAGACTAAAGCTGCCTACCTTTTACAAAAATAATTGTGTTACTTGGCACACATTTTTGAACATATTTAAATGTTTACATTAAAGTCGATTTTAGTGATGCACATTTGGACTCAAACTGCTGTCCTCTGAACTTAGTGAGGCAGCACCTCAAGTACTGTGTAAGTTTTTTTCTCCTTACTTAGGATATACTTGCATTGGAAGCAGTTCAGAACAGGTTCATTGGGCTGATTCCTGGGATGAAAGGGCTGTTCTGTAAGGAAGGATTCAACTGGTTTAGCCTATATTCATTGACATTGTGAAGAATGACCTGATCTTATTGAAACATACAAAGCTGAGCGTGCTTGATTGAGTAGATATGAGAGGATGATTTATCTCCTGAGAGAATCTATCATGGGGGCACAGCTTAAAATTAGGGAGGTCCCCCTCTTCTCTCAAGTGTTGTTAGTCTGAGGAATTATTTTTTCCAGAAAGCTGGATCATTGAATCTACTCAAGGCTGAGTTAGACAGATTTTTGATTGACAAGGGAGTCAAGATTAGAGGGAAATAGGCAGGAAAATTGAATTAAAGCCATAGTCAGGTCAGCCATGATCTTATTAAATGATGCAGTGAAAAGTCTCACGACACCAGGTTAAAGTCCAACAGGTTTACATGGTAGCATGAGTCTTTGGAGCGCTGCCCCTTTGGTAGCTCGTGCAACCAAATAAATCTGTTGGAACTTTAACCTGGTGTTGTGAGACTTCTTACCACGTCTACTCTAGTCCAACGCTACCATCTCCATATTATTAAATAGTGGAGCAGGCTCAGTGAGCCAAATGCCTATGCTCGCTCCTTTTTTTTAAAATCATCTAATGACATTCATTCCTTTTTGGAGCAATAATTCATAGGTAAAGAGTGGAGTTCAACAAAATAGTTTCAATAATGCTCAATCTCCAAACTAAACTAAAGTTTTTTCAAAATTTGCATCTTTATTTCTCAACCTATAAGTGAGGGTTAAATGTAAACTGTTAATATGCTCAATTTCAATTAAGTAATTTTAAAAAAGGGATGATTTAAAAATTGGCTGTACAGACAAAAGCATGTTGGATTTTATCATGTTGGCCATCTTTGTTCTGTCAAACCAACATAGTGTTAAATCTGGATAACGTTTGGCACTGCCTAGTTTCATTATGAGGTGAGAGCATTTTCCAAGGTAATATGAATCAAACGTTCAACTACACAAACAGACACAAGAAAATGATATAGAATTAGTTACGATTTTAAAAGCCAAACTCAAGAGATTTACAAACTTACATTTCCACACTAAAGAGAACGTACCCAAAATGTGTTTTTTTTTCAAAAACACACATTGAAAGCAGATGTTAAAATCAACAAACCTTTCTTCTGTTTCACCATCACTCTTTGTTTTGTTTAACTGGTACAATTAGTGGAAATGTTCAAAGCAAGAATTTAAGTCTGTTCTACTCTTCCGGACACAGGTGTTCATTAATCTACAATTACTTCATGCAGGGCTAACGTACAACTGTAATTATTACATTTTAATTCCTGTTTAGTGAATAACCCACTTGTCATCACAAATTGTTGCAACATGGTCCACCATGAAAATGCTGGGCTGGAAAATATCAAGATTTAAAAGCAGTAACACACGGCTTTTATGATTTCACAATGAACATTTTCCCGCCTGGAATCAAGCAGAAAATACTTGAAGTACAATGCAGGTCCACCAATTCTGAAAGGAGAAAACTCAAGTTAATGTTTTGAACCGAGACCTTTCAGATTTCAAATGAAGAATTTACACTTGAAATATTAACCTGCCTTTTCAGAGGATACCTGCAATGTACTTCCAACATTTCTTTGCTTCACGTTTGCAATACTCCCATTTTTTTTCTTTTTACCTCCATTTTTATGTCTTCTGAAATTGTATCTATGGAAATACAAGCTGAGTCTTACATGGCTCCACATCACAATGGTAGAACATGCCAGTTTCATGCAAATGTTATCTCACTCCTGTGTGTGCAAGTGTGAGTGATTTTACATCTATGAGGACTGTGGGATTATTCCTGTATGAAGACTTTGGACTTCAATAAAAATTCACCTTGTCAGCCTGCAGAAGTTAATTAAAGTCAGAAATTAATCTTTATAGAACCAGCCAGTGGCCATACCATCCATGGAGTCACGCAGAACTACCAATACTGGGACAATCTTGCACTTAGTGATACAGCTTGACAGGCTATTACTCCTGTATTTAAAAAACCAGAAGTGGTGCATGTGTTAACCCACTTAGAACTGATACAAATCAGCTAAAACGTTAATCATTTAAAAAAAAATGCATAAATAGAGTTATTAACCTTTCCTGAAATTTATTGTTTGTACAGATCACAAACTTATTTTAAATGATTTCCACATAACCTGACAAAAAGAGCAAAAGAGAATGTGTTCCAAAGAAAAGTTACTCTTGTGCATTGGTTATCAGATGATTAATGTCTCAGTGAGAAAACAAGGTAAAAGGACCAAGGCCTGGAAGTTAAGTGTCCATCAAGATGGAAAAGGCAGAAAAAAAACAATGAGGCAAATCAAGATGTTCTGATCTGATGATACACATCTGGCTTTTAGAAGCCAAAAATTGGTAGAGATGAGAGGGATAAAGGATCTTGAAGGTTTGAGAACTTGGAAAAGCGCAAGTTCAGAGACAGTAATTTCCATGCAGTTCTGATATACAGCATTGATGAGATTGGGCAGTGCTTCTGGAGTTTAGAAGAACGGGGAAGAAAGTTCAAAGGAACACTGACAATTCTTATGTTACCGAAATAGAGGTAATAAGGCTGCAAATAAAAGCAAAAACACAGTTTCTTGATCAATGTCCACAACAAGCAACTAAATCCTAAGTCATAATGTTCTGTAAGACAATGCGAGATCTTTAAAATATAGAATATAATTTGAACTTTGAGAGTTTATTCTGGATAATACTTGAATTTGTCTCATTTTGTCTTAATTTTCTTCTGCACTTTATGAGTTATATAAATGGAATAATGCACATTTTCTAATACTAACCATCCACAAAAAATGCTACTTCAAAAAACAAATATCACCCAGAATATATGATGATATATATGGTAAATCAAGGGAGTTCATTTAAAAAAATATATAAAAGTAAAACTAAATTGAAAATGAATTAAATTTGAAAACTTCCCTTTGAAGATACATAAAATATTATTTGATTATGCTTTTTAGTTTTCTTGGAGCTATACATGGACACAGTCTATGAAGTATTTAAGTTTGCATTTGAATTCCTTTAATGGTATACCACAGTCACAGTTAACTTGCAGGCAACATGCAAATTGACACTACATAAACTGGTGGACCCCACCAAGCGGTATTACTGCACTTTTAACCTCATCAAACTATCTAATCATCGAACATATTGTTACCAGACATTTTTTAAATTCCCTGGATGATGGCAGTGTCAAGTTTCAGGAATGACAGGAAGACAGAGAAATGGCATTTCTCTAAATAAATAAGTTTCCTTTAAAACATTGCAACCTTGTTTAAAGTTTTTTGTTGCACGAATGTGATTTGATATCCATTCCTCTTCCAACCACCTCCCCCCACGCCCCAAACTTTCCTTCAATACATTGTTGAACTTATTATATCACGTCTGTCAACCCACATCTCTTCGCCCCTTCCTGTACTGCCAGGTAATCAATTTGTCGTCACTCTTGGTAACCCCAGTAAAGTCATCAGTGAAATGAGTTACAGCTGTGAAACCATCAGGAAGAAGAACAGCCAAGAATATGCTGCTGATAGCACATCGAGGTCTCAAAGATGAAATATTAATGCACGATTTGTTTATCTGCAAGCTCACATCTTCCAGCACTGAGCTGTTAATTTTCTATCTGTGCAGACAACAGATCACTCAGTCATGAACTCTTCACAGCCATTACACAGAGACATTTTGATTAAGTATGCCTAATGTAGTGTATAGGAAAGAATGAAAACACTCAGCCTGCCAACTTTTGATTGACCATTAAGCCACTGATGAATGTGCCTGTCAAGGGAGAGACAATTACCTCAACAATGAAGAAAGTCTTCTGGAGGGTTATTTCTATAGCAGTGACACATTTACCAGATTACAGCCATGCAAGTTGAAAGCGTGTAAACTAATAGCTAAGATTTCTTCATAATGTATTCATCCCACTCTCCTTAAAGGGAGAGGAAATGAAAAAAAAACTCACATTATACATGTATATAAAAAAACTAAAACAAAATAATTGTGCATGCCTGGGCAAAGAAATGACAGGGGCAGGCGTTACGTCAGTAGCACATGCGTTGCCATAGTGAGTGATTTATTGATATTTATCGAGAATGAATAGATCAAAGCCTGCCACATGACAGGTGATCAATCACGCGTCAAATCAAAGATGGCAATCGACTTTAAGACCAGTTAAGTGGGTGGATCCGGCAGATGAAAAATGAACTTTTATTCCTGTGCCCCACACTACCAAATATCACAACTCTCAGGAGGGGGGGAAAAGCCAAGGTTTAAAAGCAGGCAATTTATTCCCCCCCAGATTAGATTCCTGTTTTTTTTTAAAAAAAACTATGCTTTTCAGCGCTGGGAGGCTTGAGCTACAAAAGTTCCACAAAAATGGCTTTCTCATTTTTATTTTGCCACCCCCCCTTCCTTGCTCTCTCTTTTCTCAGAGCTTTTGCAAAGTGCTCCCTCCCTCACCCAACCCGTTGCTTTTTTTTACTGTCCTCCCAAATTGCAATTACAAACGGCCTTTCAGTTTGTCGATCTCAGCCGCGCGTCAAGATCACAAATCTTCCCCCCCCCCCCGCCTTTTGCAGTGCAAACATTGTATCAGATTACACTCAAATATTGCAATCCATCCATCTTTTTTTTCCCCCGCAAAGAGAAAGAGACTGAATTCTCCCTGACTGACAGGGATAAACACACACAGACAGACGGGGTTACATTGTGCTGGACCAAGCAAAGCCCCCCATCAGCCTGGACTTACACACACACACACATACTCCCCGCTAAACACATCAAAAAGAATTCACATCCAACAACAACAATAACAAAAACTTCAAGCGCTTAAAAAAAAGTCTCACCAAAATTAAAGAAGGAAAGACACCCCCCCTCCTCCTGCCCAAATCCCAGCACACTGTCACCACCAAACACATTTTGACAGCAAGATTTTTGTCCTTTTCTGTTAAACAGAAGAGCAAGACCGTTGAGTAATTCTACTGACTGACTCAGGCACAGAGGTAAGACAGAGAGAAGTTGTTTGTTTACCTGCAGCCCGTTTGGGTGCTTGCTGCTTCCTTCGCGGCATGCTGTGAGAGTTTCAAGTTGACTTTTCTTCAGGTGTGTAAAGAGGTGGTAAGGGGAGGGGGTGAGGGAGGAGAGGGGATGGGGAGGGGGGTACTCAGCGGAGGCGATGGCGGGCTGTCTGTGTGTGAGTGATATAGATATCTAGGTGTTATCTGTACAATATCTTAAATATTGCAACAATAATGTATGGATGTGTCGCGGGGGGGTGGGGGGGGAGCTGGTGGCTGGGTTGGCACAGGGACACGCCACCCCCCCGGCTGGACGATCGCAAGCTGTCGGTCCTGCCTCTCTGTCTGTCTGTCTATGAGTCTCGCCCCCTCTCTCTCTCTCCTCTCCCGGAGCGGGTGTTGATCAGTGGCGGAGCGGAGCTGCTGCTGCTTTCCGTCGGGTCGGTGGCTGGCAGCTTTTCCGGAGGGACTGGGCTCAGTCTCACTCGCACAGACACGGGTAAGCGATAGAAGCGAGCATCGATCCCCCTCCTCCTTCTGCTCCTCCTTCTGGCAAAGTCAAATGCAATCTATAGCAGCCTCATCCTTGCAGTTTGACAGCATCTGGGAAGAGTGAAAAATGAAAGCAGGAGAGAAATCTATCAATAAGAAGGCGCCGGGCATTTGTTAACGACAATAAAAAACAATGCATGCACAATGACAAAATTATTAATGCTTTCTGAGCTGAGAATTAAATGAATATTTTCACACACATTATCCACACACACACACACACATGTACCCCTTCCCTTTCAAAACACTCTCTTAAAAATGATTCCCCAATATAAACTTTTGGAATTGTATCAGTTTGTAGCGATATATTTGATTCTTTCAAACATAATCCCCACCAACTTTTTTTTAGATAGGGGGAGGGTGGGGGACGACAGCTGATTCCCCATTTACTTTGCATACGGGAAATATTTACAGAAAACAAAACACCTTTAACTCCAATTATTTACGTTGCACATAACCCGACACGCAATTTGCCTTCACGTCTGTTTCTTCAGCATGTTGATAAACTTGCCCTATATAAATGTTAAACATGCGAGCAACATATACTAAAGGTACAAATACACGAGTTGAAAACAAAAACATCGACCGCAGCGATATGTGTGAGAATCAGGTAGTCAAATAGGGGAGAAAAAAGTCATGTATCCCTCTGAGGTACATTCTCATGAATGCAAGAAAAAAAAATGCCTCCAGAAAGTTAAAGAAAAAGAAATAGTTGATTCTGTTTTCAACTTAAGTTAAAAGAAATATGGAGAGTCGAGGCTGCAGACAAGCATAGGATATATACCAGTAAGGACTATAATGTCTGAAAATAATTCTTGACAAGTATTACATATATGGATATTATATATGTTTGGCTTTAATTGTTTTTTTAATGTCGATAAAAGAAAACAACATGAATTCGAACTGATCTGTTTTATAATCAATGTCAAATGTAAATAAACCGAGAATTTTAATTCCATAATTGGTATAAATAGACAGGTATGAATGACCTATACTATGGAATACATGCACAACACGGTCAAGCAGATACGGTGGGACGGAACCAACGGATCCAGGTTTGAAATTCAGTGTTCCCAAACATTCCAGGACCTTGTATAACACACGCAATAAACTTACCAGTTCGTAATAATCTTTTCAGTTAAATTGTGCGTTTTTTTTTGGAAGACCAAAGTCTCAACCCGAGTGTCTTTTGAAACCTGTTAATTCCGAAATGCATTTGACGCGAAGTTAAAATTCTAGAATTTGGAAAGTTGAACAAAACTAACCTCGCACTGCAAAACCGAATCAGGTTACACACTATATATTTTTTAAAAAAGAGTTGACATGAAATTCTCAATTATTTAGAGAATCCAACAGCAATAGCAGCAGTCAGTCATTTAGAAATTCGAGTCACAACTGGAAAACAATATGAATGGGAAAGAATGGTCAACATGAATGAATTTGTAACCAGATTTTTTTAAATCTAAAACCGTATTCATAAAATGTCTGACCTGTAACATTTAGTATGAGCTAATACATTACCAAAAATAACGTAGACATCCTAGCTTTCCTACGACGTGACAAACCAATAAAGTTGTGTAGTGTTATGTGGTATCAATATGGTTTTGATGAGTAACGTTACTAATATGTTTTAAGATTGATGGATCAGAGGACTGTGTCCGTACTTACGAATTACCATGTCCCAGGATTTGGAAAGCCCATCAATAATTTACTGGATTGTTTGGAAGAGTCAGTTGATGAACTTCGGCTGGCTATCCTTGATGGTTAACATACAAATGATTTCTATCGCTTGTATTATGTTAGCAATCCAAGAGACTTGCGCGCTTTGCGATTCTCCCCTACAAGAACTTCAGCCGAAGCTGCTTTTGTCGGTGCTATCTGTCCCTGGACGGCAATGGATCACTTGAAATCTCTGATCACTGACATCTCCAAAACCCTCTTCGATTAGCTAAACTCACTGGCAGGCTGCACCGATCGGATACTGAGTGATTAAGAAACCATCAAAGACGTGTAATCTAATCAACTAAACCAGCAAGTAAAACCACCGACCATGGGTTAACCTCTGTTATGTCAATTCAGTGACCGTGAGCCCGCCTCGTGTAATAGAGCAGCAGAAACTACAAGTCCCAGCCTAACGCACTCCCCGTCAATCGTGTATGCACACCCCAAATCCGATTTCAATCAAGAGAACCTTTTACCCAGACCACACTACAAACAATCTCGCAGTTATGATCCCCCCTACATCTTAGCACGAATCTACTAATCATAGCGTGTATTATGGTGTCAGTGTAATCAACAATTTGACAATGTAATTACACAATTCCCCTCTCAGCCTCCAATCTGGTCATAGTGATAATGCAGCGTTGACTGAAATCATGACAAGGGGCTTTAACTATCCCGAACCCCAAATGCAGCGATCCGAATGATTTTCACTTAAATTTCATGGTAATCCCAATCCCATCGATCCTAATGACATTATTCCAATTGGAAATAAGACCCCTACTTCCTAATCATACTACTTAAATCCTTCACTGAATCAGAATCAGTTGGGAGAACACTATTGCGGTTTCCAGTCTGAATCTTTACTTGGGAAACATAAAATTACTTCTAAACCAAACCCCCATCCTCCGCCCTTTATTATCTTAAAATCTAATCAGTAGTCGATAATAATGCAAGATTTCTGAACACACAAATCATAATTTCATATTTCAAATTCTACCCTGAACCCCAAATCTATGAAAGATTCATTCACAATTCTAATTCTACCCTGAAGTTCAATCTGTCAATCATAATTACTTTCCAATTCCACCTTGAACCCAATCTGTCAATCATTCTTTCAACTTTAGCTTTGTCAATTATGCTCACCTACAGTAAACCCCATCTGTCAGGAAAGGATCATTCAAAGTGCAGTCTGGCATTCCTGGTGATTAAATAGTCCTAGAAGACGCACACTTCTACTTACAATTATGCCATTAGGATACAGAATAATGGATACATACAGGTGATGAAATAAATGATGTCTACACCAAGTCACACTCTGATGAAGTATGTTCATAGGCAATACTTCTAATTTCCACTTTATGATCAGTCTATTAATGAAAATTTAATAATCCGTCGCTATTTTCACTTTGATGCTAAATTAAAATCAGATGTGCCTGTCATCCTAACTCCATTATATGAAACATATTTACAGACATCTATTTCCATCCTAAGGCTGCCTTACCATTTTACAGTCAAATATTCTTCACTTTATTCTCATTATGGAAAAGGAAAAATGAAATTTTAACCTAACCTGGAGTGTGCCAAACGTATTTTCCTATGCTGGCTGATTATAGCTTTATCCATTCAATTTCACAGTGATTCAAACCCCTCTCTTTCAAACATAATCTAATATTTTCAACTTGACCTCAACCAATGTTATTCATCATAATCTTATAGTCTAACTCCTTTAGTATCTTTGACTGTTAATGAGATGTAATAATCCATCTTGTGTTCTACAACAGGCAGCTAATTATGTCTACTATACACAGCCTATAAATGCAGTTATAAGTACTATTAATTTCCCAACTTTGTCAAGCAATTAAAACACATATAGGATAATATCAAAGATAAGTTATAAGTGTTTGTATGTGTGTCACCACTGACTTCACATCTGTATTCCATTCCTTGCCTTCATTATTCTGTTTAATAAAATACACCCATTTTCTTTATTCACATCTGCATCAAAAGACTTACAGTTCTTATATTAGCAGTTGCAATTTGAAATGTAATTCATGACAAACACAAAAGAACAAACAGATATATTAAGGAAATTGGTATAGTTGAGGCTAAGTTTATGGAAAAAAACATACCCTAGAGATTTAAAAGTCCTCATAAACCATAACAGCAACACTTAAATGGTTAACTATCATCTAAATCTTAAGCATGTCACAAACTGAAACAGAGTTTCAATATTTTTTCCCATATAATATTTCATTTATTTTCTTTATATTTGGAGAGCTTTTGGGCTGAGAGTTAACAAAGTGTATATTTCCTATTGTTAACCGCCATCACTTTAGTCACAGAAATGTTCCTATATGGGTCCCCATTGTAAAGATATCTTCTATTCAGAACATACTCAGTAGCTTCTTTTCTACCTAGTGATTTCTTTATTGCTGCTTTATGGAACAAATGACTTTAGCACCATGTCTGAGAACTGATTCAATCCAGTTCTGTACTTCATTAAGATATTTGATGACCTCTGGAACTCTAGCAACTACACTGAACATAATGACCTCAGGTGCTTGACAACTTTAATCTGCACATTTTACATATCATATGAAAGAAAGATGGAAGTTTTATATTATGAGTGTAGAAAAAGGTTATAATAGGATGGGCTTAAAGGAGATTAATTTTGAAGAGATGGAAGATTCCAGTACATATTTATAATCTGCTGATCCAATTTTACTTTACCCTGGTGTTTTGCTAATAACCATATCCATTCCATTTTCACCCTATCCTGTCTCTTATCATAACATGACACATCTCACTCCTTGTCTATCTGTGGTTTGTCAACCCTAATCAGAAATATTCTATTTCAACACTAATCCTTCTTTTTGCATTATCATCTGCATCCAAAACCCATCTAAACTCAATTCTGTCAATCAGCATCTATGTACCTCCATCTCTTTGCCATCACCAGTCATAATTAGACATATCCAAGTCCTAATATAATCCCAGTCTGTCGATCATAGTCATGTCTATTCTATTCTCACCATGACTCCAGATAGTCATCAGCAATCATTCTTTCTTACCCTAAGATCTCTCTGCCAGTCATTACTGCCTATATCAAAACATTCAGCATCACGGCAGGGTCCTACTCTTAGTCTGTTAGTCAAGTTCATATTCACCCCAAAGCTATCTTAAACTTACCTACACAGTCATAACCATAGACACTGTTTCTAGTCTTTTGATCCAAATACAAAACCAATAATTACTTTTCCCTTGATTAGCTGACATATACACACATATACAAAAACAAAATTCTATGATAGCAGTAGTTTTACATGACCAAACAACTGAGTAATACAATGTACTGCGTGTGATATGTGCTATTTAGATGATAGATTATGTACAGATAATGTTTCACAGATGGCAAATTTACAGGATACCATCAACTGTTATAAAGATTGGACTCATTCTATTCATGTTTACTTAAAATATCCCTGGATAGAGAATCTTCTCACATACACTTACTGGGGAGGTTATGATCTAGACTGAATTCAATACTTTCTGCTTGCCCAAGTACTTGCTGTACATTTTTTCCTCTTTTCGGGACATGCACATTGTTGATTTTGTCAGCATTTACTGTCCATCTCTGGACGTCCTGTAAAATTGGTGATTGTCTTTCTTGTCTTATTCAACTGAATGTCTTGCAAAATCAGTTCAGAATGCAATTAAGATTCAAGCTCCACAGGCTAAAGTACTCCTTTACTGCTGGATGTGATGGAACCAGTTGAATTTTTATAATAATTTGATAAATTCATGACCACTTCTGATGATACCAGCTTTTCAGTTTGAGATTTAAAGCAAAACTGAATTCAAATTCTCAAAATGCCACAGGGGAATTTGAATTCAAATGTTTTAAATTATTAGGCCAAGCATCTGGCTTGCTACTCTAAGGATTGCAGATGTCTACATGTAAAAAAAAATGCACCTACAGTTTATATTCCAGATGCATGAAGTTACATACATTCCATCCAGTTGTAAGCTGTTCATTGTCTATCATTCTCATGCTTTACCTAACATGACCTGTCAATTATATCAACACACCCAGAAACCAAATCTGTCAAGTCAATCATTCAGAACATCTCCAAACCTGCCCAACCTTGCCTGTTTACTACTTTATCAGACTCAGTACTAATCTCAGCACAACCTATCAGTCAAAACAACACATCTTTTATTTCAGCTACACCCAAATTATACATCATATAAACATACCTTGAATTCTGTCTGAACCAGTTTTCTAGGCATTAAATATATTAATCTGTCATACAATAATATTGATGGCTGAACCAATTACGTTTTATGATGGAGCCAAACACAATTAAAAGGAAAATCCATATTGCATCTTCCATAACCCAGAGACATCTGGAAATGCCATTGAAGTACTTTTGAAGTGTAGTCACTGTTGTAAAGTAGAAAGTGTAGCAGTCAGTTTGAGCACAGCAAAGTTCCACAAACCTCAGTTTTAGTTTAGGGTTTGGTCAGGAAACTCAGGGGAAACTATCATTTTGTTTTTGTTCAAAACATTGCCAGTGGATCTTTTATATTCAATTCACTGGGAGGACAGGGCCTCGGTTTGACATCTCACCCAGATGTTCCTTTAGTATAGCAGTGGAGCATCAGACAGATTTTGTGCTCAGGTCCTTGAACAGTAGTTTTGTCCACGTGAAAAGTCTCCCAAGTTGCCATGTCTCTGGAGTGGTACTTGAACCAACAATCATCAGAAATTTAGAAAAATAGTTGTATCATCAAGTTGCCACTGATTTTATATTTGTTACATTGCTTACATACAACGACTTAAAGAGGCCTTGTAAGACTATGAGTCCAGGTGATCAAACCAGCATTGCACAGCATAGTTGTTAACATTCATATTTGCTTTTTTAAGCTGCTACAAAATGGGATTTGTATAAAACTGTGTGGTTAATAGCCATTGCAATGTTGGATACTTAAGACTTGGCAGTGTAGTGCTTCTTTCATTTTGCAAAATTATTTTGTAATGAATCTCCATTAAGTCAAAATGTTGCTTAAGCCAAATTCTGAAATATCACTTTTTGATTAAAATACACCTAATTCCAGAAAGCTTTGAAGTAATATATTCTGCAAATAAATTAACAGATTGATTCCCATATTCATATCATTTCAACATTGGTTGTATTGTTATGAACTTATTCTATCATCTCACTGGAGATTGTAGGCACACCGTCAAATGCAGAATAAATCAGTTTTGATGCTACTGATAATAGAAGCACCAAAGAACTCAATGATGAATCTTGGGCCTCTACAATACGTCCGTTAATATCGTTCTTGTTGCAGTCCAGAGAAGATTCAATAGGCTTATCCTGAGTATGGATATATTTTTTTATGAGGAGAGGTCGAGAAGATTGAGCCTGTATATATTGGAGTTCAGAAGAATGAGAAGCAATCTTATTGAGACAACTCAGGAGGGCTTGACAGGTAGATTCTGAGAGGTTGTTTTTCCTTATGGAAGTTTAGGACCAGAAGGCATAATCTCAAATCAAGAGGTCACCCGATGAAGACTGAGATGAGGAAAGATTTCTTCTTTCAGAAAGTAGTGAATCTGTGAAATTCTTCACCCCAGGGAGCTATACAGGCTGTGTTATTAAACATGTTCAAGCCTGAAATAGGCAGATTTTAATCAGTAAAGGAAACAGGGGTTATGGGGATAAAGGGAAGTTGAGGATTGTCATATCAGATCAGTCATGATCTCATTGAATGGTGGAGCTGACTCAATGGGCCAAATGGCCTACATCTGATCCTACATATGATCTTAATAAGTAAGAAATTACAATTGACTTGTAGTTTAGCATCATGAACAATACAATGCCTGAAAATTCAAACACCCACATATAAGATTTTGTTTCTATAGTTCCTTCAAATTGTTATTCTATTTTGGATTTAAAATTGTCTCTTTTCTAAAGGTTGAAAAATAGACAAATTGAGAAATCTCTATAGCTGCTTCACGGTTGGTCTGATAGTTAGGATTCATCTGTCCACATTGAGGTGCTTTTACAAATATAAGCCTCAACTGCAACTTTTGAATTTAGATAGCTTTGTTGATGGTGTTGAAAAGGGATGGAAATATCTTTATGAAGAGTTTGCTTCCTTCTAATTTCCTACCATGATAATTCATATTATTCACAGTAATAAGCAGTTTAAGAAAAGGGGTTGATAAAGAAAACAAGGTTCCTCGACCAGGATGCAGTGACTCATTAGTTTGCTCCAATCCAGATGTGATTGTTCAACAGCCTGTTCTGTCTGGGGACTTTCCAGCACAAACACCCTGTCTATTCGGTGAATCATAGAATCCCTACAGTGCAGAGAAGGCCATTTGGCCCATCGAGATAAAAGATAAAAAATACAATTTTGATTTATAGACGTTTTAAAAAGCTGTTGATCTAAATTAGACAATGAGCTTCAGGTTTCTCTGGTGGGCACTAAAGGCTCTATTTTCCATTTTTATTGGAATAATAGATCTGCCGATTACTGATTTAGCCAACGATTTGGAAGCATAAAAGTTAATATTGAGCCAGAAATGAGCCACTTGACCTTTATAATGAAACTTGTAGTATTAACATCAATGACAGCACTTAAAATGGGAGATTGTTTTAAAAAAAATCTCATTGCAGGGAAACATAAGCAGAATGAAAATTCCAAGACTGGAAAAGGCCATATTATCCAACCATTCTAGTAGTTGTAGCCAAATTCCTTCCCATCAAGAGACTTATCTCATTTGATCTTGAAATGCTCTAACTTTGTTGCTTTCCCAACCATCCTTTGTAAATAAATTATTCCAAAACTTACTATCTGTTCCAAGAAGTCATACATTAACCTACCCCCTTTAGTCATTGTTTGTACTTCTTATTCAGCTATCCCATGCCAAATCTAAATTCCTTAATTAATCTACCCACGACTTTCACATTTTCCCTGTGTCTGCTTGAGTTTCCTCTTGGTGCTCTGGTTTCCTCCCACAGTCTAAAGCCATGCAAGTGAGGTGGATTGGCATGCTAAATTGCCCCTTAGTTTTCCAAAATGTGTAGTTTAGATAAATTAGGCATGGTGTGGGGTTTGCAGGAATAGGATGAAAGTGAGGACCTGGGTAAGATACTTCGTCAGTGAGTTGGTTCAAACTCAATAGGCCGAATGTCCTCCTTCTGCACTGTAGAGATTCCATAATGATGTCATTGAGCTTCTAATAGTCATTTCAAAACTGTCATCATAAGCCTTTTATTTTCTCCTCTATAATGGAACTGTAGAGTGAATCTATTCTGCTTAGTGAGTTTTTTGTCATGTCCTCTAAGCATTTTAGAAGCTCTTCTCTATTTTTGTTCAGCTACATCCTTCTTCACATGAGGATTGCAGAATTGCTCAGAGTACTCCAGGGGCAAGCTGATCCATTCTGTACAGTAGCAGAATAACCAGCTTTGCTCTGAATTTAAAATCCTATGTTCCATTTGCTTTTTGACATGAGCCAAATATTAGTATGATGCCTTAGGAAATGTATCTGTTATTTGAGTCCAAGATTGCTTTCCTGATTTATTCCTGCCCCCTCCCACCTCCTCACTACACTGCCTTTCCCTTCCCATAACTACCCACCTTGGGGAGACAGTTTCTAGTGGTGATGATGTCACTAAACTAGAAGTAGAAACCCAGGTTAATGTTCGGGAAATATGTGTTCTAATCGCATCATGATAGATGGAAATCTGAAAAAAATCCAGATTTTTAATGGAATTTAGAATCTGGAATTGAAGTTTTTTTTTGTGTCACAAATAGGCGTACATTCACTCTGCAAAGAAGTTACGGTGAAAATTCCCTAGTCCGGTGGCTGTCCAGGCACACTGAGGGAGAATTTAGCATGGTCATTGCGCCTAACCAGCATGTCTTTTGGACTGTGGGAGGTGCACCCGGAGGAACCCCACGCAGGCATGGGGAGAATTACAAAGTCCGCACAGACTGTGACTCTAGCCAGGAACTGAATTCAGGTCCCTGGCACTGAGGCAGCAGTGTCAACCACTATGCCACCACGAGAAATTGAAAGCTCGTCTCAGTACTGGTGGCTATGAAGATATCACCGATTGATGTACAATGCCCTTTAGGGAAGGAAATCTGCTGGTCTTATCCTGTCTAGCCTACAATGTGGTTTGTTCTTCTGCTCTCTGAAATGGCCGAGCAAACCACTCAGTTCAAGGGTAATTGGGGATTGATAACACGTACTGGCCTTGCTAGTGATGCTCACATCCCATCTAAGAATTTTTAAAACTGCACCTCCAAGCATATGACGTTATACTTATTTACATTAAATTGCATCTGCCAATTATGCCCTCTTTCCTGTGTGTCTAAATGTCCCTATAGCTTGTCTGCATCTTCAACTCTATTAAACTGCTTTTTATAATTGGCTACCACAATTTTGACATAAAACTACTGACAGCCTCTATTATTTATGAAAGTGATTATTTATGAAAATGTTTAAAAGTTTGATCCCAGCCTCATAGCTCATGGGACCCGATTATTTGCCACTCTCCATTCAGAAAAGTTGAAATTATTCAAATCCTTGGTTTCCTGTCACATAGTTAAAAGTTTATCCATCTCATTATGTTTCACCCAACACCAAGCTGGCTAATTTTCTCAGATAGTTTTCCATGAGACACCTAATCAAAAATAAGTGTACAGTGCCTTTCGCAACCTAAGGGTGTGTCAAAGTGCTTGACAACCCCCGAGGTACTTTTGAATTGCAATCACAATTGTAATGCAGAAAATGTAACATGCAATTTACATACAGCAAGCTCCCACAAACACTGACAAGACAATCTGTTTCTAAATGTTGAGAGATAAATATTGGCCATGACATGGGAGAAATCCATAACTCTTCTTTGACATTGTGTCATGGGATCTTTATGTCCTGCCAATAGCTCATCTGAAAGGCAGCATCTCCAACAATGCAGCACTTCCCTGTGTACTGCACTATGTTTATTAACATCCAAGTAAATTACATTTGCAATATCCATAACCTAATTTGTTTTTCTTAAAATATCCTGTTAAATTAGTATTACTTCCCATTTGCAAATCTGCACACTTATCAGATAATTCTGGACTATTTTTGCAGCACATCAATAAGGTTTCTCTGGTATAACTGGTCTATAGTTCTCAGATTCACTTGAGATTATGTTTTAAATTAGACTATATTTGCTATTTTTCCTGCATTACTCTTTTTATCCAATGATATCTAAATATTTCTTACTGTAATCTGCAAGCACTTCTTTGAGATCCCTAAGAGCCCAAGAATAAATCCCATTTGGCCCAGGAATTTTATCCTCTCAGATATTGTACCAACCCTATATATATAGCAATTTTATTATATCCCCTATATTAATTATCTTAAAGCACCCATTTTGCTGAACTATTCTGTTCCCTTGAAAATCCTGTCGAAAAGAAATTATTCAATTTTTCTAGCTGTATCCATAACTTCATTAAGCTCAACACACTTCTGTGAAGCTTGTTATCCTATAGAGTCCATGTTCTTTTCACTCAGAAGTAAAATTTATGTGAACCAAAAACAAAGTGAAAATGCGTTCGAATTAAGGGCAATCTCTTGAATTTTAGAACAAGGAGATTGACAATTTATTGAATGCAGTGTTAAATGAAAGAAAGAGCTGCATAAAGTGCTTTAATAATGTACTGTTTACCTGTGATAGAGGAACAGGAAGAACAGCTCCAATTATTAAGCCTATTACTGTTCCTGAGAAGGTTTTGTGGCTGTTTATTGTGAATGACTTTATAATCAGAGGAATGTCATTCATTTGATCATATCTCCAATTTAGAGTGGGATGTAGTCATTTAAAGTTTCATCTGTCGCAGAAGCATGAAATGTTGATTTGTGCATTGAAAAGAAATGTCTCATAATACTGGGCTGGATTATCTATCCCTGGTTGAGACCTACACCATTTTTTGTGCCTGGATCCCACATCAGTGAAGGGGCATGATTTTCAAAGCAAAAGATCTAATTGGCCTGGGGGTAAGTTTGGTACTTCATTGGTGGTGCCAAAAGCAACCTGGGGATGGGAGCCAGTAACCAGGGGCCATGTCTGGGTTTGCCTTTCTCTGTCGAGGGTTAGCATTGGCACAGACTGGTAATCAATAGTTACACCAACAATCTCAGATGCCTGTCTTAAGGCCTTAACCAAGACAATTGCCAAGAAGTGAGGGATATTGTTCCTGGAGCCTGGCAATCTATCGACAGACACAAAATGGGTCTGCATTGAAGTGGCAATGGATCAGCAGGAGGGGGTGATCAGAAAGATGTGAGTTTAATGTTGGAAAAGTTAAAATGATCTGATAAGTTCTGGAGCATTGCCATGGTAAGCAAAACTCAGGTGACAGGCCTCCAACTCTGTATGCAGCAGCAATCATTTGCTGAGAAAATTCATAATCCATAGTTATTCTGAACACTGTCACAGCAAGTGGCCAGATACATCATTGAGAAGTCAGCTATTCTCACATATGGGTGCAATTGAGAAAGAGGCATCATTGATTAGGTTAATGGTTCCTGTTGATGTCAAGTTGGAATCGCTGATGCTGGTTATCTATGCAACATTTTCTCCAAATTCTGCAGAAAAAGAGTGCAACACTCTTGTGAAAGCTCTTAGAATGATGGTAGCATGACTGACATGGCCTCCTAACTCCAATGGATAACTCAGCACTGCTTATTGCAAGGATGCCATCGCAGTGGTCATGGAAAATGGCAAAATGTGGGTGTCACAGTGGCACAATGGTTAGCACTGTTGCCTCATGGTGCCGAGGGCTTGGTTCAATTCCTGACTTGGTCACTGTCTGAATGCAATTTGCACCGTCTCCCCGTGTCTGCATGGGTTTCCTCTGGGTGCTCTGGTTTCCTCCAACAGTCTAAAAGATGTGCTGGTTAGGTGCATTGATCTGAACAGTGCCAGAGTGTGGCAACTAGGGAAATTTCACAGTAATCTTATTGCAGTGTTAATGTAAGCCCTACTTGTGACTAATAAATAAACTTTGACTTAAAAAAAAATGGACGCTGTGAAGAGCAGGACTATTTGATAACTCTATCTTCATGCGAAGGACATGAAGAAAACTTGTGCCAATGCATGCTGTGACTATACAACCGGTCACACCTATTGGGTTGGTTATGCTGGTGCCGGTCTGAGTTACCTCATTTGTAATCATCATAGTTAGCATCTTGTATCTTCTATAGGGCCAGCAGCCGAAGGAGAGCAAAACATAGATGTGTATGACCTTGGAGGTGGGTATGGGTACGTGCATGTGTGTGTGTGTGCATGGGTATGAAGCAGCAAGGGACAGAACTCCAAAGAGCCTGCACTATTGCGTTGTCCCATTGCATCACTCTGCACCTGCGTGATCTAAAAATGACAGTGAACACCAGTGCTCTGACGTCTGACCTGCTTGATCTCGAGTGAAGTCAACATGATTGTGGGCCTTCGCTAAAAGTGCATCTGTTAACTCCTGCCTGTACTTGTGCAGGAAGGCTTATGAGACCTTCCAGAGCTTTCAATGAAGCCCTGGAAGGAGCCATTCATATAGAAGTTAAAACAGATGGTAACACTTATAGCTTTTGGCAATGGATGTTCTCCCAGTTCCCATGGTGTCAACTCCTGCAACTTGTGGCAGTTTTGAGCTACCAGATCACTGAGGAGGGAGGCATCAGCAAGACTGTCCATCGCTCATCTGCAGAAAAAACTTGTGTAAAGAACAGAGACAGTCTTGGGTGCTGTCTCATCCTCTGTGACAGGAGTGGACCCTGCTTCTCATTTTGGTGAGCTTGATGCTGTTGTTGCAATCTTCTCCTCCTTCCTATGCAATGCATAGGAATGCATTGCAAGCAGCAATATCTAGGCTTGGGCTGACAAGTAGTAAGTAACATTCACACCACATGAGCCAGGCTATAACCATCTCCACCAAGACAGGATCTAACCATCACCCCTTGTCTTTCAGTGGCATAATAAGAACATAAGAAATAGGAGCAGGAGTAGGCTATCCAGTCCCTCGAGCCTACCCCGCCATTCAATAAGATCATGGCTGATCTACAGTAGTTCAGTTCCACTTTCCTGCTTTCTCCCCGTAACCCTTAATTCACTTGTCAATCAAAAACCTATCCACCCTTGACTTAAATATATTCAACAAAGAAGCCTCCATCACTTCAACAGGCAGAGAATTCCAAAGATTCACCACCTTTTGAGTGAAGAAATTCCTCCTCAACTCTGATCTGAACCCAACCATCTCCCCCCCGCCCCACCTTCTGCTTATTTTGAGGCTGTGCTCTCTAGTCCTGCTATCTTTGCTAAGCGGGAAGAGTCTCTCAACCTCTACCCTATTCATTCCCTTCATTATATAAGATATATATAAGATCTCTACAAGATCTCCTCTCAGCCTTCTAAACTCCAAAGAGTACAAACATAGCCTATTTAGTCTCTCCTCATAATCCAACGCCCTCATCTCCGGTATCAGCCTAGTGAACCTTTTCTGCACCCCCTCCAAGGCCAATATATCCTTCCTCGAATGCAGCGACCAAAACTGCACACAGTACTCCAGCTGCAGCCTCACCAGTACCCTATACAGCTGCAAAAATACTCCCTACTTTTATATTCTATCCCCCTGGTTTTAAAGGCCAACATTGCATTTGCCTTCCTGATTACCTGCTGCACCTGCAGACTGTGTTTTTGCGAGTTGTGCACAAGGACCCCCAGGTCTCTCTGCACGTTGCATGCTGCAGCTTTTTGCCATTTAAATAATAATTCTTCCTACCGTTATTCCTACCAAAGTGGATAACCTCACACTTGCTAACATTATACTCCATCTGCCAGGTCTTAGCCCACTAACTCAATCTATCCAGGTCCCTCTGCAGGTTTTCCACACCGTCCATGCAATCTATTTTTCCATGCATCTTCGTGTCATCAGCAAATTTCGTCACCCTGCACTCTGCCTCTTCCTCCAGATCATCTATGTAAATGATAAAAATTGAGGCCCCAGTACCGATCCCTGGGGCACTCCCCTAGTCACGAGCTGCCAATCAGAATAGCACCCATTAAAACCTACTGTCTGCTTCCTATTAGACAACCAATCCTCTATCCAGTCTAATACTCTACCCGCAACTCCCTGCACCCTAACCTTCTACAGCAATCTTTTGTGAGGCACCTTATCAAACGCCTTTTGGAAATCCAAAAACACCACATCCACCAGTTACCCTCTATCTACCGCAATAGTCACTTCCTCATAGAACTCCAATTAATTCGTCAAGCACAACTTCCCCTTAATGAATCTGTTCTGTGTGTGCTTGATCAAACAGTTCGTATCAGGTGCCTCATTATTTCTGCTTTGATGACAAATTCAAGTATTTTTCCGACTACAGACGCTAAACTAACGGGCCTTCTGTCTGCTACCTTTTTTAAACAGCAGCATAACATTAGCTGTTTTCCAATCTTCCAGCACTTTCCCGGAGTCCAGCGAATTCTAAAAGATAATTACTAGGACATTCGCTATCACTCTGCCATTGCCTTGAGAACCCTGGAATGCATTCCATCTGGTCCCAGGGACTTATCTACTCTCAGCCCCATTAGCCTATCAAGCATGATTTCTCGAGTGACTGTAATCTCATCAAGGACCTCATGTCCTACCATCATTGCTGAATCCATCACTATCAACATCTTGGGGAGAAGGGGGAATTACCATTGACCAGAAACTAAAGTGGACTAGCCACATAAATACTGTGGCTACCAGAGTAAGTCAACGGCTGGAAATCCTGTGGTGAGTAATTCACCAGCCTGACTCACCTAAGCTTCTCCATCATCTACAAGGCACAAGTCAGGAGTGTAATGGAATACTCTCCACTTGCCTGGATGAATGCAATTCTAATCAACAACATCAAGAAGATTGACAGCATTTAGTTCAAGGACTGCTGTCACACCATAAATATTTCATCTCTCTACCACTGATGAACAATGATAACCATATTTACCATTAACAAAATACACTGCTGGAACTCACCACTGTTCCTTCAGCAGCACCTTCAGTTTGATCCTGAATTGGCAATCTCTTCATTTTTAATTCATTTGTGGGATATGGGCATCACTGGTTAGCCAGTATTTACTGCTTATCCCAAGTCATCCAAAGGCAGTTGTGAGTCAACCAAATTGCAGTAGTTGTGATTCAGTTACCACCTTCATTTGGACTATGCTTGGGACAAGTCCCACTTACTGACCTGCTGACTCAGACAATCCAGCAAATAGATTCTTAATTAATGTTAAGGTGTATTGATTGACACAGCACTGGATTTATTGTTGTCTTAAAACCACCACAAATTCTTATAGAACCATTTGGTTTAATGAAAGGGATGATTGTAGTTGCCCAATTGCTCATGGTTACAGGTTCAATCTTCAATTACCAGCTTCTCTCCTCCATTACTACTTTCGGTTTAATTGAATGTGGCACAGTTCTTGTCTTTACTATCAGTTTGATCCTGAGTCTTGCTTCAACTTCAATCATGGACCTTAAAGTATTTTCAAACATCCTCCCATATTTTTCTAGAAGTTTTTATAGTGTGTTTCTATCATCAAATAATTGGTTAACTGCTCCCACTGAGTGGAACAAATTTTCCTATGTGGCAATTCTGCTGATTAGTCATTAGCTTCTTATCAGAACCATGAGATATCCCTACAGTGGAATAATCTCCTTTGTAAAACTTTGCAGGATTACATTTCTTGGGTTTAATGGTAGATGTTTGAGCTTCTGATTATAAATATGTTTTCTGAGATGAGTGATACAGCTTCCTCCATATCTACTTTCATCTTTACTTATTTCCTATTTAACTTTGGATAAATCCAAATTGTATATTCCCTTATATGGATAGGCTGGCTTGTTTAAGTTCTTGAATCTTCTGAAATATGGTATGGTTTTGGAAATTTTCATCTTCATCAGGCATTTAAAATATAGAAACACAGCAAATTGGAGAAGGAGGCAATCATTCAGTCATTCAAACCTGCTCCGTCATTCATTATGATCATGGTGCTTTAGTCTGATCCCACCTCCCCCCCCATATCCATTGATTCCTTTAGTCTCAAGTGTTAGATTTGACTGCTTCTTGAAAACATTCAGTGTTTTGGCTTTAACTACTTTTTGTAGTGGCGAATTTCATAGGCTGACCACTCTCTGGGTGAGGAAATTTCTACGCATCTATGTGCTGACAGGCTACCCTATATCCTCAGACTGTGCCCCCGGCCTGGTCACCCCCAGCATTGGGAACATCCATTCTGGCATCTATCCTATCTAGCCCTGTTAGAATTTTATAGGTTTCAATGAGATTCCTGTCTCATTCTTTTAAACCCCAGTGAATATAATCCTAACTGAGCTAATCTCTCCTCATACATCAGTTCCAACACCCCAGGATCAGTTTGGTAAACCTTCTTTGCGCTCTGTCTGAAGCATGTACATCCTTCCTCAGATAAAGAGATCAAAACTGCACACAATATTTCAGATATGGCCTCACCAAGGCCCCATGTAATTGTGTCAAAGCATCCCTCCTCCTGTACTCAAATCCTCTGGTTATGACGGTTAACTTACCAGCTGCCTTTTTTACTGTCTGCTGCACCTGCATACTTACCTTCAATGACTGGTATATGTGGACACCCAGGTCTTGTTGCACATTCACAACTTTTAATTTATTGCCATTCAGGTCAGAATTGCCTTCCCATTTTTGCTAACAAAGTGGATATCTCATATTTATCCAAATTATACTGCATCTGTCAATTATTTGCTCACATGTTCAATTTGTCTAAATCACTCAAAGATCTCTACATCCTCCTCACAGCTCATCCTCCCATCCAGCTTTGTATCATCTGAAAATTTAGGGATATATTTAATTCCCTCATCTAAATCATTACAATATTTAATGAATAGTTGGTGGAACATTTTGTAGGTTTTGATATGTTTTTGTGTTTACACATCTTTGATGTTTGAGAAATCTGTCAAATTCTACACAAACTTATTATGTGGCCTTTCTTGACACAGCTTCTACATTTATTTTTCCTGCTCCAACTTTCATATGGAGAGTGCCCCATCTGAGCATACCTATGGCATGCCTGCATGTTAAGAGTTTTCTTTCTCTCAATTCCCTTCTTATATTGACTCCAGCTCCAACTTGGGAAGCTTCTTTCATGACCAGTTCCACTGACACCGCAATCTCAACAGCAAACTATATAATGTTAAAGAAGTTTCAGTGAACAATCATCTTTGAATCATTTCATTTCAAAGTCCACAAACAAGTCCATCTCGAAGATTGCCTTTACGGATCAGGCCAAACTCTCTGTTCTTTGTTATCCTTCATAATATTGCTGTTAATTGCAATATATTCCTCACTCCATCGATGGAATCTGAATCTTTCAACAATTATTGGTCGTTTAGGCAAAAAATGATTTTCGAGAACCTCTGTCAGTTTGTTGTAGGTTTTTCCATCAGGCTTCTGGAAATGGACAAGATTCTGAAGTAGCATATAGGTTTTATGACCTATTGCAATAAACAAAGTAATTACTTTAAGTTCATCCAGTATCCTCTTTGCTGCAAGATAATATTGAAATCTCTCTTGGTAAGTATTCCACATCTTCAATGACGCTTTCATCATGCCATCTTTACCTGCCATTAAAGTTACTGGTTCTCAGGTCACAGTATTTCTTTAATTTCCTTCCTGCTTCTTTCTTTTTCTCTTCTTCTTCAATTTGTATTCTTTCTTTTGTTGTTTCTTGAAATTTGTAGTTTTTTTGGGGGAGGAACAACAGCTTTTAAAAAAATGTACAATCACCAATCAAAGCCAAACCAAGAAGATTTAAGTATTAACTCTTGCTTGGTTTCATTAGTATAACTTTATTTCTTGAACAGTAGCTTTCCTTTTTTAAAAAAAATACAGTCTCTCGCTCTCTTTCTTCAATTGCAGCCTGCAATATGCAAGGACTCTTAGTTCAGAAAAGTCTCCCCAGATTTACTGGTAAATAAACTAAATTTAAAAACAAACTGTCTCATCACTAATTCTAATAGTTCCCTCGACTTCTGAAAAGATTTATTTTTGTTGCATTTACTGGTTCACTTTGACTTCTTTTGCAGCAGATTCATTGGCTTACAATTTTTTTTCCTGCTCCAACTTTCCACCTCTTCAGGGTCACGATGAGAGAAAAAGAAGTGTTAGGATCATTCCGGAGTATTATCTTTTAATTTTATGAAGTAATCACTACTCCTGATCTTTGGGAATCGGTTATGAGCAAAGTCAGTTCTACGGTAATGCAATTGATGGTGGCGCGGTCTTCTAGAAACTGTTCCTGTACCAGGTCGAGGTCTGGGCTGATCACTTCTTGGCAATGTTCTTTGAAAATGCTTTTTTTTGTCACCAGTTTTGTCTAAAACTGGTCCTTGTTGACGGTCTTGGTGGAAAACACATCTCGTCACAAATTTTATCTTTTACTGTTCTATATTATTGTGGTCAGCTTACTTTTGGAGCAAGATAAAAGAGTGAACAGGTGAGTGATTTAACCAGCTAGTTGATTTGTTAGGTATGTGCTGCTGGCTCACAGCCCAGGATGAAGGAGAGGGAAAAACCCACAGATATCCCTGATGACGTTATACTAATCAAATAGAGATGCATTTGGTTTACGATGCATAACAATCCACATTGTTTGTGACTTCATCGAAGAATTCTAATCAATTAGTCCATTCAGATTTGTTTTTCATAAAACCATGTTGACTCTGCTTGCTGACACTGACATTTTCTAACTATTCTGCAATAACCTACTTCATAATAGATTGCAATGTTCACCCTCTGATAGATGTTTCCAAGTTTTCAAATTTCTGTCTTCACAGTAAAGCACGTACAGGCCTTTGATGTTGTGCTGAGCTTTGTTTAAAACCAAGATCAAGCTATCCTGCTCCCTATCAATCTGGTGTGCTCCATGTGTCTATCCAATAACTGCTTGAAAGTTCCTTAAGTGTCGGACTCCACTATCACAGCAGGCTGTTCATTCCATACCCCAACCACTCTCTGAGTAAAGAATTATCTTGAATAGAGAAGTTACATTTGCTATTTTCAAATCTGATAGAACCTTTTCAAAATCTAGGGAAATTTGGAAAATTAAAACAAATACATCTGCAGCTTCATCAGCCACTTTTTGAAAGGTTCAGAATGAAGTCCATCAGGACCTGGCAACTTGTCAGCTTTTAGTTCCAATAATTTTCTGAGTACACTTTTCAAATTGTTATTTGAAATTCCTCACTCCTTTTCACCTCTTGGTACACACTTATCTGGGATATTATTTATATCCCCTACCATGAAGATAGCTGCAAAATATTTGTTTAATTGGTCCACTATTTCCTTATTTTCCTTCTTTAACTCCTCAGAAACATTCCAGGGGACTGATGCTCACCTTATTTATTTTTTTCCCCTTTTTAAATAATGATTAAAAATTATTGCTATCTGGTTTTAATATTTCCTGGCTTTATCTCATCCTTGAATTTCTCCCTCACTTTTTAAAACTTTTTTTGCTTTTTTTTTACATTCTGTTCAATCTCAACTAATCTGAGTGCTTTTTCTTTCAATTTGATATTGTATTTAACATTCTCAGGTAGAAATAGATGATATGTCCTTCTAGAGTCTTTCTATCTAGAACGCATCTTTGCTCAGTGTTATGGAATGTCATTTTTTAATTTCTGCCACCGCATTTTCTTTGATTGATCAATGAAACTAATTTCCCAATTCAACTCTGTCTCCATACCCTTATATTTTTCCTTCTTTAAGTTAAAAACATATCATAGATGCACTTTGCTCTCCCTTGAACTGAATACAAAATTCAACCATGTTAAGATCACTGCTATTTAGGGGCACCTTTACTATGAGGCAATTAATTAATCCTGCCTTGTGCATTATCATACCTGGAATAGCCTGCTCTGTACTTGGCTCTAGCAAAATGCTGCTCTAAAAAATTGTCCCAATGACACTGTCCGTAGCGGGAGAGGGGAGTCCTGATATCTATGTGGGGGGTCCTGATGTTTGTGTGAGGGAGAGGGTCCCAATGTTTGTGTGTGTGTGTGGGGAGGGGGGGGGGGTATCCTGATGTCCAAGGAGGGAGGGTTTCCAATGGTCATAGGAGGGTGTTTATGGGGGTGAGAGGAGTGTGGTCCTGATGTCTGTGGGAGTTGGATGGTAGGAGATCTTCCTGTGCACTGAGAGATTAAGACACTTGCACAATGGTGTCCCTAGAGCTCAGCAGCCAGCACTCACAGCGAGCTCAGGCTCCACCCTCCCACCCCGCTGATGGGAATCACGTCCTTGCTCTTTTTTTACATTGCATTCTCATCTCTCATTTTCTCGTTTGTTTGGCATGGATTTTTTTTTTCCTCACATACCTCTTTCTGCCTTTTTAATCATTTTTGCAATCTCTGGCCTTATCTGCTGTTGATCTACTGTTATGCTTGTATGTCTGACCCTTGCTGTTATAGTCTGATTATTACTTCTTTCCTTGTTTTCTTGCCTTGTCTTTAATTGCTCACATCTTTCCACACTTGATCCCTTTCCCCTGCTATTTAGTTTAAAGCCCTCTCTACTGCCTTAATTATATGTCTCACCAGAATACTGGTCTCAAAGGTGCATATTTCCCTGTACTGGTACTAGTGTCCCCTGAATTGAAACCCATTTCTCCCACATCTTTAAGCCATTCATTTAACTCTAATGGTATTTCTCCTGTGCCAATTTTCTCGTGGCTCAAGGAATAATCCAAAGACTTTATCTTTGTTGAGCTTCTGCTTTTTTAGCAGTGACACTCTCTGTAGCACAGACCACTTAGTCTTCCTGATGACACAAAGATGCTTCAAACTGATGCCAGTTGCATCCCAACCAGTCCAATGTGCAAGGATGCTAAGAAAGATCTAATGTGTTCAAAGAGGTTGATGTGGGGGGGGGGGGGGGGCACCCCTCAGAAAATCAATGTCATTCCCCATCTCCTCAGTCTCATTTACTCAGGAACTATCAATGCTGCCAAGCCCTATGGCAGATGCAGATGGCTCTGGTGAAGCCTCCACAAGATATTAATGTGTGATGTCTGCAGAGAAATGCAGGCTAAATTGTGAGGAGGGAGGGGGTGATGAGGGATTAGGTCTGGTGCAGTTCCAAAGTCTATAATGTGGGACAGTGTTGGCAATGGAGACCCCATTCTCAATGTTTTTGGGGTGACAATTGCGTTTTTCAGACATACGTACTTGCCAGCTAATTTCTTTCTTTGACAGAATGTGTGTTACACAATCTTCTATCATAAGGGCTGAGAGGTACTCAAGTGACATGTTGCTGAATGAAGACCGGTTCTTGCAGTCATGCCAGTCTCTCAGTTGCCATGAGACCTAGGATAGTCTCTTCAATGCTTTCATCCTCCACTTCCTTTTTTCTTACATGTCCCTGTCTTTCTCTGAGGAAGAGTATTGTTGCAGGTCCTCCGCTTTACCTAATTCCAGTCTTCTTTATACAGTTATATTGTGTAGCATACAGAAGGTAGCTACAATGTGAGACTGCCTGGCAGACTTGTACTGAAGGGCAACAAACAGATACTTGAGGCAAATGAAGTTCTTCTTCAGATGACATTTGTCTGTTTAGTACTGGGTTGTTTTAGCAGTAGGCACAGAAAGAAGTCTCACACCAACAGGTTAAGGTCCAATAGGTTTATTTGATAGCATCGGCTTTTGTGTTACCAAATAAAGCTGTTGGTCTTTAACCTGGCATTGTGAGACTTCTTATGTGCTCACCCAGTCCATTGCTGGCATCATGTTTAGAAGTTGGCTCTGGTTATAGCACCTTCCTGCATTCGAGTCTGTATGCTGGACTGGTGTCAGGAGCCACGTCATTGGGGGATATCCATCTCCTCTAGCAGCCCTCCATAGAGTCCGAATGCAGAGATGCATGAAACTTTGGGCATCTGTGGCATGGCTGTTGTATGATGAGTTATTGATTGCGAGATTCCATTCAAGTCTGCAGTTGATCCCTTGAACGACCTGGAAACATAAAAATTCAGTGCAGTGGTGCCCGGGGTGACTGAAGATAATGATCTGCCATGGTGCTATGAGGCATCGGGTCATTATGAACTTGAGCATAAACGCTTGGATAGTCGCAACCTCCGAGGGCATTGATGCACTGTCATCTAACAGTAGTTGACTCTTGGGCAGTACATCTTGTGTAGCACATTATTCCCCTTGCATCTCTTCAGTTTGCTCCTCTGGTCTCCCACTTGACCAAGAGGCTGGTCTGCTGAAACTCTTCACTGTTCTGTCCAATATCAGAGCAACTTTCTACTGCTTTAACTCCCTTAGCTGGTGTTTGTTCATGCACTAGGCCTTCCCCTGCCAATTTCTGCTGCCCAAGTGATGCGAGCAGCCTCGCATCCCTTTCAAGGGTCTTCTTGCCACCCATAATGCAAACCTCTCCAGTCCAAGTAGTGGCAACCTTATGCCATTAGTAAAGTGGCTGAGCCTTATTTTCCATTTCTTAAACATGCTGACCAATGCATTCGGTCTCATTCTTCCCATTGTGTTAACAGAAGCTGCACCCTGAATTGCCCCTGAGCTCTCTTTTCCCAATCCTCTTGAATGAAAATTTAAAACTGTTCTCATGAGGCCTGCTAATGAGCTCTAAATGAGTTTAATAAATATTTAAATTGGAAGTGCACAGGTTTCTGGCTCCCTGTCTCCCACTGTCCTTTTGAACATTAAACCACGTTCCAAAGGTGTTGGGATCCAGTGCCACCTTCCGGGATGTGATTTTTAATGAGTGCCCGTACTTACCGGCGAACAAAAATCCATTCCCTTATCGCAGATGTCAAAACAAACTTTCTAAATAGTCTCTCATAAGCAATTCAGTCGTATTTTCTCCAATTAAACCACTACTTTCAATAGAAATTTGTAAGAAAACATTCAATTCTCTGCTCATGTTTCTTTCCTCAATTACTTTTCACGATTCCAACAAATGTAGCAGCATTATGTACAGCCACACAAACACCATACACTGTTGAATCATTCATGGATGTTATTATACAAGTTACAGATTACTATGGTCAGCGCACTACCAAACCTCTGGCAAGTTCACCTTGCCACAGGGTAGCAGAAATAATAATTAATAAAATATTTTATTACCGGGAGATACATTAACTTTTGTCATTAGAGTATAGAATAATTTGTAGATGACACAAAGCCGGGTAGGAAGGTGAGATGTGAGGAGGATGCACAGGTACTTTAGTGTGATTTGGATAAGCTGAGTGAGTGGACAAATGCATGGAAGATGCAGTGTAATGTGAATAAATGTAAGGTTATGCACATTGATAGCAAAAGCAGGAAGCCAGATTATTATCTGAATGGCTCCACATTGAGAGAGGGCAATGTAATAAGACTAGTTGTACATCAGTTACTGAAGGTAAGCGTGCACTTGCAGCAGTTGGTAAAGAAGGCAAACGGTATGTTGACCTTCTAGCAAGAGGATTTAAATATAGGTGCAGTGATGTCTTGATACAATTATAAGAGCCTTTGTGAAGCCACATCTGGAATATTGTATCAGTTTTGATCTTCTTATCACGAACAACAAAGGATGTTCTTGAAATAGAATGAGTACGGAAATGGTTTATGGACTGATTCCTGGGATGGTAGGACTGATGTCTGAGGAGAATTGAGTCAGTTAGAACTATATTTGATAATATTCAGGAGAATAAAGGAAGATCTCATAACAACAGAGTGGATGCAGGAAGGGTGTTCCCAATACTGAAAGTGTCCAGAAGCAAGGATACAGGGTAAACCTTTTAGGATTGAGATGAGGAGGAATTTCTTCACCTCAAGAATAGTGAACCTATGGAATTTGCTACCACAGAAAGTAGTTGCAACCAAAACATTGTGTGTTTTCAAGAAAAAGTTAGACATAACTCTTGCGATGAAGAGGATCAAAGGATATGGGGGAAAGGTGAGATCAAGCTATTGAGTTGAATGATCAGCTGTGATTAAAATGAATGATGGAGCAGGCTTGAAGGGCTGAATAGCCTACTCCTGCTCCTATTATCTATGTTTCTACTTTGATGATTGGGTTCTTGATCTGAAAATGGACAGACCATCCAGAAAAAAACCTAAGCTTTTTTTTCCTTTATTTCTGTTTCCCAGCATGATTGGGTGGTGTGCCCAATATAGCTGAATGGTGAAGCAGGCTCAATAGGCCGAATGGCCAACTCCTGTTCCTATTTTCGATGCTTCTAACACGTGTTTCCTTTACTGATCAAACGTTCCACAGAAAAATATGAAATTTCTATTGATAAAGGACATAGGCCTGCTGTGACTTTATACTGCTGCACATTTCATTAATATGGTCATCCCTTATGCTTCCTCACAACAATGAAGAAAATGACATTGTAGTTCTGCACAAAATGTTCAGTTTGCCATAGCAAACTTTTAAGATTGACCGATTTTAGATGTGTACACTTTCCAAAGTAGCCTCAGTGTGGTAACAGACATCAAGGATCTGGAATAAAAGTGGAGTCAATGGGAATAAGGGAAAATCCTCTGCTGGTTTGAGTCATACCTGGTATAAAAGAAGTTTGTGGTCATTGGAGGTCAATTCTTTCAGTCCGAGGATATCACTGCAGGGGTTCTTCAGGGTAGTGTCAGAAGCCCAATCATATTCAGCTGCTTCATCATTGACCTTCCTTCCATCATAAAGTCAGAGATTGGGATGCTCTCTAATGATTGTATGATGTTCAGCATCATTTGTAAATTCTCAGACACTAATGCAACTCCTGGTATATGGAGTAAGAACTGGACAATGGTTAGGTTTGAGATGACAAGTGGCAAGTAACTTTCACATCACACTAACACCAGGTAATGGCTGTCTCCAACAAGAGAGAATGTAACTAATTTCTCTGGATAGTCAATGGCATGGCTATCACTGAATTCCTCCACTATTAATATTCTGGGGGTTAACATTGATCAAAAGCTGAACTGGATCAAAAAAAAACAGGTCAGATCTGGAAATTCTGCAGTAAATATCTCACTTCCTGACTCCCTAAAGCCTTTCTAATCACTTGCTGTACCTGCATACTAACTCTTTGTGATTCGTGTACCAGGCCACCCAAATCACTCTGTCCATTGAGTTCTGTAATCTCTTTGCATTTAAGTAATACAGATAGTACTTGGACTTATGACACAATTAGTTCCTGAAAACTGCATTGTAAGTCAAAATGTAGTATGTTGGAACTGATTTCCTCAAAGGAACAATGGTACAAATGTGGAAGTTGTTCCTAAGCCAAGGTTGGCATCATTCATGAGGTATTTGGTGATGTTGAATGCTCTCACATTATGCCCTGACAAGTTGTTGAGGTGATTGATGATGCCAGCATGTCTTAGTGCAAGTTCTTCAGGAGGATATAGTGAAATGTGGGGGATATAATGAAGCCCTTGGTCACTTTCAGTTGCCTGTTTAACTTTAAACTTCTACAACTCTGAGTACATATTAGATACAACACAGGCATATAAATCGCAATGATCATACCAAAAAAAACCTGATATCGGTTTACAGATGGATTGACAGAATAAAGCACTTGTTTCCAAACTAAGATGATTTGATCTAATAAAAGTGCTACAGTGACTGGATTAACATTGTCCAGTCGTACACATTGGCAGCACAGAAGGTCGATGTGCACGTGTGAACATATTGGCGTAGTATTATAACATTGAAATCAAAGTCGTAAAGTTGAAATAGGGTGTCATTTAGTAAACATTGTAAATGCCATTTATCATAACTTGAGCATCATAATGTTGAGGATTTCTTGCATACTGTTTTCCATTCTTCCTGCCAAAGTGGACAAGTTCACATTTTCCTGCATTATGCGCCATCTGTTAAATTTTCACCCAATCATTTAAAGCTAAAGCCAAAGCTCCTCAAGTCGCTGATATTTATTATATCCTTAGATACAGAAAATCCCACATTCTGCAGTCACAACAAATCAACTGCCTTTCCGCCTTTATTATCTTAATTATTATTTTCTTAATTTGTAAGTAATAAACCTTACTACTCTTAATGCGCTTTATCACTGCTAGTAAAACTTTACAATTACTGCTACATTACACAAGTTTTGTAAGATAAATCAGGAAAATAATCATTTACTTGCTTCCCTCTTCTGTCACTGCATCATATTATCTTATTCACCAAATTCTTAAGCTATGGGAAGCTACACTCAGTGATAAACTGTTATCTTCATGCTGATTTACTTCAGATCACATGATGCAACAGAGAAATTGCACTGAAACTGTATAGGTGAACATATGGTCAAGTAAATGTTTATGTGCATAAAACATAGTGAACATATAAAGTGAACATATTCCTTTCAAACCACAATGATCTTGATTTATCTTTTGTTTCATTGCTTGCTTACGCTCACTCCTTGATATGGTTTCCATTCTTGAAATGGCCGGTAGAACACAGTCCTTCAAAAACCTTTGGTGATTCCTGCACAAGTCACATACTATATTTGCATTTAGGAGCCCTCATCAAAATTCTAATGCTTTCTGTGTTTACTGTGCTTGTCCATTAACTATTGATCTTCAATATTTTTCCCTCAAGCTTTTGTATTATGTGGCCACCTGGAATAATCATTCTAAATGTTTTGTTTTAATTGTTTTGTGAAATGCTATGTCTAACTGCAATAACTTCAAAAGATTATTTGACTTCTTTTTTAGCTTATTATTTTTCACAGCTCAAAGTTGACTCTCAAATGAAAGAGCCACTATGTTAGCATGATACAACAGTGGGCAAATGTTATGCAGACTTTCTGAAGGGTTTATTGAAGAGCACAACTGACTTGTGCTGACTTGAAGAAGTGTTTCTTCAATACTCTAAAGATATATTTGATAAGTATTTGAGTGGAATTGTATATTTGACATATCTAAGTAGTATAGGTAGATGAGTCACCAACATTTTTTAGGTTAATTGTTGCCACCCAGTCAATCATACAGTGTTCCAATTTTTTCTAACATTCAGATTCAGATCATTGAATCTAAAGTAATAGGTTATATGTGAGGATGATAATCTATATACACATCCAAAATGACTATCTGGTGTCACTTATAAATTGGATAATCATGGTCACTATGGAGACTTCAATGTGTGTGTACATCATTCAATACCTAACAGTAGTGTAAGTCTGAAATAAAACTAATGCAACAAATAAGCACACAGATCAGTCAACATCTGTGAAGAGAATTTTGATGGCACTAAACTATTCCATAATTTTTAATGTTGTCCTTTACTTCCCAGTGATATGTTAGAATGGATTATCAATTTCAAAATAAAATGTTCCTGGGATGTGGGCATCACTGGCTGGGCAACATTTATTTCCCATCCCTAATTACTTGAACTGAGGGCATTTAAATGTCAGCCACATTTCTGTGGATTTTACAGAGTCATATAGTTTTTTTATTTATTCATGAGACGTGGATATTAATGGCTGGTCTGCATTTATTACCCATCCCTAGTTGCCTGAGGGTAATTGAAAATCAACCACATTGTGTGTCTTTGAAATTCCATGTAGGCCAGACCCGAGTAAGATGGCAGATTTTCTTCCCTAAAAGACATTAGTGAATAGGATGGTTCTTTCCAACAATTGCCAATGGTTTCATAGTCATCAGTAGATTCTTAATTATAGCTGTTTTTTATTGCATTCAGATTCCATTATCGGCCACAAGAGGGATTTGAACTTGTGTCCGCAGAACGTATTTGGATTAATAGTCTAACAATAATACCACTAGGCCATTCTCTCTCTAACCAGCGGAGAAAAGGCCCTATGACTCATCGATTCTGCGCCAACCATAACTACCACTAAAGTTGTATGAATCCTATTTTCTGCTGGTCCCATAACCTTGAATGTTATATTTCAAGTGCCCATCCAAATGTTTTTTAAAGGTTGTAATATTTCCAACCACCCCAGGAAGTGTATTCCAGATTTTTACCATCCCCAAGTGAAAATTATTTTTCTCAAATCCCATTTGAATCTTGTGCCCCTCACTCTAAACCTACGCTTCCTTTTGATTACCCCCTCAACCAAGGAGTTTGTTTCACCCTGTCTAAACCTCTGATAATCTTATACACCTCAATGATATCCTCCCTCAGCCTTCTCTGCTCTAAAGAAAACAATCCAACTCCTATCCAGTCTCTCCTTATAGTTCAAATGCTCCATCCTAGGCAACATCCTTGTGAAACTCCTCTGCACCCTCTTGAGTGCAATCACATCCTTCCTATGGTAAGGTGAACAGAACTGCACACAATAGTCTAGCTGTGGTCTAACTAATATTCCATATAGCTCAGATGTATCCTCCCTGCTCTTATACTCTATGCCACGACTACAAAGGTGAGTGCCTCTTTTGGCTTCTTAACTATCCTATTCACCTGCTCTGCCTCCTTCGGGATCTGTGAATAAGTACGCCTAGTTTTCTCCCATTCATTAAATACTCCATCATCATGTTACTTCTTCCAAAGTGCATCATCTCGTGTTTATTCTTATAATTTGTCACTGCTCTACCCATCTGTCCAACCCATCTATATCTTCTTGTAACCTGCAACCTTTTTCTTTACTATTAACCATCTTATTAATCTTGGTGTTATCAGAAAACTTACTTATCATTCACCCCACATTTTCATCTGTATCATTTGTGTATATAACAAACAATAAGGAACCCATCAACGTATCATGTGGTACACCACTGGACACCTGTCTTCAGTCACTCAAACAGCTTGCTACCATCAGCTTCTATGTCCTATTACTAAGCCAGTTTTGCCATGTTTCTCTGAATTCCATTTGCTTCAAACTTTTCAATCAGTCTACCATTTGAGACCTTGGCCTTTTGGTGAAGATCAAGTGTAGTATTGACATGTTGTGCTCGGTTAAGAGATTAGGTTACATGTCAGCTTTATTTGAAGCAATTTTTTAAAGCAGCATCTTGGCCTTTTGGCTAAGATGCAAATAAGATCAAGCTTTGGAGGAGGAGCCTCCAATCAGCCTGGATCATGTAGATCAAGCCCAAGACAGGAGGTGAGTCAGCTTGGGTTAGGAATGTCTACTTGTTGAGACTCTGAAGTGGATTTGATTAAATTGAATTGGAATAAAAACAAACAAAAAAAGGCTTTGTTAAAATCCAAATGAAGCACTTCCCTCATCCCCACATTCAATCACTTTTTCAAAAAATTCCATCAAATTTGCCTGACAAAGCAATGCTGACTATCCTTAATCACCTCATGCCTCTTCAAGTGAAGACTAATTCTCATCTTCAGAATTTTCTCCAATAGTTTTCCCAGCCCATACATGAGACTCACTGGTCTGTAATTTCCTGGTTCATCTCTACCATCTTTCTTGAAAATTGGAACCACACTACCCTTCCTTCAGCCCTCTGATGCTGAGTCCCTGCAATTTCCTGCCTCACTTCCCACAGCACCTTGGGAAGCAGGTCACCAATACCACCTCACTTCCTATGTCAAATGACTCATTGTCCTCACAGTCCCTTTTCCTGGATTTTGTACTCAAGTCCTCCTCCTTCTAAGTGAAGGCTGATGGGAAGTATTCATTTAACACCCTTCAATATCCTGCAACTTCCCCCACAGATTGTCCCCTTGGTCTCTAATGGACTTTACTCTTTTCCTGGTCAACCTCTTCCCCTCAATGTATTTATAGAATATCTTAGGATTCTGTCTAATGTTGTTCGCAATTCCTTTTCCATGCCCACTTTTCACTCTTCTAATTGCTTTATTAAGTTCCCTTTTGTGCTTCCTATATTCCTTCAAGGCTGCAGTTGAATTGTTCCCCTGGATATACTAAAAGCCTTTTTTTCCTTCCTTATGCAGTCCTGAATTGTCTTTGCATTCACACATAGGTCAGACCAGGTAAGGATGGCATTTTATCTTCCCTCAAGGGCATTAGTGAACCAGATGGCTTTTTATGACGATTGTTTCATGGTCATCATTGGATTGTTAATTTCAGATTATTTTTATTGAATTCAGATTTCACTATCTCCTGTGGTGGGATTCAAATCCTGGTCCCTAGAGCATCATCTGGATTACTGGTCAAATGACAGTACCACTGAACAACTGATGTCTTGTTTGCAGATAAATACTTAACATGCATAAAATACTATTGTTATTTAACTGGAGCATTAACTCGTTTAGAATAAACTATTTAATGCATGCACTAAAATAGCAAAAAGATATTTCATATGAATGAAATAACTATCTACTAATATCACCAAAACTTATTTTACATTAAAAACTATAGTCAAGACAATTCAGTCCAACTGTCCTTTGCTGGTGTTTATTCTTCATGTGAGTCTCTTGCCATTCTAATTACCCTTTTTTGCCTGCGATCCTTTTCTCTTCAAAAAAATGAACTTGTGATTTATTTTGTACAATATTTTGTACATTTCCACTTTATCCTGAATATCTCCTGTAAGGATCTGGTAGCATTTAAATTAATAGCTGCTTAATGGCTATGAGCAATGCAAGGAAATTACCAGTCGTACTTGTAATTCAGTCTGCAAAATATGTGATACAGATCAGTCAAAATAATCAGACGAACTATCATCTCCTGGTGTGCCGCATTTAAATACATCAGATTGTTAATTTTTAGTCAGTAAATTCTATTGATGCCTCACCCTTTATTTTTTGTGTTGTGTATCCATTGCTCCCATATGTTATTTGCCATCTCAACTGTTCTTGGAGATATTGGTGCAATCAAAATAAAACCTGTTTCTGAACAGTCTTTTATAATGCTCTGGTGGGCCCTCTTATTGCCAGTGTTTAGCAAAGGAATTTGTGCTTGAAGATTATAATTGGGCTGTAATTATTAGTTTAATTGTCTCTTAATGATTCTGGTGGTAACCATTATTGGAAGTCATTAACAGAAGATAGAAAATGCAAACTGACAGTAATTCTCCCACCAGTGGATTTTGGCGGAATAAATACCATTTTACCATTGTGATTTCATTTACCAAATAAAACCACCCTCCGATCCAGGTAATGTATTCTCCCTTAGCATCCTGAATGAGGATAATTTTTGCTCTTCATTCTAAGTTCTAGATCAGAAAAGCTGATTTATTCACATTTATACACTGTGTTTAAATAATTAGGTGGCTTCATTCTTATAATTATTTGAAGATTTTTTTATACATTGCCTTGCTAATTAGGTGTACAATTAGGAAAGATCTCGGCAAAATAAAGAATACTGGAGAAGGTTTCATTAAAGGTTTGTGTGCTTTAATGATCAAAAATATGATAGTAAAAGTACTAAATTACCATTTTGAATTTAAAGTGCCCATTAATCTGATGCCCTGAAATGCAAATACAAAATGGTCATAAATACCAAAGTTGTATGTTCATTATACTTAAAAAATAAGAATTATTGTATGATCTGAAGTTGTCCAAAGATGTGCATGTTAGGTTGATCGGCCATGTTAAATTGACCCTAGTGTCAGGGAATTAGCAGGGTAAATATATGGGTTTATGGGAAAAAGGCCTGAGTGCAATTGTGGTTGGTGCTGACTCAATGGGTCGAATGGTCTCTTTCTGCACTGTAGGGATTCTGCATTTTCAGTAGAGAATGTGCACATCATTACACCACATTGGTGAAGGCAAAAAGGAGGCACCCAGGACCCATACCTAGACCAGCCATTTATCACATTGCACTTAAGAATAAGGAGACCCTCGGCAAAATTGGTTTGTGCTGAACACAACCAAATTGAACATGAGAAAATGGATCTCATGTGACAAAAACCATGGTCCTTAATGGGGTCATTGAGGCCAGCATTAAAAAGATAAATTTGTTCTAAGATTCTTGCCTGAACATGGAGCCATTAGGAACAGGGAGAAGAACTGTATTGCATTTAAAAGAGGGCTGTTCAGTTTTTCACTATAGTTGAACTCTCAAGAGTGCAGAGCCTCATTAGGGAAACTGAATAGCTTGATAGGATTGCATGGGATTCCTCTAGGTGCTCCAATAGTGATCATGACTAGGAAGTGTTTCCATTGGCTATATGCACCTTCAGACTTTGTCCTTAACAGTAGTTTGATATTAGGTGTCTTGTCATTACTTGACAGCCTCTTCCTTTAGTTTCTTTCCTGTAATCACAATAAAATTGGTGAAATACTATGAGACCTGCCTTTGTGCTGTAATTTGCTACTGTACCTTCCAAGAGTACATGAAAATCTAGCAAACAAATTAGTTTTGCAGTGAAGGTTTTTATATTCCAACCTGTGAAAGTGCTAGATTACTGAAGATGGGGAACAAGGACTTTAACAAACAATCATTATTCACTAGCTGAGCAGATGCTACATGCTCACACCCTGCTCAGGCTCTGGGGAGAACTCCTGTATTTCCATCATGTGATCCCTTGAGAACCCCATTATCACATCTGAATCCACCAGGAATGAAAGTTTTATTTGGAAAAGAACAGAATATGGCAGATAACAGTGTGAAGTGTACCAAATTTTGGGCACAGAATTGGGAAAGTAACTATTGAACACTTTTGATATTCACAGTTTGATATTTGGATATTTTGCATCTGTGTTGGCATTGTTATTACAACACCACTGGACTTCTTCCACATTATGTTGGTAATTTTTTAAAAATATATTTTAAAATGCATTCTATTACTTAACATACTTAAACTGCTAATTAAAAGCTTATGTGCTAAAAAACAATTGAATCCCCATTGCAAAAACAATTTATCTGTGAAGAAATGATCTAAGGCTGTTGTTTGATTGTATTAATGAATAGAATATCAGATTGTCAGATTGTTGCACCAAAACACTGTCATAGTAGCTAGTTACGGATTTGGGCATACACATTTTGCAATGTGGATATCTCAGCTAAACCATTTAGCAAAGGTTGTATATTATATGGCGGCGCAGTGATTAGCACTGCTGCCTCACAACGCCAGGGATCCAGGTTTGATTCTACCCTTGGGTGACTGTCTGCATGGGGTTTGCATGCTGTCCCTCTGGCTCAAATGGGATTCCTCTAGGTGCTCCAATTTCACACCCATCCCCCCGTCCCCAACCAGTCCAAACATGTGCAGGTTACATGGATTGGCCATGCTAAATTGCCCATTAGTATCCCAAGATGTGTAGGTTAGGGAGATTAATGAAGTAAATACGTGGGGTTATAAGGAAAAAATGGAGATGGGCTTGGGAGACGCTCCGTCGGAGAGTTAATGCAGACTCGTTGGGCCGAATGGCTTGCTCCTACACTGTAGGAATTCTATGATTAATGTGAAAAAGAGCTAAGGTTGCAGGGTAAGAACAAAGAACAAAGAACAAAACAGCATGGGAAATAGGCCTTTTGGCCCAACGAGCCCACGCTGCCACCCCGATGTTCCCACCTCTATCCGTGATCCCTGTCCATGTTTATAGATCTATGGATTAAAAACCAAATTTGAGACAATTTAGGGAGAATTTGTTTTGCCAATTAGCCTAAGAGCACATCTTTGGGATGTGGGAGGAAACCGGAGCTCCCGGAGAAAACCCACGCAAGCACGGGGAGAATGCGCAAACTCCCACAGACACAGGCCCAAATCCATGTATCTGCACAGCACAGCGATAGTCACTGAGCTGTCGTGTTGCCCATCAGATGGTCCAGGTCAAGCATACACTAACGACGTGAAGCAGTAGGATACTCTCGAAAAAGATCCAAGAGCAGCCCTCTCACGACCCATCGCGTGTATGCCCCTCGTTAGACAACAAGGTGGACCAAAGCACCTGTAGGATAAAAACAAGTACATCAATATCATCATCTATTTACACACTTCCCAGGGACTCCCAAGGCTCATGATCCCTATTTTAAATCAGTTTTCTATACCCCTCCATTCCCATTCTGTTCATGTGCCCATCTAAGTATTTCTTAAATAACTCCAGAGTACCTGCCTCCACCACTTTACTTGGCAGCGCATTCCATACCCCCACCACCCTCTGTGTGAAAAAACTCCCTCTAGCATCCAAATTATACCTTACCCCCCTCACCCTAAGCCCGTGACCCCTCGTGCTATTTGAGTCCATCCTAGGAAAAAGCTTAGCCCTGTTTACTCTATCTATCCCTTCAAAATCTTGTACACCTCTATCAGATCTCCTCTAAGTCTACGTCTTTCTAAGGAAAACAGTCCCAATTTGCCTAATGTCTCCTCGTAACTCAGACCTTCCATACCAGGCAGCATCCTCCAGAGTCTCCACATCCTTCCGGTAGTAAGGCGACCAGAACTGGACGCAGTATTCCAAATGAGGTCTAACCAGCGTTTTATACAACTGCAACATTAAAGGCCAGCTCTTGTACTCTATACCCCTTCCTATAAAGGCTAACATACTATATGCTTTCTTCACAACCTTCTCCACTTGCTCTGCCACCTTCAGAGATTTGTTCACCTCCTTACTTGCAGCTGGTTAGCAAGTGGTTTTATCAGAAACACAGAAAAGACAAGGCGCAGAAAGAGACCATTCAGCCTGTGCTGGCTGAAATATAAACAATGGAAAGTTAGCTGCCGATTCTAATCCTGCATTACAACACCTGGCCCATAGCCTTGCAGTTACAGCACTTCAGTGCATATCCAGATACCTTTTCAGTGAGTTTAGGAGATTAAAAAGGCTTGGGATCCACTCATCGACTTTTTCTCTAACTACAGAGGATAGAACCACAGGAGTCTAGGCTTCTCCTGAGTGCAATAGATCCAGTACGGCATTCCCAAGGCCCTTGAACTCATTGTATTGTAATAAGGTAACTGATTGCTAGAAACCTTCTGTCTGAATTTTATTTTCTGGTTGAGAGACTTCCAAATAAATCACTCTCGGAATTAATGAAAAAAAAGAAACCTAGAGAGAAATTACAATCATAGAAAGTGTAAGGCATTTCTTTGGATAAATAAGGGACAAGACAGATTTCGCACTTGTAAAATATTGGGTTCCAATGACTGGCGACCAGAGATTAACAATGATAGATGTTTATTAACAGTAACTGAGAAGCTTCTACATGCTGGGCAGAATTTTCTCAGCCTGTCTGTCCGCCATGGGAATCATAGCAATCAGGGTGGATCATGCAAAGGTCCATTGATCTCAGGTAGGATTTTCTGATCTTGGGGTGAGTGTGGCCAGAAAATCCTGCCACTGTGCCTCTACCCACACTATGGGAGAATTCCCATGCTCTCAACACCCGACCCCTTTTGCACCCAGATCATTCCAACATCTACATTGTTGCCCGGTCTACTTCATTGATCTATTGAGCAGGGAAGAAAGGAAGCAGTGTGTGCTGGGATACTGCCCTCTATTTTTCTGTTGCACCATTTTCTGGGGGAGAATCTGGAGAGTGAATGGATTTTCAGCTTGGTTTTCCCCTCATGACAAACTAATCTGCTCATGAAATATCCCAGCCTAATCCAGTTCTGTCCTCCCTTTATGCCTTCTGCAGCCCTCCGCAGAAATCATATAACTGCCAGCTGAGATCCTGTCTCAGTTACAGAGACCAGTAAAAAAACATCGTGAAACAAGATGTACCCTGTCCTGAGCCTATTTACAAGGCTACTGTACAAGTTGCAAGTGAACTGTTTGAGACTTGTGCCCAGGTAATATTTGTGGAAATGTGATGCATTGCTTGAGTAATTTAAAGACATTTTCTGAGCACAGGAAGGCAGCAAATAGGATTGCCTATATATGAAACATTACAGTACTACTTGCTGTGCACCTTAAGCAGGCATGAAAAGGGGGAGGCAGAAAGGACAATGCTACAAGGAGGGAGGAAAAGCAGGGCTGCTCTCAAAAAGCTACAAGAAAAGGACCTTCTGGGAGCCCCATATCTGCTTTGCAATGAGAACTAATGCCTAAAGAGGCTATAATTCACAAACGATATGGTCACAGATTTGCACCACTTCCTTCACACTAACCTGGAATCTCAAATGTGGTTGAGGATGGCCTTCCCAACAATAGTGGAGGTCATAATCTCTCTCATATGCTAACCAGGTGGAAACAAGCAATATCAGCCAATTTTTTGAGCCTGGATGAGCCTTCATCAGAGCTGATGAAATTTCCTGATGGTATCATTGACTGCCCCCATGTTAAAGAGAAATGATAACACAGTGGTTAGCATCTCTGTCTCACAGCGCCAGGGACCCAGGTTCAATTCTGACCTTGAGTAACTTCCAGTGTGGAGTTTGTATGTTCTCTCCATGTCTGTGTGGATTTTCTTTGGGTGCTACAGTTTCCTCCCACAGTCTAAAGATCTGTAGATTAGATGGGTTGGCCATGATAAATTGTCCCTTGGTGTCCAAAAAGTGTGTAGGTTAGGGGAATTAGCAGACCAAATATGTGGGGTACGGGGATGGGGCCTAGGTAAGATACTCTTCAGAGAGTTGGTGCAGACTCGATGATCCAAATGGCTCCTCCAGCACTGTAGGGAATCTATAATGCGAATGGCGAAGACCAATACTCTCAATGCAATCACACTAAGTTAATCTGCTGTCCTGGCAGCAGCTCCTGAAAAGGGCTTCAATACTGATTGCCTTTGAACCTCCAATGTGCATCCCAGGATGGCTGCTTAGCAACAAGGGCTACCACCTCCATAAACGGCTTATGGCAACTTCCCACCATCCCATTATGAGATCAGAAGTCTTCGATAAATCCGTGGAGTCATCTGTAACAAATCGAGCAATCATAGTTGGAGCAGTATTGAGATATAGAGTTAGAATTTTGTTATTCTTCAATAAAAAACCTTCTGTTTAGGTTAACAAAATGTTCATAATGTTCAGCATACTTGTATCAAGCAAGCCATTGGTTATCTGAAGTAATGGTTTTCCTGCTTTGATTGCTCTGGGAAATTTCTTTGTACATAGTTAAGAGTGGCTATTATGTTATTGGCTCATTACGCACACTAAACATGATGAACATGTTTGGTAATCTAAACAAAGGGTTTTTGATGAATGACATGATTCCAGGAGAACTCTTTATACATGCTGATCAACATTGCTTCAACTAGGATATCCCATGTTAACTTATACCATCTCTTTTGATGATGTATCCCATACCATTTACATATTCATCAGTATTTTGATCAGTATGTTAACTACATGTACTACTAAGCAATATCACAACAGTGCTTGCAAGTATAAGGCCAACTGATAGTGCATCTTTCTCAGAGATCTGCTGTTATTCTTATCATTCCTCATGAATATGCAGTTGGCACTTCTTCAACAATCTAAAAGCGCAAACATATAAGGGGATGAGAAAGGGTGAAGGGAGAGCAAGTGGAAAGGAAAGCAGGAGTTCCATGGTCACTCCATCTACATTTCATGGCATATTTCAGGATATCAAAGAATCTACAGTGAAGAAGGAGACCATTTGGCCCACTGACTTTGCACTGACAACAATCCCCACCCAGGTCCTATCCCCGTAACCCCGTACATTTACCCTAGCTGGTCCCCATGCCACTAAAGGGCAATTTATCATGGCTAATCCACCTAGCCATGATAGGAAGGGAGGAATCCGGAGCATCCAGAGAAAGCTGACGCTGACATGGGGAGAATGTGCGAACTCCACATAGTCACCGAGGTGTGAGGAAAATCAGAAAAAAGTAATGTTGGATAGTAATGTCAGTGTGTTCCCATCTTCTTTTGCTTTTTCTCAAAGTGGCTCCTCAGTGCTAATGGTAACTTGCTTTGCAATGGCAGGAAGCCAATTACAGTTGTCAATGAAACAATTTTTTGAGGACAATGGGATTTTATTGTTGGCCTATAGGATGGAGTGGTCAGGGTGCTGTGAAAATAATATGCAATTTACTTGTTAAAGATGCAGTTCAGTAACCCTGATGTCATCCTCAGGCAGAGGCTTGCAGTTGTATGATTATTTTTTCTGGAGACAGTGTCATGGATAACGCTAGTGGTGAAAGAATGGCTGCCAGGTTACTCCAGCTGATTCAGCTTTCATTCCATCCCACCTTCTCTTGTCCTGTCCCTTTCAGCAACATTCCTACTGCAGTGAAAACTGCAAGCAGTCCTCGTTGTGAGCACTGAATCATCATCTCACCTCTCAACCTACCTGCTATCTCTTAATTCCACACCTTTTGGAAGATTGTACTGCACATTCCACTATTCTGGTGACCAGATACTTGACCTGAAAATGGATACACCATCCAGAAAAAGGTGGGAACATTTTTCCCAGCGTGTTTGGGTGATGTGTCCAACCTGGCTGAATAGCCATAGATTTTTATCACACAAGGAGGTGGTGCAGGTGGTATGATTGAAAGATATGCGTTGAAGATATTATGAATGAGATGGATTGTTTATGGGTGGCATTGTGGCACAATGATTAGCACTGCTGCCTCACAGCACCAGGGACCCGGGTTTGATTTCTGTCTTGTGTCACTGTCTGCGCAGATCTGCACGTTCTCCCCGTGACTTTGTGGGTTTCCTCCAGGTGCTCTGATTTCATCCCACAGTCTGAAAGATGTGCTAGTTAGGTGCATTGGCTATGCTAAATTCTCCCTGAGTGTACCCAGAGTGTGGCGACTAAGAGATTTTCATAGTAACTTCATTGCACTTTTACTGTAAACCTACTTGTGACAAGAATAAATACACTTCAAAAAAAAAAGCTCCAGGGAGGAGCACACTCATGGTCTAGTGCCACCAGTCATTAGACCACTAATTTAAAAGTTTAATTTTCTCTCCAAAATAGCCATTTGCTCACCTGCTCTACTGGTGCCCAGAATAAAAGGGAATTTAATCAATGAACTGAGAAAGATTCTTTATTATAAAACAAAACTACTTTTAACAAGTTGCAAGTATTGGTGAATGTACACTTGTAATTAGGAAACAGAACAATCTGTTTACTCCTAAGGAATTCCTTTAGCACATGTCCGGTTGAACACACTGACAAATAAAGATTAACAGGTAGAGTCTCTCTGTAGAGAAGGGATTTTGAGGTTGGATGTTATAAAGTAAATGGGAACATTCACAGATTTTCGAAGATGTTGATTTGGAGTTCCTTCGGTGGATGTTTGTGAGTTCTTACCAACTGGTGTCAGTTTTGGAGGTCCAAATGCAGACCATTTATGCCCAGATGAGTGTTTTCTGGCTATAGGTTAATTGTAGACAAAATAGAGAGACAAAGAGAGAGAGAGAGAGAGAGAGAGGGAGAGAAAAAGTCAATTAGGGTAGCCTTTCTTCCTTAGCTTGTCCCCCAATAAAGCTGCCTTTAAAACCAGTAGGTTCATAACTTTAATTATCTTTTTCTTTTCCATGTTATTTCCAGTAAGTTACTAATTGTCCTTTTAAGTGGGGAGCAGGGAATTGATTTGCCTGCTCCCCACTCACCAATCAATTAGAACAAAGAACAAAGAAAAATGCAACACAGGAACAGGCCCCTTGGCCCTCCAAGCCTGTGCTGATCATGATGCCCGAACGAAAGAAAAAAAACCCATCTGCCTTTATCATCTGTATCCTTCTATTCCCTCCCTATTCATGTGTCCATCAGATACCTCTTAAATTTTGCTTATATACCTGCTTCCAGAACTTCCTCTGGCAGTACATTCCAGATACTCTCTACATGAAAAACATCCCCTGCACATCTCCCTTAAACTTACCCCATCTCACCTTGAACCTGTGCCTCTTGTAATTGACCTTGCCACCCGGGGAAGAAGCCTCTGACTATCCACCCTGTCTATGCCTCTCATAATTTTGTAGGACTCTGAGATCTCCTTTCAGCCATTTTCTTTCCAGTTTATTTAATCTCTTTTATTGTTTATTATTATTGTTTCTTCAACAGTTTAGTCAATGCTCTTGAGACCAGGCGACATCCTGGTGAACCTTCTTTGCACTCTCCCCAAAACTTCTACAGCCTTCTGATAATATGGCGACCAGAACTGCATGTAATACTCCAAATGCAGCCTAATCAAAATTTTAAATAACTGCAGCATGATTTCCTAATTTTTGTACTCAGTGCCCCAGCCAATGAAGACAAGCATGCCATTTGCCTTCTTAATCACCTTGGCACCCCCATGTTATCACTTTTAGGGAATTGTGGACCTTTTTCATCCCCAGACCCCTTGTATGTTAATGATCCTAAGGGTTCTGCCATAAACGGTATAAGTCATATCTAAATTTGATCCTCTAAAATACATCACCATGTATTTATCCAGATTAAACTCCATTTGCCATTCCCATGCCCGAGCCTCCAATCTATCCATATCTTATTGTATCCTCTGACCATTCCCAGCACTATCAGCAACTCCACCAATCTTCATGTCATCTGCAAACTTACTAATCAGATGCCCCACATTTCTGCCAGACCATTTACATGTACTACAAACAACAGAGCTCCCAGCATTGATTCCTGAGGAACACCATTCTGAAAAACACCTTCCATTGCTGTTCTCTGACTCCTACAACCAAGCCAGTTCTGTATCCATTTAGCCAGCCCACTTTGAATCCCATGTGACTTTGGTTTTTATATCAGTTTACCATATGGAACCTTGTTAACTGCTCTACTAAAGTCCTTATAAACTACTTCCACAGCTCTTCACTCATCAATTATCTTTGTTACCTCTTCAAAATATTCAGTAAAGTTGGTGAAACATGACCTTCCCTATATAAAACTACTAAAGTGATTGCAATTCAAAACAAACAGTCAGATCTTCCTCAAGTGCCATAAAGCCTAACATGATTACTAAAGATCACAAAGAGTCTGGATATAGTGAGTCTTGGAAACAGCTTTTTTTGGTGTCAAGTTTCTATCATTATAGGGCAGTTATACTGACAGTTATCATAAACAAACCAGTACCTCGAAGCATCCTCAATTTTCTTCCACCATTTGCAAGTACACGACAGATAATATTCTTATGGAGATAGCATCAATTGAATTGAAGGAGGCAGAGAAGGAAGTGCAAGAGATGGGACCAAAGGAAGAACAGGAACCCTCTGCTTGGGATCACTTTCAATGGCTTCTCTATTTTAAAAAGTGGAAAAATGCAGCCAAGTTCCTATCACATTTGTGTTAATTCAAACCTCATCAATATACCTTATAAAAATCAAGGTATTATATAAAGAAGTGTGATTCATTTTAACAGCCACTTATTCTTTCCTGTCAATTTCTGTTGACTTTTATAGTTTCATTGCTGAGTTTTAATAACTTTATTCAAGGAACCAGCTAAGAAGAGTTACTGAACTCCATGTTATAAGTGTGCTGAATTGATATATTCAGTTATGCCAGATCTTTGAACCAAATTTATGAAGCTGCTAAATTCCTTCAATTTGTCTGTAACATCTTCATGAGACCCACTGAAATAAATGACTCTGTAATGTAGTAGTGTTGGGTTGCATCCAATTTAACAGTTGGAGGTAATACAACACACTGAAATGCACCATGCAGCCTATGATACAATTCAATTTGAAATTATCCAATACTGAAATAACTAATGCAAATCCAACCTCTAGAAATGGTAGACTCACAACAGTAGCTTTAAGTGGTTGTAATGTGATGCCAACATTACAGAAAAATACAGAGCACAAAGCACGCCTACTTGACACATGATGCAGCTCAAAGTGAACTTGAGTACACAGCGCATGCAGCAAATATAACCCAAGTGAGGTGGTATTCAATTAATCACCCATGTCACTATTTGCAATAGAGAGTAAATGCTACATAATAATGCCCTAAAATAACAGTTAAAACAGCTCAATTAATAGCTGTAAATAAACACAGCTAAAAAGGCTGAGCAGTTTAGCTAGCATCAGTGTAGAGAACAGAGGTTGGGCATATGATTTGGATGTGGGCTCAATGTTGGCGAAGGGATGACTCCTGAAGTGGCTATTTCACTATTCTCTCCAAAGGTGCTGCCTGACTTGTTGAGCATTGCCAGAATTTATGTACCATTAATAATTATTCCTCTACAGAAATTGTTCTTATGCCTATGGATGATTTGGATCAAGCTTGAGCACATGGCTAGAAAATCCCCCCAAAGTCTGCTTGCTGCCGAGATCCGCCTGCTGATTTCCCGAGGTTTGTGTGCTTCTATGCAATAGGCCCCAGGTGGGTCACATAACTAGCAGACGATTGTACTTAAAGGGCCCATGCTACCACATCGCTTCCCTCCTCAATTCCCTTAATGCTATATACATAACAGGAAAAAACTAGTGTGATGGCAGAACTGAAAAAAGGTGGAATGATGTGATGCAGTCTTTTATAAAGTCAATCAGGTGACTTCCGGGGTCTGGTGGAATGCCACAGTTCTCACGGATTCTTTCACCAGCATTAGTGGTATTGTTAGCAGCAGATAATTGATCAAAGGTCTCAGATGGTGCATAATGCTGACACCCTGTCCAATTCTGTCTGAAAGAGGAAGAGGGGGCCTCTTCTAAAACAACTGGTAGCCTCCTTTCAGGCTCTGATCAAGAAATATTAATAGTTACCATTGAATCCATTTGTTCTTCTGTTGGAGCTGCAGCCTCTTTCCTTCTCAGCTGATCCACGTGTTTTCACACCTCTCTCTCTTGTAGGTCCACCAAATACCATATAGGCTCCGATCTTGCTACAATTCTCCTGGATAATTATTTTGGTCCAACCTCAAAGTTTCTAACAAAAAACAAAATAACTGCTCTGTAGGATCTGCTATCCCTGGTCAAGTCATGGTATTTCTTTTGTGTCACTTGTCTTGCCTCCATCTACCCTATCAAATTAGGGATCACCACTTCCAGCTGAGTTCAGGGATGTTGCCCTATCGGCAGCTCAGCTGGTAGTTATGTGGAGGTATGTAAAAATGGAAAACATTGACCAGCTTGAATCACAATGGTCACTGGGCTGCTTTTCATCTTGGATTTAAAGGTTTTCACTGCTCTTTCTGCCAAGACATTCAAGCTGGTTAATGGTGGTTGTTTGGATATGCTGGATACCATTGATCTGTACAGAAAACTGGAATTCTTCTCCTGTAAAGGCGTTGCCATTATCTGGAACTATAACCTTTGGGAGACTGTGTCTTGCAAAGATTTGTTTTAATTTTTCTATGGTGGCTGTTGAAATCATTACAGGTAGATCAAATAAACTGGTTGGACTGTAACCTAGTTTTGTGAGACTTTTACTGAAATCATTGTACGCCTTTCTTGGATTCTAACCACTTAGAGTGAGCATCCAATGACACTAAGAACACTGTAAGAATGAATTAGAAAAATCCATATACAGTCTTGTTGAAGAGTGGCCTGGCCATTCTTAGGGATGTAATTAAACCACAGGCAGCAGTATCTGTTGTGATTGGCAGTAGTCAGAATGGCAGCCCAAATTTTCACTGTCATTTTCAAAACTTGGCCACCAGATATAACTTCTGGCCAACATCTTTAGGTTGGTTTATCCTGGATGTGTGCTAAGCTGTTCTTGTAAGATGGCTCTCTTTCTCAGGGTGGTGCTACCATGCGGGATCTCCAAAGTAATACCCCACCTTCACAACTGAGTTCACCTTTCCTCAGTTGATAAAACTGAGCTGCTCTGATTTATTATAATACAAGCCACATAAGAACATCTGCTTGAATTTGGACAGAACTGTGTCCTTCTGTGTCCAATTCTTAATATGGCTCAGTGATATGGGCAAGATGTTCAAGAAATGTAAAGCTAGGGCAATTTCCTGTAGTGCGAGGGGCAGAGTCACACTCTGAGGGAGCAGGAGACAACCTAGAATGTCAGCATTGGAAATCTGAGTGCTCGGTCAATGTTGTAAAACATAACTATAGGCAGCCAAAGGCAGGTCCCACCTCTGCACTCTGGCCAACGCAATGGATGGAATTCGTCTGTCCTCATGGAGTAAGCCCAATAACGGTTTCTGATTAGTGACAATGGTGAAATGGTGATCATAAACATTTTGGTGAAACCCTTTTCACTCTGTACACTACCGCTGGGCTCTTTTCATTGATTTATGAGTATCTTCTTTCTACATTCTCAATGTCTGGGAAGCAAATAGGTCAATCAATGCCGTCATCCATTTTGGGAGCGAATGGCTCCCAACCCGTAAGGTGAAAATCATATGTTAGGATTGTCTGTTTGTTTGGGTCAAAATGAACCAGTAAATTGGGCAATTGTAAAGCCAGATTAACATATTCCAAAGCCTATTTTTGAAGGTCTTTCTAGTGGCAATACTGATATTTTTTAAGAAGATGGTACAAGGACACTAATTTTGTTGCCATGTCTGGTATAAATCACAGTAAGAAGACACCAGGTTAAAATGCAACAAGTTTATTTGGTAGCAAAAGCCATTATCTTTCAGAGTACTGCTCCTTTGTCAGGGGTGTGGGAGTTCTATTCACAAACAGGGCATATAAAGACACAAACTCAATTTACAAAATAATGGTTGGAATGTGAGTCCTTACAGGTAATCAATGAAGACTTGTAAAGGTCTGTTGAATTAGATTGCCTAATTTATGGTGAATTTATAATTGCCTCAGATCCTGCAGGTGAGTTCTGGTTTTAGAATGGGAATAATAAGGAAGGGCTTTCCATTCAGAGAACTCTACAGGCCTCATAATTCCAAATCCCTCCAAGTGCCTCAGTTCAGTCTCATCTTTCTGATGCAAAGTGTATGGCACTGGTTGAGCACTAAGGATTTTAGATGTGTACTCAGGGTTCACATAGATTTTGGCCTTGACCCCTTGTATCTGGCCTGACTCATTTTGAAAAATGTCTTTATACTTGCACAGAATCTTTTGAGAATTTAATATTTCAAGCCAATTTAACATTATGTGGCATAACCAGTCCCATCCCATGAGGCTTGGCTTATTACCTTACACCACAATCATGGATCATTACTTCAACACTGATGCTTTCATGGTACTAAATATCTTTAAAATAAGTTGCTTACTTAGCAGTCATGTTGCTTCATCCCAGGGTTGGATTCCTTCTTCTAAGTACTTGTAGATCTGTTTTCCCAAAACAGAAGCACCTATGTCAACCTCCAAACTCAACAATTGCTTGTTCACCATAGAGGACTAGCTCAATGGGAATTATGTCCAACTTGACCAGTTGAACTTATATATATTGGATTCTTCTTCTGAAATATCTTCTACTTCATGAAGACAAGGTGTGTTATTTTTTAAACTGAGTACACTCTGTCTCGCTTGGTACTGTGTCTGAATATGGCTTTTCCTGTTACAATGAAAGCAAACAAAATCTTCGTAATTGCACTTATCCTGAGAGCGATTCCCCCCCGCCCCCTCTACTCCCTGCCAACATCTGTAACACTCATCAAAATTCCTGGTCTGATGGCCCATTTTTCTCTTTTGCCTCTGTCCACGATTCTGCTCCAGAGATCTCTCTTCAACTTCATCTGTGTCTGTCGCTCAAGGTCCTTGTCTCGCAGCCGTTCCCCTCCAGAGTTGATTCATCTCTCCTTTCTGCATGCATTGTAACTTGAAAGCACCTTTTTTGTCACATACAGTGGCTTCGGCTAACTTTATACCTTTATCCAGGGATATTTTTGTCTCTGCTAAGTTTCCTTGGATATTCAGATTATTAATGCTGCAAACCAAATGATCACGTAACATGTCACTTAATGAAGAGCCAAATTCACACTGCTCAGCCATTTGAGAAAGTCTTGCAACACATGCAGAAAATGTCTCCCCTGGTCTCTCATAGCTGAATTGAATTTTTACCATTGCAATATATTAGAATACCTGGGGTAATGATGCCCGCTCTGTACTGCCACAACTGATCAAAAAACGTGAGCTGGAATTCTCCGACCTCACCCGCAGCTGGGATTTTCCAACCTTGCTGCAGTGAATGGAGGAGGCTTGATTGAACACCCAATTCTCTGTTCTGGTTGCCAGCTGTAGTGTGGCTTGGGAGACTGGAGAATTCCAGCCCATGATATCTGGAGCCTCTGGAGAAGTTAAAGTTTTAATGACACTATAAGTCTGGGATCTGCACATTGTAAAAATAATTACTTTTTGTTTAGAAACAAATTAATGTGAATGCTGGAATTTGAAATAAAAACAGAAAATGCTGGAAAATTTCAGCAGGTATGACAGCATCTGTGCGGAGACAATAGAATCAAGGTTTCGAGTCTAGATTGTGACTTTTTGTTTACCTTCCCTAGTAATACAAATAGCAACAAAGAAGTACTGCAGCCTGGTCGGTGACATGATAGCACAGTGGTTAGCACTGCTGCTTCACAGCTCCAGGGATCTGGGTCCAATTCTTGGCTTGGGTCACTGTCTGTGTGGAGTTTGCACATTCTCCTTGAGTCTGTGTGGGTTTCCCCCGGATGCTCCGGTTTCCTCCCACAATCCAAAGATATGTGGATTAGGTTGGTTGGCCATGCTAAAATTGCCCGTAGTGTCTTGAGATGTGTAGGTTAGAGGGTTAGTCAGTAAATATGTGAGGGTGGGGCCTGGGTAGGATTTTGGTCGGTGCAGACTCGATGGGCTGAATGGCCTCTTTCTGTACTATAGAGTTTCTATGATTCTAAAAGAATTGAGTTTTCCTAATAGTGGCATTATTTTCAATTATTACCAATATTTTTTCTCTTTTCTTCTCTGGACACTTATAATAGTATGCATTCCCCCTCAGCATCTGAAACTCTTGATTGTAGTCCAATCCCTTCCTCGTTGCCAATGTAATAATGCGAGATATCAATGAGGAAGCTGCTATAATTGTGGATTTATTTAAACAATGAGGTAAAACAGGTCTTTACTCCTGGGTTCACACTTTGATTTTGATTTGTTTATTATTGTCACATGTATTAATATACAGTGAAAATTTTTGTTTCTTGCATGCTGTACAGACAAAACATACCATACTTAGAGAAGAAAAGGACAGGAATCAGAATATGGTGTGACAGTCATAGCTAAGGTGTAGAGAAAAATCTATTCAATATGAAGTAGGTCCATTCAAAAGTTTGATGGCAGCAGGGAAGAATCTGTTTTTAAGTCAGCTGGTACCTGATCTCAGACTTTTTCCTGATGGAAGAAAGTGGAAAAGAGAATGTCCAGGGTACGTGAGATGCTTAATTATACTGGCTGCTCTCTGAGTCAATGAATGGAAGGCTGGTTTGCGTGATGGACTGGGCTTTGCTCACAACCCTTTATAGTTTCTTGTGGTCTTGAGCAGGAGCTGTATCAAGATGCATTTGTAAAAGTTGATGATAATTGCAGTGGACATAAAAAATTTCCTTTGGCTTCTGAGAGAGTAGAGGTGATGGTGGACTTTCTTAACTATAGTGTCAACGTGGAGGGATTAGGACAGGTTGCTGATGATCTCGACACGTAGCGACCTGAAGCTGTCAACCATTTTCATTTCATCCCCTTTGCTGTAGACAGGGGCATGCCCCATACTACACTAAGGAGCTGCTTACTACCTGGACCCATGTGCTTCTTTCCCATTGGCCAAGGTTTGTGTGCTTGACAGCGAACAATTGCGCCTTAAACAAGGCACCATACCACTATTAGCACGGCCATGAGTGGCTCCCAGCTTATATTATGTCTCATTGCTAGAATCATATTTGCCAAGGCTGAATTTTTCTTTTATAAAATAGAAGGATGGAGCAGCTTTCCTCATATTAACCTCATTTCCAAGCAACAGCCAAGCAACATATCGAAGTTCTTCACTGTTTCATATCTTGACCATGTTTTGTGCTTCCTTATTTATTTTGTCTGCCATTTTTCTTTCCAGTTATTTTTGTTTGCTCATGTCATCTTAGTCATAGAAAAAATTATATCTTGGCAATATTTTCCCATATATATGCAGCACTTATCTCTTACAATTTTTAATGGTGAGAAACAGTTCCTGCTATTGCTATGTGAAATAGGTTCAGTTTGGAATTGGAGCTCTGCATAATGAACTAGATCTGATGCTGGAACATCCCAGGATACTAATCCAATGGAAAGTGAGCAAATGTTAAGATTGCTACCATCTTAGCACCAGGGATTTTCTGCCAGTTTGTCTCATTATTCTTTATTTGAACTGAATGTAACTAAATGCCATCTGACATCCAACATTTAGATCACAACCTCTATGTTTAGCTTCAAAGACTTTTGTTTTGTACCTCCACATACTTTTAGATGCAACAGAGACTTAAATAGTGCGTTGTCCTTTGCTACCATGAAATATCTCAAGCGCAAGCTACACTTTATTTCTTAATGTATAATATTTAGAAAATACTGGCAGACACATCTGAGGCCAAAAAAGGTATTGTATTAATTTGTAGTCAATATTAGCATATTTGTTCAGATCAAATCTTGTTTAAGATCACATTTCTCTCTGATAAATTGAAATTATTTTCAAGGAGGATACAATGAACCATTCATTTACTGTCATAATCCCCCATTGTCTCTTTATTTCCTCACAACTAATAGCTTTGCAATTTAATGAAAAAGTGGATAAGACAAGAATAGGACTATTATCACCAAGGCAACAAGGTATTCTTGAAGCATGATGAAATCCTGCAGCTCTTCTCTCTTCCCTGTAAAAGGGGGAACGGGAGGTGAGGGAATTCTACTTCTATGATATTTCTTACTGAAAATCATGTCAAGGAATAATAAATAAAGTTTCACTTTGGCACATATTATTCTTTCCAAAAATGTAATCTTTTTCCATGCAGCCTCATATACCCATTTTCAGCTGGAGTGCTGAGATGATCTGGGTTATAAACTTGCTACAGTTTTCAGCAATGTGAAACCATCTTCAGTTAGTAACATGCTTCATTTAAAGTTAATATCACTTCCTTTAAGGATGGAAATGTCTTATAATTTTACTCGCTTCATTTATTGACACTGTAGAGTGCTCACATTCAAAACTCCATTCCCATCTTTGAGTTAGACAGGTAGCTCTACGATTCAAGAATAAGTTCTTAGATTGAGAAGGTAAGTGACCTTTTGCTTAAGCTTCTCATCACCTCATACACTGTTCATCAGATCATGGCCTGAATATTTTGGGGATCAGGGACTCACTTTCAACCATTCAGTTGGTTGGCAGGGAAATATCCCCGCTGATTCCCACAGCCAATTCATGCTGAACTGCAGTCCTGCTACTCACCAATCAAATTGGCTGGCAGTGACAAGACCTTCAGTGAACTGAAGAGGAACTACACGTGGACTTCTGACACTAAGCCCAACCACTGAAGGCTAAGGTAAGGTTAAGGAATGGAAATGTGGGAATGGTAGGGAAGGCCTGGGAGGGTGCAAAAGAGGTGTTTGTGGTCTCAGAGGAGAGGTTGGTAGGGGGAGGGAGGTGCAGAGGCCACCAGACCAGATTGGGTAGTGGGGGTTGTGGGGGGCAAGGTGGGGGGGGGGGGGGGGGTGGGGTCATCTAATTTTCCCATTTAATTCAGTTGATATTTGGGTTTCCTTCATGCAGGTCTATCATCCTGCCAGCCTAAACATTGAGGTTGGTGGGAAATGGTTCTTAAATGGCCAACATGGGTCAAAGGCACACCTCTTCTCTGAGACTTTAGCCCCCCCCCCCCAGCTTTAATTGGTTGGTAGTAGGGCAGATGGAAAGCCAAAGGGAATCCCATTCCTTTTATTCCACACTCCTCTTCCTGCCTAAAAACTCACTGACAAGAGTTCATGAAATTTTGGCCATTGGATTTGCAGAATCACTCTTAAAGCAAGAATACACATAAGTCAAAAAAAAAGGCTGAGGTAATCAACTTGTTTTCATTTTGCACAGTTCCATACATTTTCTCCTTCAAGGCCCTTGGCCTTCGACTTCATTGCCACGGTTGTTGCTTCTGCTCTGCAACTGGTAATTTAATTTAAACAGACAGGAGATCCAACTGGTTAGCTCTTAATCTCCTGAAATGCAACATAAAGTACTCCATCTAGTGGCACAAACTCCACAAAGAAAAGCCACTTGGGAGCGGGGCAAAGGGATCTGAGTTGCAAATATCCCTCAGAGCCCAATCTTCAATCCTCTGAGCATTATGTCACCATCGTCCAAGTAATTTACAGCTGACCTTTTTTTCCTAATCACTCAGCGATAAATGCTAATGCTGCTATTACATGTAGGACTCCTTGGTCAGTACTGAAACTAGGACAGCACTCAATTCAAACCCATACTGACACATTTGAAAAGAATATTAAATTGTACCTTTTTTTTAGGGGTTCCCATGGGTAAAATAAATGAGCAGCGCTAGCATTTCTTGCATTCTATATTTAGCGTGAATCTGATTGAAATGAAACATCAGAAAACTGCTTTTTTGGATCCAGTGTTAGATAGCAATATGTTTTAAACAACCGCTTTATGTTCTGCTTGGAGGCTAAGAAAACTCAGTAGCTAATCATACATAATGACACTTAGAGATATGGTGTAATGTAAGAAATACACACTACCTACAACTTCTCAATTTTCCAGAACATATTGCTAAAGGTGACTAGGAATTGCACAATTCCAGAAAACACTGAGGATAATAAGTACCGCTCTGCACCTACTTATTACATTTTGGAATTTGTTACTAAAATGAAATAAAACTGCTCCTTGAAATATATTGTCTATTGCAGGTGCAAGGATTTGGATGACTCAATTTCTTATTTTGCATTGGGATAGTGCAAGAACTCAGACAGTAAGTGTGAAGAATCTCTATTCAGCTCATTTTCCTTCCTCCTTCAAGAGTTCATGCTCACGACTTGTCACGTATTTTCATCCATTTTACCAACAGTCCCAACTGAAGAAACCATGAGTTCTCAGTTGTAATGCTGGATATAAAGCTTATACTCCAAGAGGTGCAGATTTTGGGGTGACCTGTGCTTTAACTGACAATAGCAATGCTTAGTCTCACCAAAAAAAAAGACAATTTCTCATTTTATGCTTTAGCAGATAGAAGGTGCTACATAAATGTAAGTTTTTTTGACCAGGATATTTAGGATGACGTATTTCCTGTTCTGCCTTTTGAAGAGTGTTTCCCACCCGACCTGTCGTGATTTCACATCCCAGTGAGTGCTGCTTGGCTGCAAGGTGGTACTTCCTCCCCTCACGCGGAAATGATATGGTAGCACAGTGGTTAGCACTGCTGCCTCATTGTGCTGGGGACCCAGGTTCCATTCCTGACTTGGATCACTGTCTGTGTGAGTTTGCATGCTCTCCCTGTGTCTGTGTGGGTTTTCTCCGGGTGCTCTGGTTTCCTCCCACAGTCTGAAAGTCCTGATTAGGTGCATTGGCCATGCTAAATTCTCCCTCAGTGTACCTGAACTGGTGTGGGAATGTAACAACTTGGGGATTTTCACAGTAACTTAATTGCAGTATCAATGTAAGCCTACTTGTGACACTAATGGATAAACTTTAACTTTAAAAACTTTAAAGCCCCACCTGAGAAAGCTCCCGACAGTTAAATTGATGATAGGTTCTCTCATCCTTGCAGTGTCAGAAGCTGCAGTCGAAAGAACGAGGACTGCGTGAAGTCTCTGGACTCTAAGACCTAGAATTTCAGAAAGTAACTTTTTGAGGGTCTCAGAGTGGGGAGAGTAGGTGAAGCTTGAAGATATGGACAGTGGGGGGATTGGGAGGGTAGGTTCTGGAGTTGGGGCTGGGGAAGTACGATGGTCCAGTGATTACCGGACATCAAGCAGGGGTTCCCAAAGTTGCAAGGGAGCTTCTGATGGAGGCACCTCCCTTGTTCCTGCCGAAGGACTAAACTCAATTATTTTTGAGCTTTCCCCATACCTGGAATCTCCTCTCATCATCCCAAAAATTGAGGCTTGGTATGAAAGTGATCAAATAATTGTCCAAGACCTCATTGACCCCAGTGTAAAAATGCTGAGAAGTCTGGGAGGGCAGGAACCCAGCAAGAAGTCCATCTGTGTTAATTCGCCTGATATCTACAAACCCACTGGCAGAGGAGCAGAAAATTTGGGGCTTTGTCATTTTTCTTTGTATAATAGGTTGCCAAGTCAACATTTTCTGAATCGCAACATTCACTTGGCATTTATGGTCGATATGAAAATTTTACTTAATAGCACTTTCATACCAAGACTTTTGCAGTATAAATGTGAAAAATATTTGACTGGCTACGTTTGTTTGCATATCAATGTACAAAACATTCACCCCTTGACAGCTGCTTTTTGTTTATTTATCTTTACTGCCATTTTTTCCATTTTCCATTAAATGTTTTGTTAAACCTCCTCATCTTTTATTGATGAAAAATATATTTTTATTCAATGAAAATAGCTCCAGTGGATTGCAGAACTTCTTTAAACGGAAAAAATGAGCAGTGTCACGTTGCCATTGAGCAGGGGTGGCACAGTGGTTAGCACTGCTGCCCCACATGCCAGGCAGCCAGATTCAATTCCGGCCTTGGGTCACTGTCTGTGTGGAATTTGCACATTCTCCCTTTGGGTGTTCTGATTTTCTCCCACAGTCAAAAGATATGTGGAGTTAGGTTGATGGACCATGCTAAATTGACTCTAGCATGAGGGGAATTAGCAGAGTAAGTATGTGAGGTTGTGGGAATAGAGCCTGAGTGGGACTGTGGTTGGTGCAGACTCAATGGGCCAAATGGCCTCCTTCTGCACTGTACAGATTCTATGAAAGTAACCCCACATGTATTCAGGCCCACAATGTGAGATCTAACCTGCATCATATGGTGGTGTCAAACACCAATTTTTACTTTGATGGAACATTTTATTTGTTATTTTTGGTGAGAGGACCTTAAGATGTTCAAATGTATTTAATGTCTTCTTGCTACATATAGTAATTGCAAAAATTGAGGATGTAAGTCGAGATGGAACAGAGCATGCTTATTCAGAAGCAAGACATAATTTGGAAATAAAATGAAAATTGGAATGAAAAGGTTGCTGCAAATGATGTTTTAAAAACCAAAGGATTTGAAATGCCTGCTCTGCAGGTTAAATTTAATAGTGCTTCAATTTACAATGAATTATTGACATAGACGGGGAACTACCAATCCTACAAAACTACCAAAAGATCAAAAAGTACACTCAACGCCCATATCTGACCATAAAATAGTAGATAGGATTCATTAGCAATAGGATGGCATTGTGGTACACTGCCTCACAGTGCCAAGGACCAGGGTTCAATTCCCGACGTGGGTCACTGTCTGTGTGAAGTCTGCATGTTTTCTCCGGGTGCTCCCGTTTCGTCCCACAGTCCAAAGTTGTGGAGGGTAAGTGAATTGACCATACTAAATTCTTCCTCAATGTACCTAAACAGGCACTGGAGTATGGCAATGAGGGGATTTTCACAAGAACTTCATTGCAGTGTTAATGCAAGCCTACTTGTGAAAATAATAAAATAAACTTAAACTTATTTCACTCTTTAAAAGAGTTTACTTGTCTGAATTTGGTGTGAAAGTGACAATTTTGTCTTTAAGGATAAGAAGACGATGGTGAGCTGCGATGTATTTTTATGCAATAAAACTGCAGTTTATAACTGATGATCCTGATCGCACTAAGGCACTGCTGGGTGTAATTCCCAATGTGCTTCAAGGGAAAAGTTAAACTTGGCAGTGAATTTTCTTCTTTTGGCCCTGGTGAAAATGACAGTTTGAAACCTTGCTTTATTTCTGAAATGGCAGTAGTCATGCTTAAAGATTGACCTGTTTGAGTACAGTGACATAATTGGCTGAAAAATCCATCAAGGCACTGAATGGGGGTGCATCATTGACCGTGACCCCATTCTGCATCATGGCCAATAATTTAAAAAGCTCGCTTGAGTCAGGGGAACAAGGAAATGCTAGCATGATTCCAAGTTTTGAAGCTCATTGGAACTCCAGGTATTTGAGGGCTTTTAAGTTGAGTTCTGATTTGTCCGAACTTTGCCATCGAGCAGAGAAGGCTTTATTTTTGAACTTGAACAAGTTTTCCACTTTGTTGCAAAGGGGAGTTGCCCTTTCTCTCCAGTGATATCTGTGGCATTAGAGTGAGGGGAGAAAAGGGCTAAACCAATCCTATGACAAACGACTTCATCAAAACTCTCCTTTACGCAGTATCAAACCAGTGTGAGCAGTTGATGTCATCCAATGGGAAGAAGAGAAAGCTGAACAGAAAACATGTTGCCTGGGAGGAGGACTGGTGAGGAGAACTTGGCCTTGATGCCAAAAGAGGCTCAATGACTTCACAAGGGCAGGGAAGCATCAGAAATGCTTGAGGAATGCAAGGTTGGTTGGTGCTCCATGGCAGCTTAACACAACAAAGTCGTTACTCACGATGATGCCTGTGTGCTCTCAAAGCTTAGATTGAGTTGGAGGGTGGGTTTTGGCAGTCTGTGCAGATGAGGAATACGCACAGTATTTAGGCTGCCAGGCACTTAGCTAATAATGTGTCAGCAGCATGCCAATGAATAAGCTGACAGTGCTAGTGAGTGAAATCCTATACATCTTTTCATTCATATGTCCTTTATCTTGTGTCCTTAACATCTCTGTCAATCTCATCTCAGTTTCCTCCTATCCCTGACCTTCTAATCTTCCACATTCTCCATCCCTTCTCCAACTATAAAATCCATTGCATTTCTATCCCTCTTCAGCTCTGAAGAATCATTTAGACTTGAAACATCAGATGGGATTTTTCTCCCTCTCTGCAGTGTGTTTCGCAGCAGTTGCATTTTGTTCCATTTTAATTTGATTTGATTTATTATTTTCACATGTATTAACATACAGTGATAAGTATAACTTCTTGTGCACTATGCAGAAATAGCATTCATAGAGAAGGAAATGAGAAAGTGCAGAATGTAGTATTACACTCATATTTAGGGTGTAGAGAAAAATCAACTTAATGCAAGGTAAGTCCATTCAAAAGCCTGACAGCAGCGAGAGAAAGCTGTTTGAGTTGGTTGGTATGTGATCTCAGATTTTTGTATCTTTTTCCTGATGGAAGAAGGTAGAAGGGAGAATATCCGGGACACATGGGGCTCTTAATTATGCTTGCTGCTTTACTGTGGCATTGGGAAGTGTAAACCGAGTCAATGGATGGGAGGCTGGTTTGATTGGGTTATATTTACAACTGTTTGTAGTTCCTTGCGGTCTTGGACAGAGCAGGAACCACACCAAGCTGTGATACAACCAGAAAGAATGCTTTCTATGTTCATTTGTAAAGGTTGGTGAGAGTCATAGCTGACATACCAAATTTCCTCAGTCTCCTGAAACAATAGGGGTATTGTGAGACTTCTTAACTATAGTGTCAGCATGGAGGGACCAGGACAGGTTGTTGGTAAAAAACATGAAGTTCTTGACCCTTTCTATTTTGTTCCCATTGATGTAAACAGAGGCATGTTCTCCTTTACACTTCCTGAGGTCAGTGACGATCGCCTTCATTTTGTTCACATTGAGGGACAGGTTATTCTGGCCGCACCAGTTCACCAAATTCTCTACCTCTGTCTCATCATTATTTGAAATCTGACCCATTACAGTGCTGGGTCGCCAGCAAACTTGAAAATTGATTTGGAAAAGAATTTGGCCACACAGTTATAGGTGTATAAGGAGTATAGTAAAGGGCTGAGAACACAGCCTTGTGGAGCATTAGTGTTGAGGATGATTGTGAAGGTGGTATTGTTGCCTATCCTCACTGATTGTGGTCTGTGATCCAGGAAGTTCAGGATTCAGTCACAGAGGGAGGTGCCAAGGCCCAGGCCACGGAGTTTGGAGATATGTTTCGTGGGGATAATAGTGTTGAAGGCTGAGCTGTTGTCAATAAAGTTACTTGACCTGCTCTGTTGGAGGAACAGCCACTTTTTTCGTTACTTTTATTCTCAGTCATCTCTCTTTTAAATGGCTCTGACATAGATGTCTTTGTTATCTAGATGTTCCAAGGTTGAGTGCAGGGCCAGAGCGATGCTGCAGATGCTGTGGACTTGTTGCAGTAGTAGGCAAACTATAGTGGACCCAGGTAGTCTGAGAGGCTGGAATTCTTTCATGCCATGACTAGCTTTTTGAATGATGGAGTCACAGCCACCAGCCGATAGTCATTAAGGCACGTTGCTTGGCTAGTCTTAGGTACCGTAATGATGGTCAATTTCTTGTTTGTTTGCATAGGGCACAATGGTTAGCACTGCTGCCTCACAGTGTCAGGGAGCAGAGTTCAACGCCAACCTAGGATGACTGTGTGGACATTGTATGTTCTGCCAGTGTCTGCGTGGGTTTGCTTTCACAGTGCAAAGATATGTAGGTTAGGTAGATTGTCTATGCTAAATTGACCCTAGTGTCAGGGGATTAGCAGGGTAAATATATGGGGTTATGCGAATAGGCCTGGGTAGAATTGTGGTTGGTACAGACTTGATGGGCCGATTGGCCCCCTTCTGTACAGGGATTCTATGATAGTGGGATCTTAAGGTCCTGTTGTCAATGGGATTTCTTTTTGAACGCACCCTTCACTGCCAGTTTCCCTATAGCAGGGGTCCATCATTGGTGGGACCAATAACTTGCTGGCATGAATGGCAGCAAGACTTCAACAATCAATTTTGTTTCTCTCTCCACGGGTGCTGCCAGGTCTGCTGAGTTCATCCAGCATTTTCTGTTTGAATTTCTTGTGAGTAGCTCACCTGCCATACATTGGAAAGGCAGCACTGATTGATTAATGATTGGAGCATAACCAGATGGGGATGTTCAAAGCCTATGAGCTGATGCACATAAGTGCTCAGTGCTGCAGGAATTATGCAGAGAGCCATTTAAAAGCGAGATGACTGAGAATAAGAGTAATAGAAAAAGTGGTTGTTTCTCCAACAGAGCAAGTCAAGTAACTTTGAACTGAGTATTTGGCAACTTGTATGCACTCTGATGCTGCTAACCCTGTACTGTCTCATCTGCACCAATCAGCAGAGCAACAGTGAGTCCCATCATAGCTGCCACTTGCCTTTGATCATTGAAACCTTCGTGCAGTGCCAGAGCCAATGATAGTGTGTCGAGATTGTTCTGGGCTCAGTTAGTATTTTTTCCAATTTAATATGGCGTTGCTTCAGTGACGCAGGGATGACATGGTGGCCCAATGGTTAGCACTGCTGCCTCACAGTGCCAGGGACCCAGGTTGGATTCCAGTTTCAGGTCACTGTCTGTGCGGAATCTGCATGTTCTCTCCGTGTCTGCGCGGGCTTCCTCCAGGAACTCCAGTTTCGTCCCACAGTCTAAAAGATGAGCTGGGCATGTGCTAAATTCTCCCTCAGTGTACCCAGACAGATATCAGAGTGTGGCGACTAGGGATCTTCACAGTAACTTAATTGCAGTGTTAACGTAAGTCTACTTGTGACACTAATAAAATAAAAAAAATGATACTGGGTTGGGACCAGGAAATGATCCAGACATTGAGTTCCTGATCTTGGATGGAAAATCAGGCCTCTAATTTCTGAACTAATCATGGGAATAATTAGGGAAATGTACCAAGTGAAAATGATGCATTTGGTCATAGTGAAGTGCAGAGTTAATATACATTACGTGCACATATCAGTCAAGATTCTCTTCTCACTATGGCGGTTTTCCCCCCTTGATTGATGACGTAGTGGGAACCCAGCGTTGCCTTTGTGGATGAAGCCTGTCAGGTATTTAACTGGCCAGTATCAGACCTTCCATTGAAGTGAGGTCTCTGGGGAGTGGAAATCCTGCCACCCCTACCAAAAGCTAGATACTCAGAAGCCTGCAACTCTCCATTCTCTCTTGGAGTAGACACTGCTGCCAGTAATTCTTCCAGGGAAAAGTCTGAGAATCAGTGTTAGATCCTGTGGGGTGGGGTAGTGCTCATGGGGAGGATGTCACTGGAGAATGGGGTAGGGCAGGGGGTTCAGTGATAAAGGCTTCTATCAGCCCCCAGCTGTTCCCGATGCTGGATCTTTCAATTGCCATGGAGTTCCTCACAATGAGGAAACCCTGCCCCTACCTTCCACATGAGGCTGCAGACAATGCCACCTCACCCCTCACCCTGCCTTTTGGGAGAGATATTGGCTCAGAAATGATTGGTAATTGATAGCCAATATTGGTGGATGGAATTCTTGTGTCAGGCCCTTCCTGCTGCCAACTTAATTGTAGAAAGTTTATCCAATGCAGGGAATCTGATTTTTTTTACTCTGACCAGATTCTTCCAGCAGCTGACCCCCCCACCATCATGCCTGCTGCTCTGGTGGCCTCCATTAAATTCCACTCATTATGTACAGGCGGATTAGCAACTTCTCATTATTAATTAATTAGGGAAAATAGATTAATTAGGGAAAAAAAAACTGGACTGTTAGAATCTGAAAAACAATAGGTGAACACCTAAGTTGATTGAATTATTATTGTTACATATACTGTCACAGTGAAAAGTATTGTTTTTTGTGTGCTATACAGGCAAAACATACCATTCATAGAGATGAAAAGGAGAGTGTGCAGAATGTAATGTTACAGTCATAGCTCGGGCGTAGAGAAAGATCAACTTAGTGTGAGGTTGGTCAATTCAAAATTCTGACAGCATCAGAGAAGAAGTTATTCTTGAGTCAGTTGGTACGTGACCTCAGACTTTTGTATGTTTTTCCCATTGGAAGAAAGTGGAAGGGAGCATGTCCAGGATGCATGGAGTCCTTAATTATGCTGGCTGCTTTGCCGAGGCACTGGGAAGTGTACACAGTGTCAATGGGTGGGAGGCTAGTTTGCATGATGGACTGGACTTCGTTCACGACCCTTTGTAGTTTCTTGCTGTCTTAGACTGAGCAGGAGCCATACCAAACTGCAATACAATGAGAAATAGTGCTTTCTATGGTGCATCTGCAAAAGTTGGTGAGAATCATAGCGAATAAGTCATATTTTCTTCATCTTCTGAGAAAGTAGAGGCATTGGTGGGCTTTCTTAACAACAGGTATAGAGGGACGTGGACAGGTTGTTGGAGATCTGGGCACCTAAAATCTTGATCTCGGATATAAGTTCATCCAAGGCTCCTGAATGGAGATCTTATCTTAATTCATATTTTAATTGCTGACCTCTTACTCAAAACGGGCATAGAATGTATTGAACTCATCAGGGAGGGGTGTGTTGGTGCTGGCAATTTGAACAGATCTTCATCTTGTAGTCTGTTATGTCTTGCAAACCTTGCCATAGTCAGCAGGGGTCCGTGTGGTAGCCTGGGGCTCTAGCTTGAGCTGGGATTGTCTTTTGGCATCTTTGATGAACCTTTTAAATTATTTCTGGCTTTCAGGATCACTTGACTTGACATTCAAGAATGAATGAAGGAAGAAACAAACTGGCTTTTATAAATTGCACCAAGCAAGGTTGATCAGACAGTGACTAGATAACATATGTTGTTAGTTGAATAACAAATATTGCTCAGTTCAACAAGAGGACTTCCCCATTCCTCTACAGATCTTATATCTCCACCGTAGAAGGCAAACTGTCCAATTCCAATCCTTTTTCTGCACCAAATAATGCATGAGGCACCTGTATCCATAGCTAGTATTTTCTGGAACAGGTTGCTAGTCTGTTGCTAAGGGCTTGAGGAAAACCACTCCGCATCAGGAGTCCCTCTTGCTCTTACTGCCAATTATTGGAAGTATTTCCAAGTTGACATTTAGTCTGTTTGGCTGCATTATGAACAGGCATGCCTTGGCTATCAAGTTCTGGAGTGGGATTCTGACTCAGAGGTGCCACCCACAATGCCATAAGATCTCTGAAGGCAAGTAGTGCCTTGGTTTAATGTTCAGTCAAAAGTCAGCACCTCCGATTGTGCAATAGCTGCTTGCACTGATGTGTTAGTCTACATTACATTGTTGAAGATATTTAAAGAGATTTAGTATTATTTCTACAAAATGGAAAATATATAAATAAGAAAACAGATTAAAAATAAAAGACAACTACACAAGCATTATTAATGTCCATTGCTTATTGTTGGCAGCTAGGGAAAAGGTTATTGCTGAACATAAGGTTTTCTTGGCATCTAAATTAACATGCAGTACAATGATTGGAATTGGGCCGGTGTCTGCGGGAGTTTGCGCGTTCTCCCCGTGGTTGCGTGGGTTTTCTCCGGGCGCTCCGGTTTCCTCCCACATCCCAAAAATTCGCTCTTAGGCTGATTGGGGAACAAATTGTCCCTACATTGAGACTCTTCCATATTAGGAATAACCTAAAATTAGAATAGGATAATGGAATTGTTACTATATAGTTATGACGGCAGCGCGGGCTCATTGGGCCGAAGGGCCTGTTTCCCGTGCTGTGTTGCTCTAAAAAAAAATGGTCCAAGAGATATTAGAAGCTGAATCTACTGCTATTCTCCTGAAAAGAGTTGCAGCACTTAAGTTCTATTGTATAAATGTGAAGTCCGAAGGCTTTATCCTGTAACCATAACTGCAACAGGTTAACGAAGAAAGAAAATTGTGAAATTTCAGTTTTATTTTTAAATACAGTATACTAAAACAAATATTATGTCACTTGACATTGTATAAACCAAACTATAATAACACTGCCAAGTCCTTCAATAGGAAGGTAATATTTTATACTGGCATCAGAGAGAAGAGGCCTTTACCTCTGTTACCAGTGGTCCTCACTCACTAAACACTATGAACCCAATTAACAATGATGCATGATAAGACATTAGTGCTGCACAATGCATAGTTAGCCACTGGAAGTATATCCTGTTAGTGTTAATAGCTGTCAAAGAGATTGTAGGATTTTTTTCTAATTTTTCTGAAGTGAATGAGTTTCTGAAAAGTTCCTATAATCATTAATTTAGGGAAATAGTAGTCATGCTTGTATAAAACAGAAATTAGGCCTAGATTTGGAGATAAATGGTGAAGGAACAGCACTTGTTGTGCAGCTTATTGACTCTGCCCACAAAGTTCTTACGACTTACGAAAGTATAGATTTTGTTTAACCTGGCATCGAATCCAGCATGGCATCCTAGACAGGGCATCGATGGTGTCTGTGAGCAAGACAGGAAACAACAATATTTTTCAACTAATCAGATCCAAGAGTCTTCCCTGCACTACAAAGGGGCAAATTTTACCCATGACCTTTGGACTCTGATGGCAGACTGCAAGTAGGTCCCGAGCCTGCTTATACCAGCAGAGAGACTGGTTCAGCGATTCTACCGTAGGCAGCCCTCTAATTAACCTCCTGCTATGCCACAGCTGTGTTAAGAATGGGGAATAGGCACCTGATGCTGATAACTCAAGAGGTGAGTTGGATGCTTTGGGGCAGGCTGGAGTTCAAGAGGACCCCCCAATGTGAAGTCAAGTATAAATCATAGTCAAAGTAGAAAGTTCCATTGATCACAGGGTAAACCACTCTCAGGGAGAGTGCTGTGGGGATGGCATGCCTGCCCATGACCCCCTCTGTGGGATATGGAACCTTCAGCTCCGATGGCATTTAGACCTTTGCGTGGAGAGAATTGCTGTGTCATCAGCAAATGGCTTCTTTGGAGGAGGCCACCAATCTGCCTTGCAGCCCACTACAGGGAAAAACTGTCAATGGCAGAATTTCTTCAGGGAGCATTCCCAAATAAAATTTAATAGACCACCACCCTATCCCTCCTCTGTTCCTACCACCTGATGGCCAACACATTTCCGACATCATGTCCAAACCATAATAAAAACTGTGAAAGTATTGTAGATAAGAGAGAGAGAAATAAAATACAAATGTTTAAAAATATCACCAACAATAATTAACTTCTGAATAAACAAGATTTTTTGTTCCTGGGCCAATATTTATCTCTCAGCCCACATCACTGAATTAGATTATGTCATTGCTATGTGTGAACATAGAACATAGAACATTACAGCGCAGAACAGGCCCTTCGGCCTTCGATGTTGCGCCGACCAATTAGGAACAAGCAGTGACCCTCTAACCTAAACCATTCCCTTTTCATCCATAAACTTATCTACTAACCTCTTAAACGCCACCAAACTTGGCGCATCTACAACTGACGCAGGCAAGGCATTCCATACCCTTACCACCCTCTGGGTAAAGAACCTACCTCTGACATCTGTCCTAAAAACACCACCCCTTAATTTAAAGCTATGTCCCCTCGTGCTAGCTTTCTCCATCCTAGGAAAAAGGCTATCACTGTCCACCTTATCTAAACCTCTAATCATCTTATATGTTTCAATAAGATCTCCTCTTTTCTAACGAAAACAACCTCAAATCTCTCAGCCTCTCTTCATAAGACCTGTCTTATGAATCACTGAGTCACTGTTGTGTGGAAATTGGTTACTGTAATCCGTATCTTAAACAGTGGAACCACTTAATTGCCCATACAGCCCTTGTAGAAGGTTATGGGGGATAGGGCAGGGGAGTAGGACTGCGTAAAATGCTCTTTGACAGAGCTAGTGCAGACTCGATGGGCCGAATGCCTTCCTTCTGCACTATAAAGATGCTGCAATACAAATGCATGTTCTTTACTCTTTTTGTACAGTTCATTCTAGTTTGTTTAAAAAACTCCAAGATGTGTTTTAATAATCTAAGGAATTCTGCACTTGAGGAGGTGACCAATTAGAGTAATTCAAGGAAATTACTCTTCTTTTTTTTAAGCAAAGGTGTTGTAAAGTTTTACACATGAGAGGAACCTCTACTGAGCAAACTGCAATAGAGAGATTGATTATTTCAATGTTTTGATTTGATCTGACAGCAATTTGAAATCTAATGCACAATACGTAGATTTACTGTGAAATGCAATGAGAATTGCACTTTCTATGCAAACTTCCAGCAGTTTAAAATATAGTAATACATATATTATTATTCTTTTACTCTAGGCAATGCTACATTGAAAGAAGAAAAAGAACAATTCCCATGGACAACAAAACACTGTCTTTTAAGAGGATATCCTACATTAAAAAAATGATATGTAAACTATTCTGCAAATTATGTGTATAGAGATGTGATGCAAATAAATTAATAAGCCAGTCAGCCCTGCATAGGATTCCAGGTAGGTAATACAAAAGTTTTATTTATAAGTAATATTCTGGGCTCTCCCAAACTAGCATAGAAATATAGAAGCAGGAGGAAGTCACTCAGTCCTTTGAGTTTGCTCCACCATTCATTTTTATCATGGCTGATTATCAAATTCAATATCCTGATTCCCCTGATTTCGCCCCCCCCCCCCACTCCATATCCCTTGATCACTTTAGCCACAAGAGTTATATCTAATTCCTTCTTGAAATCAGACAATATTTTGGCCTCAACTACTTTCTGTGGGAATGAATTTCATACATATATCATTCTCTAGGTGAACAAATTTCTCTTCACCTCAATCCTGTAAGGTTTATCCCTTATCCTCAAACTAAGACCTCAAGTTATGTCCTTTCTGACCACAGGGAACATTCTTTCTGAATCTACCTGTCTAATCCTGTTAGGATTTTATAAATTTCTATGAGATTCCCTCTCACTCTCCTAAACTCCTGTGAATATAGAATCATAGAGTTCCTACAATGCAAAAAGAGGTCATTTGGTCTATTGCACCTGCACGGGCAACAATCCCAGGCCCTACCCCCACAGATTTACATTTCTAACAAACCCCCATCCCCACCCCCCTTTCACTAAGGGGCAATTTAGCATGGCCAATCCAACTAATTTGCACATCTTTAGACTGTGGGAGGAAATCAGAGCATCCAGAGGAAACCCATGCAAATATAGGAAGAACAGACTGTGAACCAAGGCCAGAAATGAACACAGGTCCCTGGTGCTGTGAGGCAGCAGTCCTAATCACCGTGCTGCCCCTATAATCCTAAATGACTTAGTCTCTCCTCATACGACAGACCCGCCAATCTAGGAATCAGTCTGGTAAACCTTCACTGTACTACCTCAATGGCAAGGACATCCTTCCTCAGGCAAAGGACAGTAAAATTGCACACAATATTCCATTGTGGCCTCACCAGTGCCCACAAAATTGCAGTAAATATGTTTATCCCTATTTTCAAATTTTCTCTCTATGAAGGCCAACATGGCAGTTGTCTTCTTTACTGCCTTTGTACCTGTATGCTTACTTTCAGCGATTGATGTGTGAGGACACCAAGGTCTCATTGAGTGTCCATCTGTTTCAACTTACACCTATACAATAATAATTTGTCTTTCTATTATTGCTACCAAAGCGGATAACCTCTCATTTATCTACTTTATACTGCATCTGCTATGTGTTTATATTACTAGAACAAGACAAGAGTTTGGGATGTCAGAGAAAGCCAGCAAATTCACAAATGTGCCAGTAGAATGTCTCACACCTGCTCAAAAAATTCCTTCCACTTATACTGCTGTTTTTGCAGTTAATATGAGAAAGCTTTGTTATGTTGTCAAATGTATTGCATTTGAGGATAATTTGATGTAATCCTTGATTTTCCTGGTGTTCTGCAGAGTTCCAGCTGTTTTTGTTGCAAATTAGGTGCCATCTAACAGGAAATGATCACTTAGAGGTATATTTTCTCTTTCACTTTCTCTTACACTTTAACTGGGATTATTTTCAAACCAGTTCACTATTAAGATTTCACTTGAAAGGGTGAAGATCAAAGAAGATGTGGCAAAAGAACAAATGCATTGTCTATTAATTTATCGACTATATTTACTGAACAAGGCCAAGTCACTGACAGTGCCCAAGGGCTAATGAGAGCAATGACAGAGCTAGATCATTTACTGTGATAATGTCTGACATATTTTTCAGGCCTCAAAGAAATGCAAAGTTGACACAAGTATCTAGTAATTAATACTAATGTAACAGATTCTATTCACAATTCTTTAGTATGTCTGCTCCATGCTTGCAGCTCTAGCGTCTGGCTACTTCTCCAGTTTGTTTATTTTTCTCTAAGTCCACACCTTGACTCAATCAAACACTACGTGGAACAGTCAACAAGCAATCGTTACTAAACACAGAACAATCAAACCATTGAACACTATGAGCAGAACTGTAAGACCTCATTCAACTGAGACTGGAAAATATCAGCCCAAGGTCAATTGACTTTCCCATTGTCTGCCCCTCATTTGCTCCAATTGCTTTGGCGGATGGGGTGGTAGAATTCCAGCGTATAATACTCATTGCCTATGTCCACTCATACCTTGCTAGTGATCTGCCTCCAATTCCAAGGTTAACATTTAAGCTGATATTGGTCAGTTTGCTGAAGGCAAGTTGCATTAAGAACATGTTTTGAAAAGGAATGGCACTGCAATCCCCTCTTCCAATGAATAACAAGAGCAGAGTGAATAACAAGAGCAGAGTGTGATTTAACTGCATGGCTGAATTTCTCAAAGCACAAAAAGTCAACAAGGGCAATCATGTGGCTGCTAAGTAAGAAGGTTAATGCACCTCCGCATGAATTGTGATTTACCTGTTGCTGTCTTTTCAAGTTCACTATCTATATCCTCTGAATGTATGCAAGTGCGTTGGTGTTTATGTACATTGTATTTGAGAAATGTGAAGGGCTATCTTGATTTGGTTGATGGTAGTGCTGTGGACCTGCTGTTCCGAGTCAACTGTAACAAAGGGAAGACAAATCATAGAATCAGAATTCCTGCAGTGCAGAAGGAGGCCCTTCAACCCTTCAAATCTGCATCAACAACAATTATACCCTGGCCTTAAACCCATAACCCCACGTATTTACCCCACTAATTCCCCTGACAACCAGGGATAATTTAGCATGGTCAATCATCCTGACTTGCACATCTTTGGACTATGGGAGGAAACTAGTGCACTCGAAGGAAACTCACGCAGATGTGGGGAGAAAGTACGAACTCCACATAGACAGTCAACCAACTCAGGTCCCGGTACGCTGAGGAGCAGCCGTGCACTGTGCCACCCAAATGCTGACTCCTGTTTTATAACAATATGTACAAAAGTAGAATTGCAAGATTCTCACAGAAGATTTGTTGATTGTAAGCCCTCTATGAAGCAAAGAAAGTTTGCATTGTTTGGAATTCAAGGGCATCCTTTCCACAAGAGTTGTCTAAATGTCTGTCAGGAGAAAACTGGTTGCTGATTGTCATCACAAAGACATAAGAAGGCCAGACTCTAGTCCTGAACAAATGAAAGATATCTGGCATTACTTTCCACAACTCTGTCCATTTCAGGTCTGTTCACTTATACCACATGTCATCTTGCACTACAAACAGGAAAATAGTCTTGAGATATTTCAGGTTCAAGTAGACATAGTGACAGACATATGATCAACTTCCAACCTATCCCTTATGACAATAACTGAAACTTGGTAATTTTAAATACTTGTTATGTGAAAACCCTCCAATATTGCAGCATAGCAACAGTTCAGGTGTAAATTTTATCCTGAATGTTTGCTATGCTGCTTTTATGGCATTATATTAAATATTCTGTAAGTTTGTAAGAAATCTTTGAAGGAAAAACAATGAAAGAGCAACAGGTTATGAGAACACACTTTTTGGCATATATACTCAGGTATGCTGCTTATTATGGAGAAAGAGATGGGTTGCATTTTTTTGTTACCATTTTCTCAAGTTTGCCATCTCCAATATTTATGTGCTGGCTCTCTGATGGTTACAATGACCTACCCAATCACCTAGTGCAATCTCCTGACTGACATTTTAGTCAGCACTTCTGTGGGAAGGATGCCATATGAGCATAAGATGTAGGAGCGGAAGTAGGCCATTTAGCCATTGAGTCTGCTCCACCATTCATAATCAATCTGATATAATCCTCAACTCCATTTTCCTGACTTATCCCCACATCCCTTGATTTCTTTATTGATTAAAAAATTGTCCATTTCAGCTTTGAACATACTTATGACATAGTCTCTAAAACGTTCTACTTTGAAGGATTCCACAGATTCATTATCTTTGGAGAGGAGGAATTCATCCTCATTACTGTCTTAAATAAGTGATCCCCTTACTTGAAGTATTGTCCTCTGGCCCTAGATTATCTCTCAAGGGAAAGCAACCTCTCAGCATCTACCCTGTCAAGTCTCCTGAGAATCCTCAATGTCTAAATAAGACCACTTCTCATTCTTCTAAACTCGAATAAGTGGAAGCTCAACCTAATTAACCTCTACCATTAGAAAGTCTCTTCATACCTGGAATCAACCCAGTGAATTTTTCCCGCTGCTTCCAATGCCATTATGTCTTTCCTGGGATAAGGCAACCAAAACTGTTTACAGTATTCTAGGTGTGGTCTAACCAGTCTTCCCTGTTTTCATCCTCCATTCACTTTGAAATGTAGGCCCAAATTCCATTTGCTTTCCCAATTACCTTTTCAACTTGCATACTATGTTTTTGTAATTTATGCATGAGGATCCTCAACTCCCTGCATGCTATGGCTTGCTATAGTCTTTCTCCGTTTAAATAATATTCAGCTCCTTTATTTTTCCAACCAAAGTACATAACTTCACATTTTCCTATATTATATTCCATCTGCTAAGTTTTGCCCACTCACCTAATCTGTTGATATCCTTTTTGTCCCATCCTCATCATTTGCCTTCCTAACTATCTCTGTGTCATCCACAAACTTGGCAATAATACATTCATTTCCCTTATCCAAGTCATTAATATATATTGCAAATAATTGTGGCCACACCACTGTGGCACTCCAGATTACCTACAGATTCTGAAAATGGCCTCTTATCCCAACCCATTGTCTCTGTCAGTAAGCCAATCCTCTATTCATGCTAACACCACAGACTCAGGTCTTTTTTATTCTTTTTTCAAAAATTCAACTCTGGGACATGGGCATTGCTGGCTGGTGAGCATTTATTGCCCATTCCGTGTTACTCAAGCATAGCTGAGTGTCAATCACATTATTAAGTAGCAATTTGTATGCTACCTTATCAAATGCTTTGTGGAAATCCAAGTACATTATATCTACTTCTTCCCTTTTATCAATCCACCTCAAAAGAATACTAATACATTTGTCAGGCATAATTTTTTTCATGAAGTCTTGCTGACTCTGCTTGATGATCCTAAATGTCCTGCTATTGCATCCTTTATAATGGACACTAACATTTTCCCGGTGATAGAAGTGAAGCTAACTGGCCATTAGTTACCTGTTGTTTGTCTTTTTGAACAAAACTGTTACATTGGCATTTTTCCAGTCTTCTGGGAACTTTTCCAGAAAATCAAAAACATAAGATCTAGGAGCAGGAGTCGGCCATCTGGACCCTTGAGCCTGCTCCGACATTCAATAAAATCATAGCTGATCTTTTCGTGGACACAGCTCCACTTAGCCAGTTACTCACCATATCCTTAATTCCTTTACTGTTCAAAAATCTATCCATCTTTGCCTTAGAAACATTCAACTAGGTGGTCTCAACTGCTTCACTGGGCAGGGAATTCTACAGATTCACAATCCTTTGGGTGAAGAAGTTTGCCCTGAACTCAGTTCCAAATCTGCACAGCCTTATTTTGAGGCTATGCTCCCTAATTCTGTGGAAACAACTCCCTGCTTCTATCTTATCTATTCCTTTCACAATTTTGTGTGTTTCTATAAGATCCACCCCCTCCCCTTACTCATTCTTCTGAATACCAATAAATCTAGTCCCAGTCTACTCAGTCTCTCTTCATAAGCCAATCCTCTCAACTCTGAAATCAATCTTATGAATCTCCTCTGCACTCCCTCCAGTGCCAGTGCATCCTTTCTCAAGTAAAGAAATCAAACCTGTACACAATACTCCAGGTATGGCCTGACCAGCACATTATATAGCTACAACATAGCCTCCCTGTTTTTAAACTCCTTCCCTCTAGCAATGAAGGACAAAATTCCATTGTCTTCTTAATTATCTGCTGCATCTGCAAACCAACTTTTTGCGATTTGTGCACAAGGACACCCAGTTTCCTGTGCACAGCAGCATGCTGCACTTTTTTACCGTTTAAATAATAGTCAGTTTTTTCTGTTGTTTCTACCAAAATGAATGACCTCACATTTACCAACATTGTACTCCATCTGCCAGACCCTTGCCCACTCAATTAAACAATCTATATCCCTCTGCAGACTTTCAATGTCCTCTGCGCAATTTGCTCTGTCACATTTTTGTGTCATCTGCAAACTTTGACACACTACACTTGGACCCAACTCCAAATCATCTGCGTAACTTATAAACAATTGTAGTCCCAACACTAATCTCTGAGGCACACCACTAGTCATTAATCGCTAGCCAGAAGAATACCAATTTATCCCTATTCTTTGCTTTTTGGCTAGTTAACCAATCCTCTAACTGTGCTAATACATTACCTGTAACACTATGCATCTTTATTTTATGTAGCAGCCTTTTGTATGGCACCTTGTCGAATGCCTTCTGGAAATTACTACCAGTGCATTCACTATCTCTGTAACTTTTTTTTTAATGTTCTGGGATGCAACCCATCATGTCCAGGTAACCAATTGGCCTTTAGCTTCTTTACTGTCCCTAGTACCTTTTTTCCAGTGATAGATATATTTATTTACTCCCCCTTTGACTGTTTAGTATATTTGGAATGTTATTAGTGTCTTCCACATGAAGACTGTATTTATTTAACTCTCTGCCTTTTCTTTGATCCCCATTGTTATCTCCCCTGTCTCATTCTCTAAGAGGCCTATGTTCATTTTGGCCTGTTTCATTCTTTTTATGTATTTAGTATCTCTTGCTGCTTATTTTTATATTATTTGCTAGTTTACCCTCACAGTTCATCTTCTCCCTCTTTATTTTTTTGGTCATCTTTTGTTGGTTTTTAAAACTTTCCAAGTCTGGCTTGGACTCCAAACACTGTAAACTTTTTTACTTCACGAAATATATGTGTACTTCAAGGGCACAATCCATAAATGTTCCTGCGTGCTTTTTGAAATTTCCATTTATAAGAAATTATGACAATATTTAATTCTCTAGCCTCATAATTTATAGGAAATTAGGGGTTTAGTTTGGTGAAATGATCAAAGTAGCCTTTAAGTAGTTGCTGAACTAATAAAATATACCCATTTAACAAATAAAGGCAAATTACTGCAAATGCTGGAATCTGAAGCAAAAACAGAAAATGCTGAAAAATTTTAGCAGGGTCTAACAGCATCTGGAAGGAAATCAGAATTAAGTGTCAAGTCTGGATGACGCTTCATCAGAACTGTAGACAATAGCAAATAGAATGAGATTGATACTGTTGTGATGAGAAGGTGAGGACGCTGTGGGAGCTCGATAGAGAGCCAGCAGTTAATGGAGACAGGAAAGAATCATCTTAATCTGCAATTTTGGGCTAATTGGTGATTACCAAGACTTCAAATGATTCTGCAGGTACCAAAACAAAAGACTGCAGATTTAGTGCTCCACACTGATTAGGCCCAAATATTGTGGAGTACTATACATTCACTTTACATAGCTCTCTTCCACTGAATGTGTGGAGTGCAGATAGGTACATAATAGGATATTTCAATATTGGCTTAGGGACCAAGGGAAGGGATGCACAGATCTTTTGACATGGCGCTGGAGGACCTAATGGAGGACAAGAGTCTTATGGACTCATTTCTGCAGGGGAGAAGACATCATGATATTCTGCTCCTGACTCGCTTGCTGCAGTTGGTGCTACATTGTTTGGGCTTTTATCCTACTTCTATTCCTCTCTTGTCTTAGGGGGATCCTTAGCAAGATCCCCATCACCAAGCTCTCTTTCTTTTGGTGACTAATATAAGGTATCATGAGATAAAGGCACACAGAACTCTCTCTCTTGGCAAAATTTCAAAAAAATACCAGTGAGAATACAGGTAGATCATGAACAAAGTATTTACAATGTGTCCCTAAATGTACCCCTAATGTTCTTACAAGGTCCCCTTCAAATGTAATGTCAAAAGTCTTCCTCCAGCTTCAAGAAAACACTGAATGCTGAACATGGCTTTAAGAAGCACTAGAAATTCTCAGCAACATCTTGTTTATTCCTGTTCAACTAAATCAATGAGAGCAGGCAATTTAATTGATAATCAGAGCTTTAATGATCCTCAAGATGGATATTCCTAGCTGTGCAGTGGTCAGTCCCTAAGTATTCTCACAAACAGATGCATCTGTGATAGGTAGATTGATGAGGATGAAAACTGTGCTCACCAAACCCAGTTTAGCAGCTATGTCTTTTAAGACTTGGCCTGTTCAGTCAGTAGTGATGGTACTGAGCTACTCTTTGTGATGCACGCTGAAGTCCCTATACCCAGAATACATTCTGTGTCCTTTACATCCTCAGCACTTCTTCCAAGTGACGTTCAGCATGGAGGAGTACAGATTCATCAAGGGGGCAGTGTAATCAGCAGGAAGTTTCCTTTTCCATTTTTAACTTGGAGTCCAGAATTGATGTTGAGGAGTCCCAGGGAAAATTCCTCCTGATTGTTTAGCACTGTGCTGCCACTTCTGGTGGGTGTGCCTTGCCCACCAGAATACCCAAAGATAGCGATGGTGGTGCCTTGGACATTGTCTGTAAAGTCTTCTTCTTAGGCAGTTCCTTAGAGTCGAAGTAAGACTTGTGCTCTGCCGTACCGTCACATCCAGCTGTGAATGATGGTGGACAATCAAACAACTCACAGGTGGAGCAGGAGGCTGCACAAATAATAATAATGTTATCCTCAATAATGTTGAAACCAGTACATGAGTGCAAAAGACAAGGTGGAAGCATTTGCAACCATCTTCAACCAGAAGTGCTGACTGTATGATCCGTCTTGACCTCCTCCTGTGGGCCGCACTGAAATTGGCAGGCCAGATGCCATATTTAAAAACAAACTAGGATGCATTTGAACTTCATAACAAGCAATTGACCCAATAATATACTGCCCACACCACAATATACTTGATGTGGGTTATTGGGTATTGGTGAAAAGCCATTTTTGAAAAAAAAGACATTTGAAATGGTCAAGATGTAAGAGGGTTTACTGTCTTCAGGGTTTTCACATAAGGGGCAGACCCAAGATAGTAGCCTCTTCTCTACTTACCTGCCAAATTGCAAAACACATCATCTCTATGCCACATCCCTAATCTGTCCAAAACAGTTCTACCGAAGACCCAAAACATATCTTGCTTGAAATTGATGGATCTTTTTCTTGGGCCTATCTGAAGTCCCAGGAGTGCCCAACAATGTGCTCTTGGTGCTATCAGGACTTCTGGAACTGTTGGCCAATGCCATTAGACAGCAGCTGCCAAGGGAGAGACCCCTCCCCAGTGAGGGGTGGAAGTCGCACTGGATGCCTATTTAGCCTGCCAAGGACATGCTATGGCTGCAGGGTGAACTGACATGGAGTGGCTCAGCTCCACTGTGAGTTTGATTTGGTAATGGAGAGGGTGGGAGGAGGGGTCATGGGTGGGCAATAAGGAGTTGATTCATCTGCACCTAGCCCAGCAAAATGTTGCCTATTATAGCATGTCATTTTGAGTGTATTCTTTCTGAAAGAAGGAAAGAAAGTGTGATTGAATAAGCAGATAAATGAATAGAAAAAGAAATATGCTGTATTGAACTTGATCATTGAACTGTACTTCTTAATAATAAAATGAATAGACCTGGTTGACTCATTATCTCACATTCATATTCATATATGACTGCATTGTCTGCTGACCAGTGAATTATAAAGGACAACTGTGTGTCGCTTTCATTTTAAAGAGATTTTGTAATAATTTTGTTTGTATTATGTATATATCGGTTCAGAAATTGTAAGAAAGGGTTTGATAAATAACATTACCCAGATAGATGTCCATTTAAATTTCTATCAGAATTTGAGAGCGGTCAAATATTCAAGTAGATATTTGCATAGATGTTTGTGGAAAATGTTGAAGAAGATTTGGGATGTATAATAGGAATTTCATCACATGGTCAGTCTAAACACAATAAAGTCAATGGCATCTTAAGCTGACATCCACCTCCTAATGACAGGGCTTGTTTGTAGTTTGTCAGCTGCAATAGACATGGGAGCATGCAGGTCTTAGGTTATTGCTACAGAGCTGTCTTATTCTATTTGTAACAGACTGCAAACCCAGCCAGATTTCATAGCAAACAAGAATGAAAAAGAAAAGTAATTGAATATGTGGAATGGACAAAGCATAAGACTTGACTTAAAATAATGTATTTTAAAGTAGAGTTTTCCATTTAGATCAGACTCAATACTTTGAGTGACAAAGATCACAATCATCAATCATCTTTTTCTTTATTTTTCATTACCTCACAGAGATGTCCTTTGCAACATTGTGTCTAAGCAGCTATTAGGCATTGTAATGGTTTGCAGTGCAATATATTGTACAAAAATCTAGGAAAAATAAATGTATGTTTCTTTTTCATTTATTTAAGTGAAAATATAGCCACACTATTTTGATTTTGAGGAAGAAATCCCAATGCAATGCAGGGCTTTTGTGCTAAAGGTTTAAATGTAGCAGCAGTGGCATTGTTCGTAGCACTCTTGGAGTTATAAACTCCTGGATTTAAAACCTATTCTGGGGCTTGAGCGCAAAGACCAGACCTGATTCTGCAATGTAGCACTGAAAGGAGTGCTGTACTATCTCCAGATTCGATGTTAAACTGAAGCCCCATCTGCCCTTTCGGGTGGATGTAAAGGGTCCCATATCACTATCCTGAAGAGGAGCAGGAGAGTTATCCCCGACACTCTTGCCAACATTTATCCCTCAGTCAACATTACTAAACATATTATCTAGTCATTATCACACTGCTGTTTGTGAAAGTTTCCTGTGTGCAAATTGGCTACTGCATTCTCCACATTACAACACAGTGACTACATGTAAACAGTGCTTCATTGTCTATAAGATGATTTGAGATATCCAGTGATCATGAAAGTTACATAAAATGCAAGTTTTTCTTTAGCATCATACTTGTATCCCAGTTCCACTGAAGGATCCATGAACAAATTTTCTATCAGTGTACATCATGGCCGAAATTTTACCGTCACGTTGGGAACTGGAGCAGAGGAGGGGCATAACATGGAAAGGTCTGTTGATCTCGGATGGAATTTTACATTTTTGGAACCAGCAAAGCCATGAAATCCCATCCCACATCTTCAAAATATTTTCATATTTTACTGACCCTTCCTTCCTCAGTTTTAATTTGCTGCTTTCAAACTATTGACTTAAGTGAAAAATGTAAATTCAAATCTTGTTCAGTTTTTACTGTTGAATATTGTAAACAACAATGTGGGTTGCACCCCAGAACATTTGAAAACCCAAGCTCAAAGCATTGATATGATATAAAATTCAATAAGTTTCATTTCCTGTAATAAATTTAAGGCAATGTGCCAAAAACAAATTTTCCAGCCATTCATGCCAACTGTATCCTTCAGTCCCGCTAGCAGCACATACCCGCCTGCAGATTTCCAGCTGGCCTGGGGTGATATCAATGGGAATTCCCATTGACAGCAGCCAGATCAGAGAATCCCGCAGCTAGCAAATGCTACACAACCTTCTGCCGTGGGAGAATCTCAGCTGGGAGGTGGGAGAATCTCAGCCTTTATGTTGTTTGGTTAAATGTCATGATATCCTTTGACAAAATCAAAAAAGAGTTTTGTTTTCTTGTTTTAAAATGAGACCTTACTGCAAAAGTGTAATAAAATTAATCTTTAATGTAGGTTGAACAGCTGTGGTGCTCCCACATCTTTTGAAAAGTTACATTTAAACATAAAAGGTTGGATTTTGGAGGAGTTGGGAAAACTCCTTGAATATCTAATAATAGTGGTTGGACACCCAGATGAGGAAGTCATGTCCCATTTTTGACAGATACAATTTTTGCCAGTAGAGGAAAGAGGGTAGACCATGATTCACATTGAAAGGACACCGAAACAGCGGGGCCATTTGTACTCAGTGCTTAGTTCAAATAGACCTCATTTTGTCTGTTGCAAGAGCCTTAAAAGTCATGAACTTACAGAGTAAACATGAACATTCTTAATGGGCTGGTAAAGTCTGTTTAAATGTCATGATGTGAATTTTTTTCTTAATATCCCACTTTTTAAATGATTAAAGAAAACAGGGTTTGGTTAACAGCGATTGTTTAAAAAAAAGTTCTGCTGGTCTGCTTTAATTGTCAGGCCACCAGATATAGCATCCATGCATAGGTTTTATAGCCTGTCAAAACTCTATCCAAAGGTCCATATGAAACATGTGCACTTAGAAAAGGTGGCAAAGGTCAATGATAGTCAATAGAACTGTAATCCAGTGAAAGTTACAAATTTAAGATGAAGTACAAAAAAGTGACAAGTTTTTAAATGGTGGAAACCAAGTTTCCCATGTCTTGAGAGATCTCACTGCAGAAGGAAGTTGGGGGGGGCGGTGTGGGAGGGTGCAATAATGACTACTGTATGAAAAATGCATTTCTAGCACAGAGTGTGGAACAGAAGGAGCAGGAATGCATCTCAGCCTTCCATCCTACCACCCCCCGAAGCAAATCTGCAAACCTCTCCAGCAATCAGAATCCCACTCACTCTGAATGATCTATGTGCTCAGTAGCCTGTAATCTCCTCCCACCATCTCACTCCCCCAATCATTCCCATGTCCTCTATGGGCCTCCAAATTTTTCCACTCCACCTCTGATTACTTCTGTCTCCTTCCATAATGTAGCCCTTCCCTGCCTCCACTTGGCTGTTCTCTGTCTTGGTCCCTTGCTTTATGTCTCTCCAACTGCAAGGGCTTCAAATGAGGGGGGGATCAGCACTTTAGAGGGGTTGGGGATTGGGACCGTCAGATGGGGGGAGGGGAGAGAGGGACAGTGGCTGGGCCTCGGCATGCTTGAGGGGCCAGCGATTGTGCTTAGGGGGGTGTGAGAGGATTGGAGGGCCATGAGCAGTTGCAGAGCTGGTCAGCCATCAAGCTGGCCAGCAATCAGGAGGCCAACAAACTCAGTGCTAATTTCAGCGCTGACAGATTGACACATGCACAGTGGCCCGCTCAGTGTTATGCTCCTGGCCTCTTCCATGGGGATAGGCTTCGACCCTGAATTTTTAAAGGGAGTCATACTGGTGCATTTAGCAGCTCACAGAATGTGGGGAGATCCTTCTCTGAACTCCCACTGAAAAAAACAATGAATTCAAAACTAAGAATTATTTTGGGAAAATCGCCTACATCTTTAAATGTTTAAATCTTTAATTCTAAAAAAAGTGAATTCCATAAATGTTTGATTATTTGTTAGGGCTAGTTTCACTTAGTGGGCTGATGATTCTAACAAAATTAAATTGTCAGAAAATGTTGCAAGGCTGCACATTCCAACAATTACATTTTGAGTTTGTTAATAGCAAATGGAAACAGACATTCACCCATTTTCCAGGAAAAGGCATGTATCATCCTCCCTTGCTTCCATCTTCAGGTGAAAGGCCAGATTGAAGGCCAGCTGTTTTTCTATCAAATTGTGTTCTCCACTGAAAAAAAATCTTGTGTTCCATGTTTTAGTACATACCAGGTAAATATGTAGCACTTACATGAGAATATGACATTTTCCCATATAATTACCAATACAAAATGATAGCAAGATGTGAAATATACTAACATTATCATAAAATAGAATCATACAATCCCTACAGTATAGGAAAATGACATTCAGCTCATCAAATCTGTACCGACCACAATCCCACCCAGGCCCTATTCCAATACCCCACACTTTTACCCTGCTAATCCCCCTGACACTAGGATCAATTTAACATGATCAATTAATCTAATCCCACATCTTTGGACTGTGGGAGGAAACCTACACAGACACATGAGAACATGTAACCTCTGCAAAGACAGTAATCTGTGTCTGGAATTGAACCTGGGCCCCTGCTGCTGTGAGGTAGCAGTGCTAACCACTGTGCCACCACTAGTACTATTTATGAATTTCTCACTGATTTTAAGATAATCTGAGATACTCTGCTTTTTCAACATTGCTTATTTTAAATTATTATCATTGGATGAAATAATAGGCTATTGGTAGGAAACTATTTAGGTGAAAACATTGATTTGGGGCACTAGGTGAAATGTTACTAATGCACTTAATGTCTAATTTTTCAGTAGCTGAAAAATCTCAGCTAGTTCAGTTGTGTTCACTATGAGGGCAATAAGGGACTATTTAAAGGTCAACAATTGAATTCTATATTGTGCATAAAATGTTACAAGATTGGCCAGATGGATGGCTGTAATTGGACTCTGATGTGTGGACAATTGGTAATATACAATAGCCTTCAACCTGAACCAGTATCTAGCAAATGACAATAAAACTGACAATATTAAACATGGAAAATGATGATTTGAAATGTGTGTATGAAATGCTATGCCATTCGCTCAGAAATCTGATTACTTCATGATATCATTAATAAACAATGGATATACAAGTGTTTGTTTCCCCATTTTCTCTGTTATGATAGGCATTTGGAATGCACTGTTTAAAATGTTATTTTAATGAAATAAAAACAGAAAAACTGCTAGTATGTTTTTTTAAAAGATTGTTCCTCCCAAAATAGTCAACGATGGAGTAGGATTTCTGCACAGTGCATTTGAAAGCACATTTTCATGTGCTCTGATTAACCAAGTTGCCAAAATTTGTAATTTTTTTTTGTAAAACTAGTAATTACAGATTACAGGATTAGTGTTAAATTCTAGTCTTCTTACATAGTGCGTAAATACTGTACCAAATTTACTTAATTACACCATCACAGAGTGGATGTTAAATCAAAGCAAAATATCTCTGCAAATAGCTCAGAAATTACAGGCTGTAGCAAGTGGCACAACTGGGATGGCAGATAAATACTGCTGATGGTATGCAGTATGACACGAGGAATACTCAGAAGGGTGTAACAGCGCAGTGTGATGGTGTAGGTGTCCTCTGCTTTTATGGAGGTTACAGACTAGACCTGTCATGTATTACTTATATTCACTGCAGAGAGATATAGATGCAGCTGCCCAAAAGGTGCTGTCACATTAGGAATCTAATGGCCTTTTACTGCAAGCAGATCTCATACTAACAGTCAGAGTCCTGGGGGTGACATTTTAGCTGCTAAATTCTATTCACTCACTTTACATGGGGATGTTGCTGACCCCCCTTTTGACCTATGAATAAATACAACCATTTTACAAAATAGAACTTCCCTAACATGACCATAGGGAATTGTACCACAGTAAAAATAAGAATTATAGTTAATAGCCTTTGTGGTATTTTACCATCTAAAGTCCTGTTCAGACAACAGTTCTGTTACTCCTAGATAACCCAATAAATGGTCATTCAGACAAAACATTCTGATGTTAGGGCATCTGTGGTGATAGTTATTCTGAGGTAACTATCCTTGAGATTTTCAGGTAGAACCAGTTTCTATGGTAACATATACATATTAGTTTTTCCAAGTTTCTCATAAAACTTATATTCAATTACGTGAACTATTTTACCAAGGTTCATCAATAAATCTGCTGTTTTCTTTCAATATCCTGGAAAAATAATTACTCTCCAGTTTTCAGGCCCCATAAATAATAAAATCTAAGTACTCAACGAGATTCCCATTATGCCAATTCAGAATAGTTTAAGTGGCTGAGAATATCTTAGTGATGACATAATCTTTTAGGGATGCTGTTTTGTGCATTATTCTAGTATATTAACCTCCAGTGTTGCAAGGTATACGATTTGGTTCCTCCCCACTTTGCTTCTCCACTTCTAATAATGATAGAAAGATATTTTATCTCACCCACGCAACTTTTAAAAAATTATTTCATGGGATGTGGGTGTCACTAGCCAACATTTGTTGCCCATCCCTAATTGAGTGACTTGCTAGGCTATTTAAAAGATAACCATACATTGCTATGGGCCCGGAGTCACATAGAAACATAGAAAAACTACAGAACAATATGGCCCTTCAGCCCACAAAGTTGTGCCAAACCTGTCCCTACCTTAGAAATTACTAGCATTATCTATAATCCTGTATCTTACTAAATTCCATGTGCTTATCTAAAAGTCTCTTAAAAGACCCGATCAAATCCGCCTCCACCACCATTGCTGGCAGCCCATTCCATGCACCCATTGCTCTCTGAGTGAAAAACTTACCCCTGACATCTCCTCTGTACCCACTCCCCAGCACCTTAAACCTGTGTCCTCTTGTGGCAACCATTTCAGCCCTGGGAAAAAGCCTCTGACTATCCACTCAATCAATACCTCTCAACTCTGATACATCCTCTATCAGGTCACCCCTCATCTTTTGTCTCTCCAAGGAGAAAAGGCCAAGCTCCCTCAACCTATTCGTAAGGTATGCTCCCCAATCCAGGCAACATCCTTGTAAGTCTCCTCTGCACTCTTTCTATGGCTTCCACATCTTTTCTGTAATGAAGCAACCAGAATTGAGCATAGTACTCCAAGTGGGGTCTGACCAGGGTCCTCTATAGCTGCAACGTTATTTTGCGACCCCCTAAACTCAATTCATTGATTGATGAAGACCAGTACACCATATGCCTTTCTAACCATAGCTTCAACCTGCTGTGGTTAGACCTCAGACCCCAAGATCCTTCTGATCTTCCACACTGCCAAGAGTCCTATCATTAATATTATATTCTGCCATCCTATTTGACCTGCCAAAATGAACCCCTTCACACTTAATCTGGGTTGAACTCCATCTGCCACTTCTCCGCCCAGTCTCATATCCTATCAACGTCTCGCTGGAACTTCTGACATCCCTCCACACTGTCCACAACACCTCCAACCTTTGTGTCATCAGCAAACTTACCAACTCATCCCTCCATTTTTTCATCCAGGTTATTTATAAAAATTATAAAAGTAAGGGTCCCAGAACAGATCCCTGGGACACTCCACTGGCGACCGACCTCCATGCAGAATATGACCCATCTATAATCACTCTTTGCTTTCTGTGGGCAAGCCAGTTTTGGATCCACAAAGCAATGTCCCCTTGGATCCCATGCCCCCTCGCTTTCCCAATAAGCCTTGCTTATAGTAGGACAGATGAGAATATTTCCTTCCCTAAAGTATATAAATGAGTCGACAGTAAATTCATGGTTATCTCAAAACTTTTAATTTCAGCCGCAGTAGGATTTGAATACAGAGTATTATCATAGATTTCTGGTCAAGTGACAAGACAACTTTCCCTTTCCTGATCTCATTTTGTCTCTGGTACAAAAAGGGGATCTCACAGCCAATTACATTTAAGTATTCTCATTGACAATAAACCAGGAAGCTAAAACATTGACTCCAATAATATTTAATTCTAATTTTTGCAGACACCCAAGTAAATGATTAGAAAATATATAAGAGCTTGAGGTAAAATATAAATTATTATTCACAAACTTTAAAAAACATGTGTGGTGTAATATTGCTCTTTCAAGACAAGGGAGGCTATGTAGAAGTAATAACAAACATTTAACATTGTTAAAAATGTAATTACATATTGTTAATATCTATAGAATCCCTAAAATGCTGAAGGACACCATTTGATCCATTGAATATGCACCGACTCTCCGAAAAAGCATCTTACCTAGACCCAAACTCCCACCTTGTCCCGGTAACCATATGCATTTACCATGGCTAATTCATGTTAGCTACATACCTTTGAATACTAAGAGGCAATTTAGCACAGTCAATCCACCCAATCTGCACATCTTTGGACTGTGGGAAGAAACTGGAGCATTCAAAGGAAACCAATGCAGACCTAAAGAGAACATGCAAACTCCACATTGGCAGTGATCTAAGTCTGGAATCGAACCGGATACCTGGTGCTGTGAGACAGCACTACTAACCCCTGTGCCACCCTTATTCAGCAGGATGAAATTTTCAAAGGTTTTTACTCAGAGACTATTGGAATTGATTGGGGGGATGGCGGAGGGGTGGAATGTGTTTATTGGGCATGGGTGCTTGTGCAAAGTTACACTCCCTCGAAGTTATATTTATATTATCTTGCCCTCTTGAGGTTTCGCCGAGATGGATTTGCAGGTGAGAGGGGTACCAACTTAGATAATTTAAATATTCAGACAGGTCGTGAACTGTGCGCTTTACCTAACCGTACTGACATTAACTGTCAGCACATCTTTTTCCTGAGCTGTAGGCAACATGCCAGGGTCAATCAGGAGAGAGCATAGAGGGGAGTGCATCTACATCAAACTGATCAGGTTTAGAAACCTTTCAACAGTAAAACTGAAAAGCTCCAATGATGGCCAGGTGAGAGGCAGCTGCTCACAGGAATTCTTCTTAGACAGTGTATTCATTGCTGACAGATGATTCTCTGTGTCTTAGAAGTCAGTTCACTCACCTTCAGCTACATTTCTCTCTGTTAACATTCACCACAGCGTGGCAGCAACCTATGCAGCCCTCCCTTGCCCCTCTGATAGGATCACTATAACCACAACACCTAAATAAAACCACAGCAGTACTAGCCTCCTTCTGCCTAGCCACATTCCACCTCATAAGACAGAAGGTGTGGTCACCAAAATGCGAATTCAAGGATCTGAGACCCCCCAATCACAGAGTTTAAAGGCTGAGCATCAATTCTCTCTAAATGCCTGAGCATTAATGCTTCACAGCAGCTCACTGCTGGCATCTGCAGCTTGCTAGAACAAGACCTCATTCCAAATGGACCAGGCTTGCATTGTCAGAAGGTGCCTGAGGTGGCAAACCCTCCCAGTTTGAGGCTCTGCTTCTCTCTGAAATATTGTGCTGCTTTTTACAAAAAAGGGAGAGCAGTAAGGTATTAGAAATGGCTGGTGTGGATTAGAAGGACGAACAACATTTGTGGAGTGTGAATGTGAGGCTACATCCCAGAGAGGAGTAGGATGAAGGTTAGTATGAGCATTGCCTGACCAGATGGGGATGTGAGTGGAGCTGTGAAATGGATTTTCCCAGAAAGCTGGGAAAATCAGAGTGCCATATTGAATAAACGGGACAATGTCTTGTCTGATGGAGAGCTGGCAAAGCCCCAGATCATCTTGTTTAGCGATGGCCCACTGAAATAGGGGCCTCTTGGCATTTTAATTGGAAAGTGGCAAGCCTTCCTCTGGATAAGGATCCGAGAAGTGGAAGTCCAACCGTTTCACAGCTGCTGGTCAAATAGAGGTTGGCAGCTCAGTTAATGGCAGTGCCACAGGGAAGGTGTCACTGTAGCCAGTACTACACTCACCTGAGGCCCAGGGTCAACACTGGGTCATAGACTGTAGGTGAGTGATGCTAAGTGTGAGGGTCAGAGTGGGAATTGCAGTAGATGGGATGGGGGCAGCGGGGGGGGGCGGAAAGAGTGGAAGGGGGGTGCAGTTTTGGCAGCGAGTGCAGTGGATGGATCTCAGTGTCTCCTTCCCTTCCTGAAGCCAAGTTCTTCAATCAGGCGCTAAGTGCCTTTGAAAGAGGGATATCAAATTTGTTTGCTGCGCTCCCTGCATGACAAGCGTCCCTGCCTGCTGCTGATTTTACACCAATTGGCGGTGAGGTGATAAGTCCATCCATGGGCCTTCCCACATATACTTCCCACATATACGTATACTCTCACCTGATTAAATGGCCCGTGCCACAAAATTTACCATGAGTGAGGGTAATAAATGCTGGCCTGGTTGTGGGACTTGGCACCTGGAAATGTTATATGACTCACATTTCCTGCCCTCCTGAGGCACTGGCTCCAAGTTGGAGGGACCATACTCCTGCTGCTGACTTCTTTTTGGTCTCTTTCATGCATGCCTGCTTGGTGGGGGAAGCTGTGGGAGATTCCTCCCACCTTTAAGAAACATCTGTTCTACTTCAGTTCCTCAGACCCTGCAGCAGAGCCTCCAGGTCAGAATGAGAGTACAAGGCCATATTAATGGGATGTGGGGTAGGGTGCGGGACATACTTCCCTGCTTTCCTCTTCTTTCCTGCGGCTGCTGCAGCCACGGGAGCCAATTGAGCCATTGCCTTCTCAGACTGACCGGGGAAATCAGGAAGTGGGAAGCTAATATCATTTCTACATTAAAGAGCCATGGCAAAGCTGCTTCTGAGTGTCTGTTGACCCACTGCAGGTCTTGCCTTTTCAGCTGGGATTGTCAGATAAAATTCTTCCTCAAGAATGTAAGAATAAAAGTTCTTGCCAGTTCAATGATTTCCAGTTGATTGCAGTCTGATTTACGATGCTATGACCTAACTGGAAAATTTATTGATGAAGAAAGACTGCTTGAGCTATGTTTTGTTTCTTTGGAACAGAGGAGGTTGAGTGAAGACTTAACTGAAATGAAGATAGAGTGTACAGGAAGGCCCTTTGTATTTTGTTCGAGGAGAGCATTGCCAGGGGACATAGATTTAGGGTAAGAGGTTTAGAGGGGATTTGAGGGGAAATGTTTTTCACCTTGAGGGTGGTGGGGTTCTGGATTTCTCTGCCTGAAAGGATAGTAAAAGTTACTTGGATCATAGAATTCCTACAATGCAGAAGGAGGTCTTTGGCTCATTGACTCTGCACCAACTCTCTGACAGAGTATCTTCCCCAGACCCACGACCCCACTCTATGCCTGTAAACCAATGCATTTACATAACTAATCAATTTAATCAACACATCTTGGGAAACCAAGGGGCATTTTACCATTGCCAATCCATCAAACCTGCACATCTTTGGACTGTGTGAGGAAACTGGAGCACCCAGAGGAAACCCATGTAGACCTGGGGAGAATGTGCAAATTCAACACAGACTGTCCTCCAAGGATGGAATGAAACTTGGGTCCCTGAAGGCAGCAGTGCTAACCACTGTGGCACCGCTTTTTTTATTTATTAGCGTCACAAATAGCTGACAATAACACTGCAAGTCTATTGCTGTGAAAAGCCCTTGTTGCCACACTCTGGCATTTGAGGGAGAATTTAACATGGCCAATACATCTAACCAGCATGTTTTTCAAGTTCTGGGGGGGTGGGGGGGTGGGGGAAAGCTGAAGCACACAGAGGAGATACATGCAGATAAGGGTAGAACATGTAGATTCCACACAGAGAATGACCCAAACCGGGAATTGAACCCAGATCATAATGAGGCAGCAGTGCTAACTATTGTGCCGCCATATCACTTGACGTGCTGTAACCTACAAAGCTATAGTCAGACCAAGAGCATGTTAGGTTTCTCATTGAGAAATCATAAAAGAAAGTAACCAGATTTCTTTCATGACATTTGAGATTTCCAATAAGATTGCACTTTCTTGTGTATTCCTCTTTCTGTTAATGTCCATTTTCTCTTTGTGCCTTCACCTTCTGGTTCCAATGCTTAAAGTTCTCATAGTCTCTTCCCCAATGTGTTCTCATCTTAACTTCCTTCCTGTTGGCATTATTTCCAGCACGTGGATCACCAGGTCACATGGACCAGAATTTCTTAATATCAACAAAAATTGCAATTTACAGTTGATGAACATTCTTAACAATCCTTTGCAAACATTCATAAAAACAAAAGCTTTGATAACCTGTGAGCCAGAGGCAGTAAGTCAGGAAAATTTGTAACTTCTTCAAGCTAGAAAGTGGGATTAGTCCAGATGATTACTTGTCAACCAGCATGGACACAATGGGCCAAATGGCCTCCTTCCATGACATACATTTCTATGATTCTTTAGCAGGAACATAATAATCTTCCCTCTAGGGAAATGTGAAATGATTGACAGCAACTTCTCTATTTCCACTTTTAACTATGCAACTACACATGCCAGAAGCTGTTGTCACTTTCACAAAGTAATGAATGAAAATGCTAATAGTTTTACCATCATTACTACTACAAAAACTGGATCATTATCATCTATTATTGTGCTTCTGTGTCCAGGGAGTGACTGGGTACATTTGAGAGTAGTTGGTTCTCTTGCATTTCCCAGTGATTTAATCAAGTGCAACAGATATAAACTCTTAAGCTATGTAGATAGGCATTTATTTATCACACATTATTAGATTCTTTTCACTGATAATTAAAAATTGGCAAAATATTTAGCCACACTATGATTTGAGGAAGCAAGAGAACATATGAACAAGGAAAAGGAGGAGGTCATTCAACACCTCGTACCTGCTCTGCCATTCAATAAAATTGTGTCTGATCCTATCATAACCTCAAATCTTCACTCTGCTTACTTCAAATCACCTACTCCCCTGCTCTTACCAAGAATCTTTTCCACTTCAGCCTTATACATTTCAAATTTTGAAAGATACTGGGTTCTTTTTTACCATTTTGATTCTAAGTGCTGGGTGGACTTTCTTGTAATGTTTTAGATCCGACTTTTAGACCCGTTCTGAGGTGCCCCCACACGCACGCTACATGCAAAAATATCAGCGAATCTGAATTGCACTGCACAAGCCTGTGGGTGGGGCATAACACACCTGAAATCCTGCAGCTCCAATCGATGCCTCCAACTGTGCATGCCCAAAAAAAAATGCGGCTCCCCTGTCACATTATCCTGGTTGGATAATGTCTTCTCCTGACCCCACAGACATTGCTCCACCCCCACAATGTTACTGACCCCCTTATCTTCCCATCCCACGACCACCCAGACCAATCACTCATCCCTTCCCAATTCTTCCCCCCACTGGTCTCAGTAGCATGGGAGCAGACCTCCTTCCCGCCTCACTGATCACAGGCAGAGTGGCAGCGGACTCACCTTTCCCTCTTCCTAGCCCCTCACTGATCTCAAGTAGAGAGCTGTCGGATGCTCAGCACTTAACCCCTCACTAACTGGAGCACAAGAATATATGGAGCATGTCTGTTTTGGCTGATTCTGGATGGGTGAAAGCTGTGGTAAAGGGGGAAGTGCTGTTAAGATTGCATGTGCAGCCCATTAAATCAATTTATATTTAAATACATCCAAATTTAGTGGCCATTTTTGGGCCTTGATAAAAAAGGTAACCAGCATGGAAGTGGACCCCAATTGCGTTACCCGCCTCTTGTTTTTGCGCCCGAAAATGAATGCAATGTGATGGTAAAATTGGTAAAATTACAAAGATTCATGATGCTTTTTTCTTCTCCTCTATTTTAATTGGATGACCCTTTATTTTTGAACAGTGACCCTAATTCTAGATTCCCTCACAAGAGGACGCATCCCCTCTACAGAGAATAATTAGTCTAGGCATTGAAGTTACAAATTACACAAAACTATGAGAAAATAACTCTCCAGTCTATTCTACACGGCAAATCATGGAATCCCGACAGTGCAGAAAGAGACCATTTGGCTCTTTAAGCCAGCACTGAAACAACCCCATCTAGATGCTATCCCTATAACCCCATGTATTTATGCTGCTAATTTCTCTGGCATTAAGGGTCAATTTAGTATGGTCAATCCACCTAACCCATATATCTTTGGACTGTGGAAAGAAACCGGAGCACCCGGAAGAAATCCATGCAGACACAACGAGAATATGCAAACTCCACGCAGATAGTCACCTGAGGCTAGAATTGAATCCAGGTCCCTGGCACTGTGAGACAGCAGTGCTAACCACTGTGCCACCATGCTATCTGTTAAAGTTTGACAGATAAGAATTGAGTTGTCAAACAATCAGCTTTCTTTTTGCATGCAGCATAAACTATTGTTCCCTTTGAAATTTGACATTCTTAAGTTTGTCTTTTTTGGTGCAAGATGGAAAGCTTTGATAACATGCCTCTTTTTTCTGAATATAATCCCTCAGTCTATGAATATAAAAAAACAAAAGCAATGTGGTTTCTAACTCGAGTATCAGTGTTAGAGATATACCTGTTTAATGTGTTCATGGCAATCCTTAATTTGGCAACATAGGAGAGAAACAGACTAATTATTGCTCAATAATTAACATATCTCATTTATTTACATCCAGAATGCCATCCAGTGCAGTATTGAGGGAATGCTATACCATCAGAGGTGCTGTCTTTTGAATGAAAGGATAAATTGAAGCCCGCCTGTCTTCTCCAATTGGCGTAAAAAATGTTGATCCTATTTAAAGAAGGACAGAGGCATTCTTTTGGTGTCCTAGCCAAACCATAGCTTGTTTCAAGAAGGAGCTAGACATAGTTCTTGAGGTTAAAAGATCAAAGGACAAGGGAAGGGAAAGCAGGAACAGGTTAATGAGTTGGATGATCAGCTATCATTCTATTTTCTACGTTTCTATGTATCCCAGATCCAACATCACTGATACAGATGATCTGGCTATTATTATTATTATTTGTGGAATCTTGCTATGCACAATTTTGATCCTGTGTATTCCTACATTATAACAGTGACTACACTTGAAAATTACTTCATTACCTCTAAGATACATTTGGATATCCTGATGTAACGAAAAGAAAATGTAATCTTAGAATCATGCTGGTTCCTTCTTTCTATATTTGAGAGCCTTGTTTATGAAAGTATTTAGTTGCTTGAAAATTTATTTTTAACTCCTCATTGTAGGTCATCCTCCAATCCAGTTGATGTTATCTTCTTTCTCTCCATATCTAGGTCAGATATAATCTCAGATATGGCAATGAGCCTATTGTTACGCTCTCTGAAAAGGAAATAATATCAAATAGTATACAGTTGGCAATATGTAGCTGCAGTTTTGCTTGCCTACATCCATTACAAAATGACAGATTTGAAAAAAACAGGATCAGAAATTTTGCACTATGTTTCACCATGATCCACTTTACCATGTATTCATAACCAAAAGTGGTTTGATAGAACCTCTAATTGCACTGGCTGAGTTCTGAAGGAATACCTGCCAGGCCGGACCTGCACAGAGATGGGGTAAACAACAAGAAGGAAAACATGACTGAACTCACCTTATCAATCTAACTGTATCAGATGTACCTGATGCAAGACAGTATTAGTAGGAGTGACCACTATTCAGCCCTATGGAGATGAAGTCCTATCTTCACACCTGTACCTTGTGCAGCACTACCATCATTTTAGAATGGATGGCATGGTAATGGGTAATTGTGTGGAATTTGCATGTTCTTTCTGTGTTTGCATGTGTTTCTTCTGGGTACTCAAGTTTTCTCCTATAATTCAAACATGTGCAGATTAAGTATATTAGCCATGCTAAATTGTTCCCTTAGTATTAACCCTGCTGATCCACCCAACTCTAAGGGACAACTTAACATGGTCAATATATCTAATTTGCATATCTTTGGACTGTGGGAGGAAACTTGAGCACCCAGAGGAAACATGTGAGCAACAATGGAATTATATTCAATAACAATCTGTAACCTTATTGTCCAACATTTCCCTAATTCCTCATAACCCATCAAGCTGGAGACAACCCAGATTTAGTAAAGCAGGAGCAATGCAAGATGAAATGAGTTGACACCCTCATGAAGCTACAGCACAGGACTATGTGCTAAACAAATGGAAACAACGAGCGATAGAACAAAAAGACTTCACAACCAATGAATCAGATCAAAGTTCTGTCATCCCACCATATCCATTTGTAGCACACTTTTAAACAACTAATTAGAGGAGAATCCACAAACATTCCATCCTCAGTGATGGTGGAATCAAAATATCAAGCCTGAAGCATTTGCAACTATCTTCATCCAGAAGTGCAAGCAAAGGATTAATCTCAATCTCCTCCTGATGTCCCCCACATCACAACCAATTCGATTCACTCAGCACAATATCAAAAAAACGACTGAAGGCACTGGGTATAGCAAAGCCTATGGATCCTGAGAAAGTACTGAAGATTTGTACTGCAGAATTAACCTTGCCCCTAGCCAGACTGTTCCAGTATAGCTGTAAAAGTGACAGTTAACTAAAAATGGGGAAAATTGTTCATCTATGTCCCATCCACAAAAAGCAAAACAAGTTCAGTCTGTCAGATTACCACGTAATCAGTTTATTTTCAAACATTAAGAATTTGATAGGAGCTTTGACAAGGCTTTGGGACTTGAAACAATCTAGGATCTCAGAATTACCTGAGCAAATACGGTTACTTTATTAAAATATCTTCCTATTTACATGCTCCCACATTTCTGTTCAGCAGCTTCAGCTAAATAATATGCACATTGCAATTTCAAAACGCTACAACACTATTCCCTTCCCTTCTTAGGAATTGAGAGATATAGTCTGTAGCGATGATTTGTCTTTGAAGTATAAACAATAAACTTAAACATAACTTGAACATTTAAATTATGACATATTCTAACTTTTGTCTTAATAATGTATTCAGCTATTTGCAATGAGCGGAAAGGTTTGATAATCAACTGGAAATAGTTTACTTTCTTACATATTCACTTAAATACCGTGGATATTTTTTTCTCATGACTAGGATATTGTTTAACATTAAGTGTGATCAGATCCAATTCATCTGAGGTGTCGATGTTGGAATCAGATTCAATGCTTACAATTGGGCCAGAATTTCTCCTCCCTGTCCACCACGAGGATCGGAGTGGTGGAGGGTCAGACCATGGAAAGGTCCATTTATGGTTTTGGGACGAGCGAGACTATAACATCCCGCTCTTGGTGTTTTCAGTGCTTTGAAGAATCATACAATAGTGAGGTCGTTTGTGATCATTTGATCCTTTTGCATTGACCACAACAAATGGTTGGTTGTCATAGGTACTTATATGCTTTTCAACATTACCACCGTGGTGGAATGTAGAAACGAGGGCCTGTGACCCAAGTTCATACATCGTCCCTGTGTCTGCATGAGTTTACTCCAGGTGCTCCAGTTTCCTCTCACAATCCAAAGATGTGTGGGTTAGGTGGATTGGTCATCCTAAATTGGCCCTTAGTGTCAGGGGGACAAGCTAGGGGTAATAGGGATTGGATGGATGGAATTGTGGTCAATGAAGACTCAATGGGCTGAATAGCCTCTTTCTTCACTGTAGGATTCTATATTCTTTCAATCATGTCTTTCCAGTTTTATGATACTGTAACTGTCATTCTTGATTGCAATGTCTCATCTGGTTTAATTTTGATGTCAGCTAGTTTTAGTGATTTTGGTACTGCACTTAGGTTCATGTAGTTAAGATGCTTTCTGACAATCTCATGATTAGTAGGGACTGACTGTTGGCAACAGATGTCATGAAAAGATAGTCTGCTGTGTTAAGCTTGTCTGATACTGAACATGGAACTTATTTTCTCAGTTTGAGTATCCAACATTCTATTCATGTACATAGTTTGCTATGTGGATTGTTGAATAAAATTACTCATGGTCTGTGATTGATTGTGACTTCAAATTTGCTTCCATACAAATAGAAATGAAAATATAATTTACATCATACAATTGAGAGCACTTCTCTCTCCTTTTATGAACAATGTCCTTGAAGGATCAGTTTGCCATTGCAATGGTTGTTTCAAACATCTACAAAAAAGTTGAATGCCAGAGACAAGGTGAGAGTGATTGCTCGATACCAAGGCAGCACTTGATTGACTATGGCATTAAGAATTCTGAGCAAAACTGGAATCAATGAGATCCAAGGAAAAATCTCTCTATTGGTTAAGTTACACATGGCACAAAGGAAGATGATTCTGGTGATTGAAGATAAATCATCTCAGCTCCAGGACATCATTGCAGGGGTTCCTCAAAGTAGTGTTCTAGACTCAACTATCTTCAACTACTTGATCAATGACCTTCCTTCCATCCTAATTTGAGAAGTGGGAATGTTTCTGATGATTGCACAACATTCAGTATCATTCATAACTCTTCAGACACGAAAGAAGTTCATATCCAAATGCAACAGGACCTCAACAATATCCAGGCTTGGGCTGACAAGGGGCAAGTAACATTTACACCACACAAGTGCTAGGCAATGACCATGTTTAACAAGGGAGGATCTAACCATTGCCCAGTGATTACATCACTTGAGTCCTCCAGTATCAACATGCTGGGGTTACCATTGACTAGAAACTGAACTGGAATAGCCATTTAAATACTGTGGCTACCAGAATAGGTGAAAGGCTAGGAATCTTGAGTTAACTCACCTCCTGATTTCCAAAACCTACCCCCCCATCTCCAAGGCACAAGTCAGGGGTATAATGGAATTCTCCCCGCTTGCCAGAATCAGTGCACCTCCAACAAAACTCAACAAACTTGACACCATTCAAGGCAAAGCAGCCCATTGATTGCTATACTTTCCACAGACATGCAACCTCTCCACAACCAATGAACAATTGCAGCCGTCTGTACCATGTACTAGATGTACTACAGGAACTCATTAAAGTTCTTTAGGCAGCTCCTCCAGTCCCACTACTTTCTTCTGGGTCACCTGATATATTTATGGGTCTCTCTCCAATCACCTGTGGCTAAGCAACAATACGATTTTGTCTACTTTTTAAATTTCACTGTAGCATTTTAAGGGGCATAAAACCTCAGTAAAAATGCAAACATACAGACAAAGCTTCAGAATTACAGATAACTTTTTCATGTGAGACTAAAACTCAGGTTCCTCCTTTCCTAACACAAGTACAGAAGTATAAATTGAACTTAAAACTTATAGCTATAGCCTATTCTTAACACCCACAAATACAACATACAGCTATCTCTCTTTCTGAACATATGTCATCACTTCTCATTGTGCATTCAAATCCTTGAAGTAGAGAATAAATATTGTGCTGAAATACCTCAGTCCCTGAACTAACTCCAAAGTTGAGTCTCTTAAATTCAAAAAGTCTTATAGGAGTGCAGAATGCTGTAAAATACCTTCACTCCTCTGTAAGCCTGATTTGATGGCATCCTGCACTGAGTTCAAGTTTAGCAAAGTATTTAGCACTATGCATTTATTCTGCAATGCCACTGAATATCAGTCTCAAATGTTTTTCTTCCTGTCTGGCATAGTTTGGTGTCAGCATATCAATGCAGATTCTAATCTGGTTCTTGCAGTTGGCTGCCTTGGTGACATCTATGGGTGAGACCCAAGAAGGTAGGCTCATCCCCAACTTTCTCAATAACGTCAAGGTCAGGAAAATGCTGTAGTTCCTTCTCAATCTACTTGCTGATGATATTTGTCACATGAATGCACTATTGGGGCACATTAAGATCTAAAGTGCAACTTACATGCAATACATTTTGGTTTATTTACACCAACGAAACCGTCAGTATACAACCTGAGGATATTGTTGGTATGCATAGGAATCACACATGTGACTGCAGTCATTTGAAGACTTATTGCTGTGATGGAAACTGAGAATTGTGTCACATTCTCCAGATGTGACATAAAACATAACCTTGTTTCTGTTGTCTTTGAATGAGATCAGCATTTCAAAAATCCTGAGAAATTTCAATGCTTTGTCACTGTCACAAGAGAAAATATTCATTCTTCCTGGTTTGCAGTGAATTGGGTCATCCTTAAGGTTCTTGAATGTTGGGTCTCCCATGACTTTGATAGATACTCTGGTATCTATGAGATCCTCTATTTGTCACTTGGGAGTGCTAGGGCTCAAACCGACACTACCCCAAGGTGCCAATGCCAAGAGAACAACTCCCCTCCCCCAGCACCCAACCTTCCCTTTACTCCAGCAGGGTCAGGCTGCCAGCTTCCCACAAGTGGAGAGTTACTAAGAACCTGCTGAAGTGAAACACTCTTAGTGGTCAGTGTCAGGGTGAGAGAGGCAAGGGGGTGCAGATACTAAATGCTCTGGACATTTCAGTCCTGGGCCCACTAATGACATTTAAATTATATTAAAATTAGGGGGTGCATCATTTATTCAGTTCCTCTCCTATTTATGGCGTGTAGCTGGCAGCGCTGGATATCCAGCTGGAGACACACTCAGGTCCAGATGCCCAACAGGGAGCTCATGAAACCGCCCCCACTGGAGTCTCCTGGCCCACTGTGCTGGGAGAATCGTCCCCTTGATTCTAGTATTCTTTACAACTTTGTGTCAAACATATATCTGAATTGCTGAGGTGAGATAAGACTGACTGCCCTCGAGATCAATGCAACTTTTGATGAAGGGAGAGGTTTAACAGGTCCATTCACCATAGGTACAAATCTCTGTACGACCACCAAATCTCAAGAGAGGACCATAATGGAAATTGTGCCACTGAGATCTCAGTTTGAGATCTCCTGCACCCCTTCACCTGTGACAGAAAGGGCATGAACCTGATTTACATGAATTTAAATATAGTTACATGGCTTTATGCCTTAGCATCTATCCCTGCAGAATACTCCCCTGAGTGACATGATCTCATACCATGTAATTCACCACTGATTTCGATAAAGATAACCAGTCAAGATGTGGAGATGCCTGGAGGCCCTGGGGGGTTGAGGGCCAAAGCTGGGCCTGCCTCAGGCACCATAGCAGTGGAATTGCCCTTAAAAGGGCAATACTGGGCACGCTAAGCATACTACCCTCCTCAAGGGGAGTAAGTTCCCCTTAAGTATGGTGGGAGGGTGACAGAAGTGCACTGATGGCATCTTGGGGGTGGGGGTAGGGGGAGGAGGGGGGATGGAATTCCTTCCTGATATTTCTGCGGTAGGAGTGGGAAACCCCTAAGTTTGTAGGTGGAAAGGGGGCCATGATCATGAGAGAGTGGGAGGGAGTCTACTATTTTTGCAGATCTGGGCACCCTTCAATCTCGGCAAAGCCAACCTTGTTGAATCTATCAGGCCCTGCCTCGCCAGAGTGACGGCACAAACTATGCCCCCAATTTATTTTTGACAGAGTGTCAAAAGATCTGTTCACAAAATCTGGCAGTGTTTCTGAGGAGAAATAAGTTTTTTTTCAATCAGAACCTGACATTGTTTTGGGAAAATTCCAGCTGAAGTGTGACATCAGGATGATGCTCCGCAAAATTAAAGTCAATGGAAATCAAGGAGAAAATTCCCACAATCATACCTAACAGAAAAGAGATGGTTGTGGTTATTTAATGCCAATCATTTCAATCATAAGACATTTTGCAGGAGTTTTTCAGGACAGTGTCTTAGGTTACTCACCTTTAGCTTCTTCATCAGCGATCTTTCCCCCTGAAGGTCAGAAGTGGGAATGTTTGCTGATGATTGCACAGTGTCACTCTCAACTCCTCAAATACTGAAGCAGTCATGCCCATATCAGAAAAACCTGGAAAACGCACAGACTTGGATGATAGATGCAGGTAAAATTTGCATCAGGTAATGACTGTCACAAGGGAGAATCTAATCACCTCCCATTGACATTCAACAACATTACTATCACTGAAATTCCCACCATCAACCTGAGGGCTTATCATCAACCAGAAAGCTAACTGGACCAGCCATGCTATTCTATGGCTATAAGAACATGTTTGTGGCAAGTAATTCACCGACTGACTGTCCAATGCCTTTCCATCATCTGCAAGGCCATAGTAAACAGTGCAATAGAATACCTACCAGAAGACTGTCGATCCAACAGCAAGCAAGGAGCTTGACACAATCCATGGCAAAGCTATCTGCTTGATCAATGCCCAATTCACCACCTTAAACATTCATTCCTTCCACCTCCAGTGCAATGCCACAGTCCTATACACCATCAACAAGATGCCCTGCAGCAACTTATGAAGCCTTCTGTTTATCAAACTCATGACTTTCAATACTGAGAAAGACAAGGGCATCATGTGCATGGAAAGACCACTGCCTTCAAACTCCCATCGAAGCCATACACACTTTGACTTGGAATTATATCATCATTTCTTCACTGTCTCTGGGTCAAGAGCTTCGAACTTCCTCCCTATCAGCATGGTTCAAGGCGGCAGCTCATCACACTGTATTTAGGAACATGTAATAAATGCTGATGTTACCAACAAGGCTCACATCCCATAATACTCACATTTGATTTGATTATTGTCACATGTAATAGTAGACAGTGAAAAATATTGTTTGTTGCATGCTATACAAAGCATACTGTATATAGGAAAGGAAAAGAGAGAGAGCCAAATGTAGTGTTACATTCATAGCTAGGGTGTAGAGAAAGATCAATTTAATGTGAGGTAGGTCCATTCAAAGGTCTGATTGCAGCAGGGAAGGAATTGTTCTTGAGTCGATTGATATGTGTCCACAGACTTTTGTATCTTTTCCCCAATGGAAGAAGATGGAAGAGAATAAACACTGAAATCATTACTACTCGACTCAATACTAAATTAATATTCAACTGTATCCTTGTTCTTGGGGCAGTTAGCTTTGCAGGACAAAGTGAAAACAAAATGCACAGGGCTCTTCAAATTTCATCCATCAATCTGCCATTTTGAACACAACAATATGCCGGGAATAGCAAGAGAGGAAGGAAATTGCACTGAAAATGTCAGGTTCATTAATTATTCATGAATTAAGGATCCTGCTATACTAAAAATATTTAAAAAAAATAATTAATTAGTGTAGATTTTTTTTTTCAGATTCTTTCACACACTAGTAAATGAAAAATATTATGCAATTATTTCGTTTAAGTGTATTTTTAGCACAGCCAGGGGAATGGTCTGTTGAAATCACCAAATTCTTTAAACTTTTTTTTCCTTCATGTCCAATTACAAAGATTTATACTTTATATGTTTTAACAAATGATTGCAATTAAGGATGAACAGATCAAATTTCACTGAAAGCTTTAGCTGTTTTGACAGGAATTAAGTATTTTTATGCAGTATAAAAATACAATCATAATGGCTGGGATTGTCCCATTTTTTGGCAAAGTGGCACAGTGGGCGAGAACAGTGTTAAAGCTGCCAGCCCCAATGACAATTTTGTCCTCTTCATCATGTGGGTTGTAACTGGAAGATAATAAGGAGCAGGTGACACATCATAATGCCGGCAGGATAGCTCTGATTGAGTGTAAATATGTTATGTAATGGGGGAGGGGGAGGGGGAAGGTTGTCATGCTCAGAGTTCTGGTAATCAGATGTTAATATATTCTAATGGTGCTCTGGACACTGATCCTTGGCATTCCTGTTGCATCATTGGTGGGGAGAATCACAATGAGAAATCCCACCAGCATATTTTGTATTTGGGATTCCCATGGGATTTTTCAATCCTACCACTCACTGATCCTACCTGCCAAAAATAGGAGTGAAAAATCCTCCTCCCATCACCCTCCCTCCTCCCCCGCCTGACTTCCTGCAAATATCTATCTGCCTGATAGTGGACATCAATAACCAGTTACACAGAATCAGGAAATTGGCAGATGTCTTCTTAGTCAATCCATTGGAATTGAGGATGATATGCTTCCACTGCAGTGTGTTCAGTTCTGAAGTAGCTGGTAAGTCCAAAGCTTGGTGTCCAGATTCCACCACATGTGAGACAGTTGTTACTTGAAGGGTTGTGTAGATGAATTGTTTGGGGGGAGGAGAGGAGGTTTGTCCAAAATATTAAAGTCTCGCATTGAGTTGGATGTCTTCTGAAATGACTCTTCTACTTTTTGGTAGGTTACTGATAAGGGTCGCCCTTGAGTCAGTAGGTATGTTTGTTATCTTTGAGGATACATTGTGGACAATCCCTTATTTATTCCAGCTGTCTCCCTAGGAGTGGGCTGCCCTGACTGAGTCCGAGTAGAGCAATTGCTTCAGGAGGCTGGTGTCAGGCATATGACTAACATGACCCCGCTTGCAGAGCTGCTTTTGAGTGAACAGTACCTGACAAAGTGGGATTGAGAGAGCCACTGCTGCTGCTGGGCCACTTTTCTTGCCACCGGATTTGGAGGACGTTGCAAAGGCACAGGTAGTGGAACTTCTCCAGTGGTTTGAGCTATCTGTAGTCTAAGTCTTTGAAGCACATAAGCACATGGAGAGCATGGAGAGGAGATGCAGTTTTCATCAATGTAACTGGGCCAGGGTGAAAGGAACATTGCCTGGAGATCTGTTCCTGATCCAGCTGGGAGTGCATGTTGCAGAATACCAGTTGAGGATTGGATTGGATTTTGTTCTGAAGCCCATCTGGTTGAAATAACATTTACTGCTGAAAAATGCCCCGGAAATTTATCATTCAAATGAAATATAGGAATGTATATGAAGGAGTGGGTCATGCATCATAATGCTGGCAGGATGGCTCTAATTGAGTGTAAATGTGTTATGTAATGGGGGGGGGGGTGGGTGGGGGGGGGGGGCGGGGGGGGCGCGCGGGATGTCCAGCGCAGAGGTCTGGTAATCAGATGTTAATATATTGCAATAGTGTTCTGGACACTGAACCTCGGCATTCCTCTTGCATCACTGGTGGGAAGAATCAGTATAGGCCATTTCCTCCAAGACCAGAAAATCAATGTCTTGAGGAGGAGTTGAAGGAAAGAAAATATTGAAAAAAAATCTCCATGAAATGAGTTTTGGCACTTTGTAGGGGCAGAGTGGAGATAAGAGATGGTCGTGCACTGCAAGCAACAGCCTAAGCTATTTCCATAACAATCACTTCAAAGCAATGTCACTTGCAGCAGGCTCACTTGGACGGTTCACTAATTGTTAAGATGGTTGCAGAAGCAATGTCTTTCATGCCTTTTCCAATAAAGTTACTATTTTGTGACAGTTTGAAAAAAAGTGTGAGCCTTCTGCAAAAAGCTTTTATATGGAGATTGCATATTTGAAATTCTCAATAAACATCCTTAATGTAAAAATCACTGCAGATCCTCATTTTCTCCTGCCATTTTTGATAACATTGAACTACCTGCTTTCTAAGCAGTGATTTTGACAATGTGATAGCAACGTGAAGATTCCTCAACAGTTTAGGTGGGCTCGTGATGACACCGAACCCTTTGAAAGGAACTCGTCAATTCAAAACTGTCTACCTACAATTCAGATATATTTTCCAGTCAGAACTCGAATACAGAAAGGCAAACAGTGTCACCCTAATACTCAAGTCCAACTAAGTTGCTGGTGATTTTTGATGCAAGAGCTTTGCTCAGTTGGGCACAAACAAAAACAAACTGTGATGGTAATGATGCTCTTAGCTTATTGACAATAATAGGCAGAGTGTTGTTGTTTTATAATAAAGACCATTTTTGACAGTTTCAGAAATGTGATCTATATGTAAAAGCTTTCATCTGCAGACTGCAAATTGACAAAAAAAAGGAAGCTGTAATGTAGAAATCACCGCTGACTATCATTTTCTGCTGGCATCAAAATCAAAATGGTAATTGTATGAAGTGTAAATGAAGCTTTGATAGGTGTTTGAAAGGGTTCAATTAGAAAAAAAAAGTTCCAGTCTCTGAATATAGGATAATACTTTAAAATGACTTTTCAGTACTCAGAGAGTTTTCCCTGTCACAGACAAGCTAGCTAGTTATGCAGATGCATTTGACTGAAATTTCAAATAAAGAAAGGTGGATAGAGTTCTTTTTGGTAGATATGCAAAGAATTTTTGTAACTTGCACTGATTGTCTTTGCATTATCTGAAAACTGGTCTATCATGATAATGGATTGAGTCAGATTGTCCTTATGGGCTGTCAGGTCTCACAGCCATAGTGTTAGCGGATTGGATGGAGAGAAATTTGTTGAGTGTGTTGAGGAGGATTTTCTCATTCAGTGTGTAGATGGTCTGACTAGAAAGGGGGCAAAAATTGACCTCCTCTTGGTAAGTAAGACAGGGCAGATGATAGAAGTGTTGGTGAGGGATCATTTTGAGATAAGTGACCATAATTCCATTAGTTTTAAGATAGCTATGGAAAATGATAGATCTGGCCTAAAGTTAGAATTCTAAACTGGGGCAAGATCAATTTTGATGGAATTAGACAGGAACTTTGAAAAGTTGATTGGGCGCGTCTGTTGGTAGGCAAAAGGACAACTGGTAAGTGAAAGGCTTTCAAAAATGTGTTAACCAGGTTCAGTGTAAGCACATTCCTTTTAGAATGAAGGGCAAGGCTGGTAGAAATAAGGAACCCTGGATGGCTTGGGATATTGAGGTCCTGGTCAAGAAGGAGCATAGGCAGCTGGGATCAGGCGGATCTCTTGAAGAGTGTAGAGGGTGTTGGAGTAGAGCTGAGAGAAATCAGGAGGGCAAAAAAGGGACATGAGATTGTTTTAACAGATAAGGCAAAAGAGAATCAAAAGAGCTCTACAAAAACATGAAGGGCAAAAGAGTAACTAGGGAAAGAATAGAACTCCTTAAGGATCATCAAAGTCATTGATGTGCAGATCCACTTGAGATGGGTGAGATCCTAAATGAATATTTCTCATCAGTAAACACTGAAAAGCATGGATGTTAGGGAATTTGGGGAAATAAATACTGATGCCTTGAGAAGTGTACGTATCACCGAGGAGGTGGTGCTGGAATTCTTTAAGTGCATTAGGTAGATAAATCCTGAGGACCTGATGAAATGTATCCCAGGATGTTGTGGGAGGTTAGGAAGGAAATTGCAAGTCCCTTAGCAGAGATATTTGAGTCATTGATAGCCGAGGTGAGGTGCCTGAAAATAGGAGGATGGAAAATGTTATGCTTTTGTTTAAGAAGGGCTGCAGAGAAAAGTCTCTGAACTAACATTTGCAATGGATGAGTTGTTATAAGATATTCTGAAAGGCAGAATCTAGAGGCACTTAGAGAGGCAAGGACTGATTCAGGACAATCGACGTGTCTTTGAGTGGAAAATCATGTCTCACGAATTTGATTGGATTTTTTGAAGGAGTAACCAAGAAGATAGATCAGGGCAGTGCAATTGATATTCTCTATCTGGACTTTAGAAAGATTTTTGACAAGGTACCGATGATAGGTTGTTGCATTAGGTTAAATCTCAAGGGATCCTGGGTGAGTTAGCCAACTGGGTGCAAAGTTGGCTTGATGTCAGAAGACAGAGGGTGGTTATAGAAGGTTGCTTGTCAAACTGAAAGTCTGTGATCAGCAGCATACCTCAGGAATCGGTGCTGAGTCTACTGTTATTTGTCATTTATATTAATGATTTGGATGAGAATTTAGGAGACATGGTTAGTAAATAAGCAGATGACATCAAGATTGGTGGCATAGTGGACAGTGAAGAAAGTTATCTAGGATTGCAATGGGATCTTGATCAGTTGGGCCACGATGAATGAAAATAGAGTTCAATTTTGATAAATGTGAGATTATATATTTTGGTAGATTGAACGAGGGCAGGACTTATTCAGTTAATGGTAGGGCGTTAGGGAGATTTATAGAACAAAGGGATGTAGTGGTACAGGTTCATAGCTCCTGAAAAGTGGAGCCACAGTGAAGTGGTGAAGAAGGCATTTGGCATGCTTGGTTGCATTGGTCAGAATATTGAATACAGGAGTTGAGGTTGTACAAGACATTGATAAGGCCACACTTGGAATATTGTGTACAATCCTGGTCACCTATTACAGAAAGAATATTATTAAATTAGGAAGAGAGCAGAAAAGATTTACTAGGATGCTACTGGGACTTGATGATTTATGTTATAAGGAGAGGCTGAATGGACTGGGACTTTTTTCTGTGGAACATAGGAGGCTTAGACGTGATCTTATAAAGTTTAAAAAATAAGAGGGACTTAGATGAGATAGATAGTCAACATCTTTTCCTAAAGTTAGGGGAATCTAAAACTAGAGGACATAGGTTTAAGGTGAGAGGGGAGAAATACTTTCACAAAGAGGATGGTGAGTGTCTGAAATGAGCTGCCAGAGGTAGTAGTAGAGACAGGTAAAATTTTGTCTCTTAAAAATACTTAGGTACATAGGTAAGATTGGTATAGACAGAATTGGGCCATATGTGGACCATCGGGACTAGCTTAGTGGTTAAAACTGGGCAACATGGACAAGGATAACTCTGAAAAGTTATTCCTTAAGGGATCCCAGTTAGTAGAATCCTCATGAGTCTAGAAAAATATTTAATAGCTTCCATAGAGATTCATCCCAAGTACTTCCCCAATGCAGAAGTCTGTGCTTCAGGCTCTTTCCCTGAGAATGTACATAGAATAAATTATAAAGGACTTGAAAGATTCTTGTTGGCTTGCCCAAACCTTGTTGGCCTTCTTTGCAAAGAGTTGTGGACAATTGAGTGTTGCAGATGGCACAGTCCAACATTTAAGGCTACCTGTTGTTGGACACTCTAAAGCTTGGGACAGCCACATCAAAGGCACAATCAATAAAGGACACTACCTAAGGCCCATCCAGCGTAGTACACTAAGGATCTGGAAACTCCTTGGAAATCCTCTTGGGATGTAAGCAACACTGTAATATTGAAAGTGCAATGGGTAACATGATGTATGGAAATAAATTGATATATTTTGTACTTTCTATAATGCCAACTTTGAATGGCCAGGTAATGTACTTGCATGGATTTTGTGAATAAAATATATTTTTGGGAAACAAAATTTTATAACATTCTTGGGTTTTGAGTACATGTGGCACAAGTACATCCCCAATGCTGTTAGGAAGAGGAATTCCAAGATTTTGACCCAGTGATAGTGAAAAAAAAATGAACAGTGAAAAAACAGAGGAGGCTAAGGAAATTTCTCAGGAGGCTAAGGAAATTCAGCATGTCCACTGGGCGGCATGGTACCACAATGGTTAGCACTACTGCTTCACAGCTCCAGGGACCTGGGTTCGATCCCTGGCTCGAGTCACTGTCTGTGTGGAGTTTGCACATTCTCTTCGTGTCTGCATAGGTTTCCTCTGGGTGCTCTGGTTTCCTCCCACAGTCCAAATATGTGCGGGTTAGGTTGATTGGCCATGCTAAATTGCCCCTTAGTGTCCTGAGAAGCATAGTTTAAAGGGAATAATGGGTAAAATATATGGGGAATAGGGCTTGGGTGGGATTGTGGTTGGTGCAGACTCGATGGGCTGAATGGTCTATTTCTGTACTGCAAGTACTCTATGATATTCACTATGACTATCATTAATTTTTATAGATGTACCATAGAAACCATCCTTTCTGGATGTATCACAGCTTGGTATGGCTCCTGCTCTGACCAAGACAGCAAGAAACTACAAAGGGTCATGAACATAGCCTAGGCCATCATGCAAACCAGCCTCCCATACAATGACTCTGTCAACATTTCCCATTGCCTTAGAAAAACAGTCAGTACAATCAAAGACCACATGCACTCCAGACGTATTCTCTTCCATCATCTTCCATCAGGAAAAAGATGCATGCATCTGAAATCATGTATCAATCGACTCAAGAACAGTTTCCTCCTGTTTGCCATCAGAATTTTGAATGGACTTACTATATATTAAGCTGATTTTTCTCGACACCTTATCTATGGCCACTACACTGTATCCTACACCCTCTCCCTTCCTTCTCACTTACGTATTCAATGAGTGGTATGTTTTGTCTGTATAGCATGCAAGGAACAATACTTTTCACTACACCTCAATGCATGTGACAATAATAAGCCAATCACATGTAATTTTGAATCAGGATGGAGTGGTCTTCCCCAGGTCTCTGCTGCCCTTGTCCTACTTGGTAGTAGAGGTCATGGGTTTGGAAGGTGCTATCAAAGGGGCCTTGCTCCTCCAGTGCCTATTGTAGATGGTAAACACTAATGGCACTGCATTGGTGTTGGGAGACTTGAAGGTTCAAGTTGTGAATGTTGCTGACCATTGTATAATCATTAGCAAAAATCCCAATTTCTGAAATTATGATGGAGTGAAAGTCAAAAAACAGATTATCTGGCCAATATCACATTGCTATTTGTAGGAACTTGTTGTGCTCAAATTGGTTGTCTCAATTCCTGAATTATTACAATGACCACACTTCAGAATTACTTCATTGAGTGTAAAGTGCTTTGAGATGTCAGGCAGTCGTGAAAAGTGCTAGTTAACTGATAGTCTTTCTTTACTTGCTTATATTGGCATCATTAATTTTACAACAGAAATAGTATTAAAGTAAGATCCACCTTTTTGGATTCATCATTGTGTGAACTTAGTTCTAGAACCCATAGAATCCCTACATTCTAGGAGTAGGCCATTTCATCCATTGAATCTGCACTGATTCTCTGAAAGTGCATTTTATCCAAGCATCCCACTGGCACCTCCCCCCCCCCCACCCCTGCCCCTCACTTTATCCCCATAATTCCACATATATACCATTGCCAAACCACCTAACCTCTTTTGGATGGTGGGAAGAAACCAGACCACCTAGAGAAATCCCATGTAGACATGGGGAAAACATGCAAACTCAACAGGCACAATTACCCAAGGTAGAAGTCTGCCATGTTAAATATGTGACTCAGTTACATCTACGAATTTTAAATAAATGGCGTCCCACAATTATCCTGGCACCAAGGCAGTTAATCCAAATGCACCATTTCAGTATTCATTAACATACAGATAGATACAAGCTGCAGGGTCAATATTGATTGGGCTACTTATTGAGGTGCCTTCTGGCAAATCTTTCAGGTTTTTGATATTACATTAGATGTCAATTCCAATCATCTTTTTCAGTTATTCTAATTCAAGAGTTTGTTGCTGTTTTCTGTTCTTTAAGGTTGAAATATAAATAAAGTAAAACTGAATGCAAAAACACAGCCTGAGGTCAATTTTAGCAGGGGATGGGAAATAGGTTGTGGAAGCTAACATGATAGCCTATGAGTGAGGCCTGGATCATTTTAACTTGGTGGTCCCGAATCAAGCCATGGCAAACGTTGCTAGTCTTAACATGGAGGAGTGAAAAGTCGTGGAATATCAGGCTGCCTCTGAGGACAGTCCCATGCATGGTGAGTGGGGAAGGAGGGCAAATGTGAATGAACAGAACTTATGAGACTTGGAGATGGAGTGGAGAAATAGCTGGAGATACTCTTGTAGATCTCAGGGTAGCTCCTCTCAAATAAGTACTTCATAATTAGAAAGATTTTTCCAAGTTTACCATGGACTCTTCTGACCACAATGTGGACTTGCACCATGCGTTAGATATTAGAGATCATCCAAATGCAGAAGTTAAAATGCCATTCGGGAGCTAATGATATCACAATTTTAACATTTAGACTAGGTTTATGCCATTTTAAATTTCCTAATCTATGACTATTGCTGGCAAGAATGGTATGGCCTAATTGATGCTGATTCATGGTTTTAACCCCTTCCATACTTGATGGGTGAAGTTTGGACCGCCATTACCTAAATTGTCTTTCTTTTACCTTTTTTTATTCATTCATAGGACATGGGCGCTGCTGGCTGGCCAGCATTTGTTGCCCATCCCTAGTTGCCTTTGGAGGGCAGTTGAGAGTCAACCACATTGCTGTGGCTCTGAAGTCACATATAAGCCAGAACCAGGTAAAGATGGCAGATTTCTTTTCCTAAAGGAGATCAGTGAACCAGATGGGTTTTTCTGACAATCATCAATGGTTTGATGGTAGATTCTTAATTCCAGATATTTTTATTTTATTTAAATTCCACCATTTGCTGTGGCGGTTTGAACCCAGATACCTAGAACATTAGCTAAATTCTGGATTAACAGTGTAGTGATAATACCCTAGGCTACTGCCTCACCTAAAACATTGATTTATCTTTCTCCTCTGAATATTAACTGACCTGCTGCATATCACTTGCATTTTTTACTTTGAAATCAGCTTGTCTAATCAACTCAGTGCCCTGCTGTGTTTTGTATCAAATACAATCACATCAAAAACACAATTGCCCTGTAATATGTCAATCAATAGCAACAGAAGGACAATCAATCGAGGAGAAAAATGATGTGTGGACATTTTCTGAAATGCAACTGGCCAGGAAACGTCAACCTTTAAGCGATAAGCTGGAACTTCCATTAGCAAAGCTAAATTCCATTCCAACTAATATTGTTCAGAGCATTAATTTACTGCAAGTGACTGCTGATTTGAGGGGATGTTTAGACAGCTTCCCATGACTATATCTAGTGTAATGGACTAGGAGGACTGTGGGTGGTGCAGGTGTATGTATCCCGGTTGGGGAGTTTGGCAGGGTGGTCCCTGCCTATTACTCAGTTTTGGATTATAATTTTGACAGTAAGTGAATCTGTCAGAATACGGGTTAATGAAGTAATCCATATATTGCATTCCATTAAGCCTTAAAGAGGAAGGATCACTTTTTCCATGACTTTCATTTGATATGTTCATTTTCAATCATATAAAATGAAATTATTTTATATTTTAATGGCTGCAATTACTCCTCCATGACCATTGCCCAGTTGAAGCTGCAGTCTCCATAGATCAAAATAATTATACAAATCAAAGGCATACCTGCAAAATGAATAATATTTTCCAAAGTTTCCAATGCTAGCATGAAGTGTCAATGGGTTTTTGTACATGTTATATAATGTTTGCCAATCAATGCCCCCTATCAATCATGGCTATGTTAAAAACATGCTGATGTTTCAGTAAAGCATGTTATTGTAGCAGCTGCCTAAGTACTGTTTGCTTCACTGATGCATTCCACAATGACTCATTTTACTGTTGTCATTGCATCCATCCCATAAATTCTCCGTCCTGTCCTCTAAAAGTTAGGCTGTTGATTTAATGCCAATTAGCGTCAAAATGTGGGGAGTTTATGATCGAGTACCTATACATATATATGTACCGATATGTATGTGTAAATATATATAGGTATCTCTAAGTCATCTTTGGATCAAGGCTCTAACAGAGTTAAATATTGCTGGAAATTATTTTGAGAGAAAAGAGCACCTTGTCCTTGTCTGCAATAGTCCCAACTGACATATCCTTACAGAATTAGAAAGGACACTGGTCTGTGTGACATACACTATTGTATAGCACCTACTGAACCATGCTGGTAGAGTAGTGCTGCCAGCAAATTCCAGACTACAGCAAACAATAATTATTTAGGGTGCAATGATCAACTTGCATTTAATTTGCTTTTGTCACTAAAAACATTGTTTATATTTTCACCTTGTAGGTTGTCTGGTCTGATAATTTTGTTCATTGGTTAGTTTGTTTGCAGTCATTTGCATTCCCCTCCCCCACCTCCTCCAGATTTTGGGCACAGCTTCCTTAACTGTTTACAAACAACAAACAGTAATTTTCCAAGACAGTGAAACTACTATTTTCTCATCTATCCCTAGCTTTCTGACTTCACAATTTGCTGATATGGAAAAGATTTATTGAAAGGTAAGGCAGGCCACATTAATGAGTCAAACCTGACATGTACAAAATAGAATACTGGAAAACTGGAATAAAAACAGAAATCACAGGAAAAACTCAGTAAGTCTGGCAGCGTCCGTGGAGAGAGAAACAGAGTGAATGTTTCAAATCCATATGATCTTCCGATTGCTCTGGAATGGCCCACTGCCTGCCCCAATCTGTAAATATCTTCTACTCAGCCAAGAGAGGACTGCAGCTCCTGGGATGGTTACCCACTCTCAGTCCCAATTGGTCTCTCAAACCAGGTGACCCTCTTCTGAAAAAGACAATCACCAAAATCACCACATCCCCCCTCCTTTATCTATTTCTGAAATCTTCAATAAATAAGCTAGTCTGTCCTAACTCTAATTAAATAAGTTGGACAATTATAAATCAAATCTTTGGGTTCTTTTCTTCTTTCTTGTCAAATGGCACAATTCTGTTGTCTGAGACACCTCCACAGGATCTGCATTAACAGTAACTGCAATACCAGGTACCTCTTCTAGCACAAGCAGTTCACTACTACTCGTCTTAACTTCAGCTTCACCATTGGTCAAGTCTGTTTCCAATGAAGTGTTGACTTGTTTCTATTTTGCAATTTTCTCATTGTTCTTCCTTTTGGTCATTTAGCATCTTTTGTTATTCTCCTTTTGGGGTCTTTCATCCTTAATTTGATCATTTATTATCATTGTTGGCCTTCTTCTGGGATCTTTTGCTATTGCTGTCTTTCTGGGATCTTTCAATGCCTTCTCTGAAGTCTATTGTTGCCTCTTCCTTGAGGTCTCTATTGCTTCTGGATATTTTTTGTAAATTGTCCTCCAGCTGGGGTATTTGCCAATTTTCCTGTCTATCTGTTTCTTCTTGTGGGTTGCTGCTTTAAATGCATTGCCATATTGAACATATTACCATTTTAAAATCGTCATTTTTTAAAGTACCACTTCTCACTGTGTGCTTTTCCTTTTTCTTTCACTCTAACTTCTTCCTTTCAAACTGGTTGGGGATATCTCTTCTCTCTAAAACTCTGGAACCTCTCTGCCTGTAGTCCCTCAGTGCAGGGACCACTACCTGGACCCCCTTCATCCCCTGAAGGCTGAGGGCAGGAGCCTCGAGTTTCAGTCTCATCATTTTCCCATATTCTGGAACTGGACCTGCAGCTCCTTGGGTAATTTTCCCTTTCCACATAAAACACTGTTCTCAATGCTCTCTTTCTTCAGTTTTAAAAAATACATTGCAACTATTATTTTATTTTTTAAATTACAAGTCACTGGTCTTGCTTTTGATGAGTATTTTCTCTTCATTTTTTTCTATGTTTTTCTAAATTTCTGATGGACCAGCTGATTCAAGCTTGTTCTGCATCTGCCCTTCAGAGTCTGACAATATCTCAACACCTCATTGTGTCTATTTGCATTTGGGTGAGTATTTCTTTTCTTCTGACTTTGATTAAGCAGGATACTCACGAGTGTTGGGCTAGAGGCAATATTCTCATAATCCATCCCATCCTCATCGCCAATGTATTGATGTACGCTCATAGACTTCATCAGGAACACAAAAGGTATTTATTATCAAGGAAGTGCTTTCAGGCCAGTGACGCCCTCCCCTTCCCCAGCTGCCGTGAAGTACCCCACCAACTGCTCCAGTCTCTATTTGCCTTCTACATGCCTTTTGCGCAAGAGAGGACTCTATCCTTATGGGTGATTACCCAGTCTCAATCCCAATTACCCTCAAGCCAGGAGATTATTTTCTGCTGTGTTGCCCCTAAAGGGACAATTATGACAATCACCATACTTTTCATCAGAGCATAATATTTATAGGGGCAAAATTAGAAAATCTCTACAGGTCTGACAGCATCTATGGAGATTGTTCTACTTCCATAACTGTTGCCAGACTTCTGAGATTTTCCAGCATTTTCTGTTCTTTTTCAGATTCCAGCATCCGTAGTAATTTGCTTTAGCATTCATAGGGGCTTGGTTACTCGGTCACATTCCAGATAGTGGTCCGGTGCACCGCATGGGGGAACTAAAATTGGAAGAGAATAAAAGGGCAATAGAAGTGCTACAAGGGGTTTAGGGTTATTAAACTGCCATAGTTGAAAATTAAGACTAATTTTAAGTTTTAATTTTGCACATGCAACTTAAATTGGTTAAGGATATTTGATGAGTTGTACTTTTGATAATCAACTAGCCCACCACTTTAAACCCGTTTCTATTTGTTTTCTGTTTTCATATCATTCACTTCAACTTTGAGGGCGCCTGTCATAATCTTGCAGAAACTATTAATGTCACTAAGTTTGACCAACTGGATACACTTTTAGATAGACGTCACACTTCGCTTTTGTTCTTTTGAGAGAAATCATTCTTGGGAGACTTAAGGGAACCTGACTAAACTTGCAGTTAAAAAGAAATAAGTTGAAGTGACAGTGAAAGCTGATATTTGAACGCCAATTCTGTGCTGGACTTCATTCTCTACTGCTAAGTCTGTATGCAACTTGAGGGCCTGCTTTAAAATGAATTATTTCAATATATTTTGCATGTGGGGAATGAATAACTTACTTTAATATTGGATAAGGTAAACACAGGTTAAAATCAGGAAGCTAAGACTCTCAGATAGTTTTGTATTGGATAGAAGGATAGAGGCAATTTAAAGGATATAAGGACAAATGCCATTTGTAGATTCAGCGTAAAATTGTCCTCACATTCCCTTGAGCTCTGTCACTCCCTACATTCCAAAATGTGTTTCAAAGTATAAAGGTTATGTAGGACATCTTCGATTAAAGTTCATAGTAATATTCTAGAAGTAGGTTTCTGGGAGGATTAAAGTTTAACTTTTGAGAAACGAATAAATGCAACTAAAGCTTGAAGGCTAGTACATTTAAAATGTTAGGACCATGTTGAATTAAAGGATTAATAGCTGGAAAGGTAGGACCATGAAACAGCAGGTGGCCTTACTTAGCTGGAGAATTGTCCACGTTGCTTAAAAAGAAATGCAGACCAGAGAGTTTTGTTTGGAAGTTAGAATTACAACTAATTTTAAAACATTCAGTGAGCCCTGGAAGGCTATGTTATCATGGAAATGGGTGGAGCTTAGGAAGGTTCTAGCATTTCAATTTGTGTGTGTGTTTGCTGCAAGAATAAATATCTGCAGCAGAAGATAAAACCACATTGAAGTAGTGCCGCTGATGGCAGGATCCAGGTGCCAATTGTCTTACTGATAGCTAGTTTTGTGTAGTTCGGGTGCAAGAGAGCTCTGAGAAGTTTTTGAAAGCTCCATGGAGTCAGGGCTCAGGGGAACCTCTGAGAATCATTCATGGCTTGGTGTAACTGTGGAAATTGGAGCCTGGTGAGATCCAGGGGCAGAGGCAGTCCAGTGAAGCTAGTTAGCCACTGAAGAGCTGAAACTGCAGCAGTGAATAGAGACTGAGTGCAGACTCAGAAGTCCAAGCAGAAATGAGATTGAAACCCTGGAAAATATGCAGTCATTGTGGCAGTCCAAGTTGGAGCAACTGAAGGAATTTATAGGCTTGATCTTTGAAAGTGAACAGTTTGTATTTTCATGAAATTGGTTAACTCAAAGCATTTTTTCTTTGCCTGAATGAGTTGCTGATAAACCTATGGGGTGTGTCTTTGTCTTATTTACTATTTATTGTAGTGTGTCTGCCTGTTAATTCACAAATATTCTGAATTTTAGAGTATTAGATAGATAATGTTAATTATTTTATCTTTCTGACCTTATAAGGTTTATTATTGTTTTTTAAAAATGTGTGGAATATTGTAGCTCTATTTTCTTAGCCAGTATCATGAATCTTAAACTTAGTCCACTTTAAACCAAAAGTTATTGGTCCATAACCAAGTCTTACCAAAAACATAGCAGTTTGGTCCAGGAACATAACAAGGGACAGGCAACTGGTTCATAACTGCAATTCTCAAAAGTTAGTGTTGATTTAGTCATCAACCAGATCCATTAATAATATGCCAACTTTACAATCTCTTAACAGTTTTATGCCATAGGTTTTTGAAATTAACTACCACAGAAAGAAGAACAAAGGGGGTGGGGGGGAACTAAATAAAATGAGAGAAAAGAATTAGTGACCTTAGATGCTTTCTGCTTTGGCAAGCCTATGTACCAGGCCTGTTTCTAACATTTGTGTTCACCAGCCTCTGCAGTTTTCCTTGGCTTAATTGAAGAGCTAAACAAACTAATTAATCATTTCAACCCATAAAAATGACAGGATTCATACGATAGCATTCTTCACCAGCTCCAATTTGTTTTTAAATCCCCGCAGCAATTTATTTGCTGAATATGCAAGTTTTCCCCCATGAAAATTACAAATTATAGTCAAGGTTAACTGCCTAATATTCTCATTCAATATTTATTTTTTTTAAAGGGAGGAAGGGTTGCTGCTGAAAGTATTTTCTTTGGTTATGAAAACTGGTTTGTTAATCAAAATGACAAGGACACTGTCCTTTTGATAATACCCTTCTTATATAACTGAATCATCGAGAATAAAAAATGAACTTTATTAATCAACAGCTCCTGATTAATTGTTATAGTGATAGCCATAAATTTTCCTTCATTTTAATAACCCTTGCAGAAAGCTAACTATCTCCCTTGTGATTAAGGGGCTTTTTGGGGCTAAAGCTTGTGCAGTAATGTCATTTCGGATACTTTGACAGTGGTTGAGACTATTCCATGGACAACCTTCATGGGTCTGACAGTTAAGAAATACAGTTATCATCCATATCCATGTAGGAATTCATCATTTCTATAGGTCCCAGACAGAACGAAAGAATTATTTTTAACCAGGAAAATATCAAGGGACAGAATATGACTTATAAGGAGACCTTTTCTCTTCCTTTCATTTTGCATAAAATTGTTATACTTGCATTAATTTTATTTTATTTTTCACTCAGGGAATGTGCTGAACAGCATTGGCTAAATAATTATTGGAATGAAGAATTAAATTAAAGAAGTGTGCTGTATCTAATTTGAGATGTTCTTCATGTCACAGTAAATGCTGTAATGAGGAACTCAATGCTGTGAAACCATCAAGAGATAGCTGGCCCTTTTCTGAGTTCTCCTGAAATATTTTTGAACATAAACTTATTTAATTAGCCAGCATTTCTTTCAGACTTTTGTTAGTTGTTTATTTGCCTCCCCATCAGTCTTGACATACACCAATTAGTAGCATGTAATTGTTTAACCTTCTCATAGGACGCGCAGAAAAGCAGAATGCCGCAAGGAGACTAAACAGGGATTTTGGTTTTGTCAGCTATCACACATGAACTGTAAAGGAAACTGCTTTACATGCTGTAACTATAATCCTTTTACACCTCTAATCAGAGATTTACATGATTTTGTTCAATGACAGGAAGATTCTTGTTCCTCTAAAGTTTATTTCATTGGGTTGAATGCACATTTTAAACAATGTTAGACCAATGAAAATTGTGATAGTGATGATAATGTATGTGGCCATGAAGTCTAGAACTGAATGCAGTTCATTGTAGCCCTCAGTATTCCATTCTGTTGTGATTATCTTTCATGTCAGTCCTGAACTTACTTGTCAATGTCAGCTTCCCTTTGGAATGGCCAAAAATACTTTCCTAAGCTGCTAAAGCATGAGATTGGTATGCAACAGTTTGTCAGAAGGGAAAAAAAGCTTTCAAAATCAAAACTGATGATTTTATCATGCGAGAAGATCAGAAGTCCATGCCTCAAGCTTTTAAATGACAGGGAATATAAACTATAAATCCTGGTCCCATGTATTCTGATCCAGATTCTCCTTGTATTGTTGAATGGAGACATAGAACTCTTGGGACTAGATTATGTAGGTTTGTCCAACCTTTTCGCGTGAGGGGTCACGTTTCATTTTTTTCCACACTCAAGGGGCTATCATGCAAATTTCGAAAAGATAAGCTTTGGCGTAACATTAACATGAAGTTCAATAAAATGTTGAGGATTGAAGGAGTGAAACAGCTTCCTGTCCAAAAGTGAAGTATTGTCAAAGAAATACATTGATCAGTGTAGTAGGACAGAATCCAATATTGGGGCAAATGCAGGGTGTAAATATAACTCTGGAATATCAAATAAAGAGTTAAAATTCAGGGTCCATTGTAACTGTGAGCAGATATATCCATTTATTATCTCAGACTGCCTATAATAACTTTACAGGTGAGATAATTTCAAGGCCTTGGCGAACAATGCAGGGTCGACACTGATTAGCAAGGCTACACTGAGTCTACAGAAGCCATTGTCTACAGCCTGAGTCTACAGAAACTGGGGAGATGAGATGGTTATCACACCATTGAAGCCCATTTATCCCACACATTGCTTTTGTATCACAAAACAGATGGACAAGGATAGTTGGACACAACCGATTAATGTGAAGTATCCAGGACAATAGACTCACCTAATGTGATCAACTATAATTAACATAAGCTATTCGTATCAATGATAGCCTGTATTACAATACACTGGACCTCAGAGAACAGTATAAGTAATGTGAACAGCCTTTGTATCTTTAGAACCAGCCTATAGAGTGAACTTCACTGGATCCCGGGCTAATTCTCCCTCATGCACATGCAAATAAAATTGAAGCCTGACACAGACTCAAAGATTCCTCATTTATTCTCTCACAATCAGTCACTTGCTACATTTTAATAAGGTTCTGTCTATTTGGGATGCACCTTTCAAGGAAGAGTTTTGTTTTGTACTGATCCCCAACGTGTTATATAAGATGCAAATTAACCATAAGCGTAGGTGACTTTATAATTCTTCCACAGTTATAACTAAAACAGGGCACTAAAAATAGATACAAAGTCTGCGAGAATGTTATTCCTTCATTCACAGAAATAATTTCTAAGAAAAGCTGCCAATTTGCAGAAATAAAAGTTAGAAATCGATTATTCCACCCATCTCCCTCACACATATTGGCTGAGATTCTCACGAAAATGTTTGAAGTTCCTGATGTGTGGGAAAATGGGAGTAAATCCCGCCAGTTTATTTAGTGTGATTTCCAGAATGAATCTCTGACTCTCTCTGCATCTCAGAGTGTCTTAGTGGGATTCCCTTTGAGAAGTGGTAAAAAGTCTATTCCAGCTGGGGAGGCCAAAAGCAAAGTGCTGAATGGGTCACTGCACATGTGTTGATCTGTCAGAGCAGAGATTGGCATATGCACAGTGGCCCTCTGTTGTTGACCTTCCGATTGCTGGCCAGCCTTGCAACCCTCTATCATTGGCCTTCTAAACATCCCATCTCCCCTGATCGTTAGCCTCCCAGACATTCCTCGCTAGCCCCTATGCCGAACCTTCAGCCAGCCCTAATCTTCATGAACATCCCCACCACCAACAAGCCCGAATTTGCACTCCAAGAATCCCTCCTCATCCCTCACACGTGGTCTTCAGGTCGTCGTTGGTTACAGGTATGGCTCCGGAAGACTGGAGGATAGCGAATGTGGTCCCATTGTTCAAGAAGGGGAAGAGAGACTTTCCAGGGAATTATAGGCCAGTGAGTCTTACTTCTGTTGTGGGCAAAGTATTGGAGAGAATTAGTAGGGATAGGATTTATAGTTATTTAGAGAGAAATGAATTGATTGGGGATAGTCAGCATGGTTTTGTGAAGGGTAGGTCGTGCCTTACTAACCTTATTGAGTTTTTTGAAAAAGTGACCAAAGAGGTGGATGGGGGTAAGGCAGTTGATGTGGTATATATGGACTTTAGTAAGGCGTTCGATAAGGTGGCCCATGGAAGGCTTCTGCAGAAAATGCAGATGTATGGGATAGAGGGTGATTTAGCTAATTGGATTAGGAATTGGCTAGCAGATAGAAGACAGAGGGTGGTGGTTGATGGGAGATATTCATCGTGGAGTTCGGTTACAAGTGGTGTACCTCAGGGGTCTGTTTTGGGGCCCCTGCTGTTTGTAATTTTTATAAATGATCTGGATGAGGGTATTGAAGGATGGATTAGTAAATTTGCAGATGACACTAAAGTTGGTGGAGTGATAGATAGTGAAGAGGGGTGTTATAGTTTGCAGAGAGACTTGGACAAGTTGCAGAGCTGGGCCGAGAGGTGGCAAATGGAGTTTAATGTGGAAAAGTGTGAGGTAATGCACTATGGCAGGAATAATAAATGTGTAGAGTATAGGGCTAATGGTAGGATTCTTAGTAGTCTTGATGAACAGAGGGATCTTGGTGTGTATGTGCATAGATCCCTGAAAGTAGGCAGTCAAGTCGAGAAGGTTGTTAAGAAGGCATATGGAGTCTTGGCTTTTATTGGTAGGGGGATTGAATTTCGGAGCCGCAACGTCATGTTGCAACTGTACAAAACTCTAGTGCGGCCGCACTTGGAGTATTGTGTGCAGTTCTGGTCCCCACATTATAAGAAAGATGTGGAGGCATTGGAGAGGGTACAGAGGAGGTTTACCAGGATGTTGCCTGGTATGGAGGGCAGGTCTTATGAAGAGAGGCTGAGGGATTTGAGGTTGTTTTCGTTAGAAAGGAGGCGGCTAAGAGGGGACCTTATTGAAACATATAAGATGATTAGAGGTTTAGATAGGGTGGACAGTGATAGCCTTTTTCCTAGGATGGAGAAAGCTAGCATGAGGGGACACAGCTTTAAATTAAGGGGTGATTGTTATAGGACGGATATCAGAGGTAGGTTCTTTACCCAAAGGGTGGTTAGGGAGTAGAATGCCCTGCCTGCGGCAGTTGTAGATGCGCTAAGTTTGGTGGCATTTAAGAGGTTAGTTGATAAGTTTATGGAAGAGAAGGGAATGGTTTAGTTTGGAGGGTCATTGCTTTTTATAATGGTCGGCGCAACATCGAAGGCCGAAGGGCCTGTTCTGCGCTGTAATGTTCTATGTTCTATGTTCTATGTTCACACCAATGGCCAGTCCCAACATCCCACAACCCAATGGCCAGCCACGATCCTTCTCTCTCCTTGCCAGCCCTGATCGCCTGCATCTCCCACTGATGCCGGTGCAGAATGGCAGTGGGTCAACCCTTCCCCAGTGATTGCACTCCCCCAGTAGGCCTGATCCCCAGTAGGCCCTTACAACCTCAGCTACTTATCATTGCCCTGTGCCTGATGCCTCATGGGCAGTGTCAAGGTGTCCCTTGGTCATTTCCAGTTTGTCCTTAGGCTACTGCCAGCCTGGTACCCTGGCACTGCCCTACAGGCAGCCCCTCTTATTCCTGATCTTCCAGGAGGTCTCAATGGTCTCTCCTCCTATCGATGGAGTCAGCCACAGGTTCCCTGTTAATGAGGCACAGTTGTAAATCCTGTTAGCGTTAACCACTCCTGGTTGCAGTGGGGGAGGGGAGGGGGCAGATGGAGGGTGGAGAGAGACACTAACAGGCCCAGAGAATTCCATCCAGATCTGCTCATTATATAGTGTTATCAATTTCAATGACATTCCCATATGATAATCAGCTCCATGCTGATTTCCAGTGCAAGTTGATTACATCAGAAAACCTAGGAGATTTGCAGAGGCCGTGATGCGCAGTGAGAATTGTGTGAAATAGCTGCAACTGAATTCTCCCAGCACACTGCACAATGAGAGCAGCATGGGAGAATCCCCTCCATAATATTTTTTGCTTGTGATATACTTTCCTAAGATCTTTGCAATAGCTTGTTCCCCATTCTTTCTCAACTTTTTGTCCTATTCTTGCAAAAGATGAATTCTCATGCTCAGCCAGATCCCTAAAAGTCAGTAAGCTTCCATAACAGCGCATTTTCAGAGATTCCATTTGTGAATGCAAATGGATTTATTTAGTGATCTTGAAGAACAGCAGCATGTTTGCAGCCAGCTCTGTTATGGGAAATTTCCTCTGCCTGGGATGATTCTACACCCTGAGTCCTAATTGGGCATCTAGGTCAGGTGACCCTTACTCTGCTGTGTTGCCCTTAAAGGGACAATAATCATGCCCTTCCACTACCTTCAAGATGACAGTTCACCACTTCCTCTTCAAGAGCAATTACGGATGGACAATAAATGCTGACCTAGCTAATGAAATCTACATCCCCGAATGTTTTTCTTGTCTGTGCTGTCAGTATCAGTATTTAGTTATGAAGGCATTACAGTTACCATGTATACATTCATCCAATGGAAACAGTGATCAGGATGAACCCTGGCTAACTCCTAATCCAGGACTATTAAGATCAGCTGTAGTGCTCCAATTGCTGCCACGGCTAAAATTGACTTCTGCTGCATGACCTAGGAATTAAACTTTTGTCATCATGATGACTCAGTGCCACATAATGCATTATATTTTTCTACAAAGTAATCAGAGGAACCTATAACGTTTTTAGAAGATCAGCCAAATGGCATCATCAATGGGTTCCATCATCTGGAGCCATTATAAGAAATATAAATATTTGACAGCATTTTCGTTGACTTTTAAGTCTTTCATTTTCTTTTCTGCCTGAATTTTGTGCGAGACATTGTCAAGGTGTTGACTGAAAACTGAGCACAATAGTGCAAATGATCTGAATTAACAGGAACCATTTGTGCTGACACAGCCTTGGGTTAATAATTGTTTCACTACTTACTATAATTTGGCTTCATCACTGACCAGGTCTGTTTCTCATAGCTGTCATCAGGATTCACTAATTAAACATAAATTCAGATGAAAGATAATGATAATTCTTTGGAAAAGTTCTGATGTTAAAAGTGGCTCCAATTAGGAGATTTATTCTTCAGTGCTTTATTGGAATTGTGCCTACTGTTATTCAAAGTGTTGAAGTTCTGCAGTACACAATTGACTTTTATCTAATACAATTGGATGAATTTATATACGTGCATACAGCACAGAGGATCTGCCATGCCATTAGCTATATTTAATTAAATATAATGCTTGGTGCATATTCTATCATTTTAATGTTAGAGTAGATTTCATGCAAAATCCTCTTTGAATTACACCTCAAATTACACAAACCAAACACATGGAGATCTTTAGTAAACAAATTGAGCTAGAGTGAACTGCATTGGAAATGATAGACCTTTGATGAACTGAGGACCAAGCTATGAACTCTCAAATTATCTTTATAAACTCTTCATAAATTAATATAGTGATCCTATGGATATCTGCCAGAATTCTGCAGATGTCTGCACATGTAGGTTAACAATTACTGCCATCTCTAACTTTTTGGTTTGAAATCTGGTTGAAAGGACAATCAAATACAAAATTACATTCAGACAATTCAGACTTTATTATTGCACCTTTGACAGGCTGAATAATTCTGTGTCATTTTAACTACAGAGAAACAACTGTAATATTCATTTGTATTAATTTGGTTCAGAGTTATTTTGCTTTTTTAGATCTAGAATACTGTGTAAAAGGTAACATTTAACAAGAGAATGTAGCAATTTTTATGAACACCAATTTGTACTTAAAATACATAATTCTCAATCAGTTTTACAATTGGCTATTATTTATCCTTTTCCTTAAATAATTATTTGCCTACATGCAAAATTACCTATACCATGGAGGCAATTCTCCCATCCCACTTAAGTAGCACAGCAGGCAGGGAGACATAAGCAGGGGGCCTGTAGTGGGACTTGTGACCTGTGCCCTACTGATCACGAGTCTCCTTTGCAATGGTCGGAATTCTCTCAAAAAAATTCTAAGTGTTGAATTTGTTTGAAAACTGGAGTAAGTTACATTGGTTTTAAAAATGAATCTCCCATAGTCTGTGCATCGCAGAGAGCACTAGTGAAAAATCCCAAGGACGATGCTTATTCCCACTGAAGGGTGAAATCAGTATTCTGTGTAGGCATCTGCTTATGCTCACATCTCTGGGAAGTAACTAAACAAATCCTCTCACCATTGAAATCACTGGTCTCATTGCTGGCGCCTCTCTACCCTCACATGTATCGATGGCTTGAATGCTCACCCCACTCCCTTGCTAAACCCCTAGCACTCAGTCCAGTCCTTCACCACACTCCACAAGCAAAACGAAGGATCAGCCCAGTGGCAATAGACAGCAGCCTGATCAGCAGTCAATAAAGGACCCCACTCTACCCCAGAGACTACAAGGAACATCCCTGGCACTGGAACAGCACTTGCAGCTCTCCAGGAAGTGTCCCGCAGCAAGCAGAAAATTTCCAGGCCCTGCTTCCAATCTCCTCTGAGGGTTGCAGTCCCATAACGCTTACCTCTTTCCTCCTGTACAACACTATCACATCAGCTCCCCACTTGTAGTTGTAAACCCCACACCTGCATGACATCATGCAGAGTCGTGAGGGCAGAGCCTGGGGCAGAAATTCTAGTTGCAGATTTGCTAATTCTATTTAAAGGTATGAAATGCATGCTAATCTACATTCATTTTCAGTGCGAATTCTTTCACGCCAAAAACCTTAGGCTAGGAGACACACTTAGGGCAAGCACAAATCCCACAAATCAGCCGACGCTCAAATCTTCCAGCCCGCTGTGCTAAAAAATTAGTGCAGCGGGATGGGAGAATCACCCCCGATGTTTTTAGATGTATTTAGCCCAGCACTGGAGCTTGGTGCAAGGCTGATAACCACATGATTAATAAGCCTGGGACATATTCTCCTTGAGGGGAAGTGGGGAAAGAGACACTAGTGAGGGGATAATCTGCTGTAATAGCCATGTCTGAAAGAGGTGGGGGAAGTGGTTGTAAGGAAGAGAGGTGAAAGGGGCAAGGGTAGTTTGATGGACGTGCTGTGGATTTGTTAGAAGCCTGCAGAATGGGCAGATTGTGATGAAAGTCTGTGCATAACACTGTTTTGGCAATTGGCTAACTCCTCTCCTCAAACATGAACCTGCACCAGTGCTATTTACAAGCATTGAATGTGACATCCAAATAAGACGTTCAGTGGAATTAATGTGTCTTGTGTTGTTGGACAAGCTCTCAGAAGTTGTTTGCATCATAACAGGGTGGATTCCAATGAATTCAGTGGATTTTGAAGACTCTGAACAGTAGATTTGCTCTCTGTCGTGTGGACTATAGTCACAGATCTCCTCAAATTACAGCACAACAGAGAGATAGAGACAAGCAATGGTGAGGGGAAACTGCTTGCAAAGGGAGGAAGAGTACTTCAACAGAAGGCGATACCCATCACTGATATCAGGAAGGGCAGCGGTACTGTGGTAATGTCATTAGTCTATTAATCAAGAGGTCCAGATTAATGATCTGGAGACACAGGTTCAAGTCCTACCATGGCAGCTGAATTTAAATTCAATTAATAAACTTGGATTTAGAAAAAAGTTAGTCTTGGGAATTGAGTATTTAAGACATAACCATATTGTTATAAAAACACATTTGATTCACTAATGCCTTTTCATGGAGGAAATCACCATATTTATGTTGGACAATTAACAGGAGGAGGCTCCACAGACATCCTCAATAATGGAGGAGCCCAGCACCATCAGCCCAAAAGAGATTTTGAAACATTTGCTACTTTTTTGAGACAGAAATACGAAATGGAAGATTTACCTCAGCCTATTTCTGAATTTCCCAGCAAGATGCCAGTCTTCAGCCAATTCGATTCACTCCACATAACACGAATCAGCTAACAGCACTGAATACTGCAAAGGCTTTGGGTCCTGTCAACATTGCAGCAAGTACTAGGTCCTAACTAGTTTGCATTTTTCAGGGCTGAATTAAAAAAGTCAGAAAATGCCAGCCAGGATCCATGTGTGGAGGTACTGCACCCACTTCTAACATTACATTTTTGGGAAAGCAGGAAGAACGGGATTCACATAAGCAAGAAACCAGAACTCAGCCAGGCCAAGTGAACTTTGTGCTGAGTTCAAACAGACATTACTTTGGTTGGCCCATGGGCCTTAACTTGTAGTGTAGGAACTTAAATTGATGGAGTAGATGTAAATACCCTGTATGATAGCTAAAGTCTGTATAGCTGTCATGATCTAAATTTTTGTAACAGCCATACTGTTTAAACTTAAACAAAATAGACTATAGTTTTCAATGAGAGTTAAAAAAAAACTCTGCTGGAAAGTTTGGTTTTATTGGCACAGGTTAAAAACTAGTAGCATCTAGTTATGCAGTTTCAGTGGAGCCCTTTTAGGCATTTCTCCAAGGGCTTTTATTGCATCATTATGAATCCTGGGCTGAGTTTCAAAGGCTTCAACTATCTGAGCTCACAGTTTAATTGACAACCTAAAAGATAGTAGGAAAGAAATTAGCGACTTTTGAATAGAAGTTTGTGTATGAGATAAATGAATTGAGGAGATTTAAAAGTTTCAAATTGATTTTATGAATATTTCTTTTCCCCACTGTAAGATTTATAAGACTGGGAGCTGAATTAGATTATTAGAATTTCTTTCTCAAACCCACAAGGGCCCTTAGGCCTGTCCATGGTGCATATTAGGTGAGTGGATGTGGAGATACAGTGGGTATGAACTGTCATGGGAAATGGGTTGGAGCATGAGATGTTATTGAGTTGTCACAGAGAATATGAGAGGTCATGGGGTGCAGATGAGTTGGCAAGGGATGTGAGGAGTGAGAACTAGTGGGCATAACTTCTCAACTAATTTGTTGTGAATTCAAAGTTTCACTGTTTTTTCTTAAAGCAACTTTTATCAATTTGGCCTTAAAATTCTAAATATTCATTAATATCTAAATAGCCTCAGATCCAAGAAAAAAACTGAGCTGATGCTATTTAGTATATGAGACAAAAAGTTACTGTGTAGTTTGTTTCTGATTGTTTAATCATCAATTAGCTTCAAACAGCTTTGGGGGTCAGTTAAACTGACATTAAATCTGTTGCTTTAATTCCCCCAGAAGTTTGCAACATATTGTATTCAAATAATGGAGATCTTTATACAGGCAATTGTCACCTTGCAAGTTTAATTCTTTGCCTCTTTCAAACCATTGTCAATAACTAGAAAATAGCTCCAGAGGTATAGAGACTGATTTTGGAAGTGGGGAAAGGTTCCTTTAAACATGATGCAAGTTCTTTAAAGCAACATAGCCTTTGTCACAGCCGAATGGTTCTACTTAGTAGCTTCTCATTATGTCAGAAAAATGGTATCAATATTTGTTAATTATCAAGAATGTGCAAAACTTTGGATCCGCATGAAAAATATGCATGCTGCCATCCAAATATTTTGAGGAATAGGAATGTCTTGTCCCCAAGCACAGCAATTTTATTTAGTTTAGATTTGGGTGCATTGCAACATTAGTATTTACTCTAAGACCAAATGTGACCCCCCCTCCCCAAAATGGCTTATATTAAGTACTTTTAATATATATCAATATACATCTTTAATCAACCTTCCACAGACTTCCTGCTTGTGAGATTGGGTCTATGCAGGAACAAAAGAAATAGGTGTAAGAGTAGGCCATAAATCTCCACTTAATAGGACCATAGTTGATCTTTGATTTCAATTCCACTTTCCTACCATGAATCACCTCCCATGGTTTCCACTTTCTCACATCCCACATCCCTAAATTCCTTGAAGAGTCCATAAATCCATTTATTATGATTTGATTTATTATTGTCACATCTATTAGTATACAGTGAAAAGTACTTTACACACTATACAAACAAACCATTCTGTTCAAAGAGCAAGAAACAAGAGAGTGCAGAATGTAATGTTACAGTCATAGCTAGGATATAAAGAAAGATCAACTTAATGCAAGGTAGTTCCATTCAAACTTCTGATGGCAGCAGAGAAGAAGCTGTTCTTGAATCAGTTGATATGTGACCTCAGACTTTTGTATCTTTTTCTTGTTGGAAGAAGGTGGAATGGAGAATGTCCGGGCTGTATTAGATCCTTAGTTAAGCTGGCTGCTTTGCTGAGCAATGGGGAGTGTAGGCAGAGTCAATGGATGAGAGGCTGGTTTGTGTGATGGATTGGGCTACATTCACAACCTTTTGTAGTTCTTTGCAGTCTTGGGCAGAGCAGAAGCCATACCAAGCTGTGATACAACCAGAAAGAATACTTCCTATGGTGCATCTGTAAAAGTTGTCATAAGTGACATGCCAAATTTTCTTAGTCTTCTGAAAAAGTAGAGGTGTTTGTGGGCTTTCTTAACTATAGTGTCAGCTTGGGAGACCCGGACAGGTTGTTGGTGATCTGGATATCTATAAATCTTGAAGCTCTCAACCCTTTCTACATTGTCCCCATTGATTCTGAGTGAAGACATTTCTCCTCAGCACAATTCAGTCCAAATAAGTTATGCTGTTACCTTATAGAATACTTCTTAGTTCTAGGCTCTTCAGCTAGCAAAATGACCCCTTAGCATCAATCCTAATCACCACCCTAGCCGATACCCAATTGCAGAGTGCACAGCTCCCCCTGCGCCGCTTAGGCTATTCATGCCCTGTCCCCTCCCTTCAGTCCCTGTCCTTTGGTACTGCCCAATGACTGGTAGCAGTGCCAGGGTGATGATGGGCAGTGCCAGGCCAAGAGGCACTGCCCCTCTCTGCCCCCAAATCTACTGAAACTTCCTTGCATTTTGCATCAGGCAAATATGTAATTCCTCAGGTAAGGAGATCAAAATTGCAGTACTCCGGGTGTGCTCTCACCAAATTGTATATTTCTACAACTGTAGCAAGATTTCCTGGCTCTTGTGATATAACCCCCTCGCAATAAAGGCAAACACATGCTGAATGTAGCTTATAGCTTGTGTATCTGTATGTTAACTTTGTGCTTTTCATATCAGGACATCTAAATCCAATTGAACACCATGATTCATAACTCCCATGATTTAAAAAAAAAATCTGTTCTATTCTTCCAACCAAAGTGAATAAAGAACCTTACATTTCCCCACATATTACTTATGCTCATCTACTTAATTCATCCAAATTGAGTTTGTGTCTTTATATGCCCAGTTTCTGAATTGAAATCCCACACACCTGATGAAGGAGCAATGCTCTGAAAGCTTATAGCTTGTGCTACCAAATAAACCTGTTGAATTTTAACCTGGTGTTGAGAGATTTCTTATTGTGCCTTCATTGAAGCTATAGTAATATCCCATGAGTAAAAGCCTGTCAATCTGAAAATGATTAGCTTGTTCCTACTCTGTTTTTTGTCCTTAAACCAATCCCTTATCCGTATTAATACAATCAATCTCAAATTCATTTCTTCTGCAACAAACTGTCTTGCAACACCTAATTTAATTTGTTTTGAAAATCCAAATGTACTACATTGACTGGTTTGCCTTTATCTAGTTGGATAATTACATTCTCAAAAACCTACAATTAGTCAAACACAATTTTACTTCATGTTGAATCTGTCTAATTCTATGGTTTTCTAAGTGCTCTGTTACTATTTTCTTAATAATGGATTTTTATTATACTACTGAGAGGACGGACAAAAAAATTTAACGTCCTGCCATGTCCATATATCCATACAATTTCTCTTGTCTCAGCCTCTAAGTGATCCACATTTACATTCATTATTTTCTTCCTTTTCACATATTTGTAGAGGTTCTTTTAATCTGCCTTTATATTTCTTGATAGTTTATTTTCCTATTCTATTTTTTCTTTCTTTATTAATTTTTAGTCATCTTTTACTGATATCTAAAATCTTCCAGTCATCAAGTTTACTACTCTTCTGGAAGATGGTATAAGCTTCATATTTTAATGTAAGTGGATCGCTTTTCCTGCTGAGTTTTTATTTTTCAATGGAGTTTTGATTCGTTGAGAATTCTGAAATACTTCTTTAATGGTAGGCTTCCACTCATCTCTAACATAATTTCTCAATCTACTTTCTCCACCTGATCCCTCGTGCTTACATAGTTGTCAAGTTGAATACTCTCATTTCAGACATTTGTTTGCCACTCTCAAACTCAATGTAAAATTCTATTGTATTATGATCACTGTATTATGATCACTCTTACCTATTCACTCAATATGAGATTACCATTCAATCTTTTCTCATTACACAAAATAAGATCTAAAATAAAATCTTCCCTGGTGGTTTCCATGATGCACTATGCTGGGAAACTATCTCGAATACATTTCATCATGTTGACTTCCAAACCACGTTTGCCAATTTTATTTGTCCAGTCTGTGTGAAGATTAAACTACCCACGATTATGGCATTGCCACAAAATTGCCAGTGGGGGCAGGGGGCATTAAATTCCACACTTAATTATTGTTTCAATTTATCACAGTTTAAAATACAAATTGCAAGCCCATTTTAAAATAAGCCTCATTAGATTCATTTCAAAGCAACTAAATAGTGCTCTGCATTTTTGAAAAAAGATGTAGCTACATTTTCTATTAAATGTACTAAATGTTCAATCCAATTAAGCTCAGGCTGTGCAGCATAGTATTAGGTAAAGATATTGGGAGCCAGAATGAATTAGGAACATGGTTAGGCAGTAGTCTCTTAAAAGGCTATTGCCAATGTTTTTCCATGATTGACCAGTAAGATCTTCTTTACCAGTTAAAACCAGTTCTACTCTTTTCCATTCACTTTTCTACTAAATTGCTGTAAATATAGTAGCTTGCTTTCAGAATTAGCAAATTCTAATTGTTGATATAGATGACAGAAGCTAGAATTCAAACTCTGGTTGACTGTATGGGAATCCAGAGTTGAAAGTGACTATAGGTGTTCAATACATGCAATACCTGGTTGCTGAAAGCAAAAACATTAATGTCCAATTTCAATAAATATTTTTAAGATGTTTCATTGCAATAATAGTTCCACTATACTGATATGGTCATGTACAAAGTTAAAGTATTCCTAACGTAATTTTATGAAAGCATTTTTAAAAGAAAACATGAATAACTAAACAGCTAATGAATAATACAACAACCCCTCAATATAATGCTCCCTTTGGGAGCCATATAAAAACATGTTATATTGAAGCAAGCATTATAATGAGAATGTTTTGTATACTTTCCTTATTAATCAGGGAGCCATAAACAATGCATGTTCTATTAGAGATTGTGGCATATAGGGCAGTGGCTTAATGAAAGGGAACTTCACTGTTATGGAAACGATGAAGGGAAGTCAATGCAGATACCACTTCAATTTCAACTGTATAGTTCTTTTAGAAATAAAATGAACAATATGTTTCATTCTTGAGATAATTGAAATGTTACAAATGAGCTGCTACATGTATAAGCTTTAAACTGTTTTACCAGTTTGAAACAAAAACAAAAAGTGTTGGAAGTACACATTGGAAAAGTGGTCAATATTTTGGATGAGCTCCTTTGTTAGATTCAAGCTTACACCAAATATTTTGATCAACGTTTCCATTTGATCAGTGACATAACTCCTAATACCCCATATCCCTTAGCATGTTATAACACCTCCTTTCTACCTTATGTTCAAATTCAAATCTTAGGGTCTAATGAATTTAGATTGTTAGGCAGTCACAATCTAACCCTTTGTGAAAGTTAGTCCATGCATAGAATCTAGGCTTTATAAAATCTAGATCTTTGAGTTTAAAAAGATCAAGACTGAAGTCTTTGAAACATAGCTTTACAATAATAAAAATATTTAAAGTCTTGCAGGAAATGCCTATTTCAGAAAACATTATTCTTTCAGACACAGAAAGGATGATGTATTCATAGTGTTTGATTTCTCCCTCGATTTATAAGTCAGAACAAGAATAACTATTCCCAATCATTTCAGTTTCAATTGTTAATACAGAAAAATTACAATGTGCTTAACATGAACAGAGGATATTGGAAAACTCAGCAGGTCTGGCAGCATGTAGTGAGAGAGAAAGCAGAGTTATTGCCTTGAGTCCTTGACTCTTCATCAGAACTGAAGGGAGTGAGAATGTTAGAGCTATGACTTTGCAAGAGAAAGTAGCAACATTTAGAACAAAAGAGGGATAGCCTTGTGTGTGTGTGCACATGAGATGGGAGTGGATGGTTTGTGTCGACACAATACATGCATGGGATAATTAAAAAAAGTGGTATAAGGTGGAAAAGAAACATAGTAATCTAAAATTGCCAAATTCAAATTTATATTGTCCCATACATGCATCACTTCAGTGCAACCCTCCCTCGCTCCTCCCTCCCATATTAGATAATCTTAAAGTTGCTACTTTTTGTTGCAATCTCTTACAGCTATTCTCTCTCCTTTCAGTTCTGACAAAGAGTCAAGGGACATTGAAGCACCTGCCTAATTTGTAGCAGCTGGAGGAGACACTGAAAGAACAAGACCCTGAATGGATTCCTTTCCTCTCTTCCTCCATGCAGTTTGCAAGTTGAACCCTAGATGCTGATTTTGAATATTCAATTGCTATAGATAATGGTTTAAAAAGAATTCAATCCCATACAGTTGTGTCCAGAAAAACCAATAAATTGTTTACAGCTCTAAATCGTCTTGATGCCAAACACAGCAGGATACCGAATTTAGCCTGGAGCCAACCAAGACACCGCTTAAAAGAGCTCTATACTCCATTAATTTTATTGGACTCTGAATGACTTAATGTAACCACCCCACCCTATCTATTTGTGTGAGCGTGAACTTTGAGCGTGGAAATCCAGGAGAATGTGTATATTATTTTACTCAGACTGGGATAAATACAACGGAAGACTTTCCTTTTATTAAATCAAGCAAACCTATCTTATTGTTTCTTTTATGGTCACAGCACACAAACAGTTAAATACTCTCAGAATTGACAAGTGTATCTCTTAAAAAAAATACTGTGGTTGAAAGAGGGGAGAGAAAAAGAGGAGAACTATTTGATCCATATTTACCTGATCATAACATAAATTTGGGGACTAACCAAGTACTGAACTCAAAGGCAAATTAGAAATTGGAAACCAAAGTGATTCACAGAACATGTTAAAACATTGTATGCAGGTTTGCTGTAGTCTGCATTGCCAAAGTACCTAAAATGCCCAGATTCGAGGTTGGTACCTTACTGGAACAGAGTGAAGTAATTTGGTACAGTTTAAAAGCCCTATTCATTAAAGTGTTAAGGAGTTAATTTATTTTATTGTCAAATCTATTAGGATACAGTGAAAGGTATTGTTTCTTGTCCCCTATACAGACAAAACATACTATTTGTAGAATACATAGTGAAGAAGGAAAGAAGAGGATATTGTGTTAGTGTCACAACTAGAAAGTAGAGAAAGTTCAGCTTAATATATGGTGCAGCCATTCAAAAGTCTGATGGCAGCTGGGAAGAAGTTGTTCTTGAATCAGTTGGTTTGTGACCGAAGTCTTTTGCATCTTTTTCTTAATGGAAGAAGGCAGAAGAGAGTTTTGTCGAAGGTGTATGGGGTCCTTGATTATATTGGCTGCTTTTGAGGCAGCGGGAAGCATGGAAGGAGTCAATGGATGGGAGGCTGGTTGTGTGATGGACTGGGCTATTTTCACAACTTTTCATAGTTTCTTATGGATTTGGTCAGAACAGGAGTCATACCATGCTGTGATACATTCGGAAAGGATGCTTTCTATGGTGCATCTGTAATAGTTGGAAAGAGTCATAGCAGACATGTCAAATTTCCTTAGCCTCCTCAGTAAGTAGAAGCGTTGACGGGTTTTATCAAATATAGAATCTGCGTAGAGAGACCAGGAGAAGTTGTTGATCACCTGGACACCTAGAAAGTTGAAGTTCTTGACCATTCTACTTTGGCACCATTGACATAGACAAGGGGCATGTCCTCCAGTACATTTCCTGAAGTCAATGACTACCTCCTTTGTTTTACTGATATTGTGGGAGAGATTATTGGTGTCACACCATTTCACCAGATTCTCTATCTTTCCTTTACTCTGTCTCGTCATTGTTTGAGATCCAATCCATTACGGTGGCATCATACCAAACTTGAAAGTGGATTTGGAGGGGAATTTGATCACACAGTTATAAATGTATAAGGACTATAGTAAGGGGCCAAGGACATAGCCTTGCAGCGCACTGCTGCTGAGAATAATTGTGGCAGAGGTATTATTGCCTATCCTTACTGATTGCAGTCTCTGGGTTAGGAAGTCTATGATCTAGTCGCAGAGGGAGGAACCAAGCCCTAATTTGGAGATGAGTTTTGTTGGAATAACGGTGTTGAATACTGAGCTGCAGTCAATAAATAGGAGTCAGGCATAAGTGTCCTTGTTAAGCATTAATGAAGCAAAAGCCTGAAAATACTATTGAATACCAAATCTTAAAGCTTGCAGATGATTTTTCAATTAAACATAATAAACAGGTAACAGACTTGGAATCTGAGATGGATAGGCTAGAATTAGTAAAATTGCAGGTGGAATAGCAGAGACTTGAGCTGGAATTCCAAGCAAAATTTCAATAAAATGAAAGGGAAATACAGGAACAGAAAGAGAAGAGAGAGTTCCAGGAACAAGAGAAAGAGTGAGCTTTCCAGAGAGAAAAACAAGAGATGGAATTAAGGCAGATCAAACTGAATGGGAAAGGCTCACTGCATTCAATGAGGAAACAACTGGAAGATTGACTGTCCCTAACTCAGACTGAGTATTGATCTCTTAAATTACTCACACAACTGACACAATAATTTGATGAGAGGGATCATTTTTTGTCTCTTTTAGAAAATTTATTAAGCAGCTAAAGTGGCCAGCAGAAATTTGACTCTTCTACTGCAGAGCAGATTATCAGGAAACCCATGGAGATTTGCCAAAATTTTCGCAAGTGGGATCTGTTTTCAACTTCTACACTCATCAGTTGAAAGCAATTTATTTAACCCTTTTGAAGTGTAAGTGTTTGTGGGACTAGACAATTCTGAATTCTTTGAGGGTTCACCAGCTTAGATGCACTCTCGAGTCATTCTCCTTGTGGAAGGTCATTCTCCTTGAGGAGTTCAAAAACTCATTCCCCCTTTTTGTTGTGGAAGAACAACAAATTTTAAAAGCCAGACAGCAACAACTCTGGCTGACAATTACAAGCTTGTTCACAAGCCGTTATCCTAAGGGAAATTCTTCCCTAGTCATCCTTAAAAACCTGAGAAGATGAAAGACCTTCCTCATGATGGATCTCACTGGAAGCCATAATGTTCATATTGATCATGTCTTGCACTTGGGAATCCAGTGATGGAGACACTTGTTAAGATTTTGGGTTTTGAACAAATAAAAATAAGTCTCATTATACAAGGGTAGACATAAAACAATGTACGATATCTAGCTTATGTTCTAAAATTCTGATTAATTTAAAATATATTATTGAATTATCAAGTGAAACAGTGGTCAAAAATATCACATTACACAATAAATGATAGAAGTGACCAATGCAGATTCCTCAGACTTATCAACAGTTCACCCCTCTGTCAGTATACGCTGAAAAACACTGTTGAATGTCTGTCATGAGGAAGGCTGAACATTTCACTTTTGGATTCCCTCAGAAACACTCCAACTTGGACTGCCACAATGACTGTACATTCCCAAGGTTCCACTTTAATCTCCCAATACATTTTTTTCCCTAGATTTCTGCACTCCAGCCTTTACTTAGATGCACAAATTCAGTTCTTTAATAGTCATCTAGCTTCACCAGGCTGCACTGCCCTTGCATTTCACCAATTTCCATTTTCCCCAGCTATCAATGGCTTCCAAGTCTTCTTCTGAGCCCAGTCTTTTCAAACTGATAGAACATAGAACACTACAGCACAAACAGGCCTTTCAACCCACAAGTTGCGCCAATCATATCCATACCTACTAGGCCATAGAACTATCTGTAACTCCCAATCCCATTTAATCCCATGTACTCGTCCAGAAGTCTTTTATAAGATCCCAGCGAGTTCGCTTCCACCACCACCAATGGCAGCCGTCCAATCACTCACCACTGTCTGAGTGAAAAACTTACCCCTAACATCTTCTCTGTACTTGCTGCCCAGCACCTTAAACCTGTGTCCTCTTGTAGCGACCATTTCAGCCCTGGAAATAGCCTCCGAGAATCCACTTTATCTATTCGTCTCATCATTTTTTAAACTTTATAGATCTTGAGACATTCCCTGATAACAGCAGCACCTCTTTGAAATTGTCTTTCCCCTTGTTGCAGAGCACTTCCCCAGCAAACATATAAATAAATTTGAACTCTAAGTCTCTCTGATGCTCCTAGATATAGCTTTCCCAGGCTCACCAAATACTCTTAAGTTATTGTAGTTTGTAGTAAGGGCTGTATTTCTTTTCAATCAGTGTAGGCAAATCATCTCACACTCTCTAGCTAAGTGAGCCCTCCTGTTCTTTTATGATGCTACCTTTCTAGCTATTAACTTCGTAAGTCAACATAGCTCTAAACTTTTAAGTATAATAGTTTTCAAGTTGCTTTGGTTGCATTTATCCCATCTTCTACAGTTAAACTTTAATCTAAAAAGTACCTCTAAAACAACAATGAACCATGACAAACATATAAACAGAATAACTTACTAGTAGTCATAAACTAAGAATTGAGAATTAAATTTTGGATGAAAGAGAGATAGAAATACAAAATTACATTTACCATCTATTTTAAACCATGACTATTTAATATTAAAAGTTAATCCTTTCTTAGATTCTTTGTGATTTTGTTCCCTACCTCTCAGCACTGCCTTTTAAAATATAGATTAATTATTTTACTATTATGAAAGTATTTATTAGAAATGGTATAGATGAATATTACTTAATATTGTAAGCTTATTCTTTACAGGCTCTGTAAAGAACATGAATAAAACTTGGCATAGTTTATATATTTTTGGTCTTTCCTGCTTCATAATCAAAAAAAATCTTTTGCATGTCTTAAAATCACTCCAAATCAATCTCAAAACTGAATCACAATAAATGAGACTATTAGTCAATTAACAAATTACTATTGAACGACAGTTTTCAGGAGTTGCATGTGTCAAAGCTGAATATCTTTTCAGTGATTTTATTCACAGGTTGTCAATTAAGTCAAGAAGCAGTTCTCTCATTTTTCATTAAGGAGAATTTTAGATCTCAGGTGATTCTGAAGCCGGATAAAACTACGTAAGCATTGTTGCAATACTGCTGATTCTAGTAGTTGGTAAGAGCGACATTGTTGAATTCTGCTTGATAGAGATTTTTAGCAACATTCATGAACGAGTGCACCTCAAAGAAAGGTTCACTGAAATTCATTATGTGACGTGTGAATTTTTGCATCTCACACACCATGGGAATCGTAGTAGGAGTGGGGGAAAGTTAAGGGTGAGTGGTGAACTATGCAAAGGTCTGTTGACTTCAGGTGGGATTTTCTGATTTTGTGTGAACATGGCCAGAAAACCCGGCCCATGACATCAACATTTTCAGAATATGTATCCAATTTGGAAATGTTTTTCTGTCCGTTTCAAAGAAAGATTTTTAAAAAATGAGCACATCTCTACTCAATGCATGGTGGCACAATGATTAGCACTGCTGCCTCATGGCATCAGGGACCTGGGCTCAATTCCCTACTTGGGTCACTGTGCAGAATTTGCGCATTCTCCCCTTGTCTGTGTAAGTTTCCTCTGGGTGTTCCTGTTTCCTCCCAAAGTCCGAAAGACATGCTGGTAAGGTGCATTGGCCATGCTAAGTTCTCCTGAACAGGGGCCAGAGTGCAATGACTAGGGGATTTTCACAGTAACTTCATTGCAGTGTTAATATAAGCCAACTTGTGACATTAATAAATAAACTTTAAACAATAATTTCACATTTTGTGTGTATTGAATGAAGAAGGAAGGTTGCATTCATTTTTAACATTTAAGTTATAAATCAAAACATTAAAGATCAAATGTATGAAATTGCAAAGGTGGTCATTAAACAAAATATTATCTGATCTTCTTTGGCATTGCTCATCTGTCGCCTGAGTACATTTGTAATGTTTGCCTGCTAGTTTAACCTGTTCCTTTGCAGCACTGTGGGATAGTGATGGGCATCTCCTGAGACCAAAAGCCCCTTGCTATCAACATCTTCCCTAGGTTGGGTACTACTTGGGTCCTATCTTTGATGAGAGGTCCAATTTCTCTCCTGTGTTAAGAACTCCACTGATGTGGCCTGTGAGAGTGCTCCAAAACTCTAAAGGATAACTTGAAACATTGGTTCTTGGTGGAGTATATTGCTTGGAATAATGTGAGGAATTGTGTGCAATCCAGTAAGAAGCCAGTCCAATCATTGTGTAAACAATTATATTTAGAAGAAATACATTATGATACTTAATTACATGCACTGTTTTATCTGAAATTACCCTTTTGCCAAACAACACCCATTTTAGTAACCCCATGATTCAAATAAAGTTCACATTTACTGCACAGTACAGATTAGATGACTATGTTTGGGAAAACACCTTTTGCTGGTTCATGGAAGGTATAAAACTACATCTCTTAGGGGATAATATTGGCCATGGCTCTTAATGTCAGATAGAACAGGGCTCCATGGCTCTGATCGTAGATGGAATTGGCATGTCTGGCTGTTAGATGAAAAACCAACCTTCTTCCCTAGAGACAATGCTAGCAGTTATATTGTTTAGCTGCTTTGATTCCAAACTCTGTGGATTCAATTGTCTTTCTACAAAATTTCCCTGCCTTTAGAAGTAATAAATTTAGTTCAGCCCCACTGATGTCTGGTAAACAATGCTTCTGATATGGCAATTCACTCTTCAATTTCGCCAGATGCCTCCTAATCTTATTACTGGGAAAATCACATCATACTATTCCTCTAGATGCCTGCTAATCATATTACTTGTCTGATATTTTGTTTTCATCTCAAGTTCACTGTTAACTTCAATAACTTCCAAATTCTTAATGGCAGGATGGGAAAAAGGCAGGAAATGATTGGTTTTCTTTATCTTATGCGCTTTATGATAGTAGGTACTTAAATAAAGTATGAAGTGTGAAGCCAGATAATTGTAGCTACACATTTTTATATGTGTAGATAATTTACCAGCTGTTTTAGTAAAAGCTTGGAATGTTAAGTTGAAAATAAACAAGTTTAACAGTTGTGATTCAGGATACACTCAGGCCAGAATTTTATCGGCATGTCTGTGCTGATTCTGTTGGCCTCAGCCCGGATTGTATGAATGTCGGGTAGATGTGCTGGTAAAATTCTGCCCTCAGTTTCTGCACAGAAAATCAATTGTAAAAATACATGCTGGGTACATTTTTGCAGAACAATGGAAAACGCAATCATAAAATATTACTCAGAAGCTATTATACAGTTTGAAAAATGTATGTTCCAGAATATTTGTGATTTTTCCTTGTCAGTTTCATGTTACCCTTCATTCCAATGGATAATTTCCAGCAGATTTTACTGAAACTGAAAGCAGGTATGAAACAAGCATTTAAAAAAACACTAAGGCTAAGTTCTCCATAGCTAGTGAGTGTTCCATTTATCTCAGCATGTGTTTTACCTGAAGGCAATAGCAAAAATGCATTCCAGTTCAATGGTACCAGCCAGAATATACTCTGCATGGAAAATAACCCAATTAAAGAAAACAATATATTGGCTACGACTGGAATAAACAAAGATCTCATTAATCTGGTGCCTTTTTCTTGGAATACTGGGCATGTTTGAGGAGGGATATGGTGATGAAATAGTTGGCGCAAAACTTGGTCACTGGTGAAAAGGGGACAAACTAGCTCTATCAATATCAAGACCAAATATACTCAAAGAAATATTAACAGTCCAATAACTAGGAAGAAAAATGACAACAATATAGAACATAGAATCCCTACAGTGCAGAAGGAGGTCATCCATCCCATCAAATTTATATCAACTATCCAAAAGGGCACCCTACACAGACCCTCCGTCCACCCAAACTTACACATTCACCATGGTTAATCCACCTAACCTATACATCTTTGGATAGTGGAGGAAACCAGATCATCCAAGGGAAACTCACATAAAGATGGGGAGAATGTGCAAAAATGACACAAATAGTTACCCATGGCTGTAATCAAATCAGTGTCTTTTGCGCTGTGAGACACTAGTGCTAAAGATTGTGCCACTGTACTGCCCTAACCTAATAAGCCAACAATTCAGCCCCATTTTGAGAGAGCCATACTGTATAGGTAGTATTACTGAAAGATCCTTTACTCTAAAGTTACTGGAAAAAATGCCTTATGGCCTACTGATAATTAGGAATGAGGCAAATTAATTACACAAACAATTCACTTATATAATGATGTAGTGATTGTCCCACGTCAGTGCTTTCCATGGCCAAAGCTATCTACATTGCTTGTTTAAACTTTATGTCACCCTTTGCAAGAAATCTGCTTTGAATAGAGTATTTGTTCATACCACAGATTAACCTGTCCAATAATACGTGGTTTAGGGTGGCTCCAAAATCACAATACTCTGATAATTGCTTCAATTAAGTAATATTGGTAATGATCAATTTGCCTGGGGTTCTCACCTTTGAAAGTTGAATCTCTGGAGTATGACTGATTATCAAGAGTGCAACTGAGCTTTAAGTACGTCGACAAACTCATTAAATGATTTGAAGTCAGGCGCGCTTGGGCTGCAAGACTGCAAATAAGGGGAGGTGATGGTATTATAATGGTATTAACACTAGACTATTAATCCAGGAACTCAACTGATGCTCTGGGACATGGGTTCAAATCCCACCATGGCAGGTGGTGGAATTAAATTTAAAAAATCTGGAATTAAGTATCTACTGATGACCGTGAAAGAATCGTCAATTCTCGCAAAAACCCATCTAGTTCATTAATGTCCTTTAGGAAAGGAAATCTGCCATCCCTACCTGGTTTGGCCTATATGTCACTCCCGAGCCACAGCAACGTAGTTGACTTCAACTGCTCTCGGGTAACTAGGAATGGGCAATAAATGCTGGCTAACCAGTGATGCCCATGTTCCATGAAGGAATGAATGAGGAATTAAAAGTACTGAGTTCCATACTTAAGAGCCTTACATTTTGCCTCCTCCTTTATTTTGTTTGCTTCAAAATAATACTGGAGATATCTGACATATTGGGCTGTATTTTATCATTTTGATTCTAAGTGCTGAGTGAACTTGAAACTGACAGTGTTCGAGATCCAACTTTTAGATCCATTCTGAGGTATCTTCACACGCACTCTGTCTGCAAAAATAACAGCCATTCCAAATTGTGCTACACAAGCCTGTGTGCGGGGCTTAATGCACCTGAGACCCTGAAGTTCTGATTAGTGTTTCCAACTGCGCATATGCAGAAAAAAAATGACAATGCTGCTTGCCTGCCACATTCCTCCTGGGCCGGATAATGCCTTCCCCCGGCCCCCCTACAGACATTGCCCCACCCAACAACATTACTGACCCCCATTTCCCCCCCAATCCACCAGACTGATAACAGGCCTTTCCCTCACTTCGCCCCACTGATCTCAAGCAGAGTGGCAGAAGAACCCCCCTTTCTCCCCGCTGATCACAGGCAAAGTGACAGTGAACCCCCTTTCACTGCACCCTCCGAACTCAAGCAGAGAGCTGTCAGATGCTTGGCACTTATCTCTTCACTAAGAGCACACAAATTGGACTTATATGGTGCATGCCTGTTTCATGCCAATTCTGGATGGGCGAACGCAGTGGTAAAGGGGGAAGTGCCGGTAAAGTTGTATATGTAGCCCATTAATTCAATTTAGATGCATGCAAACATATTTAAATGGCCATCATGCCTGTTTCAGTTGTGGTCCTGCTCATGGTCATTTTTGGGCCTTGGTAAAGAGGAAACCAGAGTGGAGACGGATGAGAATCAGGCTACTTGCCTCATGCCCCACTTTACCATGTTTTCGCACCTGAAAATGAACACAACGTGATGGTAAAAATCAGGCCTATTGTGTTCAGTCCTCAGTGGAGGAATCAAATGGGTTTATAGTCACCAAAGAGAGGCATTCTGGTTAGTGCATTTTTCCTTTTCCTCAGATTTTAAGTCAAATGGATACTCACAGGATACTCACTGATCCAAAAGAAATGTCAGGATAATTTATCCTCATCACCAGATGTCATTATACAATGTCAGAGACTTCAATAGGGAACAAGAATGGATTTATTTACAAGGACAGCAGCAGGCAGGATCACAATCTCCAATTTTCATCGCCCTCACTGGCAACATAATCAGGTTCACATTCATAATCGGAGAGAACCTGATTCTATTTATTCAAATAAATTTGAATCTTATTAAAGGCCCCCTAGTCAGATGCTCTCCCTTCACAAGATTTTCAAATTTCACTGATGTGATGTCACATTGGTAAGGATTACACCAGGTTCACCCAGATGTGACCTATTGTGGGGATCCCCTGTCTCAGCCCTGGGTGCATAATCTCAGGGGAGAGGGACATGGCCAGATAGTGCCCTGACAATGCTCCCTGATCCAAGTTGGCACTGTCGACCTGGCAGTACTGATCAGTCCCAGGAGGCAGGGCCAACAGCAGGCCTAAGAGAACTCCTACCTCTGAGATTATTCCTCATTCTGAGGTTTGGATGGTCACTCAGGCTAAATAACCCTTATTCTGCTATCTTGCCTTTAAAGGGACAATCAATACAAATGGCCAGGATTTTATGACCACACAGTAGGTTGTCTTCCCCCCTGCAGTGGGTGAAGTGGTCCATTTACTTTGGTGGCACCATAATATCCTGTTGGATGGGAAGGATTGTAAAATCCTGGCCAATATGAGTGTTGTCTAATGTGAACTAACTATGATTACAACAGATACAAGTTAAAAGATGAAAAAGCAGAGAAGTGTTGTGAGATGTTTTAAGCTTGTGAAAGGTGTTACATAAATGCAAGACTTCTGTTTTTTTAAAATATGAAAAGGCATTCCCATTTGATGTCAGCAGGTTATCAATAAGCCACAACTCCTACGTTTAAGCAATTATTTTGGCTGGGGTCAAAGTAAATGAGTTAGAGAGTATAAATTACATATTTTAGGTTGATGATGCTGACATTGAAAGTGGTGTCACAGGCAGACAGAATAGTGAAGGTGGCACTTAGCACACTGGCCTTCATCAGTCAGGGCACTGAGTATAGGATTTCAGACATTTTGTTACAGTTGTTTAAGGCATTAGTGAGGCCATACTTGGAGTATTGTGTACAGTTTTGGTCACCTTGTTATAGGAAAGACATTGATAAACTGGAAAGGTGAAAAGAAGATTTACAAGGATGTTACCAGATCTAATAGGCCTGAATTATAGGGAACAGTTGGCCAGACTAAGGTTTTATTCATTGGAATGTAGGAGAATGAGGGATGAACCTACTGAGGCGCATAAAATCATGAGGGGCATAGATAGGATGAACACACACAAAATGGAATTCTGCCAGAAAAATTCGAAGTGCCTAATTTGCGTAAAAATGGGAAGAAATCCTGCTTTTTTTTAACTTGGACTTTCACAATGAATCTCCCATATTCTGTGCATTGCAGAATACACCAGTATGAATCATGATAAAAAGTTAGGCGCAGAGCCTATTCCTGCTGGAGAGGCTGGCAGCGTACCACTGAATGGGCCAATGCGCATACACCAGTCTGGCATGCCTAGGGGCATCCCCCTTGTTCCTGGGGAACAGTCAGGGCCCCTTTCACTCCAATGGGTGGGGCCACCAGCTCCCCATTATGAGAGGCTAGTAGGTCAAGAGACTTTAGTCCTGGTCCCACTAATGAGATTAAAATTCTAATTTAAATACTTTAATTAGTTTTGCACCAGAAATGGAAGTGATGCCCAAATTCCGGGGACGAAAGATGCGTGGAGACTGTGGCATCCAGTGGGAAGCCCCCTACAGGGCCTTCGCTTATGTCGCCCTGCCTGTTACGCTGCTAGAAAAACCAGAGGGCACTGGTTTCAGATGCATGGGGAAACATTTAAAAGGAACTTGAGGGGGCACCTTCTTCATGCAGAGGGTGTGTATATGGAATGAGCTGCCAGGCAAAGTGGTTGAGGCAGGTACACTAGCAACATTTAAAAAGCATGGGTCAAACACCAGCAATTGGGGCTAGCTGGGATGGCACCATGGTCAGCGTGAACTGGTTGGACTGAAGGGCCTGTTTCTGTGCTGTGTTGCTCTATCATTAGCCATCTATGCTAAATCTAGAACTGAAATGGGTTCTGCGTGAATTCTGCAGCAAATCTTTCCAAATATGAATTAAACTTTCAATGAAGGCATGAATAATACTTACATTTCAGAATAGGCTGACATTGTAACCTTAAACCGATCATTTATAGAAACAAAGTGGATGAAACTTGTTCAGTAAATTTAGAAAGCAACACAGCACGGGAAACAGGCCCTTCGGCCCAACGAGCCCGCGCCGCCGTCATAATAGTAGCAATTCCATTATCCTATTCTAAATTTAGGTTATATTAAGGTTATTTAGGTTATAAGGTTATATTAGGTTAGGTTAAATATAGGTTATAAAAATAGGATGGTTTATTACATTAAAGGGGGTGATATTAGTGTAAAGTTGTTGTTTCATACTATCAGAATCTGACAAGTAATAATCCAAACAAAGGGGGCTTGAAAAAGAATTCTGTCTGTTTGGAAACAGAAATAATTTCAAACCACAGCATAACTCGCATAGTCAGTTTTAATATGTTTTGAAATCAAGATCTTACTTGTGGGTTTGTTGATGCAGCTAACAGATTATTCAGCTTTGATGCATCCCCTCTGCAAAGCTGGGTTGAACCTTTTTAGTGCTACGTTAATTTCGTAGTTTCCAAACTATCTACATTTCTCACCGTACCAAATTTGCAATGTACAGTCCTGGTGGTGAATGGTATAAAACAGAATTATGCCCCCTGCAAATTTGCATTCGAGGCAGCTTTGGAGTAACCAGTGTATTATCGAGTCAAATGGATTTCAGAATAAAGACTCCCAATGCTTGACCTCAAGTGTTGTCTGGGTCAAGTATAAACGCCTGATGCTAACCTCATATTCATTGTAGCCGGAAATGGAAATTTAGTGACACTTTGGGCAGGTAATTTAAGAAGTCCCAGCATAGAAACTGATTCAGGCAGCCCTCTGTATCCCAAGAGATCACATTCAGTTCTGGTCATTATGACCCAAAATGAATGTAATCTCTGCTCAAACATAAATTTGTTTTTCCTAGAGAAAAGGGAATGGAACTACCGCAAAACACAGTGGCCTCCTGTTCTATTTGTTTAAGATATTATTCAAGGAACATTGCTGAAATGCCATTTACAATGTGTTCCTGCTGGCAGTAGACAGCCATTACAAGCAACGTTAAGTAGCAAAACCCAGTTACTGCTGAATTAGTGCAACCATAGTTAAACCAGAAGCAGGATATGCTGAAAGCTTTAATGACTACACTGTGTGCTATTATGCCTATTTTCTATGTGTAAATCTACAAGATGTTTGAAAGTGAAGATGGCACATTGGACAATTGATGAAACACGGTAGAGTATTCCTGAAAGTAGCACTAGAGTAGAGAAAGGATTGTTTGCCGAAGTTTGCATGGATACACGGCAAGTAATTGTTCCCATTATCTCTTGGCGAATGTTGATGACATTGTGATAAGTTATTAGTTAAGTCAGCAGGAGATGTTATTTTTCATACTTATACATAAGCACAGCTAGGTGATTTTCTGATCCAGCAGCAGGAGGTAGCCAATTAAATTTTATAATGTAGTTCAGAGTGAAGAGTGAGCTGGTCATATTTCAAGGTACATCTGGTAGTTGTTGTAAAACATAACCAGTTACAAGGCAGTAAAAATTGTGGAAGAGGCAGCAGTTGTTGCTTCAATGGATAGTAACTTGAAAAAGGGAATGATTGTAAAGTTGACTGGTTGCAATGTGGTCCTGATAAGGAATGGGTCCAGTCCCAATGATCCACCTTGTGTGGAATTCAGATGGCATGACAATTTGAATAGCAAAATTGACTTAAGTGTCTCCAAGGCATGAAGAAGCAACTAGTTTCCTGCTCCCAGTTGTTAATCAGTGAACACCATGCCAATTCATGTGTGAATATCAAGAAAGATCATACTTAGCTGTGATGCTCCTTTGATTAAATATCCATATGATCTTTACCTAAACCTGAAGGTGGTGGCAGGTCCCTCTGATTTTAAGCTATCAAACTGAGAAATACTTTCCAAAAAATGATGGGACTCAATAAAAGTTACTTAAAACATGCCAACCCAACACAATCCAATAAATGGTTTACACAAGAAAAAGAAGTCTCAGCCCTCCCTTGATTGTCTGCACAAGATAAAATGACTAAATTTGTATCAAAATAAACTAGGGCATCTATTTTCTGTGAGTGACAGAACTAAAGTACCTATACCATGCTAAATCTAGGACAAAAATGCTTCATTTTTGTCACAAGCAGTATTAATGGAGTGGAAAGATCATAAACCAAATCATTAACTGTCAGAAGAGGAATTTAAGCAATGGCCAATGACCTAGATTTTGCTGGAGCAGGGGCATCTTGCAGTGTGCCTGCTTAGATAGATTTGATTGTGCTTATTAAGCTTTATACAAATTTTTTAACCAGAAATTTGCTGGAAGCTAATGCATACTGATAATGGTGCAATGACAGCAACATAATGAGTGGCATGGTGGCAGAATGGTTAGCACTGTTGCCTCAAGTTGCAGGGACTTGGGTTCAATTCCCGGCTTGCGTCATTGTCTGTGTGGAATTTGCATGTTCTTCCCTTGTCTGCATGGGTTTCTTCCGGATGCTCCAGTTTCTTTCCATAGTCTGAAAGGTGTATTGGCCATGCTAAATTCTCCCTCAGTGTACCGAATAGGGGCTGGAGGGTAGTGACTTGGCGATTTTCACAGGGACTTCATTGCAGTATTAATGTAAGTCTCCTTGTGACATTAATAAATAAACTTTAAACTTTGATGACTAAGACCGAGGTGAACAACAGGATAAACACTCCATCAATTATATTAAAACATTGATGAATAAACACAAGTAAAGAGAAGGATGGCTATGATAAACAATGGCCCCAGCCTTTGTTGAGTTAGCCTATCTCAGAGGGCATAGGAATTTGGACAGCAGGATGGGCTTAAGCACTGACGTATATAGAAGGCTACTCAAACTAAATTCAGAAACAGAAATAAAGAGAGAGAGAGAGAGAGAGTGAGTTTGGATTGAAAGAGAGAGAGAAAATATGTATATTAATACTTCTAAAAATCTTTCTGAGCAATTCATAACTTGAAAGGCTGTCTTATTCACTTTCAGGGCTAGAGAGGTTGATTAACAAATATTAATCAATATCACATCATTAAAAATGTGCCTAATCATTTAGATAGTAGACTTGATAGTGAGTTTAATAACTAATTAATGTATAAATCCAACAACTCCATGAAATTCATTGGGAGGGAAAGAACAAAATGCTGCTTTTGCAAAGTTAAGGTGCAAAGTTCTGCAAATGAACCAACAACGCGTGGTGATTCATAATTCATGAGGTTTCTTGGCTACAAGTTGCCAACTGATTTGCACAATGCGCAACAGGATAAAATATTCAGGCATCATTATATTTTCAGTAAGATTTGCCCTAAAGCTTTTGAATATCTTCAGTATCCTTATATTAACAAACTTGTGAACATCAGCAGATTGCCATATTCCATATCATTGGAACTTCTTTTTGATGAAGGCAGTTGATGAAATTCATGATTACTTCCAATGTATCGACTAAGCAATTGGCTGATTGACTAAAAAAGTATCTGAGGAGGAGAAAGCCATGGATGACCAAACACGAGTGAATCCTACGCTCTTTTTACATTGAAATACTTTGACAATCCACAGTAGGCACCTCAAAGCATTGGGGCAGTACCATCTATCATTGGTGCCTTTGTAAGATCCTCAAAATCAGATGGGGAGCTATGTGGTCCAATAGCAACATCTTATTCCAAATTAGCATGTCCAGCATTGACATGCAACTAACCAAAGTGTAGAATGTTCAATCAGAAAGTAATTGAACACTTCAAGAAATTTCATCAGGAGCATGCAGAGCTAAAGTCGAGATGCCAGAGAGAATGAGTGAACCTCCAAACATCTCATTTACCTGGTCCTCCAAGCACCACCTGCCCTGATTGTAAATTGTGAATTGGACTTAACAGCCATCTCAGAACCCACCAAACCAGAGGAGAAGCAAATACTATTGATTCTAAATTTGAAGGGTTTGTCTTACAAAGAGAGATTGAATGGGCCTAAAGTCCCTAGAGTTCAGAAGAATGGGAAGAGGTGTACAATTGAGGTGTATATGATGATATGGGGACTGACAAAATAGATGTGGGGAGGATGTTTCCTCTTTTAAGCAGTCTAGAACAAGATATTATACTTTTAGGTTGAGTAGCAAATTTAAAAGAGATTATGAGAAATTACAAGTGGGATTTTACAGTCTCGCTTGATTCAAAACTTTAAAATCCCACCCAAGGTCAACAAATCTTTCCATGCTCTTCCCCTCACCTGCTCAGATTCCCATGGTGAACAGGCCGATAAGATTTCAGCTTCCTTCTCTCAAAGGGTCATGCATCTGTGGAATTCACTACTCCAGAGTGTGATGGATACTGGGGCTTTGAGCAAATTTAAGGAAGAGGTAGACAGATTTTTATCAGTAAAGGTTTGAAGAGCTGTGTTGAACGGACAGGTAAGTGGATTTGAGGTTGAGAGGAGATCAGCTGTTAATTTTATCAAATAATAGAACAGGGTCGAGGGGCTGAATTGCCTATTCCTGCTCTTAGTTCTTATGATTCTGATGATCCTTGATTCCAAGGGACTACTTAAGAAAAAGTAGAATTAGTCAGAGTGAAATAGCCCCAGTATATTTCTACAGAGAGGACACCAAGTTTTGCTGAGATGATGAATTGGATATGTGACTTCAGCATAAATATTTGCAACAAATCTTAGAAGCTTTGATCAATCTGATCCAAACTTTTAACATTGGAGCTAATGGGATAGCAGAGTGATCTGTGTGAAAAGTTAAACAGATTGAAGAATTAAGTGTGAAAGTAGACTTGATCAGTGAAAAGGTGAACTTACTTTTCACCAATTTTCCCAATGATAAAAAGATGTTAGAATGCTTGTCTTCTGTTCGCTTTTCATAGTATACCGCCTCTTTGATGTCTACTGATAGTTTTTGAATTGTTTGGAAGACTGGTTTATGAATTTTCCAAATATACCGAGAACATGGTTTAAACCACATAACACCCAAACAGGAACCAATATCTTTGAACTTCCAAATTAAAAACCGCCGATCCATCCAGTTCCTGATTTTTCACTATTTGATCCAATCCTATGGAATATGTGAAGAAACTATTTTAAATTTTACTTTACAATGCAAAATGTTCCAATATTTATTCTGGACTGCAGTCATTTATGATACAGGCTCCTTTACTTTGCATGTAATCAGTAGAGAATGTTTGTTGCCCAATGCTAAGAACTCATTCCTGAAATATTTCCAAGTGTCATTAATACCAAGGAGTAAGTTTTATGGAATACCAACTTACCAGCTGATCCTGCAACAACACATTAAAATTAAAATGGTTATGATCAGGTAGAACATGACATGAGATTTGAGATATGAAATTTTCTCCCACTTGAAATATTGATTATTAGATTTTTAGCCACTCATCTGGAGTGTGATATGATTTTGATCAGAAGCTTCAAATCTAAGATTAGAATAGTTTGAGGTGGTTTGACAGTAAACTATCATGTCACCTTAACTAAAATACTTTCATAAAAAAATCATTTTTCAATTCAATACATTTGTCAAGACATATGCAATGGATCAACATAGATATTATTTATCCTGCTTACAAACAGACATGCATATAATCGGGCAAGCTATACCAGTACTGATTACGTCAATGCTAAATTAGCATTTGATTTGCTTGAATCAGATTTACATTATAAATAGATCCAACTGTACCTAATTTGGAAGAACATTTGCATTCCACTGACAGATAAAAATGCCTATATATCACCCATAGGAAGTGAGGCAGGCTGCCACAGTGAGTCAATAAGAAGTCTCACAATGCTAGGTTAAAATCCAACAGGTTTATTTGATAGCAAAAGTCACTAGCTTTCGGAGCACTGCTCCTTTGTCAGGTAAGTGGGAGTTCTGTTCACAAACAGGGCATATAAAGACACAAACACAATTTACAAAATAATGGTTGGAATGCGAGTCTTAAAGGTACAGACAATGTGAGTGGAGAGAGGATTAAACACAGGTTAAGGAGATGTGTATTGTCTCCCGCCAGGGCAATTAGTGAGATTTTGCAAGCCCAGGCAAGTTGTGGGGGTTACAGATAATGCAACATGAACCCAAGATCCTGGTTGAGACTGTCCTCATGTCTGCAGAATTTGACTATTAATCTCTGCTCAGCAACTCTGTGTTCAATGTCATGAAGGCCGCATTGGAGAATGCTTATCTGAAGATCAGGGGCCGAACGCCCATGACAACTGAAGTGTTCCCCAATAGGAAGAGAAAACTCTTACCTGGTGATTGTCAAGCAGTGTTCATTCATCCATTATTGTAGTGTCTGCATGGTCTCCGCAATATAACATGCCTTGGGACATCCTTTCCTATAGTGTATCAGGGTTGTGTGGTATTGTGGTCACTATTCTCCTGAAGGCTGGGTGGTTTACTGCGGACAACGGTCTGTTTGTGGTTGTGCAATTATTTGAAGGCAAGAAGTGGGGGTGTGGGGATAGCTCTGGCGAGATGTTTGTCCACATCAATGACATGTTGAAAGTTCCAGAGAAGATATTGTAGTTTCTCCACTCTAGGCAAGTTTTGGATGACGAAGGGTACTCTGTCTGCTATGTCCCATATTTGTCTTCTGAGGAGGTCGGTGCGATTTTTCACTGTGGTGCGTTGGAACTGATAACAACAAAAAAAACAAGCTCTTCAGGAGGCCAGTTGCCTTCTGTCCATAGCAATGCCAGCTACAGAGTGGAATAGCTAGCTGCCGATCCACAACCAATGTGCAAGCTTGCAATTTTGAAAATAATCTACCTCTCCAAATTTCTTGTATGCTGAACTTGATATATATGATTCCTCTATTGAAGTTTAGTATCCATGGTTATATTAATGCTATTTGTCTGTCAATTTCCATCTCTAATAATCAAAGATGTATAGTAGGATTTTGCTATTCTAAATTTCCTTGTCTCCTCAATGCTCTGATAAACAAATACCAATCTTATTACATATCTACTGGTAGAGGTTGGTGTCAATATAATACTGAAAAAAGGAATCACAGAATAAATCTCCTTTCATTCTCAGTTCTTACTTTTACACCTGCCTATATCTTTATATTTTGTTTTTTTTCTGAACTTAAGTATTTGCTGTTTAATCTTGTCCCCTCTCCTCCCACCCTAACTTTGCCCACATTTCTTTCTTTTTCACATTTGGAATCCAAAGCCGTTTATTCTGTTTCCCTTTGTTGGTGTCAGTGACAACAATGGGATGAGCCAAAAGCATTTATTACTGGGCCAATGGGTGCCTGGGATATTTACATGGCTAAACTCGTGATTAGAATGTACAGAGACAGATTACTCAGCCCATTGAATCTATAGACAGAATCATTAGTCATAGACTTTCACAGCAGAGAGAGAGGTCCTTTGGCCCACTGTACCTATGCAAGCCATCAAACACCTACCTTGTCTAATCCAATTTTCCAGCACTTGGTCCGTAACCTTATCCAAATGTAAGTGAGTTCCAGATTCCCATCATCCCTTGGGGGAGAAAGCTTTTTCTCAAAACTGCAGCCTTGCCAACCAAAAAAGTGCAATACATATAAATATACCACATCAAATGATGGAATAATTAAAGAAGAAAGCTACTTAAAAATAATGGCAGAAGAATAGTAATAATGTCCCTAAAATAGACATTAAGTTTTCCCTCTGAATTCAATATTTATACTGTACGGCAGTGAAGTTATCTGTCACAATGATCCAGCTTTGCTGATATTTGCAACATGTTTGTTATTATTGCTAATATTGTTGAACTTGGCAAAGACAGTCAAACCTTTAACCTTTATGTTACCAACATGTCCTTTTAGTTATTGGGTTACAATGCCATTTCAGTATAACATTGTGATTGGATTTGCTGAGTAGTGCTCTGTGACATTCAAAATTCTTTCAGCAGAAATTTAGATGCGGTAATTTGGTCACCTGTGACCCTAAATAAATATCATGTTGTCTAAATGTTGCCCAGAAAGTTATTACTGTGTTTCGATTTCAAGCACTTAAAAAATAAAGTTAACAATTTGAAACCACTACAACTTTTAGAAAAAATTATTCACAAACAAAAACTCAGAAGTAGAAACTCTTGCGGAAGAGATTGACTTTTTGTTTGTTTTGTGCTTTATTCATGTTTTGACGTCTTCTCTTAGATTAATCAAGAACAATATTTCAAAGTCTGAGTAGCAAACTCAGGAATGAGGTAGAAGTGGTGCAGAAGTATTTGCAGGAATGTAGGGAGAAAGGACTTGCACTGGTAAGTGTTGATGAACTCCATATTATAGAACAGATAACAGCATTGCTGGAATAAGAATAGAAAATGCTGGAAGAACTTTTGGATTGGTGGAATTCCCTCAGATTTGTCCCTTTGGTTCTCTTCGATTCTACAGCACAAGATAATTTCACCCTTTCTGATATTGATGTACTTGTTTTTATCCTACAGGTGCTTTGGTCCACCTTGTTGTCTAACAAGGGGCATACACGTGATGGGTTGTGAGAGGGCCGCTCTTGGATTTTTTTCGAGAGTATCCTAGTGCTTCATGTCGTTAGTGTACACTTGACCTAGACGATTTGATGGGCAACACGACAGCTCAGTGACTATCACTGTGCTGTGCAGATACATGGATTTGGGCCTGTGTCTGTGGGAGTTTGTGCATTCTCCCTGTGCTTGCGTGGGTTTTCTCTGGGTGCTCAGTTTCCCCCCACATCCCAAAAATGTGCTCTTAGGCTAATTGGCAAAACAAATTCTCCCTAAATTGTCTCAAATTTGGTTTTTAACCCACAGATCTATAAACATAGACAGGGATCCCGGGTAGAGGTGGGAACATCGAGGTGGCGGCGTGGGCTCGTTGGGCTGAAGGGCCTGTTTCCAGTGCTGTTTTGTTCTTTGTTCTTTGTTTTTGATATTTTTCTTTATATAATGAATGCGGTATAATTCAACCACAATGGGTGCTTCAGTTGTGTTGAGTGCTAATACACTTTATTCCATTTTTTGCATACAAATTTAAGGTTATTCATGAACTATCCTAACTCAGTAGTGTGATCACTTTCACTCACCAACAGTCAATATTGATCCAAATGACATAGTAACTGAAGTACATGTACCCATTGATACTCTTCCACTAACACTTTTCTCAATTCCAATTGATAAGCTTGATTATGGTTCCAAAGAAAGACTCCAAGACCTTTATCTCCATATTATATCCACACTGCCTTTTATGGTGCCTGTGAAGGTTGCATAAAATGAAGGAAGATCTTACCAACTGAAATGGTAAAACTATTTGAGGTTGTCTGTTTGCATGATCATCTAAAAGCCAATAGAGATCTGACAGAATGTGAAATTTGTCAATATCACAGATATGATAAGGGATGTCCTGCAATTAAAGCATGAAAAATTAATTCTGAATTCTAGTATGGCATTAGCATTGAAATAATATTAGTGCTTCAAGAATTGTTCAATGTTATTTTTATTGATGATCCTTGTCAACAATACAGGAAACCCATCCTATACACTTTTGCACCTTCTGAAATGCACACCTGTCCCACATGTGACTTTGCTTGGGCTTTTCATCTTTTTACATAGGAGTCACGTTCACACTTGTGCAGAATGCCCAGTAGTGACTTGCTCTTGTAGCTATAGCATTTATGTACCAAGTTCAGTTATATTTCTCTTCAGTATTGACTCCTAGGAGATGATGTTGATGGGGGAATGTGGCAATGCTAATGTCATTGCATAGCAAGGGGTGGTAGCGAGACTCCATCCTGTTTGGAGGTTGTCATTGTCTGGTACTTGTGTGGCATGAATGCTACTTGCCACTTATCAGTCCAAGCCCAAATCGGATCATGTTGGATGGTAAGGGTAGGGCTACTAATGGCACAAATCATGAGAGATCAGGAATGAAATTTAATGGCATTGTGGAGGGATCAGGCATCCGTCACCAAAGGTAGTACCATCCTCAAGTGTCCTCTTTTCGGGAACGCAGAGATTTAAGTCCCTAATTACAATCCTTTCTCTGGTAATTACTGTGGTAATTACTCTCATTAAAGTTGTTGAAATTATGTTGTGTGAATGATAGCATATGAAGGGTTAACTGAGATGTGAAATTCCTTTTCTGGTTATTCTAGTAAAATTATTAACATTTATAAAATTCCTTTATTAAAATGGATGAAGTGTAAATAAGGTTACTGAGGGAACAGAGTGGGAATTGCAGAGGCACTGGCTATCATTTCTCAGACTTCTTTAGACTCAGGGGTGCTATCAGAAGTCTAGAGAATAGCAAACACTCCATCCTTGTTCAAAAAAGTGTAAAGATACATCCAACTCCAGATCAGTCAGTTTAACTTCTTCAAAATCTTCCAGAATCTATGGGCAGTATTTGTGTCAGTGCGATCATCTGGTTCCACTGATGTCAACGCTCATGGCAGGTTCCCCAGTGGTAGCCAGTGAGCCATATAAATTGCCGTTAACTTAAACAGGACTGTAAGTTTCTATTGATGGCCAGTAGCTCACTGCTTTCATCACAGGGAAATATACCACACAGAGGCTGAAAAATCCTACATATAATTTGGGACATAATTAATAGTCACATGGATAAATATGGGTTAGTTAAGGAGAACCTCATATGGATTTCTTAGAGGAAAAATATATTTAACTTACTGGAGCTTTTAAAAGAGGGGCCAAAGAGGGTTGATGAGGGCAAGAGTATTGATGTGGAGTATATGGACTTCCATAAGGCATTTGATACAGTGCTGCACAACAGGTTTGTGAGAAAAGTTATAGGTCATGAAATAAAAGGAACAGTAACAAGATGGATATAAAATTGGCTGAGTGATAGGAAACAGAAAGTAATAGTTAATGGGTGATTTTGGGCTGGAGGAAGGTTTGTAATGGAGTTCTCCAGGCCAATAGCCTTTCCTGATCTATATTAATCACCAAGGACTTAGTATACAGAGCACAATTTGCGGACAATACAAAATTTAGAAGTATTGTGAACTTTGAGGAGGACAGTGTAGAACTTTCACAAGGAATAAGCAAGGTGTGGAGTGGGCAGAGAAGTGGTAGATGAAGTTCAATGCAAAGAAACATGAATTGATACATTTTGGTAGTAAAAACATGGAGAGAAAATATGAAATAAAGGGTACTACTCTGAAGTGGTTTCAGAGAAACTTGGGTGTGCACGTGCATAAATTATTAAAGATGGCTGGACAGATTGAGACAACAGTTAACCAAACAATATAGGGCTGGACTTTTGGCACCCCTCATGGAGTGTTTCCTGGTAGTGGAGAAGACCCACCATTTGCCAGTGGCAGGATCTTCTGGACCTGTTTCTGTCAGCAGGATTCCCCATTGTTTGCACTCCAACCACTGAGGAACTCACAGTGAAAGCTGCTACTGGCAGCAACAGCTGGATATTTCCAGCCAAAGCACCCCAGAGTTTATTAATAGAGCCATTGAGTACAAGAGCAGGGAAGTTATGCTGAACTTATTTTAGACACAAGTTTGATCTCAGTTAGAGTATTACAACCTGTTCTGAGTGCTGCATTTTAGGAAGGATCTGAGCAGATCGGAGAGAATGCAGAACAGGCTTACTGGAATAGTTTCCGGGATTCAGACCTTCAATATGAAGTAGACTTGGTTTCAATTAGAAGAGGAAAATATGGAATTAAAATCTACTGTTAACTAGTCAATTGTCAAAAAAACCTACCTGGTTCATTAGTATCCTTTAGGGAAGGAAATCTGCTGTTCTTACCTGGTCTGACATATACATGACTCCAATGCCACAGCAATGTGATTACCTCTCAACTGTCCTCGGGCAACTAGGAATGGATAAATGCTGGCTGGCCAGCAATGCCCATTTCCCACAAATGAGTAAAAAGATAATGGAACTCTTTTTTGGGGGAAAAAATGTGGCTGATAGGAGATTTGATAGATTTTTAAAATCATGTGGGTTGTACGGCCTCCTTTTTTGCTGTAACAAGTCCATGACTCTAAAATAACAAAGTAATGTTGTATGGCTGCATTATGTTTGCACTATATAAAAGTTTTGTTGTATTGACGCTGCTGTTGTTAATAGATCGTTGTACTTTTCTCTTCTGCTCCTTTCAAGCTCTAGTAATGCCAACTTTTGAATTATTCCTCATTCTAATAACCTGCAACCTTGTTGTGGTTGGGAATTAGGTTCTTCTTCAAGCCATTTCCCAGTCTTACTTATTAATTCCTGCACCTGGTATCTATAGCTGTCCCAAGCTCACTAGAGAGAAAGTGGGAAAAAAAAGGGACAGATAGGAAAATAGAGAGAGAAAGGAATAAATAAAAGATAGAAAAAAAGAGAATAAAAGGAAAGAAAGAAGAAGAAGAGACAATGAGATACACAGACCACATACACAGTAGCAGTTGGCATCTAGTTAACCACTTGCCAACACAATGTATGTCTTTAGGTAAGCACAGAAAAAGAAACTGACAAGGATGAAAAATTGGACTTAAGAACAATCTCAGTTATACCACTTTTGTGAAAACATTTCTGTTCCTGCTTATTTCTCTTATTAACATTACTACACCAATGACTGACTGATCAACAAAGAAGCTGATGGGACCCAAAAGCAATTTTCTTCCCCTTCTGACTGTCTGTCAATAGAGATTTACACTTCATTGTTAATCACCCTATATATTCAGTGAAATCCTAGAAATGACACTGGGATTGAGACTGACAAAAGAACCATTCACAATGTTTCTTTAGAAAAAAACCAGGACAGTGCTTCAAGTGAGCACAGTAGGACTTCTATTTAAAAAAAACATTGACCTAGCCCATCAATCTTTTGGGTTGTAATATCAGTAAATACAATACAGCATCAGCAAGACATACAGGATTTTTGCTTGCACCAACAGATTACAACACAGAGCCAAATTTCACATCACCTGGAAGAGCTTAATTATTTAATGAAGAGCAGCTATCTGTCTGTGAGAATCACTGCATCTAGTTTCAATGTTAACCACTGTAACATGACGTAAAATGCTTTGGCATTACAAAGATCCAGCCTCAAGTGACCATGCAGACTTTGCACATTCTCCTGTTGTCTGAGTGAGTTTCCTCTGGGTACTCTGGTTTCCTCCCATAATTTAATGATATGCAAGTTAGGTTGATTGGCTATGCTTAATTGCGGTCAGGGAGATCAAAGCAAATATGTGGGGTTGTGGTGATAGGACCTGGGTGGAATTGTTGTTGATGCAGGCTTGATGGGCTTACTGGCCTCCTTCTGCACTGTAGAGATTTTATGATTCTATCCAACGATTCTTTGATAAAACCATGCTTTATATCAAAAATGACTATTTGTTAAACAGGCTGAAATCACTGGTTAAAAAGACTGCACAACAGCAATTTTAAGTGACTTAAAATTTAATTACAGTAGCCCCAAAGATGATTGAACTTTACATCTTCTTTACATCTTCAAAGCTGTACCCTACAAATAAAGCCATCAGCAAGGCAGCAAGCTACCTACAAGTAGCCTACTTCAGATAAATCAACTCAGATGAGTGTGGAGAACTCATTTCCTGAACTAGACATCCAGACATAGCCTATTTATTCAGCCTGGTGTGGTCAACCAATTTGAATAATGAAGTCTGGCTGAGATGGGAATTCCACCAACCATAATCTAATCATTCTTAAACAATGGATTGGAAATCAACTTGCTATGACCATGTTTTGATAACTGGTCAGGTTGTGAGATCAAGCATCGAGGAAACTAATCCTCTTCGTGTTTGAAGAAATATATTTTTCCAGGCCAGTCAGAATGAGACGAGAAAGACTCTGAGTTGGCGCCTTCTTTCTCCACCTAGTTTGTGCCTTGACCATCTACATGCCATGGTGGTGACTAACTACAGAAAAAAATATAGCAATTGACTGTTAACAACTTTAAATTGGCTTAGCATAAAATCTGGAAAGACTATTAAGCTCTGTTGAACCATTCAAATCACCAATCTTCGGGCTTCATATACAATTGAGCTCTTTTCTGGACTCAAACAAATGAACCTACCTTCCTCTCTCACCCACTTTGAATAGAGTATGTGTGTTTGTGTATGTGAGAAATTGAACATTTTTATTATTTAGATTGAATGTTAAGTAGAATAAATACTATGCTCTTTCTTTAAAGCCTTGTGAGAAAACCTGTCTGCACATGTCTTCACTGTTGCAGTGCTCAAGCAGTTAAATTCTCTGATTTGGCAAGTGAATTAAAAAAAACCTACTGTGATCATTCAAGGAGTGAAAAGATAGGGGAGCCATTCTCACTTAATGGTAACATCAGAGTCACTTTTCCGTATCATCAATGGCTTGATCAATTCCTTGAGAGACAAAATATTGACAGGTTTCAGATGAAGTAAAAAATATTTCACCCACAGGGGTCAGTCCTCTGCTTACTTACTCACCCAACCTCCACAAGGTGACAAAGCAGTTACAGCATAAATAGAGGTGTGCACAATTAAGTTGGCCCAGCTTACTTGAGCTATTTTTTGCTATGTTAGGTTGTGGGTGGATAGCTGGCTAGCTATAGAATTGAACAGAAAGTTCTACACACTGCACCTCCATTATGGGAATGCACCATTCTGTAGCCAGCAAGCATCGAATCCCAGTAAGATTATTGAAATTTGGGAGACCTTAAATAGTAAAAGTATATTTGCAGCCAAGTTTAAGCAGGAACAGAAATTAAATGGCAAAATCTGGAGGCTCTCACTATAAGCAGAAATCACATGTAGGAGAGAGTGTATTATTGTTATTCTGTACAAGGCTGGACTGGAAAGGAGTCATCCAGTAACAATTCCTAAAAGCCAAAATAAACCTGTAAAAAAAAGCTTTTCTCATTGATTGTCTTGAATGGTGGGTGGAGTTTAAGCTAAAGGAACAAAAATCAGAAAGAACTCACAACTGCACCATTATACTCAAGCAACAGTCTCTGATTAGCTAAAGTAATGCAACACAGAGCTAAATTAACTCCAAAACAGCTGAAAAAACTTGCATAGTTTCTGAAAACAACAAATTGCCTTAAAAATCCTGAAAAAGTTAAAACACAGCACAGCATTTCCAATACTCAATTGGAAGGCAATAAATTTCTTAAATAGGTTTTTACTTTGTTCCGACAATGTGTTTAGCTGTATTTGCTGGACCTTTCTGAAGCAGATAAGGAAACCATTAAAGTTCAACCAACTGAGCACACCCTGACCAGACTACCCCATCTAATCCAACCCAACTCGCCCTTCATCCGCCTACTCACTCACCTACTGATCTAATTATCACCATACTCACCTGGCACTCATCCACCTGCCATCTGACTCAACTTACCCACATATCTCACCAATCCTACTCATTTACCTCACCTACTGCCCACCCTACCAACCTATTTCTTCACTCATTCATCAAAGAGAAGGAGAACATACTCCGGTGCCAGATTAGCAGCACATTTTTTGAAGATTTGACGGAAAAAAGACAAGCCTCAACCCTTTCACATCCAGGAGAAGAAAAGAGCTCATGTGAAACTGAATCAATCATCAAGGCTCACCATGCACAAATGTTCTATAGGCTTTTAGGAATTCTGCACACACCGTACCTTTACTTTGGGATCACACCTTGCTCCAAACAGGGGATCGCTTAAATCTGGGAGAACTCAATTTGTAGAAGTTTAACTGCTGCAATGTTTAAGCAGGAAGGTAACTTAAATAGCAAACTAAATTTGGGGAAGTGGTGGGAGGCTCGAGTTAAGTCACATCCCACAGTCAAAAGATTTCATTGTTACTGAAATTAAATTCTGTAGATTGGGCTGGGGAAAAAATCTATCCAGTAACAGCTTCCTCTTGAGCAAGACAATTAAAAAAAAAACCTTTTTCTGTGTTTGTTTTCACTTTGGAAGTCCTGCAGGCATTTCCTGCCAAAATCACTGCTTGATGGATGGAGCTTCAAGTTGACAGGGACTCAACAGCACTCCATTACAGTCAAGCAATAACCTATGGTCAGCTAAGGCAGTGGCCACTAAAGGTACTACAACTCAGTGCTGCATTTGCTTTAAAAGAGTTGGAGGGAACTTGCATAGCTGTCAAAAGCTCTGTTTAATGTTAAAAATGCTGCAAAAGCTAAAAGATGACCACAAAATTTCCAACACTCAGTACAAAGGCAACTCCTATAAAGGTATGAGCTTTTCTTCTTCTGACAATACATTGAACTGTGTTTTCAAGATCTCAATATGTCTGAACTGGATAAATAAACCATTAAAACTAAACACATCGGGTTTGATGATCTGAAAAATCCAAACAAAATGTGGACAACATTCAAATTATGAGTGAATCTTAACTTCAGAATGCACTCTCTGGAATTCAAGTCCTTTAGGCAGCAACTGACAGAAACCATTGACCAATTCGTGAGTAGGTTCAGAGGTGAGGGGTGTTATGGCAGCAGAGCTAGCTGGCAGAATAATTGAGTTCATGATAGCATTTACCCACTGAAAGCATTCCGAAAAGACCTCTAGGACCAATTCAAAGCACACACAAAGTGAGCAGACATATGGCACACTGAACATCAAGTAATATGGTGACATCCATCATCCAGCATATATGCCCACATGTGAAGAGTCAGCCTAACTTAAAAGCAAATTGGGATAATGGTGCACGTGCAAAGATCCTCCCATTTTGCACATTTCAATATATGTATTCACAGAAGTGGCAAGTGATGATTCAACCAACTGCGGCCAAACTCAACTTGTACAAAAACTTAGAGATTCTGTTCCTGGAATCCATTACATTCAAGTGTTGCAACAAAAAACCACCCCGCTCATCCAGATATTTTGTGTTATGGACACCAGAGGCAGGATCTTCCATCCTCGCTCGCCCTGAAACTGGAAAATCCCGCCTGAGGTCAATGCACCTTTCCATGCTCTGCCCCTCGCCTGCTTTGATTCCTGTGGCAGGCACAGTAAAATTCAACCCACAGCTCCAATGATTGCAGGCATATTGGGATGCAGGAGTCTAACCCTGGTTGCCATCCACCATTTTAATAACGCAATACACAAGACACCCGGGTCACCTCAGCTAACCTAACATCACTGTAATCTGGCTGGTTCGATAGGATTTGAAGTATTAAGGATGATGCAGTACACCTACTTTCACCTACTGTGTCCTATTGATCTGCTATGTAATTAGAGAATTCCCATCCAGAACAAGATGAAAGCTGACTGGATATTATGGGGAAGGATGCCACAGTCTAAAAGATTCAACAACTCTCAAATTGGTGTAGCCCCATCATGAGCATCATTAAGAGAGATAGTTCTCTGCATTTTTAGATATCTTAATGCAACTCTGAAATGATGCAGTCACAAAATTCCTACAGTTGAAGATTTGGTTTGCAAATTCCAAATTCTTCTTTGAACTCAATGCTAAGAATGGCTACTCATCGATGTATTTGGAGAAGACATCCCAAAAGCTAATGGTGTTCCCTACTTCTCTGGTTAAATCTGTTTGCAAAGGTTGCCATTCAGAATTTCCTTAAGCCAGGACATTTACCAAAATCTTATGAATAGCATCATGTAGAAGATCTCAGGAAGCACCTATGTAGCTGACAGCAACAAAACACGATCAAAATTTCCACCTCGTGATGGAAGCTACAAGCAGAGAAGATCTTGTGTTTAAGGGTAATGTTGAGGCAACATAGAATAAATTTTTCAGATCCATCTATTGAGGCATCTATCCTGACCAGTGAAATCGCCACCCCATAAGTTAAAAATTATCTGCAACATCTCTTACATTTCCTTTTATCCTAGATAACTTATTTGCCCACAAAACTTCATCTTTTCATGAACTTCTGAAGAAAGAAATACCTTTCATTTGGCAAGAGCATCATTAACACATTTTAATAACTTCAAAAAGTTATCAACTGAAGGACAATCAACTTCTCACTTTTACAACCCAACTAAGGAGACCACACTTGAGATTGATGCATCTCATAAAGGACTTGGATGTCTTTGCTGTAAACAGAAACCTATTGCTTTTGCTTCCAAGAGTTTATGCATTGACCAGGCTATTTATCCTAATATACAAATCAAGACTTTGGCATTGGCATTTGGCATCCAGTAGTTCCACATCTACTTATTTAGAAAGAAGTTTGTTGTGGAGACTGAGCATAAGTTACTTGAAATGACATGGTGCAACCCTTGACATGTGCATCACCAAGGTTACACCACCTACTAGTCATATTATGAGACTTATGTTGTTGATATTTAGTGCAACTTGGCTAGCTTTTTGTTCACATCCAATACTGAGGCATTTACCTAAGCCACCAAATTCTGTAGACATCTTAGATCTGCAATAGATCTTGCATAAGGTTCCACAAGTTTGACCTTATGTGTGTTGGCCAATTTATGTGCAAAGCACTGCAGCATAGCAGGAAACATCCAATGATCCTGTACCACAGCCACCATGGAAGACAAAGACTGGTAGCAGTTGGCCAAGTTCTTTAAAGATGTTGTAGAGGCTCCAAGACCATTTTACTTCTTTAGAGATGAACTTGGGTTATCTTAAGGAGGCAGCTTTAAGGGAAAGGAAGTCATCTCATGAAACAAAAGTTTCTTGAAGCACACGTGGGAATTGATTGAACCAGAAGATTGGCCATGGAGATGGTATGTTGACCAATAATCCAGGAAGGCATCAAAGAGGCCATGTGGGGAGGTCTATTTATTCCATGAACCAATAAAGAACCATTATCGCCTCATAAGGCGCCACATAATCATGGACGGGACTCACAACTGATCCCTTCAGCACCCAGATAATGGAAATGAATTCTTGATTGTAATGGATTACTTCTCCAAATTTCCTATTATCTGTTAGTTATATCACAACATCTAGTGCGAGTGTCACAGACATGTTACATTTGACCTTGAGTCTCTTCCAGTGCACCACAGGAGATTGTTTCCAACAATAGACTCCAATATATAGGACAACCCTTTGAGGCGATGTGTAAAACGTGGGAAACCAACCATACCACTTCATTATCCCACTCCCGTAAATCCAGCAGAATGGTGGATGCGATGGTTCAAACTGTAAAATTCCAAATCAGTAAGTGCTATTAGACAAGATGAACTGTATTGGTCAAGTTGCATCTTAAAGTGACACCACTCAGTGCAACCATTCCCTCACCTGTGAAATGCTATTCCACAGAAAAATGTGGATAAACTCCCCAGTCAGCACTTATCAAAAAATCCCAGGAGTACACGATGCTTTACTGGAAAAACAAGATGAAAGAAGCTCATGACCAGCAAATGGGAAACAAATTACCCAATCTGAAAAATGGACAGAAAGTTCAAGTACAATATTTTTGATGATACATAGAATGCAACAGAAATCATCAGCATAAACCCCAGACCCAAGATCGTATCAAATATGAACGCTAGCTTTTAAGCACAATTTTCAATGCATTGTTCGTTCAAAGCCACAAACCATTACGTTACTCTTCTGTAAACAGTCCAACCAGGCTTCCAGTTGCTTTAAAGATTGCTTAATTACCTTTTCTTTTAAACAAAGAACTAAGAACAAAGAACAAAACAGCACTGGAAACAGGCCCTTCAGCCCAACGAGCCTGTGCTGCCACCCCGATGTTCCCACCTCTATCCATGATCCCTGTCTATGTTTATAGATCTATGGATTAAAAACCAAATTTGAGACAATTTAGGGAGAACTTGTTTTGCCAATTAGCCTAAGAGCTAATTGGGATGTGGGAGGAAACCGGAGCACCTGGAGAAAACCCACGCAAGCATGGGGAGAATGCGCAAACTCCCACAGACACAGGCCCAAATTCATGTATCTGCACAGCACAGTGATAGTCACTGAGCTGTCGTGTTGCCCATCAAATGGTCCAGGTCAACTGTACACTAACGACGTGAAGCACTCGGATACTCTAAAAAAAAATCCTCTCACGATCCATCGCATGTATGCCCCTTGTTAGACAACAAGGTGGACCAAAGCACCTGTAGGATAAAAACAAGTACATCAATATCATCATCTATTTACACACTTCCCAGGGACTCCCAAGGCTCATGATTCCTATTTTAAATCAGTTTTCTATACCCCTCCATTCCCATTCTGTTCATGTGCCCATCTAAGTATTTCTTAAATAACTCCAGAGTATCTGCCTCCACCACTTTACTTGGCAGCGCATTCCATACCCTCACCATCCTCCATGTGAAAAAACTCCCTCTAGCATACAAATTATACCTTACCACCCCTTACCCTAAGCCTGTGACCCCTCGTGCTATTTGAGTCCATCCTAGGAAAAAGCTTAACCCTATTTACTCTATCTATACCCCTCATAATCTTGTACACCTCTATTAGATCTCCCCTAAGTCTATGCCTTTCTAAGGAAAACAGTCCCAGTTTGCCTAACCTCTCCTCGTAACTCAGACTTTCAAAACCAGGCAGCATCCTGGTAAACCTCCTCTCCACGTCCTTCCGGTAGTAAGGCAACCAGAACTGGACGCAGTATTCCAAATGAAGTCTAACCAACGTTTTATACAACTGCAACATTAAAGGCCAGAAATGGCATCTTTTCCTTGGAGAGTAGCAACCAGACTTCTTGAATTAACCCTTCAAGGGACAGTGTCTTTTAAAAACACAAATTCAACCAGATTGTTCTTAGCCCTTGAAGATGAACAATTTTATATATATTAGCATGTATGAAAATGTACAGCAACCTCTAGAAAAGACCACCATAACTAAAGCTAGCCAAGAAAGAAAACTGCTGATATGTTTCAGAGACGTGTAAATATATTTCTCTATGTTAAAATACATTCAAGCACAATGTTATTTTGTTTTGCTGTCATGTAAATGGTTTGATTCTTTAAGGATAATCGTTCAGTTCAGTTAAAAAAAGGAATGTTTTGATATGATGACATGGATCTTTAAGAGGGCATATATTAAACTAGTGTCAATCATTACAACCTCAACACTTATTGCTTTGGTAACTTACATGCTTAAAAATGTTTTTCCTTAACACAAGTATGTAGTTAATAAAAATATCATAATTTGACAAGAAATAATAAAAAGTACAAATGATTTCTTCTTCCTTCCTACATACTTTCAATTAACCTATCTGGTTTCTTTCTCTTTTTGTCTGGGTATCTCCTTCCATTTCTATCAGCTTGACTCTGGCCTTACAACATTTCTGATTGTGTCAGATCTGAACTTTGACTGTAACTACCAAAGCTACTTAATGTTTGGGACTGTGACACAAATTGATTTGTCTTAATCAAAGATCATGAGGCACTCTACTCAAAGACTGATTCTGCAATACTAGCAAATGTTCAGTTACTTTTTAACTTTTACTTTGGGCTATAGGAAGAATTTGAATTACAGGTGCTTTCTTCTACATGGCCATGTCAGATTTCTTCTTTCAGTAAGCGAATTACATGATATTGATGGAGTCTTTCTCTCTCATCATTGCTAGATATGTCGATGTGTCAAATAACTTTACAACCCCAATCACATTGATGATATTTTTCACCATGATCTTCTTAACAGCGCAGAATTTTAGGAATGGGTTAACACATCATCTAATCAAGTCCTAATCTGATGTCAATTGTTCAATAGAATTCACTTACATAAAAGGCTGCAGGTGGTACTGGGTGTTGCTGCAGAATTGTATGTGAAGTTGTATTAAGAAAAAGGTAATTCATGAAGAAGCAAAACTCATGTCTCCTTCACTGAACTGCAACTTAAAGGCTCAAACACAGAACAGACTAAGTTTTAATATTGTGTATCACCATTAATCTTCACATTGTCTTTCTTCCTTACTTTGCCATTGATGTCAAGCTTAAGCAAACTAAACCTTGCAATAGCAGTATGGAGCTGCATATTGGTATAATGGTTAGATAGCTGCCTCACAGTGGTAAAGGACCTGCGTTCAGTTCCCAGCTGAACTGTCTGTACAGGGTCTGCACATTCTCCCTGTGTCTGTGTGTGTTTCCTCCCACAGTGTAAAGACGTGCTGGTTAGGTGCATTGGTCATGCTAAATTCTCGGTTTGTGTACCCAAACAGGTACTGGAGTATGGCGACTAGGGGATTTTCACAGTAATTTCATTTCAGCGTTGACGTAAGCCTACTTGTGACACTAATAAATAAACTTCAAACTTTAATGTTTAACCATTAACTTGTAAGGTAAGCAACCTGTTATGGCATGTGGGGTTATTTTGTAATGAATAGAAAATTCTCTAGCCTGGTCGATGACGGATATAGAAATTACTGGCTACCTTGTCACCTAGTAAAGACTTCTTGAAGGACTAAAGATGCTTGTTCATCAAGCTGCAGTCAGCTTCCGAGATGACTCTGAGTACAGAAGTTCTCATTAATAAAGGTGATCACTGATCCTGCTCGCCAATTGATTTCCTGGGTCATGTGACCCTTACTCTGCAGATTGATCCTTAAAGGGACAATCACCATCCTACCCCCTGCTAAGGTCCTTTATACAAATTGTAATACTCAATTGACACAGTCGCAGATAATTAAACATTTAGTATATGAATTTACTCAATTGCCAATGAAATCTTTTAGGGGTTTCAGAATCCTTATGGAGTGGTGTAACATCTCTGTCTTGGGTACTTGCACAGGATTGTTGTCAGCCAAAACCATAATGACAAGTGCCTTTTCAAGCACAAATAGTTCAGTCCTATCTGTTTCTATGGAGATATCAGTTGTGCTTGCTGAAGATTCTGGTCTCCAGGGTTGCTCCTGACTGCTTCTTTAGACCAGACTTAAAAGTTCGGATGGCTTGCTCAGCGAGTCTGTTGAATGCTTTGTAGTAAGGCATAGTCCTAAAGTGTTTTATACCATTAAGTGTAGTGAAGTTTTGAAACTCAGCATTTTTGAATACTATTCCATTGTCAGACTATGGGGGCAATCTTCCAAAAACATTCTATGTGCTGAATGAGCGTGAAAATGGGAGAGAATCATGCCCAATTTTTACCCAAAAAGCTTACCCAAGATGCATTCATATGGCATTTAAAAAAAAGAGGCAAAATGTGATTCGCACCAGTAGGGAGAGGGCAGAGCCTATTCATGCCAGGAAGCTGGCTGAAGACTGCAAGGGGCACCATTGCACATGGGCAGTAATTATTCTCATTCATTCACTGTGTTCCAGATCAACGCTTGAATGTATAGCTATAGAGAGGCAGAATTAACATCCAACGTTGAATTCTAGCTGCTGCAATTGGCATAAAGCCTTGTTTTCTGTAAAAAGATCCAAGAGTGGCTTGTGATCAGGAACAATGGTAAATTGTCTACTATATAAGTACTGGTGGAATTTCTTGGTGCTGAAAACTATTGATAATTCTTCTTTCTCAATTTGTGAGCAGCCATTTTTTGACTTCTGAAGTTTTTTGGAGTTGAGACCAAGGGTGGAATTTTCTCATCCCACCACCACAGATATTGTGGTTGGTAGGACAAAACAGGACCAGCCAAAAGTCCATTGACATCAGATGGGTTTTTCCAGTCTTGGAGCGAACGTGGCCAGAAAATGCTGCCCATAGTCTATTGGCCTTTCAGATTCATTGTCCACCCCATGGGACAACACAGCACCAATGCCTCATGGAGAGACACCACAGATCAACACCAGTTCCTTAGGTGGGGTGAAATGTATCAACAAGTTTAAAGAATGTAACAATTATTTTATTCAGTTGAAAGCTTTGTTCTGGGGAACCAAAGCTATTGTTTCTTTTGCAGAATATGCAAGAATATGTTATGTGCCGATAACATTGACAAATTTGGTAAAAAAAAAGTCCATAATAATTTAGGCTTCTCAAAAATGACTTGAACTCAGATGTGTTTTTGGAGGTCGGTGCCTTCTTCATGGCCTTGAATTCCTGTAGTGTACCTTTTAGGTTGTATACACAATCCATGTGCACCATAGATGGAGGGATAGAATATTTGTGGATAGGGTGCCAAACAAGAGGGCTGCTTTCTCCTGGATGGTGTCAAGCTTATGAGTGCTGTTGGAGTTCCAATTATCCAAATATGTGGACAGCATTCAATCACACTTTTGACTTGTAGATTGTGGAACGATTTTGGGGAGTCAAATGGTGAATTACACACTGCAGAATTTTTAGTTCCTAATTTGCTGTTGTAGTCAAATATTTATATGGCCAATGGAGATGATTCCCTGATCAATGGGAACACTCAGGCTATTATCAATAATGGTAATTAAAATTTAAAGAGCAGTGGTTAGATTCTGTTTTGTTCGAGATGGTATCGCTTGACATATATTGCATGAATATTATGTGCCATTTGTCAACCCAAGCCTGGGTTTTGTCCAGATCTTTCTGCATTTTGACATGGACTGCTTCAGTATCTGAGGAATCATGAATAATGTACGATTGACGAATATCCCTAATTCTGACCTGATAATGGAAAGATGAAAGAGTTGCAGGTGGCTAGACTGCCCTGAAAGGTTCCTCCTGTGATATCCTGGAACTGAGATGAACCTTCACTAGTTCCAAGCAACAGAGTTTTTCCCCTGATTTCCATTGATTCCAGTTTTGCCAGGGCTCCGAATGCCACACTTGATCAAATGCAGCCTTAATATCAAAGGAAATCACTCTCCCCACACCTCTGGAATTCAGTTTTTTTGTCCATGTTTAAATCAAGGTTATAATGAGGTTAGCAGCTGAGTGGTCCTGGAGGAACCTAAACTGAGAGTCAGTAAACAGGTTATTGCTGAGCAAGAGTGCTTGATAGCAGTGCCGATGACTCCTTCTATCACTTTACTGAATCAAGAAAAGACTATTGGAGCAGTAATTAGTTGAGTTGGATTTGTCGTATTTAATCATGTTCAGGACATAACTGGGCATTTTTCACATTGCTGGGTAGATGTCAGAATTGTAGCAGTGGTGAAATAGCTAGGCGAGGTGCAGAAGTACTTTTACTGGAATGTTCTCAGAACATTGGCCTTTCCAGTATCCAATATCTTCAAACACTTAATATCTTTTGGAAAAAGGGCAAATGGAATTCCTTTATAGCAATCCTCTGGATAATCCTGACTATAGGCTCTCAGCATGGTCTTTAAATTTTGATTGCATCATTCTAAACCTCCCAGTGATTCTAGATGATACACAATTGTTTTAAATTGCTTTGCTCCTAAGCTCTCCATAACTTCACTGAATAACTTCAATATATAATTTGATCCTTGATCTGATTGTATTTCCATGGTCAGTGCTTATCTGATTAAAAAAATATTAAGTAACTCTTCTACAATTCTTTTAGCTGTAATATTACATAGTGGCCTCTGGAAATCTAATAGACACATCCATTTTGTTCAACAAATACTCATTCCCATTTTTAAGCAGGAGTCCCCCATAATCATTTAGGATCCTTGTAAAAGATTCCTCAAATGCCAGAATAGGTATTAAGAATACTGGTTTTATCACCGCTTGAGTTTTCCCTGATAACTGACATGCCTGACATATATAGTAAAATCTGGCAACATCTTTATGCAGTCAGCCCAATAAAAGTATTTTTGTATTTTCACTTGAGTTTTCCTTATTCCTAAATGATCTCTTACTAGAAACTCATGTGCTACCCGCAAAATTTCATTTCTATAATCTACTAGTAATACAACTTGAATCTCTGCCTGAATATATAAATATGTAAATATGATGTTTAGCACATCAGCTATGACTCTGACCAACTTTTACCAACTACGATGCAGATGCACCATAGAAAGCATTCTTTCTGATTGTATCACAGCTTTGTATGGCATCTGCTTTTCCCAAGACTGTTGAAACTACAAAAGATCGTGAATGTAACCCAGTCCATCATGCAAACCAGCCTCCCGTCCATTGACTCAGTCTATACTTACCGCTTCCTTGGCAAAGGAGCCAGCATAATTAAGGACCTCATGCACTCTGGACATTCTCTCTTTCGCCTTCGTTTGGGGAAAAGATACAAAAGTCTGAGACCATATACCAACCAACTCAAAACCAGCTTCTTCCCTGTTGCTGTCAGACTTTTGAATGGACTTACTTTGCATTAAGCTGATCTTTCTCTACACCCTAGCTATGACTCTAGCACTTTTATTCTACACTGGGAGGCTAGGGAGGAAATTGTGGATCCCTAGCTGAAATATTTGAATCATCGATAGTTACAGGTGAGGTGCCTGAAGATTGGAGAGTGGCAAATGTTGTGCTTTTGTTTAAAAAGGGCTGCAGAAAAAAGCATGGGAACTCCAGGCCAGTGAGCCTCACATCTGTGGTGGGTAAATTGTTAGAAAGTATTTTGACAGACAGGATCTACAGGCATTTAGAGACACAAGGAATGATTAAGGACAGTCAGCATAGCTTTGTGAGTGGAAAATCATGTCTCACAAATTTGGTTGAGGTTTTGAAGGGATAATCAAGAATGTAGATGAGGCAGTTGATGTTGTCTATATGGACTTTAGCAAGGCCTTTGACAAGATACTGCTTGGTTGTTTGACGCATAAGGTTAAATCTCACGGGATCTAGCATGAGGTATCTAAATGGATAAAAATCCATTGGGTGGCATGGTAACACAGTGGTTAGCACAACTGCTTCACAGCTCCAGGATCCTGGGTTCGATTCCTAGATTAGGTCGCTGTCTGTGTAGGGTTTGCACATTCTCCTCATGTCTGCGTGGGTTTCCTCCAGGTTCTCTGGTTTTCTCCCACAGTCCAAAGATGTGCAGGTTAGGTTGATTGGCCATGCTAAGAAATTGCCCCTTCATGTTCAGAGATGTGTAGGCTAGAGGGATTAGAGCAACACAGCACGGGAAACAGGCCCTTCGGCCCAACGAGCCCGCACCGCCGTCATAACTATATAGTAACAATTCCATTATCCTATTCTAATTTTAGGTTATTCCTAATATGGAAGAGTCTCAATGTAGGGACAATTTGTTTCCCAATCAGCCTAAGAGCGAATTTTTTGGATGTGGGAGGAAACCGGAGCGCCCGGAGAAAACCCACGCAACCACGGGGAGAACGCGCAAACTCCCGCAGACACCGGCCAATTCCAAGTGTCTGCACAGCTACAGCGATAGTCACTGAGCTGTCATGGTGCCCTTCAGATGGTCCAGATAAAGCACTCATTTACGACATGAAGCACCAGGCAACCCATGAATCAACATCCAAGAGCTATCCTCGCACCACCTGCCGAATGCATGCTCCTTGTTGGTCAAGTATGGACCAAATTACCTGTGGAAAAAAAAAGCCATAGTTAAACAGTCCTACTATATCCCTCTATCTGCATAACGCTCATGTGACTGTCCAAGAGACCCTTAAACAGCCCTAGCGTGCCTGCTCCCACCACCTTACTCGGCAGTGCATTCCACACCCCCACTACCCTTTGTGTGCAAAACTGCCCTCTAATATTCGTCTTATACATAGCCCCCCTCACCCTAAGGCCATGACCCCTCGTCCTATCCATTTCTGAAGGTGGAAAAAGTTTACCACCATTTATTCTATCTATACCCCTTATAATCTTATACACCTCTATTAGATCCCCTCTAAGACGACGTCTTTCAAGGGAAAACAACCCCAGTCTATTTAATCGTTCCTCATAAGACAGTCCTTCCATACCAGGCAGCATCCTGGTAAACCTCCTCTGCACTCTCTCCCAGGACTCCACATCCTTCCGATAGTACGGCGACCAGAACTGGACGCAGTATTCCAAGTGAGGCCTAACCAACGTTCTATACAATTGCAACATCAAACTCCTACTCTTGTATTCTATACCCTTTTCTATGAAAGCTAACATACTATACGCTTTCTTTATCACCTTCTCCACATGTGAAGACACCTTCAGAGACTTGTGAACCTGCACCCCCAAGTCTCTCTGCGTCTCTATACTCTGAATAGTTTTACCTTTTATCCTATAACTTTCTTCTACATTTTTCCGGCCAAAATGCATCACCTCGCATTTATCCGGATTAAATTCCATTTGCCATCTATCTGCCCAGTCTACCAACCTATCTATGTCCTGTTGTATAGCCTGGCACTGCTCCTCTGTACCCGCCAATCCAAGCATCTTGGTGTCATCAGCAAATTTGCTGATCTCACCACCTACCCCAACTTCCAAGTCATTTATGTAAACCACAAATAGAAGAGGACCTAGTACTGAGCCTTGTGGCACTCCACTAGTGACAGGCTTCCAGTCGGAAAAAGAGCCTTCCACTACTACCCTCTGTCTCCTCCTCCCGAGCCAGTTCTCGATCCATCTACATACCCGGCCCTGTATCCCATGCGCCTTCAGTGGATTATTGGATATAATGTGCAGGGATATGGGGGTAGGTCCTGGGTGGGATTGTGTTCGGTGCAGACTTGATGGACCAAAAGGCTTCTTTCTGCACTATGATTCTTGATACCAAAATCGATTTCTTGACAGAAGCCTGGGGTAGTTGTAAAGGGTTGTTTTTCAAACTGAAGGATCCTAACCAACCGTGTGCCTCAGGGATCAGCGCTGGGTCCAGTGTTATTTGTCATTTATATTAATGATTTGGATGAGAATATAGTGTGCAGTGAAGAAATTTATTTCCAATTGCAATGGGATCTTGATCAATTGGGTCAGTGGGCTGATGAATGGCAGATGGAGTTTAATTTAGACAAATGCGAGGTGATGCATTTTGGTAGATTGAACCAGGGCAGGACTTACTCAGTTAATGGTAGGATGTTGGGGAGAGTTACAGAACAAACAGATCTAGGGATATATGTTCAAAGCTCCTTGAAAGTAGAGTCACAGGTGGACAGAGTAGTGAAGAAGGTATTCGGCATGCTTGGTTTCATCAGTCAGAACATTGAATACAGAAGTTGGAATGTCTTCTTGAAGTTGTATAAGACATTGATAAAGCCACACTTGGAATACTGTGTGCAATTCTGGTCACCACATTATAGAAAGGATATCATTAAACTAAAAAGAGTGCAGAAAAGATTTACAAGGATGCTACTGGGACTTGATGGATTGAGTTATAAGGAGAGGCTGGATAGACTGGGACTGTTTTCCGCCAGATCATAGGAGACTGAGGGCTGATTTTATAGAGGTCTATAAAATAATGAGGGGCACAGCTCAGCAAGATAGTTAATATCTTTTCCCAAAGATAGGGGAATCTAGGTTTAACATGAGATGGAAGAAATACAAAAGCGTCCAGAGGGGCAATTTTTTTCACACAGAGGGTGATGAGTGTCTGGAACAAACTGCCAGAGCAGTAGTAGAGGCAGGTACAATTTTGTCTTCTGAAAAGCATTCAGATAGTCTTCTAAAAAGCACTTAAAATAGGCATAGAGGGATATGGGCCAAATACGGGCAATTGGGATTAGTTTAAGTGTTTTAAAAAAAGGGACAGCAAGGATAAATTGGGTCAAAGGCCCTGTTTCCATGCTGGAATCCTCTATAACATTCTAATTTTCTTCTCTCTGAATAGTATGCTCTATCTGCATAGGACACGAGAAACAATACTTTTCACTGTATGTTAATACATGCGACAATAATGAATCAAATCAAAATTAAAGGTCTCCACTTTGTCATTAAGATAATGGCAAAAATCTTCCGACTCTTCACACTGGTGGGATCTTCTGGTATGGGTACTTAGTCTAATAATGGAAGAATTTCTCCAGGGTGTATCATCATATTCCACACTAACTTCATCTTTCACTGGAATACAGTTACTGGAATATCTTGTCAGTTTCATACCAGTTTTGCACAAGGAAATATGGATTTCTTGTATTCTTCTGAGATAACAGATACAGATACAGCTGATTCAATGGCAAAAGAGATTTTGTGAATGTCTGGCTTTCAATTTTATTGTGCACGCTGGGATTTTACTGTCAGCCCTATTACTCTCATCTTCCATGTGCTGTTCTTCTCCCTGAGTACAACTGTTGATCTTCCTGCTCAATAACAGAAAATTCTATTTCTACATATATTGTATGTACATGCAGGGATTGCCAGACTTCTCAACTAGATCCACCATGATCTCAGCCTAGCACAGGATGATGACCTAGAGTTTTACCATAGCCTGGAACATTACCGTTTCCTCTAATTCTGCATGCCATGAGAATATGACTGACCATCCTCCCAAAAAATTGCATTGGATAGAATGATAGAATATGTACAATATAGAAGGAAGCCATTCAGCCCATCAAGTCTACACCAACTACAATCTCACTCTGGCCATCTTCCCATAACACCACATACGTATCCTGCTTATCCCTTGAATTAGGGTCAATTTAATATGGCCAATCAACATAACTCGCATGTTTTTAGACTGTGGGAGAAAACTGGGACACGTGAAGGAAATCCACGCAGACATGGGGAAATTGTGCAAACTCCATTCAAACAGTGATCCGAAACCAGAATTGAACTTGGATCCTTGGCACTGTGAAAGCAGCAGTGCTAACCACTGTGCCATCATGCTGCCCCTTGAGCTGGAAATGGGGCTATTTATATTATTGGTGGCTACCATGGCAATGGTAACATTGAACATTTAGCATCTGAAGACCTGATCCTCTGGAGCCAAACTGGCAGGGTGGGGATGGGGGGATGGTGGGGCTTGGTGGGATCTGATTCTGGGATTCCTTCTCAGTTCTTTACACTCTCCTAGGCATTGTGTGCTCTCTTTTCTAGCAAAGATGGATGAGGACACTTTCATGAAGGAAAAGGTCAATCTTGGCAGCAGAGGTATTCTTCCAAAAAGCACCTGACATACTTCATCTGTCACGTTGTTTTCATGTCTCCCATGGGGTGACCCTGCTGCCAATTTCTCCTTTGTCCACTGTATGTTTGAAGAAATATATGGATCAGCTAGATATCAGCTAGAATAACAAATGTGTAGAGTATAGGGCTAATGGTAGGACTCTTAATAGTGTTGATGAACAGAGGGATCTTGGTGTATGTGTGCATAGATCCTGAAAGTTGGCAATCAAGTCGATAAGGTTGTTAAGAAGGCATACGGAGTCTTAGCTTTTATTGGTAGGGGGATTGAATTTCGGAGCCGCAACGTCATGTTGCAACTGTACAAAACTCTAGTGCGGCCACACTTGGAGTATTGTGTACAGTGCTGGTCCCCGCATTATAAGAAAGATGTGGAGGCATTGGAGAGGGTACAGAGGAGGTTTACCAGGATGTTGCCTGGTATGGAAGGCAGGTCTTATGAAGAGAGGCTGAGGGATTTGAGCTTGTTTTCGTTAGAAAGAAGGCAGCTAAGAGGAGATCTTATTGAAACATATAAGATGATTAGAGGTTTGGATAGGGTGGAAAGCGATAGCCTTTTTCCTAGGATAGAGAAAGCTAGCACGAGGGGACATAGCTTTAAATTAAGGGGTGATGGTTTTAGGACAGATGTCAGAGGTAGGTTTTTTACCCAAAGGGTGGTAAGGGTATGGAATGTCTTGCCTGCATCAGTTGTAGATGCGCCAAGTTTGGTGGCATTTAAGAGGTTAGTAGTTAAGTTTATGGATGAAAAGGGAATGGTTTAGGTTAGAGGGTCACTGCTTGTTCCTAATTGTTTGGCGCAACATCGAAGGGCCGAAGGCCCTGTTCTGTGCTGTAATGTTCTATGTTCTATCTGCATGTGCTGCACTTACTGCAGGCTTAGAGCAGACTGGGCAATTAGATTTAAATTCATCTCCTTAATATACCACACCATCTCCAGAAAATACGTTAATTGGAAGGGGAAAATGAAGGGAACAATCTAATTGGCTGCTTGGCTGAAGATCTGCCCTTCTGACGCACAGCCTTGATGGTTCCTGACTAGGCTCATGCTCATAGCCTGATAGCACAGAATTCTCCCCCAAAAATACACCAACCCTCAATGATAGCAAACATTTTACACTGAATTAGGGTAAATATGACTGCATTAGAAAACATACCTATATTTATTATGATTACAGGATTGGATGAGTTTTGATCGTCCATCATGAAACACTTGATGCACTATTTTTCAGGAAAACCATCAGTATGAAAGAGAAGGCCATTTTTAAGGATTGTGTGCTGAAGTTAACCCTTTTGTTACTATAGTAGCGTGGCTGTTTAAGAGAGGGGAGTTTCCCTGAGAACCACAGGATTGGCAAATTCCTTATGGACTGTCCCGGCAGGAAGCTGTGTCAAATGGCAGGAGAGAGCATATCTTGAGTCAAGGAGGGACTCACAGTTGGAACCAGAAAGTGAAGTAGAGCAGTCGCACTGTAATTCAGTCTGACCTTGTGTTTATATTATTCTTTATTTTAGGGAAGGAAATCTGCCAACCTTATCTATTCTGGCCTACATGCGACTCCAAAACCACAGCAATATGGTTGACGCTCAAATGTCCTTGGTCAACTAAATGCATGTCCCATGAATGAATGGAAATTTGGCAAAAGTTTGTTGTGGATTTAATAGGCATCGAATCACCCTCGATCTAACACAATTTCGTTGTTTTTTTTACACTTCAAATAACTGATTTTCTTCGATGCTTCACATTCCTGCAACCAGAATTATTAATTCAAGGTTGCTAAGTCACCATATTATTGCATTGCTGCTAAATATTGGAGGGAGAAAAATGTCAAAAAAAAACATAGCTAAACATAAAAGATAAAATTCATTCTGCCGTAAACTTGCCTGGTGCAAAGATCTAACTGAGGAATCACATCACAGTAGCAAGTTAAACACAGAACATAACAGTCCTCAGTGACATAATCCCCACAATTCTGTGCTGGAAAGCAATGTCATTAGCAAAAGTTTTTTTTTAAATCAGACTGCTTTTCTAATTTAAAACAAAACCCTCAAACATTTAGTATAATTGTGATAAACCTAGAAACCCCGCAGTGCTCTCAACAATAAATGGAAGCTGCGAGCTAATAAACACCTTGTCCCGCAGCCTGCACATTTATTCATTGCACGGGAGCCTCATAATGCCTCATAAACACAGGGATTTCTAAGTTTATCACTTAATTGTCTTTCTGTATCAGTAGTCTTGAGACTGCATGTGGGATGAGCAGCCAGGACTCGAGATGGCAACTGAAATGATTTAGACAACCCATAAGTAGATCATTTGCACTGACTTGATTTCTTGTTAAAAAAAACCCTGCAAATTTAATGTCCTTGCACCATAAGCATCCCGGGAAAGTCTATTATACAAAAGTCCATTAGTAAACAAAAAAAAAAAAATAGGTTTGGGGATTTCAGATAAGGAGTAGGACAGTCACTCTCTCCTGACACATTTGTCTTTGGAACAAATCAATGGAGTTTGCTGCTGGCACCTGTGCTTCGAATGATGTTTGATGAAGCAAAGACTGTCTTCATTAGGTACATTAATATTCATGCAGTGTAGAAATTCTGACACAGGAAAGGACTCAGTAACCTTTTCTCATATTAGATTTTTACTTCTTAACAAAATTACAGTCCGGCAATGACTTAATTAATGCTGGTTTTCGTCAGCTGGCTTTAAGGGCCTGTCAATTTGGTCCTGCAGTCGCTGTCAGTGAGGAAGAAAGACAGTCATGGCTGGATAGAGACAAGAGTGAAATCTAACACACTCGATAAAACTCGGGTCTTTCAAGCACACTGCAAATATATCCCTAGATTAGCACACTTTATATTCAACTTCCCCTTAAGCATGGTTACTGGCTGCATTCCAGAGGGATCCCATCATCCTGGTGGCAAGAACAAAACAACAAAAAATTATTTAACACAATAGTTATTTCCTGCAGTATAATTTTTTTGAGGTTAATAATTACAATTGCTAACAAAAAGCCAAGATCCAGGTTGGCAAATATGAGGTAAAAAAAAGATGCATCACATTACAGAAAGCAAATTAGGTTGCGCCAACACAAACAGTAATATTATCTGTTTGTACAAATTAGGGCAATAAATCAGAGCAAGAAAAAAAAATATGCGTGTAATAAAGATAATGAAATTTGAATTTAAGCCTAAACTGTCGATCCTCGGTAATGCCACTTTTTTTTAATGCAGTTATCTGCAATATTCAGAATTAACACATTGAGAGGGTGACCGCCAGCATCAACAGTCACAACTTCTCTAGGATTATTTGCCCTTTTTGAAATAAATAAAACACCACTTGTTCACCACCCTTCTTTTGGAAATAAGAAGAGTTGCATTTGTTAAACACAAGTTAAGAATAGAAGACCACTCAAGGCTGCGGGGGGGTTGTGGGGCGACATTGATCCAACCACCTCAGACATCACGCTGAGGACGAGATGAAATTCTTCATTACTGGTTGAAAAAGCGGCGGGGGGTGGGGGTGGGGGGGGTACTGCGGGGGAGGGGAGGGGGACTGCACGGGAGTGAGTTTGGGTCCAAGCATTAATGCTGGTATTTCAGCAGCACTTGCAAATGCCATTAAAGATCATTGAAGTGTGGATGTGGAGGTAAACACTCAAATTCAGACTGGGGCAACTTTCACTCCTCTGGAAATCAAGGGGTGAGTCTGTTTCTCATGGGCTACTCTGCATCCCCCCACTGCATAGGCTCGCACCTATTCCTGACACCATCCATTGGAATGTAACATGTGTAACAAAACGCAAGTCTTCAGTCTTGAAATTAGAGGATTATTGCAAATACGTACAGAAGGTATGGGCAAGTATTCTTGAGCTTATTCTGTCTGCCACTGAGAATGACCTCCAATTCACAAGTGTCACAACTTGTTCTCATGAGTGAAATGCTTCTAGTAATTCAATGGAATACTTTATTATAGATCTATTATCAGTTAATGGAGGAAGCCAGTAGAATTCAAAATTTAAAATGTAATATTTTATTACGTTATTTAATACCTGTTGGGACAGTACTAATGTTGAGTCTCAGTTATGAGGTGACATAATCTAATCAACTCATTGGCATTCTTTTCAATGCACTCACCTTTACTATGCCTTTTGAAGTTTGCAGCAGAGAGCTAATTGGGCAATTACATACTTCTCTTGCCCCCATTACTTAACTGCATCTCTGAAAGAGAAAGGTAAAAAAGGATTGAGGTGAATTGAGAATTTTTATAGTTTTAGTTTTATAACCAGGAATGTACTGAATGATATATCCCACTGATTAGCCAGGAAATTAAAAATAAATGATTTTGAAACATGGAAGTGTACAAACTCTGCTTCCTGGAGCCTTATTTTATGTGTAACCTTCTGTCTTGATTCATCTATTGCCCTTTGTTGACTTAATCCAGACACACAGAATCAGCTTCCATGTATTCATTGATGATCTCGAGCTGTCTCTTTTTTTCCCATCATCTGTCTCGACCGAAGATGTCCAAAAATGTTAGATTGGTTGACTCTAGCTTTGGGGGGATTAGCAGGGTAAATATGTGGGGTTACAGGGATAGGATGAGATTGATGGGATGAATGGTCTCCTTCTGCACTATAGGGATTCTATGCTTCTATGACCATCTATCCAAAAACCTTTGTGCAATTAACTTTCTTGCCTGGAACAAAATTTTGACAAGTAAAAAAAAATTGAATCCAACAGTGATAAGATTGAATGCATCATCTTCACTCCTCAGCACTAACTGTGCTATTCTCTTTGGTCTCTATCTCAGACTCAACTAGACTGAGGGTATATTTGGCATCTTGTTTGATTCTGTGCTCAAGGTAAAACATCACACACAGACTACAACAGTTTAAGATGACTTCTACCTTTCCAAGGGCAATTGGGGATGGACAATAAATTCTGGCCTAGCCAACAATGCCCACATCCTGTGAATAGATAGTAAAAATTCTCCACTTCTATTGCTGTCTTTGTGCTATTTTAATTTGACTATTTAGGTTTGATCCCCTTGATGGCTTCCCATCTTCCTTTCAGTAAATTCCAACAAAAATTCCTGCTACCGATATGTGATTCTGTACTTACTCCTACTCATCATAATTTTTCCTTTCAGTGGCTTTGCATCCCCAATGCAATAATGGCCTCACTCTATTTCTTCCTGTAATCATTCCCGAATGCACCTCAGACGTCTGTTTATAGCTCCTTCAGGTCCTCCAACATTGATACAGAGCTTCCAGTCATCTGAGTCTCCTCAGAAACTCCTTTTATAATCTCTTCACCTTTCTACATTCTTTAAAAAGCATCTTTTCAACAAAATTGTTAGCTATACCTCAGAATCCATCTCTCTCCTTGGTTAGCATTTGCCTCCTTATGTCAAATGGCAAATATCTTGTGATATTCCATCATATCATTGATAATATCTAAATTGTAGTTATTGTTATGTACAGGATTTCAAATATGTTAGGCTGAGCAAAATGTGCAACCATCTTCTGCACAGCAATAAATAACGGCAGAATGTATCCAAACAGGAACTAGCTTAATGACATTTGCTATTGACATTGGCCTGGAATTAACCACTCTGGGCTTTAGCCACCTGATGGGGTAGGGAGTGGAAGTGTTGTCTACTGGAAAGTAGTGGGAAATCGCATGATGTTGCGCTCATTAATTCTGAGCTGAGGGTCTCCTCTCTTTATACGCTATGGGACAGGCAGGTAGTTGTATGCCCACCATTTTTAAATGGCATCTGAACAGATGCTACTTTATCGCTCTCTTAACTACGGACCAGGACATGTAATATGGAACCTATGGAGCACCAGAAAACTGTTTTAGCAATGATTCACTGGAAGCACTGCTGAATGCAGTGAAAAGCAGAGATGTCTTCTATCGGAAGGATGGAAGGAGGAAGCCTCTCCAACTCACTAACCCTGACAGTTGCCAGAGTGGTGAGTGCCAACTGCATTCTCCGAGAACAGCCCCTGCAATGCAGGAAAAGAATAAATGACCTCAATGGCTCTACCAGGATTACTCTACTTTACATAGTAACCTTATACTAATGGGAACTGGAATCTAGGCCTCAGTGGCAAGGCCAACATTTGTACTGTGCATGCATAACAGAGTGTGTTTCAATGTGATGTTATGATGCCTCATAGCCCCACTGCAGTCTATGTAGTCTGCAGATTGAGGGGTAACTGCAGGTCTTTGACTGTGTCACATAGAGAGCTCACATTGTGGTTGACGAGTAGGTTTAAAGGGCAGTGGCATTCACTGCTAATGCAATGCCTTTGTTGGGCTTATTCTTCTCTCTGCATGAGCTCAACATTCTGGAAGGTGCTGCCTAAGAATCTTTGTGAACTAGCCACACAACATTCTTCACCAGGTACATGGTAGCCAGTGGATTGCTGGTGCAGATGGGATTCATGTGAACAACAGTTGCATTCCAATTGCTCTCAAACCAATGTTTTGCAGTACAGAATGTACAAGTGGGAGAAAGAGGGCTGGAGAGAGAAAAATGGGAGGGAGCATGGCTGAACTGAGGCAGCCAAGACCATTAGATTAATAATTAAGGATTACTGATCTCACTATGGTGCTTGAGTGCTCTAGCATTGTTCAAAACTAATGCTCATTTGTTAACATACGTACTGTTGCTCTTTCATTGTGTTTGCTCATATAATGATGTTGCACACCCTTGATATTCCTGGGGACAACCCTGCCTTGGTCTAGGTCCCTGAGAATCATGCACAGGGAGACATCAATTTTCCATGGCCCTTGTGAGCCATATGTAAGAAGTCTCCCACTCACCCTTTTCCTTAGCCCTTCACAATCTTTTTGTACAATCACCTTTGCCAAGTGAGATCTATATGCTGGGATTTCCCTTCAGTTGTCCAGTTGAGCTCACCTGCAGTTCTGGCCATCCAATGATGCAATTCCCTTCGTGCACTTCCATATTTGTACTTGGAGGGATTGGGTATGTCTGGAACAGCCATTGTATGCTTGTCCTTTGAGACTCACTCAAATGTCTATTATTCTCCTCCCATTACCGACACCATCTGCCACCATCACCATTTACGACTTTGGTATCATTGTCAATCTCCCCAGTGGTCAGCCTTGAACCATCCTGTCCCCACCATAACTATTACCTTCCGCCAGTTGCAGTCAATGTCCATGCCCCCCCCATCACCAATTAGCCCATCCCAATAACCAAATGTCTACTCTTATCCCAAAGACCTTTGTATCCCCTTCAACTATCACAAATCCCTCACCCTCACACTCTACAGCATAACACTGTCCCCTTCTACCATAACTATTCCATCATGTCACCAATTCTCTTGCTTTGCCCAATTGATTGCACAGACTCCTCCCTCAACATGTTCCCCACCTACTCATGTTACCTTGCCCACTCCTACTTTGTCTCCCTTTTTCCATGTGCACCTCCCAATCATGGTCCTCTCCCTCCTCCACTGCCCTCCTTTTGTTCCCACTTCTTTTCCCTTCCCTATCCATTGAAGACCCTCATAAAACTTCCAACTTCAACCCCTCACCCCTCATCCTTGACATCCTAAGTCACCCCACTTCTTTGTGTCTTTCCTCCATCCATCTATAAAAGTCTTCATCACTATTATCTGCTGTTGTTGGATGCTCCGTTGTCAACAGAAGGTTCCATCATCAGCTCCTAGCTTCCTGTATGGCTCAATGCCAGTTCCCAACTTGGTTGTTGGTGCAGATGTATTCTGCACCAGAAAAATAGCTCACTGGAGGAATAGTTGATTGGATGGGTGGGCAGGAGCAGGTGGATTTCTGAAAGGCGTTCATTTCAATCCTAATTATGAGGCAACATAATTAGGCAAGACAATTTCTCAACAGCCTTTGGTGGAAATGGGTGACTCTCCATTATCCCACCATGAAGGTTAGTACCACAGGATACCATTGTTATTTCATGCCATCAAGAAACTGACTTTTCAGCTCCTGATCCATGGTTTACCCTCTCTCACCATGAACTCTGCTTCTGTTGGGACTGAACAATTCTGTGCATTGTGTTTACGGCCTTGTCAATGTAATGCAATTCTCTATTGGAATACATGAAAAATATTTAAAAACCGAAAGCTGAACATATCACACGTTATAATCTAAACATACATGATGGGATGGGGAGAGGAGAATTCTGTCTTTTTTGACTTTATTGGTCTCGTCTTCCTCTTAATTGTGTAAATTAATCAGATAAATCCTCCCTTTCCAGTACCATTACAATAAACAAAGAACAAATAAAAGTACACCCCTGGGACAGGGCTCTTTGACCCTCCAAGCCCATGCTGAACATGATGCCCTAATTAAACCACAAAAAATACGTTCTACCTTATTCAGTCCATATCCCTCTATTCTGTCCCTATTCATCTACCCATCTTAAATGTTACTAATATGCCTGCTTCCACCACCTTCGCTGGCAGAGTGTCCCAGGCACCCACCACCTCCAGTACGAAAAATTTCCCTGCACATTGCTCTTAAGCTTTCCCCTTCTCATCCTGAACCTGTGCCCCTTGTAACTGACACTTCCACTCTGGGAAACGCCTCTGTCTATCCACCCTGTCTATGCCTCTCTACTTTTTAGATCCCATCAGGTCTCCCCTTAGCCTCTGTCTTTCCAGTGAAAACAATCCGAGTTTATTCAACTTCTCTTCATAGTTATGATCATCTTTAAAACACGCAACAGATCTAACATAACAATCTGGTATTTCAAAATTTTGGATATAATTTTTTGGTGCCACTGGGACTGGTGTTAGAAATTACAGTGAGCCTGTCAAAACTCCATCAACTTTTAAGTTTAACTTTATTTATTCGTGTCAGAAGTAGGTTTACATTAACACTGCAGTGAAGTTACTGTGAACATCTCCTGGTCACCAGACTCCAGCACCTATTTAGATGCACTGAGGGAAAACTTAGCATGGCCAATGCATCAACCAGCATGTCTTTCAGACTATGGGAGAAAACTGGAGTGCCTAGAGGAAACCTACAGAGACATGGGGAGAATGTACAAACTCCACACAGAATGTGATCAAGTCAGGAATCAAACCGGCTCCCTGATGATGTGGTGCAGCAGTGCTGACCATTATGCCACCATGCCACCCTCAAATCTGGCGGGACTAGAATTTCCTGCCGGCGAGAAGGGCTGTAATACTGCATCTCTTGCTCTAAAAGAAGTGAAAAATTTGCATTAATTTTGCTCAAAGTAAAGTTTATTTATTTGTCACAAGTAGGCGTATATTCACACTGCAATGAAGTTATTATGAAAATCCCAAATAGAGCCAAACTGGTACAGCTATTCTAAAGTGGTGTGGCTTTTGAACCGGATCAATTACAGTAATTACAGTATTCAAAGTTTATTCAGAAACTAGCATGACTTTGCAATTAGGCACTTTTCTCATGTTGGTTTTTGTTTATTTTGGAAATACACTATCATTATTGACTGTGCATCTTAAGAAAAGGCTTTTTCAGTAAAACGCGGCGTGTTAATGCTGGAGGAATTTGATCCCTGAAAGAACTGCCACACATTAAAAGAAAAATAAATAATTTTGTAATGAGCCCACAACAAAGAAAACCCACAAGCCAACAAAAAAAAAATCAATATCTCATTTTCTTTTTCTACTATGCAAGCAGAAGACTTTTGGCAAAATTATAGCACTTGCACATTCAGAGACCTTCAAAACATGTTATGCATCTGCTAAAGAATATTTAAGTGAATGCGATGCACTGTCTTGTTTTGTGGATTGACCCAGGAAAGTGACGTTTCCTTCTGCATTTCTTTTCAAAAAAAGATTCAGTTGTCTGGCGTAAATGGGACATCTGCTTGAAAACATACTGGAATTTAGTTCTGAAAGTAAATCACCAAAGCGTCCCTTCTCTATCTGGATATTAGCTGAAATTCAAATAGGTCAATTGTACATGCACACAGAATATTGAAGAAAGTCCAGTCGTGTGCTTTTATCTGACAGAACATTACTTGCACTTTTGTGTTAGAGGAAGCTTGAGATTTATGTAATATTTCCTTTCAGAAACTATTGAGAATGGTGGCTACGTTTATACTTCCTGCAAAGGCACACAAATGTTACCCTTGATCCATTAGTAAATGCATTGTTATTTTGGTCATAGTTGGATGCAGAAAGGTCTGAGAATAGGGCAAATTGATGATGAGTATAGGGCAGCAAGAAGAAATATTGTGGGAGGAACTGCACACAAAGTGAGGATTATATGTGGGGCAAGGCTAAGAATAAAGCCTGATGTGGGACAATTCGCAAACAGCAGCAAGCACAGAGATTAAGTGCCCACAGCTTGTTGTTACGTGTAGCAGCTGGAATTAGGGTACTGGTCAGGAGGTTATTCCATCATGGCTATTCTGACAAAAACACTCTGTTCTTTACCGGTTAAAGAAACATTATCAAATCTAATAAACATTTATGACATCTGTTGGTGAGATTGTGAATAACTCCCAATTAAGAGTCTGAAGAAATCGTCTTTAGCAAAAATTAATTTTGAAGGTGCAGCCCATTCAACTTTAATAAACATTGTATGTTAATGGAATAGAAACTCAAATTCAAATGTTCCATCCAAATCCTTACACTGGCTGCTGCCTGAAAACATGACTTTTTTTCATAAATCACTTATTTCCCATGTTAGATACAATGCTAAACTCCAATCGTATGCAATCAGAAGAAAGGTAGAAAGTGCCATCAATACACAGATCAGTGAGCGCCTCAGTGAAAAAATGAGAGATTAATGTTTAGGTGCAACTTCTCACCCAAATAATTAATTTATATTATCTTTTTTCAGTTGCTGATTGACTTGATGTATATTTACTGATTTCTTCTTCCTAAATTTTCATCTTATGCAAGCTTTCATTTTATCTTTACGCACAGTCACCTTCTGTATAACATGCTGCGTGACTTTTATTATCTGCACAACTACCAAACTACATCAAGCTAAAAGCAATAACTGTAAGAAGCAGCTTATATTTCATAAAGACTTCCATTACAGTTAAATAAATATGCAAGAAACCATGCGACACTAAATTCCAACATATATTTCACTTCCTGGTAGGTGAATAAGTACTTGCAGGATGCAGGTTATTCGCCAGCAGGAATAGTGCGAGTTGCAACCTACAAAAGCTTGCTGCTGATGTCAGTGGAAATTGACTAGCTCATCCCAGCCAGGTCATGCAGTATTTTAGTTCAGTCGCCATTAATCACTTTGCTATTTTGTTCCTTTGTAGATGTAGATACAGAGGGTTTTTTCAGCAGGGAATTGTGCATGTGCAACGCTGACAAGGACAAAGAAATAAAAAGAAACCAGGAATCAAAGTTCAAAAGGTTTCTTGCCCTAGCCAGAAGAATATCTTACTCAACATAATTAATTGGTTACAAAATCATGAAATTACTGAAGTGGCTTAACTTGAATTTGCTATTAATAGTCTCCAATCTAATTGCCGATTTCTTTATTTTCATTACCGAACCAACAGACTTTCAATAAGCAAATAGATAAAAGGTGTCTGTTCACTATTAGGCTGACCATTACCATAGTTGTGTATATTACAGACAATCATTGGTGATAGCAGAAATATTAGAGATCAAACTGTCATTTTTCAACTGCAGTGCCCATAATTACTTTTAAGAAATATTATTAAAATGCTACACTTTCCCTTCCTGAAATTCTCTGCTTCAACTGTGATTCTCATTCTAGGTAATTACATTTTTTTCCTATGGAAATACAAATCCATTAAATACCACCAATCAGAGACACCTTCTCCATGATTCTGATAAATTAGAAGGCCAGGTAGGACAGAGGTCAACAGTTGTAAAAAACATTGCGTATGAAACAGATAATAATGGGGAAAAAAAGATTAAGCATGACAATCAGTATTTGAAAGAAGAAATGATAGTTTCATGGCTTGGGTGTAAAATGTCTGGCAGACATTTTTGTCAGAATAAACAGAATTGTTGGTTGCGGGCTGTCCTTAGAAAACTCCAACAATTAAAATTTCACAGTAAAACATTCCCTTATGAAAGACTGAAATCTTGATGAAAAGAAACAAGAGCAAGTTAAAGATTAACTAACTACTGCAAACAGTTAAACAAAAAATGTTTGCATTTCCAACTTTTAATATATCTGCAGTTTAACAAGAAGTTAGATTTTTGGTTTCTTCATATTTTCTGAATGTATCAGTTCTGGCACAAATGTTTGTCCTGTAATTGAATGGCGCTGAAGACTTTTAAAACAAAGCAACTAAGAGTCAAATACTGGCCTTTCTCTTTTGTGGTCACAATTTAAATTCATTGAAGACTAATGGGATGAATCACCTCTTTCTACGTGATGTTCAATGAGAAATGTATGTGAATAGTATAAACCAGTTCCTGGTGGCTGTATCTAACTGCAAAAGGGAATATTGTCCCGATTCATTTAAAAAAATTGATAGTAATCCAGGGAGGTCATGGGATGGCTGATATAGGAAAAGAGAAATTCCACACTGGAGCAGCTGGGGATACACTTTTGTTCAGCCTGAGGAATATTGTGCCAGTTCAGGGAACTTCTCTTTATCCAGTCGTGCTTTCCTTGATTTGCATGTGCTGGTGTTGAGCTTCCGGTGTAAAATGGGGAATAGCCCATTTGCTAACATCCCTCGCATTGATAGACACAAACAAAACAATTTCAAGATTCAGTTACGCCTCAACAAAAGACGTATTTTATAAAAAAAGCATTTACTTTCTCTTGAATTCAGAGATGCATTCCACAGCTCTATGTTGAGTAAACAATGAAAATCGATGCCTATTTTTTCACCATGAAAGGATAGCAGTTCTATTGCAGCAGAAATAATATTCAATTTATTGACATAATAAATTTTTTCGAAACATTCAATTTGACTTTAAGGCAACAAGATACACAACGGCTTTCCCATTATTGCTACCTCTTTCTGTTCACTCCTCTCTTACAGATTGCCAAATTATTGTTAGCAGCAGCTTTGAAATTAGTAGCAATGCAGCAATATAAAGAAGAGAATGTTGTGCTACTTGAGATGGTGCACGTGGGAAAGACAGGTGGCATCAATTTGCACCTGACTGGAGTCCCATGTGAGATCAACGCAGCTATCGCAGAGTGAAGAACTGAATTACTCATACTCAGTACAGACCAGAGGAATGCTCTAATGGGCCCTAATCTACTAAAAACAAAACCTTCCCAAGCTAGTCAGCAAGGTACCAGCTTCCTGAAAACAGCTGTTGACCATTTGGGCATAACACAGTTGTTTTACATGGCTCCAACTGCTATACAAAATGCTGCAATTTTATAAACAAAAAGTATAGACAGCAGTGAAAGCCACAGCTGGTAGGCAGAACTGTTTCACGTGATATGCAGCATAAGATATGTCTCTGTGATACCATTTGGTGTAATACAAGAGGTGATAAATAATTTCAGCTTTCCTCCTCCTCACTAACAAAATTTACCTTCTTCTGCTGGTCTGTGTAAATATTGCTATTCAAATGCTTTGAAGGCTATTTTGACTAATCTATTGTATCCAAAAAGCGCATTGTTTCTGTGTTTGGCAACCTTTTATTTGAAGAGAAAAGAGCCAGAAGAGTTAAGCTTATTTTTTTATGGTGACGTCAAAGGCAAATGACACAATGATTCATTTTGTTGAGACTTGTGTCCTAAGAGATATTGTAGCTGTAAGCAAAATATCAAAGATTTGCCAAACTCTTTTTAATGGGACATTCTGAGCTCCCTTTAATTAACCTCTGCCTTATCTGCTGTGACAATATAAAATAATGTATGGAAATATAAAGACTATATCCTGATGCTACCCATTCCACCTAATATATTTGTACTAGATCAGCTAAGACTGAATCATACCAACTAATGTGTTGGTTAGATTAACAAAGCTGGTCATGCAATTAATGGCTTTAGTAGAGATAGTGGCCAGAATTCTCTGAATTCGCCCATGGCTGGGATCCACCGCTGCTGTGAATGGAGACTTGGCTGAGCATCAGATTCTGCTTTCTCACTGGCAGCAGTAATGGGCTGTGTGAGACCAGAGAATCCTGGCCAGTGGGTCTGAGATGCAGCCCATCTCAACACTTATTTTCATAAAGTGATACAATACTTAACAGAACTTGGAAATGTTTGTGACATATCAAAATACAGGGGAGGACAGTTGACAAAGTGACAATCAAAACAAGGCTCTCATTTTTATACATGACAAAATCAAAATGTACTCTTTGAAAATCACATTCTAACTCCAAAATTTGCCATAAGCATCACCAAATGATAGCAAATCGTCCAGGTTTTAATGTGAATATTTTAGACTTGTGTATTAGTAATATTTATAAAAAAAGAACAAAACCTTGCCTCAAATAACAACAGAGGTTTGAATTCTCTGGAACAGCAAGATCAGTGACCTTTTATTCCTCCCTACTGTAAATCAGCCTGTGGCTCCAGTGATATCAACAGAGGTCCATCCATTTAGAACTTGTAGAATATTAGAATAGTTGTATATCATTTTAGCTATTCATCAATGGATATTTTGAGAAAATATTTGAGTAGGTATGTAGAATAGAAACGTTCACAAGATTAGGCAAATGCCATCACAAATGATGATGGGCCAAAGGCTTTGCTAAGAATAACTATTGTTTTGGTCTTCTTTTGTACCAAACATTTCAACTTGCATCTGCTTTGCTGGCCTTTCCCATTATTGAAACCAGAAAGGCATCCTTTATAATACATTTCTACAAAGAAGCTATTGTGTTAAGAAGCCTGGTGTGTTAGCATTAATTATGTTTTTATATTGGTCGACAAACAGTGCATTCTTGCACAGACATCTAATAAAATACTGCTTTATCCAAATATCAAACCTTTTTTTGGCGGTGCTTGGTTAAATGTATTTATTTGTGATGTGCTAGATTTATTAGCTGATACCTGCAATTATTTTCAGTAAGATATAATTCAGTTGTCAGAATTTAGCTCAGCCAGAAGATTAAAATTGTGTGAGGTGCTTCACCACTGAGCACAAAACAATGGGGGTTTCAAGAAGTAATCACGTCTCTGTGAAAAAAATGGGATTAATTAGTGCTGTACATGAACAGGCAGCATGCTCATTAAAACCTTGTGCGCTACCTCTTGATAAACTGCCACTTTAAGTGCTGGCATTAATGTGATGAGACAAAGACTTTATTTCACACTCTTTGCTGATTATATCTTACTTAAAGCCACTTAAATTGACTCTCAAAGGTTCTTTGGAATGCAAAGACTCAAATTATCTCAGAAAATCACCAGGACACTGAAGCTCACCATTTCTGATAAAAATGCAGCCAATCAACACTGGATCAAAACATCAATGACAGCCTTGATTAACTCTGAAAGACCTACACAAGATTTTTTTTCATACGGAATCATCGCATTATATTGGTAAAGTATATTTTATTAAGATTTGTGTATAATGGCATTACTATAACCTGACAGGCTATACTCCTAATAAAAAGAATTGGTTGAAAGCTGAATTTTTTGACAAGCTCCAACTAAGTATAAACTGAATGATAAATATAAACTTCCTGTTGCTAACAATGATGCTAAAGAATACTCCTGCTTTACCTCATGTTAAGACTGAAGTCTTTTTCACTGCATGTTAAATTATCTCCAGATTTAATACAATCAGGATAGTTTTCATACTGTTGTGTTTTATCTGTTTAAAATAGTTAAAAATATGAGAAGGAATAAACATCTGGCACAATATTTTCACGTAGTGAAACCTGTACAGTTTATAGCAAGATCGGGGTGCCATCTTGGGTCTGCGCGGTGTAGAAGAAGCTTCTAAAAAAAAAGCCAGCTTACTGACTTATATGTGGCCAATATAAGGCTTTTGGATTGCTGTTTACTTGTGTGGCCGCATGCAGCAGAGAATGAACGCTGTTTTCAAGGTACCTCTCAGGAGTGTGATAAAACAAAGCTAGATCTCGAACTACATAAGGTGATAATGGAGAGGGTGGCAAAGCAAAGCCAACTATCAAAAACCCTTTAAAGGTGGAGCCACAGATAGGAAAAGGCAGAAAAGTACAGTGGGGCACTTTCAGGCTGCCAAAGTGGAGCAATTATAATTGTGAATGCTGATATCTCAAGAGGTTGTGGAGGTGGGATGAGATTAGAGAGTGATAAGGAGGGGAAAAACTGTGGAGGGATTGAAAATAAGGATGAAAATTTAAAAATCAAGGCATTACTTAACTGGGAGCCAAAATGGATGGGAGTTAAATGGGCATGTGCAAGTAAGGACATAGACAACAGAGTCCAAAGATGGCAGCCTTTAAAAATGGCAACCCAATCTTTAAAATACAAAGTTGCTCACTGGACAGGCTCAATCAGAGCTTATTCTACCAGCATGATATTGTGGCAAATCTCCCCCTAGCTTGCCTTTTTTTAAAATATATGCTGAAATCAAGATGGTGCAGAAAGCTGCAGTCCCTGATAGCGGCTTTTACACCGCTTTTCCCATCCCCCTGTGAAAATGTGGAAAAATTCCACTCAGAGATTTAGGTGACCTCGAATTTCCAGTGGACGAAATCTGGGTGGCCGTCCAGGACAGAATTGGAATAGTCAAGCCCAAAGGTAAAAAAGAAAATGCATGAAGGAGGGTTTCAGCAGCAGGTGAGCAAAGGCAGGGGGTTGAGGTGAGAGTATCAGTTGATTAATGTTACAAAGGTGGAAATAGGCAGTCTTAATAGTGGCACAGAGAAGTGGTCTAAAGCTCAGCTTGGAGTGAAGCACACCACCAAGGTTGCAAGCAGTCTGCTGAGACTAAAGAAACTGAGAACATTCATACATAAATAGAAAGCTTGAAGATATCAGCAGCAGAGCTTCTTTCCATGAAACAATTGCACTAAATTAACAAACTGTAGGATAAATTAAAGATGCATTTCCAAAAAGGAATACTGCAAACAGAATCTCAAAAGAAACTTTAAAGTTCAAAACACTATGTAATGAAAGGGGTCAAAAATGCACACCAGTTCCTGTGGTTCCCATTGGGTATGGCAGGCCTCAATGGTGGTCAGGCACCCTTTCCAGGAACACGCAGCAGTGATCAGAGCCATGGGAGAGGGGTAGACAGTCAGGATGGATGACCTCCTTGAGCATCTGCTACCTGGACCTATTAATGGGTAGCTTGGCTTGGCTCTTAAGAATGTCCCCCTTCTCCCTTCCTGCCTGCCCCATATTGCACCAGATGCTTGAAGATTAGAAGTAGTGACATAAAGTGCAACCAAAAAGAAACTTAACAGATTTTTCAGAAAACTAAAAAACGGGTGCAGCCTAGAAAACTGACACATACGTATTCCATAGATTGCACAAGGTCACAAAAGACACATTATTCTTGGGAATCCATTAACCTGCAGTTATATGTGATGACATCCTCCATCCTGGCTCCCCAATCATAAGGAGAAGATTCCAGCCTAGAGGAGCCTCTATCAGGGACCTCTTCCACCAAATGGCTAAAAGTTGTCTGTAAAGCAAGAAAGGATAAAGGAGTGAAACGTGTGCAGCATCAGCTCATACAGGAAACACTATCATGGCGGACTGAAGGGCACAGAGGCCATTTCCACATTACAACTCGGATTGTGGGGCATCTTCTCCTGAGGGAGGGCTCAAGACTTGAAACTGTTTATGAAATTCCATCTGAATAAGGGTTATGTTCAGGTGGAAATCTGTGCACATCTGAGCATCCTTAATACCTTGTGTATTGTCAGGGCAGAGAACCATCATTTCATGGGGTTGGATGGTGTCAGCTATGAGAGGATGACCATCGATGCCCAAAGCTGCCATTGATGTTGAGGCAGGCTATGGGCATTCCCATTGTCAGATTTAAGTGCAACCATCAGTACTCAGAGTACAGTGTAGAGACAGAGGATTTCTAACATTCTCTCTCCCTCAGAAGCCCAGTGAGAAACCACCACTTAACTTTCCCGTCCAACCCGAGATTTTTACTCAGGGTGCACAGCAGAATATAAACAGAAATGGATGCCGTCAGCCCAATTCTGCCTGAACTCTGTGCCAGCAACCATAATTGCTTAACAAAAAATTCTGGTGCTTCCATGCAGAGAACAGGGAGAATCGATGAAAGGCACCAGGATACCCATTACCACACTAGGTCGTCTCCACTGCTCACCATTAAATCTCCATCCTCGCCAAGGAGATTTCCTCTGGCTGTTGACCCTTCCTCACATTGAATGTGGCTCAGAGCTACTAGTCAGCTCAAAATATGTCACCATTCCACCCTCAGAATCATTGACAGAAAGGTTCCCTCTGGTCTCCTCTAAACATATTGTGTGGCCAGGCAGTTGCACCTTGGGTTCTTGCCCCACTTCTGGCACCATGTCACTTGCTGTGTCAAGAAACAATACTTGTTGTGGCAGTGGCACACCTTTGCCATCTCTGCCCAGCCATACAGCCATGATGAGGTTATGAATTATACCCATCCCAAACATTGTTGTGACTATGGGAGGCCTTTCTGGTCCCATCGATGACGCATTCCCCCATTGCAGGTTTCATAGCAATGGAGGATGTCTTTAATGGGAAACCCCACTGACAATGACAGGAGAAGGTCCTGCTGCCGGCCAATAGCAGACCAGTGTAGGCAGCCCAGTAGCACAGTGGTTAACACTGCTGCCTCACAGCACCAGGGACTCCCATTTGATTCCCAGCTTGGGTCGCTCTTTCTGCGGAGTCAGCACATTCTCCCACAGTCTGAAAGGTCTGATAATTAGCTGCGTTGGCCATACCAAATTCTCTCTGTGTACCAGAACAGGCACCAGAGTGTGGCGACTAGAGGATTTTCATAGTAACTTCATTGCACTGTTCCTGTGAGCCCCCTTGTGATGCTAATAAATAAATGTTTAAAAAAATCCTCCCATTGCTGCAAATCACCCAGCAGGTTGTGTGGTAAATTCCGTTTTTATAAACTGAGGAGGTTGATATCTTCACCAGGTAGCTGGTACTGCCTGACGCACAGATGTCCTCCTTTCTTCCTTCACCAAGCAGCACTGGCTAACCTGGACATGAACATTAAGGGAGGGAGAGAGAGGGAAGATGTAAGCTAGACACACAAACACGTATGCTTCTCCTTCCTCTCTCAGGTATGTTAAATTACCTTATTCACCTTCCCCTTCAAAACAGACAGAATTTTTCAGACAGCCCTCAAATGAAGTCCAGGCACCCACCTCTGGCTGCCGTAAAATATTTTTTTCTCCTGGTCTCCAGTCTTCCAGCACCTCTTGCTCTCTAACTCCTCAGGCCTTGTAGGCTGCAAGGCCCTGCAACCTGAGCAACAAGTTCTCAATCAGTCAGCAACAGGCTTTCTTCTGGCCTAACTCCTAAGACAGGTGTTAAGTAAAGCAGAGTAGCAACTGCTGTTTTATTCTAACTAATACATTGAGGGAACCAGCTCCTAGGAGAACTGTGCATGAGTTCTCTGCTCAATACAAAAGTGAAACTAAGTCTGGATCACATGACAAACTTCCCTTCTAGTGCTATCATGCTGTTATTCCTTAAAGGCATATTACAACACTAGTGGAGAAAATGGGGGGATGGGGAGCAGGTACTTGAATCCAGCTGGGGAGGAACAAAGGAGCATAACATCATTGGGGGGTGAGGGGGGTTACCTCCATTAGGCCCAAAGGATGTACTTCCTTCCTTCCTGTATTTATGCAGTTTTCTTTAAAAAAATGGCCTACCCACTCCTTCCAGACCATCTATTGTGAGCACCGCAATATTTGCCTCAATTGGGTTGGGTTGTGTGGCTGTAAAATCCAGCCCTTTGAATTGAGGTGGAAATTCAGCCATAACTTTATTAGATGGCTCAAAGGTTAATGGCTTAATCCTGCTTTCATTCTTATGTTCTTAAAATTATGGTTCTATTCTCTGTCATTGACCATCCTTCTGATTGTTCAAATAATTTATTGGTGTTGCCTATATAACTGACACTTTTAACCACTTTATCAGGTGGAATTGCCTGTTTAAATTCCAGAATTCTTTCTTAAATTATTAAATAAAAATGTAAATTTTATTAAAACTTCACAAGGATTATTATAAAATATTTTGGTTTATGTTGTGTTTTGAAAAAAAATCAGTTCCTCCAAAATCAAATCATTAGACCATAGTACACTATGTACTCTGGTACAGTGGATAGTGTCCCCTGCCTCTGAGTAGGAAACTCTGTGTTTGAGTCCACCCCACAACTTAATGGCAAAGGTTCATGATGAACCTAACAGGTTGAGTATCAACCCATAAATTCTTTCCAATATGCCAATAACAGGTGCTAAGAACTGGAGAATCTTCCAATCAGCAATGATTGATTTGGGATAGCATCTTCCATTGAATCATAATAGAACCCCTACAGTGCAAAAGGAGAACATTCAGCCCATCAAGCCAGAACTGACAACATCCTCCCAGGTTCTATCCCATAACCCCGTATTTACCCTTCTAGTCCTTTTGACTGTAAGGGTCAATTTGTTATGGCCAATCAACCTAACCCACACATCTTTGGACTATGGGAGGAAACCGGAGCATCCATGGGAAACCCACACAAACATGGAGGGAAGGTACAAACTCAACACAGATACTCAAATGATAAGCTGCTGTTGATAGGCTCACAACTTATAGAATCATAGAATCCCTATGGTGCAGAAGGAGGCCATTTGGCCCATCCAGTCTGCATCAACCACTCAATTCCGGCGAGGCCACAATCCCATAACCCCATGCTTTACCCTACTAACATCCCCCCTCCCCGATATAAGGATCAATTTACAATGGCTACCAACCTAACCCTTTGGACTGTGAAAGGAAACCGGAGCACGCTGAAGAAACCCACTCAGACATGTGCAGAATGTGCAAACTCCGTGCAGGCAGTAACCCCTGAATGAAGCTGAGTCCTTGGCACTGTGACTCAGCAGTGTGAACCATCATGCCAGGAAAATAAAAATCACTGTGAAAACATATAAAATTCCGACTTGTTGAAAGGCGTGCCCATAGATGCGTGACTAATGTGCTTGGGTCATGCTAAATTGACACAAAGTGTCCAAAGTTGTGTAGGTTAGAGGGAGTATGGGTTACAGGGTCATTGGGGGATGGAGGGGGGGGTCTGGCACTGTGCTTTCAGAGACTTAGTGCAGATTTGATTTGTTTTATTACTGTCACATGTATTAACAAACAGTGAAAAGTATTGTTTCTTGCGCACTATACAGACAAAACATACTGTTCATAGAGAAGGAAATGAGAGTGTGCAGAATATAGTATTACAGTCGTAGCTAGAGTGTAGAGAAAGATCAACTTAATTCATGATAAGTCCATTCAAAAGTTTAACAGCAGCAGGGATACGTGACCTCAGACTTTTGTACCTTTTTTCAAATGGAAGAAGGTGGAAGAGTGTATGTCCGAGGTGCATCGGGTCCTTAATTATGCTAGCTGCTTTTTTGAGGCAGCAGAAAATGTAGACAGAGTCAATGGATGGGAGGCTGGTTTGTGTGATGGATTGGATTACATTCATGACTTTTTGTAGTTCATTGCGGTCTTGGGCAAAGCAAGAGCCATACCAAACTGTGATACCAGAGAGAATGCTTTCTGTGGTGCACCTAAAATTTGATGTGAGTCATAGCTGACATGCCAAATTTTCTTAGTCTTCTGAGGAGGTAGAAGCATTGATGGGCTTTCTTAACTATAGTGTCAGTATAGTAGGACCAAGACAGGTTGTTGGTGATCTGGATACCTAAAAATTCGAAGCTGTTAAAAAAACTTCAAAAACTTGATGGTCCAAATGGCCATCTTCTGCACTGCAGAGATGCCATGGTTGTGCACTGCTAGGTGTGGGAAATAAAACAACAAGGAGTTTAGCCAATATAACAATATTTGTATACAGTTGGAAATCCTGTAAATTGACAAGCATGGTCAGGGACTAGATAACAATGTGTGCCAGAAGACTGCTTGACTACTGATGGTCAATAATCAAGATTAAGCTACCTTGCCAAGCAATTTTACACCATTTGTGACAAAAGGTGCCTCTGTTGTTTCTTTCTTAAAATTGCCTTTGTTATAAACATTTCAAATGATTTAGAATTTGCGATTTAGGGCAAATTTTCTCCAAAACATCAATGACAAATTGTACTTATGAAAATACAATGTTGTTAAAAATGTTGTTTTGGAAAAAAACTGCACAAATAGCCCTGGGGGAGCTGGGATCATACCTTAGGAAGGTGAAAAGTAGGCTTTGGGTGTGGTTCCTGCGTGCGTGGGGTGAAAATATTCCTGTGAGGGTCAGGAGTGTTATGGGGGTGATCGGGGACAAGGCTGCATGGGGGTGGAGGGGATGCATTGGGTGGGAAGAAAGGAGAGGTGTCGTCAGAGGGTTGGAGGAATCTTCTAGAGTTTTGAGAGTATGGGAGGAGTCCTGTGGGGATTTGGAGTGAATATTTACATCAGTTATCCAGAAGTGAGCACTGGTTTTAGTTCTCCAAACTTTTTAAACATTTGACATAACAATTAGAACAATCAACAATTGCAATTTAAATCACATTTTTTGATTGTTCCCAGTGCAGGCCAATTACATATTGGAACTTACACTTCCCGGTCAATTGCTGTACAATCATTATCTGGGAGTTTCCAGGGGAGAGAGGCCTCAGAAGTTATGACATTAAAATCTTGCTATTTCTATAAGACTGACAGTGCTGATTTGTGATCTGGTTCATTTTATACCCATTTACCCCATCTGGGGCACCACGGTGTCATAGTTGTTAGTACTGCTGCTCACAGTGCCAGGGACCCGGTTCAACTTCAGCCTCAGGTCATATCTGTGTGAAGTTTGCGCATTCTCCCGTGTCTGCATGTGTTTCCTCCGGGTGCTCCAGTTTTCTCCCACTCTCCAAAGATGTGCAAGTTAGGCTGATTGGCCAAGCTGAATTGCCCTTAGTGTCGGGGAAACTAGCTAGGGTAAGTATATGAGGTTACAGGGAATAGAGCTTGGTCAGATTGTGGTTAGTGCAGACTCGTTGGGCCAATTGGCCCCCTTCTACACTGTATGATTCTATGAAATGCCTTCAATAATACAGAAAAAACCTTAAAATGTCAGAACGTCATTTGAAAAACATGACAGATTGTCAGTTGAAACCCAGTCAGCTTGAAATTGAAATATCCAAAATGAAATGTCCAAAGATGTGCAGGTTAGGTGAATTGGCCATGCTAAATTCTCCTTCAATATACCTGAACAGGCGCCAGAGTCTAGAGGATTTTCACAGTAATTTCATTGCAGTGTGAATGTAAGCCTATGTGTGACCAATAAGTAAACTTTAACTTTGAATGGCCCCTTTCTACACTGTAGGGATACTATGATTTCAAGAATGAAGCTAAGACTTTGGAAAATTGATGAAACAGTACCTTGATGGAATTCTCTGACCATTCATGCCAGCGGGATTCCCTTGTCCTACACCCCCAGCTGCAGGCTTCCTGGAAGTGTGGAGTAGCTTTGGTGGGAATTCCAATTGACAGCAGTGGTACGAAGGGATCCTGGCACTAGCTAACGGTCCATCACCTCCCACCTGTGAGAAAAATGCTGAAGGTCGGCCAAATAATCTTGCCTATTACTTCAACCATCATCAGAACAAAAGGATTGCGAGCTGGATACATGAAATAATATAACTAAAAGCAGATTTAATAGAATTAAAATAACAGTAGAAACTTGCATTTATATACCACTTGTAAGGTAGAGAAATATTCCAAGCACTTCACTCAAGCATGCGAATGATATTGGGGTGGCGGAGATATGTACTCATTTCCACCATCTCATTATCCAGTGCAATGTTCAGCCATCTTCAGGTGTTAGGCTGTTTTAGTAACATGTAACTTCTCATTCTCAAGGGGCATAAAGAGGTTCAAACGAATCACACGTGCACAAGTGGCCCATGGATAGTCAAACCAGTCACTATGCGAAATAAACCTTTTGCTTCAGTGAAATACACTTATCAGAAGCATTCATGCCATAATCGACACTCTTTCTGGAGGTCTGAAGCATCATATTATCCCTTCCTTATTTTGATATAATTTCTTCCATTGCATTTTCCTAATGCACACCATCTGAATGAGCCTGGATGCGAATTACCTTATCATTAGCTCCAATGAATAGATTAACATTTTGGAAGCACTGAGCTGCAATTTGATTCCTTTATCTCTTCTCACCTCTCATCTGTTTTTCGGCAAATTTCTTGACTTAATTCAAATTATTTATCTACAACAGTTGCTTTAGGGTGATTTTAATTCTGGAAGATGGTGGGAAAATGGGAATTATCTGATTGGTCATCTATTGCCTCTGACTGTTTTCTTATTTAACACCCTATTTTAGTTCCATGCGTTTTTCATGTAGTACTAAGTTTTGCCAAAGTGCCGGGTAAAATCCCTCCGTCTATAAAACAGAACTTATACTTACTGCTGCTTTATCCTCTTTTTGCATATCTGCTCATTGATGATCTCTTTCCTCACTAGTAACTTTACCATTAGAAGACTCGTTAGTGCATGACACTGTTTTGCATGTTGAATTTGATGCTGCCTAAGGCTCAGTGAATTACCAGATAATGAGGAGTCCATGAAGTCTTTCATTCTATTTTAATTCACCCATCCAGATGTACTTTAACTTTCCCCAAATGTGTCATCCACTTTTAAATTACTAGGTTTTAGTTTTCAGTAACAATTGGAAATCTAGGTTAGTTTTTCTACATCCTTTGCAAACTTGCATACCTCTTTGTAAAATCAGCTTCCAAATGTTTTTGTTCTAGTCTGAAAAGCCCAGGAGCAAAATTCTCCCAATTTGAGGCTAAGTGTCCTGATCGGGATGGGAATGTGAAGTGCTTCCCACTGTGGGAAACATGCCAAATCTTCCAGCCCAGGCTTCATTAATTATGTACCCTGATGCTTTATGTCATATTCAATGGCGCAGTAGGCCTGGATGACACATGGTCTACCATTATGTCGGGTGCCTTGAACATTACTGACCCCTAGTGAAGAAAGAAAATGGACCTTCTGAAAATGAAGATGGATCTCCAGGATCATTCTGAGGCTGGAAGATGAACCCACTCCGAGATACCGAATCTGGAAGATCCACTTGTAGGTGCTCTCTGACTCACTGCTGTGGTATTCCAGGGTCCAGGGTTGTTGGTGGCCTCAGTTCTGAAATCCAGAGGCAACTATGGGTGCTGAATGAATGCATTTCATGCTGGTGGCATCTCTACTAGCATCATGGAGAATTTGGCATGGGGGCGGGGATCTCATTAAGAGGATGCAAACAAGGCTCACGTTCAGCCCCTTGTGGGTATTCTGACATGGCATTGCAGACACCAGCCAAAGAGCCCATTGGCGTACAATCAATTTCTGGGCTTCCTGCCATATTCTGTCCACACGCTCACCATCGAAAATGCTGGTCATGGCTTGGGAGAATTCCACCTCTTATTTCTCCAATCTTTCTATATCGAAGTTCTGACAGTAGAGATCAACCTTATCCATGTCCCATGTGTTTTGCACTTTCTTCAGTGACTGAATGACTCTTTTGTTTCTCAATGACCAGATTTGGTTGCAGCTGCAGTCTAACCAGAGCATGATAAAGTTTTATCATTACCTCTTCTTCCTCATACACTACAGTTTTGACTGCTTTGTTGATTATTGCTCTGTGTTGGTTGTTCTTGTTTACTATAAAGGCTGCTAAGATTTCAGAGTCTCTTTAGATTCATCTTCAGCTATTCAATGCCATCATGCAATAGAGATCCCACTTTTCCATTTGTTTGCAGCATTATATAAAGTTTATTTATGAGTCACAAATAGGCTTACATTAACACTACAATGAAGTTATTGTGGAAATCCCCTAATCGCCACATTCTGGAGCCTGATTGGGTACACTGAGAAAGAATTTAGCATGGCCAGTGCATCTAATCCACGCATCTTTCAGACTGTGGGAAGAAACCGGAGCACTCGGAGAAAACCCATGCAGATATGGGGAGAAAATGCAAATTCTGCAGACACAGTGACCTAAGTGGGGAATTGAACCTGGGTTCCTGGCACTGTGAGGCTGCAGTACTAACCGCAATGCCACTGTGCCACCAATCATTTCATTCTGTTCATTCAATTACACCTGTCATACATTTGTCTGATTACTTATCTTCTCCAACTCATTTTGGAAGTTATGGCTGGTCTCTTCTGATTTCCATGCCGCATCTAGTTTGGTATCCTTTGTAGATCTGACCATTTTGCTTTGAGGTTTTGAATCTGGGTCATTTTATGTATAAGCTGTAAATAGCGCTGGCCACAGTACTTAATCCTGAGGCTGCTTGCTGCACTTCACTTCTCTGATGTTTACTCATTCTTGTCACTCTTCAGCCAGTTTCTTTTTAATTTGCAAAAATCTCACAGCCTTGGGTTTAATTATTGATATTTCTTTTGGAACTTTATCACAAGTTGTTGAGAGAGCCACCTCAGTAGCAGCAGAAGTATTGCTGAACACAATGCAAGTGAGACAGCAAAGATTTTCAAATAAAATTTTCACGGCCCTGATTTTGTAATTGTCACTTTCCCGTTGGTAATTAATCATTGAGGAATCAATGAGATTGGGAACCTAGACTCCATAAATTTCATTGGTTGCCCTTTCTTCCAGGAGAGGTTACTGCCAAATAAATATTCCAGATGCAAATTGCAGTGCTCTGCAACTTTTCATTGCTGGGCAATGAAAAACTGCCAAAAATTGATGATGCTAATTCACCAGTTCCCCATCCTTCTGGAACATTGTCAGGGAAGGTATGGTTATAAACAATTCCTGACTTCATATCAAATACAATTTTAATCTCAGCAGAAGGAACATGCAAAAATATGGTTGTGAAACAGCCAGGAAAAATGATCAGGAATGCACTTCCTGAAAAGATGGAGGAAGCAAATTCCATAGTAACATTTGAAAGACAACTGGACAAATAATGGAAGGGAACAAATTTACTGGGGTATGGGAAAAGAGCAAAGGCATGATGGGTCGAATGGCCTTTTTCTGTATTGTACCATTCTATGATTCCATAGAAAGGATGATCCCAAGTGTAACTTGGCAACTTCTCCTCAGCCCAGAAATGTGCAATTAATTTGCCAGCCGGATGAGGAATTTCAGAGCTTGTGGGTGAGATTCTCTGGCCTCCCTGTTTCTTGACAATGGGAGACAGCATGGCATTGTCTAATGGTAGGATCTTCGGGTCCTATCACTAGGAAAATAGGAGATTTCCTATTGATTCCACCCCATGTCACTGGAAACTTGCTTTCCATAGCTGCTTAAAGTTGTAAAGTGTACAGAGAATGTGGTAGGCCAGGGGCTGAAAGCTTTTGACAACTTCAAGCTTTTGCACAAATTACTTGCTCCCAGACATCAGTATTTTAGTAGCCATTCCTCTAGGAATACAGCACGATTTTAAGAGTGAAAGGATCACAGAGCAGGACAAGTTCCTGAAAGAGAGAGGAGGAAGAGGGAAGAATGATTCTCAAAGGGGGTGTGCTGTCAGTGGGACTGGAAGATAAACCGGCGTAAAGAGCTGTAAGAGTACACCAGTGTCTTGGCCTTCTCGTTAAAATCAATTGATTATTTTGATGTGAAAGCAGGTGTCTTCAAAAATTTTGACTTTTCTCAGGATTGAGTGAAACTTTTATCTTTGATGGAATGAAGATTTTAAAGCCAGGATGCAAAACTGGGATGGGTAGTTTGTGCTCATTGTTGGGTATTGGAGAGGCAATTTGGAGATTAAAAATGGCAGTTTCATCAAGAGTGCACACTGTTGGGGAAAGTCAGGTGGACACCAAACTTAACTTAACTTAACTTAATCAATCACATGCAGAACTGGCAGATCATGTCAATCAATGAGCAATACTGTCTTATCATCAGTGACATCAGCACTATGGATAAACCCCTTTTTAATCTAAATGTGCATGCAGCAGGAGGGAGGATCTCCTCACTAACATGAATTAAAGGAATCATTAATTGCCTGGAGGCGAGTTGCTGATGGATTTATTCTGGCAGTTGCTTTGATTTCACAAGTATTTGCTGCTTCCTATAGCTGTTTAAAGTTGTAAAAATATACAGGGAATATATGTGGCAGGGGCTGGAAGCTTTTGACGACTTCAAGCTTTTGCACAAATTACTTGTTCCCAGACATCAGTATCTTAGTAGCCATTCTTCTTGGAATACAGCATGATTTTTAAGAATGAAGAGATCACAGAGCAGGACAAGATCCTGGAAGAGGGAGGAGGAAGAGGGAATGAATGGTTCTCAGCTGGAGTCTAAATCTGACCACGGTTCAACCTGAACCTCAATGAATAACAAAATGTACAATGTCCTGAGGATCAGTAAGAACATCCTCATTGAGATATGCCATCTGCAGCAACCTTAGAGCAGAGAAAGGACAGCTTTCCCTCTCTTCTACCAAGTCCTTCAGTACAATAACCTTCACGCTTTGCCCCACCATCAAATGTTTCACAAATCAAACTAACTTCCTGAGTGACTGCCAGCACCTATTCCAACCATAATATTCCTCTCTAATAAGAGGTGCAGGCTGGCTTTAAACAGTGCAAGTTAGATTTAAGTCTAAATTAGGCCACACACAGTATTGGTCACTGTCCAGGCGTAGTTAGTACTGAGTGGACACTGACATAATTTAAAAGAACAGATAGGATGAAGATGGTCCGCGGCCGGCCTCCTGCCCTAATGCAAGCTGAGGCCCTTAATTGAACAATTAATACTCGTGTAACAATCTCATCCAGTCACTGCTGGTATTAACGCATGGCAGAGAGTATGACAGGCAGCTCTGTTCAGGCTGCACGCAGGCTCATGTAAAGGGGAGAGGGGTGTGCAGTTTTCTTGTTTAAAAGCACTCAATGCCTGATCAAAGTGTTGCAAAATGGGAGTGAATCCGCTAAGAACCAAACCTCTGTCCTTGTTGCTAAGCCCTCTCTCCCATGACCTCAACACTCCAAGCACCTCCTACCAGCACTCACCTCTGCCCTGGGACCCAGACCGTATCGGCAGTAGTTACTACCTGCCTTAATTCTGTCATCCTCTGATTGCTGGCAGCATTCTGGCAAGTGGGATTTCCAACCCTAGTGAAATAATTCCCACAAAGCTGTCGTCCCTTCACCAAATGGAACTTTATTTACAGCAGCTAGTAATATTCAGACCAATACTTTCCAGTACAGAATTTACCAGTAACCAGGATACTTCATGTTATATATCTCTGCAGGGTTCCTGGATTGGACAGTGTTAACTGCCTCAAGCAGGGAATTCTTTTTTTCCCCAACCAAGTAAACAAAATCAAATTAACTTAGGGACGACACAATAAGGACAGCTCACAAAAGAAGGGAAACTGCCCAAAACAAAAGACAAAGTGGAAAGGAAATTTAAAACATCAAAGGGATCAATAATACACTCCTGTCTCTGTGGTGCCCAGTGGGCACGGCAGGCATCAACAATGCCCTTGGACACTGCATATTCCCTTTTCAGGGAGACCCGGCTGTGAATGTAACTGTGTTAGAGAGATAGACAGTGGGGTTGGACGACCCCTCTGATCTGTAGATAGCACTGCCTCAATCAGGGAGCTCACGTTCTAACAGATGCACCTCAAAGATCTCATTACAGTCATTACATCTGGGCCTTTGAACATGGGGAAAGAACTGTTGGCCTGTCATGGGCCTGAATGGAATAAAATTTTGAAGGCCCTCCCAAAAAAGAGCCACTGTTCAGCCAATGGCTGATACCTGATTGCCTTCACAAGATTCTGCCCTATATTTCTATCAAAACTTATGTCAAAGACCACTGCTACGTACATTCAGGTGCACATCGCTTTTCAATTAATGTAGCTGAAGGAGCAATCACATTTGTAAGCAAATGTGTATGGGCCAACTATAGAAAACCTTCAAAGTCCTGTACTCCTGCTGAAAGGTTGGAGATTTGGAAGTCAATGGCAATGAAAATCAAATGATGTACTTCAGTCAGCAGACTAGAAACATTACGAACAACATATGAAGAGGAAAGGAATTCAGAAATAGAGGTGAACCAAGCATTAAAAGCAGAATGGCAGATCAATTAAACAGAGTGGCAGAACAATAATGTAATTAAAAATGCTAGCAAAGCATTGGGATTTATTTCTGAGGGAAAGAATTCAAAATACTGGAATAATGTTAACATTACTCCAAACCCTGGTCAGACCACACTTAGTCCTGAGCACAGTTCTGTCTCCATATTATAGAAAGGAGACAGAAGCATTTGAGAAAGTGGAAACAAGATTTCCAGGAATGTTTTCAGAATAGAAAAATTGCAACTATCAGAAAGATTGAACAGGCTCGGCTTATTCTGCTTTAAAAAGGAGAAAACTCTAAGGAGACCCGATAGGCCTCTTTAAAATAATGAATGGAAAGGATAGGTGTAAGTTTCTACTTGTGGGATAATCAAAACTATAGGCCAGGAACATAATAAGGTGGTTACGATGAAATCCAGTTGGGAAATAAGGGGGGAGAAAATTGTTTGTGAAGTGCTGCTTCTGATATAAAGGTATGCTGAAAGGCTGAAATGAGATATATGGAAATCAAGGAGGCTTGTGTGAATTTCCTTCAAGTTGGTACAGTGTGTTTGCTGCTCACGATGTGTTCTGTTCTGCAATGGGAAGACTAAATAGACTTGATGATGGTTTTGTTAAAACCCTCCATTCACTCTATAGATATGGCTCCAAGCTATTAATTTAATTCCCACCTTGCCCCCATGCTAACATCTCTGCCCTTGGCCTATTGCAGTGTTTCACAGAGGCTGAACAGCTTGAAGAACAGCAATTTATCTTTCGATTTGTCACTTCCGGATTCACAGTTGAGTTCAACAATTTCAGGGTAATCTCCGCCTCCATTTTTTTTTCTGTAGGTTTCAGTTTTACTCTCATTTTCATGCTGAAGGTGATCCACCACCTCTGCCGCCAGCAACCCCACACCTCTCCCAATCTCCAGCAATACCCCCCCTCCATGCCCCCCTGCCACCATGATGAATTCCCTCTTTGGGAGATGGGGAAGCCATGCAAGGTACCATAGACAGTCAATGGTGAGCTGCCTCTGCTGCCTGAAACCACACTGTGTGGGAGGAGTTGGAAAATCTTGATCCTTTTGTTTTCATATTCAAATAGCATTGGTTTCTTTTTAATTGTTCAACCATTCAGACGTTTCTTATTTACTTACTTGGTCTTTTGATCCTGCAACACCAACTCTTTGAGCAGGATTTTCCAGTCCTGCCCACTGGAACAATTTACCAATTCTGATAAAGTCAATGGATTTTTGGCTGGATTGTTGCATTCACCATGGTGGGGTGACAAAATCCTGCTCTTTGTCCTTTAATCTCTCCTACTTTCCACTCTATCACAGATCTCCCCTTTCATTCTTTTTCAACTTTTTCTTATTCAAGAAATGTCATTGGCCTGAGACGTTAGATCTATTTCTCTCTTTGCAGATGTTGCCTGATCTACTGAGCATATCTAGCATTTTTAGTTTTGATTCCAGATTGCCACCGCCACCTTTTGTATTAGCAGCATTGGAATAATGCATTGAAAATAGTCCATTCACAATGCTTTTTTCCAGTGTTAACATTACTGTCCAACACAACTAATTCCTGCTTTGTGAATGAGCTGTTTTGTTTTTGTTTCCTTACCCAGCAGTACTTGTTTATTGATGCACAAATCTGTGTGCGCATTCAACTGTGATGGAATATTTCCCCAGATCACAATTATTTCTCAGTTATTACATCTAACTCACTGTCATTTTACCAGATTGTTGCAAAAACAAATAAAAAGCAAAACATGACTCTATCCAATATGGATAGTAAACTTTGTAGTGTGTGTGACGTTATACAAAGAATCCAGTTCAAAAAAATAACTATCAGCGAATAACTTGGATAGCTTTGATTTGCATTTTCCAAGTCACTCAGTAGAAATATTTATTTATCGGGTATTTACAGAAGGAAAACCCATTGGGTTCATTCAGATATTCCTGGAGTACTTACAAGATTCTCATGACTGCTTTTTGTCCTTTATAATGCCATCTTGTCTGAATACGAAGGGTGGGGACTAAAGTGATTGCATGGTATTACCTTAGAACAGCCAGTGCTGTAAGCATAACAATAGGAGGCAGGGCAGAGACATCAGAAATGATGGCAGGATCGCAGCTTTATTATAATTATTATATTCTTTTGTATTTGGAAGCATCAAGCAGCTTATCATAACCGTTTCAATTTAGTTCTTCTGAAACTCAAGAAATTACTTTCTAAGAAACAAGCGCCACATTCTCCCTGTTCTTTAAAAAGGTGAAATGTCTACATTTTATATTCGTGTTGGCTTTCAAGGAACACGTTGGCTAGAAATCACTGATGTGTGGGGGTGGAAGGGGATGGGGATAGGGGTGGGGATTGGGGGAGGGAGCAATTGGAGAGTGTAAAATTGAGGAGACAGGCCTCATGAGTTCCTCTGGATGTCTGCGCACTCCAACCACACAGTGATTTTATGTTGGGTGGGCAAGGTCTTCGACAGGAAGTCGATCCTTGCTCCAACCCAGGCAATTAATGGCCACTTAATGGCTGTTTCCCATCCAGTCTCAATCTTTAGGCTGGCAGGAATATGGAACCTCTGTAGGGGCAAGGCCGAAAAACAACAAAGTTACATTACAGATGGGATGTTGAAGGGGAAGGGGAGAGAGAGCGCCTCCGACAGCAGCTCCTTTCTGAAGTTGGGTTTCCCCCCACCACCGCCATGACTGTGATAACTCCTCCTTCACTAGATTCCCTTCATTTTCAAATCATAGAGTGTTTCTAGTACAACATTGAAATCATTGTAACAGCCACTTCTTTTGGTCTGGTGGCCTTTTCTTTCCCCAAGATCCTGCTAGCTCTCTTCAGGCTTTCTGTTCCCTTCCTGCGCCGAGACCCCCATGAACTTAAGTGGGCCTCTGGTTTCCAGACTGAGATTGAGGCATCTCCCTGCATTTCTGCTTTTGTCTTTTCAGCTCCATTGCTGGAGGAACTGGAGAGCAGCTGGCCAAGCTGATTGGCCGGCAGCTGCCTAAGGTGGAACTTCCCCTTGAGTGAGGGGGCCAAAATTCGTTCAAACATGAATTGGCTTTCAGACATTCTGAGTCAGCGGCGATGTGTTTGGTTTCAAAATGACCATCTCCTCCAAAACCTAAACTGTCAGTGATAATGCAAAAATAACTGCTAACCAGGACACATTTGCAATGTTTCTTAAGCGTTCTAATGAGCCATCAAACTGGTTTAGATGTCAAAAGGATCAATAATTCTGCTCCGTGCAGTGTGCAACATGCGTGAAGAATGAAAATTGAGAAGAAGGGATTGTTTGACCAGGCTCTGGCCACACTAGCAGTTCCTGGAAAGGCGATGGTAATCAGATGTTCAGTACAGTAGGATGACTCATGCAATGAAGCCTGAATATGATATCAGAGACTTGCAGACTTACTAGAACACATTACGTGATGTGAGGCAATTTATGAATATAAGTAACAGTCTGAATGCACATGAAGGGAAGCAGGTGTTTTAGTAGGAAGAATGTGGAGAGACAATATAAAATAAGGAGTACAATTCTAAATGAGGCAGAGGAAGCTGAGTGTATGTACGTATACATTGTTGAAAGTAGTATGCCAGGCTGTTTGAGCAGTAAATAATGCATACATTATTCTTGGCTTTACAAATAACCTACAAAAGCAGAGAGAGAACATTGGTTTAGTCTCAGGCGTAGCAACGTGTCCAGTTCCAGATCACCACATATGAAACGTATGAAGATATTAGAGTGTAGAAAGGATTGAAGAAAACGGTTTGAGGAATTAGATATTATTATCTGGAAAGGAAGAATATGAAGAATAATGGGAGAAAATGGGATAGCGGGGGGGCGCTGGTGTTGGTGGGCACTAGGTAAACTGTTCCTTCAGAGGGTCAGCTCTGTGTTGTAACGATTCTGTGATTCTGTAAAGTTTTATAAGCAAAACTCTAATGAATGGTTGCCAACCCAAATCTCCACAGATTCAAATGTATCAGCACAGAAAAATATTAATAAGAATCTAGCAATGAGGATTCAAAACTGAAACATGCAGAAGTGTAAATAGAGATTATGCCATAATTGGATAAGGGAAGGCTTCAAGAAGAAATCTCTAAGGGCCAGATCCCTCCTGCTTCCTCCCTGATATCAGATGGAAAGGCAAGCTGGTCACTGGGTTGGAACACCTACAGCAGAATCTAAAAAAAGTCAAAATCCAGAGAACATTATGACTAATCTCTATCCATTGTGAAGATCAAGCATTGTACAGGTTAGAGTGGTGATGGAGCACAGTAGTGAGGGACATCAAAGAGAACAAGGGAAGGAATGATCACAGGAATCAAAATAGAAAATGCTGGAAAATGTCAGCAGATCTGGCAGCATCTGTAAGGAGACAAAATAACTGATGTTTCGAGTTCAGATGACCTCTGCCAAAGCAACTCAAGCAGGAGGGAATAAAGGAAGGAGCAATCACAGGAGTTTACCTTGAGGACTTGAGAAGTTGGGAGGACTCCTACTCTTCCTGACCTACAGGCAATGTTAAAAATACACTTTTTGGAGAGATTAAAAGACAATAACAATAAAAGAGAAAACAATAAGTGCCTCCCCCCCACCCCTGCCCCTCCCACCATTGCAACATGTTTTATTGAAATGTAATTTGTCACTAAAATTAAAAAATGTGGAAAATTTTGCACATAGGCTTCTATCTTACCACTGAAGCATGTTCCATGTGTTTGGTGGGTGGGGGGAGGGAGGAACTGGTAGCTGTGGGGGACAATGGACTTAGGAATGGGAAAATCAGAAGTACAGGTTGCCAAGTGTCCTGCAGTTCTGAAATACATATTTTTTTTACAAATGCTTTTTTTGATGTTACTTATCTACTGTCAGTCTGATTGACAGGCAGTCCACCTGTCAGCAAAGAGAATCTGAAGCACCAATGCTGAGCAAAGCAAACAGGCATGTAGGACTGGTGAGGTGATGGGGAAAATGATGGAGCAGGGGTCTATGATTGGGTGGGATCCAATTGTGGGCGCTAAGGGCACAGATGACTTTTGGTAGCGAGGGTAATGGATGGGGGTTGGAGATGGTGATACGGGAATCCGATCCTGGGCTGGGGGAGCAGGTAGATTGTGGGGTGCAGGATGGTTTACTGAGCTGCTTACAGGGTCTGGAAGAAACATGTCCTCCCTTTCTGACCCACAATTAGTGTTGTAAAAGCAATTGCTTTAGGGATTCAAACATTCTTTCACTTGCTGAGTTTCCTAAGGCTAGGGAAAACTATTTTATTTGTTTGCCACAAGAAGGCTTACATTGACACTGCAATGAAGTTATTATGAAAATCCCCTAGTCGCTACACTTTGGCACTTATTCAGACACTGAGGGAGAATTTAGCATGGCCAATGCACCTAATCAGCGTGTCTTTCCGATTGTGGGAAGAAACCAGAGCATCTGGAGGAAACCTATGCAGACATTGGCAGAACGTGCAAACTCCACACAGACAGTGACTCAAGCTGGGGAATCAAACCCATGTCTCTGCTGCTATATGGCAGCAGTACTAACCTGTGTGCTACCATGTTACCCCAGTTGACTGTGATTAAAACAACTTAACTGTAAAAATGAAGGCTTAACAACATCATCAAAAAAATTAAATCGCCAAACTGCTCCTGAGAGTGGGTTTCTTGCCCGCTCCTCATCCTCACTCTGTTAAATCTGTCCACGTGCAAGTTTGAGGGGGATTGGGTGCCTGTTTCACATTTTCACAATTTTAACCTCACATTTGAACCAAATGGGGTTTAAAGTCACTCCCATGATGATTTTAAAGTTTTCAGCAGGTTCTGCATAACTAGTTTCTCAATAATAAATTCTTGTTCACAAGTAATAAACCATTGAAGTTAAATTAAATTCCTGTTTCTACGAACATATTCATTCCAACCCACAGACAAGTTCAACAGGAATATCGTCATAGACCACACAATGCCATCTCAATGCAGAACACTTCATTCACGGACCTTATGAACGCGGTGGCATTCTATAATTTTATAATTAATCTGGAATATGGAGAACCTAAGAGATGAGGACTTCCCAATTTTTAATTTTAATTTCATTCAAGTTTATAGTTAAGGAATGGCAAAGTATTAAGCTATTTTATAATCTGTGAATGTACTGTTTAATAATCCCTCAAAAGGTATATTTACGAATTGTGATTAAACCAGGCTTTAGGTCAAAAAAGTGATTATTGAATTTACTGAATATAATGCCATAATTTTTAAAAAGACTAAAGCCACATTTCAGTGACTTAGAATCACAGTCAAAGACAGCCATAATTCTGTAACAATCCACATTCAACATTTCAAAAAATCAATGAAATAGAGACAAAGAACCCGATTTTATCATTTTCATTCTAAGTGCTGAATCTGGGCTCAATAAGATCCGGCTTGGAATTCTGTTCACTGATGCCCCCATACTCACTCAGCCTGGAAAAAAACGCGAGACTGAACCGTGCTGTGGGTGGGACTTACTGCGCCTGAAACAATCAGAGCTCTGAACTGTGCGTGCGCAGTGAGAAAAAGAATTTGAAAAACATGTCCTTGTCACATCACTTCTGGACTGCAAAGAGTGGATAAAGTGGTCCAGGAGTGAAAAGCGGGAGCGATGGCCCCCACAGATGTTACCCCACCTCCACAACATAACTGTCCCCCTTATCCATCCATCCCCCTTCCTACCCAGATTGGTTGTGACCCTCTGCCCCCTTCATCCCCAGCGATTGCCCACAGAGTGGCAGCTATACCCCACCGTCCTCCACCAGAGAACAATTTGGCCTGTCTCTGCCCCACCAAATCCCACCAAACAACAACCTAGCCTCCCTCCCGCACCACCTCACCCCACAAACAAAGAGTGATATGTCTCCCCCCCCACCCCCCCACCCAGATATACATCTGACCCTCCTCCTCCTCTTCCACCCCTTCCACAACCAGAAAATGATCAGGTATCCCTCCTTCTGCCTCTGCCCCTCAGCCGACAATGATCTGGCCTGGCTCTCCCAAACCACCTCTATCCTCCCCCCTACCAAGAATGGTCTGGCCTTGCTCCTCCCTCCCCCCATTAAGGATATATTGGACCCATCTTCTCCTCCCCCACCCCACCCACCAGAAAATGATCTGATCCACCTCCCTCCACTCCCCCATCACTGATCTGAGTCAGGAAGCCTTTGAATGTTCTGAGCTCACTTCTTCAGAAGCTGGAGTGCACGAAACAGACTTTTGCCAAGCAGGTCTGTTTCATGCTGAATCTGGACATCTGGAAGTGATGATAAAGCGGGAAATGCTGATAAGGTTGGGTGGGCAGCTCATTAATTCAATTTAAATACACATAAATACATTTAAATCATCATTGCATTCGTTTCAGTTGTGAATCAGATCGCGGTCATTTTCGGGCCTTGGTAAAGTAGGCACCTGTGTGGACATGAATACGGATCACGTTAATGGCCTCAGGTCCGACTTTACCACGTTTTCGTGTCCAAAAATGGGTAAAATCGGGCCTAACATGTACGAAAAACTACAACAGAACAATATTTGAGAAAGAGGATGAATGGGGTCCATCTCTCATTCCATTAACAAAGTATCCAGACAATCATCTGAGTACTCAACTAGATGGAGACAAGCCATTGACGTAATCACTTGGATGATAGGAATTTCCAGCACAGTCTAATAAGTTACAATGTAATATACTAGCTTTGACCTTATTTAGAACACTGAGTAGTTGGAGAGGTCATATCAAAAACCAACCCTTTGAGTGCACCAGTTTTCTTTGCAGAATTAGACATGCGGCAGAGTTGCTGAAGGAAGTTAACATTGGGTCCCTTTTCTCTCTCTCTGTTTCTCTTTCCATCCAACTTACAAGGTTTTGGAGCCCTGTTAACTGATTTTGACTATTTTTCCACAGAAATTTTAAAAAGAGCTCAACACAGTCCTGTTGTCGACAGAAGTACAGTAAATCAAATGGATACAACTTTAAGCTCCCTCAATGCCAAAAGCATTACGACAACCATGTGGAAACGGCAAGACCACGCAATGAAAACAGTAGGATCACCCAGTGAAAGCAGCAAGACCACCCATTCAAAGCTGTAAGACCACCCAGTGAAAGCAGTAAGACCACCCAGTGAAAGCAGCAAGACCACCCAGTGAAAGCAGCAAGACCACCCAGTGAAAGCAGTAAGACCACCCAGTGAAAGCAGTAAGACCACCCAGTGAAAGCAGTAAGACCACCGAGTAAAAACAGCAAGACCACCCAGTGAAAGCAGCAAGACCACCGAGTAAAAACAGAAGACCACCCAGTGAAAGCAGCAAGACCACCCAGTGAAAGCAGCAAGACCACCCAGTGAAAGCAGCAAGACCACCCAGTGAAAGCAGTAAGACCACCCATTGAAAGCAGCAAGACCACCCAGTGAAAGCAGTAATTCCACCCAGTGAAAGCAGCAAGACCACCAGTGAAAGCACAAGACCACCCGGAAAGCAGTAATCCACCCAGTGAAAGCAGTAAGACCACCCATGAAAGCAGTAAGACCACCCAGTGAAAGCAGTAAGACCACCCAGTGAAAGCAGCAAGACCACCCAGTGAAGCAGTAATTCCACCCAGTGAAAGCAGCAAGACCACCCAGTGAAAGCAGTAAGACCACCAGTGAAAGCAGTAAGACCACCCAGTGAAAGCAGTAAGACCACCCAGTGAAAGCAGCAAGACCACCCAGTGAAAGCAGTAAGACCACCCAGTGAAAGCAGTAAGACCACCCATTGAAAGCAGTAAGACCACCCAGTGAAAGCAGCAAGACCACCCAGTGAAAGCAGCAAGACCACCCAGTGAAAGCAATAAGACCACTCATTGAAAGCAGCAAGACCACCCAGTGAAAGCAGTAAGACCACCCAGTGAAAGCAGCAAGACCACCCAGTGAAAGCAGTAATTCCACCCAGTGAAAGCAGTAAGACCACCATTGAAAGCAGCAAGACCACCCATTGAAAGCAGCAAGACCACCCATGAAAGCAGTAATTCCACCAGGAAAGCAGTAATTCCACCAGTGAAAGCAGCAAGACCACCCATTGAAAGCAGTAATTCCACCCAGTGAAAGCAGTAATTCCACCCAGTGAAAGCAGTAAGACCACCCATTGAAAGCAGCAAGACCACCCATTGAAAGCAGCAAGACCACCCAGTGAAAGCAGTCAGACCACTCATTGAAAGCAGCAAGACCACCCAGTGAAAGCAGTAAGACCACCCAGTGAAAGCAGTAAGACCACCCAGTGAAAGCAGTAATTCCACCCAGTGAAAGCAGTAATTCCACCCATTGAAAGCAGCAAGACCGCCCAGTGAAAGCAGTAAGACCACCCAGTGAAAGCAGTAATTCCACCCAGTGAAAGCAGCAAGACCACCCAGTGAAAGCAGTAATTCCACCCAGTGAAAGCAGCAAGACCACCCAGTGAAAGCAGTAAGACCACCCATTGAAAGCAGCAAGACCACCCAGTGAAAGCAGCAAGACCACCCATTGAAAGCAGTAATTCCACCCAGTGAAAGCAGTAATTCCACCCAGTGAAAGCAGTAAGACCACCCATTGAAAGCAGTAAGACCACCCAGTGAAAGCAGTAAGACCACCCAGTGAAAGCAGTAATTCCACCCAGTGAAAGCAGCAAGACCACCCAGTGAAAGCAGCAAGACCACCCAGTGAAAGCAGCAAGACCACCCAGTGAAAGCAGTAAGACCACCCAGTGAAAGCAGTAAGACCACCCAGTGAAAGCAGCAAGACCACCCAGTGAAAGCAGCAAGACCACCCATTGAAAGCAGTAATTCCACCCAGTGAAAGCAGTAATTCCACCCAGTGAAAGCAGCAAGACCACCCAGTGAAAGCAGTAAGACCACCCAGTGAAAGCAGCAAGACCACCCAGTGAAAGCAGTAAGAACACCCAGTGAAAGCAGCAAGACCACCCAGTGAAAGCAGCAAGACCACCCAGTGAAAGCAGTAAGACCACTGAGTAAAAACAGTAAGACCACCCAGTGAAAGCAGCAAGACCACCGAGTAAAAACAGTAAGACCAGCCAGTGAAAGCAGCAAGACCAGCCAGTGAAAGCAGCAAGACCACCCAGTGAAAGCAGCAAGACCACCCATTTCAGCCTGAAGGCAGCCAAGACACAAACCTTTAAGAACTGTACAGCTCTTTAATTTTACTGGACTCTAGATTATTTAATCTTCCCTCCACTACCCTGTCAACTATTTGTTTCTGTGCGAATGTATTTTACTAAACTGAGTTAAGTACACTAAAAACTATTCTCATTTAAAAAAGAAAATTCAAGTAAACCTTGCCGATTGTGTCATTGATGAAGATGGTTAAACATTCACAGAATTGACAAGAATATCCTTCCTTGAAAAGAAACCTGCCATTGTAAACTGAGCAGAGGGAAAAAAGCCCTCTTCATCTGATTGTAACTTGGGAATGAAATTTGTCATTTGAATGACAACCCTTTTATTTCTGTTTTACAATATTGATTTGTGATTGTTGGATTCCAACCATCTCAGGTACAGGACATTGCTGCAGGAATTCCTGAGGGTAATGGCTGAGGGCAAGCCTAGCATCTTCAGCTGCTTCATCAATAACCTTCACTTCTGACCTGGAGGGGAAATGCTTCCAGAGGATTGCACAGAGTCAGTCCCATTTGTAACACCTCATTTGCCAAAACAGTTCATCTTCACCTGTAACAAGACCTGCTCAGTATTCAGGCTCGGGCTGATAAATATAAAATGCTTGCTCCACAATGATATTCAGTGCTATTACCATCGATGAATCCCTCACCAATATCTGAGGGTTACTGTTGAGCAGGAGCGTAATTACTGTGGCCACAAGAACAGGTTTAACATTAGAATTCTCCAACAAGTAATTCATCTCCTGACCCTTAAAAACCTATCCACATAAAAGCCATAAGTCAGGCTTTTTTATTGTTCAAACATATAGGCGTCACTGGCTGGGCCAATATTTTTGCCCATCCCCAGTTGCCCTTGAACTGAGTGGCCATTTTGGAAGGTAGTTAAGTGTTAACCACATTTCTGTGGGTCTGGAGACCAGATAAGGGAAGCAGATTACCTTCCCTAAAGAACATTAGTGAATCTGATGCTTCTTATGCTCAGTATTATTGACAGTAGCTTTCAATTCCAGAGAGATTAATTGAATTCCAGCAGCTGCTGCGGTTGGATTTGAACCTGTCCTTCCCAGAGCATTAACCTGGTCAAACAGGTGGAATACTATGTGACGGAATATTCCATTTGCCTGGATGAGAACAGCTGCACATCATTCAAGAAGCTTCATATTATCCAGGATAAAGCAGATCACTGCATTTACACCACATCCACCAATGCTAGGGCAATGCCCAGGCAGTGCTAGGGGACAGATTTAGGGGATAGTGCCAGGAGATACTTCAGGGGACAATGCCAGCAGGCAGTATCTGGTTGGTTCCAGGGGCAAGCCCCAGGCAGTAGAAGGAGACAAGGTCTAAGTGTTATCAGGTGCTACCTGGTCATGAACCTCTCCTCCCAACCCCTGAGTAATGTGCTCACCTCAGCTCCTCCCATCGGTCTGTCCACCAGGTGCACGTCATAGGAGACCAGTCATAATTAAGGTTGACGTGAATGGATTATCTAACAGGTGCGTAGAAGCATGATAATAACATGCAAATTTATTATAATTGGGTTTTTGACGTTGAACGTCAGGATTGATGTAACAATCACCAGAGGGTGATAGCGGTTGTATGGGGTTGATGGGGACATTCACAGCAAGACTTCTCACTAAAATAAGATGCCATTTGGGCCTCCTGCAAGATTTTCTGCTCCTGTCATCAACCTTACATCAGGAGGACTACAGCTAAAAATCCCGGTCACTATCTTTTTTTATTTTACCTTTCTGATAGGATGATAGTGGCTGAAAATCAATTCATCTTGCATTTCAGTGTTTCTAAACACAAAGGAAACCACAGCTGAATATTATTGCCTTGCTCTCTGAGAGTGGAGGCAACCTAGAAAGTGTTTTGTCCCTGAGTTTTCACTCAGTGTTTTGCCATTGTTTGGGTGTCAGTCAGTACTACAGTCAACAGGGAGATCACCAACATCCATATCCATTAGATAGCAAATTGGTTGATATTGCCGCATGAGAAGTCTGATTTTTAATCATTTAAAAATTCATGCCATGCATCCGTCAAAGAAGCTTCTCCAGGCAAATAACTTTTAACACTGGTATCAAGCAATTTGCAGTTCTGTTCTCCTTGTGTGCATTCCTAATCTTTGTGCATCAATATCTGCTGACATACATCCTTTGGATGTCATGCTCAGAGCATTCCTCTCAGCATCATTTACGGAGACAGATTTTATTTAGAATAAATTAAAATGAATCATTTATGATAAAGTGCAGTATCTAAATGATGCAGTTTGGGCTAATTTGGATTCAGGCTGAATTAAATGTACTTTGCGAGGGATGTCACAATGGTGCTCGAAGTTCTTTATTTCTGAATTTGCCCTGTGCAAATGGGCAAACAGCAGCAACAAGAAAAACAGCAGGCATATCCCAAAATGCTCTCGGCTTAGGTGGGTTACAGTGATGCAGGCATTCAGTACATTTGTCATCCTGTTAAATGAGATTCAAGCTTCCCCTGGGTTAGCCCACCTCCCAAAGAAATGGCAGAAGCATCTGAACTAAAGTCAGATAATTTGGCTAAAGTCAATCCAAATTTACTCCTGATGTCTTTATAAATGGGTCTTTAGATTCATGTGCAACAATTTTCTAAACGTATTACAGTCCGTCCCGCTGGAACCAAGAATGATGCTCATTGTTACATCCTATTGTAACCACCTGCCCGCGATTCCTTCTTTGCTTTTTATTATTAAAGTGCTGTGAACTTTAAGGACTTGCCATAAATCCAAGATTAGTTCTTAATGACCAAGGCAAGTGTAGCTGTAATATGTAGACAGGCTGAAACTATCACCCAGTGGGGAATAGGCTGTGCCAGCATTTAGTAATTGCCTGAGAGTAAGATTTATAATGTCATTATCTGCATCTACAAGAAATAACTCATAGGAGCAGAAACACTAAAACAAATATTGAAAACATTCCTCCAATTGCCTCGATAACATCATCAGCAAATGGTTTCAAGAAGTTTCGGAGAACCAAGCTACAACTTTCACATTATTCTGAGACTCTCAAGGTAAACTTCAATGTTCCTGGGCATTTCTGCATACCCACTTATTTTTATTTAATACTTACATTAATTAGATTTCCAAGGAAACCGCATGAAAGGGTAAATTAGTTGACAAGCCTTAATCAGGATTCTGGACAGGAGATCAAAGCATAAAGCTGCCTGAAATTTAGTACCTTCGGCACCATCAAAACTTACAAAATGAAAACAGTTTTTTTTTAAATAGAATCTATTTGTTCTCAACTCCCCCAGGGCGTTTACCTTGAGAATGGGCGTCCATTAATTTTGAAAGAATAATTAAAAAAAAATGCAGTAAACCACATACCTAAATAATTAATATTCATAATCTGGCTTGAATGCTATGACACAAATCAGATGGCTTGCAACATGATACTATAAGGGTACTCGTGTGTTAGTAAACAGCCCTTGGCAGACATGAAATGCCAGATATACTTCTGCCCTCAGCATGCAATGATCTAAAAGGCAAACCATGCAAGGACGTACTGCAAAACATAACATTCAGGCTGAAAATGCATCGACAATCAGAATGACACAGCAGAATTTCACTAATTATTTACTTTCAAACTCTATAATTAGGATGGAATGCTGTTTAAAATGCTAATTCAGCAGTTGCACTCGAAGAAGCCATAAGTACAGACTGTATGGAGAATGGAGCAGAGGGGTTTGAGGACTGGGCATTGTCAGGGACACTCCTCTTTGTATTTGATTCATGCTTCTAGTGGACCTAGGAATAGTTGATGCTGTCACAGGGCGCTGAGTGACAGAAATAGCCTAATACCCGAATTGCATGCATTTCTACTCGAAAAGCATTAACGCAAAAATGAGAATAAAAAATGTCTGCTCAATACTTTAACTCTTTTTGGGATTCTGGTGGGATGCAGCAATTCAGCAACTGCTAGAGCTTAAACTAAATTCACTTTTCTCTGCATTCGATCATTTTCTTTATTAGAAGTCATTTCAGAATCATCAGAAGATAAGAGACATTGAAACACTTTATCTTTTTCACTTTCTCTTGCTCTTTCTACAGCAATATATCAGAATTTTCAAATGAATCTTCCAATTAGTTAGATAAAATGAGTTAAAAAGGCCCCGAATGCCCCAATCTATACTGCATCTTTTTTTGAAGCAGATACTCATCAGATTTTTGCACATTTCTAACATTTTCTATTTTATTACTGAACTCGCTGCAAATTTCCCCTCGCAAAAATTCCACATATTTCACTGTTGCATTGTTTTCAATAATCATTTCTGTAAACTTAAGAAAGATCATTGAATCTGAAGTCTGCAGTCCATTCCTCTGTGCACAGAGAATATAACCATGCCCATCTTGTGGAAGGTTGAATAGCTGAACTAAAACCTCAGTTCACTGCCTCTGTATTTCATTTAGAAGTAAGAAAGACATATGCAAAATCAATAGCTTTTTATAAAAGAAATCATCAAGGAGCAGACTCTCCTGAATAGGAGGTCTAACCTTTTTGAACTTGCTTCCTCAACAATTAAGCAGTTATAGGAACGTTTAACATTAATATGGTATTTGAGACAAGTTTGAATTTGATGCACTGGTGGAGGTTTCTTTCTTTGTCATTTCCTCTCCACAATCTATAATAAGCAGAGAGAAGATTTTCTGCTTGTATATACTCAGCTGTTTTTCATGAACTTACATCTCTGTGTACATATATGTGCAACGTATAATTTAATGGATGTTACAGTGGAGTGATAAGGCGTCTGGATTTGTCACCTTGGACCAGGCTAGTCCTCGGGGCGGGGGTGTGGAGGGAACAGGAGTTCAAACTCTACCATGACAGCTGGTGGAATTTAAATTCAATTATTAAATCTGGAATACAAAGCTGAACTTAATCATTATAAATACCTAACTGGTTGATGCATGTCCTTCAGGGAAGGAAATCTACCATCCTGGCTCAGTCTGGTCTACACATAAAACTCCACCCCACAGCAATGTAGTTAATGCTTAACCACCCACTGAAAGAACCTAGTAATGTAATAAGCCCTTGGAGGCAGAAGTCTCTTCACCAAAATCTCTTTACTTACAAGTCTGACAACAGAAACAGACTGCTTTCAGTTAGCAGTCTGCACTTAGAGTCCCAGAGGAACTGATTCACCTGGTTAAGTACAAAGCAAGATTGGCCCATCAATTTTGGCCCTTCATAAGGCCCACTTCAATTGCCTGATTAAAGTTGTTTTGCTAGCCAATCAGTTCAAAGGCAATTCAGGCAACAAATGTTGGCTTTGCCAATGATGCCCACGTCTCATAAAAGAAACTGCAACCACAACACTGTGCAACTTACTCTTGGTAACATGAATAACTTCCTGAAGGAAAATTGAAAAAAAATTATGAAGCTGTATCTGTTTTAATAAGTACAAATCAGACAGACTCTTTTTTTGGTAATTGCTCAGATGTACAGTTAGCCTTTGGGTTCTATTAGTGTCCTAGGCAGATAGCCTGATTTGAGGAGAGGAGTGGGAGGAAAATTCATTGCTGCTGCAATAGCTAAAAGGGTCAGGACAGCTGTAATATGTCATGAAACAGTTACATGTCAGTCCATACCTGAAGGCCATAAAAACTGAGAAAACATAGTTTTGTAAGTATTATTTAAAATTGGTGGGCAGAATTTTTTGGCTTGTCCTAAAACCGGACAATTCTGCCCGAGATCAACAGACCTTTGCATAGTCTGCAACCCAAACCCCACTCCCTCCCTGCAACCCTCTCCTTCCCCCCATCCCCCAATTTCCTCCACCCCATCCCTATGATTCCTGTAGTGATTGGGGTGGGAAAATTCACCCCAGTGAATGCGACTGCAGTGTTTGAGGCTGGTGCTTTTCAGGACACCAAGTACATGATTTTAAAGAGTCTTCAGTTTTTTTTCATAAAGAAGTTTTGTGCTTTTCAGTGCCGAGAGGCACACAGTTGGCATGACTGAGACGGTGGAAGGAAATAGCCTTAATAGAAAGTGCCGCCACGTTCACATTAAGGAATATCTTCTGAAACTTAGATTGCATTCCACATGATACAGAATTCATTCATACTCACAAATTCCTGCTTAATAGGGATACAATCCAGTGCCAATAGGTAAGGAAAGTACATCGTATTCACAGGGTCCTAGTGCAAATTCTCAGTAAATCACCTCAGAAGTTTCTTCCGTTGCTGCAGAAATAGTGAAGGGCACAGAGACCGAAGCCTGGATTTTTTAAAAGCCATAAAACTTCTGGGAACCGTTAAGAATGCAAGCAAGATCACGTTCTGGAAGTCCTGCCCCATTTCTGACAAATCCTATTTTCACTGGGTGGGACAGAATGAGTGCAGGTTGTGACAACACACATGGTAAACCAAAATGCAGCAAAACCATTTGACCACAGCGCCAAGTTCAAACTTATCACATTTTTATTGGAGAAAGGACCTTATATTATGTGAGTTTTTTTTATTCATTCATGGTGTGTGGGCATCACTGACCAGGCCATCCCTAATTACAAGCAGACAAACAAATGGTATAGGCCAGTCAGCCTCTTGAACCCTTTTGTTGGCTGATCTGATAGTGACCTTAAAAATCTGTACTCTGCCTACCCCAGATAACCTATCAACTCCCTTGTCTACCAAGAATCTATCCATCTCTGCTTTAAGAAATATTCAAAAAGTTTGATTTCATCACCTTTTCAGGAAGTGAGTTCCAAGGACTCATGAATCTCTGAAAGAAAGCATTTTGCCTCATCAATGTTTCAGATGGGTACCCCTTTATTTTGAAACATTGATTTTGGAGGAAGTATACTCTCCACATCAACCCTGTCAAGACCCTTCATATTTCAATCAAGTCACCCTTCTAATTTCCAATGGTTATAAGTCATAGGCTCTCTAACCTTTTCTCATAAGATAACCTGACCATTCCAGTTATTAGTCTGGTAAACGTTTTCTGAACTGCTTCCAATGCCTTCATGCCTTTCCTTAAATAAGATGAACAGTACAGTACACCAAAAGTGCTCTCACAAATGTCCTGTCTAACTGAAGCATAGTGTCCAAACTATAACACAATGGTTAGCACTGCTGCTTCACAATGCCAGGGACCAGGATTCAATTCCAGCCTTGGGTAACTGTTATTGTGCACATTCTCCTCATATCTGCGTGCGTTTCCTCTGGGTACCCTGGTTTTCTTCCATAACTCAAAGATGTGCAGATTAAGTGGGTTGACGAAGCTAAATTTCCCCTTGGTTTCCCAAGATGTATAGGTTAAGAAGATCAGGGGGGTAAATGCATTGGATTATGGAGATAGGGTAAGGGGTGGGTCTGGGTAAGCTAAAGAACTCCAATAAGTTAAACATGATTTCCCTTGCACAAAACTGTATTGACTCTGCCTGACTGCCTTAAGCTTACCCAGATGCCCACTATAACTTCTTTAATTATAATTTCTTACATTCTTCTCTATGACAGGCTAACCAGCATTTAATTTCCTGCTTTCTGTTTCCCTCTTATTTTGAATAATGGAGTTACATTTGCTCTCTTCAAATCGAATGGGACCGTCCAGAAATCAAGGGAATTTTTGAAATTAAAAACCAATGCACAATTATCTCATTAGATACTCCTTTTAAAACCTTGGACTAAAATCCATTAGGATCCAGGCACTTGTCAGTCCAGAGTGCCAAAAATTTACTCACTACAATATCTCTGGTGAATGTAATTTTCCTGAGTTCATTCCTCCTTTCCATTTCCTGGTTTAGTGTTGCTTGTGAGATTTACTTGTATCTTCTATAGTGAAGACTGATGCAAAATACCCATTCAATTCATCTTCCATCTCCCTGTCTTCCATTATTAATTCTCCAGATGCAATTCCTATAAGACCAATGCTCACTTTATAAATCTCTTCTTCATAAAATATTTATAAAAACTCTTACTGTCTGTTTTTATATTTCTGGCTAGCTTTCTCTTGAAATGTAATTTTCCTTCCTCTTTGAGTTACCCTTTACTGTTTCTTATACTCTGTCCAATCTTCTGATCTGCAACCTGACTTTTCAGAATTATATGCTTTTTATTTATGTTTGATACTATCTTGGATCTTCCTAATAATTCACTGATGGTGAGTCTGTCCTTTGACATTTTCTTATCTTTGGAAAGTATCTATTCTGTGCATATTGAAATATTCCCTTAAATGTTTGCCACAACATTTCTACTGACCTATCCCTTAACCTAATTTATCACTTTGGGTGGCATGGTAGCACAGTGGTTAGCACTGCTGCTTCACAGCTCCAGGACTTGCGTTCAAACCTCAGCTTGGGTCACTGCCTGTATGGAGTTTGTACATTCTCCCTGTGTCTGCGTGGGTTTCCTCCGGGTGTTCCAGCTTCCTCCCACAGTCCAAAGATATGCCGGCTAGGTTGATTGGCCATTCTAAATTGTCCCTTAGCATTCTAGGGAGCATAGGTTAGAGGGATTAGTGGGTAAATATATGGGCTAGGGCCTGGATGGGATTGAGGTTGGTGCAGACTTGATGGGCTGAATGACCTCTTTCTGCACTGTAGAATTCCAGTCAGTTCAACTTTCATTCCCTGACAATAGTCCTTACTTAAGTTTAAAAACATAACCTCAGACCCTCTCCCTCAAACTGAATGCAAAATTCCATCATATAATGCCGGCAGCTACTGAGGGGCATCTTCACTATGAGATCATTAATTACCCTCATCTCGTTGCACAATACCAGATCGAGTATAGCTACTCGCAGGTTAGTTCCAGGACATGATGTTGTAAGAAGTGTTTTCCTGAAGCATTCTATGAGCTCATCATCCCAGCAACTTTGCCCATCTAACCTTTCCATCTCTGTGTAAATTAAAATCTCTTATGATTATTGTGGTATGTTTCTGACAAGCTCCAATTATTTATTTCTTTATGTCTCCACTCTACATGTGGTTACTAGAAGGGGTCCCTGTCTGCAATTTCTTGTCTTCAACATTTCTCATTTCTACCAAACCATTTCTACATCCTGGATTTAATTCCTCCCTTTGTATTGTATTAATATCATTATTATCATCATTAACTGCCAGAGTCAGCCCCCCCCCATCCTTTTCTCACTTCTTATCCTTCAGTATTCAGGACCCAATCCATGTTCTCCAGTGGCCATGATTCCCTAATGCCTATCAATCCTATTTATTTATTTCTATGGACGTTTTCAGTTGATGTTTTGTTTTGATTCTATGTGCACCAAATGCTATGGATCATACATTTATTTACTGTTAGATTTGTACTCTCTAACCCTTCCTGTCACAGTCTGTTTTTCATTTGTTGTAATAATACCTTTCTTGGTTGCCTTGTCTCTGCTCTTTGATTTGTCGTATCTTCCCAAATTTGACCCCTTACCTCAACTACCTTTTTTAAAATCATTATAACCTCCCTGGTTATTTGACAAGTAAACATACTGGCCCCAGCATGGCTTAGGCGTAGACCATCCCAACAGATGCCATTTCCCCGGTATTGACTTCAGTGCTCACAAACCTTAACTCACTTCTCTGATGCCAATGTTTGTGGTACACAGTCATCTCTCTAAACTGATACATCCAATGTCACTTTGCACTTGGCTCAGGTGGTAATTCAGAGATGATCTTTGAGGTTCTGCTTTTTAAATTGGTGCCCATGTCCTCATACTGATTATGCAGACCGTCCTTCTTTGTCCTGCCTGTGTCATTGGTGCCTACATGGATCATGGATACTGGGTCCTATGTCCCACTATAAGTTCCTCTCCAGCTCAGAGCAATCATCCCAAACCTTGGTACCAGGCAGGCAACTCAGCCTTCTGGACCCATGCTCTTTACTACAAAGAACACTGTCAATCCTTCTGACTACACTATCTCTTTTTCATATTCGCTTCCCCTACTTGAATAGCTTCCCACACCACAGTGCCAATTAACTCATCCACCCTGCAGCCCCCACTCCCATCCAAACAAGCTAAACAGCACCTCAAACATATTGGACAATTGTAAAGACTGAGGCTTCTGTGCTTCAGCCTTTTGAATCCCCTTACCTACCTTACCTTTTCCTGACCATGACCCATCAGAACACCCTATCATGAGACATTACCTGATACAAAAAATCCAGGTAATTTTCCTTCTTTTTGATGCATCACAGTACCTATAGCTCAGCCTCCAAATCATAAACTCTGAGCTGAAACTGTTTCATCTTCTAACACATACAGCAGACACGTTTGCTCTGGATTAGACAGACATCCAGGAGTGCTCACATGCTGTAGCTGTGATGCACCACCTGTCCAGCCATTCTTAATGCACTCTAGTTAACTATTTTAGTCAATTATACATTTTATTTTTGCTTTTATGCATTTTATTAACTTTACCAGCAGTTGCTAGTCTGTATTGAACATTAAAAATAGACAAAACCATAGTCACTTACCAGATAGTCACCAAAGCTTCTTCTCCAACTTCTTCTCCAGCAACAATCTTAGATTGCTGCCCGAAGCCTGAGAAAATTAGAAAATAAAATGCTAAAGATCGTGGGGTAGATCTTGAGCCCACAATCTCTGTGCATGGGATCAGTGACAGGACCTCAAGATCTGGCAAAACTTGGAAATCGCAAATCTCGCCATCAAGGTGGCAATTTCCAATTCTTCTACTTCATGCCAGCAACACAATCAGTTTCATACCCTTACTGAATAAGAATTTGATATACATTCTTTTCAAGAAATTTAAATACAATTAACCACACCTCTCGCTAGATCTTCCCCTTTCATTAAACTGTTGGACTGCGCTGAAGGGATGCCTCGTTGGTGAGGTTTACAATGGGTTCACCCAGATGTGAATCTGTCTAAATGATCCCACTGGGAGTGTCAAAGTGATGTTAGTCCTCATGGGAAAAGGGACATGGCCAGGTAGCTCCCCTGGCACGGTATGTCATTACCAGATTGGCCTGCCAGGTTGGCAGTAGTGCCAAGCTGGAAGCCAAACTATGCAATGGGGCAGTGCCAGATGTGATCCCAGGAGGTGACTCACGTGTGGGGACTCATTTATTTGTGGCGGTGGGGGTGGAGAGCAGATGCGTGGATTGAATCTGGAGAGCAGATTCCAGATTGCTGAACATGCTAGCAATGTACACAGGGATGCTGGCTGATGCTGGCCATGAACACAAGGAAAGGGAAGGGGGATGTTGATGATAATGGAGAAGAGGCAGAGAGGGAGATGCCAGAGATGATGGGATGTTGATAGGATAATGGAAAAGGGGGTGAGAAGGTGATGTCAGAGATGATGGGGATGAGGTAAGAATGGAAAACTAGCATTAGTGGGAGCATTAGTGGGGGTGCTGTGAGAGGGAGATTCTTTTGATGACTGTTTGAGAGAGGGGAATGGGGTGAGAAGGAGATGCTAGCGATGATTGTTTAGAAAGGTAGTGATGAACCCCTCTTCCATAGCCATTTTCATGCCTGGCTGTCTCTGAGACCACACAATGTTTGGTGTGATTGAGGCTTTCTGTGATTAGTGGACACTGCAGGAGCTGAAGTACATTATCTTCCCTAACCCTCCCAACTCCTAAGAAGTATTTAATTTAATTTGCTAAGTTTCCTTTGAATTTTTGTTTTTGTTACTGTGCCCCTTTAAGGGACTTTTTTTTAGTTTTTTAAAAATTAATTAATTAGCTTATTTAATTAAGATACTCAAGAGTATGAAAAGAGTCAGGTGGAACACTGAGTTAATCATTAGGAGTCGAGATCCGTAATGCTTCATCACTACAGAGGAAAAAAATCTGCATCTTGTTTTGTATTTCGATATCTGGTTTGGATCAATGATTTAAAAATGATAAGGGGCATGAAAGTGGATGGGGGAAAGGATTGGCATGTCTTGGCACTAAGTTGGTATATGGTCTATAAGGGCCAATGGGATGGAAGAGGGTGCATGGATCGGCACAAGTTGGGATGTGAGAGCGTAGGGAGTGGGTGTGGGGTGAGCCAGTGTGAGAGGTGAGGGCTATTGTTAAACCAAACAACTGGGGCAAAGTCCCAGAGAACCGAGGCGGACCTGAGCACTCAGTAGCCCCAGGATTTGTAGCTGGGAATAGTGAACCCAATTTCATCCCTCAGCTACCCTCCAGAGTGATGATCCCGCCACAGGAGGCACTTATTCCTGAGGGTGTGGGGGTTGTACAGAGATATGACAGTGGCTGGCTTGGAGCACCTGTCCCTAATAAGTGCACGAGTAATATTGAACATTGGTTAATGTTGCTGCAGTGTTTGAGGATATAGAGTAAAGTAGAGCAGGCATCAAGGCAAACACAATGATTGTTCCTCCAGCATAAACCGGGCTAGTGGACAGGTAATATTCCCCAGTTTACATATCCACCCTGGAAACAACTGATTGCAATTTTAATCCACTCAGCTGAGTGAGACAGCAAATACATTCTCCCAAAGCTGGAGGAGTTTTATTTTTACCTCTGTATATCAGGTGCTGATGACAGCTTGAGTTGGAAGTTAGTGCACTTCCAGCCAAGTGGTGGTGAGCTGCAGGTTTGAACTGCTGTGTTCTGTGTATTTTAGGTGCACTCAAAATTGTATCCCGAACAGGGTTCCAGGGTTTTGATGCAGCAAAATTGCACTGTGTTGAGATACTTAACAACCAGGTTTGGATATAACCTGGATGGCGGAACAGTGGTTAGCACTGCTGCCTCACAATGCCAGGTACCTGGGTTTGAGTCCCAGATTGGGTCACTGGTGCAGTCTAACATTCTGGCCATGTCTGCGTGGCTTTTCTCCGGGTGTTCTGGTTTCCTCCCACAGCTCAAAAGACATGCTCGTTAGGTGCATTGGCCATGTTAAATTCTCCCTTGGTGTACCCGAACAGGTGCCAGAGTGTGGCAACAAGGGGAATTCAGTAACTTCATTGCAGTGTTAATGTATTTGTGACACTAATAAATAAACATTAAAACTTAAATATCTCCAGGTGATCACAGTGCCTGGTTTACTATGCTGTAGAATTCATAGCTTTGGAAGATCCTGGTGAATAAGCCTTGTCGAGTTGCTACAGTACAACTTATAGATGAATTATATTTGCATAGGTGATATTTTGAACAATTTATATATAAATAAAAAAACTCACTCCTTCTCCTTTCTGTAGCAAGACACCAGCAGGACTACATTTTCAGCTTGCCAAATTCTTGGTCTCAGCCTGTGAATTTCTGCCTCCTACCCTGCACAAGATTGGAATGATGCGGATGGGGGCAAATTGGCTGGCAGGATTTAAATAGTCAAAATATTTTGGGAGTCATTTCCATAAAGGTAGGTGAGTTTAAACCACTGGCTACGTGCACAATACTGGTCCGAGTTGTAATGAGGTTCCATGAGAAGTTAAAATAAGCGAAACCCTGTGGATCTGGAATCTGAAGTGAGAACAGAGGATACTGGAAAAAAACTTGGCAGGTTTGGCAGTTTCTATAAGGGGAGAAAACAGTGTTAATGGCCGGAATTCTATGGCCCTGCCTGCCACGGGAATTGGAGCAGGCGAGGGGCAGGAATGGGAAGGTCCATTGACCTTGGGCAGGATTTTACTGTTTTGGAATGACCAAGGCCATAAACATTTTCAGTCCATTTGGCTCTTTTTGAAATGATGAAGAGTCAAAGTGACTGAAAACATGAACTCTATTTTCCCTCCTTACAGTTGCGGAGCTTTTCCAGCATCCCTCTGACCATAAGCAGGTTCAGTAAAGTTTTGCAACACCAATTTTAAATCCAACCAATTTATTTGATAGTAAATCCGCAAGCTTTCGACACTATGTTGTGCCTTCATCAGGCAAATGCAGTGTTCTGATCTGCAGAGGCACTCATATCCACACAGACAGTTACAGATTGCTGATTAGAATGCGAATCCTGACATCTAACCTGCTATTCAAGTGTTAAAGTGGCTAACAATGTGTGTGAAGGAAATCCTGAGCATTGGTTAGAGAATTGTGTATTTTCTCCAGACAGCACAGTAAGTGAGGTTTTTTGCTAATCCAGGCAAGTTACATAATCAAACATGAGGATACCATTCACCAGGTACACGGTACATACTGTTGCAACTCGGCCAACGTTTTCTACCTAATACGTTTCAAGAAAGGATGTCCCGAAGCATGGTACATTGGGGAGACCATGCAGACAGTACGACAGCGGATGAATGAGCATCGCTCAACAATCACCAGGCAAAACAGTTCCCTTCCTGTGGACGAACACTTCAGCAGTCATGGGCATTCGGCCTCCGACCTGCGGGTAAATGTTCTTCAAGGGGGCCTTCGTGACACACGACGGCGCAGAGTTGCTGAGCGGAGACTGATAGCCAAGTTCCGCACACATGAGGACGGTCTTAACAGGGATCTTGGCTTCATGTCACACTATCTGTAACCCCCGTAACTTGCCTGGGTTAGCAAAAAACCTCACTTATTGTGCTGTCTGGAGAAAATACACAATTCTCGAACCAATGCTCAGGATTCCCTTCACACACATTGTTAGCCACTTTAACACTTGAATAGCAGGTTAGATGTAAGGATTCGCATTCTAATCAGCAATCTGTAACTGTCTGTGTGGATATGAGTGCCTCTGCGATCAGAACACTGCATTTGCCTGATGAAGGCACAACATAGTGTCGAAAGCTCGCGGATTTACTATCAAATAAATTGGTTGGATTTAAAATTGGTGTTACAAAACTTTACTGAATTTACCCCAGTCCAACGCCGGCATCTCTACATCATAAGCAGGTTGTCAGCTGGTTATTTCTAACAAGGAGACATATGTCTGAACTGATTTGAAGTAAGTTGGGGAAATGGCTGTATGAAAAAAGTAACAGAATGATCTGCAAATGGCAATCCTATAGATAGTGGAAGAGAGCTACCTGCCAGCCAGATGACCGAATTAAATGCAATGCCAAAATTATACCACACAGGCAAGAGTCATTTAGCAATTGTCTTGAATCTTAGTCAGTTAAAGATATCACTAATGATTTGCGCTTGCAATTATCTGACAGCCGGTACAACTCAGTTATTGTTTCACAAGAGAAGCATTGGCAAAGCTGTAGTGAAGGGTTCACATGCATCAGCAGATGGGAGGCATGGGTACCAGGGGTTAGAGGCTGCATCCTCTACCTGCTCGGCCTGCTATCACTTTACTGAGCCTCAATCTTTTACTTCTTCCTTCTCCATTCAGGGGAGAGCCAACAGAAATCCCAGCGTTTTCCAAGGCCCAGCTTGCAAGTAAAATATTTAAAAAAGCTAAATGTAACTTTCAAATTCAGATAGGTTTTTAAAATATACTTAGAAGAAAATGTTAACATGAAAAGCTCTTTCAAAAACACTGAAAGTGTAAAAAGTATGGAAAGCTAATTTTAAACAATACTGATAAAACTTCAGACCCTCTACTGTTCATGAGTGAAGTGTCTTTGGCTCAAGACAAGCAGATCCCAATGTTTCTTCTCTGAAGACTTTGCTATTATGTTTGAGGTCTGATATTGAGACTAATGAAAATCCATAAGATTAGTGGTAGTAAGCTAACTGGAACAGTTTAGTAACACATCTTTATTCCAGCACAGTCAGCGTAAAACTGGTTAGACAAGATCTACCTAGGGTGGAGCTTGATCTACCTAGGATGAACCTGACCATTCTGTTAACAGCCATGCCCCAACACGGATAACATTCCCTACTCCTGGTTGTTAGACGGGGGTATGTGAGGGAAATAAGATCATACAGCAAATGTTGATTAGCCCCATACTTCATGTGTGATGGGGAAGAGTTGTGACATCAGACAATGTTTGATGTTGAAAATGTCAGAATCAGCCTGGCATACAGGTTTTGTTGGCAGACATCGGGAGCTGGACTTCAGAAACCTCCTTTTTAGTTTGCCTCTGAGACCTTTTAGATATTGCACATAAACTGGCAACTGAATCCAAACCATTGTCCTATTTTCCAACAATGAACCCTAATAAGTCATTATTAGAAATAATCACAAGCCAATAACCAAGTCAGGTACAAGATATGGAATAAAACTATCGCAATTATTACCCTCACAAATCCTTGAATATTTAGTCATGATCAACTTAAATGAAGAAAATAAAAATAAGTGATTGGCTAGTTTGTGTTGAGATTCCAGCTTTTTGGCACTAATGGATGAAGTGGGACCAAATGGTGTGTTAATTTTATAACAAAAATGGAAGTTAGTGGGAAGAGAGAACTCTATCCTACATGGACTTATTGCTAAGCACTATCAAGGAAGAAGCTCTGACTGATAGTAGCACATCTCACTGTAAAAGCCCTTCTGCTTGAGGGTCTGAGTTAAGTAGCTGGTGTTGAGTAACCTTAATATGTGTCAATGGATTTGAAATTTGAGAACATCACAGGCTGTCCTGTGCAGACTCTGACACCACACTGGAAACGGATATGTGTTGTATAACTAATGAGGAAACTTTGAACCTTGAAAAAGCAGCTGATATGTGTACTACCCAAAGGCTGTATATGAAACCTAAGTTCATACAACAAGGATCTGATGCCTCACTATGAGGATTTGACACCATTCTTGAGGTTGCAGAGATCCAAGCTGTTGCTGCTGAAGTTTGGCATTGCTAACTGGTGGAATCACTATGCAATGGGATATGGTGTGGTTGAGTGGATAATGCCTGCATTTTATGGTGAGATCTGCTATTCCCCATGCCATGTATAAGGGATCAAATTGCTAATTGACTAACAATAAATGACTGACAATCCTCCTTGCGGGTGGAAGAAGGTGGGCTCTCTTTGGAATCAAATTGGCACACAGATAATAAGCCAAGTTGTGGAAAATTGGAACTAAGCCAACACTCATTGCAGTGCTCAAAGCACCTTTGATATACTAAGCAGCCAGACTGGCTAAGTAATTGGAGTTAGAGGGGCAAACCAATATCTAGGGGCTGGGATTCTTCCTATTTGAAACTTGTAGCCACTGCCATAATAGATAGGGCTCCTAGCTAAACAAGCAGCATGAAAGCTAATGCACGTTCAACTGATAAAGTCCATCATTTTAGTCAGTTAAACTCAAATACTGCTTCTGTATATACTAGTCTCTTTAACCATTGGTTGTTGTCAACTTTAGCTAAAGTATTCAAAACTTAGGGAAGAAACGTGTTGCTTTGAGATAGGTACATACCTGTGACCAAGATATACTCCAAGGAAACTCTAACTTGTGGATTTTTCAATACAATGGTTGAGAGACTTATAGCCAGCATAATTAAGGATCCCATGCACCCTGGACATTCTCCCTTCCACTTTCTTCTGGTGGGAAAAGGACACAAAATCTTTGAGATCACTTATCAACCGACTCAAGAACAACTTTGTTCCTGCTCCCATTAGATTTTTGAATGGGCCTATCTTACATTAAGTTGATCTTTCTCTAGACCCTAACAATGATGGTAATACTATATTCTGCACTTTTGTTTCCTTCTCTATGAATGGTATGCATAGAGACAATACTTTTCATTGTATACTAATACTTATGACAATAATAAACCAAATCAAATCAAAAAACCTTACTTCTCTATCGAGGAGTGCACCATGTGAACAGATGGCTCCACATATCTACTTATCTCCTCCCACAATGATTAAAATGTAAATGATAATTACAAACAAACTGCAGGAGTTGCAAACTATAAATATACAGGCAATTCTACATTATTTTGAACCATATCAAGGAGTTTGAAACCACATTGGATTTTATCTACAAATACTATCAGCCTCATATGGATCATATTGCCCCTTCCATAGGTCACAAGCAGTTCTTTCTGCAAATGGGAAAATTGAACATTGAACAAACTGAGAGATTTAACTGGAGAAATTAATTAAAAACAAATAAAAACTTTAAAATATTTCAACCCTGAAATAATTAGCATTATGGCTTTTGAAAATTCAGTCAATGCAATGAAATGCAATTTAATAATAATAGCAGCTTGTTTATTGCAATCTCATAAAGAGATTGACATTATATACAAGTTTTAAAGTGAATTATAACACTCTCATACAAATATTCATTGCAATGCCATAAAATGCTCAGGGCATGGCTCTTTGTGTCTTATTTTTCTTTATTCAAATTCCAGAACTCTTCAAGTAGGTCTTTTGACCTTTTGCATTCTTCAAAATACATCATGTTTTCATCACAACTTCAATATGGTATGTTTTTTGCAGAAAAGTTTCAAATATTTTCTTTCTTTCTCTCTTTCTCTCCTGAATAGTTTAGCAGAATCTGCCATTTCATGCCAGGGCCTTTCAGCCTTACATTGTGTGTGATTCCCGACAATGATAGAATCTTCCTGTAGCAGCAAGGTTGTGAGTTGCGGGATAGGACATTTCCTTGTGACATTTCCACTAGGGGGCAAGGTGTTTGACATCACAGCAGTCAGCCAACTAGCAAAACAGGGGCAGGGTAGATAGCACTGCTGCTTCACTGCGCCAAGGACTTGGGTTCAATTCCGGCCATGGGGACTGACTATGTGGAATTTGCATATTCTTCCCATGTCAATATGTATTTCCTCTGAGGCTTCGATTTCCTCTCCCAGTCCAAAGATGTGCAGGTTAGGTTGATTTCCTGTTAGTGTTTCAAGGTGTGTAGATTAGAAGGGAAGTTAGGGGATATAAATACATGGGGTTATGTGGTTAGGACTTGGGTTAGATGCTCTTTTGAAAAGTAAATGCAGTCTTGATGGGCCAGATGGCTGCTCTTGCACTATAAGGATTCTATGAACTAACTATGAATGTTCAAGGAAGGAGCAAATCATGTTGAAGAGGTAGGCAAGAAGTTAGTGACCGTATTGTAACCACGCGGGGTTGAGAGTATTTAAAGGACGTACCTTGAGGATACAAGATGAGGCATTAGTTCTCTGCAAGCCAGCAGTATTAGCCCATCTGTGTGAGTGGATGCTGAGACTGCGGTCAAACGTTTGGATCTTTCCTCATCCATTTAAGTCTCAGAGAAAGCATGTCTGATATCACTCAAGAAGTATTCTTGAGTCGGTTTGTAAGTGATCTCAGAGGAGCCCTCACAGTTCAGTGATATTCCCACCTCCAGATTCTCCTCCAAGCTATCTGTGAAAGGCAGAAAGAACGTCCTTTTTCTCTGGGGTGACAGCAAGAGAATCTCCTTTCTGATGAAGGCAGTCTGAAGGGAGATCATACTGCAGGCCAGCACCAGAGTAGCCCACTCCAGAACATGGGTGTAGTCAGGAAGAGGATGAACAATCTACAATGCTCCACCTGGCACCATGTAGTCAGTGCAACGTGACACTCATATGGGCATCAAGCAGTGTACATATGTGAGTGCAGAGGGATGTCAGATCAGAGTTTGTGTTGTAGCCCTCAATGGCAGGTAAGACTTGTGGACTGAATCACTTCATGCTGTAAAGGTTGAACCAGTTTCTAGGTACTGGGAATGTCAAACTCTTACTGGAGAGGGCTGAGAAGCTGTCATGGGCAATACAGTCAAAAAACAAAAAGAGGACACAGCCTTTCCTTGACTCCAACCTTCTCCAACTCCAACTACAGCTTCAGTTCCACCTCGACACTACCTCTGAGATTGCCTCCTCAGAGGATGCACCATCACGTTATTCTCTTGCACCCTCTACCTTGCAGAGGCATTTACCTCAGTGGGTATTCATTCTAGGTTAGACTCGAATGATAGTCTGGTGAGCATGTTACTGACCCAAGTTCGATTCCTGGCTTGGGTCACTGTCTGTGTGAAGTTTGCATATTTTCCCTGTGTCTGCATGGATTTCTTCCAGGTCCTGTGGTTTTCTCCCACAGTCCAAAGACATGTGGGTTAGGTGATTTGACTATGCTAAATCACTCCTTAGTGTCAGGGGTTATAGCAGGGCAAATGTATGGGGATAGGGCTGAGTGGGATTGTAGTTGGTGCAGACTCAATGGCTGAATGGGCTTTTTCTGCACTGTAGGAATTCTATTGTCAGAATTTTACTGCCTCACTGCTCAGGAATTAAGGTGGGCGAGAGCTGCACAATGGAATCCTCCGTTGGCCTCAGGTGGGATTTTACGAGCCTCGCCCGAACTAGCTCATGAAATATCAGTCTATGACTTCTATTCTATGAGGAGCAATGTGGGTTTCTCTCCTCCTTAATACAGGGAATTTTGACAAAGGGTCATCAGGACTCGGAATGTCAGATCTTTTCTCACCTCATAAATGTTGTCAGACCTGCTAAGGTTTTCCAGCATTTTCTCTTTCAGAATGGTCAGGGTGTTGCATCCATCCTTACGGAGGAAAGAGTTCTAATTAAAAGAATCATGACACAGGTTACATGGACTCATAAGAGTTATTTAGATTTTTGAAGCTGTGTCCATCAAAATAGAGAGGAGACGTTCTTACCTGCAGCACTTGTTGCAGGATCGGGGTATTGCAAAGGGGACAGTTCTCTCAAACTAAGGTGATATGAAAGAAAATGACCAAGGAAGTCTGTGGTAGGGATTAGCTCCCTAAACTTGTAAAATCCCTAACATAGAATGATAGAATCCATGCAGAGTAGAAAGAGGCTATTTGGCTCATTAAGCCTTCACTGACAACAACACAGCCCAGTCCCTATCACTGTAACACCACATATTTACCCTGCTAACTCCCCCTGACACGAAGGGGCAATTTAACACGGCCATTCATCCTAACCTGCACATCATTTGACTTGGAGAGAATTGGAGTATCAGAGGAAACACCAAGTGGATTCAGGGTTTCATGAGGACATCGCAGATGAGTGGTGTAACATCCTCAGTGGCTAAACTCTATACTTTAATTTTCTCAGCAGTCTTGACCATAGCATTGCCCTGATAAATAAGTTCTGAAGTTCCACTCATTCTGCTCACTGCTTCACATCCTGAGCTAGACAACAAATAATCACACTCACCTTTAACATAATACCCTTTCATATCCATGTCTCACAGACATCCTCCACAAATGGCATCCGTCCCTCTTCCCCACACAAATGATTGTGAACATCCACACCTCTCTGCTTTCTCTTGTTGTAGGAGAGACAGCACGCAATCCAGGCTCAGGTGAGGGCTATGGGGGAGGGGTATAGGGTACAGACACCTTGTTGGCCATTGGTGATGTTGCCCACTAACCCACTGGGAAGCAAGCCTTGTTCCAGAAAGCTGGAGATTTCAGCAGTGACTTGCCATGAGGGTCTAAGATTTTCCAGCATTTTCTCTTTCAGGATGGTTGGCATGTTGCATCCATTCTTACGCAGGAAGGAACTCTAATTAAAAGAATCATGACACGGGTCACATGGACTCATAAGAGGTACTTAGATTTTTGAGGCTGCATACATCAAAATAGAGAGGAGACGTTCTTACCTGGAGCACCTGTTGCAGGATCGCGGTGTGGCAAAGGGGACAGTTCTCTCAAACTAAGGTTTTATGGAAGAGGCACTAGTACTCAGGCATGTCAAGAGAACCGATTTCTCTGTTGTAAACCCGATAACCAAGTCTCCTCTGGTCTTGCCTGAGGTAAAAATCATCACAGCGGGGATTGAAAAATTTGGCAGACCAGGCAAAGGTTTCTGGCAGGAAATGCTGATGGTTGGAACTGGAAAATACTGACCCATGTTGAGAGTCTCACCTCTTAGATCTTGATATCTCTGTCCTGTGCCTTGTAGAGGGATTTGCTTTCTAGGAATTAATCCACTTTCCAGGAATTAATTTAAAAGAATTTTTAGCATTTGTGGGATGCTCTTGGTCCAAAACATCTTTAGAAAATCATGCAATAACTGGAACATGAGACCATCGCCAGAAATTTCCAATCTCATCCATGGCTGGGATTCTCATATGTCACGGTAGTGAATGGAATTTGGGCTGAAAACCAAATTTGCCATTCCTGCTGATATTGGGGTAGGAGCAGATGAGATTGGAAAAGGCAGCAGCTGGTGATGCTACTGTTATTGTTCCTGCTGCTTAATTTCCTTTCTAACTACCTCAAACACATCTTAAATACTTACCTGAAAGATCCAAGAGGGTTCCCTGTTTGCCTGCAGTCAAGGCCTGGGACAGTTGGAAGGGGGCAGGACATCATCTGGATACAGATGTGGCATCAATTTCCTGGACTTTCCAAATCACATACATTGGAAGACACTTCTATCCAGCTAGGAAAACTCTATCCCAAGTATTATTGGGCAAATGTGGACGGGTTAATACTTCTTAGCAGTGTCATCCACTTTCCAGGAATTAATTTAAAAGAATGTTTACCATTTGTGGAATGGATTTGGTCCAAAATATGTTTAGAAAATCATGCAATAACTTGAATATGATACCATCGCCAGAAATTTCCGACTTCATCCTTGGCTGGGATTCTCATGTGTCGCTGCAGTGAATAGAGTTTGGGCTGAGAACCAAATTCTCCATTCTCACTGACAGTGGGATGGGAATGAATGAGATCAGAAAATCCCAGCCCATATGTAAAAGATATGCAAAGTAGATTTTTCCATGAATGAATGAGCAGGTGCAGTGAGGTTTATGCATGAAAAAAAGACAGTAAAAATAATACGGAGGTCATAAAACTGACTGTTGGAACTGAAGTCATGATGTGGAGATGCTGATGTTGGACTGAGGTTGGACTTAAACCTGGTGTTGTCAGACTTCTTACTATTAGAACTGAACACATGGTCTCAAGATTTATTCTTGTACTTTGTAGATTATTTGCATCTTCATTTTGTGTCAAAAGTTGGAGTAGAGACTGATACCCCAGTATGTACAATTAACAGCATAAAACAGGTATAAAGTAGACTAGTATAGCAGCATACCAATCAGTGCCCAAATCTGCACACGTTAGTCCTAGTGCTAAAATCACAGACCTGTTATTAGACATCCCTGGCATATGCCTAAACCTGACGAAAGGCCCCTTAGATTTGTAAATTAGTAGGCTAATGCCTGTTGGATGACCCAATCAAGAAATGTGTCAGACATGAGCAGGACAGGCATCAGGCTTCCTGTAATGACTTAACCAGGGCTAATGGTTCATGTTTGTTTGTTGAAAGCGCCTGATGACCTATTCCATTAGTTCAGGGGCCATTCTGTTCAGGCCCAGACTTTTTTTCTAGATCATCAATTTTAGCTCTGTATAGTTTGTGTGCTAACAAGATGCCCACATATGGTATTTGAGAAAGGGATTTGACTAGTTGGTTTTGTGATATATTTCTGTTTCCTGGTTAGTAGGTTTGAGAATTTCATTGAGAATGATGATTACTGGATAGCTTTTCAAATGAATTAAGTTCAATTTATTTGATTTGCATTTTGCTAAGCCAATCATTATGGTTAGCTTAATTGTAACATTCTTTCTTCAAGGATGTGAGATAGATTTGAAACATTCATTTCCCACCCCTCCCCCACGGCATGATTTGTGGCAGTGGGGGTGCAGGATTTTCCAGTCTTTGCCGCTGTCGACAGGATTTCCCTTTGTTTGCACCCTCCATCGCTAGGAAATCTGCAGCAGGTGGGAATAGAAGATCCTGTCAGAAGGAATAGCCAGAAAATCTTACTCATTGGTGAAGTGTTACACCTTTGAGAGATAATGATGCTGCAGCTGCATACCTGATCTCAATCCTAACATAAATTGCAATTCATGGGGGGAGACTTTCCTGTCCGCCCACCGTAGAAATCGTAGTGGGCACAGGGTGGATCATGCTAAGGTCCATTGATCTCGGGTGAGATTTTCTGGTTTTGGGGTGGTTGCAGCTGGAAAATCCCGATGGGCCAGACGTTTTCCAGACAAGGGCAAGGCTTGGAGAATGGCATTTCCTGCTAGTATCGGGCAGGTTTGTACAAATCTCGGGTGGATGTGTCATTAAAATTCTCTCCGTGGAATCAAATAGAAACTTTGAATGTTTGATATTTTGTATAGGCACAACCTGACTCCAAGTGAAGTGAGTGAGACTTTCTCCTGAAGCCAGTCAGTTTGGAGTCTGATTTTAAACATTTAAATAGTCATTGGATAAACATATGGGTGATATTGGAATAATGTATCTATTCCTATACTTTAGATTGGTTTCACAGGTCAGCGCAACATTGAGGGCCAGAGGGCCTGTACTGTGTTGTAATGTTCTATGTTCTATGTTGGTCGTCTGAGTCAAGATCCATATAACAAGTTTAATGTGGAGCGAAGTGAACTGCCTTGCACCTGTCTCACACATAGTGATAATGTAGCCTTCGGCATCAAACTATAAAACTAGCTTTAGACCTTTCAGTTTAATGGAAGGTAATGAACAACTCATCTTGGATTATAATTAAGCCTCTCATATTTTACTAATATATGAAGCAACATAAAAGCTTGATCAGGCACCATTCAGTATATCATGCCTATTATGATCCTTAATTTATTATTTTTCACATCAACACGATGAATATTGAAATATATAATAATTTCCGATATCATTCCAAAAGGAACATTAACTTAATTATTTTAGCAACATCAGTGAATGTTGCAATGCCTTTTATGAAGGCATTTCTGTGTACATACATTAGAGCCAGATCATTGCTGATGATGTCAATGTACATTTCTTTTTAATTTAATGGTCCCTAGTCCCCAGAAACAAATGGAATTGTGTCAATTAAGGGACATATTTATTAAAAGAAAACAAATATATTATTCATAAAATTTAAAAGAGAACGTCTTTATTTAATGCAAGGTGGCCATCTTGCTAACATATAGAAGAAAATGGTAGCATTATCTGACGTTGTTTAATGATTGCATTTGGAGGGGGGGTGGTGATGGCATAGTGGTGCGACCATTGCTTTAGTAATCTGGAGCCCTGGATTCAAATCCCCCCAAGGCATATGGCAAAATTTGAATTCAATAAAAATCTGGAATTAAAAGTCTAATGATGACCCTGAAACCATGTCGATTGTAAAAACCTATCTGCTTCACTCACCCTCATAGGGAAGGAAATCTGCCACCCATACCTGACCCTGATCTGGCACACAGCAATGTGGTTAACTCTTAAATGCCCTCTGAAATGTCTGAGTGAGCTACTCAGTTCAAGGGCAATTAGAAGTGGATAACAATTGTTGGCCCAGTCATCGCGTGAACGAATAAAAAAAAACCCACTTCAAATAGCAATTACAAATTACAGAACATGGCTCATGATTGCTATAAAATTGACCAGCATTGTAAAAAAAATAGTATCAGCACCACGACACAAAATAGAGCCCAATATGTGTACTCTACTGGAAAAGGAGTCAAATGGTACATGATCTAACCTGCTACATATAGAATATATAACCAGCTGTGAGCAAAAAACCTCGCTTTTCTCTCTGGCAAAACTCTCAAGAAATTTAAAAACATTCAGCCAAATATTTGTTGCCTTTCAATTCTGTCACATCTGTTTCTCTCCTAGGAACACTCACCCAAGTCCTGCTTCGGTATGAACACAGCTCCAATTAAATATATCTCCACTTGCGCACTCAGTGCATCTTTCAATATAACTACTCAATCTATTGAAGATTCTGAATGTTTATACCTTAAATATATCAACCTGCAACAACTAAAACAAATATTAGATACAAGTTAGCACTTTATCCTCTGCTCAAACTTTATCTTTTTGTGGAACACTTCTCTATATAGAATGATCAGGTTAATGTAACTCAAGCTCTGTATTATCCATACATATCTCTTGATTTAACTTCACTTCTTTTCCATCCTGTATGATGTATCTCAACTGTTTGACTTGATTTCCAATTTCCATCCTCCCATGATTGAAAACATTTTAAAAAATCATAGGAAATGTGTGGCTTTTCTGACAATGCATTGTGTTCCTTGAAATTCTTTGGACATTCATTGCATGTCTTGTGCTTGATAAGGGAAAACTGGGATTTCAGTGCTTCATATTTTAACCAAAAGATATCGATGCAAGGGAATACTGTCAGGTTCAGAACTTGTTGTTTAAATAATTTGTTGTGGTAAATGTATGTATTTTTTATGTGATTGTGTGTTCGTATCTCTTAAGAATTGTTTGTTTGAGAGGGAGTTTAAAGGGGCAGACTATGCTTTTCTTATCTGCTGGCAAATCATGCAAAAGCATCCTGAATAATTATTGGGATGCAAAGCTGTAAAAAAGGAGCACTGAGCAAAAAATATAGTGAAGCACTTATTGGCTCTGTTCGAAAATTGCAACACCCTGCTGAATCCGGTGTCGGAGCTCAAATGGGATACCTGCCGGGGGGGCAAACCCATTGCCATTCACCTGCCAGTCCTGCTGGCATCCAGACCAGGTGGGAAGCTGCTAATTATGCAAATCCATTAATTTGCATTTCATTCATGGGCTGGAACTTTAATTCACCATCCTTCCATGTTGCATGTAACTCTCCAGTGGGCATTGCACCAGGCAGGCTTTGGTGATGGTTCTGACATTCGTAGTCCTGGTATGGTGGATCTCTAGAAGAGGTCAAGAAGGTAGGTGCAGTGCCCACATATCCCTCTGTCACTGCCAGTCTGAAGATGGAGGGTCTCTCAATGGGCCTGGTAGTTGGGGTAGGGGAATGGACGGGCAAGGTGTCGAGCTCAGGACTGTCCCATGGGAATGAAGGTCTTGTGGTTGTGGTTGTGGTTGTGCCCCTTCTGGCCCTGGGAGATTCTCACAGACACCCTGAAATCCTGTGGCCATTCTTATTTCTATAACTTCAGTGGATGTTTGCTAGAATGGCTGCAAGCTCAGACAGGACCCGAGCCACACCTGAAAGGCTATGTGCAGGTGGAGTCTTTACCAGTTCCTATTGCTATGGACAGAGTTTGTGGGCTGATTTTTTTTTTTAATGTCAGGATGACATTGGTAGTCTTTTTAAAATGACAGGTCGGTTTGACTTTGGTGATTTTAAAGGTTGTGAGTTCAAGTCAAAAGCCCATAACCAGCATTCCTAGGCAGTCAAGTCGAGAAGGTTGTTAAGAAGGCATATGGAGTCTTAGCTTTTATTGGTAGGGGGATTGAATTTCGGAGCCGCAACGTCATGTTGCAACTGTACAAAACTCTACTGCGGCCGCACTTGGAGTATTGTGTGCAGTTCTGGTCCCCACATTATAAGAAAGATGTGGAGGCATTGGAGAGGGTACAGAGGAGGTTTACCAGGATGTTGCCTGGTATGGAGGGCAGGTCTTATGAAGAGAGGCTGAGGGATTTGAGGTTGTTTTCGTTAGAAAGGAGGCGGCTAAGAGGGGACCTAATCGAAACATATAAGATGATTAGAGGTTTAGATAGGGTGGACAGTGATAGCCTTTTTCCTAGGATGGAGAAAGCTAGCACGAGGGGACACAGCTTTAAATTAAGGGGTGATAGTTATAGGACGGATATCAGAGGTAGGTTCTTTACCCAAAGGGTGGTTCGGGAGTGGAATGCCCTGCCTGCAGCAGTTGTAGATGCGCCAAGTTTGGTGGCGTTTAAGAGGTTAGTTAATAAGTATATGGAAGAGAAGGGAATGGTTTAGTTTGGAGGGGCATTGCTTTTTATATTGGTCGGCGCAACATCGAAGGCCGAAGGGCCTGTTCTGCGCTGTAATGTTCTATGTTCTATGTTCTACCTGACCAACTCTGTTGACGGGAAAGGCATATCCTACTCCTCTGTAATGTTGGAGGAAAGATCATTGATGAAGCAGCTGAAATGATTGGAATTGGGAGAAGGACATTTACCCTCCCCCACTCCAAATTCAAGTTCATCTGAGAACTAACCTCCTGGTAATCCAACTGCAAGATGCATTGCAGCTTACTGAGAATCTTTTGCTTTTACAAGATCTCCACTCTAGCCGAAGCATCAATTCATCTCAGAAACTATAGGCCTGCTATGGAAGAGGCTGAAATAGTTCCAGATTATAATTGTATTCTTTTTCTTCCTCTGAACCTATTCTTTGTCTGTGCGATAATGCGAGAGGGACATCACATTTTAAACCTCCATGGCAAGTGTCAATAATAAATAATCTTCTATATTTTTTAATTCACAAGAAAATCATTTAAATTGGAAGAAGTCACCGCAGTTACGAAAACACATTAATCTCACACAGTAAAATATTTTGATCATGGCCAATAATACAACACATTGGCTTCAATTTTCATTATGAAGACAGGTAACTGGAGCTGGGCAAGTTTCCAACTTGGCCCACCCACCTCAGCAGAAAAGTTCCATAAAATGAGTCTTTATATTGCCAGGGGTTAGAGCAGATGCAGAGGCAGAGTATAAGGGGGAACTGTTTAAAAGGCCCACATTGATACTCCTCCCAGTTAAAATAAAACATAAATATTCTCCAGCTCTCATATCCCTTTAATTTCCACACATCTTTCAGGTCCTATTTATGCTACTTCATGGTCTCCTAACCAACACTGATGGCCTCTTATACTCCCTTTGACAAGCTATATCCTACTATGACTGAGAACCCAAACATCCATTACTCTTATTGATACAGGTGTTCCCCAGGCTAAGCATCGTTTGATTGACATCTTTGGATTTCTGATCCCTGCAGTCAATTTCAGAATATTTATTTGCATAAGTTAAGTGGTTTCGAGCATTTGTGATTTCTATTATTGATACTTTAAATATTCTTGATGATTGACACTTGTATTGCCTTGTACAGAAATATTTTTTTTTAAAAATGGAAAATTATAAATGAATTAGTTTTTAAACCTTCATATCCAATTGCCACTGTAGCATTCATTGGTTCCATTTGCAATCTGCAGTCTCATCCCATCCTGTTTTAAAATATTAGAAAGCATTATATTGGACCTTGGGCTCTGCTATCATTACTTTATTAATTACCTACTTCTTTTTTATCTTAAATGTCTGGAAATTTGTAGAATATTTCACTATGTATTTTTATATTCCTTGATAATTTAGTTTTGTAATCTCTCATTGCCTTACTAATTGATTTTTAATTTCTTTCATAACTTTTCATGTTCATTTTTTCATCCTTTCCTTTGTTACCTGTATTGTTATTGTTTCAATTTTGCCTTTTTATAAATTCATTCATTGATGTTTCTTTACTTGTTGATTTGTTCTTCTTTTTAGTGGAACATATTTCTCCTGAAATTTATTAATTACTATTTTAAATGCTTTCCATTATTCTTTGTCATTGCATCTTTCATTTCTTTTTCAATTGGACAAATTTGTATCCCTTGAAACCTAACTTTATTCAAATTATTACTTAAGTCCTCATCAATCTTTACCTGAAACCTGATTATACTATGATCGCTACTATTGCTATGTTCCCAACATTCCGCTTTTCTTTTTGGTTCATTTCATGTTGTTAGATCCAGCAATACTCCTTATTTTGTTGATTCTTTACCCGATGGCTAAGAAAAGAGACATGTACATGTTTTTAAAAACTCTATTGTCTGTACACTTTCTTGGTATCTATTCTTGTTAGTGAAATTAATGGTAATTAGAATTCTCAATGGTTATTCAATCTTCTTTACTGGTTTCACATATTTGTCTACATATTTCTTCTATCACCTCCCTTTCACATTAACTTGTTTAGACTATACCGTTATTAGTGTGAATGATCTTTGGTTTCATTTCATATAGATCATGTCTCTAATGTTTTGTTGGTTAAGCATTCAGAGCCATTTATCTGAATGGCTCTCAGATAAAGAGCCGTTATCTGATCTCTTATTATCACAGCTACCCCATTCTTGTAACCTATTTGGCAAAATATATGGCTGATCAGCACGGTTTTACACCCACTTTCCAGGTAGTCATCAGGCCAAACAATTACCAAAATTTCACACCTAACGGCAGGTTGAAGGATTATATTTTCTTCCCTCTATTGTTTTTAGTGCAAATCTGAGTAAACAGATGGTTAGGTTTGCACAGAAATGTCAAGGTACTGTTTCATCAATTTTCCAGAGTCTTAGCTGCATTCTTGGAATCATAGTGCCGCGACTGGTGGAAGGAGGCCATTCAAAGTTAAAGTTTATTTATTAATCACAAGTAGGCTAACATTCACATTGCAATAAAGTTAATATGAAAATCCCTAATCACCACACTGTCGCACCTGTTATATATGCTGAGGGAGAATTTAGCATGACTAATCCACCCAACCTGCACACCTTTGGACTGTGGGAGGAAACCGGAATCCCCGAAGGAAAACCACGTAGACACAGGGAGAACGTGCAAACTCCCAAAAGACAGTGACCCAAACTGGGAATTGAATCAGAGTCCCTAGCACTGTGAGGCAACAGTGCTAACCACTGTGCCACCATGGTGTCCACTGAGTTGCACTGAACCTCCGACCCAGGTCCTATCCCCATAACTCCACATATTTACTTCACTAATCCCCCAACCCACACATCCTATGACACTGAGAGCCAATTTACCATGGCCAATTCACCTATCCTGCACTTCTCTGAAGTGTGCGGGCTAAAAGGAGCACCTAAGAAAACCCATGCAGACATGAGTGCAAACTTCACACTATCACCCAAGGCTGGAATTGAACTCAGGTCCCTGGAACTATGTGGCAGCAATGCTATCCACTGTGCCATGATGCCATCCTTTTAATAATAGGAAAACTTGTAAATAAATATCAGGCCTTGGTAAAGACAAGTCGAGAGAAATTGCAATGGGATTGTGCAGCAGGAGGGGAATAGAATAGTGAAAATTGAATTATTAACTTGCGTGTAAGTCTATAAGTTAGTCAGATGGAGGAAGGACAAGATTTTAATAACAGTGTAGCTCTTGTTTAAATTAAATGCTTTAATGGAATATTAATAATTTCACCATGTATCCTAGGATGACAGAAAAAAAATCAATAAATATTTATGTGAAATCCTGTTGGGAGCAGAGCGATTACCTTCTGATATATAGCTGGCTTCTGATGCAATAAGATGTTTGCTGTCACAGTTACAGTGTTCTGTGATATTTAGGGTCCAAATCATCAGGTCACCATGGAGATTTAATGCGTAAAGATGATTTGTAAAGGCTGAATCCACAAGCTGAGGAATTGTGGACATTCAACCTTCTGTCCATTGACTTTGGAGGAGGAAAAGTGACAGACAAAGAGTCTGTAAAGACCTGATCTAACTCTCTGCTAATGTCACTCCTTGACTGATTGCAAAGTTAAGTCCTATCATGTAAAAAAGATTGCTGGTTCCAGCTTCTGCCCCTGCCCCGCACACAAAACACATTGAACTGGGGACATAAAAAAGATATTTTTGGTTATTTAGAGGAAAGTCATGTATTGCAAACAGAAAACAAAGCCATGTTTGATTTTCTTCAATGCAGTATGCCTAAGTAGCCTTTTGTAACCAAACAGAATTATGAAGACACACAATAATTTTTTTTGCTAAATTAGTTATTTTTCATAGGACAGGCAATTATTGAAAACAAGTTCCTATTGTTGATTGTTGCATTGTATACTTTGGACAATAAATAAATATAATTCATAACAGATTGTCATGGAAACATGGTACATGGAACATCTTTTTGAAAATGTGATGGCAGAAGAATATCATTTATTCTCATTATAAAGATACTTGCACTGTAAATTGCTCAGGACTACTTGCAAGATGGCTGTAAAGCCTGTTAAGTTATACTGAGGAGGAAGTAGCTGGAGTCATTTTGAAGGTGGGGCCTCATTTAAAAATAACTTAGCAATTTGTGGGTAACAAATTGGGTCCTCCCACTATATTCAGCCAGACTCAGGTGAGTGCAGTAGCAGTCATCCAATTATGGTAAGACAATTCCTGGGGGGTGGCAAGTTCAGAATCATTTGATTTTTGATTTGATTTGATTTGATTTATTATTGTCACATGTATTAACATACAGTGAAAAGTATTGTTTCTTGCACACTATACAGACAAAGCATACCATTCATAGAGAAGGAAAGGAAGAGTGCAGAATATAGTGTTACAGTCATAGCTAGGGTGTAGGGAAAGATCAGCTTAATGCAAGGTAAATCCATTCAAAAGTCTGGTCGCAGAAGGGAACAAGCTATCTTGGTTGGTATGTGATCTCAGAATTTTGTATCTTTTCCCCAACAGAAGAAGGCGGAAGAGAGAATGTATAAGGTGTGTAGGGTTCTTAATTATGCTGGCTGCTTTTCCGAGGCAGCAGGAAGTGTAGACAGAATCAATGGATGGGAGGCTGGTTTGCATGATGAACTAGGCTATGTTCACAAAATTCACAACATTCATGGAAGGATTTGAGGCAAGTATCAGCTACTGAAATTAATTTTGCTGGGCTCAGAAGATGTACTACTGCCCCTCCAGGCTACCCCTGCATAAATAAATAAATACTGACCTTTTTGGGACTTGTTTTTCTAGCCTGCCAGTAAAGCTGATTAGAGTGAACACTGCACACTTGGTTTTATCCTAAGCTGAAGATTGCGGTCTCAGGTATGGCATAGGACTCAAATTTGTATATTAAAAGTGGCTGCTATCAGAAAGTGTTAAATATTTTGGCTGCTGACTGGTTTGCCCCTTTTAAATGACAGTGGCTGAAGTATTGGGCTGAATGCTGAATTGAACAGTAAATCCAAAGACCCTAAAGTGAGGTCAATATTGTCATGCTAATGTTGAAAATAGAATCATAGAATCTTTACAATGCAGAAAAAGGTCATTTGGCCCATCAAGTCTCACCAATCACAAACCATCTCAGGTCCTATTCCCATAACCTCACATATTTACCTTGCTAATCCCCTAATGTTAAGGGACAATTTAGCATAGCCAATTAGCCCTCACATCTTTGGACTGTGGGAAGAAGCAGGAGCACCTGGAGAAAACCCATGCAGACATGGGGAGAATGTGCAAACTCCACACAGACAGTCACCCAAGCCGGGAATCATACCCAGGCCCCTGGCACTATGAGGCAGCAGTGCTGATGACTGTGCCACTGTGCTGCCCTTTGCCAGCTTAAAATTGATCCCATGACCTGATATATTTTGAGGTTTTGAGTCACAAATGTGACTCCATAGCACTGTAGTTTTGACAGTTTGGGCACCAGTTTGATGGTATCTGCACCCCTTCCAAACACTTGTGGTATGGGCCCACATTGTTGAGAAGGAAGTACACTAGCGTTACACTTGTGCGCTGGAAATATGCAGAATCGACAGATCATAATATAAGTTGCCGATTTGACTTGACATGTTTAACCTCACTATTTTAGTAAATGTCCTCTTGTAAACACATGCAAAGGAACATACATTCAACAACATGAGGGACATCTCCATCAGCGTAAATTTCTCATTAGTTGCTTATTTTTAGCTATCAGCATACGCCCAGTTATGGGGCCTACAGTTGCAATCCACTTTGAACAGCAGCACCGGGGGAAATGGACAACACGCAGCAAAGAAGTGAAGCCTCTCTTAGCAGGAGGCCTTACTAACCGAGGTTCTTCAGGGAGTATTTCTAGCTGCACCTAAAGCAGGAGCAGAGTGTTAGGTTCTGCTCTTCAGCATGGAGACAGTCATTATGCCACCTCTTGCAACCAGACTTGCAGTCCCATTACTTGTGTGCGACCTATATATAATACTGGGGAATAGCAAATAGTTACATTTACCAGAGCTTATTTCTCAAACCTTTGATTTGAGGCATTCTTAGTTATAAATCAGTGAAAATCTACAAGACAAGCCAGTGTCTCTTTATTATAGGAAGTGATTTATTGCAGCTAGTGAATTGGTTTTATCTTAAGCTTCTCAGAAAGCACCGTTCTCATTATTTTCAGGATTCCTTATACAAATTTACCCAGCTAATGAGCCCATCAAGATTGAAAACGGGAGATGATGGAGGTAACGGCCCCAGAAAGTGTTCAGCTCACTCCACCAATAGAATGAGTGGTGCTGACCTATGATCTTGATCTTATGTTGCCAACATGGTTGAATGCGTTTTTGAAGGTCTCTTCAGATCATCTTCTGCTTCCATCAGCATGCTCCTGCCATCAGTTATCCGATATCTCCATCTTCATTGCACACTACCTCTACACATCAACTGTAAAGTGAAAAGCTCCTTCGTTAGCTGACTGGACATTTTTGCCTGTCAATCAAATACTCTTTTTTTCATCTCCAACACTTTTTATTAACAGAAGTGTTCAAAGAAAGTGAGATGTCTTCTCTCTCAAGTTTCTGGCAGCAACCCTGAGGGTTAGGCCTTAATCCCTGGAGACTCCAGATCTATCCTGAATGATTTGTGTCACATCGTGACCTCAATATGGTATCCATCGTCAGGGGAGATTTTACCTTTATGGAAATCACAAGCAACGCCGGCCAACTGTTCCCTTGCCTGCCGGACAAGAAGTGATGTCAATGCCAAATTCAGCTGGTTTTTAAGCAGGCAGGGATATTTAAAGATAGGATTAGGCCTGGATTTAGAGTAGGCTTCATTTCCACCATTCCAATGGACTGTACATGAGAAATATTCATGTAATATCTTGGCAACTACCAAGGGAAGCAATTAAAGAACCCTTTATTAACAGGAATAACTAGTGAGAAAGCGAGAAAGATACCATCAATTTCTTCAACTCCAGTCTCCAGACTGCCTGGGACAGTCCACTCTCCACCCCAGGAATTCAAGCATTTAAGCCCAATTGACTAAATGCATCACATGACCCTATGAAACCTCATTCCTTAAACAAGTTCACTCCTATAATTCTGTTGTTCAGAAAGCTGGATATTACTTGGTCAGGGATGAGGGAATACTGAGTGGGGACATTACCAACCCCCTTGATGCATGGAGCAATAATATGCTTTATTGGCAATGCACCAGTACAAACAGGATAAAATCCATCTTCCTTCTCCTTCTTTACTAATGACCAATGTTTTGAGTTGTCTGTCACTGTTTCAAACTGTACTTGAGCTTATCATAGAATCATGTTACAGCATAGAAACAGAGATTGCCACATGAATTACATACTCAAGTCCCAGCCTCTGACCAGTTCCCCATTATCTCTATTACTACTCAGTTTTCAAAAAAAAATCATTGCCCTCATTTTTTAAACAATTTGTGGATCCTGATTCTACACTTCCCATTCTAACCATTCTCTGGGTAAAGAAACAAGGAGCTCTCCTTACTTTATTCTGATGCTTTGTAATCTCGAAGACATCTACTGAATTATATTTTAATCTTCTCAACTCTACCTTTTCATATCTCTCTTCATAACTTACCCTTCATCCTTGTTAAAATACTCTTCTATCTATACTTGTATCATGTCAGTGTTTTTTGCTCTTCATATAATGAGCAAAACTATACACAGTACTCTAGCTATATGTCTTACCTGCTGACTTGTACAACATTAGTTCCGTACTTATTATAATTTATAATATCAGATAAAAAATATTTATTTAACTGTGATTCGAAGTTGCTGATAAATCAGGTCAATTGGAGGGTGGAAGGGAAGACTAATAAATTAATCAGTCAAGTATTGTTTTCTTTCACTATTGTTATAAGCAAAGCTTTATCATAGAATCTCTACAGTGCAGCGGGCCACCATTCAACTGCTTGAGCCTGCACCGACAACAATCCACCCAATCCTTATCCACTTAACTCCACGTGCCCCTGACACTAAGGGGCAATTTAGCATGGATAATTAACTTAACATTTAACAATTAAATTAACATTTTTGGACTGTGGGTGGAAACCAAATTACTTGGTGGAAACCCATGCGGACGTGGGGAGAACATGCAAACTCCACAGAGACAGTGACCCAAGACTGGAATTGAACTCATATCCCTGGCGCTGTGAGGCAGCAGTGCTAACCACTATGTCACTGTAAAAGCCACCATTCCTGAGAATTGGAGCTGTAGACGTTTGCTTGTTTCCTGTTCTCAAGTAGGAAATGAGTAGTTTTTAAAAACCTTTCCGCAAGAAACTGGTTGGGTCATATTAAGCTGTTGTTCTTTATGACAATGTGCCTTCTCCTTTAGTGGGTGCAGCAGTTCAATTGAGATGTTTGCTGGTGTGAATGTATTGACTTATTTATTTGACTATTCCCATTCCTGCGCTCGACAGGTTTGGGAAATAAAGAAAAGCGAGTAGATGGAGTTTGAGTGTGTTTACTTCATTCAATAAACCAATGGAGATTCAGTGATTGGGATTACAAATGATTGGTGGTACAGAGCTTGAGTATTGCTGAAAAAAGGACTTCTGTCAATGCTTTTCACCTGACACTCATCATGGCATTTCAGAGAATACAGATCCAAGAGAGACAATAAATTGATACTTTATAAGGGTTTGGTTGACAAGAACATCCACTTGAAAGTTGTCTTCAATTGTTCAGGTTCTGCTATTAACTGTACAGTAACTCAGAAAAAGATTCTGCATTGTTAGCGTTCACTGTGTGAGTGATCAACATCTGAAAGACAATTGGTGTGTGAAGTTAACTGTTAATAGGAATAATTGATTGCAAATCCCAAAGGGGAGGCAGTCAGTCAGATTCATGCAAGAATCCAAAATTCTCAATAGGAAGTATTCCTGCACTTCATGAATAAGACAAGAAACTTTAAATTGTGCTGACTGTGTTCAATTAATGGAAGAGTTTGATTTACAATCTCTGAGACACGATTACAATGTATGCTTTTAAATGCCAACATTGGAAAAACGTTTACCTGTTGTTTACTTATCGCATGGTAGCAATTGCATACATATACTTGCATATTTTCTCATACCGGTAGCTGCAGTATACCAACAGCTCAAAGGTCTTTTACTTTCAAAGGAGAAAGAGAGACAGAGACTGCAGATTGTATTGGGGACAACCTTCATCAGCTATAAACTGCATCACCTCAACATGGACAGCAACAGTTTGGGCTGGTAGGCTGACCTTCTACAACAAGAGCACAGGTGAAGTGACAAGGGTGAGGTAACAAATGCTGTCATCGAAGATATCACAACAGGTTTGTGCTCTAACTGTCAGTCCTATCCAAATGTACCATAGCAATCCGAGTAACCTTTTGGAGGACAGATTTCTGGATTACTCCGATGCTTGGCAGCCTCCTTTGAATGCTGGTACTACAGCCATGCTGGCAGCAACCTGAGCTTATAGATCAGCAAACAGATTGCATCGCAGTATGTTGACCTTACATTACTAAACATCCAAAATAGCACTCAGACCTCTAGTGGCAATTGCTTGTGCTGCAATGGAAGCTGAGATATTGACCACCAACTATTGCAGCATGGTTGGGTCTACAAAGGTGCTGATGAAGTTGGTCATTGTAACGAATCTTATAATTATGTAAAGGTAAGATTCCCATTATATCATTGGCAGGAACCATTGACAATTGCAACAGATATCCTGCCTGTGTAAAAGCCATTCTGGGACTCCCACTTAATTCTCTGTGCTCTCTGCTGTTCTGGCTTCCCAGAAATGGGAGTGGAAATTCCGCACCCCCACCAATCTTCTGTTCCCTCACACCTCCTGCTCCTCATCAACTCCGCCACCCCCACCCCCATCCCAATATCTTTTGGAGACCCATTATTAATCTGATCTGCTTGGCCTTTGTAAGCCTGATTCCCAATGGCCAGAAAAATCTTTATGACTTTCTTGTCATACTTACATCCATCCTTGAGTAATTCTTTGATACTCTATGGGTTTGTTCAGCAGATCTTTCTGGAATGCTTCCTTGGGAGTGGATGTGATCACTAACTGAACAGTTCTGTCTGCTGTCTCTGTGTTTGAAAAATGTCAGTACGTACCCTTTTCTCTGCACCTGCTGATGAAGTGGTCTATGGATTCTGTAGGCTGCTGTCAAAATCACACTAACTCATGTTGATGAATACAGAAGTTTAACCTGATGCTGAACTGATCTTCCAATGTAATCCATATCTTTTGGGGATCCTTTCCATCTGCTGTTAATCATGACATATTCGGTTTGTATACGCCTTCATTCCCAATTGCAGTTTTCAGGTTCAGACATATCGGAGTCAAGAAATTATGAGCTCTGTGTGCTGTTCAAACATTCGTTAGGTAACTTACCTTCTGATTCAAACTGCAGAATTTTGTGGACTTCTTGACAATATTCCTTTGACCTTGCTCTATCGCACCCAAGATCAGTGTTACTAATGTTTTAGCAAGCAGTTCCAAAACTCCATTTGCCGTAATTGCAACCTTTTCTGACCAGATTTTTATGATCATTTTGTCTTTTCTCATTTGGCTTTCCCTCGCTCACTGTCAGTCTGGCCCACACCCTGATCACTTTCCTTTCCCAACTGGATTAATCCAGTGCTGGTCCTTTCAACGCACTGTCTCACTTACTGAACTGACAAATTATGCACTGCAACCTCATAGATTCATAAAATCCTACAGTGCAGAAGGAGACCATTCAGCCCATTGAGTCTACATCCATCACAATCCCACCCAGACCCTATTCCCATAACACCATGCGTATACCTTAAGTAATCCCCCTGACATTAAAGGATAATTTAGCATGGCCAATCCATCTCACCTGCACATCTTTGGACTGTGGGAGGAAACTGGAGTGCCAGGAGGAAACCCACACAAATGCAGGGAGAATGTGTAAACTCCACACTAACAGTTACCCAAGCCGGCAATCAAATCCAGGTCCCTGGCATTGTGAGGCAGCAGTGCTAACCACTGTACCACCATGCTGCCCCATGATGGATCGCTTTGCTTACAAACTCTTTATTCGGAAAGTATCCTCGCACTATGTCTTCAAAGCTTTTTCTCACAGTCACCACGCTATAATTTCAACACTCTCCAACACTATGACTCCACTGTGGCCTGATTCCTCATGCCATGTAACACAATCGAAGGCTGTTCACGTGCTTGCACTAGTAATTGATCTTGCTTCCAGATTGAGCACTGTGTCATTTAGGAGGAATGACTGCTGCAAAGTGGGTTGTGCATTGTTACTAATGATATAAAGATACCAATCTCTCATTAGGGATTGTGCAAACATATTGTGAGTTCATTTATTAATTCTAGGAACGTGGTCAAGATATACATACATAGAAAGTTTGTAGACATTAGAGCTGCAAAGCTATACAAGTGTGTGCTGCTCCAGGCCAAAGTGAAACTGAGGCTAGATTACATGACACACTTCCCTTAAAGAGAAGACAAAGAACAAAGAACAAAGAACAAAACAGCAAAGAACAAAGAATAGGGAAACAGGCCCTTCGACCCAACAAGCCCACACTGCCACCTTGATGTTCCCACTTCTACCCATGATCCCTGTCCATGTTTTTAGATCTATGGATTGAAACCAAATTTGAGACAATTTAGGGAGACTTTGTTCTGCCAATCAGCCTAAGAGCACATCTTTGGGATGTGGGAGGAAACCGGAGCACCCGGAAAAAACCCATGCAAGCATGGGGAGAATGCGCAAACTCCCACAGACACAGGCCCAAATCCATGTATCTGCACAGCACAGCGATAGTCATTGAGCTGTCGTGTTGCCCATCAAATGGTCCAGGTCAAGCGTACACTAACGATGTGAAGCACTAGAATACTCTTGAAAAAGACCCAAGAGCAGCCCTCTCATGACCCATTGCATGTATGCTCCTTGTTAGACAACAAAGCGGACCAAAGTACCTGTAAGATAAAACAAATAGATCAATATCAACTATTTACACACTTCCCAGGGAACTCCCAAGGCTCATGATCCCTATTTTAAAAGGCATATTACAATAGTCAGTTCATGCTAGAAGGATGACTCCAGACTCTTTAATAGCCCCATACCAAGTAGGTGTTGGACTCTTCCTTGATTCTTGAAGTTAAAAGCAGGTTTCCTGCCAGCCTTCCCGAAGAGCTCTGCTTTTGTTGTACAAACCCATCAACCTTTTATTCGATTGAAATTATTCATCTGTGCTGTCTGCAGCAAAACTTCTGTATGTACTTTTTGTCCAGCAAGGGGCACCTGCGCCATCCTTTTCCCCTTCTCTGGCTACAGGTCACACAGGGCTCTGACGAAGGGTTATCCTAACTCAAAACATTGGTTCTATCTTCTCTCCACAGATGCTATCAAACCTGTTGTGATTTCCAGCATTTTCTACTTTTGTTACATGTCACTCATTGCTGATGTATCACCACATGCAGTTCTGATGTCTATTTTATCTTCTACAATACAGGCAATAGCCCAGAATTTTGTCAAGGCAGACAGGCTCTCCTTTACGGTGAGAATAGCAGAAATGGCTAAAAATAAGAACTGACCTCAAACACGACTTCCTTATTGTACAGGAGTGGGATGGAGTCATTTTAGGATTCATATATGCATGCTTTGCATAGACAGCTGGCCACTTAAATTGTGAGCTGCCTCCATCGAAGTAGGATCTTGGGATGGAGTATGAATCTCAATATTTGCAGATTAATTCAGACTATAGCTGGTCTGAACTTGGTAATTATGTTTGGATTTGTTTAAGTACCTCTTTGGATATAGAGGTAGGATACATTTGGATGAGGTAAGCACCTTTTTGAATTGTTAAAAAGAGACAAGATTGCATAAACTCATTGGGGCTGTCAAAGAACTGTCAAAAGCTGTCAAAGAACTTTCAAACTGGCAAAGAGCTATCAAAACTCATTAGCATTGTCAAATAGTTGGTGACTGTGGACGGGCATAGGATGTATGAAGAGCCATGGGGTGTGGGTGAGAGCATGAGGTGGCATAGAATTGACATGGATATGGCATGGGGAATACATGGCAGGTGAGGGGTGATGGCTGGGGGGCTGTTTTTTGTTTCAAACATTCTTTACTATGTTTGACAAGGTGCTGGAGCACAAAGGTGGGCCTTCTGCCCAGCCACTTCCACATTCAGCAGCCTCTACACTTGTTCCAAAGTTATCCAACCCACCCTTTGGAATAAGTATTGGAATTCTTCAGAGGTAGTATTCACAGCGCTGGGAATTCCCCTGTCTCTGGGGATCTGGTAGGAAGTCTCACAACACCCAGGTTAAAGCCCAACAAGTTTATTTGATAGTAAACCCACAAGCTTTCGTAATGCAGTTCCTTTGTCAGGTAAGTGGAAGCAAAAGTCTGAACCAATGTCAATTTCTGACCTGGTAAAACCACGTGGTGGTGTCTTTATCATCAATCTCTTCTTGATGTCTCTCCACTGCCTTGTTACCTGACAGGAAAAAGGCACAAAGGTAAGATTGTGGGAAGGTAAGAGGACAAAATAAAAAGTTTCATTCTTACACCATCTGCAGCTTGTAAATCAGGTGAAATTATGAAGTGAGTCATGTGAGAAGGAGGATCTTGGAAGGGGAGGTTCAGATCAACTTCAATGATTGAGGCTCACTGCTGTCCATGGCCTCTGCAATGGCTGTTTGAACAATGGCTGGCAACATCACCTCATGGAGGTGTGGACAGCAGTCATGGCTGACCTCCTCTCATTATTTGCTGTTACCTCCATTTGTAGGAAGTGTAAGTCAGCATGATAAAATGTGGCTTATGTAGTTGTCATGGTTGAATAGCTCACATTATGTGCAACCTTTAGGATTTGTGTATGTGTGAAGGTCGTAGCAATGCTAAGAATGTAAGGGTGAAGTGATTCACAGAATCAAAAAAATCTCATAGTGCAGAAGGAGGCCATTCAGCCCATCTTCTCTGCGCAGGTTCTCCAAAACAGCTGATCTCCTTGGGACATCAAGGGGCAATTTAGCATGGCCAATCAACTTGGCCTGCGCTCCATTGGACTGTGGGAGGAAACTGGAGCATCCAGAGGAAACCCATGCATTCATGGGGGGAATGTGCAAACTCCACATAGAAAGTCACCCAAGGCTTGAGTTGAACCGTGGTCCCTGTGAAGCAGCAGTGCTAACCACGGTGCCACCATGCTGTGAAATATGTTTATGTCAGGTTTGTGTCCTGATGGATAAAATCAGTGGTAGAGGGAGTGATGGGAGTGATGGGCGGGCAGTGTGGGTGGTGAATTGGACAGAGTTTTACTATAACAATGCAGTTTGGCAGGACATGGAATTTAAACACTGTCATTAACCAAGATCACTTATGCGAGTTCATTAAACTTTTGCAACAAGTCCTCAGAGCTCGAATGTTGGCATTGGCATCCATGGCTAGCTACTCGCAGTGCCTTTTCACTGACTGCCTGTAAAGCTCCTTGCTTCCTGCAAGTACAAGATATTTCTCCTCCCTTTCATTAAGGCTTGCAATGCAGCATCTGATAGATTCAGAAGAGCCTGCCTTCCATCTTGCAACATTTTTCACTCTTTCCTAGGTCAGATTTACTTGAAGAATGACTCTGTCTGCCTCCAGCCACATTGCACCCCATCTTTAGGAGGTGTAGATTAGTGGTGCAGTTTCTGTAACCTGTATCACTAGTAACCAATGATTTTGAGCCTTTTGTTGATGTGTGTATTAGTGATCGGTAAGATTAGCACAGGCTGCATGCAGCAATCAGGTTAATGATTAGGAAGCACAAACATTTCAGACTACCTGCATTCCAGTCATCAGACATATATCAAATCGCACATTCCTGGGAATTGTTTACAGGGGCTCTCAAATTTTGCCCCACATCTTTCAACAGCTCCAAAGAAAGGGATTAATTTTAATTCCTGTAATCTTGCAAAGAATAGACAGTGAGAAAATAGTGTAGTGTATAAAATGGGCAACCAGTTCACTCAGCCCAGTTTTCCAAGTTAAAATTAACTGTGGCAATTGCAAACAAAGGTACAACAAATTATTATTTTCCCTTCAAAATATGGTGGCTTGAGGTTACATTGAGCAAAAATGTTCTTTTGTTTAAGACCTGTGCCACCATTGCCTTCTTGAACATTAATTTCATTGGAAAAAATTCCCCAGGGAAGCATATAATCTGACCAGTGATAAGAATCTCTATGGCTATTTCAGGAATACTATCACGGGCCTTTGTATGAACAAAGCACCTCATCTTTAGGGGCAATTATCAAGATGAAATATTGTGAGTTAGTGCACTTACATACGGAGTTGTTTGACACAACCTTAAAAGTACGCAGTAAACATCTATTTGTGAATCTATTGGGGAACAGTTTGTCCATAATATTAGTCATAAATTTAATTGATTTCACACACTGATTGGTAATTGGAAAACATTAGCTTAGGTTGTTAAACTGTTTGGCTCACTAAATATGTGCCCATTAAATGTATATTTTGCTTTACTGTGTTATTTCTCACCTACTATGTACCAAATATATTTTTTTTAGCACATCAGTTGCAATGGCATATAGATAAACTGATGAAAAGGCAGATTTTTCAATACTCTAATCATTCATCACAATGAACCAGCTTGTCTATGATGTCCCAAGACATCAATAGTAAACCTTCTGAAAATTGCTTCTGGAAACTGGAAATGCTACAGCAGTTTAAAATTTGTGTAATATTTTTGGAACTGCCGTTTATAATCCTTGAGTTCAGATGAACCCCAAATTGTGGGGGTGTCACTGATCTTGAACGATCAGTGGAAACGTGCTCACAATGAATGGGCAACTCGCTCATTCGGGCACAAGGTGGAAAGTGTTGATGAAGACTGATTTCAGATCTTTTATTCAAAACTGGAAACGATCAATCATATAGAGGCAACTTGGATCAAGTTTTTTTTTCGGAAAACTCAGCTATGGTCTAATCCAAAAAAATTAATAAATTAAATTATTATCCATAACTCTGGCTTTTGAAATGAATTTGATTTCTTTCGACATTCAAAAATTTAAGTTTCAATATTTCTGAAATGAAATTTCTATGAAAACATAGAAGTTTACTCCAAATAGCCGGGAAATGGGGGAGGTGCGGGTGGGTTTGGATTGGAGGGTTCTCCAGAGTTATCCCAGTAGAGCAGGATACTTCTGCTGGAAAACACGAGTAAATACAGCCACTGCTTCAAGTTCCAGAAGGCCATAAGATATAGTAGCAGAATTAAGCCATCTAGCCTTTCAAGTCTGCTCCACCATTCAATCATGGCTGATAAGTTTCTCAACTGCATCCTCTGGCCTTTTCCCTATAATCTTTGATCTCCTTACAAATCAAGAACCTATCTATCTCTGTCTTAAATACACTCAATAACCTGGTTTCCACAGCCTTCTGTGGAAGTGAATTCTATAGATTCACACCCTCTGGCTGAAGAAATCCCCCTCATCTCACTTCTGAATGGTTGTCCTTTATTCTGAGGCTGTGTCCTCAGATCCTACTCTCTCCTAATAATGGAAAGATCTTCCCTGTGTTCACTGTATCCAGGCCTTTCAGCATTCCATCTGCATTGGATAGAGACACTATGTCATGTGACTACAAAAGAGTATACAGCTGCACTAGTCTGACAAAGTCATCCTTTCAGGGCTTGTAAGGATACGGTAGTACAATGACACTATGTAACTCCTCCCTACATTACTATCATACTGACCCCACACTGTTGACTAATAAGTTATGTGCTGCCCCCATAAATTTTAGTTATACCCTTAAGACTAACAATTGTTCTTTGCCAATATTAAAACATACTTTAAATTGGTCGTTGTTGTCCTGCTGCAGCTACCAGTTCTTGGTCAGTTATTACTGTGGTTTAAAAACTGTAAATGGGATACAAGAAAATATTTATCCGTTCAGTCTAAAGTAGTAACTATATTTTAATCCTGAGGTGGAACCACTGATGGAATGTTAGATTGATCCTTACTTATTTACCCTTACTCAGCATTGACAAGAAAATTTTCTATGATAATAATAGGTGAAAATATCTTTGTTTGCTCATGGAAGGTGATTACTAAATGACGTTTCATTTGTATTACATTGGCAACATTGTCAGTTAGATCTGAATTTGCAGGATGCGAATAGGCTATTCAGCCCCCTGAGCCTGAAATATATAAATTGGCCTTGCATCTATTGTCTCCGGACTTCAAATATTCAGATATTTATAATACATTAATGGACCAGGATTCAACCTAACTTATCCAAAATGCCTAACTGGGTAGACACAAGCTTGTGCAAGGTTAATGCACAACATTTGGGAAATTTCGTTTCGGCTGCTGTTGTTAGCAAACCCTCTTGTACAATAGTGTTCAAGAATACATCTTCAGATTTGTTCAGAGTTTATTTTTCGAAAGTTTGAATGGAAATCTTTGAAACAAATCAAAAGCAGACAATGCTAAGTTGCATAAAAGAAGTTGTTGAGAAGAATTGCTTACAGTCTTCCCCACCTGGGAAATCATCTGGAAAATTAATGCATTGGATGCATTCCTAACAGATCAACACAGAAATCAGACAGTAAAGATAAAAATAAAGACTACAAAGGTTGGGACAAAAAATGCCTGACATGAATAACAAGCCAAGCAACATCTGTAAGGAAAAGAAAGATTAATGTTTAACGCATGGACATTCATCAGAAATGGACTTGTCATTCTTGTTTATGATAGGAACAGAAAACAATCATGCCCACACATACATACACATAGTACATATGTGAAAATAAACAGATAATCTCTTTCTAATTCATAGGAACACAGGAACAAGAATAGGTCATTTATTCCCTTGTAGTTATCTTATATTCAATGAGAAGCAATTATATTTTTACAAATATATCTTCTATAATTCTCCAGACCTCTGGCACCTCCTATGTGTCAGGAGAGGACTAGAAGGTTATGATCAGCACCCCTGCAATTTTCATTCTCAATTCCTTCAATATTGTTGAGAGCATCTCATCCAGCTCTGGTACCAACTTGTAGTACCCTCTGTCTATTCAACATCTCTTTCTTATCTACTTTGAACTGTGGTATGTTTCTTGGTGGCAGCTTGCCATTGGTTGGCGGCAAGAGGCAACTCATCATTGGCTAATGGACTGGCTGGAGCAGCTCACCATTGGCTGGTGGCTGTATTTTCTGATCCTGCTGCTGTCAATGGAATTTCCCATTAAGTCCAGCTCTTATCATGGCGGAACCTGCCACTTGCCAGACATCTCTGCCTATTGTTTCCTAGCCTGTCGCCATGTCCTGGATAGCATCTAGCTATAATCATAGAGTCAGAAAGTCATACAGCACAGAAAGAAGGCCCATTATATCTGCACCAGTCATCAGAAACCTGGCCAATCTAATCCCATTTTCCAGCATTTGGTCCATAACCTTATATACTATGACGTTTCAAATGCTTATCTAAATGCCTCAAATGTTGTGAAAGTTCCAATCTCTACCACCCTTTCAGGCAGTGAGCTCAAGATTCTCACCACCCCCCGGGTGAAAAGGTTTTTCCTCAAATCCCCTCTAAATCTTCTGCCTATGACCTTACATCTATCTCCCTGGTTATTGATCTCTCTGCTCAGGGGAAATGTTTCTTTCTATCTAGGGTCTCCATAACTTTGTGCACTTTAATCAGGTCCCCCCTCAGCCTTCTCTGCTCTGAGGAAAACAACCCCAGCCTAACGAGCCTCTCTTCATAGTTGCAATACTCTAGCTCAGGCAACATCCTGGTGAACCTCCTCTGCACTCTTTCTAGTGCAATGAAATCCTATAATGTGGTGACTGCATACTCTGGATATGGCCTAACAGGGTTTTATACAGTTCTATCATAACCTCCTTACTCTGATATTCTATGCCTCTACTAATAAAGGCAACTATCCCCTATGGATTTTTACTATTTATCTACCCATCCAGCTACCTTCCTGGACCTAAGCACATGTGCATCAAGATCCATTTGGTCCTCTGCACTTCTCGTGTCTGATCATTCATTAAGTATTCTCTTGCCTTGTTAGGTCTCTCAAAATGCTTCACCTCATATTTTTCAGGGTTCAACTCCATTTGCCACTGTTCTGCTCATCGAACCAGCCCATCTATAATGTCCTGTGATCTCAAGTTTTGCTCCATGAAATCTACCATACCAACAATTTTTGTGTCATCCAGGAATTTACTAATCATACATCTCACATTCCATCTAGATCATGAATGTAATCTAACTCCTTGGTAAAGATGGATGCAAAGTTTTCATTAATACCTCAGCCAGGCCCCATGTTTGCATGCGTAAATTCCCTTTAGGTTCATACTTGGTCTGATATGTGACTTACATAGAGTTTTGTTCAATGATATGAGAAATAGAACGATCAGTAAAATTCATGTTACCTACGTGGGTACATTGTCTTTCATCTCATGTGGGACATTTTTGGAGGCACAGCAAATGATAAAGGAGGAGGCATTTCTTTCCTCAGAGGAGGAGAAACATGTTGAGGAAATATTGACATATAAATCATGAGCATCAGCTATCAGTGAGATACTCTCACCTCAGTGGGTCCAACATCTTAGATAGAAAACAAAGCAAAAGATGAACAGCATGTTACAGGTGAAAAGAAGCAGTTGCTGCTGACAAAACTAATATGGAGATTCTACATTAGTGATCTGTGAAAGTATCCAGCTGTGCTCAGCTGGACACTAATGCTGAGTCTCAGGGATCATACATAAAACGTACATATCTGAAGCAAAAAATGGAAATGTATAGTCTTTTGTTAGAATTCCTAGAGGCAGTGTGACCCCTGACATTGAAGATGGAGGAATCAATGTTGGCCGTAAGTGTTGTGATCTTTCATACATTTGAGTGCATAACCAGCTTCCTTGAAAGAGTATCCAACATCTTGGAAAATCTGATTAACACATGACAGCACAGCAGTTAACATTACAGCACCAGGGACCTGGGTTCAATTCCTGTCTGTATGCCCCATGTCTGTGTAGATTTCCTCTGGGTGCTGGTTAGGTGCATTGGCCTTGCTAAATTCTCCCTTGGTGTACTCCAACAAGTGTCGGAGTGTGGCAACTAGGGGATTTTCACAGTAACTTCATTGTAGTGTTAATGTAAACCTACTTGTGATACTAATGAATAAACTTAAATATGGCAGGATAATGAGTGGATGCAGTCACATTTCAATGGCCTCCATGTGATGGCAGACACTCTGAGAAGCATTGAGTTCACAGTCATCTTGATGGCTAAAGTCTGCCAGGGCCAGAAGGTGAAATCCAGCCATGAAACCACCATTCTGGTGGAGAGTGGTGAGGTCAACCTCATGCCTGCAGTTTGAGTCCATCTCTCCTCCTCAGCCTGACATCAGTAGAGGGGCAAATAGCCAGTGGACTTACCTCATTGAGCCCTCAGAGGGCCCAAGGCACTAGGCCAGCGTATCATTGCCAACGGGCATTGCACTGTTGACATTGCCAGATGTATGGCTTGAAAGGAGATGAGTTGGAGTCTGAGGCAGAAAGACATCTGAGAGTGGGGGGATCGGGTTGAGTCATCACCATGCCTGCATGGCGTGGAATTATCTGTTATTTGTGGGGGGGTGGGATTTTCTTTTATGGTGATCCTGACCAGTGTGCAGGAGGAGGAGCACTATTTCTTTTTGTGGGGGTGGGGGCTGTCTCCATGTGCAGAAAAACAGATTGTCTTTTAAAAATGACAGTCTGGTCTTGGAACAGCTGGGCTGGCTGATGGATTGTCTGCTATGGATACATTAGCAGCCATCAGGTAGGAGAATTCCCACCAGATAGATGCTTGTTAGTGCTAATGGACAACACGCCCACTGATGTGGGGATTTAGTCCCAATTTGGGAACATTGTGACCAAGATCTGAACTCTTTCAGGATTTCACTCTGCCCACCCAATATCCAATCCCATAGATTTATTAAAAAAATGCAGCTTCTACTTACCACACTTTATACAAGTGAGTCATTATTCTGGGGATGTCTCTTCTTGGTTAAGAGATGGGTTTGTTTTAACTGCCTCCACAAAGTGTACTCGGCATGCTTGCTTCTGGTCTACTAATCAGACTCACTTACAGGGCTGCTAGCTGGGATCTGCACGCCTGATTGCTAGATGGATACTGCCCACTGTTTCCACAAAATGGTTGCCAGTTATATTATTGTTTCCCTTTGAAGACATTCTGTGTATATTTGGCAATATATCCCCTTGGCTTCAGTTGTTTTAACATTAGCATATATGACTTTCCGGATGGTATGATTGTCTACCCCAAAATATTTTTATTAGCTGGATGACATATTTCTTTTTGGTCTCTCTGCTGATCTAACTAATAAATCTTTGGTGTTCTGGAGCTGCTGACCGCATTATTGTGAAATACCTTTTGAAATGCCAATGGCTTCTAACCTGTTGGCACATTCAAACATGCTGGCACGTTCATGGCACTAATGTTCAGGCTTGAGCTGATAAATTGCAAGTAACATTCATCCTGAACAAGTAGCAGGCAATGACAATCTCCAGCAAGAGAGATTCTAACCATCTCCGTTTGACATTCAATACCATTGCCATCACTATCAACATTTTGAGGATTACTGTTGAGCAGAAACTGAACTGGAACCACTCATATACATACTGTGGCTACAAGAGCAGGGCAGATCTGGGAATTCTGTGGCAAGTAACTTGTCATGTGTCTCCCTAAATTCTGTCCATCATTTACAAGGCACAAATCGAGAGTGGGATTTGCTTGCTTGGATGTGTGCAGTTCTAACAACTCTCAAGAAGCTCAATAACATCCAAGACAAAGCAGCCCACTTCATTAATGCCCTATCCACCACCTTCCACATCTCTCCCTTCAACACTGACATAAAATCGCAGCATGTATACCACCTACAAGATGCATTGCAACAATTCAACAAGCCTCCTTTGACAGTACCTTCCCAACCCTTCACAACTTGTTCCACCTAAAAGGAAAAAGGCAGCAGATTCATGGGAACAACACCATCTATAAATTTCCTCCATCACACACAATCCCAACTTGGAACAATTATTTTTATTATTTATTAGTGTCACAAGTAGGCTTACATTGCAATGAAATTAATGTGAAAATCCCCTAATCGCCACACGCCGGCGCCTGTTCGGTTATACTGAAGGAGAATTTAGCATGGCCAAATCAGCATATCCTTCGGACTGTGGGAGGAAACTGGAGCATCCGGAGGAAACAACGCAGACATGGGGAGAATGTGCAAACTTTGTGCAGATAGTGACCAAAGCCAGGAACCGAACCTAGTCATTGGCATAGTCTGTTCACTGTTGATAGGTCAAAATTGTAGAGAAGTCTGTGTTTAATAACTGTAATAGTTTTAGTTCTGTTCTGTTCAATTATCAAGGATTAAGTATTTTAATCAATTAACTCAGTAAAGTATCATACTTTCTTTAGATCCCTTCCTACTTGACAAGTGCTATTTTGTCTTAGGCCCAAGTTAGGTCACATTTTATGGTTTTACCACAGGACAAAGGATAACGAAAATTACTTACATTTTATAATTTGATTAGAGAATACACATGAAGTTTCTTGTAGTTTAATTATGAAAACAAATTCTGCATAAAATACTGTAGAGATTAGTCTTTAGGAAGGAGTTTGACATTTTTGTTGTTTCCTCTCTAAAGGCTGTTGTGTGAAGTAAAATAACTTTAGATTTTAAACTACAGTTCTATATCTTCAATTGTATTAGCATTTAAACTTAAAGTGCCTTAAAAAGAAATACTCACTTTCCTACAAAAAGATTGAGCATTACTGTAGGTTTTATTATTAGTTTCTGTAACAGTGTTGTTATAGGAACAGACGAACTTAGGAATTAGGAGCAGAAATAGGCAAATTCAGCCCTCCGAGCCTGCTTCAGCATTCAATCAGATCATGGCTCATCTCTGTCTGGTTTCAAATCCACCTCCCTACCTGTTCCCCATATTCCTTTAAACCTTTTTTTGTTAGAAATATATCTGTCTACTTCTTGGAACCATTCAACATTTCAGAACTCTTCGCACTATGGGGCAGCGAGTTCCACAAATTCACCACCCTATGCCAGAAATAAGTTTGTTTTAAGTTTATTTATTCATGTCTCAAGTAGGCTTACATTAATACTGCAATGAATTTACTATGAAAATCCACTAGTTGCCACACTCTGGTGCCTTTTCGGCTATACTGAGGGAGAACTTAGCATAGCTAATGCTCCTAACCAGCACGTCTTCCCGACTTAGAGAGGAAACTGGAACACCTGCAGGAAACTTATACTGACATGGGGAGAATGTGTGAACCCCACATATTCAGTGACCCAAGCTGGGAATCAAACTTGAGTTCCTGCGAGGCATTCCAGTGAGTATTAGCCCATACTGTTGAATCTCTCTTCAAATGTCAACCCTTTCATCCCTGAAATCAATCTAGTGAACACAGTTATGTAGCAGTGACTTTTTTTTATGCACAAGTAGTAAATAGAACATGGTATTTTGTAATGTGTAGACTGTAACATCAACTTTATCACAACAATCATCTTTATATGTTGACTTTATATGCAGTGTAGTGATTTTGTAATTGTCGTATTAGTTTAAATTTGTGTACCTCTTGTACTTTTAATTAATTATGCACCAGCAGTCACTAAAAAGTTATGTCAGTTGACTTTTTCGGAACATCTAAGATATGTCAGTTAGACCTTTTGGGGCATGAATCTAAAGGAAATCATTTATAAGAACGATGACAACAGGTATCACAAATAAGCAGACGCACAAATTTCCCTGTGCTGCCTTGATACCTTAATAGAAAAGCTGCAAACTTAATAAAATAACAGGGAAAAACTATAAAGAGAAAGATATTCCCAAAAGTAACTGAGAAAAAGGAACCAGTTCAGGGTTAATGGGAAGTGACATAACTAAAATGATCAACTCCCTTAGGAGACCAATCAGATATTGATCATGCACCACTTAAGCAATCACTTGCTAAAAGCAAAATACTGTGGATGCTTGAATCTGAAACAAAATAATGTTGGGGAAACTCAGCAGGTCTGACAGCATTCACAGAGAGAGAATAGAGTCCATGTTTCAAACAGAGTTAGCCAGATCTGACAAAGGGTCATCCAGACTGGAAACATTGGCTCTATTCTCTCCCCACAGATGCTGTCAGATCTGCTGAATTTCTCCAGTATTTGCTGTTTGGGCCAATCAGATGGCTACTGACCAGCCATCGAGGTAGTTGCTGGCAACAGTTATTAAGCAACAATGCTCAGTAGCGAGGTGCACACCAAAAAGTAAGAAGACAGACTTGAATTAATAGAACAAAAGAGAGGGCTACCTTTCACGAAAGCTAGTGTTGTAAAATGAACAGACTGATCTACTGACTTGTTAAATATTATGATTTTGTATTTATTACAATTAACGTAATAAGTTGAACGATGGGCGTTGATTTAATTTGTCTGTTCAAAAAAAGGCAGTGGGAGATATTCTTGCTGTGGTGACTATTATAGTTTACAGAGATTGGGTGGAACTTGGCTTTGTACTGCATATTCATTAATCCCCTGAACTAATTTTGATCATCTTGAACAGTTTGAGAAGATTTGCCTATGTATTTCCTGTGAAATGGACTAAGGTCTTTCCCTCCTCTCCAAAGAAATGACATGACTCCAAGCAGAAAGGAACAGTTGGGAGTCACAAAGTGCCTATGGGACTGGCTCAACAGACTGTCCATCTTTCTGTAGGTTTATGGGTAAGGCAGTCAATAGTGTAGATCTGAAACCTTGCAAATTAAACAGCAAACATAAGACCACACAGGTTGAAAGAAGTAAAACGCATTTTTTAGGGCTTGCATGAAAGAAAATACAATCAGCGAATGGAATGGACATTTGGGTAATGGAAATTAAAATACAGGATTCACTTAAGAAATAGGTAGATATTGTGATAGGAGCAATGGAGAGTTGGACTATGGTGGGTTGAATCATCTCCTTTCCTTGCATCAATCTTGCGACAGTATAATTCTGATCTATTTGGTTACAGTATACTCAAATGAATATTAATCTCCAATGGCACACATGGTACAATAATCATTCTCAGATATCACATTATTGTCTCTGTAATTTATAGTGTATACTGTGGCTTCATCTGTGGCTGGAAATAAAAATAAGAATACTACAAAGCCAGTTGCATAATGCCATGTACCCTGAGGTCCCATGTCATTATCATCCTTCACCTATGTTGCATTATATTACTTCAGCCATGTTCTGCGCACCTGGAGTATAACAGAAAAATAAATCAACAAAGTCTCGGAAAAAAACATAATAACAATATATTATGAGGAATAACAAATAGCTGGCAGTGAGTCTAAGGCAGTAATTCAATCTCTGGGTTTTGCTTGCATTCATAAACTACTCAAGCTTTACGTTTCTAGTTTATGATGTTATCAGACTCACTCAGTTGAATTACAGCTTTGTAACTCACTGCCAGCCATCTATATGTAGTAAGATCGAATCCATAAAGTTTGACAAATAATTGTTTAATTTAGAAATGGTCCCTGATTGCAATGCACCCCACCAAATAGGAAGGGACTATTAAGTAGCTAAGATGACAAGAGGTTTTGCACCAGGCTCCTGTTGCAAGCTATGTAAATTGCTAGGATACTGGCAATGTGCAGGTGCCCATTGCAGGTACGTGGGGATCTAAATAAAATTAAGGCATCATGGCCAGATGACATCAGTGTCATGATAATCTTAACTCCCAAGATAGGGAAGTCCTCATGGTGTGAAATCTGTCAACCAAAACTGATAGCCATCAATACTGTGCCTGAAGAGACAGAGTAAGGTTCTCTTTTTCATGTCTTAAAGGGTTCCTTGTTGCAGTAATGCTTCGAGTCGCAATTAGGAAATTTTGGCATTCACGCCGTTTTGCATTCTCCATCACCAGTTGCTCCAGGCTCCTCCTCACTTACTCTCCTGAGGAACATTGTTGTTGGGTTTCCTGCAGCAGTTAATTTCCAACTCCTGCTCACCAGGTATTGCATCACTCTCACTAGCTTTCAATGGAAGACAGGCCAGAGAAATGCCAATGCGACCTGGGAGCCAATATTTTCTGGATCTTGCATTGAACTGACTGTCATTGAGCTGCCTGCTTCAAATATGTTCCAAATTAAAATTGAGGCTGTGGTTATTCTATGTCAATTATATAAAAAAATCCTTCTTCCTGGGCTTGGGTCCTGGAGGAAAAGAAACTAGTCAATTCCTGTTGAATATGTTTCTATCAGTTATCTGAAAGGCTTTTATCTATATCCGGAATGCATGACTTAACATCTATTAGAGTACTTTATGCGAGGGACTAAGGCCTTGCTTTTTATATTTTTCTAAATACATCTGTCAATATGGGCCCATTGCTATCTCTAAGAAAAATAAAACTTGACACTGACTTAAAATGGCTGAATCTATGTCTGTCTGTGATCTTCAAAGCAAAAGAAGTTGCCTAGCAGTATGAGGGGAACTTACACATCATTATCTTTGAAGAGCCACTAATGACACACTGAGGGCTACACAGACCAAATTCAGAGACAGCTGCACGAAGGTCATCCCTATTTCATAAATAAAGCTGGCCAATGGCGATCTGTTCATCTGCTAAGACAAAGGAACATATAATCTACCTTTCAATTCTTAATGGTTGAGACAATCAGCAATCTCAGGGTCACAGAGGAGGAATAATACTCTTTGTTCAAGACAGTGCAAAGAGGTGGGAGTCATGCGATACATGCTACTGCTATATGGAATCGATAATGCTGCCTTGCTCAACTGCACAGTCTCAGTCTGCCATTTTACCATCTATCTAGCAGTGTCACAAACGCGGGAGCTCTGGCCCAGATAAGACAGCTGGCCCCCATCTACACTGCTTCAACTGGAAAGCTTGTACAAAACTGTTTCATCTCTTCATGCCTATCTTATTTTGTGAAGTCAACATCACCGGAAAAGCATTACTTTTCAGCTCCCTGACCACTGTGAAGGAATACTTGATTGGACTTTGATTCTGGACTCTGGAAACCATGTGAAACAATATTTATTTTCCCTGTAGCCCCTGCACTGTAAATCTTTCTTTTCTCTGTCCAGCTATTACTGTAGGTGTGGAAAGAAGGCAACATTGTGATTCCCCGCGTTTTGTGTGTGTACAAATAAACTAACCCTTTGAGTTCATCTTATTTCAAATTTGCTGTGGGGCTGTTAATATGATTTGGATTACATCTAAATCGAGGGATTAGGAGATATGTCACTGCTAAAAGGAGAAGTGCATTAAAACACCTTTCTGTTTAGAGACGTATGGTGGGAAAATAAATTTGTTCTGTTTAAATTAATCCTCTCTCCTGACTGTAATTTTTAAAATGTGCTTTGATTCTAATTGCTTTTCAGAAATGCATATCAATTCATATTGTTGCAACTTTTAACATACTGTAGCTAGGTGTAGTCTTGCCTTATTTAATAAGAAATAGAAACAATTCTTGTTCCTTTAGGTTCGGCTGAAGAATATACCATTTCCCTTTGAAGGCTGATTTTATTGGCCTGCTGCATGGAATCTTCCTTTTGCTCTCTTGAGACATTGTACAGGAATATGCCAGATGTTTTTTGCCAAAAGTGAGGCTGTGTTTACTGCAATACGAACTGGCCATAGCAGTCAATATACCAGGATCAGACTGTTCTTGACTGTTCAATACTGAACCTGCCCCAATCCCCTCAACACAGTGAACATGCCCTTTGAAAGTAAAGCAGTGATTTATCTCATGGTCTCCACTGTCACTAAATTAGCTATTAGCAGCACACAGTGCTGTTCAACTCTTTGTGGGCAAATTTAACAGTACTCTTGGAAGATTCCCACCTTCTGAAAATGTAGGAATGGTTCCAAAGAGCTCAGAAGGAAAGTAGGGTCCTTTCAAAGATAAACAGGGAGCCAAAAGAGTCATCTTTTAAAGGTCAGTTTGTCCTTTTTTCTTGTAGTTGCAGATCAGAAATGCATATCAATTCATATTGTTGCAAACTTTGCATGTCTCAAATTTACTAAATACAAACATAACTTTTTGGAGTCCTCCCAAAAGTCTCATTGTTAAATGTGAGGATAGCAATCCAAGAAAATTGGCCATGCACAGCTTCATATATTCATCCATACAAAATAGGTATATTGCTGACATGGTGTGCTGACCTTTGAGATCTGGGGTTCTTAGTGATTGGATAGACTTTGTTATTATTTGCTACTTTGTTGTTTATTTTTATCATTACTCATTGGATATCTGTTTCTGGATTTAGACTGCATGGGGGTACTTTAAATAGCACACTGCATATTCACATGGTCCAATCTCCGGCACTTCTACGCAGGTGACTTTTAGCTATAGTGAAAGGGATTAATTCACTGATGCCCCAGTTGAAATGAATTGGGGAAAACTTGATCTGCCAACCAGTCTTCTTCCTAACAATGCAGAGTCTTAAAACAATCCCAGGAAGTACTGAGGCCCAGAGTAAACAGAAACAAAATCTCATTTAAACTATTAAATTAGGAACAAAAGGACTCCTCCAGATAGCTCAGCAACAATGACAAAAAAGAAACTGAAAATGTCTGCCTGCAACTGAAGAGAACATGATTTTTAAAAAAAAAACTCTTAAAAAGGTACACTAACATCACAAGCTGAATGTGCTAACCTTTTCAATGAGTCACTTGATAGTGGTGACAATAAGCAAGATGAAGGAAGATGTAAATACCTTCAGTCATTTTTACCCAAATTTCTCAGCAGAATTGACTTTGATTGTCCTTAGAGCTGCTTATTCTTGATGCTTGAGCTACTATTCCAAATACCCTTCCATCTCTTCCATTTTCTAAAATTGGCAAAATTCCAAATATTCTAATGTACGTATAATGCCCACATTCTGTAAATGAATAAAACATCCACAGTGATAAGTAGTGGCAGACAGGCTATGGACATGGTGCATATGCCCAATAGAGCCCAATTTCACACCTCATCCCTGGCTGCCATGCTGCCCCAGGGACACCAACCAGGGAATGCAAAGCAAAGGGTTTGAGGCAATGGCTTTGGAAAGTAAAGTGACATCCACAGCCCTTTAATGCAGCCCTTTAAGATTTGCTTTTTTGTTGAAGTATTTTCCTCATAAAATAGTTTTGCTCATAAAATTCCCACTCCAATGATTCCTGGCCAACTAAATGACATGCATCACGTTGTGCCAGCAGTGCTATCGTGAGTGGTGGCCATTGCTGGAACTGCAGTAGGCCTTGAAGAAGAAGAGCCATGGAAACCAGACTTATAGTCCAATGTTGCACCCCATCCAGGCCTGTACATCCCAGTGAAGAATTTGGGAGTGGGGCTAGACACAGCAGGTTATGAGGGGAAAAAGTTTTGATTAGGGGATAAATAAGAAATTACAGATCTTGGGTGTGCTTTTGAAAGACATTCGATTCCTGACCAGGAGGCACCACCCTTGGTCCAGCCACAAGCCCCTTCAGCTTTCACTGGACATCCTGCTCTGGAAAAATAAAATCCAGCAATAGTAAAGCGGGCAACATGGATCTTTTCCTCTGCAAAGAATATAGCCTCCTGTATAGGCTTCATGACTAAAACAGTTGCTAAGTGGCTCAAGTGCAGATGGCTAACATCTCTCTTGCTGCAGGTATCAACATCCTGTGGGTTACTACTGACCAGAAACTGAACTTGATTAGCTATATGAATATTGTGGCTACAACACTAGGTCAGAGGCCAGGAACTTTGTGAAGATTACTCACTTCCTGATTCTCCAAAGCTTGTCCACATCTGCAAAGTACTCATCAGAATTGAGATGGTGTCTGGATAAGCGCAGCTCCAACAACACTAAAAATTCAGCACCATATAGCACAAAGTAACCTTTGATAAATGGTCATCTGGACTCAAAACATCAGCAGTGTGTACCATCTATAAGATGCACTGCAGGAACTCACCAATCCTTCCAAATCCGTGACCACTACCATCTAGAAGGACAACAGCAGCAGACACATGAGAACGCCACCAGCTGGAAGTTCACCTCCACTCATCCACCACGCCGACTTGGAAATATATCGCCGTTTCTTCAGTGACTCTGGGACAAAATTCCGGAACTCCTTCTTTGATGACACTGTGAATGTACCCACACTACAGGGTTCAGGAAAGCAGCTCGCCCTTCTCAAGGGCGATTAGGGATCAGAATAAATGTTGGACAACCAGCAATGCCCACATTCTGTTAAGAATAAAACATCCACAGTGATGCGTAGTGGCAGGCAGGCTATGGACATGGTGCATCTGCCCAGGGGCACCAAAAGGGAATGCATTGCAAAGGGTTTGAGGTGATGACTTTGGAAAATAATTTGACATCCATCCACTTCTCTGAATGGGCTCCCTTACCCTTATGTTAGGATCCCAAATCTGGCTCTGTAGTCACAAAGCATTGTTAATTAACATAATTTCCACAATAATGTACATACCTCTCCATTTGAATTGATCGCTGAAGAATTTAATATCGAGCAGTCAATGCATTTCTTGTAAATATGTTTCACCAGTCAGTTTCATTTACTCTGATGCAATTGTTCACTTCAGAAATTGAGTTTAATTGTGTATATGCTTCTGAAGGGAGAAGACATGCTTTCGTTCTAGGAACTGTTCCATCACAAAATTGTTTTTTATATTTATTTCCTGTGGTCACTGGTCTCTGTTGTAAAATGACATGAATATTGATGCAAGATATTTTAGCAATGCAATGACAATAGTAATCAGAAAATTATTACAAGTAAGAACAAAATAAAATCAGTATTACCATTGTTCTAGTTAGGAGTTGGAGAGAATGTCAGGGGCTATCCACTCTACCATCGTTCCTTAATGGCTGATTAATCTGTCAAATAAATGTCCGGACTGACTTTTATTTGACTAGAGTACTTTCTTAGTGATTTGCCTGAGTTTTGGCTTTTGTCGAACATTGTTTCTGGTATGTTAATTTGCTCCCAACATAGAGATTGATTTGAGTTATATTTCTTTTTTCAGTTTTGCTCACTTTGCCTGAATACCAAATATGCATTCAATGGAATGTTTTGTGATCAGCTTATTTGAAAGCACAATTGGGCATTGGGCAAACAATTTTTCATTGTCTTAAATGATTATTGTGAGCTGAACAAACAACCTAGTCTCATGTGCTTCCAGCTATGCGTTGGAAGTTAGTCTACAGAGTATGTGATATAAATGATGCATTTCTCTCTTGTTTTTGTCAAAAGATTTTCTCAAGAAGTGAAAGTTTAAAAACATGATTGATTAAAAATGTTAGTGAATTAAAAGCCTGGAGGAGATATTTGTGCAATTCCTCCACCCACAGTGGATCCTCAGAGTTTGCATAGAAGTTCATATGATTTTCAGTTTAGGTTCCTCTGGTCAAAACAAAAATCAGCTGGTATCCCGAAATCTCTGGCTCTACTTGCAGAGATAATTGGCCCAAAATCCATAGGACTTTGAGTTCAATGTAAATGCCTGGCAGTGATTTTCCAGACATTGATTGTGTGTCAAAGTTTGCAAGGATGGGCAATCTCACTTATTTAAAATCTTGTGCAGTCACATAGTGAAGGGGGGAGGGGAAGTGGGGAAATGTGGCACTGTTGGGAAAGGGAGAGTTACATTTGAAATGGTTTCAATTCTTCCTTTGTTTGTTCTTTTTCAAGGATGCTGAGATCAAAGTAAAAATGCTTTGAGTCTTGCTTCAGACCCAGGATATCTGATCACCATGTACAGTGTTTGGAAATGCAGGAAGAAGAAGTTAGGATTAGAATGCACACTTGGTCTAAAATTGGTTCACATTGATCGAGGCAGCACCTTCAAATAAACATCAATGGAACCAAGTAAGGACTCAAAACAGGGAATTAGTAATGCAAATAGACATATGCTAGGAGCAGGATATTCAATAGATCAGAGGGTTGACACGATCTTTTGCACTCCACACTAAGAGTACTTGATGCTTTGTTAGTTTACAGGTGTTAATATAAGACACAGGTTACATGAAATAGAAAAGGTCCTACAAGGGAATGGTGAGCAGGCAATTGTGTGGCCTATGTGGGAACTCATGATCTACGCAGAGAAAGGTTTGAAGGCTTACCAGATGTATCTAGGACATTGTGAATGAAGCTTTAGAATTTTATGAGTCGTTATCTTGGATTGCTTCTCCAGTTGTGTGCTGGAATAAGAGTATGAAGAAAATCAATGCATAGCTCAAGATATGTTGGTGGGAAGATGAATTCCACTTTTTTGGACATTGGCACCAGCTTTGTGACAGATTAAAGATTTTCCACAAGATGGGTTACAACTGAAGAGGGACTGGTTTAACGTACTGGCAAGACTAATGAGTAGGAAATGACAAAATCCTAATGTAAAATGCTATTTTGCCTCACCTTGATTAGAATTGTCACCTAAAGACAGGTTACACACATGTGATTATCATATGTTAAAAGTGCAGCAGCTGCCATTGCCCAACCTCTCACTTATTATGTGATTGGCAGGCCTATCAACTGAATGCTCCAACAGGCAGAAGATATTGTGAAGGTTTGCTGTTGAAATAATTCATCACTTCGAAAACATTACCTATTGATTTTCTCTCTTAGGGTGTTGCTCAATTCCTGGGTTTTTTGGGGGGACAAAGTTTTGCTTTCCACCAGGAAATTCTGAGTTCTGGTACCTACTCAGTGCTGGTGTTTGAACTGCATTTGTCTACTATGGAAAGGGTTTATTGCAATCATGGGCAGTTTTGTAGATCTGTCTTCAGGGAGGAAGGAGATAATGAATAAAAATAGGAGAGAGCCTTTGCCAGAAGAGGGGCAAGAGGGGAGGCTGTGTCAACAGTGAAGCATTTCTTACATTTCAATTTCAACGAGGAGCATTTCTTTGAAGTTTATTTGTTAATGTCACAAGTAGGCTTAATTAACACTGCAATGAAGTTACTGTGAAAATCAGTCACCACACTCTGGCTCCTGTTCAGGTACATGGAGAGAGAATTTAACATGGCCAATGTATCTAACCAGCATGTGTTTTAGAATGTGGGAAGAAAGCGGGCATCAGGAGGAAACCCAAGCAAATATGGGGAGAATGTACAGACCACACAGACTGAGACCCAAGCCAGGAATCAAAGCTGGAGCCCTGGTACTATGAGGCAACAATGTTAACCACTGTGCCACTGTGCTGCCCAATTTAAAAGGTTGTAAAGGAATTATGTCATGTGCTACAACTGCAACTCTAGTCCTGAAATAGAGCATTTCTAGCACTACTTTTGGCCACTATTTAACTTTTCATCATATTTAACATTGTCTATTTAACATTTACACCTGAGGATAGTTCCAAGCTACAGCAGATGACTTTAATGATATTGCACAATCTTCGGCTGGGAGATCACAGATGCTTTCTACAGCAGAAGAAAAATCGACAACAGCTTTGCTATATACAAAGTGAAACAAGCTCTAAATTTGTCCTGGACCTACACTGCCAGAGATTGCACCCAATTTTTCCTGTGCTTCCTTTTGATTAAACTTTTGAGTCGTTTCAGTGCTATTCTTATTCCAAATTTATCCCATGAGGAATCAAAAAATTACTTTCACCCTTTTTGTACTATATAAATTTAAAAAAAAATCTAGAGGTCATGCACCATGGAGTTTGGATAGCCTGATTTTAGGCTGGCACCAGTGCAACTGTGAAGTGCCAACAAGTAGAACCATAACATAAGATTTCCAATCCGCAACCGCAAGGATGAAATTTACAACTAATGCATTAGATTTGATTTGAATCACTGGATTGAAATTAGTAAGCTCAATAAGTGCAAGACGACTTCCTCTCTTTTCCTAACAAAGGTGCCTGGCACCTTCATGGAGGGTTGCCCCAATGTTGATCCTGCCAGCAGAATAATACTACCAATGTGGCATATGTTTAAAGCAAACCTTCCATCTGGGTCAGGAATGACTGTAAAATACATAACCTCTTGCGCAAACAGCGACTGCACTGCAGTGGCAAGTGAAACATTTTACTCACCATGTAATATTGAAAAGGTCTCTTGTCAAAATGTCACGAGTTTCTCAATACTTCCTCATGTTTCCAGCCAGCTTTGTGTGCCGAGAAATGCTGCTACTTTACTGTAATCCCCCGGCTTCTTTTCTGTTGTTTCTCCGCATGAAGGTTACACAACTTCCTCTGAAAAATATGAAAACAGATTTTGTTTTAATGATACCAGAGAGCAGCACTATTAAAAATAAAGCTATTTTCCAGGCGATCTCTATTCAACCATTTAGTACGACAATGAAATTATATCCCAAACTCATGCTGTTGATATTTTCATTCAAGAGTTAAAGGTTTTTGACAGCTAGCTCAAGCAGATTGGCATTATTGAAGCCTTTATTTTCTCAGTGGAACATAATTTTGGTGCTAAAATTTCACAAGCTTTGGAAACATATGCAGGCTGCCAAGATGTCTGTTATTCATCAGTCATATAATGCTTGACAGCTGGACATCTGCAAAACGGTGATTGTTTTGATCAGGCGTTTTTGGATAGAGGAAGAGAAAAATGAAGTAATGAATAGTCTGAAAGATGGAAGTGCTGAGATCTAAGTCATACAAACCCTGTATATTGTTCTACACTCATTCAATCCACAGAGTCTCAGGGGTGCTGTGACCTGACTGTAGCTTACCCTTAGGGTCTTAAAATAATTTTAGCCATGAAAGGAAGTTTTATGGGGGAGTATAGCAATCTTGATGGCATGCAAGATTAGCCTACACTAATGCAAGGTCAAAAATAATAGAATCGATAGGCAAACTCAATATTGTGAACATTGAACGAAAATTACAGCCAGCAAACATTGTTGACAACAGAGTGAAATGGGCTTCTATGACTTTTTTATTGATATTCTTTCATCAGTTTGTAAAAATATGACTTTTTCCCCTCCTTAACTACTACATTAAACTTTTTTATTTTGACATCTCATCTCAGTGGTCATGCAGGTTTTCCATTTACATGGCCAGATATTGCTTTCCTTCTGTATAAATCCTCATTGAAGTAGCAAAACAATTATTTGTTCCATTTTTAGCATTCCTCTCAAGTTATAGCATTCTTGTAATGCATACTGATGTTGGATTTCAAGATAATAGGCACAAGGTTTTTTTTGGACACATTCTGTTGGGCAAAACATTCAAAATTAAAATTTATTATCTCCACAGTTTGCAGATCTGCACTACATTGGTGTCAGGAGCCTTCTTGAATTTCTGTGACTATTTCTCCTGATGTTTTTCATATTTAAGAACTAACTCGGCTTTAAGCACATCACAATAACTGCAAAGCTGTTTCTTAAATGGACAAAATAGGAATACATTCAGGCGTTAATGGTTTGAACGCAAACACTGTTAATTGCTCGCAGATGGATAGAAATGAGATACATGTCCGGTGTTGAAATGGCCCATGACACTATTGAGTACATTGGGCCCAAGGCTATACTTTGGCAAAAGAGCAAATTATTCACAACCTTAAAATTTAGTCTTACTTCCCTGCCCATCTGAAGAAATAGCCTAATTGTTTCTCTTCTGCTTTCTTCTTTGCAGCAAGATGTTCATGCCAATTGATTTATAACCTAAAAAGCAATATGTTACATACATAAAATGTGTCTGCCTTGCTCTTCAGACTTTCTGGTTTGCCATTTTTTTAAAAATTCCTTTGTAGTCGTATGCAAAATGCTGGTGTGTGGGACCATTCACATTAGATTGCAATTTTGGGCCAAGTCAATCAGTGGTACTTGAAGATGAAAATGAAATCCAAATAGCCACATTTGCTCTGAGATTATATGCAGTTTGGGATTATGAACTGTTGTTTGCTAAACAAATAGGTTTAGATTTCTGCTTTTCTGAGAAAGCGACAACAAACACCAGGAGTCAACTACTTACAGAAAGTAAATCATCAACTGGTGTGATTGCCTAATCTGTTGTGGGACTAGGCACTCAATAATATGTGGTGGTGGATATGTTAACATAGAACATAGAACATAGAACATTACAGCACAGAACAGGCCCTTCGGCCTTCGATGTTGCGCCGACCAATATAAAAAGCAATGCCCCTCCAAACTAAACCATTCCCTTCTCTTCCATATACTTATCAACTAACCTCTTAAACGCCACCAAACTTGGCGCATCTACAACTGCTGCAGGCAGGGCATTCCACTCCCGAACCACCCTTTGGGTAAAGAACCTACCTCTGATATCCGTCCTATAACTATCACCCCTTAATTTAAAGCTGTGTCCCCTCGTGCTAGCTTTCTCCATCCTAGGAAAAAGGCTATCACTGTCCACCCTATCTAAACCTCTAATCATCTTATATGTTTCGATAAGGTCCCCTCTTAGCCGCCTCCTTTCTAACGAAAACAACCTCAAATCCCTCAGCCTCTCTTCATAAGACCTGCCCTCCATACCAGGCAACATCCTGGTAAACCTCCTCTGTACCCTCTCCAATGCCTCCACATCTTTCTTATAATGTGGGGACCAGAACTGCACACAATACTCCAAGTGCGGCCGCACTAGAGTTTTGTACAGTTGCAACATGACGTTGCGGCTCCGAAATTCAATCCCCCTACCAATAAAAGCTAAGACTCCATATGCCTTCTTAACAACCTTCTTGACTTGACTGCCTACTTTCAGGGATCTATGCACATACACACCAAGATCCCTCTGTTCATCAAGACTACTAAGAATCCTACCATTTGCCCTATACTCTACACATTTATTATTTCTGCCATAGTGCATTACTATGTGCATTACTGCATAGTGCATGTTGGCTGGGATTCTCCCAAAAAAATCTACATGTCCAGTGAATGGGAAAATGGGAGATTATCCTGCCTGTTTTTTGGGTGTACTTAACTGAATGAATCTCCAAAACTCTGTGCATAAGAAAGTTTCATGCCAATAAATAGTGGGTGGGGCCTAATCCCACAGGAGTGGCCAGAATAAGTGCGCTGAGTGGGCCACTGTTCATGTGCCAATCCATCAGTGGGGAGTCCCGCTGTGCTATTTGAGCAGAACAGTGGGCTTGGAGAATCCCAATATTTATTTAACTCAATCACTATTCATACCAATTGCTGAGGTTACAGAATTATTTCCAAAGTTAAATTTGATATCTTGCAAAGTCTATTTCAACAAGTAATGCTGCCAACTTTTTATAAAAATTGTGAATGATCTTCCACCCATGGGTGGAATTTTCCATTCTGGAGACAAACGACAGGATTTACTCGTGCCACCCACCAGGATCTTCCAGCCCCTCCAAGAATCATTGAATCCTTACAGTGCAGAAGGAGTCAATTTGATCCACTGAGCCTGTACTGACAAGAATCACATTCTGATCCTATCTTTGTAATTCCACATATTTATCCTGGTAATCCCACTGATACTAAGGGGCAATTTATCAAGATCAATCAACCTAACCTGCACATCTTTAGAGTGTGAGAGAAATCAGAGATCCTGGAAGAAACCCACACAGTCATGGGGATAATTTGCAGGCTCCACACAGACAGTTACCAGAGGCTGGAAGTGAACCCAGGCCCCGAGCACTGAGGAGCATGGTGCTAACCACTATATCACAGTGCTGCCTAATGGACTTTTAACTAGGCCAACAAATTTCCTATGGGTGGGGAGGGCTCAGTGCACAACAAGCATGCCTGATTCTTAACTGCTCTTTCATTCATAGTAAAGCAGTCCATCTGCCTTTATCCAGGACAAGCTCTCTCATAACTGATAGGAGAGGCAGGGCAACACCACGCAGTTCTGACAGATGCTGCCAACAGACCAGAATGAAGAATGAATGTTCTGTCTGATGTCATAGCTCCAGCAAATGAACATATTGAAGTCTCCATTAGATGGGTGGCTTTTGCCTTGGAGACACAGGGCCAACTGAATGCACAGTTTCTGCTGGATTTGCACTCAGAACTAGTGCTCTAGCCATGAGCACTTTCTAGCTGTGAGTAGGTCAGAGGGGATAAGTCACTCCAAACTTTCTCCTGGTACTTCTTCTCCTCAAGGGATCAGGGAGGGCCCATCAGGCTCGCAGAGAGAGCAGGTGCCAGACAGACATCCTGGATTTAGTCACCAGGAGTCTCCAGATGTGTTCTTAAGCACCAAATCCTTTCAGCCAATGATCCATCAACACCGGCAGGTGACACTTAGTAGGTCAAACCCCTAGGCCTCGGTCAACCCAAAATCATTTCATAGCAGTCAGCAGGCTGCCCTCATGTTTGCTGCATATGTCAGGGCTGCGCACAGACATTGTGGTAGAGTTAGGAAAATTAAAAAGTTTTTAACTCACAATGGTGGCATTGTTCATTCACCCTCCATAATCTACACTACCTATTGTAATCATGTTTCACATTAATCCTTCTAAAAGTCTCGATTATTGAATGGTTAATCGACATGATGTAAGGTCCTGTGCTCATTTAAAGGGTTCAAAATGAACCCAATCACCAAATAAATATCATCTTTTCTCTCATTTCCATGATGCACCACTCAATCTCATCACAGTCAATCATCTTTTGTTCCACACCAGCAACATGAACAAAAACACTGAGTGAAAGTGATGATTGAACAATATGCGTGTAACCTTTGCATCTGAAGCACACATTATATGACCTGAGAATTGTTCATCAAGAAGGTTAGTGATTATCCTTCCAGTAATTTCAAAGGTCACTCATTGTAGCTTCAAGCAATTGATTTACTAACAATGAGATAAAATTAAATATCTGATAGAACTGTAATACTGTCTATTTTCTTCTCCTTCCTGGCTCCAACTAAGGTTCCTCCTCATCCCAGGATGCACAACCTTGTTCCTGATTGGCTCAGTTTCCTGCACAGCCTCTCCATAGGGTCTGGCCTGATCACGTGGCCTTCAAAGATCGGCTCTTTAAAGGGGTCATATTACCACAATTCTGATGCTGTCACACTGAAGTCTATAATTTGTGGATGGATCTTTAAGGTAATCTTTCAATACCCATTTGTGTGTTCTCTTCACTTGCATCAAAACTATCATGAAAGCAGCATTGACTACATTCTCAATTCCTCTTTTTTTTGGGAACAGATACAATTGAACAGTCATTGATAGACCGCGTTGAATTGTCTTCCTCCATATAAGAGGCAGCTATGTATTCTGTGTATATACATCACATACCAGGGTCATATCTTGCAGGGTCCTCTCATCCTGGAAGATGGCAGGTGATTGATCTGCCCCTCAGAAGTGAACTCTCATTCACAACGAGGATCTTCTGAAGATGCGAGTCAACGTTGTGTCATCCCATAGCCTTTACAATAACTATGGATACCTTGGGCAAAATTTTTCAGTCACACTCGCTCCAAAACTAGAGAATACTGCCCAAAATTAATGGACCTATGTATAATCTGCCCCCTTACCCCCCAACCTACTATGATTTCCATGGCTCGTGGCACATGAAAATTCTCTCCCTTGAACTTATACTCTGAGTGCAAGCATGGTATCTTGAATGCCATGGCCAAAACACTGGGAAAGTGGAGGCCCAAGTAGCAGACATGGCCATTGTGTCTTGGAATCTGTATCCATTTTTACATAGCTGCATGAGGATCAGATGCCCATTAAGATCATATGTCCTCCAGCACCTAGATGTGATAGATTGTAGTTGAATAGACACCATTCTAAAGAAGCCAAACTCATTCACTGTGCATGAGACTGTCAATTCTAGCACTGTGTTCACCATGGTTTGAGCATGGTGGACCTTCTATCCAACACCCCTTGAAGCTATCTTCAAGGATTTATGGGCCTGATTTAATTCCATTCCTTGCTGACCTGGACTGAAAATTGGCTGAAATTGGGCTCTTTAAATGGAGGTGGATCTGTTAAATTGGGAAATATGACTCAAGAGTTATTAACATAAATAAAATTAAAGGTATTTAATTTGTAATTACTTTTTAAATCTCCCACAATAAATTAAACTTCACCGTTGTAGAAGTACATTTTTGTTGCCAAAAAGGTTGTTTGACAGCAAATAAGACCTGTCATTCCTTTAAATGCTAACCCTAACTTTTTCTGCAGCTTTTTGTTGGTAACAAGCAAGTAAATGCCAGTAAGAAATCTTGAATCTTTCGATGATGTACTGGTGTAGCAAAGCTTATCTCCCGCTTCCAGATTTCTGCATTTTATTTGCATGTGTGGATGCTGCAAGTCTCCATAAAGGTGAGTTGATAATGTTATTGTTGCTCCTATTACAAAATCTGAGCCAGTGTTTCCAAGTTTGCAGATGATACAAAGTTGGATGGGAAAGCAAGCTATGAGGATAGAAAGAGGCTACAGAAGGATATAGATAGGTTAAGTGGGTGGGCAAGAAGGTGGCAGATGAAGAATAATGTGGAGAAATGTGAAGTTTTCCACTTTGGTAGGAAGAAGAGAAATGCAGAATTTCTTTTTAAAGATGAAAAAGTGTTGGCCTTCAGAATGATCGTCTGGTTCTTGTACATGAATCACAACAAGTTAAGACATCAGAACTTAGCAAATAGGAACGGGAGCCGGCCAATTGGCTCATCAAATGTGCTGTGCTAATAAGATCATGGCTGATCTGATGTGGGCTTAACTTTGCTGCTCACCTGTCATAAACTTTAATTTCCCTTCAATCAAAAAATTAACACGTAGGTACAGCAAGTTATTAGGGAAATGAATGGAATATTAATCTTTATTTCAGAGTTGTCTGTGTACAAAGATAGGGAAATCTTGCTGCAATCTTGATATGGCTTTGCTTTCCTTGTTCAAGGAAGGATATACTTGTTTTAATGGGAATAGTGACAATGATGGTTCATTAAATTGATTTCTTGAATGGTGATTATCTTCAATATGGAGATATTGAGTGGAATGAACCAGAACCCTCTGCGATTTGGAAAGATAAGAGATGACCTTGCTGAAGCATATATAATTCTCTGAGTTGTACATGAGTAACATTGAAAATCTATAAATGGAGAACACAGTTTGAGGGTTGGCCATTTAGGATTGAGATGAGGATACATTTTTTTCATTCAGTAAGTTGTGAATTTTTGAAAATTCTCTACCTTAGTTTGTGGATCTGAAGGTTGAAATTGACAGATTTTATGGCACAACGGGAATCGAGGGATATGAGGAAAGTGGAGGAAAGTGGATTTAAAGCCAAACATCAGTCATAATTATTTTGAACAGCAGAGCGGACTCCGAGCAGGATTTCCCAGGACTCCCTGCAGGTTTTTTTCCTGCAATGGAAGCAACTTACCTTGGCGGCCATCAGGAATTTTCAGCCCCATCACTGGAAACACTGATGGGGAACATAATGCAGGGGCCACCTTCAGTGGGATTGGAAGATTTCATTCACAGGAAGTAATGGAAAGTTCTGCCCTCAGATAGCTGTGTGGCCTCTCCTTCTCCGATTTACTTCAATCTCCTCTATTGAATGTGTCTCTGGATGAGGTCCAACATAGGAATTCATTCAAAAGCTGATGTTTGATCGGAATGATTTTGGAGGTTAAAATCAAGCTTAGAAAATGTGTTATATATTTGAAAAGGTTGCAGGTTGCATTAAGAGCTGATCACATGATTTTATGGTGATGTCACTAGGATGTTTGCAGAGACTGCTTGTTTACTTTATTTTGTTTTCTGCAGTGCAGTGAATATCTCTATTACTAAAACTTGTTGTGCCTTAACTTGAATCAATATGCACACACATGTTCTTTTCTTTTTGTTAAAACCCATGCTCCTAATATAGTTAAGACTGTACAGAAAGAAAATTGATGGCAAGTTGGGATTTTGTTTCATTGAGAATCGATCCTAAAGTAGAAGAAAAAATTGTGGGTCCTCACACTTTGACAGCTTGAGAAGTGACATCAGGATTAAAGATCAAAGTACCAGTGCAAGCAAAAAGATTCTCCATGTGATTTTAAAAGAATGGGTTTTTCAGATCAGAGAAAGGTGAGGTTCCATGCAGTGTATGACATATTTGAAAAGAATGCATGCTTTGTTGTAAGGCTGCGGCATTTGAAATAAATACATGAAGTCAACAGTCTCCAAGGTGAAAAAGGGAGTACTAGGATGATATCAAAAAAGTGTGTACCAAATAGTCTGCAGTTGCTAGTGCAAGAGAAATAATGGGCCAATTAAGATCAATAGGCCTTTTCAATTAAGAAAATAAACCATGGAGTTCCTATGTAGAGTGTTTTCAGTAAACTTTGCACAAGGAAATAAAATAGCTGCTCATACCAGTTTTTCTCAGGACAATTGGAAGTAAAATTTTGGTAAAATCATAGTTCATCAAACAAAGCCAAGCAGCAAAACTCCTGATGACTTGAAAAACATCCTTGAAATGCATTACTCTCCAAAGACATCGATCATCATTGTAGAACTGTTCCACTGAAGCTAAATGGAAGGTGAAAACATTGCTTAGTTTGTGGTTATCTTAAAAAGGCTGGCCCAGCATTGTGAGATTGGCAAGCCATTAGGAGATACTCTTTGAAATCATCTAGTTTGTGATCTCCAAACTGAAGCTATCCAAAGAAAATGCTTTCTGAATGTTCTTTGACTTTAATGATCACAGAAAAATTACAATGTCGATGGAAATGGCTGCAAAAGAGGCCTCACAATTTGGTGCAGGAATATAGATCCTCAAGTTGTGAACTGCCAGTGATGCCATGCTGACCAACTTTAATCATCTCAAAATGACTTCTCTGAATCATATTTTTTAGTCCCTAGTGTTATGAATACTACTACAGAAGACATAGTTGAATCTGAAACAAAAATAGCCCCGACAAAAGATCACTGAGACTCAAAATATTAACTCTGTTCTCTCTATCTAGAGATGCCGTCAGACCTGCTGAAATTTTCCAGAATTTCCTGTTTTTATTTTAGATTCTAGCATCCGCAGTAAGTTACTTTTATGTTGGTTGAATTTGTGTTGCCTGATAATTGTGTCATATATAACACATGGTAATGATGTAGAATTAGTTCTAAGAGATGAATTGCCAATTGAAGTTGCAAATCATTCTTCCAGTGTCAAGGACAGCCAAATTCCAGAACATTGTACACAGCATAGAGGAATAGATATACTCCTGATTGATTTTCTTATAGACTGTATATAATGATTAATGATGCAGAGTACTGTGTCTTGAGTATTATTGACCCTGTATATCATTATAGTAACCTGTTACATAACTACTGAAGTAAAGGAAGAGGGATATTATTTATTTAAAAGGGTTGTGGATTGCTTTGAGAGTTGCTCACATGATTTAATGGTGATGTCATTTCAGTTTTGTTTTCTGCAGGGCAGGCATTATCTCTTTCAATAAAATCTGTTGTGTATTGGTTTGAATTTATGGCCAGGATTTTCCAGCCAGGCGCGCTGTAGGACAGGAAATTCCCACTTGACCTCAATATATCTTTACATGGTCCACTGAATTTTTGGTCTTGCCTGCTATGATTCCCGCAGTGGGTGAGATGGGAAATTTCTGACCTATATGTGTGCAAATCACGTTTTTTTCTTTCTGTTGAAACCCATGCTTCTAACATTGTTACGACATTACAAGTCAAACAAATTCTAAACAAGTGAAAGTTATCTAGTCTAGATGTTCTGATTTGAATGAATGGACAAAATTGATCTATTCCAGCAATACAAAACAGCATAAAACAAATGCATAGATTTTGTTTTTACCACATCTGTTATCTTTCTGCTCAAGTTCATAAAATGATAGTTCAAACTCTTTCTGGAGACTCATTTCCTTGTCTCACTGTTGTTTTTAAATGGTTTGAAATGAACAATTATGTCAATAAATTCTGGCACAGCCTATTACAGGCTGCATGTCAATTTAACCTGCCATAGCTTTGAATGTATATTATATTTTTAGTAGATGCCAATTTGGCATTTTGTATTCCAAATAATTTTGTGAGAATGACTTTGACAGCTTTAATTTAAAAACCTCTGGTCTGTGTGGTTACATCTATCATTTCAAAAAGTGTTTAATAATTGTGCTAAATCCAATAAGTAAATTATTGGAGTGAGATTATTATTAATTACTTTGGTATATGATACTGTAATAAGAAGATTTAGCAAAGGTACAATTGCTGGAGTATAGGTCAGTTCATGGGAATTGCTATTAAAATGCTAACACGAAAGGACTTTCTAAAAATCCAAAAACATGAGACATTTGCTTGGGGAAAAAAAACATACATTAGGCAGTTTCGAAATGTAGATTATTTTTATCTGTGATCAGAAATATGCAGTGAGACCACAAAGACTATAAATTGAGTAATAATCACCATTGCTTGCAATTGCCCATCCTTTTAAAATGCTTACAGGCTGAGAATGAGATTTGCGCTGCTCTGTGCCATTAATGGACAAGGAGCTAAGTGAAAAATACTACCATCTGACAACCTTTGATCTATTTAATATTTGAGGAACTTACAGCACTGCAGTGCTTTTTATGGCACTGTATAGTGCAGTTAGGAAGCACAGACATTTAATAATAATGATTCATTATGGGATTCTGAGCTACTATGCTGCTGGAAGAATTGCTCTATGCGGAAGTGATAACCTTTGAAACTCAATCCTTTACCTTCGGAGACTGAAGTTTGACTTCATTCCAGCAGTGACCAAGAAAAGTCTTTCCTTACAGGATATTGTAAATGACTGAAACAAGTATAGTACAGAGCTTGAGGTCAGCTCAGACTGATGGGGTGAATGTCTTCCCTTTTCAGATTACTATATACTAACTGGATTTATAAAGGAAGTTTTTCTCCAGATCACAATTCACCGTACAAAACCATCCAGAATTGGTTGGTAATAGCACCAAACTAACAATTTCACTCAAAGAAACCTTATGCTTATTATTTTTCTTGGACTGACTGGAGATCATTTTAGCCATAAGTTGAGAATTAATGAAGCCAGGGAATCCATTGCCTAGTGTTATGATTGATGAAGTTGGACATTTCAGGATGCATTTCTCAATTGCCTTAGTTGATGGTCAATTAAAACAAAGGCCAGAAGAAATGTCCAGATGCATTTATCCAATCTCTGCACTCTTGCTTCATGCATGATTTCCCAAATCAGGTGAGAATTTCATTTTAATATAGTCAAATTAAGTAAAATGTTCCCCTCCTGTTTTTCTACTGCCATGGTCTCAGCCTTCTGTTTTCCCCCATCCCCATATAGATTAGGCAATGAGTGGCAGACTGGTTGTGGACTGACCGGAGATCATTGTTTGAAGGCAGCCTCTACTTTTTGAATTGAATCATGCATGTAAGTTGGATCTGGCTTTCTTCTGTCCAGCATTCAAGTATCAATGATTTCAATCCCTGGACTGAAAACAGTAAGAAGAGGCAACAATACCTCCTCCACAATCATCCCTAATACCAGTGCCCCACAATAGAAGAAGGCGGAAGAGAGTATGTGTCCTGAGCACCTTACTACACACTTTATACACCTATGACTGTGTGGCCAAATTCCCCTCCTAGTCGATTTCAGGTTTGCTGTTGATACCATGTAGTGGGTCAGATCTCAAAGGATGATGAGACGGAGTATAAGAAAGAGATAGAGAACCTGGTGAACTGGTACAGCAACAATAATGTCTCCCTCAATGTCAACAGAATGAAGGAGATTGTCATCGACTTCAGAAAGTGCAGTGGAGAACATGCTCCTCCCTACATCAATGGGGATGAAATGGAAGAGCTTCAAGTTTCCAGGCATCCAGATCACCATAACCTGTCCTGGTCCCCTCACACTGATATTATAGTTAAGAAAGTTTACCAATGTTTCTACTTTCTCAGAAGTCTGAGGAAATTTGACATGTCTGCTATGACTCTCATCAACGTTTACAGATGCACCATAGAAAGCATTCTTTCAGCTTGGTATGGCTCCTGTCTGTCCAAGACTGCAAGAAACTACAAAGGATCATGAACGAAGCCCAGTCCATCACACAAACTTCCCATCCATTAACACTGTCTACACTTCCTGCTGCCTCAGAAAAGCAGCCAGCATAATCAAGGGTCCCATGCACCTCAGACATACTCTCTTCCGCCTTCTTCTATTGCGATAAAGATATAAAAGTCAGAGGATATGTACCAACTGACTGAAGAACAGTTACTTCTCTACTGCCGTACAACTTTTGAATGGACTTACTCTGTATTAAGTTGATCTTTCTCTACACCTTAGCTAGGACTGTAACATTACATTTTACACTTTTTCCTTTCCTTCTGAATGCATGGTATGCTTTGTCTGTATAGTGCGTGAGAAACAATACTATTCTCTGTCTGCTGATACATGTGACAATGATAACTCATGATGTAGAGATGCCGGCGTTGGACTGGGGTAAACACAATAAGAAGTCTGACAACACCAGGTTTAAATCCAACCGATTTATTTGATAGTAAACTTACAAGCTGTCGACTCTACTGGGTCACCTGGCGAAGACCAATAGGGTTGAAAGCTTGTAAGTTTACTGTCAAATAAATTGGTTGGATTTAAACCTGGTGTTGTCAGACTTCTTACAATGATAACTCATATCAGGGATTCATGCATCACATGGTTGTAAGCCCGCTTGCCCAACTGAAGAAGTGAAATTCAGGCTGTTTACAATAGCAACAGCTAACCTCTGGTAAATTCCTGCTTCTCTTGGCTCTTCTTCAGTTTATAGAAAAGAACTTACCACATCATTTTAAAAGCAACAGCTGGCTTGGCCACAGCCAGCAATCCTGAAGAGTTGGCTCAATGCATGTGCTGCTCAGAGCAGCCCAACTAGGCTCTAATTACAGACATTAGATGCCTCATTAGCATGTGCATGATGCTTAATGCTCTTTAAGCAGATGTTTGAAAAATGCATCAAGTTAGTTACAGGTCAAGTATTTGTTACGGTTAGGACAATGGTCCCTGAAATTGGTCTTGCTGCGCTCAGTTTATATCGCTAAAACAGGTACAATAAGGTCCAATGTGAGATTCTTACCCTCACCTTATCTTATCCCTCACCTTGGAATCATTCACCAATTGCATAACAAGCCTCAATGAGGATCTATGATGAGGGGAATTGATAGATGGTGTTCAAGTGGGTTAAATACTGCTCTTTGGATCTGCCAAACCCGAATTTTGCAATTGTTCTTTATTTTTGCTTTTTTTAAAATCTTTTTCTACAGGAGGTTTAGCAAGGGGATTTCTCCTTGGTAAAGATAACATTCTGGAAATGAGTATTCTAAAATCCAGTCTCTCCAAGTTGAATTATGAGTACAGAGATAAGGATTGTGGAGATGATACAAGGCAGATTTTACTTACTATCCCTCAAAGCCAACCTAGAAAACTAACAATCACTGACAAACAACTCCTAGAAAAACTAATAAAGTGCTGAAAGAAAATCAGTGTGCAATCTTCTCTTATTCCTCACCTTAGAAATATTCAACAAATCCCAAACTGACCTCAGTGGAGATCTATGATGAGGGGCACTGATATATGCTGTTCAAGTAGGTTAAGTACTGCTCTTATTTGAAAGGATTGCAGTTTCTTTTATTCATTCGTGGAGCATGGGCATCGCTAGCTGGCTAGCATTTATTGCCCATTCCTCTTTGCCCGAAGGCAGTTAAGAGTCAATCACACTGATGTGGCTTTGGAGTTACATGTTGGCCAGAACAGGTAAGGATATGAGATTTCCTTCCCTTAAAGGTCATTAGTGAACCAGATGGGTTTTCCAACAACCAACAGTGGTTTCATGGTCATCAGTAGATTCCTAATTCCAGACATTTATTATTGAATTCAAATTCCACCAACAGCCGTGGTGGGATTTGAACCCTGGTCCCCAGAACATTAGCCGTGTTTTTGGATTAATAGTCTAGCGATGATATCATTAGGTGATCACTTCCCCCAGTGCTTTGAGATTCTATTCCTTTAATTGTTCTGGATTTTTTTCTGAAAAGGCAAACCAAATGGCCTAGCCTATTGCATGTCAAACCACATAGTTGTACTGACAGAGAAGTACAGAATTGCTCGAGGCCTCTATTTGTGCACTCTTGGATTATAGGATGTGAACTTGACTGAACTGTGATGGATAAACTGTCTGTCTTTCTCCTGCATATAATTCACAGTTGTCATACTGAGGATGAATTTATTCTTCCAATAGCGGCTCTTGTCAATTTCCACAGCAATAATAATACTTGTAATTATATGGCAACTCATCATGTTAAACATCTCAAATCGCTTCACACAACTAATTACTTTTTGGAATGCAGTAGTTGTTGTTATGTAGATGAGGCTTCTGCTACACAGGGGAGCTGGTCTAAGAGCAATATGAGAAAGGATTGTGCATCAACAGTGTTGCCAGTAACATCTCTCTGAGACATCATAAGGCTACAAAACAGCTTGAATAAGAAAAGCCACTAAACCCATTCCAGCTTGGTTCACCAGATCATTCTTCATATCTTTCTAAGTCCAAAGTGCTATTCCCCCAGCCTCTTTTTTGTTTGCGTGTTCTCCCCACGACAGTGGGTTTCCTTGGGGTGCTTTGGTTTCCTCCCACACTCCAAAAATGAGTGGGTTAGTTTGATTGGTTATGATAAATTACTCCTTAGTGTTGGGGGAACTAGGAGGGTAAATGCATGGGGTTGTGGACATAAGACTGGATGGGATTGTTGTCAGAAGGGCAAAATGGCCTCCTTCTACACTGTAGATTTTATGATTCTGAATCAGAAAATAAAGCTATTCCCTTTTCTCCTTTTCAACTGAATAAGTACTAGATAAATGAGGTGATACTCTATTTCATAGTGCAAAATGTGTGTCACTTGAAGTTGTTCCTTAAATTCAGTTCTGTACTGGGCTTCTTCAGTTTATCATCATGATCTTTGGCTCACCTCTCCTGCTTCAAGACCTCTACTTTATCAACTTCTCATTTTTGTGATTAAAGTGAGGGAATCAGTCTGGTAAAGGAAACAAATTAAGAGCATGAGAAATAGGAGCAAGGATGGGCATTTTAACCCCTCAAGCCTGCTCTACCATTCAGTAAGAACATGGTTGATCTCCTAATTCAACCCCACCTTCTTGAGCTATCACAACATTCCTTGATTCTCCCAATATCCAAAAATCCATCAAATGCTCTTTTGAATATTCTCAATGATTGATCATCCACAGCTCTCTGGGCTAGAAGATTCAACAGGTTCACAGTATTTCGAGTGGAAGAATGCATCTTCAGGTCAGTTTTGAAAGGCTGACTGCATGCTAATTCAGAGTCTGAGATCCCTGCGGCAGAATTTTATAAGCACGTCTGCCCGAGGCTCATCAGATTCCACCCGAGGCCCACAGAGAATGTCGTTCTGATTCTGGGGTGGGCGAGGTGGTAAAATTCCAGCCCTGGACTCTGCACCTAGAGAAAATATCCTGTCGACATCCAGCCTGTCAAGCCCTTAAGAATTGTATATATTTCATTGAGATCCCCACTTATACTATGAACTCAAAGGAATAAAGTCCTAATGTACTCAACCTCTCTTCTAAAGACAATCACCAGCACTCCTTTTCGCCTTTCCAGGAATCTGTCTAGTGAATCCTCTTTTCACTCCATCTAACGCAAGTATAACCTTCCTTCGGTAAGGTGGCCAAATTGGACTGGGACTGTACACGCTTATTTACTAAAACTCTTAAGGAGCAGATGGGGCTTGAGAGTTCTTGTGAGTGTTTTTCGTCACTCATGTGTATATGTCAGTAGTATTTAATGCTATTATACCATAAATAAAATAGATCTAAGAACAAATATAAAACGTTGTGCATAGAATCACCCACCATCCAAAGCAAGAGATAGCAATGAAAAATGACAGGATGCATTCCAGCACTGTGCAGGAAACAAGACTGTGGTTGGTCTCCTTTAGCTGTAAGTTTTCAATTCCAACAATCCAAGCCACTGGGCAGTCTTTTTAAGTTTGCAAAGGGCTAGCTGCATGATCAAAGAGATTTGCACAGAACTACACCGAACATGAACTTTCATTTCAAATCAGCTGAATCATATTGAGAGATGAAGTCAAGGAGCTGTCACTTCCATCCTGAATTTGATATGTAGCTTTAACATTAAAGAGTACATCTTTGGCCTTGCTTCTATTAGGTTCTACCCTGGCAGGGTCTGAAGAATGGTTTCTAATTTTTATTCAAATTATGGTTTAGAATTAAAAGAATTCTTGCTGACATTTTGGCTGTTCAATTTAATATATTAAAGTGACATTATCAGAGAAGTAAATACACTCCTCTAACAATTTCCTTTCCAATTGGCTCATTGATGCATTATGTTTGTTGAAATTAAAAAAAAATCCTTGATAAAATAATACTTCTAGCATGAGGATGGAGTAAACAGTTAGTTCCGGAGAGAAAAAACAACATAATTTGATATTTTTCCTCAAGTTAATTAATGATATTAAATATGCTCACATAGACAGGCTTCAGGGTCCAAGAAGTGAAACTGGCCATTGGTGCCATTCTGTTTGTGCATGTATGCAGTATGCATCAAGCTCTGTTTTCCTAATCTATTGTGTGGGTTGATATGTATGAATATGACTGGTTCTTCTGTCACAGAGTGGGACTTTCATTCCAATTGTCTGGACTGGATTCATCCCTAGGATCTCATAGTGGAGGGGATGTGCATTATGCTAACTTTGCTTCTTCACGATAGATGTCCTCCTTTGTGGTTCAGTCATCTAATAGATGCATTTTATTTCCTTGCTCTTATTTTTTCCTGTTGTACCTATACTTTCCTTAAGCACATTGAGCACAGGTGATCATGAGAGAACCATTTTTTGCTTTTCTACTTGCAGTGTATGCCTGGAGTCTACAACTGGGAAATTGTGGTGAGTGAGTTAAGTGCATTAGCAAGAGTTTCTATTTGACTCAGTGCTACATCACTTAATACTTCATGTATAAATTTATACTTCAGCTCACAGAAAGCTGGAGTTACATAAGAAATGTGCCTTGATGTGAGGACAGGAGAGATATCGGGTCAAATATCAAACAATAGGATTAAATATTTGCTCCTTGGTAGGATGTGCAGAGTTGGGAAATTTCCTACTATTAATTATACATAATAACCCTCAGACATATATCAACAAACATCCATTGAAATTGCAAAGTATACACACGTTTTATCAGATGCAGAGTTTTTTTTCAAAATTTAAGGGGCAGGAGATTTAAATTTCTTGACTATTCCATAGATTTTATACACTTTTTACACATGTTCATATCTATTCATAGCAATCCCAAAGGGATATCTAATCCCAGACCTCTCCTAAGAACTCTGGTAGGTTCAGATCTTTTCCTCAAATTTGTAAATCCCACAAGTATTGTTTTATGAAAATACCTCCTGAGTGAAGCCAACTGCATTTTTAAATGTGCCACTGCCTCCATGAACAGCAGATGTCAAATACGTTCTGCTTCCATCACCTCCATCCCAGTGGAAATGATGGGTGGAGACAGGACTTCTGAATTAAGGGCTCCTGCATTATTTTGGCTAAGACCTATCGTCTTGGTGAAACCCTAACCCATAAAATTAAACATTTAATGACTGATAATTGAAGCATTTCTATATCATATTGAAAAATAAAATGCATCACTACCTTTGTTTTTCCTTGTGTTTCATTGTACATAGAGAGTGCTATATCTAATTATATTCAGCCTTTTTTTTGTGTGAGATACTTTCCTGCTGAAAAATCTTCTCAAAGAAACTGTTCCTCCAAGGAACCAAATTCTTTAGCTATTTTAATTCCAGTATATCTTTCTGTGAACTAGCAGCATAAGATGCTGCAGTGTGAATGCTTTTGACAGGTTTCCATATTTAAAGAGTGTGGCTGATTGCCTTTACTGTGGTACATCTGTCTTGCTCTTGGCTTAAAATTTACTTACAGCACCTTCAACATTATGACACAGCAGGGATATGTAAAAGAGAAGGATGTAGCAATCTGATTCATGATCATCTTAAAATCTCATCTAGGTAGGTCATCAAAAAGGATTGTATGTCTTTAGCTGAAGTTGTTGATACGTTAGCAGGGCAATTCTATGGTTACTGACCTGCACAATGCCAAGGTCAAAGATAAAAGTTCAGTTTGATGAGCACAGAATTAAATAGCGTAATCATATTCAGAGGGAAACTATATCATTTTCACTGTGTTAAACACAATTATTGGTGCTCATAATGGTTACTATTTTAAGTCCAACAGATGAAATGTTTGATTTGATTCTTTTATTGTCACATGTATTAGTATACAGTGAAAAGTATTGTTTCTTGCACGTTATGAGGAAAAGCATACCTTCGAAGAGAAGGAAAGGAGAGAGTGGTGAATGTAATGTTACAGTCACAGCTAGGGTGTAGAGAAAGGTCAACATAGTGCAAGGTAGGCCCTTTCAAAAGTATGATGACAGCAGGGAAAAATTGTTCTTGAGTCAGTTGGTATGGGACCTCAGACTTTTATATCTTTTTCCCAATGGAAGAAAGTGGAAGAGAGTATGTCTGGGGTGTGTGGGATTCTTAATTATGCTGGCCACTTTTCCAAAGCAGCAGAAAGTGTAGACAATATCAATGGATGGGAGACTGCTTGACTGGACAATATTCATGGCACTTTGTAGTTCCCTGCGGTCTTGGGCAAAACAAGAGCCATACTAAACTGTGATATAACCAGCAAGAATGCTTTCTGTGGTTCATCTGTAAAAACTGTAGAGTCATAGCCGTCATGTCAAATTGCCTTAGTCTCCGAAGAAAGTAGAAACGTTGGTCGGCTTTCTTAACTATAGTAACTATAGTTGCTCATGTGTGTGATTCTTTTGATCATATCCATCCAATTTTAGGTTAAATCATGTGTATTATGCAAGATGCCAATGTATGTATGGATAGTGAGCTGGAAGTTTGTGTTGCAAGTACTTCTTCCAACTGTAACTAAGCAAATTAATGGAGTGATATGTATTTTTGGAATTTTCTGCTTATGTTTACAGGAATGAAGTTTATCACTTAAAAACAAACACCTATTTAAAAAAAAACTGACTTCCACCTAAAGGGTAGAAAATTGCTGTCCAAAACTTGGTCATTACCAGTTAAAATGAAGATTCTAGAGACTGGTTGGTCAGTCAGAATCTTTAAGATCCCAGATTTCCAGTCTGTCATTTAAAAAAAATTAACCAGAATGTCAATTGATATTTTCATCTATTCTTGCTAACCTAACGATTTCTTCTTTTGCATTTAATTGACACACAGTGCCACACAGATTTTTAAACAGAATAGATTGTGCTGATTTCACATGTATAATTTCTAAAATACTAAATCATCTGTTTAACCATTTCTCTCTGTAAAAATACTGATTTCCATTACTTGAGTTTAAACACATTGTAAATTAATTCTACACTGTAAATTACAACAAGTTTGCATTCTATTTAATCTGAAACACAGCACTATAAAAAAAATGCTTACGTGCAAGTAACTTCCATATTTTTTAATCCTTAGGTGCATGCATATGGTGGCTGTTATAATTTAAATGGAGTTAGCGTTGTATTGTTTTTAAAACCTAGTGATAACATCCTGCAGAGATTTTTCAAATATCCTCAGGCTACTTAACTACCATAAAGGGGCTGAAGATTCAAATGGAGTTTGCATTAGTTGAATAATATTCCTTTTTCATAATTCTAATAGAGATTAGGCCAGTTACAAGAGAACTTTACTTCTGTGCACTGCTAGTAGAAATTCTTTCTCTTCTCAGACTTTACCTGGTAATGTCTTCAGTGACACAAGACTCCAGGCGTACACTAAACAGGATTAGAGTTAATTGTGATCGTGATTAATAAATTTTCACCATTTCAAACTTGTGGGAACTGATTTATTTCAGGGGGCATGTTGATACCATTTGCCCAGAGTGAAATCTGGTCAGCAGTTAAGGTGAGGATTGGCAGAGATGGATGTACACAGTGAAATGTGTATACATCACAAGGTCCAACAAATGGCAGGGTTCTCTGGATTTTTGTTACTGATAATCCAACTCATTGTCAATTTTTGACCTCCAGTTACTTAGAACAATCTCTCCACCCCCAGTCACAAGGCTCACGGAGTCGATGCTGTCGGATGAAGTGCTAAATCCAGAGACATTTCACTGTAGGGACATTTCATTGCAAATTGATAACTTGAGTCTGTCAGCTTATCTTTGATCTTTCGAAACAGAGACAAATCTTGCAACTCCTGATTCTAAAATCTGGCTCCCAAAGGGGCAGAGTAATGACTGAGAGAATTTTAACCACTTTCATAGTGTAACCCTCAGGTACTCAGCTACTGGAGCTTTGAAGGTTAATTGGGTAATTTAAGCTTGCTGTTGATGGGGTATTTAGCAGCTACTATTAACTGATTAGCTACTGTTGAATAAAATCCCACACCTTTGCCTGATATTTCATATTTTACAGAAAGAAATCCATTTTGAAGTACTGCATTTTTCTGTTTCCACATACAACAGGAAGCAAGCAGAATTTGGAGATTATTTTGTGAGATTTCTGCTGTGTCCCTTTTCATAATAAATGATTCAATATAATTGTAACTATTATGTTGACTTTGATCATTTTCTGAAAACTGCTTCTTTAAAAAGGTGGTATCTTGTATATTTATTGTGTTGGTACATTAATTGGTTGCTATTCACTTGTCCCATGAACGCACTTTATATCAGGAGAGAAATAAAAATAGGAAATTCTGGAACGTAGACAGCAGGGACATCAACAGAGAAAAGACCAATGAATGATTCAGTGGGGGAGACTCTGGATGGGATTTTACAGCCTCGCTCTCATCCCAAAACAATAAAATCCCATTTGAAGTCAAAGGACCTTCCTATTGTCCGCCTCCCACTCACTCTGATTCCTAAGGCGGGCGGGATTGTGAATTCTGGCCTCTTTATCAGAAATGTTTCATTAGCTGAGTGTCTGGATCAACTTTTTACCAAGATGTTGGTAACTAAAATGTGAGAGTGGTTCATTTTGTGTTTATGTCTCGAGTATGCACTTGAGACAAGGTTAATTAACATTTTTATAATCACATGATTTGGGTTATTTTCTCCCCTGACAAGTTCACTCATTCTGAATGCTGGACTATCTCTTGTATTGTTTTATCTGTCCAAGTTCTGCACAATGCGTATATATTCTTGTAAATTTAGAATGCTAAGGACTGTTTTCAATTTCTTATGTTTGAGGTTGTGTGGAATCAAAATACTTTCTTTTACAATTAAGTGTTATAGGGATGCATCCTCATATGCCAACTTCGTGATAACAGACTCCCCCAGCTACATATGGGCTAGAATAGAAATATAGGAAGAAGAGGCCATTCGGCCCATTGTGTTCTTACCACATCTTTACAAGACTGTAATCACTTCAAAGGCAATTTGTTGTGGCTTAAAGTTATAAATGATTCACTTATGAAGATAAACAGAGATATACAAACAAGGGTTTGACAGAACTGAACACACGAGTACACTCCAATCCTTCCTGACTCAAACTCAGGATCGTCCCTAACACAAGATGGGCGTCTTTGCGCCTGATTGTCTTGTTTTCTGGTGCTGCCACTCCAAAAGGTCCAGCCCAATCACATGGCCTTTGAGTATTACCCCCTTAAAGGGGTCACGCTACGACACTTTTTACCATCTCCCCTCACTTTCCCTTATTTCTGAGTTCACCTGTGGATGAAGTAAAAGAGACATCATTAGCATAGGCATGCAGGCTACAACAGACATCAGGAAGATCCAAGGAAAACCTATCATAAGTTCAGTCGGTCTGGGAACTTCTGGACTCTGATGGAACAGCTCAATGCTGTGTTATTTACTTCAGGGAATGATGAGTGTGAAGTGTAAACTTATCAATCCGGAGTTGAGATCCTCCTGTGTAACTGCTGTCTCCTCAGTTTCAGAAACTGTTGCTTGCTCCAGTTCCACATTTATAACTGGGATTCCTGTAGCCATCATTGGTGAACACAAGTCTCCTGCAGAGGTTGCCTGTTGATCCCCTGTATCAGACCCAGCTCTCTTTCTCAGGTGGTCTACATATTTTTTGATGCATCCGCCTTGTATTCTCTACAACTTAGACTGGTCCTAGTCTTTCACAATTTTTTTTCAGCCACCACTATTGATCTGCAGCAAAGTTTCTGACTGGAACTAAATCATCAACTTGGAAAACTTTGTCTTCTGTTATTGAGTTATGGTTTTCTTTCCAGAAGGCTTATCTAGCCTCTCCCTATCAAATCTGGAAACCGTGTCCATAAATGGCATAGTACTATTAGCATGATTGGTGTGACCCCTGGCGTGGTCACATTTAGCATGGTATTGTATGAAAACAAGAAACTGCTATATGTAGTAGTAGACTATTAACCTGTCCTTTTTCATTGATGATGTGAACATTTGTACTGAGTGTTCTGTTAATCCATTAGAAGCTGGATGGTAAGGTGTTGACCTAACATGGCAAATACTATTGATTTGACAAATTTTAAAACTCTTCCGCTTGTAAATGCTGTGCTATTTTCTGATACCAAGACCTCGGGATGCTATGTGGCAAAAATGTGCCTTAATTTGTCAATAGTGGCAGTGGCCAGTGTGGACTTCATTTACAAGGCATCCAACCAATCCACTAATATGACAAACATCCGTCCTATGAATGGCTCTGCATAATCCATATGTATTCTTGCACATGGCCTATCTGGCCACTCCAAGGATGTATACTTGCCAGTGGTGGTAGTGTCTGCTGGCCTTCACAATTAGGGCATTGGCTGACCATTCTTTCAATTCCTTTATTGATGCCCAGCCATCAAACATAACTTTGGGTAAATGCATTCATCCTGCTTTGCCCTGGATGTGCATCATGCTATTCCTGTAATAAAAATCATCTTCCTTGTGGTGGCATGAGAATACGAGATCTCCACAATAACACACCATCCTTGCATTTTATCTCAATTTTTCTCTGCTGGTGAAGTTTAAGCAGCTCTGACTTATCATATCACCATCCTATCATCACCATCTTAGCTCTTGATAACACTGGATCTTGTTCAGTCACATTTATGTGTTTGGCTGAGACTGGCAAAAGCTCTATCAGGTGCAGCACCAGCAGAATCTCTTTTGGGACGAGTAGTGATGATACTATCTGCAGTAAAGGGAAACAGCTGAGTGCATCTGCCCTTGATGTTTGTGTCCCTGAGCTTTGCTGTAAAGTATAACTGTATGCTGCTAAAAATAGAGCCCATCTCTGTACCTTTGTAATTGGTGGCACTGGCTTATCCTCTCAGAATACCAATGGTCTTGGCCATTTCAGAGACTTGGGTAGAGCAGGGACAGGAATGGATGTTGCAGGTTCCGGGGTACAAATGCTTTAGTCGGAGTAGAGAAGGAGGTAGAAGGGGGGGAGGAGTGGCGTTATTGGTCAAAGACTGTATCACGGTGATAGAAAAGAAGTTTGATGAGGACTTGTCTGTTGAGGTAGTATGGGCTGAGATTAGAAACAGGAGAGGAGAGGTCACCCTGTTGGGAGTCTTTTACAGACCTCCTAATAGTTCTAGAGAGGTTGAGGAAAGGATTGCGAAGTCAATTCTGATTAGGAGTGAAAGTAGTAGGGTAATTGTGATGGGGGACTTTAACTTTGCTAATATTGATTGGAATAGCTATAGCTCTAGCTCGTTAGAGGGGTCAGTTTTCGTACAGAGTGTGCAGGAAGGTTTTTTGACTCAGTATGTAGATAGGCCAACTAGAGGTGAGGCTACATTGGATTTGGTGCTGGGCAATGAGCCAGACCAGGTGTTAGGCTTGGAAGTTAGTGAACATTTTGGTGATAGTGACCACAATTCGGTTACGTTCACCTTAGTGATGGACAGGGATAGGCATGAAGCTGGGGGCTGTAGTTATAGCTGGGGGAAGGGTAATTATGAGGCCATCAGGAGAGAATTAGGGTGCATAGATTGGACTAGGGAACTACAGGGACTGGGAACATCTGGAATGTGGTGCTTATTCAAGGAGCAGCTGCTGCGAGTCCTTGATAAGTATGTCCCTGTCAGGCAGGGAGGAAATGGACGAGTAAGAGAGCCTTGGTGTACGAAAAGAGTTGATTTGCTGGTTAAGAAGAAAAAGGAGGCTTATGTCAGGATGAGGCTTGAAGGCTCAGGTAGTGCAATGGATAGCTATAGATTAGCTAGGAAGGAGGTAAAAAGTGAATTGAGGAGAGCTAAGAGGGGACACGAGAAGATGTTGGCTGATAGGATTAAGGAGAATCCTAAAGCTTTCTTTCGATATGTTAAGAATAGAAGATTGGTTAGGGCAAGATTAGGGCCAGTCATAGACAGCAGTGGGAAGTTGTGCGTGGAGCCTGAAGAGATTGGTGAGGCACTGAATAAATATTTCTCTTCGGTATTCACGCAGAGTGCTGGAAATGTAGCTGTGGAGAGCACTGAGGTACAGGGTTGCAAATTGGGGAGTATTGTAGTAGATAGGGAGGATGTGTTAGAAATTCTCGAGGGTTTGAAGTTGGATAAGTCCCCTGGGCCGGACGGGATTTACCCTAGGATTCTCTGGGAGGCAAGAGAGGAGATTGCAGAGCCTCTGGCTCTGATCTTCAGGTCCTCGTTGGTTACGGGTGTGGTTCCGGAGGACTGGAGGATGGCGAATGTGGTCCCATTGTTTAAGAAGGGGAAGAGAGACCTTCCTGGGAATTATAGGCCAGTGAGTCTTACTTCTGTGGTGGGCAAGGTATTGGAGAGAATTATTAGGGATAGGATTTATAGTTATTTAGAGAGAAATGAATTGATTGGGGATAGTCAGCATGGTTTCGTGAAGGGTAGGTCATGCCTTACTAACCTCATTGAGTTTTTTGAGAAAGTGACCAAAGAGGTGGATGGGGGTAAGGCGGTTGATGTAGTATATATGGACTTTAGTAAGGCGTTTGATAAGGTGGCCCATGGAAGACTTCTACAGAAAATGCAGATGTGTGGAATAGAGGGTGATTTAGCTAATTGGATTAGAAATTGGCTGGCAGATAGAAGACAGAGGGTGGTGGTTGATGGGAGATATTCATCGTGGAGTTCGGTGACGAGTGGTGTGCCTCAGGGGTCTGTTTTGGGGCCCCTGCTGTTTGTAATTTTTATAAATGATCTGGATGAGGGTATTGAGGGATGGATCAGTAAATTTGCAGATGATACTAAAGTTGGTGGTGTGGTAGATAGTGAAGAGGGGTGTTTTAGTTTACAGAGTGACTTGGACAAGTTGCAGAGCTGGGCCGAGAGGTGGCAAATGGAGTTTAATGTGGAAAAGTGTGAGGTAATGCACTTTGGCAGGAACAATAAATGTGTAGAGTATAGGGCTAATGGTAGGGCTCTTAAAAGTGTTGAGGAACAGAAGGATCTTGGTGTATGTGTCAATAGATCCCTGAAAGTAGGCAGTCAAGTGGATAAAGTTGTTAAGAAGGCTTATGGAGTCTTAGCTTTTATTGGTAGGGGGATTGAATTTAGGAGCCGCAGCATCATGTTGCAACTGTACAAAACTCTAGTGCGGCCGCACTTGGAGTATTGTGTGCAGTTCTGGTCGCCACATTATAAGAAAGATGTGGAGGCATTGGAGAGGGTACAGAGGAGGTTTACCAGGATGTTGCCTGGTATGGAGGGCAGGTCCTATGAAGAGAGGTTGAAGGATTTGAGGTTGTTTTCGTTGAAAGGAGGCGGCTAAGAGGGGATCTTATTGAAACATATAAGATGATTAGAGGTTTAGATAGGGTGGACAGTGATAGCCTTTTTCCTAGGATGGAGAAAGCTAGCACGAGGGGACACAGCTTTAAATTAAGGGGTATGAGTTATAGGACGGATATCAGAGGTAGGTTCTTTACTCAAAGAGTGATTAGGGAGTGGAATGCCCTGCCTGCAGCTGTTGTAGATGCGCCAAGTTTGGTGGCGTTTAAGAGGTTAGTTGATAAGTATATGGAAGAGAAGGGAATGGTTTAGTTAGGAGGGGCATTGCTTTTTATTTTGGTCGGCACAACATCGAAGGCCGAAGGGCCTGTTCTGTGCTGTATTGTTCTATGTTCTATGTTCTAATAATCCTAACACCGTTTGTGACTTTTTCCTATTGTGAAATGTCGACCATGTAGATATTGATGAACCTTCTTCACCGCATATGTTATTGCCAAACTTCCTTTATCTGTTAGGGAATACTTTTTTTTCCACCTCTGATAACGTTCTTGAAGCAAAGGCAATTGGCCTTTCTATTCCGACAGCATCTGATGGGACAAAACCATTCCCCCATTCCATACAAGACTCAAGAGAAGGCTGTTTTGTGGGATTCCAGCTCAGCGTTATGGCCTCCAGCTGTCAGATTTTTGACCCCTGTCAGCTCCATTCCAGAAATCATAATTTGCACATAATTAGCAGGGCAGGGACTGAAGTTCCAGGGCCCACTAGCACTTCCCCCATTTCAAGAATGTTTCGCTCCAGTGGGATTATCAATAACGCCCCATTTGTGAGGAACTGACGGCTTCTCTGGAGTGAAGGGAAATCAAGCATATGGAGGGGGGATATTGGCTTTGCCAGCTTAGCAGTGCCAGTCTGGCCCCCTGGAAATTCCCAAGAGGCAAAGTGGTGATGCTCAAGGGGACAACTTGGCACTGCCCACCGTGCATCGGGTAGTGCCAAGTGGGCAGTGTCAGAATGGGGGGGGACAGGGCCTCTGAGGGGGCAATCGATGGGGGTGAGGTCCTGCTGTCACTTTGCACTTGGCAGTGACAGAGGGATGGATGCCAGTGATTGGGGCTGGCTATCAGGGTGGGGAGGGCATGAAATTGGGAGATTGGAACTGCGGGGGGTGGGGTGAGGTTTGGGATGGGTGGCGGCGACTTGGAAGTGGGCTGATTGGCGCATGTGCAGTGGTCTGCTCAATGCTATGCTGCTGGCCTCTCCAGTGGGAAAAGGCCCCATCCCAGATTTTTCGTGAGTTTCACTCTAGTGCACTCTGCAGTGCACAGAGTATGGGAAATTAATTTTGAAAATCCACCTGAAAATAAATCAGCTGGATTTACTCCAATTTTTATGTGACTTCAACACTTAGAATTCTTTTGGGAGAATCGCACCCATTGAAAATTGTTGAGCAGCCCTTTGCCCTATTTCTGACTGTAGAATCCTTTATAAAATGACCATGTTTCATCGGGTGTTTTGTAACTATGTTGTTTGAGAAATTGGGCTCTTAGTGTTCATTTTAAAAAAGAACTACCTTTGACGTCCAAATTACTATCTGCAGTACATGTATATACTTTTTGGGCGAGTTACACTGTATGCCATAAAGATGACTGTAGACGGGGTGGCTCCATGGACGCTGGGATGACACGGATATAAAAGGGGACATGTATCAGGAGTTCTCCCAGAGTGTGGGCAGAGATGCAGAATGCTAGTTACATGCAGCTCAGTTACTATAATAAATATATATTGTTGTTAAACTCTGGTTGCCAGTTATTGGAACCCAATACTTCTACAGTGGACTCAGTGTGCTGTAGGTATAATACTCTCCCTTAACCTCACACAGCTGAACATACATTCAGCAGCACAAAACTGGCAGATTATGAGGTCAGCCAGTGTGCACTGCGGATTTGGCACCTGCCATTTGAAAGCTTAGTGTTCCAGCTAGTGTCATGTTTTGATCATGCATGGCTGGCTCTGGTTCAGCAGCAAGAAGCACCACGCCTAACACTGTGCAATGGGGTGAACAGTTGCTGATCAGTTGCTGGTTGGTTTCCTCTGGCTGTTACTTTAATTCGACAAATGTTTGGTGTGATCTGTACTTGTTTAAAGTCCTTGAATCTGACAGGTGTTGACGGAGCTTTTCCTGGCTTCAAGGCTTTTGCAACCAGAACCAGCTTCCAGGCATGGTTCAACTAGTAGCCATTCCCTTTAGGATACAGAACGAATTGGAGAATGAACAGAGCACAGCTTGTGAAAGAAGGAAGAGGATGGGGGCTGTGCAGGGTGAAGATAAGGGGGAGACATATGTGCGTGGAGGTTGGCTGTCAGTGAGAAGCCATGCTCACCCTGCAGATTAGTTTGATTGGCCATACTGAAATTAACCCTAGTGCCGGGGGGATTACCAGGATAAATATCAGGGATAAGAGGAATAGGGCCTGATGTGATAGCCATAGGTACAGACTTGATGGGCTGAATGGCCTCCTTCAGCATTGTAGGGATCTTGTGGATTCTATGAATTCATCCACCCGACCAGCAGAGAGGAACAGTGTCTGTACTTCAGAAAGAATGCCCTGACTGAAATAGGTATCCATTACTGTGACTTCAGAGTAAGGTGACCAATGTTTCATGTTTGGCCTGGAGTTTTCAGGAACTGAAGATTGATCTTTTTTGCTTTGCCATTTTCTTGAAAATTTCTGTTCAACAGACATAAAACTATTGTAAGTAGAGGGGAAAATGATGTTTGGCTGACAATCAAGTATCATTAAATTCGATAATGAATCTTTTTGCTTTCCAATTGGAAGAGGAAGAGAGCACATCACAAGGGTAGATGTGTTGGTTGAATAATGGCTGGAACATGCGGGCAAATCATGTCAGTAAATCTCCAGGAATATATTTAATCAAGTTGGCAAACCTATGGCAGAGGTGGGGAAGGACTACATTGCGCTGATGTGATGTTGATTGTGACAATAAACTATGATCATAGAATCTACGTTGCAGATGAAGGCCATTAGGCCAATTAAGCCTGCACCAACAACAATCCCTATCCCTGTAAACCCATATATTTACCCTCCTAATCCCCTAACATGAAGGGCCCGATTTTACCAACAAGTTGCTTTCGTCTTTGGCACAGAGTTGATAAAGTTGGCTGTGAGGCAAGTAGTGCGATCCGTGCCTGCCTCTGCGCTGGTTCTCCCTTTACCAAGGCCTGAAAATGGACATGATCAGGACCGCATCTGACACGGGCACAATGGCCATTTAAATGCACTCACATGCATTTCAATTGACTTAATAAGTGCACATCAACTTCCCAGCACTTCCTCCGTGACCACTGTATTCATCAATCTGGAATCGGCGTGAAACAGGCATACTCCACAAATGTCAGATTTGGGTTCTCCATCAATGAGGAAGTAAGTGTGTAGCATCTGAATGCTCTCTGCTGCTTAATGGTGTCCTTTCATTGCTGCTATTTTCTTTCTCAGGTGAGTAGCGGCTCTGTGAGTGTGTGGGGGGTAGGGGCTGTTGCTCTTCAGGATTTCCAATGCCCGATTTGCAGCATGGATGCAGGTCTCAGCATTGACCTCTGGTGGTGTGATGCTCCTGGGTCCTGGTGCACTCAACACTCTTCCAGCTGAAGGATGTGCACAAAGCCCTTGCAAATTGCACTGCTGTAACCTCTCAACTTTGCAAGGAGCTTTGATTGTGGGGAGCATGTGACTGGGGGAATTGGGAGAGCTATGGCTGGGGGAATTGTGGGGGGAGCTGTGATTTTTGGGGAGCATGTGACTAGGAAAATAGGCAGTATGGACAGTTATTGTTGATGGACTAGGAGCGAGCAGCGTTCCTTAACCTCTACATGTGTTCTTCTCCACCTCCAACCCCCCACCTGCACCTTTCAGAATGACGAGGTGGCTTTTACAGTATAACCAATCAGTCTTGCTGTTCTTTTTGTTGCTACTGGAGCTGGGAGGAGGAGTAGGAGGAAGAATTGTGGGTACAGAAGGCCCAGGCTTTACCAGTTGCAGGAGTAGAGATAGGCAACAACCAGAGGCAGGAAATGGCTGCAATTGCTTGGGGGGGGGGAGGGTACGGGTGCAGGGGAAGGAGGAAGCAGAGACTCCAGCAGTTCTGTGCACTGAACTGTCATATAAACAGATGTTGGACACTGTGTGCCACTGATGTCTCTACCTCTGAAAGGAGACAGTGCAACATCTGTGCAACTTGTTGCAGGATTTGGAACTACAGCTATAGGAGGGCGGGGGGGAGGGAGGGGTGGGTGGGACAGATTTCCCACTCTCCGTGGCTGTAAAATTGATGAATGCTCTAATTTTTATGTGACTGGATCCTTCTAGGCCCCTAGCGGAGATGTTACATTAGCTTTTTTTTCCCCCAGTCTGATGGGAGCCTTCCAGATTCTAAGGAATTTGGGAAGGTTGTAACCAATGTCTCTACAAGCTCTGTCTCTACTGCTTTTAAGATCCTAGGATGCAGGGTGGGGAGACAATAAGGGTCACCTAAATCATTTCCAGCTTGTAAAGCAGGAGAGAATGTTGGCTGAGAGATGGGCGGGGATGTGAAAGGAGGATTCGGAATGTACAGACATTGCCATTTCAGGATAAGGATTCCACATCTAGGACTGAAATAAGGAAAGATTTCTTCACTCAGATGCTTTTGGAACTTGCTTCTCACTGAATGTACTGAAGAATGCGATTGTTAGACTTTGATCTTTCATTGAATCATGAACAAACAGGGGAGTGGAGCTGAAGCAGAAGACCAGTCATGATCCTCCTGATGAACGAAGCAGGTTCAGAGCTAAATGGTCGACCCCTGCCCCTACTTGTGTTCTTATCTTCACAGGTTTTAGCCCTGCTGTGGGTCACCGGCTAAGTAATATTGATCCCAACAATTGTAAGCACTGTATCCTCCAGTAGGAGTTAAAATGCGCGACCCTATTTATCCTGCTCTGGTTAACTCCTATCACCAGTAATCAATATCACCTGAAGCTGCAAGAGAGAGGGAAGAATGTTGATGAATCTCACTTGGGCCATTTGGGTTACTAGTATTGAATAGCTGATGATGCTTTCTCGCTGTGAGATACGGGTGTATCAGTTTAGCAAGGATGTGTAAGAGGTTTGTAAGACACGATTGCTAGGTATGAGTCCTGATTGATCAAGATTGTTGGTAGATGAGTGAAAAGGAGGTGGTAAAATAAATAACATCTAATCTTGTTGATTGGAAGAGCTTGGAATTTGAAGTTCACTTACCCTGGCTATTCATGTGAGGCAATTGAATTTTTTGCTGCACTGCAATTAGGTCCTCAGAGCTAACTTCTTGGCATTGACTTCCTCAGCTATCTACTCAAAGATATATGCCTTATGAGCATATATCCAGAGAGCCTTCTTACTCCCTACAGACACAATCATTTTCCCTTTCTTCCTCCTCAGTGCAGTGCCTGAAAACCTTGGAAGCTGCTATTGACCATGTTGTGCCATTATTCAATGTTTCCAGTCAAATTCACTTCATGTATATCTGCCAACTCCTGCTTCAGCAACCTTTAAGAGTTAGCTTTGAGATTTGCAGACTGGCTTTAAGCTGCCCCTTACATATTGCACAACAGTAGCCCATCACAATATTGCACAAATCCCCCCCTGCACAATATACACACACCCCAACCATCCGGTCAACCTGCTAGTGCATCCAGTCAATCAACAGTGTGGTTAACAGTGGCTGGGCATAGCAATCATTGGAATCAGCTGAGAGCATGGAGGTTGGCACACTGCCTACTTCACAATCAACTGGCATGGGTTAATTATGCAGCACAATCCCTGCAGCTGTTTTTGTGGGCTATTCAATTTAGCCCCTGTAGTGCTTAAGGTTCCTTCATTACACACAAATTTTGCCCATGTCATAAATTGTTGAGCCAACTTGACTAGGTCAGGAAATATTTAATAGCCTCACTCTTGCAAACTGAGGTAAAAGCAGCAAAATAGTAAGTGGAGTTAATCTCAGCCAGGGTTTCACTGTCTGATTTTTGGAATGGGGCCTGATGATGTGATACCTTTTTAAAGTACATGTTTAAATTGGCATTCTGGATATTTGATGTGTTGCCCTACTTGATCTACTCAGTCAATCAACAGCAAGACTGACAATCAAATTATTCCGCAGCCCGTTCTGAATTCACCCATCCACATTTTATTCCCATTTTCCTTTAATTTAGATGCCTCATCGTAACTCAGCATGGAATTTTCATTATCTATTTCCTGTGAATGCTAATTGTTTTGTTAGTGCCATTATGCCATTATGAAGTTAACTCATCATTTGATGACAGCTGTTAATTTCTCCCCTACATGTCAAAGGAATGACCTAGTGCTGTTAATGGTGCTTTGCCCGCCTTCAGTCTGGGAGGTTTGCGATGACAAAAGATCAAAGCTGGCATCCAAGTTTTCTCTGTGATGAAGCTCTGTCCTAATTTTTCTTACTCCCAAAGAAAACTAATTACCTCCATGCAATATTGTTTCTCAGGCTTTTAAACTCCCTGTGGCACTAATGATGTTTCATAAATAAAAAAGATAAACTGTTGGCATGAAAATGAGCCGAAGATTTTCCTTCACAAACAATTCCGGTTATAGTCATTACAGACTTTTTTTTAGATGATTCATTGTGAGAGGAAATCTCCAGACATCTGTATTTTGGGATTCAATTTTTTACATATTTAAAGAACTTATTGCATGACATTGAAGTAAAAGAGGAAAAAAAATTAATTATACAAGTGCAGTTGAAAAACAATATGGAATTGTCTTTAACTCCTTTTGTTCTGAAGTAAATAGCAGGAGAGACATTGAGCAAAATGGAGACAATGGAGATACCACTTCAACCATACAGTTAATTGAACTCTTTTTTTCATCAAGCAACCTAATATGTAGCACTGGATAGAATACTTAGCCTAAATATCACTGAGAGTGATACTAACATGATGTGAACGATTAATTATTTCCATTACAAAGTATTTAACCCATTAAGTTTTTTTTTAAATGTGAGGTTAACAATGATGATCAGAACAGGAAAGGTAATGTCCTATGCATCTGTAATATGCTTGCACGTTAATAAAGAACACAGTCAATGTTTATTAAACATTGTAAATGGACAGTATGCTTCATCAGTAACGTAAGACCACATGACAACAGAGTATGCTAACAGAAAATTCTATATGAAGCCTTCCTTTTATTATACATGTTTGGTACAATGTTCAATAAAAGGTAATTTTTACCAGTAGCCTTCTCTCCAGCAGTCTCTATCAGTCCTGAAGGACAACCCCAACTGAGACCCATGATAATAGTAAGAGTCAGATGTAGGATTTGGTTGGTACAGAATATTCTGTATTATTGAATTGTCATGGCACATTTAAAAATTAAAGCAAAAGGTTGTACTTTTTGGCTCCTTGGAATGGTTCATGACTTAATTTCCTTTGAATACACAATGACTGTTTTCCAAAGGTATCTTCAACAAATTGTTCTTTTATTAAATAAAGCTAGCTGACCAACATGGAATGTCTATTTGTCATTTAAATTCTTGAGCAAGGTTTGTAATGCTTAACTACTGAACTTACCTATCACTTAAGACCAGTTTTTAAATGTTGTGTATGTTAAAGGTCAATATAAACATCCTAACCTCAACGTGGCAATATTCACTTCTGGATATTTTATTAATGGAGAGCAATTTGGCTCACAGAATCATAGAATTCTACCGTGCAAAAGGAGGCCATTCAGCCCATCGAGTCTGCACCAACCACAATTCCACCTAGGCTCTGTCGCATAACTCCTTGCTAGTCTCTCTGAGATTAAGAAGCAATTTAGCATGGCCAATCCATGTAACCCACACATCTTTCCTGTGGGAGGAAACCAGAGCACCTGGAGGAAACCCACGCAGACATGCAAACTTCACACAGACAATGACCCAGTCTGGGAATCGAACCTGAGTCCCTGGCAATGTGAGGCAGCAGTGCTAACCATTGTGCCACTGTTCCGCCCCTTCTTGGGGAATGTTTATGAGTTAAAAGAATTGACTTTCTTTTTAAGATTCTGAATTAGTAGCCCAGTGATGTTACCACTATGCCACCACCTTCTCTCTTTAATGCATTCCTCAATGCTATTAATAGTAAATACTGGACAAATAATAGACAATGGTGCTGTCTGCCCCTGGGGAATCTATATGGCCCATGTAGCACAGCCTTAAAGTAATGCTATGTGAATGACATTTTAGCCTTAGATCGGCCAGTTTGACACACTTGTTGAAGTACAAAAGAAGGGTAATATGTTGTAATTAAACTTTACAGTAATTGTCCAGGTAGTATCTATATTGTATTCATTGAGATATTTAAATTGTAGGTTGTAGTAAAATTTAAAGATGAAAATGATTAACCATAGCAACAATGGAAACGTATAGTCTGTTAAAGTCATTTGTCCATGTTTCTATATTTTTTCATAGACAAAACCTCAAATTAGATTTACCTAAATAAAGCTTTTTGAAATTCATCTTCGTTCGAACAAAGAATCAAACTGTTTGAGTTCACAATTTGTACTGGGAGATGTCTAATATATAAGATTTAATATATTATGTTCACTGTGTTGCAAGCTTTATGTTGGACATTAGAAAATATACTTATTGAGAACAAAACAGAAATGAAAAAAGAATGAGTGATTTGGGCTTATTCTAATAATTGGTATGTTCTCCTGACACATGATTGGTTATTTCGCTATGCATTACTGGTTTCTTATTGGCTATTTATCCACAAAGGGTTTGTTCTAACTGAATACACATACATTTATGAAGAAGGTGGATTGCTCAAAACATTTTGTTGCCTAAAGCCAAGCAAAGATTTAATTACGTATAAAGGATTGGTTACATTCACTTGTGATTTTTTCCATTCCTTAAAAGTGGAAGATCTTAAAATCATGTTGATGTCATCAAAGCTTTTTCATTAGTGGGGTTCCCATCATTGAACTTCATCGAAAACCATCAGAAATCATAGATCAAGAAAGCGCTGCTTCGTCCATTGAACCTGTTTAAACAGTAACAAAAACATTGAGATAGCTTTATTGTGGTATCTTCAATATCAAAAGCATCAAGAGAAAATATTAGTCCATTACAGAAATAAAACAAAAATTAATCATCAGCCAAAGAAGAAGGTATTAGGAAGAGTGACTTAGTCAAAGAGATTGTTTTAAACAGGTCATAAAGGAGGTGCAAGGAGAGGAAACAGAAGATTGTTGGAGGGAATTCCACAGTATAGTGAAGACACAGTGACCAATGATAGATAAATGGAATGGGAGTGCATACGAGGTGAGTATGGAGGAATATAGAGAGCTCAGAGAGTTAGTAGGTTTGATAAAGAGAAAAGGGAGGCCATAGAGGAATTTGAACAAAAGGATGAAAATTGTAAATTTCAGGTATTGGTGGACTAGAAGCAAATGTGGTTCACCAAGTACAGTGACAATGGAATTGGTTTAGTCCAAGACAATGACTTAGAAGAGGAATGGAATCATTGATGGAGGTGGCAAATGATGGCTTCAGAGATCTCAATGCAAGTAATTTATCTAGCACTTGATATCAGACAGCAAACGAATAATACAAATGCAGAAGGTTCCTCAGATGTGAAGAGTTTATGTCTTCAGATCATGGACCAACTCACATGGAGATAATGAGTGAATCCATTATCACAATGTTCCTCCACTGGGCCTTGTCTTGTGTTGTGGCTTGTTCCTCAATCCATGTAAGTCCCATTTTTTTCAGGTCAATCACCACAATCCTACACAGGTTAGTTTTGGATGGCCCCATTTATGTTTGCAACTGGCATCCATCTTAGAGCAACCTTCAGTATTCGCTCTTGGGACATCCTTAATCTGTGTCTGAGCCATCTGATCCAATACTTCTTGATCTCAAGATCAATGGTTGGCAGCCATTCTTTTTGTGCAGGTTTTCAATGGAAATGTTATTCAACAAGTTGATGTTATAGGTCCCATGTCTTTACTACCCTTTGGCACTCATATTCATATAGCAGGGTTGACTTGACATTACTATTGTAGAGTCTGATTTAAATCTTAAGTTTGTACTGTTTGGATTTCTAGATGATTTGAAGCCTGTTAAATGCACCTTAGCTTTATTCAGCCAGGCTTTGATTTCCTTCTTACCACTGCTGTCATTGCTGTTAAGGCTGCTGAGGTAAGTGAAGTTCTCAACACACTCTAACATTTGTCCATCAATGGTAATTGAAGCAGCTGCTGGTGAGTTGATGCTCAAGACTTGTGTTTTCCATTTGTTAATAAACATTTTCCTTTGCTGACACGCTGAGTCTGTCAGTCTTCTGTAATATTTATATCTTGAAGAGATGGTAGCAAGATCATCAGCAAAGTCAATGTCCTGTGAGAATGAAAAGAGATTCCATTGTACTCTGCTGGATTGGTCTGATGTTGTTTGACACATGACCCAGTCAATGGTGATAAGTAATAGAATAATGGGATTGAAGGTGGATAAATCTCCAGCACCCGATAATCTTCATCCCAGAGTATTTAAGGGAATGGACCTAGAAGTAATAAATCCATTGTTCGTCATTTTCCAAAATTCTTTGAACTTTGGAATGGTTCCTTCAGATTGGAGGGTAGCTAATGTAAGCTATTCAAAAAGAGAGATAGAGAGAAAATGGGGAACTATAAACGAATGAGTCGAATGTCGATAATAGGACAGTTGCTGGAATCCATCAACAAAGATATCAAAGGACTGTATTTGGAAAGCAGTGGTATAATCAGACAGTCAGCATGGATTTATGAGAAGAAAATTATGCTTGACAAATCTACTGGGATTCTTTGAGGACATAATTGGTAGAGTTGCCTAGCTAGAACCAATAGATGTGGTTTATTTAGAATTTCAGATGGCTTTCAACAAGATCCTACATAGCAGATTACTATATAAAGTTGGAAGCTTATGTTTTTCTCTGACACTATGGAAGAACCTAGTGTGGAGGAGGAAGTAAGGCCTGCATCCTCATCCCGTTAATGGGATTCATACCAGCACTGACAAGTTCTGTGACCTGGAATAGCAGGCACCAGTAGCAAATCCCGCTGTAAATTCAAGCTGAGACATAACTGATATCTGGGCCTCCCACCATATTTTCCCACCATGACCGCTGTTGAACTCAGCCCCAAGGACATGGGAGAATGATACCCCAGGATTCTATTTAGAAAACTTTCCTCTGCTTGGAATGTACACATTTAGAAATATTTGGAAACTTGTACAATCACGATGGAATCAGTCGGTTGAGGTTTCATCAAACAGGCATCCCAAATTCATTTTCAGTAAATTTTGTTTAACATTTAGTTGGTGCTCAGCTGATCTCCTAAACCCTTTTAGCTGGCCTCTGAAAGAGATATAGGTCAAACTGTTCTACCCCACATGAAAAGAAGGTTTACAATTATTACTGAAATGTAATTATTATAATTTACAGGAGCCAGTAACACAATGATTAATATGGCTGCCTCACAGCGCCAGGGATCCCGGTTCAATTCCCATCTTAGGTCGTTGACTGTGTGAGTTTCCTCTGGGTGTTCTGGTTTTCTCCACAGTCTGAAAGATGTGCTGGTTAGGTGCATGGGCCATGCTAAATTCTCCCTCAGTGTACCCAAAACAGGCACCGGAATGTGACGACTAGAGATTTTCACAGTAACTTTATTGAGTGTTCAAACTGACCTGATTGGTATATTTTCCACTAGTTACTCATTTAAGTATGAAAATCAAAGAGGATAATGTACGAAAATAAAGCTGATGAAAAGATAGCTGGTGGTGTATTAATTCTCCACTTTGGCACTATATCGGGGAAGTAATGGCTGCAGATTTAATCTCCGCGTTGCTGGAGGCACAGTTTCCTCTGTCTCAGAAAGTTTTTTTTTGTAAGAGTTTTTAATGGCTGCCAATCAAACTTGCAGCTGGGTGTGATTACCCTGTGGACAATTTTGTGAAACACAAACGATTAATGAGAATGACAGAAAACCAGCCAATCACAAGGCATCTATCATAATTTTACATTCACACTTGTCAAGCAACTACATTTCCACTTAATCGGTGTAACTGACAAGTTTAGTAATTCAACCACAGACTGCATAATGACTCCATGAGAATCCAGAAAATGTTCATTTACCTAGACAGAAGAGTTTCAAATTTAGGAGTGGGAGGGTAAAAGGAGTCTAGAATGAAGTTTTTTTATGAACAGGCTGATGATGGATTGTCACGAAAGCAGTGAGAGCTGATTGTATCACAAAATTCAAAAGCAGGTTCAATAAATACTTGACAAAAGAGTTGTTGGAAAGGTATTGTAAATTATAGTGTTTCAATGCACTGCTGTTGGTCAGCTAGACCTGAAAGGGTTTTTCCTCACCTTCCTCTATTCCTGTGCATCTAGAAAACTGTGATCTTCAGAGCAGTCAACAAAAAGTTCTACTTGCTTCACTGACAATTTTTCAGTCTTGGGATATTGAAATAGAGCAAGAAGACAATTTCTTTGTAAGCCCTACCATAGTTTAGGCAAAATACAGTCCTAGCACCTTGTCATTTGTGAAAATAATCTCTGATTCACTGACAATATGTACTGATTGGCAGGAATAACAGTGTTCCCTTGAACAGTATGAAGTAACCTTGCCACAGGAAGTTAGAACTGGTCTTAAGTCATGAATAAGTTATTTTGAAGCAATTTAGAGTCTATTGTATATTCAATTAAGCCTTGATTGACTGTCAGTGAATCCTTCAACAATGTACACATTTGCTCATGAACATCTCTGGAGCTTCAGCTTAACATTTGCAATTATGGATGCTCATTCCTTCAGGTGTTAATTGTTGTTGGATATTATAAAAGTCAGAAATTGTGCATTAAATTTCTCTTTTTCTCTCTCATAACCCAAGCATTTCAATTTCTTTACTTGATTTGACATTGAACTCATCAGTTTTATACTTTCTTCTCAGTCATTGCACCATTTATTTCACAATCCTTAAATCTGACTGTTTAAAGGAGTATGCAATTGTTGCCCTGTTCACACAGATCCAAGTTATTCACATTCCCTTGCTATGACATTATCAGTGCCCACTTTCAGCGACTTGCCAAGCAAAATACCATTAAGTTCGACAGGAAAGGACAAGAGCTCTAATTAACCACAGATGTCGTCAAGTTTGCTCCTACAGCGAATTATGACCCATTAACTTTTATGACAATCTGTTTTCAGGTTTTAAGGTGAGGGTGAGTTTCACTTCATTTTGATGGCCCATTAGTTAGATTTTTCCTCAGCATGGAAGTTACTGGAAGTATGAAGGCAGCACGGCCTCTGGGGATTTTATGAACCATGGGACTAACTGTGTATCTCCTTATCCCATGAGTCTTAAGGATTGAGAATGAAACAGAAGAATGCGGGAGAAGGAAATTAAAAAGTTAATTGAATCCAAATCTGTTCCAGAAAGGGAAAAAAAGGAAAGGAAAAATTCTAGCCAGAATTCTCCGGCCATATACACCTGTGAGGTTCTTCGGTCCTGCCAGTGGTACAAACCTTGTCATGAGTTTCCCAGTGGCGTGGAATGACTTTGATGGGAAAATCCCATTGCTAGCAGCAGGACCAGAAGATCCCACTATCAGCGAATAGTGTGCTGCTTTCTGCCATTGAGAAAAATGCTGAGAGGAAATTTAAGGATCATACCTACCATGTGAAGTTAGAAAAATTTCTAAGAGCTATCAGAATGTGTCTCCACAAACTGTTTCCCTTCTGGGCAGCCGTTACTGTTGCATTAACATTACATGAATAAAAACTTGTGATAAAATGATGCTTTCATTATAAAACTAGCAGCTCTCAATTCATATGATGGAGATTGAGGAGGAAGTTAATGTTTTTGCAAGGCTAAAGGTGGGGGCAGTAAAAATCATCCAGTAATTTGTGGTGATTTACAATTCATGTATCTGTTCCTCACCACAAGTTGTTGAATGATTTACACATTGACAATTGATTAAAGTGATTGCCATTGTAGCAAAATCGGAATCAAAATATGCTTTTTTTAAAATGAGACTAAACTGTAATATGTAATATAGCCTATCACGTAAATAGTTTAAACACATTTAGACTGTTTATGGCTTATATCTGAGCAATACATTATATCATGTTTAGATTTTACAAAAGGTCATGAGAGAGAAATATATAATGCATGTTAAATTCAATTGAGAAGAACAGTTGCTTAATTCAGTCTAAGGTAGTAATTATAAAAGAATAATATAGATATCCTTTTGTTAGCTTAATTAGCTTTCTTACTAATTTATTTTTTCAAATCCAAATTACTTGTTTATACGGAATTCAGAAACAAGCTTAACTGCACCATTTAATAAGCAGCAAATCATCTGAAGTGATACTTACATCACTAAGCATTGCATTGAACGACAGTTATTGCCTGCTGTGGCAAAGATATGTAGAGTTTGTGGGGATACTGCCTATTGAAACCAAGGGAAATGCAGGTCCTCTATAACAGATTCTGGAATTACTGTATCTGTAGCAGAGAAGTGACCTATTCAGCTCATTGTGCTTGTGCCACGACCAACACTTCAACTGGAGCTGTTTTCTCTGAATTGCTTCCTTGACAAATACCTTTGTATCTGTCCTTTCCAAATAATCCAATAATCATTCAACTTGTCTATAAATGATATCAAAGGGCGTGATCTTAACTGTCGTTCATGCCACTGTCCCACTACAGTGAAGTTGGGGAATTTGGCAGCCAGCCAAATCTCCGTTCACTGCAGTTGGTGTGGAAAAATCCACCATGAACGGTGGTAAAATTCCAGCCTAGTGCTTAGTTGTGGCAAAAGATACACCATTCTAATAAGTATGTGAAAAAATTCGCTTAACTTCCCCATTCATTACTCTGAAGTCAAACTAGGTATCAGTTGTGCCAAGTGTACAGCATCAGCCAAATATTTCAATTCACCTGTTAATTTTGTCATTTGTTTTCTCCCTTGAGCTAAATTGAATCTAAATATACAGATCTTCCTCTCTAATGAATAGTCTCAGTGATGTAAAAGTAACTGTGAGAATACATTGAGTCATGAGCTTTTGCATGGGGAATAAGACTAATATAAAATATTCCATATGAAAACAGTAATCTCACATAATTATGGGCATTATGTCTACTTTTTCCTGATCTACACATGTTGTAATACAAAATCATTCGTAAGGAAAGCTTCACAATGCAACCCTTTAAACAAGGGGTAGTTCAAAAGGCAGCGGCTGTTGCCACAGTTACAGCTGTGAATTTAGGTTTTTCTTTTACACTGGGCACTAATCATGGAGCCAATAACATGAATTTCTAATTAAGGTTGAATATTTTTTATAAACGTATGATCCTGGCGATTTGATGAAGTATTTGCAACATTTTTTAAACACACTTAGATGTTATTCTATTTGCAATGGTGGAGTTAACAAGACACTCATAAACAGATACAAATATAAGAGATGAATTTCTGAATGTTCACTGCCAGTGGAGAGCTTCGCCTGTCGGGAGAACATATTGGAAAATTGCCAGAATGCTCCCTACGATTTTCCAAGCAGAAAACCATGGCAACTGCACCTGCAATTTCCTGATATGTGCTCCCAGTGGACAAGGCTCTCAAATGGCAGCCTGAACTCCAGAAAAATGGCCGTGTTGAACACACTCTATCTCAATAACCCTGAGACTTAAAAACAAAATGAGCAGGACATGGATAAACATTGAATAGTAGTATAACCAAAAAAGACTGAAGTTTATCATTCATTTTATAACAAGAGTTGGAAACTCGGTACGTTAGAAAAGTCAGCAAGGACTCAATTATGCACTTACTTCAAACAAATCATGATTGAACTTTTACAAAGTGACAGGCACATAAAAACTGCATTACAAGCTTAATAATATATTGCCAGTACATTATTTTGGTTCCTTAATTACAATTTTTTTACAAGATAAATTACACATTTTAGCAAATCACATTGTCGAACAGTTTTTGAGTTACACTTTGAAATTTTGCTCCTCTTTTAGAAAACAAGTTAATTTGGAATCAATTTTATGGAATGATCAGTAATTTTGCATCTTCATTAGTGATGTCTCCAAATCCAGAGGAAAACTGACTTCTAAGTCTTAGCTGTGTTAATCCTTTTATCAAATACGATTCTAGTCAGTGATAAAAGAGAACTGCAAACAAGGGGGATCTGAAATGAAAGAAGAAAATAATTTAAATATCCTCTGGATGATCAGTATTCATGAAGAAGAAAGGTTATTGTTTTAGTTCAATATTCTATTTGTAATCAGATAAGGAGATCAAAACCTTGATTCAGTGAATCCTGCTCAGAAAAAATGTTCTTCTTCACATCATTCTATGATTGTGATAAGCAGATTTAAGGACAAAGGCTCCCTTCGCTTCAAGTTCTTGTTTCATTACTGGCTTTCATTGGAAGTCACTGAATCACATTTGACCATTAGTAGTTCTCTCAAGCAAGTGGGTCAGCTTTGAGAGTGAGCTCTACCAAGCTGGAAGGAAATTATTTAAGTTTGTATAATACCTTATCACTTTGGGACATTAAGGATGTCCCAAAGTGCTTCACGTGCAACTAACTACCTTTTTGAGGTGCAGTTGTTGTTTGCAATGTAGGCAAATACTCACAAAAGGATCTCATGAGCAGCATGGACAGTTAATCTATTTCTGACGATGTTAGATGGAAAAATGCCTCCTCATGCTATGCGACCTTTAACATCCACCCGAACAGATTGACCATCCCATTTATCAAATGGCCCCTTCAACAGCAGCACAGAAATGTGAGTCTAGATTATGGGTCGAATTTTCCCATCCTACCTGCCATGGAACTTGGGCCATGTAAAGGTCCATTGATCTCAGGCAGGATTTTACAGACTTGGGGTGAGAGCAGCAGGAAAATTCGACCCTACATGTTTCAATTTTGCCACAGGACTCAAGCTCATAAGTTGCTGACTCAGAGGCCAAAGTGCTACCAGTGAAGTTTTCAAACTGTGGAAGGCATCACAACTGAGTCTGACCATGTTCTCAGCAAAAGTCTACATATGTACAGGGAGTCTCTCAGTTATAGCTAGAAACAGGAAATGTGGGTTTTTCCATACTAAGGCCTATTTTAGCAATAAGACACTGCCAGGCTGAAATCAGGCAATCCAGTATAAACTAGAAAGAAAAATCCCAGAAAATCCTGTGACACAATGATAGTGACCCTATTTCTGAGCCATAAACTCTTGGTTAGAATCCCATCAGCACTTGATGGCCAAGGGAAGATGCATTCATGATACAGCCAAATAGATTGAGTATCAAACAACAGCATATGCCAATGGCAGGTGGTAAAAGTGGGAGAGATTCCTGGTCAGCCATGCTTGATGTGAGTTGTACCCCTTAAGCTATAAGCCCCTAGACTAGTGAGACCTGTGTTAGCCATGGAAACAAATAAAAGTCTGCCTTGTGCACCATTAGGTTCAGGAAGAGAAACAACAGCTCCATGTAGTTCAGCATTGCAAAGAGGAACATAAATTGCGCTTTTTATTATTTTGAATTATTTTACAACATTATTACAGTTATAAGAAGTCTGCTCATTTGATTTAAAATGTCATGGATAAATACCAAGGAGGAAGGGTTAATTTAGATTAACCTGAAGGAAGTTTCTCTCTCTTCCCTTCAGTTGAACAGTGTAAAAACAAATTATATTTTGCAGCAAATGTAGAAAGAATGTTTTCGCTTCAATGCACAAGCAAGTAAACAATGAAATACTCGCTGAAAATAAATTGTATAATGAGAGATATAATACAAAAGGTTACATGTGAAATATTACAGAAATATTATACATAATGTACTTACAGAATATATGGAAAAGGGTCAGCAGTGCAACTGATAACTGCAACATGATTTAAGAGCTGTGAAAATCTATGCTAGCAAATTTCGACAGTAGTTGTTTGTTGCTTAGCAAGTAAGGCTTTTATTAGCTCCCCTAGATTAACATTTTGCTCTCCAAATACAGTTAACTTCAGAGTTTGAGGGAAAACATCTTGGCAGTTGGTAATGAATGCCACATTTTATCAGAAATTGTACAAGAAATTATAGTTGTATATGTAACATGTCACAGAATCCATACAGTGCAGAAGGAGGCCATTCAGCCTATCTAGGCTGCACCAACCACAATCTCACTCAGGCCCTATTCCCAAAACCCCACATATTTAACCTGCTAATCCCCTGACACTAGGGCCAATTTAGCATGACCAAACCACCTAACCAGCATATCTTTGGACTATGGGAGGAAACCGGAGCACCTGGAGGAAACCCATGTAGACATTGAGAGAACATACGAACACTATACAGTCAGTGACCCGAGCCCGAAATTGAACCTGGGTCCCTGGCCTCTAAGCCAGCAATGCTAACCACTGTGTTACCATGCCAATCATTAGGATCTGCTGGTAATACCTCTGTATTCTAATCAGTCAAGTTTTGGGTCAGCAGCATGTCAATCCTCTTGCCAATTTCATACTTGTTATAAATCATTTCATGTTCATTCAAAGTTTAGTGCAGTGTGTTGTCAAATTTTCTTTGTGATATTGCCATAATCTTTCAGTTTTCCAAAGGCTCTGTTCATAGATCACACTCTAAACAAAATATGATGTGAATATTTTTGACTGTCTTTATGAGAAAAAGATTGAGCCAAATTAATAGAAATCCCCTTTACATCATTCATACACTGAAATAGATTTAATTAATTGCACACCAATATTTCTTTCTCGAGAAAGATAGTTATAGAACCTTTGCATATGTTATAAAATTTAACTTCATATGAGAATACAAAGCATATCAAAGTTAACAAAATGGTCAACAGTATGTATCAAAAGGTCTATATCTAGTACCTACTTTTCTTCATCTCCTGATTTACCCTGTGCATATGCTATGGGTGATGTTGGCCAAAAGCTTCCAGAGCAGTAACGACTCCACAGAGGTTAAAGTCCTATCACCAAGTTACTTCATTTACACATACATCTGAAAACAACCAGGTCTCCAGTTATACCCTACTGAATGCAGGCTGGGAGTCTGACATATCTGCTTTAAATAGGGAGCATGAAGCTTCCTGATTTAACTATCAAGTAAGCCTCATCAGGTGGTTTATACTCTAGCAAGCCAACCTCATTAGCCTGGCTGAAATCATCACAAGAGCTAAAGAAATAAAGATGTTATCAAACTGGAATATTAAGCTGCAGATACAGGTTGCAGAAGGAGTTGCCACCAGCACAAGGAACTGCAACCAAAAAGATCATTTATAGATTGCTTGCTACTTGCTGACTATAATTACTATTTATATATATCAAAAGCAAATTATGTAAATGTGACCAAACCAACTTTTGGAAGTCACCACGATAGCTTCCTGAACTTCCATTGCAACTGTTTGACATTTTGTGGAAGGTGCAGAGGCTAAAATCTCAGTCATTGGATGCTGCATAATGGCGGGCTCAAGACTGGAATTCGACAACTTCTCCATTCTGGATGGAGTGAGTTCCGGGCTCTGCTTCCAGCCACAGATCAAGATTCCTCCCTCAGATAAGAACTATCGACCCACAGGCAGACTTCATCTTACCAAATATTTGGTTTTTTCACATCAGTCGACCTTCTTCTCAAGCCTGGCTCTACAAAATCCTCATTTAACTTCTCTATGGCAGGACTAAGATAGAACCATGTCTCCAGGAAAGGTGGCAGCTGTGGTACTGTTTCACTATGGTGCTTTACATTAATGTCTCAATGTAATCCAAAGTGGAAATCCCTCTTCTCAGCCAGTCTTTCGGTTGTGTCCAGAAACTGAGGTAATTTAGAACAAAGAACAAAGAATAAAACAGCACGGGAAACAGGCCCTTCGGCCCAACGAACCCGCGCTGCCACCCCGATGTTCCCATCTCTACCCGTGATCCCTGTCCATGTTTATAGATCTATGGATTAAAAACCAAATTTGAGACAATTTAGGGAGAATTTGTTTTGCCAATTAGCCTAACAGCACATCTTTGGGATGTGGGAGGAAACCGGAGCACCCGGAGAAAACCCACGCAAGCACAGGGAGAATGCGCAAACTCCCACAGACACAGGCCCAATCCATGTATCTGCACAGCACAGCGATAGTCACTGAGCTGTCGTGTTGCCCATCAGATGGTCCAGGTCAAGCATACACTAACAACGTGAAGCAGTAGGATACTCTTGAAAAAGATCCAAGAGCAGTCCTCTCACGACCCATCGCGTGTGTGCCCCCCGTTAGACAACAAGGTGGACCAAAGCACCTGTAGGATAAAAACAAGTACATCAATATCATCATCTATTTACACACTTCCCAGGGACTCCCAAGCTCATGATCCCTATTTTAAATCAGTTTTCTATACCCCTCCATTCCCATTCTGTTCATGTGCCCCTCTAAGTATTTCTTAAATAACTCCAGAGTACCTGCCTCCACCACTTTACTTGGCAGCGCATTCCATACCCCCACCACCTTCTGTGTGAAAAAAACTCCCTCTAGCATCCAAATTATACCTTACCCCCTCACCCTAAGCCCGTGACCCCTCGTGCTATTTGAGTCCATCCTAGGAAAAAGCTTAACCCTGTTTATTCTATCAATCCCCTTCAAAATCTTGTACACCTCTATCAGATCTCCTCTAAGTCTACGTCTTTTTAAGGAAAACAGTCCCAATTTTCCTAATCTCTCCTCGTAACTCAGACCTTCCATACCAGGCAGCATCCTGGTAAACCTCCTCTGCACTCTCTCCAGAGTCTCCATGTCCTTCTGGTAGTAAGGCGACCAGAACTGGACGCAGTATTCCAAATGAGGTCTAACCAATGTTTTATACAACTGCCACATTAAAGGCCAGCTCTTGTACTCTATACCCCTTCCTATAAAGGCTAGCATACCATATGCTTTCTTCACAACCTTCTCCACTTGCTCTGCCACTTTCAGAGACTTGTGCACCTGCACCCCCAGGTCCCTCTGCGTTTCTATACTCTTAATAGGTCTACCCTTTATCATATACCTCCCCGCTACATTCTTTCTCCCAAAATGCATCACCTCACATTTATCAGGATTGAATTCCATTTGCCATCTATCTGCCCAAGCTACCAGCCTATCTATGTCCTGCTGCATCGCCTGACAATGCTCCTCACTATCTTCAAGTCCAGCCATCTTTGTATCGTCTGCAAACTTGCTGATCACTCCACTTACTCCCTCTTCCAAGTCATTTATATATATTACAAATAGAAGAGGTCCCAGTACCGAGCCCCGTGGCACACCACTAGTGACTGACCTCCAGCTAGAGCAACAGCCTTCCACTATTACTCTCTGTTTCCTATTACCAAGCCAGTTACTTATCCATCTAGCTACCTGCCCTTGTATCCCATTTGCCTTGACCTTCTCGACTAACCTCCCATGAGGGACTTTGTCAAACGCCTTACTAAAATCCAAATAGACAACATCAACGGCTCGCCCTTCGTCCACTGATTTCGTCATTTAAATAATATATATTATATTTGTGGCTATTAGAATTAGGGTGTGGCTTTAATTGCCTGCGGCTGGCAGGTCTGTAAGGGAAGACTGAATAGGCGAGGGCTGTTTTCCTTGGAGCAGCAAAGATTGAGTAGGGGGCCTGATATATGTGTATTAAATTGTGAGGAGCATAGATAGGGTGGATAAGAAGGCACTTTTTCCAAGGATAGAAGAGTCAATAACCAGGGCTATAGATTTAAAGTAAGTGATACAAAGCTAAGAGGGAAATTGAGGAGAAACTCTTGCATCCAGAAGGTGCTGGAAGTCTGGAACTCACTGTCTGACAGGATGCTTGAGCCAGAGACTCTTGTAACATTTAAGAAGTATATAAATATACACTTATGCTGCTATAATCTCCAGGACCAAGCCCTGGAAAATAGGATTAGTGTAGCCAGATCTTTGATGATTGGCACAATAGCCCAACTGGCTTCTTCCTGTGCTGTAAACATCCAGGAATCTGTTAATCTATAAAATAAGTTTAATTTTGTGTTTCTGTATAAGAAAAGATTAAAACTTTAGTAAGTTTAGTGTTGAATGAAAGCGCTTATATGTCTGTGCGGTTTGGTTATTTTGAATTGTGCTTTTTAAAATTTATTTGTTCATGGGTAGTGGGCGTCCCTGACTAGGCCAGCAGTTGTTGCCCATCCCTGAAGGCATTTAAGAGTCAACCACATTGTAGTGGGTCAGGAATCACATGTAGGCCAGATCATGTAAGGACAGTAGATTTCCTTCCCCAAAGGATATTAGTGAATCAGATGGGATTTTACGATGTTCAACAACGGTTTCATGGTCATCAATAAACCTTTAATTCCAGATTTTTCTTGTATTCAGATTTAACCATCTGCCATGGTTAAATCTGAATTCAATGAAATGGATTGAGGAGAGCCAGAGGATTACCCTGTCTTTGGATTACTATTCCAACTATACAATTACAATTCCAACTACAATACTACTGTGCCATCTACTCACCTTATTGTAATTGCATTTTAGTTAAAGCATTCATGACATTTGAAAGAAAATTAGGTTGTTTCTTAACAACTAGATTAACTTGGGTTAGAAAGAATTTTTCGGTTTCATTTTAAGATGAACTAGGATGGGATTAGGGAACTGGAAAAAGAAGAATTTTAAGTTAATAATAGGAAGTCCAGAAACTAGGGAGTTAGGACAAAAAGTATGGCCAGGAATCTCCACTCTTGTTTTAGGCAGGTGAGAAAGTCAGTGTGTTGGAGAATCCCACCAAAAGAGGATATATGTGATCAGACCATATGGAACTTGAGAGTGAAGAGAGGTTCAGATGATTAGGTATCAGTAATAGATCTGTATCTGTAAGGAAGTTGGAATGGTTGTATATACCTCAAGGCAATATGTGCTCTACACTTCATCAGGCCATGGCTTGCCCCATTCTTCCCCACCCCCCCCCCCACGCCTCCTCAATGGGAATGACCTCATGTACACATGTTTGATCTCTACCAGGCAGTGCTGATTGTAAAAGCATGTATTAGCAAGTACATTAATGTGTGAGAGATGCAGCACATGGTTGAAGAGCTGCAACTTCTGTCTGAATGAGAGTGAGGAGTGAATAATGATTCTAGAAGACACAATACGATATGTTATGTGAATGTCAGTATATACTTAAATGGTGGATGAATTGTGTTGAGTGGTCATGCAGTTATTAAGAAGAGGTTGTGATGCAGTCTTTAACGTGACCACCCATGTATGATCATTGAATGTCTTCTAGCATTGGGCCAAGAATCCTAGACAATCCCCTCCTGCAGTTTATGCATTGGTTGTCTCTCTGTCCTCCATTCCAAATCCCCCCGCCCCCTGCTTTTCTCTACCTCTTCCGCCAGTACATTCAGTACTTCACGGGAATACCTGAGCACATTTGTCTTGCTTCTCAGGGCATCATTTCATACTCAATCATTGTCTTCCACATTTTCAGTGAAAGTGCCTGAGTATTAGCTACATTGAGAGTCCCAGTAAAGTTTTATCTTATTGTCTATGCAGGTCATGATAATCAACAATTAGCCTGAAAATTGTGTGCTAAAAATAATCTTTCAAATTGGCTTCTCTTAGAAGCACAAGACCATTGAGCACTTCTCTATTGATGTTCTTCCTCATTGGTTCCAATGGGTTTCCATCACTGATTTTTTTCTCAATACAATAGCTGCGCCATTTTATGATATTGCTGGGCAGAAATATCTGAGTCACTAATCGCTTGTTATTTGTCAAGGATTTAATTTGTACACCATAAGTGAATTCAATTTCCTTTCTTATGAGTTGTGTATATTATTCATTCAGAAGCACAATGACGGGTGAGATGCTGGAAGAGTTAGTAGCAGCAGTAGGAAAAAATCCACTTGTTTTAAAATTTGTATTCCCAATTTATGTTTCATGAACATGTTTTGAAATATTGAAATCTTCATTTCCCCCACTTCTTATATCTGTCTCAACATTTCTTTCATCCTGCCTGTTGTGCCCCTTGCGGCGATTATCGTACTAATTCCTGTTAGGAGTGAATACAATGTAAAGAGGTTGGCAGAGCTGTGGATCTGTTTGTCTTGTCAGAAATAGTAATGCATCCAAATATTTTTTAAAAAAGCTAGAAATCTAAAATTAAACAGGAATTCCTGGAAATGCTTTGCAAATCAAGTAATACTTGTAAAATGGAAAGGCAGGTTCATATTTCAGGTGTAGCCATTCTGCTAGGATTGACCTAGAATTGGACAGGTTGTTGGAGCCGGTAGATTGCCAAACTGGATTGCTGCTGACCTGCCCTTCTGGCCTGCATTAGAAAGATGAAGCTGTGGAGTTAATTGTGTATTATTGTAACTAAATGTCTCTGGTAACTGGATCGGTTTCTGATGCTGGGATGATTATCCTGATTGGCAGCAGCCCAAAGACACATTTTGGAACAGAGTGCCTCATAATGGATTGGCTCAGAATACTGAGAGCATACTGAAAGAATTTCTCGGGTGATGAGGAGGCAGAATTGATAAGGAAATAGTTTCTGGCTGGATGCCTGGCAGTTGGCAACCTAGTTTCATGGAACTGAGGACAATTGAGGAACAATTTGTATACCAGAAGAGACGTTTCAACTATATTTAAACTATTAAAATGTATTAACTATGATGGATTCACCAAGGCCACATTACAAATGTGCTTTGGACAAAAACTGACTTGGTGTTGAACTAAAGATGAGAACTTTTCAAACTATTGATGATTAGACTACGGCTGTTGGACTATTTGAAATTCTTCCATTCATTTCTGGCATGTTGTTGCTACTTTATTGGAGGTAACACAATTTAAAAATTGTTAAGGTCTTGTCAGTACAGTTGCTGTTAGCAATTGCTTTAAGATTGTTTTAGACCTTTTCCAAATCCTTTTTATTTGATGTTGTCACTGCTGTTTCTGTATGAACATCGACTGTTAACAACTTCAATGAAAGCAGATTTTGTTCCATAGAAGATTTGGTTGTAATATGGAGAAGCTATAAATTCAAAAGTAGAAACAAAGAATATTTAATATAATTGCATCAGGATAGATTTGGAAGAGATGTCAAAGCAAAGTCAGTAGCTGAATTTAAATTTCATAACATGAATTATAACTTAATTATAATGCATACATACAGGGCAATGACTAGTGCAGTATATCTCACTGTGCAAAATAGATATAACATTGTGACAACAATAAAACACTTTTACCTGCATTAAGTTATTGATTCAAATCCTTTATTACTAATTATGTTCGTAGACTTAATTATAATTTCTGTAGATGGCTCCTGTAACTACAGAAATTCACATCATCTTCCAATAGAAGGTCAATTAATATGTCTGTACTTTGCTTCCCAAAAAAAAAGAGGTCCTTTCTATTGTGAACATTGGTTATTGTGTTTACCGACATCACATTGCAAATATACTTTCACTACATTGGAAGTTTTCTTTTGGGAAACTTTAAGGAAGTTAAATGTGATGCCAAAATACAAGTTCTTTCTTTCAAGTTATTCGTATCAACCCGTTGAGCATTGGGTTTTTTTTTAACTTATTCATTCTTGGGATGGGGGCATTACTGGTGAGGCCACCATTTATTGCCCACTACAAATTGCCTTTGAAAGGTAGTGATGAACTGCCTTCCTGAATCTTTGCAGCCCATGTGGTGTTGGAACATAAGAATTGCTATTAGGGAGGGAGTTCCAGGATTTTGACCTAGAGAAGGTGAAGGAATGGCAATTGGTTCCAAATCAGGATGGTGCGTGACTTGGTACGAAACTTGGAAGTGGTGGTGTTCCTGTGCATTTATTGCCCTTGTTCTTCTAGGTGGCAGAAGTTGTGATTTGGAATGTGCTGTCAACAGAGACCTGGTGAGTTGCTGAAGGTGGTAGGTACTGTTGCCCCTGCACGTCTGTGATGGAGGGAGTACCAATCATGTGAGTTGCTTTGTTCTGGATGATGTCGAGCTTCTTGATTGTTGTTGGAGCTACACTCATCCAGGCAAGTGGAATGTATTCCATCACATCCTGACTTCTGACTAATTGATGAAGGACAGGTTTTAGGAAGTCAGAAAGTCAGGTGCTCTCTGTAGAATTCCCAGTCTTTGACCTATTCTTGTGGCCAAAGTATTTATATGGCTTGTCTATTTCAGCCTCTGGTTAATGGTAATCCTATGATGTTGACAGTGGAGGATTTAGCGATGGTAATGACATTGAACGTCAAAGGACGATGACTGGATTCTGTTTTGTTGGAGATGATCATTGCCCGCACTTGTGTGGCACAAATGTTACTTGTCACTTATTAGTCCAAGCCTGAATATAGTCCAGATCTTGCTGCATATCGACATGATTGTTTCAATAGTTGAGAAGCTGCATGTTCTATATTGTGCAATCAGTGAACATTCCCACCTCTGACATTATGGAGTGAAGATAATTGGTGAAGCAGCTGAAGTTGGTTGGGCCTGGGACACTATCCCGAGGAAATAGTGCAGCAATGCCCCAGGACAAATATGATTGACCTCCAGCAATGACAATGGCCAGGATTTTCTGCCCCTACCAATTGTGGAATTGATGCAGGAGGAACTGGAAAATTTGGAGAGCAGCCAAAAGTCCATTGATTTTGATCCAACAAATGGGAAATTTTCTTTCTGATTCTCATTGACTCTAGTATTGTCAGGGCTCCTTGATGCTGCACTCAGTCAAATGCTAACTTGATATTAAGGGTACTCACTCCTCCTGTTAGTTGTTTAATTGTCTTTCATTATTCATCCACTCAAGACTGGATGAGGCAGGATTGCAGAGCTTAGATTTGATCCATTGCTTGTGAGATTGCTTAGCTCTATCTATCACATGCTGTCTCCTCTGTTTAAATTATTATAACAAAACTTATTCTGAAGGCATAACTTTTTATCTACCTGTCCTGCTGGGAGCAGGAATCTGGAATTGGGAATGTCCCTGCACACTATGAATCACAGCCAGAGTAGCTGATGAGATCAGAGATTTGGAGCTGGGATGGGAGGGTGTATTTGGAAGTCTGGACATCGTAGTGTGGGATAGTGCAATTGGAGGCTTTTGAAATGAATTTGAAGCTTATGAGGGAAATGGGAGTCCTGGAACTGATTGGAGGTACAGAGAAGAGGCCAGTGCCTATTTGAGTGGGATTATTAGTCTAGGATATGGACCAGGAACATAGAGGCAACGTCATAATTGTGTAGGGGCTTCCAGAAACTTTGGGACCCAGAATCAGAAACATTAAGGGGAAGTTTAGGTGAGGTGGGGTGGGATGGCCTAGTTGTGGGGGTTCACCTAGAAGGTGATTCCAGAAGGTCTCTGGATCCAGGAGCTCAATGTAAAGGCACTCACTTCCTGGAACCAACAACTCCTTGGCTGGAGGGAGCTGCCAGGTTTCCTGAGGCTCATAAAACCAGGTGGTTAAATTTATTATCATATTTAAAGTAGCAAGCTGCCTCATTGGCATGGGTTGGCTTATTGCCTCAGTGGCGGGATTGGAGAAAGGCTTGGATCAAGAACCTGATTACTGAAGTTAAAATTTATATATTAGTCACAAATAAGCCTTACATTAATGCTACAATGAAGTTACTGAGAAATTCCTGTAGCCGCCACATTCTGGCATCTGTTTGGGTCAATGCACCTAACCAACATGTTTTTTAGCCCATGGGAGGAAACTGGAGCACCTGGAGGAAACCCACACAGATACAGAGAGAACATGCAAACTCCACACAGACAGTAACCCAAGACAGGAATCAAACTGGAGACCCTGGTGCTGAGGCAGCAGTGCCAGCCATTGTTGCCCAATTAAGGCAGTATTCGCTCAACTGATTTAAATTAACTCATTCAACTTTAGTCACAGTTCCTCCTGAGAATTAGTATGTGCAGATCTGTTCAAAGCAGTATTTATATAGTTTCTAGGAGTGGAAAGGTTTTTACACGGGCAATCATTCAAAAGTATTTAAAAAAATGAAATACAGCAGATACTAGAAATCTGAAATAGAAACCAAAAATACTGGAAAACCTCAGCAGGCCTGGCAGCATCAGCAGAGAGAGAAATCAAGTTAATGTCATGAGTCTGTGTAACTCTTCTTCAAGATGTCTCAGTCATCTTCAATTGATCAATGAGCCAAGTTCAGCTGAGGTTATGACTTTGTTCAGTCATTGCCCAGTTGGTCATACTTCTGTCTCTGAATCAGAAGGTTGTGAGTTCAAGTCCAGTCGAGTCTTTAGGCAAAAATCAAAGTTGACACTCTACTCCAGCGTGGATGAGACTTTAAACCAAGCCTCAGTTTATCCTCGCAGGTAAACATAAAAATCCTGTGGCACTGTTTCAAAAAATAGGCAGGAGTGTTCTCGTTGTAGTCCTGGCTAATATTTATTCCTGAATTAACATCACAAAAGCAGTTTATCTGGTCATTATCACATTGCTGTTTGAGGCAAACTGCCAAGTGCAGAGTAGCTGGCATGGTTCCTATGATACGGCGACTATGCTTCAAAAGCACTTCATTGCTTGTCAAGTCCTTTGGTGCTTGCCATGGTCATAAAAGGTAATTTTTAATAGTATGTCTTCGTATCATTCATTCTTTGATTGGCAGTTGTGTCTGAGAGTTAGGAGAAGGGAGCAGAATCAGAATTGTTTGTAATCCATTTAATACAAGCACAAGCATAGAAATATAGAAAAACTACAGCACAAACATGCCCTTCGGCCCATAAGTTGCACCAAACATGTCCCTATTACCGGGCTTACCTATAACTCTCCATCTTACTAAATTCCATGTACTTATCCAAAAGTCTCTTAAAAGACCCAATCGAATCTGCCTCCACCACCACCGCCAGCAGCCAATTCCATGCATCCTCCACCATCTGAGTGAAAAGCTTATTCCTGACATCTCCTCTGTATCTACTCCCCAGCACCCTAAACCTGTGTACTTTTGTGGCAGCCATTTCAACCCTGTGAAAAAGCCTCCAAGAATCCACTCGGTCAATACCTCTCATCATCTTGTACACCTCTATCAGGTCCCCCCTCATCCTTCGTCTCTCCAAGGAGAAAAGACTGAGCTCTCTCAACCTATCCTCATAAGGCATGCCACCCAATCCAGGCAACATCCTTGTAAATTTCCTCTGCACGCTTTCTATGGCTTCCACATTCTTTCTGTAATGAGGCGACCAGAACTGAGCACAGTATTCCAAGTGAGGTCTGACCATGGTCTTATACAGCTGTAGCACTATTTCCCAACTCCTAAACTCAATTTCTTGATTGATGAATGCAAATTGATGAATGCAAATGGACATTTCTCTCATCTCAAAGTTCCAATGACTAATTTACATTGGGCTATCTGTGTTTAGTTCACTGTTGGTCTACAACCAAAGAGACCTGAATTATTTGGATTCCATTGTCATATTTCATCACATTTTAATGGCTCCTTTTCTCCATGCAATATGGCTGGAATCATGCATACAAAATTCACATGACACACTGCAGTGCAGCAACAACAAATCTCCATGGCTGAGGGGGAACAATTTATGTTCATGTGCTTGGAGGAAATTGGTTGAAAGAAATATGAGAAACCTTGGATGCATTTCCAAGTATTGTATCTTGATGAGTTTATATTTTTGTTATCACGTTTGCCTTTCAGGAAGATAAGGACTGAGGCAAGGAGTGGTGGTCCAGTAAACCTGAAGTACCTCAAACTAGCAGAGGAGAGGGCTATGGCCATCACAAGAAAGCCACTGATGGAATATGTGGATGAGGCGAGTCATCCTTTCCAGGTCTTGTCAGGGAAGGTTGATGAAGAAGGAAGGATGGTACTCGGTGGTTAGCTATGGGTGATTTTAGAAAGGTGAGCTGGCTGCAAGGTAGAATTATGTTAGAGGTGGCTTGGGAAGAATGTCAATGAGAAGGGAGTGATGTGCACACCCTCATCTCTTGATGTCTTATGTTTCTCTCACAGGTCCATTAGCTCCCCTCCACTCTCTACTACCCCTACCCCCAACCCTCTGGCTCCCACCCCCTGCCATCACCACTCCAATGAGAGGAGTCTGACATGGAACAGGCAAAGGAAATTCAGTTGTTAAAGGGTCACCATTAATGGTGGCAGTAATCACCAACCTAGACTCACTCAATCACTCTGTTAGGTTTAATGTAGAGGTGAATTGGGATCACAGTCTATAGTGTGCTGAAGGAAGATTTGAGACAATGCTGCCTTTACACACTTCCCCCTGAAGGAGGGAGGGCATTGGTATGGTTGCTCTTTGGACAAGTGAACTAAAGCCTCAAGGCATCCTCTGGGACTAGGTATTTAAATCTGCAGCAGCAGATCTTATCTAGTTGAGTTTCCAGAGGTATTATGAGAATGGCGGTCTGTCATTGTCATGAACCCAGCAGTGTCCCAGGCTGGGGAGTGTATGATGAGAGAAAGTAGTCAACCTTGCTGTGAGTCCCATGTAGCAGCAAATGCAGAAGGTGCAGGACCTCATGCAATAAGTATGAACTCATTTGAGCAGTGACAATTGCTTCATTGCAGTAGTGGGGAGGAGCTACATTTACTGCCTTAAGTGTGGTAGTCAGTGGTGAGCATAAATGGCAGCTGAGTTCCAGCTCCACATCCCATTCAACCTTCAGGATATCATTCAAGTGCTCAGCATTCAGACTCCATGAAGGGAATCTTACCATCCTATGATTCCTTGGCTCTTCAGCCAAATGTTAACTGGGACCATATGAGGGTGGCTGTAGAGATTTATTTGATTTGATCCATTATTAACATATGTATTATCATACAGTGAAAAGTGTTGTTTCTTGCGCACTATACAGACAAAGCATACCATTCATAAAGAAGGAAAGGATAAAATGCAGAATGTCGTGTTACAGTCATAGCTAGCGTGTAGAGAAAGAACAGCTTAATTCAAGATAAGTACATTCAAAAGTCTGACAGCAGCAGGGAAGAAGTTGTTCTTGTTCTGGTATGCATTTTTTGTATCTTTTTCCTGAACGAAGAAAGTAGAAGAGAAAATGTCCGAGGTGCGTGGGGTCTTTAATTATATTGACTACTTTGATGAGACAGCGGGAAGTGCAGACTAAGTCAATGGATGGGAGGCTGGTTTTGTTGATGGATTGGGCTACATTCACGACCTTATGTAGTTCCTTGCAGTTTTGGGCAGAGCAGGAGCTATGCCAAGCTGTGATACAACCAGAAAGAACGTTTTTGATGGTGCAACTGCAAAAGTTTCTGAGAATCATAGCTGACGTACCGAATTTCCTTAGTCTTCAAAGAAAGTAGAGGCGTTGATGGGTTATCTTAACTATACTGTCAGCATGGGGAGACCAGGACAGAATGTTGGTGATCTGGATACCTAAAAAATTGAGCTCTCGACTCTTTCTACTTCATCCTCAGTGATGTAGATAGGGGCATTTTCCCCTTTACGCTTCCTGAAGTCGATGGCAATCTCTTCCATTTTGTTGACATTGAGGAAGAGAATATTGTTTGTTCGGTCTGAGATAGAGCACCAATTGGTCACTGCGCAATGAAGCCAATGCCACAACTTTTTCAGCCACATAATCAGAGACATGAGCAGCTTGTCTCCACCTCTTCCATTGCAATAAGGGAGCACCATGTTAGAGAGTCCAAGAGTGGAGGGCATTATATTGGTTAGGGCACTCATCTGATCACTATAAGGTTTAGAGAAGTTTAGATTCATTAAGTAAAGAAGTAGAAATGTATAAATGAAACAAACAAATACCTAAGATAATAATGGGGGGTGCAATATAGATACAGATTTACAGGCATGTCCAAATAATTCAAAGTCTTCTTATTATCTCAACTGATCTGAGCTGTTGGTAACAGTGGTGTTTTGGATGGACCCTTCATAGTGTATGCATGAATGACAACTCTCTTGTTTCTAGGGGCTTTCCTATTGACCTCACCCTCACCATGGGTGCATAATGCTGCATAATCTCCTTCTTCTCCTCTTCTTCAGCTGAGGAGAGCTTCCATTCCTCAATTTCTTGTCCATAATCAGCCCTTTCACAATGGCTGGTCGTAGAGCATGGAATAAATCACTTTGGTTCTGGAGACTGTAGTGAGTCCTTTGAGTAACCCTAACACCTGAATCTCATCCTCAGAAGACCAATGCTCCATTTAGTAAGTATTCTTATGTGAAGATGCTCTCATTGAGTCTGGGAATGTCTCAGTGGTCTGAGAAGCCATCTTTTCAGGGGGTAGCCCCTACTCTGAATATCAAACCATCAATGAGGGTGGGTGGATGCAAATATTTTTGGCAGTCCACAGTCCATGAGCATAAAAAAGCTGCCAGGAAAGCCACCACAAACATGAGAGCAGCTTTTGCGATGGGCGCAGAGGAGTTGCATGTTCAGGGAATGGTAACGCTTTTGCCTGTTGTACCTCTCAACATTCACATTCGGTGTCCTAATGACCATGTGCACACAGTCAAAATACACTTTTAACTTAAGGGAATCCTGAGACCGGGGCAAATCCTATTAGTTTCTGTGTCTGCACTGCAGCATCAATGTCAAAGCAGATGAAGTGCTCCACTTTGGCAGAAGGGCATCGGTACCTAGTGAATGCACTGTGTGCTGCCAAAGATGAGATCCTGCAGAGAACAGATGTGGAATTTTGGACTGAGCCAGTTGTAAAGAAATTGAGTTTCACAGTCAGCATCAAGGTCTTTGGGAGTGAATGCCTCTGGTTTCACCTTGGGTGGTCTTCTCACAAAAGATTGCAAAACCCAGCAACCACCTCTTGGGCAGGCACATCCTCCTCTCATGTTAAGTCTTGGTCACATCAAGGAACATTACTGTGCCTACGTAATCTCTCAGGTGGATTGTTTCTCAGAATTCTGCAGCTCCTTACCATAGATACTTGTGTCATGGTGCCTCCATATACATGTATTGACTAAGGCATTTGAAACGCTCCTTCTCATGCCTCTGTGTAGCACCAATGGGATGCAATTGTTCCCATTCTGGATTCTAGATTTTATAAGTGATTTTCTGAATACTCAAAAGGCTGAGTTTGAAAAGACAGAGCACCTTCTTACTGGTGTTCAGATGTGCTGGATATGGCTTTAAAGGGATCCACCTTCCAATGCCCCCCTCTATACCAAACATGCATATTGCTTGCAGTCAGCATTCGACTGGCTCTATCCAAAGTTTTAGAAAAAGAATATTGCTGCACTGTACTAATGACCCCTTCTGCCATCTGCCAACTTTCTTCATGACCCAACAGAGGAGAAATGCATTTACTTAGTTCACTAATGGCACAGGTCTTGATAAAAATAGTGGTTTTTAAGAAACATGATCTCGGTTCTCCTCTCATACGGGATGGGGCGGGAACCCAATATACAAGGGGGCAGATGTGCGTTTCACACAGGACACATTTCTAACTTGCGAAAGGCACACACAGAAATGGCATAATTTGGGGAATGTGAGAAAATTGAATTTCTTCAAAAAAAGTTCTATTTGTTCTTTCATCAACTCAAATGCACCTCCTATGGCCAAGGAAAGTTTGATGCGCCACGATCTTTATATCCCCTGAAAATGTTACGCGACTTGCGGCTCCAGGTCATTTATGAAAATATTAAAGCAAAGAAATCACAAATCATTCAAACCGTTAAGATGAAAATCCAGCCAGTCCTACAATGATACACAGATGTACGGAGCCAGTTTTAAGGGTGGGAAGGAAATCTTAGCCCCTGTTTGAGCTGCAGTGCTGCAGTGTAAATCAGAAGAATAAGAGAACTATGAAAACAGTGGGAACCTTTACTTGTGTCTCTTTTTAAAGTAACACTGAAGTAAATGCTTCAACACAAGAGTAGCATGGAATTTGCAGTTCAAAAGCAGACCATTCAGCTGGTGTTTAATTTGGTTTGTGCTGGTGTTTAAGTGCCATTTAAGTCTCTTTTGTCATTAAACCTTATTAGCACATCTTTCTATTCCTCTCTCCCTCATGTACCTATCTAGCTTGCTCCACATCATCTAGGTGTTGAATAGTGTTTTTTTGATATTGAGAAGAAGCTCTTGAGTCTCACGCACATCCTGATTTGGAGTTATATTACTGTTCCTTCACTGTTGCTGGGTCAAAATCCTGGAACTCCTGTTGAACAGTACCGTGGGTGTAAAATCCCTCTGGTGCGGAAAGATGCCATTTGGGCCATTGAGCCTGCACCGACAACAATCTGATTTCCATAATCCCACACATTAATGCTGCCTTGACAATATGGGGCAATTTATCATGGTCAATCCCCCTAACCCATACATCTTTGGACTGTGAGAGGAAACCGGAGCACCCAGAGGAAACCCACACAGACATGGGGAAAATATACAAACTCCATACAGTTAGTCATTCAAGGCTGGTATCAAACCCGGATCCCTGATGCTTTGAGGTAGCAGTACTAACTACTGTACTACTGTGCTGCCCACACCACATGGACTGCAACAGTTCAAGAAGGTGGTTCATTATCACTTTCTCAAGGCCAATTGGGGATTGGCAATAAATATTGGTCGAGAAAGTGCTGCCCAGGTCCCGTCAAGAAGCACATAAAATAAAATGCTAAGAATTACCTCAGGGCAAATTTATGAACAATTGAGGACGTAATCTCCTAAAATGAAATGCAGTTTTACACTTTGTCATGTAATTATCAAAAACCTTTTATCCTGAGAATAAACAAAAGTTCAGAAATCAAAGGAAAAATCAATTTTCCTAATGAGTGCTATAAATATTGGCATTGAATAGAATATTGGCAGACAGTGCCTGGGCTGAAAATTGAAATGCAAATGCAATTTTGGATGAAGGTATTTATTTTGTCAAAGAATTATTCATGAAGCAAAAATATAACATTAGTTCCAAAAAATTATTGAATAGTTGGGGTCAAAAAGTGCAACCCGTTAAACCTAAATCTCTGTGTAACAGATTCTGTGCTTAGAAGCTTAATATCTGTCAACAGGGATAAAAGGCTGCATAAAGAATGTTGTAAGACAATTTTTAATTGTATCTATTAACATCAAGTAAAATCTATTTTTGGTTATTGTGTTAGGAACTAAATGTCTAATGGAACAGTTGAAGAATTTATTCCACATCCGATTGCAGATTTTGACATCAAATCTCACAGATGAATTAAATTTTCTATTTCATGCCCATTGGGTATGTTTTGTTTCCTCCATTTTACCATGAAATGCAACAGCTTAAAAGGGCTTCAAATTCATACAGTTGAAAAAACTATTTTGTTTTGTGCAGCAACAGCCTACATTATTAAAGAAATTACGTAATTTTAACTGTGCAACAGTGTTGGGTCTGAAAATTGTGCATGTTATGAGAAATTTAGTTTACACTGAAGCAGTTCAGTTATTTTCCATTGTGGCAACCATAAGTTGCACTTATGTAGCACCCTTAATATAAACACAATATCTCAAGGGACAGTGCAGCTAGAACACAATCAGACAAAAATTGACATTGTGGTAAAGAAAGTGACATTTGGACAAGTGACTAAATACTAGACTAAAGATGAAGATGTGAATTTTCCCATTCCATCCACCACAGGAATTGTAGCAGGTGAGAGGGTCGGCCATGGAAAGGTCCGTTGATCTCGGGCACAATTTTCCAGTGCAGCTGGAAACTCATGCCCAAAGACTTGAAATAATATTTTAATGGGAGGCTTGGAGAGGGAATTTGAAGTTGGGTGTAGATGTTTGATGACATGGATACCTCTCATAGAGTGAAGGATATGTGGGTATGAAAGAGGCCAGAATTGGAAGAATGTAGAATTCCCAAAAGATTAAAGTAATAGAGATGATTGATGACTTACCCAAAAATAAAAGGGCTGGAATTTTCTGTCTGTTCTTACCAATGGGAATCTATGTTTCTGTAGGTGGCACACCCCTGCCGTGGGTTTCTTAGCGGCATGAGGTGGCTTCAATAAGAATTTCCAATAATAGCAAAGGGTCCAAAAGATACTATCACCAGGTGATGATGCACCACTTCCTGCCACTGAGAAAAATGCCTAAGAGAGGCCAGAGAATCTCCCCCAGAATTTCCTTTCAGAATACTGTGCGAAAAAAACTATTTTGCATTTGGGTATTAAATGTATATTAATTCACAGTTCCTCTATCTCAATTTATTGAATTGTAAAACATGATTTCAACAATGACGATGAAACATTAATTTCCTTTGACAGAGTAAGAACAGTTTTCTAAAACTTTGTTTATGAAGTATAATTCAGAAAAACATAAGAATGGGAGGACACTTCCCACTACTTTCAGAAGCTGCATGATTTTGAGTTTGCTTCTACTAACGTCATTGGAAATGAAAACGGAGTGAGTTCTATAACAAGCAAGTTAAATAGCCCTTACAACGTGGAAACAGACCATTCACCCCTTAGGTCTATGCCAGTGTTTAGTCTGACATGAACTTCCATTACCCTTTTCATCGAACCCTTTCAGAGAAATCTGCTCTGCCAATACTGCCTAGGCAGTGACGTTGAAGAATGCCCTCATTTCAAGAACAAATGAAAACATTGGGGGGTTGTACTTTTTTTTATTTTGGTTCTATAACATTGAAATTCTTAATTAAATAAAAATAGTTGATTTACCATTTTCTCTAATGTTTAAAAAATTGTTGTTCTCAGCTTTTATATTGCTTCATCAGTGCGCTCTGGTTGATTTTCCATATTACATTTTTTTTTATTTGCAGCTCTAGGAGTGTGAAATTCCAATTACTAAAGGGGATATAATTACAAGCCCTGTGCCACTCACTATCTCTTTGAGGTGCCTGCATGATCTCGGAATCATCCTGTTTCCAATTAATCATTTTCTTTTGCACAAATAGTTCAGTTGGGACAACTTAGCAGTTCCAACAAGGCCCACATACTAGTAATCAAGGATCAACAGCGAAAGCAAAATGTCAAAGTGGTTAGATAAATTATGCCCAAAAAGAATCTTTCTCTTGAATTTATCAGTTCAAGTATTTTGATGAATGAGTTTGAAATAATATTCAGTTCACAAATATGCAATCATCACTTTGAATGCTCACATACGGAATTTTTTATATTTATATACATAAATACTTTTTTATGTTTTTTTATATACATAAATACTTGAAAGATTGTACATTTATTAGCAAACATAAAAGGTAGAAAGGCTTATTCTTCATTTTTTGGCCTATTGACAAAATTATGGAAATGCACAATGTTAAAACATGTGCTTGCCGAGAGTTGCTACTGGAAGTGGGAAAAAAATACAATCACAATCCAATAATGATCTTTTAATGCTGCGTGAGCAGCTAATGAGCCACTTAACTGGTGTAAGTGTTGAAAAGTTTTTAATCCAGCTGTGCAGTATGCACAATATTTGCTAATATCCTTAGTAAAGATAGGTAAGTTGTCAAATAAAAACAGAAATGCTGAAACAGTCAACAAGGCAGGCAGCATCTGTGGAGTGAGAATGGAATTGACATTTCAGGTCAATGGCCTTGCATCAGAAATGGAATAAGTTAAAAATTTAGCAGTTTTTCATTGAAAGATTGATGGAGAGAAAAAGGCACAAAGGGGATAGGTTTTTATAGGGTTGGGGAAGTGCGATTGAGTTCACAATTTCTAGAAGCTATTAAAAGATTAGCTTTTTAAGCTACTATTAGCCATTATGACTGAGTAGAACTTTGTTTTTATAACATATTGAATACTTGAGGGGATTTAAAAGGGTTTCATGATTGGGAATTTTTATTGATCACAAGTGGATGTGTGAGAGCTCGATTTGTTGGTTAGAAGTTATTTCTTTTTTTATCTCCTCGTGGCTTCTGAGATCTGCCCATAGCAGGTGTTGGGTGAAGGACTATAGAGGTGGAAAAAAGGAGATATGATGTGGGCCTTAGGGAATGGGACTGAATAGGAGCATGAATTGGCCTGGAGTGGCCAGGGGGACTATGAGGGATGAAGGACTTTGAAGGGTGAGGGTTAGAGGGCCCAGAGTTCTGAGGCAGTCTTCTAAACAACCTACCTCAGAACTCCCCCACTCCCATGGCCACCTATGATCTGCCTCCAGGATTAGTGGGCACACAACTTTATTCCATCCTCACTTCTCTTCAGCACAAATTGGATGTAATGGAATCATTTTTATCAACCGCCTCAAGAACATTTATTCTCTACTGCTATCATATTTTTGAATGGACTGATCATATATTCAGCTGATCTTTCTTGTCAACCTATCTGTATTTGTAGTCTGCACCCTCTTTTTTCCTTGTCACTTTTGTATTCAACTAACGGTCTGCTTTGCCTGTATAATGCACAAGAAATGATACTTTTCATTATATACCACTACATGTCAATAATAAATCAAATCAAATCAGATAAAATCGATATATGTCCACTGAGCTATCCACCCTGGCACTGAAAACCTGACCAATAAAAGCTATTAAATGACTCCTTAAATGACAATGAGAGATAGTGGTGCAAAGCCAAAGTAGATGGTCATGGGACAAATAAAGAAACAACAGATGGGTGCAGAGAAGGTGTAAATGAGAATAGCAGAACTACTTGTGTTAGCTGCTGTCTGACAAATGAAAGCAGTAGTGACAATCTAAACTTGTTGAACTTAAAATCCAGACCAAAAGGTTTTAAAATACCTCATCAAAAATGAGGTGCTGTGCCTTAAACTTGGATTGAGCTTCCTTGCAATAATATAATAGGTTAAGAAAAGGGAGATCAGAATAGGAACAGAATTAAATTGGCGAATGATCAGAAAATGAAAGTCTCACTTCACTACAACAAACCTGTCAACTGTATTTCCAGTCATACAGCTACTGTCTGGTAAGAGGAACAGATAGAAGTGTAAGCAACCTCCACAACTCTCACTGTTCAAAGTACACTTTAAATTTTTAGAAATTAATTTCCCATAAATAGGCATTATTGAGGAAACTCTATAATGATTGGAATTCAATGGAAGTAAAGTTTTGCAAATATTACTGAAAAGTATTTGACAGAATTGCTCACATTCCTATTTTAGCTCTTTCATAAATCCAGTTGCTGCACATCCTGATATGCAGCCAGATTCCTGAGTCTGCGCTGAGTAACATTAAGGTAGTGGAGTGGTAGAAAATCATGTACAATAAGATTGTTGGGCTGGATAGTACAAATCCAAGTGTTGGGATACTACAAAGGGTGTCAATGGCTGGCTATGCCTCAAAGCTCTGAAAAAAAAGTAGAGAAAAAGTTCAAGTCTTCAAAAAAAAAACTCACCTTATAAAGGTTGTAGTTTGTGGTGGGGTTGCCCAGCCATTCAAGAGGACATGAGATACTGGAATAGAAATAGACCATTTAACCCTTCAAGTTTGTTCTACCATTCAAGGAGCTCTGGTTGATTTGTGACATAACTCTATGAATCACTTTTTAATGCATATCTCTTAATATCTTTGGAAAACAAAAGCCTATCAACCTTATCTCCATATTGACATTTACATTGATCAAACATCAATTGCCATTTGAGGAAGAAAGTTCTGAAGTTCTATCATCCCATCTTAAGAGCTCACCTCAGATCCCATATGATTTCACCTTTTGTATCAGGCTGCCATGAGGCACTTAATCGAAGGCTTCATTGAAGTTCCTGACAACATCCACCTCCCTGCCTTGGTCAATTTTTCTTGTCATATCCTCAAAGAACTCAATCAAGTTTGTGAGACACAACCTCCCCTTCACAAAACCATGCTGCCCATCGCTAATAAGCCTATTCTGTTCCATGTGTGAATACATCCTGTCCTCAAGAATCTTCTCCATCACTGATATAATTTCTAGGATTGTTTCTTCTGCTTAAACAGAGGAACAATGTTAGCTACTCTCCAATCCTCTGATGTCTTGCCCATGGCTAAACAGGATACAAAGATTTTGGCTATGGCCTCAGCAAGTCCTTCCCTTGCCTCCCTCAGTACTCTAAGACCCTATCTGGCCCTGGGGCTAATCCACCTTAATGTTTTCCAAACCTCCAATACTTCTTCCCTTTTTCTGTCAACATGTCCTAGAATGTCAACATCCTCTTTTCTATGCTCACCATCCACCACATCCTTTAGGAAGTATTCTATTCTATCATTTTTTATGTCACAAGTAGATGGTCTCACATTTTATGACACTGAAATCCATTTGGCACAGTTTTGTCCATTCACTTAATCTATTAATATCCTTCTGTAATTTTTGATTTCCATACTACATTGCTTATGTTAGCATCTATCCATGCCTTTAAAGGATAGCAGCATGCCATCACCAGTGTGTCATGTGATCCAGTCTCAGTTTAACTTTTGCCTGTGAACTGAGCACACAGCAAACATCTCTGCTATAGATGTTGTTAAGCTTTTGTCTTACGTGCCTGGTGAAAATAAATGAACTCACAATGTGTTTACACAATCCTTTATGAGAGATTGGTGCCGTTGGTCAGTGTGAAAACAAAAGGTGGTACTCGGTGATACTGAAACACTGTGGCAACAAGATTATAACAAGGACAACATGATGAACAGCCTTAGATTGTGCTACATGGCATGAGATGAGTCTCGACATTTTGGTCAGACAGCAATACAACTGCAGTGTTGAAACTGCAGTATGACCACTGCACAAAAATTATTTGAAAACACTGATAGTGTTCAAGTAAAGAACTGCTAAGTAGATGGATCCTTCATGGTGAAATTGCAGAGGACTGCACGTCAGTTCTGTAAAAGGGACAGTGCACCAAGAGAATGAGCTCCATATTAACTCAGTTGGGATAGGTGAGTGGCAAGAATGTGGGCTGGATCGATAACAAAGGGCAAAAAATAACTGTCAGAACTGTCAAAAAATCGAATCTGAGAAGGTTGTGATTAGGATGGGTGATTTTGAGAGTTACTGAACAAGATATTGAATAAAACAAGTGGGAAGTTGAAAGGGACATTGTCAAAACGTTCACAAAATCCACCAGTTTGAATTGGGATGTAACTGATCTTTTATCTGAATTCAAAATATTTAAACAGTGTACAGAGCTTTGGTTTCTTTATTCAGGTGTGTCTGAATCAATCAAACCATAAAAATTCACCTAACAATTGGGAATGATGATCTACACAGGCTGATCAAGTCAGCTGTAACAGAAGAAGAGCTAAATGACCTCCAAACAATATGCACTACTTTGGAATATGGGTTCAGGGTCAGGTTAAAATTTTGCATTCAATGACTAATGTTTATGCCATTTCAACAGCTGCTGACAGAATCCATAGGCCACTTCATCATCAAGTGCAGAGAAAAGGATACATATTGTGATTATTCAAACTCAGAGCCAGCGGCCAGAATTGTTGTGGTGGTTATCAATGTAGACTCCCATGGACGAATTCCAGAAAGATTTGCGAGGGAAGCCCATACTGTATAGCATTGGAGAGCTACTCAAGCTGTTTACTTCCAGGACGATCCTCACAGGTCAATGAAACTTACAGGTCCTAAGCACAACCCCAATTGCACTCAGTAGCACACTGAAATCTAGTAAGACATGTGGAAGGTCTGGCCTACTATGTGCACCAAGGGAATATCTAGCTTTCCGTTAATTCCACAAAGTATGTGGTAGAAGGGGCCATTGACACAGCAGTGCACTGGAGCAAAGGCTGCAGAGAACCATACACTGATCCAAACAGACCACAAACCACGTGCATCTTCAAGTAATAAGAAATACTATCAGCCCAATATCCTGTCAGAAATGTATACATGAGGTGATTGACAAACAAATGTATAATGATGACGTGCAAGATGAGCTGTAGAGCAGGAAACTTCCATCTCGTGCTGTCAATCTCGAGGAAAATGAAGACGCTATCATACTGTCCAATATGTTTGACAATATTCAAATTACCTGTCCTAATAAAGTTAGTAACTGTTTATTATTGGTCAAGATTGACACAGAAGCAAGTGCCAATATCTGATTCTACAAATTCTAAAATGTATTCAAAGATATGGAAGGTCATGGCAAGACCAATTGCTGTGAAACCTCAGATAAAACATTCACTAATTCCATGTGCAAGATCCATTGTCTTGCAGTCTAGCCCTTTACCCAATTACTTTATCCATCCTACCCTCTTACCCACCTTACTCCCTTACACACTTACCTTTTCTCAGCAGCTTTTCAAAAGAGCTTTGGGACATTCAAAATCTTAATCACCAGAATGCGACAGTTAGTGCCATGAAAAGAGGCATAATGTCTGCTTGGATTTTCTGCATCAGGAAAACTGTCTGAGTTTTCCTGAACTGAGAAAGTTCTGCAAACCCCAGTGGTTAGCACTGCTGCCTCACAGTTCCCGGCAGTGGGTTCGATACCTGGCTTGGCCCATTGCCTGTGTGGAGGTTGCACATTCTCTCCTTGTCTGCATGGGTTTCCTCAGGGTGCTCCGGTTTCCTTTCACAGTCCAAAGATGTGCAGGTCAGGTGCATTAGCCATGCTAAATTGCCCTTATTCTCCTGGGATGAACATAAGAAATAAGAAATAGGAGCAAGAGTAGGCCATGTAGCCCCTCTCAAGACTGCCCTGTGCATAGGTTGGAGGGATTAGTGGTGTAAATATGTGGGATTACGGGCAGGGGGTCAGAGTGGGACTGTTATCAGTGCAGACTTGATGGGTTGAATGGTCTCTTTCTGCACTGCAGGAATTCTATTCTATTTCTCAATCAGAAGATTGCACTGAAAAATCAAACAGTAAGTCTGCATTTGTTTGTCTGATCTGGTTCAGGTAATAAGGGTTCTGAACATTAAAAGGGAGACGTGCTCTTAACATAAAAAAAAGTAGGGATTCTATAATAACAATAAAAGTCTTAAGTTGCTTCTTGGGAGTGTTATCTGACTAAATTTCACACCAAACTATATAAAGAGATATTGGGACAGTTATCAAAGATGTAGGCTTTAAGAAGTGCCTTACAAGAGGGGAAAGTGGGGGAGAGATGAAAAGAAGGGAGAGCAGGAGAGATGAAGAAATTTAGCAATGGAATTCCAGAGTTTACAGCCTGAGCAGCTGATGGCACGGTTAATAATGGTGGAATGAAGGGAAATTGAGAAAGCAGAAGAGGCCAGAATTGGAAGGAACTATTCCATGCTGATGAAGACCATACATTTCTCACTAGCTGCATTAGTACGACTACTGAACCTTCCATCTCTCAGGAGTTGATGTGCTGCCTGAAATCTGCCTGTAAACATGAAATCCAAATGTTGCTGGGATAATGAAACAGTCCAGGCTAGGTGGGCAACATCCAGTCCGATAAATAGCAAGCAATGTTTGCACCCACAAGTGGCAGACAATGACTAGCTTCAACACGAGACAATCTAAGGACCCCATCTTGGCTATCCTCAATAATGTGATCATCACTGAATTCACATCATTAACATCCTGGCTTATTGGTGGTTGCAGTGTCAAGATTACTATGGACAGTGGTTAACACTGTTGCGTCACAAAGCTGAAGACTCAGGTTCGATTCTTAGCTTGGGTCACTTCCTGTGCAGAATCTACACATTCTCCCTACGTCTGCAAGGATTTCCTTTGGGTGCTCCGGTTTCCTCCCACAGTCTGAAAGCCATGCTGATTAGGAGCATTGGCCATTCTCTCTCAGTTACCTGGACAGTTGCCGCAGAGTGGAGACTAGGGATTTTCACAGTAACTTCATTGCAGTGTTAATGTAAGCCTACTTGTGACAGTAATAATTAAACTTTAAAAAAATATTGACAAAAACTTGAACAGCCACATTAATACAATGGCTGTAAGTAGGTGTCATGTGTGTCATGTGACTCACCTGTTCTTTATTTGTTCATTGGACATGGACATTGCTGGCTGTCCCTAATTGCCCTTGAGGGAGCAGTTAAGAGTCAGTTACATTATATGGGTCTGGAGCCACATGTAGACCAGACCAGGTAAAGGCAACAGCTTTCCTTTGTAAAGGACATTAGGGAACCAGTTGGGTTTTTAATGATAATCGACAATGAGTAGGCTCTAATTCCCTATTTTTACTGAATTCAAATTTCACTATCTGCTGTGGTGGATTTGAACCTGGGTTCCCAGAGTCTCTGTATTAATAGTCCAAAAACAATACCACTATGCCATGGCCTTATTAAGCAGCGTCCAAATGAAGGGTTGGTAACATGTTAAAAGGGACTATGTTGGGGCAATACTTAGCATATCCCTTCAATTTTAATGTCCAGACTTTCGAAGGTATACCTACTGGAGTTGAAATAGATTTTTCATTGGGGCAACTTCTTTGAAAATCGCCAACCTATTTGTTGCTGGAAAGAGAGATTGATAATTTTATCAGCAATTCTGAAAGCTGACGGATAAGTGCTGCATTTATCAACTTTAAAAATACCAGTCCTACATTAAATTCCAACCTGCTACAGCAGCTAAAATCAGCATGTCTTCATATCATAGAATCCCTACAGTACAGAAAGAGGCCATTAGGCCCGTCACTGACCATAATCTCACCCAGGCTCTATTCTCATAACCCCACATATCTACCCTGTTAATTACCCTGACACTAAGGTCAATTTAATATGGCCAGTCAACCTAACACATCTTTGGACTGTGGGAGGAAACCAGAGCACCCAGAGGGAGCCCATGCAGAGAATGTACAAACACTACACAATGACCCGAGGGTGGAATTGAACCCAGGTCCTTGGCGCTCTGAGGCAACAGTGCCAACTACTGTGTCACCATACTGCCCAAATCATTTACATTCTACCATACAAACACTCACATTGAATATCATTTTGTTTAGGTTAGGAAACAATCTACTGTGTAAAATGGGGCAGCTATGAACAATTCAAAAAGGCAGTCATCACCTGAAATTTAATTTAAACCATTTCAAGCATATCCACACATTGCAACTTACATTTTTATTCAAAGTTGTTGGTATTATAAATGCTTAACTAGTTTGTAAATGATATAGATTTTCACTAACCATCTACATTACAACAGGGGGATGACAATGGCAAATCTACAGATACATATTTTAAATAATGTACTATTAACGCCATGGGATTTTTGTTCCGATCAAATTTTGCTTTTTATTTTGCTATTGTTCATAATGTTCTTGCGTGTATGTGTTCTGTCTGTTCATGCTTCTCTTATCATGAAACTCAGATAATAAAGACAATATGAGAAAATCAATATTGTAAAACTTCATGATGCGGGTTCACATTCAGTTCATACTTTGCTTCTTCCTCATTCACCATGAATCAATGTTGGCCATTATGACAAAATCCTATAATAAATACATGCTTTAGACGGCTACAATTTATAGTGTTATGAAATCCAAGCTTGATATCGGCTTAAGCAGTGATTTCTTGAGATATCTTGAGTATTCTAGAATGCAGCAAGTAGATTATCTGCTGTGTAACTATGATTAGGAACTCAGAGTCACTTATCACCTCTGATGTGCTGAAATCAGAAGCTCAACAAAGCCGAAACTTCTGTAGAAAAGGGAAAATACTTCAACACTCTGATTAAAAAAAAAATCTTGGGATTTGTGAATTACTGGTGTAGGAAGTGTTTACTTCCAACCTCTAATTGCCCTTGACAAGATGATTGTGAGCTGGCCCTTGTGCCTATGTGCACCCACTTCAAAGATGTGTGAGTTAGGTTGATTGGCCATGATAAGTTGTTCCTTAGTGTCAGAGGGATTATCAGGCTAAATGCATGGGATTATGGGGACAGAGTCTAGGTGAGATTGTTGTCGGTGCAGGCTCAATGGGCTAAATGGCCTCATTTTGTTCTGTAGAGTGGTGCGGTAGCACACTGGTAATCACTGCTGCCTCACAACACCAAGGACCTGGGCTTGATTCCTGGCTTGGGTCACTGTGCGGAGCTTGCACGTTCTCCCTGTTTCTGCATAGGTTTCCTCTGGGTGCTCCAGTTTTCTCCTACAGTCCAAAGAATGCTGGTTAGGTGCATTGACCATGCTAAATTCTCACTCAATGGATCCGAACAGGGGTTGGAGCCTGCCAACGAGGGGATTTTAGCAGTAATTTCATTGCAGTGTTAATGTAAGCCTACTTGTGGCACTAATAACTTAACCTTAAGGATTCTATGATTTCACGATTCTAGAATATATTTTATTTCAATGGTTTTGTGCAGCTATATGGCTTGCTAGGCCATTTCAGACGACAGTTAAGAGTCAACCACCTTGCTGTGTGTCTGAAGTCACATGTCGATCAAGTTAGGTAAGGATAGTGGATTTTCTTCTGTCCAAGACATGAGTGAATCGGATGTGTTTTAATAACATTCCAGTAAGCTCATGGCCATCATTGCTGATAGCGAATTATTATTCCACATTCATTTAATTGACTGAATAGAAAATCCCCAGCTGCTTTGGTGGGATTTAAATTCATGTCTATGGATCATTACTCCAGGCCTCTGGATTACTAGTTCAGTAAAATAACCATTTTGTCGCCCTACCACCTATTCATGCAGAAAGCAATGACATAGTGCCTACATCACCAAGCGGTCTGTTTGTGGAGAGAGAGCATTCAGCGACTATAACCACCAGCAGTTTAACAATTGTACCTTCTAAGTTTTTTATTTTCTTTTGCTGAAGGTAATATCTGACATGGAGATACTAGGAACAATTCTATGTTCCAGTCTTCGCAGGGAAAAGTGACTTAGTTTGTCTTTGATTTATGTGCATTATAATTAATTAGAATGAGTAGACTCTGGCCTGGTGATCTGAAATACAATCCCAGCAAGTGCCATTCCTTCCAACAAATGCTGCATTGAAAGATTGTCTCTAATATTCTACAAATACCAGCATCTCTTCAGTATAAGTGAGAAACACATGAAAAGGTGCAATATTTCATTCCTCTCCAGACTGAATATAATCAGCTAGTAAACTCATGCTTGCAGCACAGAATATACTAAACCTGGCTTGTTCAACAGGTGGTTCATGGGCCAGAAACCAGCCAATCATAGCTCTCTATTTAGGAAAAAGTCAGGGGTCCAAAACAAAGCTGAGGCCTGCAACGTGTTGGGACTCACAGCAGGAGTGGGAGCAAGGCCCAGAACTCGTACCTGAACCCACTGGAGGCTTTAGGAATGTAGGGGGTAAGTGATGGCAGGGAGAGGGCAGAGCAGGGTCCTGTCAGAATGGATGCATGGTGTGTCTGCCAGAGAGAAAGAAGCACATGTGTGTGAGTGAAGAGAGTGTGAGAAAGAGAGAGTGTGTGTGAGGGAGTGTGTATGTGTATGAGAGGGTGTGTGCACGTGTGTTTATGTTTTGATTTGATTTGATTATTGTCACATGTATTAACATGCAATAAAAAGTATTGTTTCTTGTGCGCTATACAGACAAAGCATACCGGTCATAGAGAAGGAACTGAAAGCGTGCAAAATGTAGTGTTACAATCATAGCTAGGGTGCAGAGAAAGATCAACTTAATGCAAGGTACGTCAATTCACAAATCTGACAGTAGCAGGGAAAAAGCTGTTCTTGAGTCAGTTTGTGTGACCTTTGCTGAGATAGTGGGAGTATAGACAAAGTCAATGGATGGGAGGCTGGTTTGCGTGATGTTCTGGGCTACATTCATGATTTTTAGTAGTTCCTTATGGTCTTGGGCAGAGCAGGAGCCATACCAAGCAATGTTACAATCAGAAAGAATGCTTTCTATGGTGCATCTGTAAAAGTTGGTGAGAGTCATAGCTGACATACCAAATTTCCTTAATTATCTGAGAAAGTTGAGGTGTTGGTGGGCTTTCTTAACTATATTGTCGGCATGGGTGGGGGGAGGGGTCAGGTGATCAGGACACCTAAAAACTTGAAGCTCTTGACCCTTTCTACCTCATCCCCATTGATGTAGACAGGGGCATATTCTTTTTTATGCTTCCTGAAGTCGATGACAATGTCTTTCATTTTGTTGACATTGAGGGAGAGATTATTGTTGCCGCACCAGTTTACCAGATTCTCTATCTCATTCCTGAACTGTGTCTTGTCATTGTTCGAGATCCAACCTACTATGGTGGTGTCACCAGCAAACTTGAAAATTGAATTGGAGGGGAATTTGACCACACAGATATATGTGTATATGGAGTATAATAGAGGGCTAAGAACACAGCCTTGTAGGGCACTGGAGTTGAGGATGATTGTGGAGGAGGTCTTGTTGCCTATCCTTACTGATTGTTATCTGTGAGTTAGGAAATTCAGGACCCTGTTGCAGAGGGAGATGCCGAGGCCCAGGCCAAGAGTTTGGAGATGGGTTTTGTGGGAATAATGGTGTTGAAGACTGAGCTATAGTCAACAAATAGGCGTCTGACATCGGTTTCCCTGTTATCTAGGTGTCCCTTTGTTGAGTGCAGGGTCAGGGCGATGGCGTCTGCTGTGGACCTATTGCAGATCTAGGTAGTCCAGGAGGCTGGAATTGATTCACGCTGTGACTAGTCTTTCAAATCACTTTATAATGATGGATGTCAGAGCCACCGGCCAGAAGTCATTAAGGCACATTGCTTGGTTTTTCTTAGATACCAGGATGATGGTCATCTTCTTAAAGCAGATAGGGCTATCAGATTGTTCTAAATAGAGGTTGAAGATGTCACCGAATACTCCCAACAGCTGATCCGCACACGATCTAAGTGCATGCTCAGGTGTGCCATCTGGGCAATCACTTTCTGTGGGTTGCCCTTTGAGAAGGCTGCTCTGACATCTGCAATAGTGATCCCAGAAAGAGGTTCATCCAGGGCTTTCAAACGGAAGACATGCTCTCATTGATCTCTTGCTCAAAATGGGTGTAGAATGCATTGAGCTCATCAGAGAGGGGTGTGTTGGAGTCAGCAATTTTATATGCCTTCATCTTGTAGCCTGTTATGTCTTGCAGGTCTTGCCATAGCCAATGGGGGGTCTTTAGCTTGTCTGGTACTGTCTTTTGGCATCTTTGATGGGTCTCCTTAGATCATATCTGGCTTTCTTGTCTCAGTCATGTCGCCTGACTTGAATGCCTCAGATCTGGACATCAACGAACAGTGGATATCCCTATTTATCCATGGTTTCTGGTTGGGGAACACACAGATTTGCTTCTTTGGCACATAGTCTTCTAAACACTTACTAATGAAGTCATTTATTATAATGCCGTACTTGTTCAGACTGGTCACAGAGTTTTTAAATACTGACCAGTCCACTGACTTTAAGCAGCCCCATAAGCAATCATCGATTCCTTGGACAATATTGCATTACTTCCTTTGATTTGCTTTTAAGCTGGGAGCAGGAGCACAACCTTATGGTCTGATTTGCCAATGTGTGAGCAGGCGGTAGAGTGAAAGGCATGTTTGATATTTGTGTAGCAGTGGTCTAGGATGTTTGGGCCTCTGGTGGAACAGGAGGCGTGTTGGTAGTAACTTGGTAATATGCTCTTGTTTGGCCTGATTGAAATCCTTGGCCAAGATGAACAAGTCCTCGGGATGTTTTGCCTCAAGGCTATTTGTAGTGGTATATGTTTTATTTACATGAGAGAGTGAGAATATGTGTGTGTGTGAGTGCCAGATTGAGTGAGTTAATGAGCGAGCGCGTGTTTGTATGAGTGAGAAATGCAGTGAGTGTGAGTGTACATCTGTGTGAGAGGCTGTGTGTGTAAGAGAGAGAAGAGTTAGTGTTGTATGTGAGAGATAAAGTGTGTTATGTGAGAGACGAGTGTGTAATGTGAGTGTGTTAGGGAATGATAGAATAGAGTAAGTGAGTCTATGAATCTGCTTGTGTGTATATGGAACATGAGAGTTTGTGTTTTTGTGAGAGGGAGAGAGGCAAGTGTGTGTATGAGAGGGCAATGTGCATGTGCGAGAGAGGAGTGTGCGCATGATAGTGTGAGCGAGAGAGTGAGTGAATGAGTGAGTGAATGAGTAAGTAAATGAAGGAGTAAATGTATGCATGTACACCTATTGTTTATGAGAGAGTGTGAATGCGAGAGACAGTGAGGAAAGAGTGTGTGTTTCTGTGTGTATGTGTGAGAGGGGAAAGAATATGAGTGCATGTGTGTATATGTTAGTCTGATTCACTCCCAATCTCAGGGTTCTCCATCCTCACTTCTCCACACACTAAAATCTACGCACACAGTAGGTGAGAGAGAGTGAGTGAGCACCTTGAAACTGGCTGTGAGCCAGATACGTATACTGTAGGCGATATTCCCTGGCCACGCTTGCCCCAAAGTTGGATCAACAGACTTTTATATGGTTCATGCCTCACCAGTTGCGATTCCCATGGCAGGCGAAACAGAAATATTTTGCCCCGTCACTCTCTAACAGTCATCTGTATTTAATATCCATTTTTAAACTGCTTCATTTACTGCTTTGATGTTTAATTTTGTTTCTTTTCATATCTTAACTGTTTTTAAAATTCATGTTTAACATTATATTAAATCGTATCTTTCTGAAATTTGCTTTTCGACCCCTTGACTGAGCAAAAAAATTGCAATGTGAAAAGGTAGGACAAGGCTGTATTCAGTGCATCATGCCTGTGTATCAAATTTGTGGGGTTAAAGGTATGCATCCCTCAGACTGCAGAGTAGACCATAGTTGCATCAAGATACTATTTAAGGACTTGCCATTTTTGTTTCTACAAGACATTTAAAAAAAATTTTTTCCAAACATAGTGATACATTTCCAAAGCATCATCATTAATTTTAAGCTGAATTACAAAAATACGAGGTGCAAAACACTATTTAGTTTTAGCTTAATGTAATTTATCAGTTGCATAACTGGTTCAAATTATGCAGTTTTTAGGTAGCTATAGATCATGCCTTTGCTGTGATTACCTGCAATGCTGGCAAAAACCTGAATGGATGATGGAACATTTTGAAGATGATCAACAATAGGAATTGTGTGTGTGTGTGTGTGCCTTTTCCTTCCTGTATTGTGAATGGAACAGCTAAGAGCAATGAACGCATTGCTTCAAATTTTCAGATAGGACTTGAGAAGCGTGTAGAATACTTCCCATTGATTAATGAGACTTTTATAAATCCATTTCCATCACCTTTAGAAATGTTCAGTAAAAGACTTGTCAAATGTAAGTGTAGACTGTGATCTCCAGACCTGAAAAATCAATCACAGCAATTATTTTACTAAATTATTTTAAATTACTAGCAGAGCCTGCAGTCCTGGCAGCAACATTTTACTGTCATTTAAATAAGACAAGTCTCTCTCCTTGTTTCACCTCTATTCTTGACTTTAAAGGTAAACGTTAAAGTAAAGTAAATTTAATCATCACTGAGGGAAAAAGAAGAAACATAAATTTGATGAAAGTTCTTCATCTGCTCCAATGAGCAATCCTCTCCTGAAATGTTAATTTGTATTTCTCAAATGCTGATGAATCTGATCTTCAGTTCCAGCATTTGATGATTTCGTTTCAAATTTGCTGAATTTGTAAGTTTTCTAAAACATTGATCGATCTTTATTTCATTACGTTAAAAATCGCAAATTTTGGATAGTTTTGCCAGGGTTACACCAATAGCTAATCATATAATGTTAGAAGAACTAAAACCTCTCCTAACTTCTGGGTATTATTGCAAGCACCCAAATCAACACTAATGGGACTCTCTTTGAAATCCCTGACCCACTCCCACTGGGCTGTAACTGGCTGATGCACTGTAATTCTACCGCCCCATCCGGCATAGAATTGGAATGGGCGAAGCGTGGACAATGCAAATGTCTGTTGACCTTGGGTGGGATTTTTCAGTATCATGTCGTAAAATCCTATCATGGTTCTGGATCAAGACTATCAACTTTACCTAGGAGCTCTATAATTTACTCTGTATCTTACTTCCCTTTTCCTTGATGGAAATGTATTTCATGAATATTGTCTTATCTGCTACTTTGATTAAAATTGTTGGATTTGAATGAACACTTGAAGTGTCCAGCTTTGCTGTAGCGGAAATGTTCTGCTGGGCAGTTCTAGCATCTATGTTGTTTTTTTTCACACCAAGACACAAGCATCTAAAAATGGCTGCCAGTATGAAATTTCTGGTTGGTGCCGGTGGGCCTACCCAGTCAACAGATTCACTGAAGCCTCAAAACCAACTCAAATTTTAGCCTGATTAAATGCTATAAGCTCGGCCTGCCTCACATGCTGGACTGCTTGATCCAGAATAAGGACGCCTTTGGATCCGCAGAGAGTCAGAGAATTTTTCATCTTGGATGGCCACACTCAGCAATCACGGATTAGCTCATCCTTCAATACTCCATTTCCACAAAAAACTCACTAGATCTTACATAAAATAAGCACACAGGTATAGCTAGCAATAAAGAAGGTAAATGGTCTGTTGGTCTTAATAGTGACAGGATTTGAGTATAGGAATAGGAATGCTTAACGCAATTGTATAGTGCATTAGTGAGGTCACACCTAGAGCATTGTGTGCAGTTTTGGTGTCTTGATCTGAGGAAAAATGTCTTTGCTACAGAGGGAATGCAGTGAATGTTTGCCAGGCTGATTCCTGGGATGGCAGAACTGTAATATCAGGAGACACTCGCCAGCATTTTACCATTTTACCATCCTGCCTACCATGGGAATCGGAGCAAGGGGACGGATAATGGAAAGGTATGTTGACCTCGGACAGGAATTTACAGTTTTGGGATGAGTGAAGCCGTAAAATCCCATCCAATAAGTTTGTTAGGATTGTATTCATTGGAGTTTAGAAGAGTGAAAGGTATCTCATAGCAACTTGTAAAATTCTAACAGGATTAGCCAGGGTGAATTCAGAAAGAATGTTCCTGGATGTTCTGAAGAAGAACTAGGAGTCAGACTTTGAGGATGAGGAGTAAATCATTTAGAACTGAAGTGAGGAGAAATTTCTTCATCCAGACAGTGGTGAATCTGTGGAATTCACTCCCACAGAAAATAATCTAAAATTATGTGATTTCAATAAAAAATTAGATATAGCTCATAGGGCTAAAGGGATCAAGGGATATGGGGAAAGTCAGGATCAGGGTATTGGATTTGATGATCAGCCATAATTAAAATTGGTGGAGCTGTCTCGAAGGTCAGAATGGCCTACTCCTGCTTCTATTTTCTATGTTTTCTCTGCATGTGCCAGCTCTCTGCAAGAGCAATTCATCTAGTGCTTCATCCTCACCAGGTCCCCATAGCTCTGCAAACATTTCCTCATTAGATAATGATCCAATTATCTTTTAAAAACCATGAATGAGTCTGCCTCCACCACATCCTCAGGTTGTCTCCAGATCAAAAGCAGTCATTATATATAACAGTGTATAGCATAAAGACACGCAAGCGATAAAGGAACAAGTAATCATCTCTCTATAAGCATTGCACCCAGAGGGTAAAAATTCTGATATTTTCAATGGACTCTTAGACAGCCACCACTTTGAGTATCAGTGTCTTTACTGGCTTCTGAAACTTGAATAAGAGCCTGGAAAGATCTTCAAATAACTCCTATCACACTTACTTTCTGTTCTTGCACAGATGCAGGACCAGTATATTGAAATTATGCCTGAATTTAGCCTAGGTGAGCTATTGAGTGCCCAAAATGTGATCTGCAGCAAAACGTTACACTGCTGAATTCCACTTTGTGGAACACGTTCTGGAATTGGAAAACATGCAATACACACTTGAACAAGAATCTGAGACAGGCTTTGCTCACAATTAGATTATCTTGTTTCTATCTACTTCAGTGTAGATAAAACATAGATAGAAAGGAGATTCCTTTAACGACCATTGATTTCTCATCTCACCATCAATCTGTATACAGAAAGATGTTTTTGATTTGCTTCTCCCTTTATAAACAGTGGTGTATTTTCCAGCTCTTCAATTTTGGTATGATCTAATTTTCAATTAAAAATCCACAGCAAACTTGAGAAAGGACGAATGCAGAGGGCTAGTTTATTTGCAGACACTCAAAATGGAGGAGGATGTCACTAAGTAGGCCCCTGTATATTCTGATAGTAAAAAATGGATAGAGGAAGAAAGACCACTGATAAAAGAATTGTTTACCATGTGTCCAGAGTCTGGAACCAAAGTCCAATGTGTATCTCTTCACAGTGGTTGGCAGGCTGAATTGATGATGGATAATTCACTTTTCCAATATTGTTGACTTTCATAGTAATATAAATGTGTGGAGAGGAATCAGTCTTGTAGATGATGTTAAAGAAGATCTAGCAAAAACAGTATAGTTGGGGTCTGGTATTCACATCGGCAGAGCTCCTCTTCTATGCTGTTGTTAGGTGGAGGGAAAAGTGGCAGACTGAGGTCTTTCAGCACTACAAGGCAACATTACTGGTTCCACCAGCTTGGGGTTCCTGTCACATGAATCCCACCTCTCTACAAAGGGTGTGCAGCCCTATGTCTGGATCCCTGAGATTGTTAATGATCCAGCTATTAAGTCTTAAAGGGAGGTTGCAGGATCCTTTGTCTTAGCAGATGAATTGGCTCTGATTGACCAGGTTTGTCTTATAAAACGTAGATGACTTTTGTATAGTTCTCTTTAAATTTGGCCACCACAGCCAGCCCATAGGAGATCATTATGGTCTATTCGGAGGTAGTGAAATGTCAGCTTCTGTGAAACATGTTAGTTTTTGTTTGAGTGTCACCCACAGACATAGCTTCAACAATTTTAAAAGGGTCTTTGTCCATTTTTAAAAATTTTAGAAATTGGCCATGTGAGATTTTAGCCCCCAACAGTAGATTAAGCAATTTTGATTAAGCTGATTTCACAATTTACTACAGGAAATGTTAAATGTTGTATCTTTAAAAGTATGGGTAAGTTAATTTCTCATTTAAATTAATCATTCCTTTCTTATATTTTTAATGGCATTGCTATTTTTTTTCTCCAGACCCTTCAATCCTGATTCAGAATTATCTATTCCATCAGTAATCACATTTAAACAGAGGTGAATTCTTCTTGATTTAATAATCCAGTACTAGTTTTCCTCGTGTTACTTCTCTTGGCTGACAGATTATCCTTTGGCCACCCATTGCCATCAATCTCTGCTGCCTTTCCCTTAATGGAGAAAATTGTATTGATTGTGAATTCTCTTTTGCTCTTGACTTAGACAAGGGCTTAGTTCAATGTGCCAAATGTTCTTTTTTTAAAACTGTCATAGTGCAGCATGCAATCATTCAGCAAGTTAACCTTTGTGGTCATGGAGTAAAGTTCGGTGTTATCTCCCAGGAATTGCTTTTATTCCCTCTGCCATTTTTGGAAGGCTTCAGTTTGAGGCAATGTGTGTAAATATTTAAATGAGATTGCCGCTTCATTCACAAGCATTGACTATGTATCCAACAGAGAATATATATTGGAACTGATTAGTTGACTTTAATTTGCAGTGGAAGTAAAACTTCCAAGTTGCCAGTGCGTTGTGAATGAAAAACAGTTTGTATTGTTAGTCAGGTTAATTTTCAGTCACAGAAGCTGAAAATTGGACAGTATATGATGTTAAATTTAGAAGTCAATTTAATACAATTTAGTTTTGCTGGACAGCTGGTTCGTAATGCAGAGCAACGCCAACAATATAGGTTCAATTCGGTTGAGATTGTTAATAATAGGGAAGGCAATGGCCTAATGGTATTATTGTTAGACTATTAATCCAGAAACTCAGCTAATGTTTTGGGGACCCAGTTTCGAATCCTGCCCCAGCAGATGGTGGAATTTGAATTCAATTAAAAAGAACTGGAATTAAGAATCCAGAGATGACCATGAAACTATTGTCAATTGTCAGAAAAACCCATCTGGTTCACTAATGTCCTTTAGGGAAGGAAATCTGCCATCCTTACCTAGTTTGGCATACATATGCCTCCAGAGCCACAGCAATATCTTTCACTCTCAACTGCCCTCTGAGCAAGGGCAACTAGGGTTGGGCAATAAATGCTGGCCAGGAAGCAACATATATATCCCACAAATGAATAAAAAAAAGCTCTTCTTCTCAACCTTGCTCCTCACTTGTGGTATGGTGATCCTCAGGTTAAATTACTTTTGAAGAGGAAAGCAGCCTATGGTCACCTGGGACAATGGCAACTTTACCTATAATATTCGATACAAAATGACATCACTTTGCATCAAGTAATGCATATTAAAAATATTTTTAAGAAGTATTTTTCTAATTGAATCATGTTTTATTACTGCAGATCTCTCTAAATGATTCCCATTATCACCATCATACATTCCTTTAATAATGGGTTAATTTGCAAAAATAAATAATTGGAAATAGAGGGTGATGTTGGATATAAGTCAGACTTCTAAAGTTAATATACCTGGCTGACTGGAAGATATTCTTAATTGCCCTAACTTATTGATGTCATTGCTGGTGAAAATGTAAATGTTTGTACTTAAAATTACCATGCAAAATGGTTGTTTATTGACATGTTTTGAAAAATTACAATATTAAATCAAAAACATGGGGAAAAGATATTATGTAATATGATAAGGAATTTCCACTAATCAATATATTTAGCACTGTTTCCTTGTCTCATTTTTGTCAACATGATATTATGAACATGTAATGCAGTCTATTGAGCTCCAACGCAATTTCCATCTTATGTTTATAGACAAAAGAAAAGACATCTTACCAGAACAGCCTCTCCTTAAACATATATGTGTATACGCATGTTATATATGTATGTTTTTATGGTAGCTGAGGCAATAATTTCCCAATTCTTTTACCCTTATTTATTATTTCATGGGATGTGAGTGTTGCTGGATGGTCCACATTATCGCCATCGCTAATTGCTCTTGAGAAAGTCATGGTAAGGTTGTTGCAGTCCATGTGGTGGAGGTACATTTACAGTGCTGTTCAAAAGGTAGTTCTCAGTTTTGACCCAGCTATAGTGAAGGATTGGTAGCATAGTTCTAAGTGAAGATGATCTATAGCTTGGTGAGGATTTTGCAGGCAATAGTGATCTCATACATCTGCTGTCCTTCTCCTTCTAGGTAATAGATGTCATGAATTGGCTATTGAAAGAGCTTTGCTAGGTTCCTGCAGTACAAATTGTATAATGTACATGCTACTGCCACTGTGAAACCCTGTTGGAGGGAATGAATGTTTAAGGTGGTGGATGGTGTGTTCAACAAACAGGTCACTTTGCTCTGGATAGTGTTGAACTTCCTGGGTGTTCTTGGAGCTGCACTCATCCAATCAAGTTGAGAGTCTTCAATCATACTCCTGACGTTTGCCTTGTAGATGGTGGACAGATTTTGCTGGGTCAGGAGATGGCTCACTTGCCATAGAATTCCCAGTATCTGAGCTATTTTTATTGCCAAAGTATTTGTATGGCTACTCCAGTTCAGTTTGTAATCGTTGACAACCTCCTGGATGCTGATGGTTAGGATATTCAACAATGGCAATGCCATCCTGGTAATTACAGATTTGAAATAAAAACAGAAACTGCTGGAAAAGTTCAGAAGTTCTGCCAACATCTGTGGGAGAGAAACAGAGTTAATGTTTAGATTCTTATATGATTCTTCTATTAGGCTACCTGCATTACTCTCCTGTAACAGAGTATTGAAAAATCATTGACTGAAACTGTAATTTTGATTAAAATTTAACTTTTTTTAACTCTAAAGATGTCATTGCACTTGAACGGGTGAAGAAGAGAATTAATGTAAATGTTGCCTGGTAAAGTTAATTGTAGTAATGAAGAAAGGTTGAATAAGTTAATGTTGCTTTGTGTGGAACAGAAAAGGTTGAGGAGAGCTCTAAATGAAATGAATACAATTATGTATTATTCAGATAGAGTGAATAAGAAAGCTCCTTGTCTATGGGGCCCTTGATGTAGAGATGCCGACGTTGGACTGGGGTAGTAAGAACTCAGTAAGAATTTAGCAACACCAATTTTAAATCCAACCGATTTATTTGATAGTAAAATTGTGAGCTGGGGCCCTTGCCAGAGGACACAGACTTAGGATAAGACACAGGGAATCAGAGGGGAAATCTTTTTAACACTATGAGTGGGTGGGGATCTGGAAGTCACTGCCTGAGAGTGTGGCAGAAGAATCCTCAAAACTCTTACAAATACTTTATGTGCTAACTTGCAAAGCTACAGATTAAGAGCTAGAAAATATGACTAGGCTGAATAGTTGCTTGTCATCTAGTACAGGCACTATGAGCTGAATGGCCTCCTTCTACTCTGTCAACTTCAACAATATATATTAATGTTTCCCTTTCCACATTTGCTACCAGACTGTCTGAGAGTTTTCAGCATTTTTTGCTTTGATTCAGGAAAACTACATGTTTGTTATGGCTGTACATGGTTATGCATAACACTTAATAGGATAAATACATTTAAACAAAAACTATATTTAAAGAAAAACAATGTTCTCTTTGCAAAAAAATCATAATGAGTTGATTATATTAATGAGCAGGTCATTGATAACAGAGATGTATAACACAAATCAAAATTGGTGAATTCACAATAAGGAATGAATCGGACAAAGAAAATGGCTGACTATCATGAATAGAAATCAATAAAAACCTGGCAATAGTAATATTAGACTGAAAGCACACTGAACAGTAATGTGGGCAATATCTTTATTCTATAAATGGCATTGAGTGACAGGGCTGATGAGTGACATTGCTGACAAATGTTACTGCTTGATCAAGGATGAAGAGCAGATTGTGAAATGATTGAGCTATTTTATTTTTAAAAATTGTTTTACAAAATGAAAAATTAGACAAGGGTTGAATGGGCATGCACTTATCCAAATTAAAGCCATTTAAAAAAAAGACCTGGGTTTTCCTCCAGTATTCAATGGCAATAACAATTTCTTGTAATTTCATTTAATCAGGCTTTCAGCTACCCCGGCTGCACACAAAAGGAGCTTGTTTTGGGAGCAAGGGAGGGACATTTTAAGATTGAATTTAGCACTGAGTGTTTAAAGTTTTAAATTTATTTATCAGTATTGCAGGTAGGCTTATATTAACAATGTAATGAACTTACTGTGAAAATCCTTTAGCTGCCACACTCCGGTGCCTGTTCAGGTACACTGAGGGAGAATTTAGCATGGCCAATGCACCTAATCAGCATGTCTTTCAGACTGTGGGAGGAAATCGGAGTACTCAGAGAAAACCCACACAGACACAGGGACAATGTGCAGGCTTCGCACAGACAGTGACACAAACTGTGAATCGAACCCGGGTCCCTGGCGCTGTGAACAAACGTTTGAACCCAGTGATAAAAATCAGTAGGTTGTGTAGCGTTAAACAGCAAAAGAAAATCCTAGGTTAGATTAAAGGACCACATCATCTCCTTAGCATAGTTGTCTTTACCACTAAAGATGCTATTTTGTGCACACTTCTTGGTGTAGGTGACAATGTGAACATCAGGAATATTGCAAATCTGCAGAGTGAAGATAAAATTGCTATAGTTCCAGATGACAATGGCCTGTTCTCCTCTTTGAGAAGGTGATTCACCGCACCTCAGGCAAGGAGCAAGGTTGAGAAGACAAGCTTTCATGAATAACCTCAGCCAATATAGGAATTGAACCCAAACTGTTGGCATCACTTCATAATGTGAACCAGCTGCCCAGCCAACTGAGCTAACTGACTATCTGACTTATATTTTACCTTTACCTTTAGTGCCTATTTGACACTAGTTTTGACCTTGGCCCTCTAGCTAATGTCCTCTCCTAAACTTGCAGAGCTGACCATCTCTTCAGCAGCAGAATGATTCCCACCAGAAATACTTAAAGGGATCAAAAACCACTTTCAGGTTAATCGTTGATTAGATTACTACCAGTAGTTGCTGAGGTTATTAAAGTGTTTAGTGCTTTATACTCTTATTTCAAGTTGGTGAAGTCTCCAGTAGTGTTGTATTCAAGGGTGCTGTTTATAACACTTCCTTCCTATCAAGACTGTGTTATTATCATGTTCAAAACTATAAAGAAGAGAAATTTGAAGACGCAGCTATTGACAGAACCACCTAACAAAAATTTTCTATTTTTAAACAAAGATTAATATAATGCAGATAAAGTGAAATTAAATAAAACAAGCATTGCAATATTGGCACAATGGTTTATGAAGATGAACTCTGTTCAACTTCTTAATTCATGCCCGTGTTCCCTTATTTCAGAAGTTTTGCAAGTTAATTCACTTTTTCTGGGACCAACCCAAAAATTGGTCTTTTGGGATTTATTTTAATTCTTCTCAATATTCTAGCTTTTGCTGAGGCAATAATTTTATGCAGATCCCTACATTAGGTTTTGGCTGAGCAATCCTTATGAAGTCTTTAAAGGCTTCATAACTGTCTTTTGGCTTTGGATGTTTGTTGAGTATATCATCCAGGTTGACTCCTGCAACTTCTATACAGTCTTTCCATTAGATAAAAGCAAATTACTGCAGATGCAGGAATCTGAAACTAAAAGAGAAAATGCTGGAAAATCTCAGCAGGTCTGGCAGCATCTGTAATGAGAGAAGAGAGCTGACGAGAAGGATCATCTGGATTCAAAACATCAGCTCATTTCCCTCCTTACAGATGCTGCCAGACCTGCTGAGATTTTCCTGCAGCTCTTTCCATTGTTTCTATTCAAGCTGACTGCTTCCTGCCACAAAGCTGTGGTGACCACTATAGACTTCTCCTCGCTTCAAACTGGACAAATCTTCCAATTCCTTTTCCCCTCACAAAGCCCAAACAAAGTTCGAGCCTCTAAGCACATTCTACATGATAAATGATAAAGTTAATGGGCAGGATCTAACTGGCTCTCTACGCCGGTACACAGTATAATTGGAGAGGCACAGTGGTGCCTCTGAAGTTCAGCAGCCAGCCTCACAGGTGGGCTGAGACTCCGTTCTCCCCCTATTGGCGAGATTCACATTATAGCCTCTGTATTGTACACAGTGACATAAATGATCATGACTTAACTCCCTAAGTACCTGGTGAGAAAACTTACTGTTTTAGACTCAGAATCTTATTGTAAAAATTCCACCCAATATTTTCTCTGCCTAACTGCAGGCCTTCCCTTTCCTTTTGCTCTCCTCACTCAGTTAGTTGCAGCTTATGGAAGACCAAATCTTGCCTCTATCTGTTCCCAAACTGAACTGCTTGCTTCTGTCAATGGATGCACATAGATGAATTAAGCAAAAGTACCTTCTATCCAAGATTCAGCTCTGAATCACCACCTCTCTAGATATATATCATGCTTTAGGATGATTCAAACATAAATAAGAATTGTTCATTTTACCTTCAACACAATACTTTGATTCTGAAATTCATGAATAATATTTATATCAAAAGGATTTTACAGTTTTCTTTCCCAGAATTACATCTTTTATCTTTTGTTATGGTGATAACAAAAGACATCCAGAAAATACCAAAAGGTCCTGAAATGGGTCATCTATTGTTCCCTGATTACACTTCTAACTCTGACCTTGAAGATAAGCATAGATTAGCTTTTAACTGCAATTAGCTCCAAGCTTATTTGAATTGCAATTCAGAGGTATTTATCAATTCCTCAACCCCTTTTATTTATAGTTAAAACTTTCATTGATAAAACTAAAAGTTATATTCTCAGGCATATGAATTGTGAATTGTACTTTATTTTTGCAACAAGTGTTGTTGTTACTATCCCCTTTGGCCCATAGCATAGATTGAGTGGAGGAAATGCAGAGAAGACGAACTGTTCAAAGAGGTAGGAGGAGGAATGATTGGAGAATGATTCTAAGGAGGCATTACCATGTCGTGCTTGGCAAAAAAGAGTTATCCAGTTTAATCCGACTTCTCAGTTCATGGTTTGTAGTCCTGCAGGTTTCAAGTGCACATTCAACTATTTGTTGAGTTTGTTTGGAAGAGGATCCTGGTAGATAATTCCCTCTCTGGTACACTTCCATCACTAATGCCTCCACTCTGGTATTAGGGAAAATCTCTCTGTCATGTTGTGCCATATCTGTATCTTTCCCATGTTACGTTCTCTTGTGCAATGAATTCCAGAATCAGTTTGAACTAAAATGCATGTCCCCTTTAAGTGATGCAGACTTGTCTTAAGTATCACAGGCTAGGTTGAACCTATGCTAGTCTCGGAAGATTTCATATCCCTAACCAGCAGCCGTTTAACACATCAGCACTAGCTGCACATTTCAATCATGTAAATGAACAGGCAAAAAACATGCTGCCTTTATCAGAGGGAATAGATGTGGGTTATTCACACATGGTGATCCACGTGTCTGATTTTAGAATTTCTTTCAATTTATCCCACCAATTTTTGCTGGTGGAAAAGATGAATGAGTTAATGATTGGCCTTTCCAAGGATGTGCAAGAGCTGTAGAGAGCAAAAACAACTGTCAGGATTTCCATACTCATTCCTGATTGATCCACAATAGTTCTGATTGGAAAATGCACTGCTGTGGAGATTAAAGTGATAATAAAAATGTTGTGAAGTTGGATCTCATTAATTTGCCAATACTCAATTTTGGTGTAACACTGTGATTTTAGTCCTTATCAGGACCTCAAGGGCTGGATGATATTTGTAGAAGTGGGAAAAATAGCAGTAAACAGTGGGCAACTATCTAGGGATGCACCAAGTTCTCATTTAATCATTCATGCAATCCAAAAAACAAAGTGCAGGAATACATTAGAATTTTGTATTTGACACAGACACCAGCCTTCCTGCTGATCTCTGAGTCACTTTGATCTAAGTGTGGTTCAGGAAAGAGAAATAATGTGGGGAGATGAATCAGAAAAGAGTTCACGCAAACCACCAAACGGGGAAGTGCCAGGGAAGAATCGCATCAAATGGCAGAATACCCAGGAAAGACTAATGAAACCTTAACAAAGACATAAGAATTGAAACAATCCACTCTGAGTGATGGTGGCACATGCAATAGCATCAATTTTTGACGCAGGATTCTTAATTAGAGAGTTTAGAATATTAGGATAATCAACTGTAGAATTTATATTGTCTCAAAGGACTGGAGCTATTTCCAATAAAGCTCCTAACTGGAACATTTAAGAACATTAGAAGTGTGTCCAAGACTAAAAATGACTAAACTTCCCTTTCTGTTTTGTCACTTTAGACGCAGTGAGGTTTGCAGATTTATTACTGCTGTTACTTGGTGTAATCCCTCATCAATTGCTCATTTCTGAGGCATTAGCTGACTCATACATTTCCTTCTAATAAATGAGATCCTATCTGAGTTTGAAATGCAGACTGTAAAAAGAAATAGTCTATGATACAAATAAAAATTGATAACTTGCGCAACATATGTAATAACAGGATCACAAAGCATGAACCTATTATTTTAATTCCAATACATTTTTGAATTCCCCATTTCTGTGTATTTTGGTAAATGGACAATAGCATGGAGTTGTTAGTGCAAAGGGCCTGTTTGTTTATGGTAAATATTGTGCAAAAGGTCCTGTATTTGATCGTAAACACACTATTCCCAACCCCATGATGGTGTGAGATTTCTCTCAGTGCTGACACTCACATGAATGAGAAAGTCAGGATTTTGATCATTAGTCAGATTCACTGCCCCTGGATACAGTTCAGAGACAACCACAGCAGCTGTTGCGTACTAAGGTTTTTTTTTAAGAAGGTCTGCCTCAGTTCTCTGGGACTTCTGGCAAAATGGGTGAGTATATGCTCTCAGTTTAAAGTACATGTTTAAAAGGAGTGGATAACAATATATGAGCCCAAGAGACTGGACACCTGTCCAAGAGGATGCAGATTACTGTTTGTCATCCTTCTTGTGGGATTTGGTGGCTATGAAGGCCTCTGGTCGATGTTATAGGCTCTGCTTTTCATCCTTGGCTTCCTCAAACCCAACACCCTCATTCCTATCGATGTTCTCCTCATCAGAGGAGATGTATTGCTTCTCCAGGTCTGCATTGGGCAAGGCCTCTTCACCTTATGGCACCAGATGGTGCAATGCAAGGTAGTAGCCGACCATGATGATCCTGGATACCCTTTCGGAATGTACTGGAGTACATTCTGTCGAGGAATCAAAACTACGTCTTTAAAATGTCAATGCTCTGCATTATTCGTGTTCAGGAAGCAAAATGAGCATTGTCGTATCTTTTTGCTGCAGGACTTTGTGGTCGTCACAGGGCATAATCAGCCACATCTTTTGCAGGTATCTTTTGTCACCAAGGAGCCAACCCTTGATTCTGAGTGGTCCCTCAAAGATATTAGGGATTTGCAATTTATTCAAGCTGTACGGGTAGTGGATGCTTCCTGGGTATCTTTTGCGCACCTTCATGATTTGTTTCTTATGGTCTGAGGTCTGCTGAAGCTGAATGAGTGGAAGCCTTTCCTCTTTATGTATTGGAGTGTCTGCTGCCAGAGAGCTTCTTTAGTCCCATGAGTGCAGTCAATGGCATCCTGCACCTGTGGGAATCCAGAAACCTTAGTCACCATGAGGTTCCAAAGCGCTTTAAGATTGATGATGGGTTCAAGGACCTGGATCCAATGAATGCATTGGAATGCATGAAAATCCCACTCAAAACAAGGAAAGATTTTCATGGTTCTCCCAAAGCCCCTCATCTTGAGATGACTGACTGTGGTGAGATTGGTTTGGTCAGCCACTGAGTGCCTCAACACTATATTATCATACAATAATCTTTATGCTACTACATGAAGTTTAATGTTCTTTGAGAAACTGTAATTATGAGAGGGCTATGCGATTTCTCATCTGTAAGCTTGTTAGTGCCATGACTGCGAGCTCCTGTTTCAAGAGGCTTCTGCAGCTTGCCCAATTACCAAAATTCTCTAGGCTTCATTATTACTATGGATAATTGGCACACTTGTAACACAGGGTTAAAGAAAAGAGTTCTATTAGTGTCATGACTCATCATTAATTTTGCATGAATGTGCCTCATTGCTTCACACTCTGGATTTCCTGCATTATCATTGAAAGGTTCTACGCATGTCTGAGGTATGCATTTGTCCTCATTGAACACAATTCAGATCTGGCCCATGGTAAACAAAAGCTCCCCTTTAAACATAGAAACCGGTGTCATCACTGCATATCTCTGAGGCATAAAACACAACCGTAATCACATTCAGCATTAAGCAACAGTGACAGAGTTATTAGGGTGGTTTTTCATGTGTGGCATTCCATTCGGCAGGATGCAGGTGCTGCAAGCTTAGTTACTGTTTGATGGAATCAGCCCAAGGCACTATCTATTGTCATGATGGTGCCTGATTTTCATCCCATCAGAAAGTTGCTCACCAATCAGAAAAAATTTGGTTACTGTGGCATGGAGAAAGTTAGACGGGCTTGGGTCGTGATGATGACTTCAGATGAGGACAGTGGAAGAATGATCAATTTTGGTGGACTCAGGAGCAGTACAGATCTTTTATTTTAGAGTTTAATATCTGTTTTTGAGCAAGCTACAATGCTTCCTTACATTAATGTTTTTTCAATGTGAGAAATCGGGTGCAGATATCAGAGGCAAAGGCATATCAGGTTCTATGCTCTCACTTTATTTGCGCTACTGTCCAAAATTCATGTCAAAAATCATTATGTATGACTACTGATACACTTTACATCTCAATAAGCACATGCATAGGTGCAGAAAATCTTCATCCTTGTTTGCGGGCTGGGATTCTCTGGTGCTGCTGAAATTGAATGGAGTTTTGGCTGGAATGCCAAATTCCCTGTTCTGTCTTGCAATGGGGCAGGCACAGATGAGATTAGAGAATCCCACCCAGAATCTTATTAAAGGATACTTCATCCTACTTGTCAAATGTTCTCTTCACTATTTCTACTATGACAGAGTACAGAGATAGCTTAATGGAGTTTGCAACATTTAGCTAAGTTTAAACATGCTCACAGAATATAATAGAATCTGTGATGGATTTTCAAATTAATTATCATGCATGCACTTTAAGTGAGACATCTGATCAAATTGGAGACCAATTATGTAATTGAATTATATAATTGTAATAGCAAGATTCTCTTTTAGTTTTTTGTACTTTGTTGTCTCCTGTCTGCTGAATACTTTGTTAGCTTTAACCATAAAATGAACTGTGTTCATTTTGTATTGAGTACAGTTTAAATTCCAAAGATCCAGGATATTTTTCAACCTAGAATTGATCTTTTCATATCCCTCACTAAGTTGGACAAACCTGTCAAATTCTGAGTACAGTTTATACTCCAAAGATCCAGGATATTTTTCAACCTAAAATTGATCCTTTGATATCCCTCACTGAGTTGGTCGAACCTGTCAAATTCTTATAAGCAGCTTGACTCGGTCGTTAGACTGCTATGAAAAGCTCTCCATAATATACTTCTTGACATGCCCTGAGTTATCCTGTTAAACTGAGAATCCGTTCATCAGAGCAGTTCCCCAGCAAACCCTCAGCTGGTAACAGCATCTTTAATTTATGTCCTTACCCAACTCATTGCTGTTCAATAAAACTGCAGCTGAAGGCAGAGTTTTCATTCCTACTGATGACTGGATACTTACATGATGCTAGGAGATAAAGCAACTTTTCTTCAATACGTTTTCATCCCACCAGTTATTTTTTTGTGAGGAATGCCTCTGTGGTTCTGATACTAGCAAATGTAATGTGCTGTTCACTTCAATATTGCCATTGCTGGATGACCCTCATTAATCTTAAAATCCATCCCATAATTTTTTTCAATAACTTTCCATGATTTGATTATTGTATTTAGTGCAGCATAAGCACACAGACCTTCTGTTCCCCAAAGTCAAAAGGTTCACTGGCCAGTTGAAATGAGAATTGGCAATGTTTCAGTTACTGTGTAAACTTCTAAACTTGAACTATAACTCACCTGATTAGTTTCACGATAAGAGTTAGAGTCCATTTCGCAGCCATTAAAGTTGAATTAATTTCAGAATAAGATCACTCTAAATATTTAAACCGGCTCCAGATAAATCAAAGTTGAAGAAACACCCCCATATGGGTGGCATAGTAGCACAGTGAATAGCATTGCTGCCTCACAGCTCTAGGGACCTGGGTTCGATTCCTGTCTGTGTGTAGTTTGCAGATTTTCCCGTATCTCTGTGGGTTTCCTCTGTATGCTCGGGTTTTCTCCCACAATCCAAAGATGTGCAGGTCAGGTGATAAAATGCCCAAAGATGTGTAGAGGAATTAGCAGGCTAAATATGCAGGGTTGCGGGATAGTGTCTGAATTGTTCTGTTGAAGTCAGTGTAGATTCATTCGATGGACTGAATGGCCACCTTTTGCAATGTAGGCATTCTATGATTCTCCTTACCCCAATTCCCCCCCATCCCATCTGCCCACCATCAGCAATTCACTTGTTAATCCCAGCTCCGGAATTACATTCCACGTAAGGTCAAATATAAGAAATCTGAGACTATCTCCTCCTGAAATTTACACCGTTTCTCACTGGAGTTTGGCTCAGCCTGACTGTAACCTTATGCTTCATTAACACTACCAGGGATATAATCTGAGACCAAAGTGACATGTAAAGATATGCCATTATCTACTTAGCATGAATAAAAATGTTTTTAAATGTGTTCTTGATTTGTGTATAGGGATAGGTTTGTCTGAACAAGGGCAACACACAATGGACAGATCATAATTTTACTCTGCGCTAAATGTCAAATTCACCAAGGCAGGTCTCGCCATGCAGATCTGACCTACTAAAGTAAGCTGCTGAATGATACTTTTGTTCATACTTAAACTAATCTCAAGTATTCTCTTCAGACACGTGAAATGTATTTGTTGTATAATCGCTCTGGCGCAGTGCTGACTTAATACAACATAATGACAACACTAGTTTCATAATGCCAGCACTTCTAAGTTTTAAGTTAATTTTTAAACTGCATGTTTAATTGTCTGGGGAAAATAATTTTTAAGACTGCTCATTAATTTTTTTGCAAAAACATTCATAATTTTAAATAAAGAAAGGAAATCTAATATCTTTGTATATAAAGTGAGAATGGCTCTTAGAACACAAATGTAGCTTCAGGTAATTAGAATTTTATTAAAATGTTTTACAAATATGTACTGACTCTGGTAAATGTGGTAATCAACACTAGATTAAAAAACATTAATATTCTTTCTTGAATGACTTCAAGGCTATAATATAATCAGAGGGTTCAAGTGACGGTTATAAACTTTTAGAGCTTCACTCTTGTGGCATATGACATCATCTGAACCACTTGATTAGATTACATCCTTGTAATCACTTTCAGGATCCATTATTCGCTACATATTCATCAATTATATTAAAAGTGCTTAAAATGGATGCCATTAATGAAACTTCAGTGACCAATGGAAATAATTTAGAAGAAGTGAACCCATCCATTACATTAAAACAAAACGGCTGTGAACAGCTGCATACTTTTCCCACTTAATGCCAACCAACATACGTAAACTGTTCTTTTCCTTAATCTGCTTCACATAAAAATCACTTCAAACTCTCTTTCTCCTGAAGTAAATATTATCCAGTTACAGAATTATCAGCGAAACCAGAAGACACATGTTATTTGCAGGACTCAATTATCATTTGAGTATTCTTCTGATTCCAAGTCATGTCAAATTGAGTGGGTAATGAAGATTGTGATTTATCCCTGGAATAGGGTTATTTGAGAAGAAATGACTGAGATAATCTTCAATTTTTCAGTATAATGAGATTCATTCAACAGCATATTTTAAGGTGACGATACCTATGTTGCAACTTTTGCCTTCTTGTTTACTGATATCTCTTCAATTTAACTCATTGTAGGGATAAAGAGCCATGTAAATGATACTATGACCAATGATCACAGTTCAACTTTGAGCTTTCCACCAGATTGTTTTCTCCATCTCCAAGGATCACACTTACAAATGAAGCTTACTTCCTATGACTCTAAGTTACATTGCCCAGTACAATATAACAGCACAAGACATAGCAGCAGGAGTAGAACAACCAGACTGTCAAACCTGCTGCACCATTCACTGATCACCATGGCTGATCTCAGGCTTCAACTCCACTTTCCTGCCTGGTGCCCATATCGGTTAATTACCTGAGAGACAAAACTGAGAGACAAAAAGAAATTCTCTCCATCCCAGTCATAAATATATTCAGTGATAGAGTATCCACACCCTCTGAGTTAGAAAGTTCCAAAGATGCATATATCTGAGTGCAGTAATTTCTCCTTGTCTCAGTCCTCAATGTTCAGTCCCCATCCTATATTAAGCTCCCAGATTAATGGAAATAATCTCACAGGATCTATTCTATCAATCCCCTTCAGTACTTGGTCAATTTCAGTCAGATTGCCTCTTATTCTTCTAAATTCCAGAGGAAGGGTCAGGAGGAATACACTGTACCCTCTGCAATGACCCGATTTGATGATGTATCATTTATGTTTAACTCCCTGTCTTTTCTTGTTCCAATCTGCTTGCTTTTATGTGTATTGATATATTGCTCCAATGTGTCAACATTTCTTTTTGATTTCTAAATCTCCCTCCAAACTCACTCTTTCTCCATCTGTTAGTTTAAGCCCTGTTCATAGGAGTAATTATATATTTACTCAGAACATTGGTCCCAGCCTGCTTCGAGTGGACTCCACCCTAATGTAATAATTCCCTCTTTGCTGCGTAATGCTGCCAGTGCATCATGAATTGAAATCCATTCTGCCAACACCACTCTTTGAACCATGCATTTAACTCTAATCTGCCTCACCCAATGCCAATTGGCCAGTTACAGTATTGCTAATGATTGGAATAGACAACCTGTTATCATAATCTACTCACTGAAAAAGGAATGAGTTCCCCTCATGAGTACTTTATGAGGCATTGTGTAATAAAATGAATGATCATCATGTGGCTTAAATTGCTAACTACAGATTTTACTTAGAAAATAGAAGCAGGAATAGACTATTCAGTCCTTCAGACCTGTTCTGCCATTCAGCTTGATCATGGCTGATCATCAATAACAATATCCTGATCCCACCTTCTCCCCATATTCCTTGATCCCTTTAGATCCAAGAGCTATATCTAAATTCTTTTTGAAATTACACAATGTTTTGTACTTAGCTATTTTGTGTGCTAGTGAATTCCACAGATTCACACTCTCTGGGTGAAGAAATTTCTCCTCACCTTAGTCTGAAAAGATTTATCTCTTATCCTCAAAGTATGGCCTCTAGATATGAGTGGCCCCTAGATATGAGCTCCCCAACATCAGTAACATTGTTTCTGAATCTTCCCTGCCTAACCCTGTTAGAGTTTTATAAGTTTCTATGAGATCCCTTTGACTCTCCCAAACTCCAGCGAATGTAATCCTAACTGGTTTAGTATTTCCTCATGTTACAGAATCAGCCTGGTAAGCTTTTGCTGTATTCCCTCTATAGCAAGGACATTCTTCCTCAGATAAGGACATTAAAACTGCGCACAATACTCCATGTGTGACCTCACCAATGCCTTGTACAATTGCAACAATACAATTGTTCCTATATTCCTATATCAATTCCTCTTGCTATGAACGCCAACATAATGTTTGCCTTCTTTACTGCCTGCTGTATCTCCTGCATGCTTAATTACAATGATTGATGCACAAGGACACCAAAGTCTCGCTGAGTATCCATCTCTCTCAATTTACACCCATTCAAATAATAATCTGCCTCCCTATTTTTGCTACTGAAATGGATAACCTCACATTTATTCATGTTATACTGTATCTGCCATGCATACGCCCACTCATTCAGGCTGTCCAAATCACGCTGAAGTTCTGCATTCTCTTCACAGCCTTGTCTTCCATCCAACTTTATTTCATCTGCAAATTTAGTTTGTTAATGAAAATATTAATTAATGGAAAACTTCTCACAGAACCTCAGCATCCATGGAACAGTTGGACCAGGAACACTCCTCGTCACAATGGACATGTCGGCACTCTATACTAGCATCCCCTAGATGATGGCATTGCTGCAACAACCTCAATACTCAATATTAACAACTGTCAATCTCTAGGTGCAATTCTATAGTTCATCTGTTTCATCCTGGACCACAACATCAATGACTAGTTCTTCATCCAAACACATAGAACAGCCATGGGGACCAAATTCACACCTCAATATGCCAACATCTTAATGCACAAGTTTGAATAAGACCACCTCACTGCATGGGACCTTCAACTGATGCTATACACAAATACATCAATGACATTTTCTGCCTTTGGATTCATAACGAACAATCACTGAAACAACTATATGATGACATCAACAAGTTCTATCCCACAATCAGACTCACCATGGACTACTCTCCAGAATCAATTGCATGTTAGGACACATGCAACTCCATCAAGGGCGATCACCTCAGCACCTCACTGTATCGCAAACTCATGATGCTCCACTTCTCCAGTTTCTACCCTAAACACATTAAAGATGCCATTCCCTATGAACAAGCCCTCTGTATACACAGAATCTACTCAGATGAGGAGGAACACAACAGACACCTATAGATGCTGAAAAACACCCTTGTAAGAACAGGATGTGGCGTACGACTCATCGATCGACAGTTCAAACGCACCATAGTGAAAATCTGCACTGACCTCAGAGGACAAACGTGGGACACGACTGCCTTTCATCGTCCAATACTTCCTTAAAGTGGAGAAATTACACCATCTTGGGGCATTCAACATGTCATCAGTGAAAATGAACATCTCTCCAAGGCCATCCCCACACCGCCACTTCTTGCCTTCACGCAATCTTAAACAGGCCATTGTTTGCAGCAAACTATCCAGCCTTCAGGAGAACAATGATCACACAACTCTGCCACAGCAACTTCTGCAAGATGTGCCGAATCATTGACATGGAAAGCACCATCACACCACCCATCAGGTGCACGATACATAGTCTTGTGTCTTGGCCAACATTGTCTACCTCATATGCTGCAGGAAAGGATGTCCCGAAATGTGGTACATCGGCGAGACCATGCACACACTACGACAATGGATAATGAATGGACACCGTGCAACAATCACCAGGCAGGCACATTCTCTTTCTGTCAGGGAACACTTCAGCAGTCAAGGGCATTCAGCCTTCGATTTTTGAGTCATCATTCTCCAAGGCGGCCTTCAAAACACACAACAATGCAAAATCACTGAGCAGGAACTGAGAGCCAAGTTCCCCATGCATGACAATGGTCTCATTCTTGGTTCATGTCAGACTAGGTGTCACTCCCAGCATATGGCCTGGGCTTGCAAAATTCTCCTAAATTCCTGGCTTGAAACAACTCATACCTCTTTAACCTGTGATTATCCCTCTCTCCACTCGCATTGTCTATATCTGTAGAGAATTGATTATCTCTAAAGACTCACATTCCAACAATTATCTTGTAATTATGCCTTTCTCTATACACACTGTTTGTGAACCCAAACCTCCACTCACCTGATGATGGAGCAACGCTTTGAAAGCTTGTGATACAAAATAAATTTGTTTGATTTTAACTAGACATTGTGAGACTTCTGCTATGCCCACCCAAATCCAACACCTAATGGAAAATTAATGAGATTATATTGCAGATTAAACAATTATTAAATATTAAAACTCAACATTGTTGGATCCAGAAATGGCTTTTAAAAATAGTTAATTAATATTCCCACAAAGAAACTGAAAAAATAAGGTTTATTTCAACCCCATTGAATGGTCACTCTACAAGAGCCAAAGAGCAGAACTATGACGTGGAGAAGAATAGACCCTAAGCAGATTCTCTAACTGCATCCATACTCACCCCGTTTCAAGTGAGAATGGAAAATTTGAAGTTCTAGGCAGAACTCCATTCATTGCAGAGGCACCAGTGAATCCCAGCCAAACAAGAACAGAGATTGTTGGCGCTTGTCTCTTCAAGCTAGGACAAAGAAAATTTAAAAAACTCTAGTAATTAGATAAAGATGTCAACAATCCATAAGATTTAAAACTAAGGTTGTTTACTTGCTGTGGGGTAATCGTGTTTCAGCAGCTTCAAATAATTAGCTTTATCTTTTTCCTCCACAACAAGATTGACTGCTCCTGAGTCTTGCTCTCAATTCAAAATGACAATGAAGGGAACCACACCAGCCCTACCTGGGATTGCAAAGGGTGCAATTTATATCATTTATCTCATGTGTTGTTTGTGGAACCTTGCTGTCGGCTGCATTTGCCATACAGGGATTTTCCGGCCCTTCCCACGTGCAGAATATTGCGGTCCCGCTGAAAGTGAACCCTGTGGCAGTGGATTCCCCACTGCAATGTAACGCAAGTGGCCAATAACTTCAGCAGAGCGGGAAATCATGCTGGCGGCCAATGGCGAGATGCATCTGAAGGGACGGGATCAGGTAAGGGCGGGAAGTCATAGAATCATAGAATCATAGAAATCTACAGTGTAGTAACAGGCATTTTGGCCCATCGAGTCTGCACCAAACACGATCGCATCCAGGCCCTATCCCCATATCATATCCACTAATTCCACTAACCTCCACTATCCTGGACACTAAGGGGCAATTTCTGAGCATGGCCAATCAACCTAACCTGCACACATCTAGACTGTGGGAGGAAACTGGAGTACCCGGAAGAAACCCATGCAGACATGAGGAGAATGTGCAAACACCACACAGACCTATATATTTCAAATGTTGATTGGCTATGAGGGCTTCTGGGATATTCTGAGGTCCTAAAGACTCTTTCTGAGCTCAATTTAATGGTTGCAGTAATGATTCCAAGCAAGAGTCAGAACACTGGTGTCAACCTTGCTGTGGACATTTATGGGAAACCTGACCAAATTGAATGACAATCAGATAGTCTACAGTTAGGAATTTGTATCTTCAAAGGCAAAGAACCTGATTCTGTTGAAATATCCGATGACTTTTTTTCAGTTGCTCCCCTTTTTACCCTTCATTCCGAACAATTTCATCAAATGATTGAATATATTTTCAGGAAAATTGATTGAATAATGTGCATTGAGTCCAAGTTATTGATCTGGAGTTTGGCGGGAGGGAGCAGTGGTGAGAGGGGTGGGGGAGTGGTTTACTCCCTTGAATTCCTGATGTGTTTTGGATTTTAATAATGAAGCTTGCCCCACTGGCCATATGAGACATGATAATATTTCCAAGTTTTTAAGAATCTTTCTTACCAGTTGTGTGTGTTACCATTCCATCACTCAGAGGAAAAGTTGAGATTTCCTTTCAGAGATTGGTTTTTCATTGCATCCAAAAGCTACCAGTTTTGTAGGTAAAGCATGTCTCCCTGTTGCTTGTTTGTGACTGTGGAATGGTTTCAATGGCAATTCACCCATTAATTTTCTTCTTTTGAGCCTTGCAGCTTCTTTTCATCATTGTTTTTTTTCTGGAATATTCTCCTGGGCATATGTTGGGTCACCTCAGGAGGCTTGTCCCTTGTTTCCAGTTTTGGAGGATAAGGCATTGTTATACAATTGGTAAAATATTGTTTTCATTTGGTCTCTAAATTAGATTTTTTCTCCAGTTGGCCTGGAGCTATGAGTGAATTATCATTTGCCACATGGATTAAGGTGATTGCCGACTGTGGAACCAACATGCAGGCAATGTTAATTTGTTTCTGCTTACCATGTAGAAAATCAAATAAATATACTACTATTAATGCCATGTTACAATGAAAACGATGTATTATACAGAAAAGTCGTGGTCTAATATAGCTATACTAATCTTACATTTTAATATGGTCACAAACAGGATTAATGGCTGGAATGCACAATATTTTTCAAAATGAATTTGTTACCTCTCTCAAGGAGGGTTGTTGATATAGTGACAATGCACTGTCTAGTAATCCTGAGGCTCAGGCCATTGACCTAGGGCTATAGGTTCAAATCTGACTGGTAGTAGAATTTAATTTTGATTAATTAGTTGAAAGCTGGTCTCAATGATGGTGCCATGAAACAATCACTGATAGTCAAAAAAAAACAGTTGGTTCACTATGTCCTTCTTTATCTGCCTGGCCGACACGTGAACCACCTCCCACAGCAATGTGAATGACACTTAACTTTCTGCGCAAATGAATGTGTAAGCCATTCTATTCAATGGTGATTCATAAATTAGTGTCACAAGTAGGCTTAAATTAACACTGCAATGAAATTGCTGTGAAAATCTCTGGCGCCTCTTTGGGTACGCTGAGAGAGAATTTTGCATGGCCAATGCACATAACCAGTATATTTTCAGACTATGGGAGGAAACTGGAGCACTCAGAGGAAAATCCATGTAGACACGGGAAGAATGTGCAAACTCTACGCAGACAGTGACCCCAAGCTGGCAATCGAACTTCTGTCCTTGGCACTGTGAGGCAGCAGTGCTAATTACTATGTTATGCAAAGAAATATGCCAAATTCAGACCCACTCTTTCCAAGGTAACTTGAGACACTTTGGGTTTCAAACCCCTGGGTGACAAAGATCCAACTAGAGCGGTGGCAGATAATGGTTTAAATGGCCAGCTGACTCGATACAATGTACAAGTCGGAAACCTGTTCTCGCCCATTCCAAACCTGCTCTGCGAAAATGGGAAGTGCCATATTTGTGGACGTAGGATATTCACATAGCTCCACTATTTTCATGTCAATAGAAGGGATCTCTGTCACGGTGAAAAGCTGGGCCTGAATGTTGTATTTAATTTAGTAATACTGCTCTGCCACATTTTGTTAGTCTGCAAAAGTGATTGTCTTAATCTGTCACAGTACAGTTATTTTAACTTAATTTGATTCATTCAATTCACGTCCAGTTCCAGATCTTGCTTTCTGGGCTACATTTTTCCATCTTGTTTTGTTTTTGCCACTTTTTATGCACTTGTGTGATCTTTTGACGTTTAGGCATCAAAAGAGTGAAAATGGGTAATTGTCGTGATTACTGTATGCTCAATTATGGTCATTTTCTTGCAAATCTATAAAACACTCAGATTGCATTTTGAAATTATTTAATCGACACATTGGAATTCAGCTAGTATAGCAAGGAAATGCTTAACACAATGGAATAACGTACAATGAAAGCTGAAATTCAATTTGTAAGGAAAGATTTTATGGGGTCACATAATGGTTAGCATAGCTGCCTCATAGGGACCCAGATTTGATTCCCGTCTTGGATGGAGTTTGCATATTCTCCCCACGTTTGAGTGGGTTTCCTCTGGATGCTCCGGTTTTCTCTCACGGTCCAAAGCTATTCAGGTTAGATGGATTGACCATGCTAATTTGCCCCCTTGCATACATGCATTTAACAGGGCCAATCCACAAACACACAAATTTTTGGACTCTGGGGGAAAATTGGAGCACGTGGAGGAAACCCACACAGGCAAGGGGAGAATGTGCAAACTCCACCTGGACAGTGACCCAAGCCAGGAATCGAACCCGGGTCCATGCCACTGTGAGGAAGTGCTAACCACCATGTCATCGTGCTGCCCAACATAATGCAGAAGGAAGTCATTCAGCCAATTGAGTCCGCACTGACCACAATCCCACCCAGGTCTTATTTCCATAATTCCTCATATTTGACCTGCTAATTCCCCTGACACTAAAGGGAAGCTTAGCATGGCCAATCAACATTAACTGCACATCTTTGGACCATGGGAGGAAACCAAAGCATCCAGAGGAAACCTATGTAGACACAGAGAGAAAGTGCAAACTTCACACAGAGAGTGACCTGAGGCCGGATTTGAACCAGGGTCCCTGGCACTGTAAGGTAGCAGTGCTAACCACTACCAGTACCACCATTCCATGGTGATCTCCTTTCTCTTTCATACCAAAAGTGATCAGCAGCTTCTTAACATCATTGTGGTTTTTCACTGAGGCATTTTTTAATGTAGATATCTAGCAACCTATCCCATCTGTTAATATATGACCAGATATTATCCTGGTTATGTTACAATAATTTTAATTTTGAAAATGTGAGTATGTCAAGGGTATCAATTCATCTGGCGGTCCCTTAAACAAACAGTGTACTTGCCATGGAAGTACAGTGCATGACAAGAATCTGTTCTGTTGCTTTTAACATGGGATGGCTGTTGCATTATAGCTACCATACATGGGATTCTAGCTGACCAGGAAATTCTCCTGCTCTTACTGTTTACCATTGATATGATGGAGGATTTGCAGGTTGAAAAATCAAATTGCTTGGCCATGTTATGAGTTCCAGAGTGGAACTTGAACCTTGGGTTCTGATTTAGAGGTGCCACAAGACCTCAGGATGTCAATTGTAAGTTGCAGCTTGTGTATGTGATCTGTTTGAGTATGGGCATGTGTGATACGTAAAGAAAGGGCTGAAAATGAGGCTTTAGCATCATTCACCATTAAATATGAAAGATTTTGGTAGGCAACGTTTCATGGCAAATGCCTGATCAGAGAGTCTTACAGTGGCTATTTCCATTAATTATTTCACTACTTCCTGTACCTATTCCCAGGCTTTATATGTGCTGTGCACAGCAGTGATCTTGACTAACATCTTCTGGCATTCACGAAGAACTGCTATTTATATTGAACAATGTTACAAATGCTTAACCATGTTCCTCTGCTCAGAACTAACTCATGCACAGACAAGAGATCAGATTGAGAGTTTGCTGCTTTTATCACAGACTCCATTTCCCTCTGCCTCCATATTCATCTTGTCAACTGTTGGCATTTGGCATCCTCAATTTTTTCCCAGAATTGGCCATTGTTACAATTGAAATATACCATTACGTCATTGAGGTTTACAGCATGAAAATAGGCCCTTTGGCCCAACTTGTCCATGCTGCTCAGTTTTTACCATTAAGCTAGTACCAATTGCCCATATTGGGCTCATATGCCTCCATCTTACCCATGTAATAGCCTAAATGTTTTTTAAAAGGTAACACTGTACCTACCTCTACTATTACCTCTATCAGCTCATTCCAGACATTCATCACCCTGCGTGAAATAAATTACCCCTCTTGGCCCTTTTGTATCTCTCCCCTCTCAACTTAAACATATGCCCTCTAGTTTTAGACTACCTTATCCTTGGGAAAACATATTGACTAACTACCCTTTCTATGCCCCTCATTCCTTTACAGACTTCTGTAAGATCTCTCCTAAGTGTCCTATGTTCTAGAGAAAAAAGTCCCAGTCAATCTAACATCTCCTTATAACTCAAACCATCAAGCCCTCATAGCCTCCAAGTAAATCTTATTTGCATTCTTTCTAGTTTAATAATATCCTTTCTAGAAAAGGGTGACCAGGACTGTACAGTACTAATGTCTTGTTCAACTTCAATTCCTGTATTCAGTGTCCTGACCAATGAAACCAAGCATACTGAATACCTTTTTCATCACCCTGTCCATTTGTGACTCCACTTTCAAGGAGCTATGAACCTGTGCCCCTAGACTGTTTGTTCTATAACTCTCCCCAACATTCTATCATTAACTGACTGGGTCCTCTCCAATTCGATTGGCCAAAATGCATCACCTCACATTTATCTAAATTAAACTTCATCTGCCATTCATTGACCCACCGGCCCAGTTGATCAAGATCCTGTTGCAATTGCAGATAACCTACTTCATTCTCCACTGTGCCACTGATCTTTTATAGGCTCTTGGCTTCTAAAACCTAACCACCCTGTAAATATCAAATCCTCCTCATCCTAAGATCCCCTAACAAGCTTTTTAACAAATTTAATTGGCCTCACCAGGGAGGGAATTGATCTCCCTCATCCAGTGAAGAGCTGACATTTGTAAAGGCTGGAATCATGGCACTTGTCTTTAAGTTGCACCATCCATTAAATCTTATAACTTTTTATCTCAATATCCCCCTTCCTGTTGGCCACTGCCCAGCATCAGCTCAAACATGACCTGGTAGCACTTCATGAATAACTCATTGAACAACCCTTGAAATGAAAATGTGCTTGGCTGGCCAGAGATCAGTGAGCCTGCCACAGCTTGACTGCCAGGATGAGAAAATAGATCCTAAAGTCACATCAACGGTTAGTAAATGCCAGCAGCACTTTTCTGCAAATGATTTTTTTGTAAAACTGTTTGGAAAAAAAGATATAGAAGAACAAGGGGCTTATTTTCAGATTGCTCCAAATATGGGAGCAGAGAAAGGGGTGAGGTTAGGCTGAAAATACTAGTGTTGGTTGGCTGATGTCTCTCAGTTTCAGAATGCTGTTCCTGGCACCAGCAATAAGGTTACTGTGAAAATCCCCTCGTCGCCACACTCTGACACCTGTTTGGGTACACTGAGGGAGAATTTAGCATGGCCAAAGCAATGAATCAGAACATCTTTTGGAATGTGGAGGGAAGTGGAGCACCCAGAGGAAACCCACACAGACATGGGGAGAACTTACAGAGTCTGTAGACAGTGACCCAAGCTGAGAAACGAATCTAGATCCAAGAGTGCCAGCAGGAAAAAGATGGACTCAGAATTTGCTGTGGTTGAACTCTTGTGCTGTGCAACTGGTCGGGAGAATGGATGTTCAGATAGTAAACATGGTCATCAACCACCTGGCATTGTGAGGGTAAGTGGCCTCCTCATGCCATCATCTGGGCAAAAGACCTCCCTATTCCCCGTTATGATCTCCAGCATTGGATCCAGATTGGATCAGTGAAGAGAGGGGGACAATACTCCAGGTCCCAGGCATCATTTCTCCTGTGACACAAACAGATCTGATGACCAGCACCCTCAATGATGTCCGGAGTCGAAACCAGTCCTAAATTTCATCAGACCCACCTCCATTCCCACCCTCAGCTGGGGAGCAAACCCGTCACCATAATAATGATGGACCAATACATCCAAAAATTTTAATTTGAATCAGTTTCCTGCTGGATGATTAGGTTTTTCTTATCAGAAACCAAACCCAGCTTCCTGCTTTTTGCTTTGGCGGTGAAAATTCAGTCAAAGTACTTTGATAAATCATTGGATGTTACACAATCGCAATCTCTACATTTTAATTTGATATTTTATTGAAATTTATGTTGTTTTTATTTCATTCGTTGGGTTACCTATTCTTCGATCTGTGACCAAGAGATTGTGTTCAGGCTGTGACTATCCTGAAATATCCTGAAATTTGATCAGTCACACGTTACTTCATTTTAAAAAAAGAATTGAGAATACGAGCTCTCAATTTTGAATTGACACAGCTCTGCACCACAGTTAACACATTTGACACAATGGTTAGCTATTCCTATCAGGATTTACTTAGGTTTGCTTTTCTTCATTCTTCTAGTCAGCAATTTAACTGGAAGCAGCTTCGGTGCAATATTGCAAACTTGGAGAACTATAGAAAATTAAGATGCAATTTTATAATGGTGTGTAAAATATTAATGCAGAAGGCCTTGGTGCTTTTTCTCATCTTGCTCTACAATAATTATGATGATAATTTTATCACTGCGCATTTCCACAGTTTTACAAACTGTGATTCTTTTTTGCTGCTAGCTGCAAAACAGATTAATCATTACAAGAATGTTCTAGAGAATATCCTTGTAAGATTTATGAACTTCATCTCCTTTTGCATTTTTTTGTTGTTAATCCTGCTTTAATGTTTGTCACTGAACTATAATTGATTTATATTGTATGTTTTGTTTTGAACTATAGCAACAAACCCAATTAAAAACCACAGAACAAAGACTGACTGGCAACAAATGCAGCAAAAAGCACTTGCTTCATATCCTCGAGGCAACAAGAACAGGTTCATGTTCTAGAATTGCCTGATGGCCATGTCCATCAGTGTGCATTACAACTGAAGACACTGATAGTTTTTTACATATTATTAACACATAGCAGAGATTCTCCCGATGGTGGTGAGATTGGAATTGGGGGAAACCTGAAATCTTCAATGTTTTGACTGCAAAAATGAATTTCCTCTCTGTTCCCAAGCATCTGTTGTTGATTGTGACCTTTTCACTGGTCAGGAAGGCCCCATATGCACCTCCTCTGAGGTCAAGGTCACCACTGTGAGCCCTATCAGAAGTTTGTAATTCTTCCCCCAATCCCTGCTACTTTCATGTGCTGGTGCAGGTTTTGGTAATTCCAAAACAAACATCACCTGGTTGGGGAATTTGTGACCACTGTGGGTCAAGACCCTGCAGTGGAGTTGAGAACTGTCTGATAGGTGTTAACGTTTTGACAACTTCAGTATCACTGTTGGATGCTGTATTGTAGTGTGGAGATATTTTAACTAAAGGAAAATTGACCATTAAATTGACCAGCACTGTATAAGGGTTGAGATGCATTTGATTATTTTCCCATTGGGGTTTACATGCATTCAAAAGTGAAGAAAACTTTTGTTTGGAATATCTTAGATCTCTAGTGTAATAATCTGAAATAATTTAAATGCCCTATTAAATTGAAAAATAAACCTCCATCAATTTTCACTTAGAGAAACAGAGCCACCTGATTCCATCCCAGACTCACTAATAATATTTAAATGTAGACTTTAATATTGAGATCAGTTGCACAAGGCTGGTCTCGTCAACTTCATAGTGCTGATATTATTGTGAGAGGTGAGAAACTGAGCTTCAGAAGGTTTTTCCACCTCTCTTGCAATTTTACCTGCTTGCCACACGATTCGAATGGTGTAATGAGCTGATAAGACCACCACTTTTGTCTTTACAAGGACTGCACAGTTGTCACTTCTATGACCGTAGATACATGCATCTACGACAGATAGATTGGTGACAATAAGGAAATTTTTCTTCTTGTGTTGTTTTTTCAGTACCTTCCATGGCTAGCTATGCCTTTCAGGTAGCAGTGGTGCCACTAAGCTACTCTTGGTGATGAACATTCAATATCCCGGTGTTTTGTGCCCTTGCTGTTCTCAGTGCTTCTTCCAAGTACTGTTCCACATGGAGGAATACTAGTTCTTCAACTGAGTGAAGGCGATCTTCAGGAGATCACTTGGCCATATTTGATCTGATGAGATAAGACATTATGAATCAATTTTAAGGATTTTCAGGACCACATCTTGACTGTGTGCCATTGTGCTTGTATTTCATTTCTCTCTGTCCTGCCAGTGGCCCTGGTTATGCACAAGGATGGTGGTGGAAGAGTCTGGGATGTTGGCTGTAAGGTACAGTTCAATAAATATGGCAATGTTAGGCTGGTGTTTGACTGGCTTGCAGACAACTCTTCTCAATTTGTGTCCCAGTATTCATGAGTAATATTTTACAAGCACATCTGTTGGATGTGCCTTTTGTTAGTCCAAATCTGACACCTAAGTTGATCCATCTGGTTTAACTCATAGTTTTATATTATAGTTCCCTCTTGGTAGAATTGATACCAATTATTGGCTTGCAAAGTCCTTTCAGAAGTCAGTTCAGATCAAGCATATTACTTTCTATCTGGGATTAAACATAGGGCAGAGATGGGTAGAAATGACAGATTTGCTTCCATGGAGAATATCGATGAATCAGCCTTTATCAACACTTGCTAGCTTCATGATCACTATTTTACATTTATTTAAATTAATAAATTAAACTCACTAGCTTCTGTGGTGAGACTTGGATCCATACATCTGGTTTATTAAGCCAATAATTTAACTGCTATGCTATTGTATGTCCGAGTAAACATTTTGTTGCACTACAGAAGCTAGGGAGTTTAATTTATTAATTTAAATAAAGGTAGAATGATGATCATGAAGCTAGCAAGTGCTGATAAAGGCTGTTTCATTAATATTCTTCATGGAAAAAAATCTATCCTTCCTACCCATCTCTGACCTATGTCTAACTTCAGATGCAAAGCAATATGCTTGGCTCTGAACTGCCTTCTGAATGATTTTGCAAGCCAATAATTGCTATCAATTCTACCAAGAGGGAACTATGATATAAAATTATGAGTCAACCCAAATGGATCAACTTAGATGTCAGATTTGGACTAACAATCCAGATAAACTGCACGAGACCTTTTCCATTCTGTAGATTGGAAGAAAACTTTATTCGGCCTGGGCTCATGACATTTTTCAATGTAATTATTTCAAGTAAAAAGTGCAATTGGATTCAGTTTATCAGTAATCTGATAATAGGGCAGTAAAATCAACAGGAAGCATAAATGAGTCTTTTTCAGTTTGACAAAATGTAACAAGTAGTATGCCATAGGAGTCTGTGCTGTGGCCTCAATTGTTCGTAACTTACACCAATGACTTGGGTGAAAGGGTGAATGGGATGCATGCCAGATTTACTGATGACACAAAGATAGGTAGAAAAGTAAAGTTGTGAATAGGACATAAGAAAGCTAAAAAGATATATAGATAGGTTAAGTAACTGGCAAAAGTTCTGGTAAATGGAGTATAATGTGGGAAAATGTGAAATTGTCCACTTTGGCAAGAAGAATAAAAGAAGTCAAAGGAAAATATTAGCGACAACTTTTTTAATTAGCGCAAATGCAAAATAAAGGAGGGAACTTTTCTTTCTGCACTGTGATTTAATTGAAACTATAAATTGAGGAAAATTGTATTTTAACTGTCTATCATTTATGCTGTTAATAAAGAAGATATGTTTTCCTTTGGGATTGCTCATGGGTGGTCTGCACTCTGCAGAATGGTTGTAATGCTTAGTTACTAACATAGCTAGGGAGAGGAATCTTGAGCTCTGATGCTTCATATGTCCCAGTTCCCTTATTCTTCAGCCCCATTATCCTTACTTTAATCCTGACTATTAATCATGCACAATACTTTACCCTTTCCAGATTCACCAATCAGTTCAACAAACAATTAAGAAAGTCAGAGTAAAATACAGTTACAAACATTGTCCAATACGTACGCAGCATGGGGCATTAATATTAAGAGCAGCAATGATACAGTGCAGTGTTAGCTTGTGCGCACCAGATAGGTGATCCCACTGTGACTATTAGCAAACTAGAAAGTACAAATTTTACTTTAACAGCATCATGCAATATTGCTAATTTGACAGGAAAATGTTCCATTGGTTATTTACAATGCAAAACTGACAATAACATAGATTTCAGCAATTGCCTTAGCTCTCATTAACATGTTCTGCACACTGCACCATATAGATATGTGACATTAAATTCATATCGGGGGTGTGTGTGTGCGGAGGGAGATTCAATACCTGCAACCCAGATAAATTGCACGGGACGTTTTCCATTCTGTAGAAGTAGAAGAAGACTTTATTCAGCCTGGATGCATGACATTTTTCAATGTAATTATTTCAAGCAAGAGGTACAATTGGATTTGGCTTTATCAGTAATCTGATAATAGTACAGTAAAATCAAAAGGAAGCATAAATGGGTTTTCTTCAGTTTGGCAAGGTGTAACAAGTAGTGTGCCACAGGACCCATGCAGGGGCCTCAGTTATTTGTAATTTACATCAATGACTTGGATGAAAAGATGAATGGGAAGCATGTCAGATTTACTGATGACACAAACTTAGGTAGAAAAGTTAAGTTGTGGAGGGGGCATAAGGAAGCTAAAAAAAATATGGATAGGTTAAATAACTGGGAAAGGTTCTGATAAATGGAGTGTAATGTGGGAAAATGTGAAATTGTCCATTTTGGCAGAAAGAATGAAAAGAAACATATTACCTTATATAAATTGTACTGGAGTGCAGCCTCAAAAGAATGCGAGAGATTGGCGAGAGTTTAGCTTCAGAGCTCCAGCGCCATTGCACAGGGCATCCCAGTCTATTACTGAACCAGGAGACCTCCTCCCACCAGCACCCATGGACATCAGAACTCCTCACCATCTTTGGTGGCATTGTCACCTTGTCACACTAACACGGGTCACTGGCATTGGGGCATTAGGATACTCCCACTAAGTCACCTAGTGGACCACTGACACCAACCCCCACCTTGTCATGATTCCCTCTGCTACTCAACCCTGTACTTCACCACTACCCTCCCCACCCCACGTGACTGTGTCATTGTGCAACATAATTCAACCCCTATTCGGGTCCCACCTCTTGGCATTCATGATGCCCAAATGGGCACTGCCAGGTTGTCATGTGAGAACTGCCAGGCTGACACTCCCCAATGGGCACTGACTGCCCATGCTATCTACCACGTGGGGGCTTCAATGACCTCTAATCCTCCCTTGGTGTGACCAAAACAATAGAACTCTGCTACTGCAAAGCACTTGTGATCCTTGCTGGCATGATGTCACACCAATGAGGGTGGAAGTAACCGTGCAGTTTTTTTTGGTCATTTTTATATTAAAGGATGCAAAGTCTTTCTCAGCACAAGTTGAATTTTTGGCTCCTATGCTATTGTCCCAATTTACTGTATTAATTGACCAATGTGGCAAACTGATAAAATTTCACTCTTTGGGCCCAATTTTACCATTGTGTTGTGCCCACTTTCGGGCACAAAAACTTGGTAAGTTCGGGCATGAGGCCATTAATGTGATCCACATCTGCATCTGCGCAGATGCTCACTTTATCAAGGATCAAAAATGGCCGCGATCCGATTCGCGCCCGAAACGGGTGTAATGGTGATTTAAATGCATTTAAATTGAATTAATGGGCTGCCAACCCAACTTTACCAGCATTTCCCCCTTCACCATCAAGATTCGGTGTGAGACAGACAGCTTGACAAAGTGCTCCAGCTTTTGAAGAGATATGTTCAGAGCTTCCAACAGCTCCCTGACACAGATTGGTGGTGGAGGGAGGAGGGAGGTGGACCAGATCATTCTCTGGTGACTGGGGAGGTCAAGGGGGGAGAAGGGAGTCCAGATCATTTTCTGGTAGGGAGGGGGAGGGGTGGGAAGAGGAGATTGGTCAGATGTATCTGTACTGGGGAGGGGAGCAGAGGGGAGGACAGATTGTTCTCTGGTTGTGGGGAGGGGAGGAAGATCAGATCACTCTCTGGTAGGGGGGAAGGTGAAGGGAGGCCAGATTGTTGTATTGTTGTTTGTGGGGGGGTGGGGGGGGGGGGGGGGGGGTGGAGGGGGGAGAGTGGACCGCGGGATACAGATAGAGGAGACCAGATTGTCATGATGCGAAGATAGGGTAATAGAGAGAGGCCAGATTGTTATCTGGTGGTGGGGAGAATGGGAAGGCAGAAGGAGGCCAGATTGTCGTTTAGTGTGGGAGGGGGCAGGATAGAGGGAGACCGGGTTATTGTCTAGTGGTGGAGGGGGGAAAGGGGTGAAGCAAAGGGAGAGCCAGATTGTTGCCTGTTGAGGGGGTGGGGAGGTGTTAGGGAGGAGGCAGAGGGAGGCCAGATTGTTGTCTAGTGGGGGCAGGGGGCAGGATACAGGGAGACCAGATTATTGTCTGGTGGTGGGTGGGAAGCGGGTGGAGGCAAAGGGTGGCCAGATTGTTGTTTGGTGGGGGCAAGGAGGAGTGCAGAGGAAGGTCAGGTTGTTGTTTTCTGGGGGAGCGGGGATGAAGATAGAATCCAGATTGTTGTCTGGTTGATGGGGGAGAGGAGACTGAGGGCGGGGGCAAGGAGGCTGCTGCCACTCTGCGGGTGATCGGTGGGTGTAAAGGGGGGGCAGAATGCCTTGATAGTCTGGGTAGCAGTGGGGTGGATGGGTAAGGGGGACAGTTATATTGTGGAGGGTGGGATGATATCTGTGGAGGCCATTGCGCCCACTTTTTGCTCCTGGAATGCTTTATCCACTTTTTGCGGCCTGGGAGCGATGTGACAGGAGTGCATTTTTCAAATTTTTTTCTCACTATACATGCGCAATTCAGAGTTCAGATCACTTCGGGTGCACGACACTCTACCAAAAGCGCGATTCAGACTTGCAATTTTTTTCAAGCTAAGTGCATATGGGGCACCTGTAAGCAGATTTCCAAGTCGGATCTGAATTGCACCCAGACTCAGTACTTAGAATGAAAAGGGTAAAATCGGGTCCTTTACCTCTTTATTTTATGTAATTTTGTCACTTTGTAATGTTGTGTAAACTTAGCTTACCACCTTCCACATCTAAGTTTTAGTTCAATTGTGACATAGGGTTTGAGTTTGGCAGTTCTCTAAACCTCAATTCTGACTGGTTTCAATCAATAATTATCCATTGCTTGCAAATAAAATCTTCCCAGTTGAGAGGTGAAGAGGTGGAAAATTGGAGAGAGAGTAGCCTAGGAACTATAAGCCAACGTTAGTAATTCGGGAACATGTTTGGAACCTTGTTATTCTCACTGAATAAACAACATTAAGTCTTGGAATATCTAGAGGAAGTTAAATGGAGATACAGTATTTTAAAGTAAAGTTTATTTCTTAGTCGTAAGTAGTCACATTAACACTGCAATTAAATTCCTGTGAAATAGTCACCACACCTTGGCACCTGATTGGGTCAAAACACCTAACCAGCACGTCTTTCAAAATGGGGGAGGAAATTGGAGCAGAGAAAATCCACCCAGATATGGGGAGAACATGCAAACGCCACAGACCCAAGCTAGGAATTGAACCCAGATCCCTGATGCTGTGAAGCAGCAGTGCTACCATGTTGCCCCAAATTGAAGGGGTACAGGTAGAGAATTGAAATGGAATTGGGATTTTAACTAGTTTGTACTTGGGTTAGGTTTGAATTTGTCAGGACTGCCAAAGAGTCAGTTGTGTCATTCATTTGCTAATTCACTCGTAGACACAGCTTTGCCTGCCGACAAAGAACTACTTTATTAACGGGAAATATCAAGGGCAGGATTACACATGATTGCAATACTTTAAAAGAGTTAACATTGTTCCCAGTGTCACACAAATGAGTTTCACAGGAATGAAAACTCAAATCCACACAGCATTCCACTTTGCTCATCTCTGAACTCATCAAAAATTTATGATCATATAAAATATAATAAATAGTAAAATATTATACCTATTTTAATGAAGAAATCCACTGCCCCTGCTATTTATGATTCCCGATAGACCCATCTTGATAGGATAGGAAGTGACTGTGCTGTTTGAAATGTGCCTTCTACATCTTATGCCAGTGTACAATTAGCATACTAAAATTTATAGGAGTTTCATTACAAAGGGCTTGTAACTAAGGGGAGGTCGGCTTGAGGAAAAGAACAATAGACCTCCTGATACGCTAACCTCCAGAAATGCAATTCATTCTTAAACCAACGTTAGCAAAACCTCAAAACAGTTTACTTGTTTGAAAGGTTGTGAAGCTTCTGTACCATAAATGATTGAAAATAAGGAGCGAATGTATTTAATTGCAACTGTTTATTTGCACAGATTCAGACAGGCTGTTTCTTTGCGTGTGAAATGACATTTTTTATAGCATTTTAAATTAAATTACTTTGCATGTAAATTGACATCTTCTGTAGCGTTTTTCAGATTAGGATCAGGACGTAGTCAGTATCTTTCCTTTCCCTTTGAAGGAACGTCAATCACTGTGTGCTTTGGAAAGAACGAGTAGGCCCAGATTCCTCTTTTAATGAAGAATGGAAGAATGTCTCCTTCTGCCCATTATTAATGACTATTAATGAATGTGTGCCTTTGAAACATGTGATCTCTGAAAATGCAATTTTGTTAGCAAGTCATTAATTACTGAGAAAAGCAGCCATTCTTCTATTTATCATTAAAAAGAGGATTTTAAAGGTCTTCTGGTAAATCTCATTAACTTTCCAGAATTTTCCTTATAGTTTATAATTCTAATGATAGCATTAATTGCAATTTCAAGAAATGAATCAGTGGTTATATATAATACAAGATTCTGTTGCATTTCTTACAATGAGTCAGAGTTGTATAACAATAGAGGTGTTTATGCCATATAGGAGATTGCATTAGTATCATTAATTTACAGTGTATGAACAGGTTGGATCATTGCTTGAAACTGAATAGACAAATGGGAAAAATTCAGAGAGCTGAGGCACAGAGGTGTCCTACTATTAGCCCATCCTCACAGTACTGCCCTGGGTATTCCTGCCTTCCTAATGCAGAAAATGGCTCACTACTCTTTGACCATCCTACTGCATGTAAGACAAAGTGACAAAGAAGAATCTAAACATTCCTCTGATTCTCTTGTCTCCAAAGAATGTGTAGCATGCACCCAGGGATAATGACAGCCCTTTTGGAAGCTCTACCATGAAATGATTATTCATCTCTTTGGTCAGCTAAAACCTATGGGCAGAATTTCTGTTCCGGCAATTGCGATGGCGGACAAGATAAGTAGTACATTTCCTGTTGGGTGATTGGATGGGTTCTTGCTCCCAGTTGCACATCTAGATGCATGAATTAACTGATCTCTGAATCAGATGGTGAGGTGAACACTGATAGGTCTGCCCCTCCATTAAATTATAGTGTCAAAATTTGTAGCATCATATTTAAGCACCACCTGAACACAAATGTTCACTCTCTGCAAACCAGCTGTGCGTTATGCATGTCCTGAGATAGCATACAGGAGAAAGAAAGCATGCACCCCAAGCTTCAGCTACAACTCACTGGTAGCCTTTTTTACGGCTATCAGCAAATGTCACAATGTTCTGTTCCCATGGAATGATACCAGGAAGACCACCAAACTCACCTTGCCAGCCTAGGAGGAGACCCCAATGGACTTCTGTGCCTTTAGGATCCAAAAAGAAATGCCCTGCAGGCAAAACACATGGCAGTAGACACGGAAAGTCCCACCCATCATATTTTATTAGTCCAAATCGAGTGAGCTATATTCAGACACACTTAGTATGGGCAGATCTGAAGTTCTAGTTAATGAAAGCCTAGGCACATGTCTCTTCACTCCTGGCATGAATAGCTGGTCCATAATATTCAAAAGTTTTAAGTTAACCCACTTGTAGAAGGTAGTCACGTTGCTCACTTCCATGTCATCCCATTCAATGATATGTACTCTGTTCTCTGCTGCTCACTGAGCAATTAAGGCAGGCTACACTTAGAATTTGTATTCAACATACCCCTTCCATTAATTTCAATGGAATGTATAATTATTGGTACTAAATGCTAACCCCGGGTATTTAACCTATTAGATAATACATTCTTTAAGCTACTGCAGGGCATTGATGCACATCTCAAGTTCTGCTCTGGTACGTGACAGATCCCAGGTTTTAACAGATCTGCACCTTTTCAAAGGTAGTGCCACTTATTCGCTTCTGGCCTTTTAATCATCATATGTGGTCACTGCCTGAGAGTCCTGCCTTGATGCACCCTATTCTTTCATTCATCCCATTGCATCTCAGAAAGGATGATGACAACAAAAGCTATTTTGCTATCTTCTTTCTGCGGTTGGCAAAATATTCATCCTGACAGCAGGCAGCTTTGATCTCAATTTATAACTGCCACATGTGTAGCTCCTTAAGTAATGAGAATCTGCAATAAAGCTCAATTTACTTGAATCCAGCCACCAATTAATAGTCTTAATTGCTGTGTTCTCCATGGCATTGAAAACCAATTTCCTGGCATTGTAAGCCGGTGTCAGAAATTAGGAACCTTTGTCCACAATAGACAAGTATTACTCGACTGTCAGCAAAATTTCTGACACTAGGAAGAATTCTCTCCTGCTTTAAGAGTACAATGGTACTGATTAACCATTTTCTGCTGTTTAATATATTCATATTATAAAGAAAGTTTTGGTCCTGAAATTCTGAGATGTAGCTAAGACAGGCTCGCTAGCCATGGGAATTAAGGTGTGATTTTGTGCTGCTCAGATTTTGCCTTTTGTCATCATTATGAAGATATAGCTAATTTTGTAGTCCCACCTTATTTCTGTGTGAACTTGAAGATGGCTGAGCATAAGAGACCAGCTCTCAAGAAAAGCTCCCAAAAGAGCTTTAAAGAGACTGGCAGCAAAGGGCGAGAGAAAGCTGCGAAGGTCAAGAAAGAAGAGTTCTCCATCTACTTCGACAAAGTGATGAAGCTGGTTCACTCTGACACTGGCATTTCCTCCAAGGCCATGAGCATCGTTGAACTCATATTTTCGAGCACATCACAGGTGCTGCTTTCCACCTAGCCCATTACAACAAGAACAGCACTACCAGTTCCTGGGAGATCCAGGCATCATATGCTTCCTTCTGCCTGGGGAACAGGCCAAGCATGCCATGTAGGAGGGGACAAAGGCTGTGACCAAGTATGCTACGTAAAATTCCACAACAAACAGAAAAACTGCGGAAAGGACTGTGCTATCCTGGGAAATCTATGTACCCTTTTAAAGTCCCTATAGTACTTTGTCATCCAAAAGCATGCATAAGTGCCTTGAAGACCTTTGGGAAAGCTATTAATGGCTAATGATCATTTATCACAAAATGAATTATCTTTAAAAAAAATACTAAGAAGCATTTAAAAAGAAATCCTAGCCTGGTCATTGTGCCTTCACCAAAGCTATTCTGTCTGAGAAGATTCAAGCGTGAACACTACTGTCACACTCTTTCAGTCAACATCGGCCTTGCCAGTTGATGTGGACAACCCAAATCCCTTAGAACTGATCACAAATTTAATTGGCCCAGGCACATTCATACTCTGGCCACAAGAGCAAATCATATTTGACACAATGGATAGGTTTTCTGGCCACGCTTGCCCCAAGACTAGAAAGTCTTATCTGAGGCCAACGGACCTTTGCATGGTCCTGTCCCACCCATTACAATTCCTGTGGCAGGCGGGATGGGAAAATTCCACCCTAACAGTTGAGTGACTCACGTCCAAATCTTTTCACTATTTATGATGCTGAAGTCAGGAATATGACGGAATACTCTTTACTTGACTGCATAGATGCAACTCCAATAACACTTAAGAAACTTGGCATTATTCTGAACAAAGTAACCCACTTGATTGGCATCTTAAATCTTAATTTCCTCCACCACTAATACGCTTTGTAGTGTGCACCATCCACAAGATGCACTAATGTCGTTGTCTAAGACTTTTTTAACAATCCAGTCCAGAAGAACACAGACAGCAGGTGCCTACCAGCTATCCTGCACTCTCACGTTTCTGCCCAAGTCACAACACCAGCTTGAGTTGGAACAATATCACCATTCCTATATGATGATAAGAACAATGTATCATTTTAAGTTTAATTTATATTTTGTATTTAGGTGTTTTAATTTCATTTCAAGCATTTTTCATGGACTGAGTGCTGGGCAGTTTGCTTCTTAAGGAAAACTACTTCTTAAAGAAAACAAAGGGGTGGAATTTCCCCGTGCTTCCCACTATGGGAATTGTAAAAGGCAGGACAGGATCATGCAAATGTCCGTTGACCTGGGGCGGGATTTTCCGGCCTTGGGACAAGCGTGCCTGGAAAATCCCACTCCACATCTACCAAGCAATGCAGGTTTCACTCAAGAATCTGATTTCTCCAGTATTAACATCAGTTGAGATCATAACAATAGTCACTCGATCAAATTCCTGGATCTCCCAACCTAACTGTGTACGTCTACCTTCATCGTGTTGACTGTCGAGGTTGAAGAGATTCTGTTCGCTATTAGGGGCAATTAGGGATGGACAAAAAGTGCCAATTAAGACCACATTCCATGAAGTATCTGCCATTATTTGGACTTCTGCCTGTATACCTCAATTCAAAGCATTTTTTGCTCTCAAAGTTATTGTAAGAGCAAGCTAAGAATGGCACAGTGAGGGCACCTGGGCATTTGGGACTTGAGTAAATAGTGCAGCAGCAACAGGGTATGTGCCACCAATGCAATTTAAAGATTGGAAAATAACCAGGGGGAAGGACTGGTAAGGTGAATTAGAGTAAATGAATTCAATATCAACTCAGATACATCCAAGTCAAATAAAATGAAGGAAAGATTGTATTCAGAAGGAGATGAAAATAAGTTAGAAAAGAAAAGTAAGAAAAAATATTTTTGTAATATCAATGAAGAAGTAAAAACTGAAGTAATGAGACTCTGCACTTGCAATGAAGAAGACTTGCATTTTGATAAAGGCTTTCATGACCTCAGGACCTCCCAAAGCACTTTACAGTCAGTGAAGTACTTTTGATGAACAGTTACAGCAATAATGTAGGAAGCACTTAATGTTTATATAGTTAGTTAATTTTCAATGCTAGAAAGCTGATTGGCAGTCATTAACATTTATCACGCCATTAATAGAGTACTTCTGCTTGTCCTGACAAAACTTATCTCTCTGTGGGTAAGTTTAATGAGCAATTTATGGGCAAATGAAGCCAAATTTTTAAAAAGTTTGGAAGGCTAAGAGTGAGCTGCCATTTACTGCCACAAATTGGTCAACAACTTTTGGTTATTTAGATTTAACTGTGCAGCCATTTATCATCCAAAGTTGCAGCATCAATTACCCACAAGCACCAAGACCTAGTTTGCCTGATGGTGAAAAGGGCACTTCCCATCAGAAATTTATGCACCTCCAAAGTCTCAGCACCACCGCATGTTGCCCTTGAAGCATCTGTGGATGAGATGATCATGTACTTCTTTGTGAAATGTGCCTTTGCAAAGAAGAGCGGTGCAATGGTATTTGTCAAAGTTCATCCCAAGCAGCTCTGTGATGCAGGTCTCTGCATGCTCCCAGGGACACACTCCAAGACAAACATAAACTGATGGTGGAGGGTGATCAACTCGGTGAAAGATGCTGTTTGGTCTGCCCAAAACTTCCAGTGCAAAGATCTGTGCTCGATTGAAGTGTGGAGATTGGCACAATACAAGTCCAGGACCATGTGCTGAGGGTTGCACTCAAGCTTGAGGCAGCCGCCACCAAGATGCAATGGGGAAAGGCCACTGTATAAGGCCTTTCAGCAAATGTAGACTGAGGGTCCAGTAAGCGGGAAAACTCCTCAGACTGTGTATAATCTCTGTGTAAGTCTATTGAAGCACCACAAATGCAATTTAACAAATGTGCATATTTTTATAAAGAATCTTGGACTTATACTGAAATATATGTAATGTTCTTAGACTGAATGCAGCATAAATTTTGAACTCAGGGAAAATGTAAATATGATTGCACTTTACTGTTATAACGATTGGAAATGTTTTTATATTGTGTTTTTCACATTATATTTTATACTACAAACTATATTTCTGAAAAATAAAATTGCCCATAAATAATGACAAGTGCCAGTAGCCTTGCTATTGTTCTGATAGCAAATTCTGGCCCCTTGATAATAACTTACCCTGCCAATGAATGAACTTGATTTGATACAACAAAATGGTTGATTCAATAAACAATGCTGGATTTTCAGCATTTATTGGTTTGAACTCAGATAACTTATTAACATAATTAGAATCTGAGTACGCACAGCAGATAGAGGAAACCTTCAAATACAAGGGTTTATTTTACAAGGCGTAAGGGAAGTGATGGCCTTGTGGTATTATCACTACTCTATTAAACCAGAGATTCAGTTAATGTTCTGAAGACCTTGATTTAAATCCTACCATGCCAGATTTGAATTCAATAAAAATATCTGGAACTAACAATTGTTGATTGTCAGAAGAACCCATCTGGTTCATTAATATCCTTTAAGGAAGGAAATCTACTCACCTAGTCTGGTCTACATGTGATTCCAGAGCCACAACAATGTGGTTGACTCTCAACTACCCTCAGGCAACTAGAGATGGGCAATAAATTCTGGCCAGCCAGCGATGCCCATGTACCACAAACAAATTAAACAAAAACATGCTGTTGGTGCAGGATCTTACTATTAGTGACTCCAGGTCTAAAATCTCTGTTGGTGGCTGAATCACTGGCCAAACTTACCTTTTGCTAGTTTTCTACTAGCAGCAAACCCTCACCACTTATTTCTGTAGCACGGTCTTCACATCAATGTTAAGTATATTTAGGTAGAGAAGTGTCGTTATAATTCATAATTAGGCTATGATTTTCCAGTGTAGTATGATTGCAAATTCAATTCTAGTAGAGTTTACACTGGGTGTAATGTATCGGCCAGATATGGAGCCATATTTTAAAAGGGCTTAAGGCACACTCTAGGTACCATGCCTTAAGAGGGCATTGGCAACAATGGACTTTCATGTGTCGGTATATGGTTATGTTTGATAAAGTACTGCAGTGGTTGTCAGTTACCTTCAATGGATTTTGGTTACCCAGGAGACTCCACCAGTCTTAGTGCCTGCCAAAAGCATACTGAAAGGATTTAAGGTTGATAATCAAGCTGTTAAGCTATGCATTATAAACACATCAATTATGGCCATAAGTTCCTAGAATGAGATTCAAACTCAGAGATTTTGGCTCAGAGATAGGGATACTATCACTATGCCACACAGATCTCACGCCTAGACAACCATGCTCGTAATAGGAGAGAACAGGAGCTGACCATGCATGATACCTGCTTGGTTCATTTGGTCAACATTATTCTATATACTGACTATTGGTGGATTTCTACCAGCAGAGGTGCTAGAATAGGACAAGCTCATGGGATATCTGAATAGGCAGGGACAATGTTAAAGGGATCATGGTGCACCAGGAAAGGACAGCACAGTGACCGAAAGGTACAGCCACGATTAAAGGCTAGTAATAGGTTCCAAACTTGGAAAAATCTTAAAAATATTATAAATGGATTAGAATCATGATTGTTTTAAAATCTACCTCAAGGAGCAAGTTTTATTTTTAATTCCCATTAACAGTAATTTTTTTGCGTGTGTCTGAAAGAACAAATTGAATCCAATTTGTATTTATCACAGAGGACACTAATAGCATCTCAGAAATATTTATCAGAAAGTGAAAGGAACAGAGAAACTTAAAACAATTATAATCATAGAGTTAAAGAAATTATTAGTACTAAAGAGTGATAAAACTCCAGGGCTTAATGGACTTCACCTATGAATCTTAAAGGAAGTGATGTGAGGGGGGAGGATTTCTGCTCCTGTTTTCATCAGGTGGGATCAGCAACAGGATTAGCAACAGGATCAGAAAATACCACAAGAGATATTAATTGTGTTTGATGTCAACATAAAGGTGATGCAATTGTTTGAGTGTTTTAATGACAATCCTGATGCTCAACATCAGGAAGTCCATTACAATGAACTGGCATCTAATTATTAGACCTCTAGGCCTGATAATTCCTGCTAAAGTTACATTATTCATTCATGCCAACATGAATTACAACAGGTCTCCACCGGCATGTACCTGATGAAGGGTTCAAATCAGGTGACACTGACAAGAGAGCCAGATATAATCTAAGGAGATCCATCAAAGATGTCAAAAAACAATACTGGACCAAGCTAGAATCCCAGGCCAGCTACACAGACTTCCGTCTACTATGGCAAGGTTTGTAAGACATAACAGTCTACAAGATGAAAGCGTGTAAAATCACCAACTACAACGCAACCCTCCCTGAGGAGCTCAATGTATTCCATGCCTGTTTTGAACAAGAGATCAATGAGAGCATGCCCTCCACCCTGCAAGTCCTGGATGAACCTATATTTCTGGTCATCATTGCAGATGTCAGAGCAGCTTTCTTGAAAGTCAACCCGTGGAAAACAACTGGCCGGATGGGGAACCTGGACATGCAATTAGATCCTGCATGGATCAGCTGGTGGAGGTATTCACCGACATCTTCAACCTCTCTTTACAACAATATGAGGTCCCTATCTGCTTCAAGAAGACGACCATCATCCCAGTTCCTAAAAAAAACAAGCAGCATGCCTTAATGACTATCGGCCGATGGCTCTGACATCCATCATTATGAAGTGCTTTGAACTATTAGTCATGGCATGAATCAGTTCCAGCCTCCCTGACTACTTGGATTCACTACAGTTAACCTATTGCCACAACAGGTCCACAGCAGATGCCATTTCCTTGGTCCTGCACTCAACCCTAGATAACAAGGACACTTACGTCAGACTCCTATTATTGACTACAGCTCAATCTTCAACACTATTATTCCCATGAAACTCATCTCCAAGCTCTTGGCCTGAGCCTCAGCATCTCCTTCTGCAACAGGGTCCTGAATTTCCTAACTCACAGACCACAATCAGTAAAGATAGGCAACAATACTGAGCACCTAGGTCACCTAATCTCCTATTCTACAATATAAGTCGAGGTATATTTCTGCATTTTGCCCACCCTTCTTGTTGGTTCTAACAAGGAATCTTGCCATGTTCTCTCCATTGTCTCACAACACTAGCTTAAAGTCCAACAGCTTTATTTGTAGCAAACATCCCAAGCTTTCAGAACAGGCCGTCCCTCCACAAGGCTGCTCTATGTCTTAATAAGATTATGGCTCATCTGATTGTGGTCTGTGAGTTCTCACCCACCTGACAAATTCCGAAAGTTCATGGTGTTTGCTACAAATAAACCTGTTTCACTTTAAGCTAGTGTTGTGAGACTTTTTTCTGTTTATACCCCAGTCCAATGCCAGCACCTCTACCTCATACCTCCTATTAGTGGGAATGGTCAGAAAACTTCAGCCATTGGAATTGTTATGCTGACTGTAACTTTCAACAGAGATGTTAAGAAAATGTCTAGAGAACTATGAACATTCGAGGGATTTGAATTTACTTCACTGTAAATATGTAACAAAAAAGCTGCCTGCAATGCTTGCTGTTTCACTCTGTTTTGGCAACATTTTGAGAGCTATCATTACCGCATTAGTACTGCATGACTGATTTCATAACCTATTATTATCACAGTTGGGTGCAGTCAGTTCAGAATTCGATTGTCAGCCCCACGTGCTCATATGTCTTTGAATGGGAATTCAAAAACAAATGCTTGTTTTCTTATGAAAGGAAGTTAAACATAGTGAATGGGTTTTTATCAATGAGATTTTTAAAACACAGTGAATTCATCAATAGACACAAACTTTATTCATCTCAGCATAGATCTTGAAGTCTATGCATGAAAGATACTAGATGAGTTGGCATGGATGTTGTTGAATGGTGACCGTGGATTGATGTGAGTTGGCACTAAATTGGCATGGGAACTATGAAGGACTATTGGAATGGGTGGTAGCATGGGTTGGCATGGATAGTATTAAAGGCTACTGAGAGTGGGTGGGAGGCATTAAGTAGCAGGGGTTGAGATGGATGGAGCATGGGGAATGTGTGGGGTTTGAGGGGCTGTGAGGAGTGAGCGCTATTTGTTGTTTTATTCTTTTTTTACAGTTTTGACAAAATACCAAGGCACCAAAGGTGACCTTTCACCCAGGGCACTTTTGCACCAAACAGCCTTCAAATTCCTTCCAGGATGCAGTAGCTCTGACTTCCATTTTCACCCACATACCTGGACAGAATGGACAGGAAAAGAGCATTCTAAAATGTTTCAGAAGGAACAGCGATGTATTGAAGAGGAAAAGCTGAGAGAAGTTAGATCAGGAAAAACCTCAAGACAGCAAGGAAAAAGGAAATGTAGGGATGCTGAGATTGGCTCTTCTGCAATGGAAAATACTGAAACAATTTTTGGTGTTTTGAGAAAAGACATATAAAAAGTGAGCTAAAGATTAAGGGTCAACTACACATTTGTTTCTGATGGGTGAAGTTAACTCCCGGTGAGTTTTAAGTGGACAAAAGGTAGAGTGAGAACTAATTTTGTACAGGTCTAGATTTTGGCCTTGGATACATTGGCACAAGTGGGTTTCTTGTTATATATTTTAGAGTTTGCAAGTTGCTTTAAGAGTGATCACATGATTTGATGTCATTTGGATGTTGCCATGGACTGCTGTTTTACTTTCAGTTTTGTATCCTGCGCAGGACAGAGACCATCTCTTTCAATAAAACCTGTTGAGTGTTAGTTTGAACTTACATGTGCAAACTGAATCTTATCTTTCCATGTAAAACCCACAACTCCAACATAGTTAGGACTTTGCATTTCTATTGCCCAAATTGAATAGAAAGTGACAAGTAGTTAATGGATGGCAGCAGCAGCTCATGTGCCAGTGTAATCCAATCTGGAACAGGATGGTAAATTGAAATGCTACCTGCTGTACCCACCCCCTTATGTCCTCCTTGGTGGTATGGGTTTAAATTGAATTTTCCTCCCAACAGGATAAGCTTGAATAGAACTAAGTGTCATGTTTTGATTGTTATATTTTTTTAAATTGCAATGTCCCTGTTTGGCTGCCCAGTGGAATTGGTTCAATTAATTTAAAAGTTACATGTAAATGGGATCCAGTTATTTGTCATTGAATCACAACCTAATATTGAAGTATTGTGTTGAAAAAGATTCTGGCAAACATATTCAGTTGGTTTATGCAACATTGGTGGAACTCTATTCCTAAACTTTATACAATTTACTCCATTGGAATAAATTTTAGGTATGATATTGTTCAATTCAAATTATTCCATTTTCAGCATTCTGTGTCTTAATTTACAATTAACTGACTTGTAATAGTTATTTTTGGGACTAATTAAAAAAGTCCTCAGTCATTGATGGTTGCAATTTATTTCATTTTGTCCTCTCAGTGATGAATGGCTACTTCAAGTAAATTCAGATTTCTGTTCTCTCTGTTCCTTCACTTTCATGGGGGGTCAAAATGCTGAAGCACCCTTCCCAACAGCATTGTGGCTGCACATACAGCAGATGGGCTGCAGTGGTTCAAGAAGGAGGTTCACCCATACCTTCTTGAGGGCAATTAGAGATGAACAATAAATGCTGACCTCACCAATGATGCCTAAGCCTCAAGAATGAATGAACCAAAACTGAAAGATCGTAAGTATTCTATGCTAAGACAGTGAAGTGCCAATGAGTTAGTCCAACTTGTACCACTGCACAACTTTGTATTCTTTTAATTTCATTTTGTGCTTCTTCTCCTCAGCTCAGTGATTCCTGTTGTGAAGTTTAATGGCTCTGAAAATTCCAGTTCATGTACATCTTCCTCATGCTGGATTTTCCTTCAGACCTGGTTTGTTTTCGGGGCCATGATAGAGGGATTTTTATCCACTATCTAACACAAATAGTGTGAGCTTGGAATAGATATGGGCCCTGGGGGGATATTCCCACTACAAAGAAATGGTCCACCCATTAACAGGGTTCAAAGTGTGGTGACACTAGAAAGAGAAGGTGCCAGAGTTAAATAGAGTGGAATTAAGCACCCAGAAAATTCTTAGTGCTCTTGTATAAAGGCACTCTGCAGAAAATGAAGAATATTTTCAGAAATGTGCTACATAAGAGATTGTGAAAGGTTGTGAACTCCAGCCTCTCTCTCCATGACAAACCCATCAATTGATGTGGCACCTTCACTCACTATGTTATAATTCTTGTAGAAACCTAAATTTTAAAAAATTCCCTAACATCTGACAGAAATATACCGAAGAACAGAATGTCGCATTTTATGACTCTTATTGTGACAAACAAACAGTAATCAATAGCAATCAAATACTAATTAACAGATAAATAACATATCAAACTAAAGGAAAAGTACTTTAATGCAATCGAGATATGTCTTCTAACTCACTGTGCAGTGTATCAGACTTCTGGAAGATACATACCACACAAGAACTAGTTACAAGAGATTCTTCCATGAACATTCAATTGTTCTTTAAAAGTCAGTATAACCTGCAACAGTCTCCCAATTCTGACTTCCATCAGGAAGGTCTACTTTAGCAACAGCTTGTTCCTTAAATCTCCAAGTCTTCCATCTGTATTGTTTTCTCTTTGAAGAGATCCAGGTCCTTGACTGCTATCATTGATACAATCTTTCCCTGCGCTTCACAGCAGTTGCACTGTCTTTCTCTATCTGCCTTTGTATCCAGTTGAGCCTTTTCTTCGTTCAGGTGTGAAAACTGTCACTTGATATTTAATAGGTTTCAGGTTGGATTTATTTTCAATGATGCCCAGATTAGATGGGGCTGACTCCAGCCAGAGATTTAGTATGGCCACCATCCTTGCTACATTCTGTTTCCCTTAAGGTGAAGAAAACATTTTACAACATAACCATCTCATATACAATGAAAATAGGAAATCCTTCTACACACAAAGAGTGGTAAGAGTTTGGAGCTATCTTCTGCAAGCAGCAGTTGATGCAAGATCAATTGTTCATTTCAAATCTGAGATAGCTCTTTCTTAACTAAAGTTATAAAGGGATATGGTAATGGGGTGCAAAGGTTAGGCTGCAGGTCATCACTGACCTCATTGAATGATGAAACAAAGTTGAGAGCTAGATTACCTACTCCTATTCTTATATCTTGAAAATCTACAATTCGAGTGTTGGAAACCTATTCAGCTGCAAGCGATCCACAGGTTCTCGCTTCAGCATTTGCACTTCTCAGCATCAGACATCACTAACTATAAGGAACAGGGTCTCCTGTAGATTTCCTACTCATGAACACATGTTCCAGTTGATACTCGCTAATCCAGCACAGGGCAACACAATCCATGAACATATCAGACTAGAGGTTATCAATGGAACCACCTGCAGAAGTTGCCTCATGAATGACTATTTTTGTTTTTAGGTTTAATTGTAGATATTGGACACTCTATTGACACAAAACCTTCACCTCAGTATTTGCTGATAGATTCTAGTAGGTAACTTGAGTCCTTAGCCATGGGAAGTACACTGGCCCACAACAAATGCTGATCATATGTTGCTATAAGTGGGGATTCAAAAAATTCATCCTGTTAGCTTACGTGTAGAATCTATCTAAGCTGGAGGCCATTCTGTGGATGTGCATTGTCACTACCAAAATTATGAAACACTGATGGTAAAACTGTTGATGCTTGTCAACCTGTACATCAATAGCTTTCATCCCCTGCTAACAACCATATAAAATAACTCCAACGTTCATGAAAATTGTCTTGCCATGAAAATATATCCTATTTTAACCAGATCTAACACTTTTCAACCATTGTTCTCAATACAGAAAAGATTATTTCCCAAATTTCAAAGATTGAAGTTTTTCACCAACAGTGTCAAAGCAAAACAGACCTAAAATGTTTTCGGAAGAGAGTGTCAGAGACAACCAAATATTAAATTTAGTTTATTAATAATGGGGAAGGAATTCTTTGTGAGTTGTGTGAAATGAAATCATAAACCAGTTCATAAAAAATGTGTTTACAACTTAATTACGCATAGTGCACAGAGGAAATTTATCTTATTATTTCATAACCAAAAGATAATTCTTAACCAGCTTCTGCTGGCAAATTTATGGCATTCTTCCTTTCAACATATACCTCACATTACTACATCTTTTGTTAAATGTTGCGTGAATGGGTGAACTAGAATCACTTTAAATTGACAGGTAGGTGGGTAAATTTGTTTGTCTGGAGTCACAATGAATGTTCGAACCCATATTTTGGGAGGAATGTTCCCATAATTTGTCAGGTTTTGACTGAAAACTAGATGCGCAGCTGAGTTTTTATTCTCAATCTTGAGACACTCTGACAAAATACCTTTGAGATACCTAAAAGCTGCAATATGATCGGGCAGTGGAAGAACACCAAAAGAGATTGATTATGAAGACACAGTGCCCTCACTGGACTTCATACAGGCAGCCAGTGCTCAGCTATTGGTATTGCATTGATCCGGAGGAAATATTCAAAGCCCTACCAGTATATGTTGAAACATTGTGAATGAGTATGCTGCAGGCAAGGCAAGGGGCAGAATAGCAGAAATCACATAGGTCATGCCACAGAAGATTCAGATGAATATTTCCATGGGTTGTGCTACAGAAGAACGCTGATAGGTGTGCCCAATAAAATGCTTGATATATTGGGAAGCCTTTTAGAAAAGCTGTGGTCAATGCAAAGCAGCTTGGAGCAGCCAAGCCTTGACTTGGCAAAGGACATTAAGCAAGGCTTGGAGCTCAGCCTTTCCTGTGCAAGGTGATGCCCAACCTCACCGGCACACTTGTGGACCCAACCGTGATGCAGCATCTGAATGCCGGTGTTTCAGTTTCCATGGCAGCACAAACAGCTTTCATCAAATTCAGATGCCAGAATTTTAGTGCCTTGCCTTCCCAAAGGTCTCACCCAAAGCGAATGGAAAATGCCATTTTATTAGCCTCATTGCCCCAATTCTGGGACCGGCAAGGCAGTAAAATTCTGGCCAGAGTATTCCAGAGTAAGCTCAAACTGAAATTGTGCAAGTTTACATCACTGCCATCATTCCTGTGGATTCCAGATTTTTTATCAGGGTCTTTCAGTGTCTCAGCCATGCTTTCATTGAAAAGCAAGAGAAACTTGAGAAATGAAATGGGACAAGTCCACACTGTATCCCTGAAGCCCTGGGTGGAGTAGGAGCAGTCCAAAGGGAGGGTGGACCAGGCGCTGGAGTTACTGATATCAGATTTTAATTTGATTTGATTTTTGATTTCAGCTTTGATTTCATTTTTGATTTATTGCTATCACATGTATTAGTGAAAAGTATTAAAAGGAAAATAATCTGCAGATATTGCAGAATGCTCTGCATCCCATGACTCTTGACGGACACTCAGTGCCAGTGGCATTAAAATTATTACTGTGTCAAACTTCTATGCATTTGGCTCCTCCCAGGATCTATATGGATATGGTGGGCCTATTCAGGAGGTCACCAATGCTTTGTTCAATTGGGCTGGAAAGTTCATGCATTATAAGACTGACCCTGACAACCAGACAGAGCGGCTCATTGACTTCAGGCCCATTGCAGGCTTTCCACAGGGTGTAATCAATTGCACCATGTGACCATGAAAGCTTCCTCAGACCAGCCTGTAGTCTTTATAAACAGGAAGCGGTCCTACTTGATCATTTTCCAAGAGTAAGAGTATCCCGTAGGTGTGTATCTGCCTTCCAATGAACACTCATAATGCCTACATATAAGATATTTATTAAATGGTGAAAGGTTTAGAATAGTGGAGGACCAAAAGAGGTTCAGAAATCCAGATCCATCACTCGTAATATGACATGAGGAAGTTGAAAAAATACTCAAAAAAATCTAATGGAACAATAGCCCTTATATTTAGAATAACATAATAATATAGTAGAATAGAACTTGTGCCTACGGTATAAAAAAACTCTCGTTAGTCCACACCTGGAATACTGTAAGCAGCTATTTACACCATCCTTTAGGAAGCATTCATTAGCCTTGGAGAGAATGTAGTGTAGAGTTTTTAGAATGATATCTGGGCTCCAAGGATTAAATTCTGAGGGGAGATTACACAGACTAGATTAATATTCCCTTAAATTTAGGTGATTAAGGGATGATTTGATCAAAACTTTCTGAATATTAAAGAGAAGAGACAAGTAGCTAAAGAACCTCTTTCTACTGGTTGAACTATCTGGGACTGGGTGGTGTAATGATTTCAATGAGGCACATAAGGTTGGCCTCTTGGTGTATGAACTCCTGATTGAGGTCATAATTACCTTCACACTCAGGGAGCCTCACCTGTGTATAAAAATCTGAATGTCAGATCTTCTGGCATTCCAGATTCTGACTGTGAACCAGAGGTATTCTTGGAGTGGAACAGAGTTTGTAAATAAACGAGATCTGGTGAAGGGACACTGCCTTCTGAGGAGTTATATCAGTGGCGACAAGGATGGGATCCTAGAGATACTGATCTCTGACAATAGGCCAGCTTTTGCCAGCCAGCAGTTCATCCAGTTCATGAAGTTGAATGGGATTCAACATACCAGGATGGTAATATACCATCCATTTTAAATGGCCTAGAGGAGAGGGTAGTTCAGACTTTAAAAAATGGGTTAAGAATACAGCCAGCAGCATGAACGGACAATAACTCTTCTGTTGGTCATTTAACTATAGGACAAATCCCCAGGCCGCTATGTCAATGGTACCTGCAGAATTGCTCATGGGCAGATGACTCTTCACCTGATGAAGTTTGCTTTTTCCAAACCTGAGGGGGGGATGGTGCAAAAGTAACAAGAATCCTCCAATGCAAAAGCCATGGCAAAACAATAGCCAGCAGAAACAATTGGAGGCCAGAGAAAATCTTTAGATAAAGAATTATGCAAATGGTCCCATATAGTTACATGGAATGGTTGAATGTAGGATGGGATTGCTTTCTACAGAATACATGTGGGTGAATAAACATCTGGACCTCAAAATTGCAGTTTATCCTGGAGCCAACTATGCCCAGTAAGCAGAGAATGAGGACAGTCTTCCCAGACTGACTAGCTCTACATTTCCATTGCCTTAGTTAGGACCTCAGAGTCCATAATGGATATTACAGATGAGGCCATGGATACTCCTCTGCTGCCGAGGAAAGGGGCAAACTACAACTCCAGTGCTCACATCGTAACAGATGGGTGCCTGTCAGATATACTCCTCCCATGTCGGATGCTGAGTTGCTGAAACATTGCAAGAGACCCATGAGACACATGAACCATTGAGATCTCTTGGGGGGAGGAATGTTACGACTTCAACAAAGCACATGAGGTTGGTCTCGAGCTCCCTAATTGAGGTCATAACTATCTGCCCAATCAGAAAGCCTGATCTGTACACATAAACGGGAGTGTCAGGCATTCTGACATTCTCGATTCTGATCATGTAACAGAAGCACAGTGGTTAGTGCTACTGTATCACAGTGCCAGGGACTCAGGTTCAATTCCCGGCTTGGGTCACTGCCTGTGTGGAGTTTGCACATTCTCCCTGTGTCCGCACGGCTTTCTTCTCGGTGCTCTGTTTTCCTCTCAGTCTGAAAGATGTGCTGGTTAAGTTCGTTGGTCATGCGAAATTCGCCCCCAGTGTACACGAACAAACTCCAGAGTGTGACTGCTAGGGGATTTTCATAGCGTTAATGTAAGCCTACTTGTGACACTAATAAATAAACTTTAAAATGCATGAAATAAAGTTTGTAAATAAAAGGAGCCTGGTGAAGGGACACATCCTCTGAGGAGTTATTCTGGGGGCATAACCCAATAATTAGAGTCATAATCAGGCTAAATTCCGGCCTTGGTCACTGTCTGTGAGGAGTTTACACTTTCTCCCCATCTCTGTGTGGGGTTCCTCTGGATGGTCCAATTTCCTGCCACAGTCCAAAGAAGTGTGGGCTAGGAGGAGTGGCCATGTCCCTAGTGTCAGGAGGGTTAGCAGATTAAATGTGTCGGATTACAGGAATAGGGCCTGAGTGGGATTGTGGTCAGTACCGGCTCAATGGGCTGCATGGCCTCCTTTTGTTGGGATTCTATAGAGGCTGAAGTAGTGGGAAAACTGTTCTAGATCATGACTGGTTTTTGGTGCAGCTTCACTCTCCCTGTCTGTGCCCTACAGAGGCGCCAATCGTGAATCTCATTAAAAACTTGGGAGAGTGAGACTTGGTCTCGTGGCAGGCTGATGGCTCCAGAACTCTGCGCATGGGCAATGGCCTCGACCTGTGAGTCTAACTGCTTGGTGGCTAGCTCGATTGCTGGCCAGCCCGGGTTTACTGCAATGTGGCCCCTCCAGCCCCCCCACCAGGCCTGATTGCAGCTCCCATAACAATTCCTGGGCCAGCCATGCACGCCGCCCCCCCCAATTCAGAGCACCCCCATGTACAGCCTACCCCGCCCCCTTCCCAGCAATGGTGATCCAATGTGATCTCATCCTGGTAGATCCTCTGTGATCCTCCCCTGCACGGCATCCTCCTCCCCCCAGGAGGCAGCCTCTTGCCTCGCCCCCTCACTGGCAGACTACAGCACCACTCCCATCTCCCCACACCCTCCACCCCGCCAAGTGTACCGGCCTTAGTCCAGCTCAGACCGATCCCCATGCAGGATGAAAGCAAGACGTGTCCACCTCTTCAATCACCCCATGCCCTGCCCACAATTATCCCTGGCCCCCTTAGCACTGCTCAAGTCTTCCTTGGGCATGGGCACTTTGCCCCTTGGACAGTGCTGGGGGCACAGACTGGCACTGCTAGGATGCTCATGCCCAGGGGATACCACCCACACATCACCCAACTCCCGGAGGGGGGATGTTCTAGTTGCACCCCTTTCATTCCGGCAGAGTCTCTTGCCAGTTCCCCGAATGTAGGGAGCTACTCCAAACTCTGCTGTATGAAGTTCTCCTGGTGGGGTGGGAGATTCTATTGGGACTGGCAAATTCCCGATAATGACATGCAAAACATATTTAAACTACATTAAAAAAAGATTCAAATGACTTACCTGTTGCTGGTTTCCAGCATGGTCCGGATTCCAACTGTTCTCTGACTCTGGGAGACCTGCACAAGTCTCAGAAAAAGGCCAACGATGCGATTCTCCTGACCGGACCTGCCAGAAAAGTTGTGGGTCATGATGGGAGAATCTGGTGCTATGATTTTATGATTTTAAGAGCGAAATTAAGAAATATTTGTTCAGGCAAAGGGCATTAAAGGTTTAGCACCCTCTTCCATAAAAGGTTATTAATGCTAGATCAATTGTAGGTTTTAAATCTGAGATTCATAGATTTTTGATATTCAATGGTACTCAGGGATATGGAACATGGGAGAGTATGTGAATTTTGACGCAAACCAACCACGATCTTGTGGAATGATGGAGTAGTTTCATGGGACTAAATGGCTGACTCCTGTCCCTATGTTGTTGCATTTAAAAATGGGTACAACCAAGCCCAATTTCACACTCATTTTTATTAAACTTTAATGACAAGGAACAAAGATAACATTTAAAATACCACACGCTCATTCTTGTGCACTGCCCCCATAGGCTAATTATGGTGGAACGATGAAATGTCATTTGATTAGCTTTATCCTCATCATTGTTGAGAAACTTTCACTTTATTGGAAGAAAGTTTTAACATGAAATAAATGTGGGCTTTGATTTTTTTTTCTCAATTTTATCTCTCTAATTTCTTGGACTGCAGAGTTTAAAAGGGGATTCGCTCATTCTAGGATAAAAAAAGGCTTTCAGTTTCTTGAAGTTGCAGAAAACACTTTTTCCATGCGAATACTATGAAAACTGAATTTGAAAGTTCTTAAGTCATTTCAGAGCTGCCAATGGGCACTTCCCATGATAAGTTTAGTCTTTAGGTCCAGGGGCAAACAAAATGATCTTTCAGAACCTCTTGCAGTTAACCCACCAGATGATTCCTTTTCATGTCCTCAAGGAAAGAAAAGCCATTAAGTCCCTTTGTAATAGTTTCACCCCTGTTGAGTAAATAAGTTAGCTTTTCTTCCAACTCAAAAGTCTGCTCATCTCTAAGGTATTCTCTTTAATGTTGTTGATCCATTCATTGAATTTTGCTGTTGGCTTAATTTCCCCATTTTGAGCAAAGTGAATTCCAGAGCTGTCATTAACTCCAGTTGAAGTGCTTTCATTGCCAACACTTTTGCCATAATACCCTATAGTAATAACCTCCCTCGATCTCTAGCCACAGCAACTCAGAAATCAACACAGGAGTCTTAAGAAATTGAACAGTTATTCAGCACATTTTTAACCCTAATAAATTAATTCAAATTTAATTCTCTCATTTCTTCAGCGGTAATATTGTGATGCTGAATCTATGTTCTAGAATGGTTCAGGACATCCTTTTTCTTAAAATCTCTGTGACTAGGTTTAAACTCAACTCAATTAGCTGCTAAAATGTTCTGGAACTTTCTATCTCGGGCCCAGTGACTTTGTGTGCATGGAACATAACTGTTCACAATCTGGTATGCTTGTTAAAAACTGGCACCTGAAAAATCAAGATAGTGAGGGGAGTGGGATGTTGATTTGTTACAGTGGTTTGGATGATTATGGGGAAACTCTGTGCTGCATTTCACTATAATGCTGTATTAGTTAGGAGTGTCTCATTTTTGATGCATTGAAAAATTTGGTCTTTTTGTCTTCCCAATGGGGAACTGTGCTCAAAGGCAGATGTGTTTCAACTTGAAGGGTGCGGTTGATTCATTTTTGCTACTGGGGGCAGAGGGACAGGATTCCATTCCTTCAAATGTCAGCCCACCAGTGGCGACACTTGAGCATTATGGAATACGCTCATGGGCAGTTTTCAATGGAATAGCGAGACAACAATGGAATGAAAAGGGGGTTGCAGGTTTTGTAATGGGAAACAATTATCCAATTCAGCAGATTTTGCCTAAAAAGTGAAGGTAAAAATTCCTGCACTGTAGAAATGGGACCTGTTATCACGGTATCTTCAAACTGTAAAGTTAATGGCCATGTCAGAAGATTTGGCTCTGAAAGAGTTAATTTATTTCAGCTATTAGTTAGATGTGCTACAAATAAACCTGCTATTGTAATCAAGTAATCAAAGGTTTATTGTACATATAAACACTGTTATAGTCTAATTACCTTTATACGTATTTAAAAATTAGACAATGTGTGGCATGTGAAGTGGGACACGTGTTAAAATTACAAAGTAGCTTGATATAGTTTTACTTCGGGTATTTGTGCTTCACCTTACAACTCCTTTGCGACACTTATGCAGCACTGAATTGACTCTTGAGGTTTACAACAGATAATCTTTCAACATATGGTCTCACCAAATGGAGATCACAGGCTGGCGAAAGCAATCAGCTTTTTAATTAACAGAATTAACAGTGCGTTGTTTAAATATAATGGCAGCAATAAAAACATGAAACGCGAATATGATATCACCACGGTTGAAGTGTATGAGTTATTGTTTCTGAAAATGAAATCTTTGTGGAAGGTGAATTAACTCTTGAATGGCTACTGCACAGGAAGGATCCAAGATGAGCAAGTCTGCACAAAAACCACACTGTGCCTGCAACGAAGACATTTAGCAGTAAGCATTTAAAGAATATCCATTGCTGTGCAGTTTTATTCCAGTTTTAGTTACTCTAAACGAGCAGATATTTAAGGCTTAAGCCATGGATTCATAAGTTCATTTATACAGCACATTTTGCACCTCTGCAGAGCAATATGAATTTATAAGTCAGTAGTCAAGGCTTGGTCCAAAACCAATGAAGGAGAAAGCTGCGCTTCAATAGAGTTTCACACCCCGTAGAATATAATTCCAGTGTGACATCAATCCATGCTTAAAGACATCATTGGAAGAAAGAATAACATCTTTTACTATTTAAGGAAGACATTTGCTGTATCATGTTGTTGGCTGATCTTTAAAAGAGCTGCCCATTGTGTTCCAATTCTGTGATTTTCAAACCTCACATTCCACCTCCCCCTCATCCTTCCCCTCCAACCCCATAGATCTTCTTAAGAGGAAACATATCATTCCCTACAGGGATATAGGCCATTATTATGGGACAGCAAGGACAGCGGCAAATGGTGAAAAGAAGAATCAGACAGCATTTAATGTAAATGTATCCCACCAGATATTGCCACCTCTCTTATAAAAGACGGGCACGTTCAGGGTTAATGTGGGCTGAGTACAGTATCACACACACAGTGATATCAGAACACACATGCGACCCAGACCCAGAGGCCAAAGTGATGATGAGCAGAGGCAGGTGAGGATCTAAGCTTTGAGCCAGCTCCGAGCTGTCCCTTTTCTGTACAAATGTAAATACTTCTAGTAAAGACTTAACTTTAAGGTACGGAAGACTCTGAAGACATCTTTCTTTACTGATCTATAACCAACCCCATCTCAACAAGGCCAAGCCATCTGATGATCTTAGCTTGGAGACATGTGCATTTTACCAAGGAAGCAGAAAAGCAGTAGTGTCAGCCACTCTCATTTATCTGCACTCTTCTCTCTATGGCTATGAAGCTGACTAGAGCACTCAACATTTATGGCATAGTCTCATTTGAAGTGGTCACATGCAATGTCTTCTATATTGGTTGTCAGTACAGACACACACTTTTCAGGATGCTGACAGTCTGCAAAGAAGCTGGGGAACTTGCTGGGGGCGATCTTACCATTGTGCTCCACTGGCTGATGGGTGGGGTGGGCTGATAAGATTACATGAGAGCTGAGAAATAGGTTTGAGCCCATTTTTTGCCTCTCATGATCTTACCAGCACTGGATATCCAGCCTCATGCCCACTTCTGGCACTAGGATGAATAAATTATTTAAATCCAATTTTAATATTATTTAAATGAAATTAGTGAGTATGAGACATTATTGTCCAGGCTCACTATCCTCTGTGGCCTTGCTGGAAGAGGATCTCTCCAGCAAGAATTTCAGCTGGTCCCCAGCAATGACTTCATCAAGAGGTCAGGAGACCATTGAGCCCTCTAACCCCCTCCCCGAGAGATTGGGGACAAAGATAAGTGCCCCATTGACAATGTTAGCCTGACATTGCCAAATGCTACCGTGCCAATGACCAACGTGCACCCTGGCACTGTCCACTGGCATTGGGCAGTGTCAAAGGGGCAGGTCCTGAGGGTGCAGGTCCCATGAGGGCAGGGCCTACTGGAGGGGGGGCCAGATCGGGGGGGGGGGGGGGGGGGGGCGATCGGTGTCGGGGGAGGGACTGAAACACACTCTGCATTTCTGATTGTGGGGAGGGGATTCACTGCCACTCTGCATTACAGATCGGTGGAGGAAGACAGTGGGTGTCTGCTATCACTCTGCAGTTACAATCAGTGAGGAGAAGAAGGCGGGAATTGGTCTTGCTGAGTAGGGGTGTGATGACAGGCCATTGGCCCCCTGAGAGTGGTAGAGGCTAGGTGACAGGTCCCTCTGCTCTGTGCATGCACAATGGGTGCCCTCTGCTACTCCCAATCTGCATTCAGATGGGTTTAACCCCCGCCCCTCTCCTTACAGGCGAGAAACATTTTTTGAGGGTTTTTTTTTCATGCACAAGTGCATAAGATCACAGATTTTGGACTCGCCCAAAAAATGGATCAGAAACTCTCCCATTTTCACGCTCTATCTTGACTTAGAAATTTTTTCATAAGATTGCCCCCACTATCTTTGGCATCACGAAGCACTATTGCCACATGAGGGCATCAGGTGAGTGCACTTCCACCTTTGTAAATCCAACCTCCATGAGTTGGCAAGTGTTGATGTCTGTACACATTCTTATTTTTTTTACAGTTATGAGATGAGAGTACTATTGACAAGGTCAGCATTTATTACCCATCCCTAGTTGCCCCTTGAGATAAAACTGAGTGATTCGCTGGGTTATTTCAGAGGACAGTTAAGAATTAATAACATTACTGTGAGTTTGGAGTCTCATATTGGCCACATTGGGGTGAAGAGGGCAGGTTTCCTTCCTTAAGGGACAGAATGAACTGGGGGTTTTGTATTCCAGATTTATTTCAAGTTAAATTCCCCAGCTTCCATGGTGGAATTTGAACTTGTGTCTCCAGGTCATTAATTCAGTCCTCTAATCACTTCCATCAGCAACATGTTATTTACATTCTCTTCTATTTTATTACAATAAAGTCAAAAATAATCACAAGTCATCTTTCACCTCTTCATGTGTTTCTCCTGATGTCACTTTCCCAAAAAGGTGTTTTGGGTCAGACTTGGTAATATAATGCCACTTCCTCGGCGTACGTGCAGTGCCCAGGTGTGTTGTTTGATTGTTGTCCCTATAGTAAAAATTAATGAAAGGTAGCAGAAAAAAAGATTGTGAGATGTACAGTGAAGATAGCTGACAGTCAAATCACTTTGCCTTACATACCTGCTTATCTTCCAGCCTCCTGCTACAAGGTTCACCTAGATCCATCATTTTAAATGCTGTTCTGTAAATTACATTCATTCCAGTAGGTTACAAGTGAAATTCTCTGGCCTCCCCTCAGCATTTTTCTCAGTGGTGGGAGCACCATGCAGTTCGCCTGTAGCAGGATCTTCTGATCTCATTGCTGCCAATGGGAATTCCTATTGAAGCCATCCCATGTCTCTGGGAAACCCGCAGTCACTAATCAGAAACTGAACTGAACCAGCCACATAAATACTGCTCACTCAATAAATGCATGATTGATTATGTGGCAAGTAACCTATCTCCTGACTACCCAAAGCCTGTCCACTGTCTTCAAGCCATAAGTGAAAGAACACTTCAAGAACACTCAAGAAACCAGCACCAGCCAGGACAAAACTGCCTACTTGATTGGCACTTTATTCACCACCTTAAAGCTTCATCCACCACTGTCGCTCAATCAAAAACTTGAAGCTCCTTTTCTAATAACACAATAAGTATACCTAGACCATATGGACCACAGACTTTCAAGAATATGAACCACCACCACTTTCTCAAAGACAATTATGAATGAGCAACAATTGCTAATTATTCATTTGGTTTGCCAATGATGCTGACATCCCACGAACAAGGCAAAAAGGACACATATCCTCTGGACTTTACAATTTAAGAAATATATTACAATCTTAATTATTTCATGTCAATTCAAATATCTCTTTTAATAATATTCTATCATTAAACCAAACATAAATATTTTATACCAGTTTGTTAATAGTCTATTCGGTGATTATTGGTTTTAAAACCATCAGATTTATTATGTTTATCCACTGCTGTATTATATCTAAAGCCAGAGTGTGCCTCCATGATACACATGGGAACGTGATAGAATCAATTAATTCTCTGTTCGTATAACTAAATATTTGTTCAATATTAATGTATTTGTACTCTGTTCAGTACATTCAGTACTTTGATCTCTTTATAAATTTGAGTTGTCAGACTAGGATTGCAGTTTGATATTCAACATTGTACAAGAAGATATCAAATCAAACATATACTTGATGAATTTAAATGTGGGTTCTTTTGATAGTTCCACTGGTTGTTTAACAAGATTATAGCGAGGATTTTTTTTTTCAAAAATTCCTCATAATATGCTTTAGTAGAGGAGCACCATTGATGCTATGGCTAGATTGCTAATTTCATAACACTGCAAAGGGGTTTTGGGTTGTGTGTATGATGACATGATGTTAGAGTTAGATCCTTATTTGATGCTGAACTATTCTACAGCCAAATGCTCAAGTTCCTTCATAAAATGAAGCTTTACATAATTTGGAATAAAAATAGAAAATGCTGCAAATGCTTAGTAGGTTATGGAAGAATCTTTTGGAGGGGAATAAATTGTTTATCATTCCATGGGTGCTGTCATAAGCTGCTGAATATTTCCAGCATTTTCTGTTTCAATTTCAGATTTCCAGCATCTGCAGTATTCTGCTTTTCAATTGACATCATTTGGGTTTAGCACCGTTTGAAGAAAAGCTAGATTTAGAGAAGTACTCAGGCAGTCCCCAAAACTCTTTTCATGAACTTAGTCTCCAGACTTCTTACGAGAAAGTGGAAGTTGCCACCTGTACTTTCTTTAAATAAAGGAACAGAGGGTCAGAGCTCCTGTGCATGCATGATTAGGTAGCCCCAGAAAGGGATGCATTATATGCTTTTTAGTGGGTTTAATTGCCTGTTTATTTGTTAGTCGGTGCTATTCCGACTCCAGTGTGTGCCCGCTGACCCTAATATGGCCATATGACAAATTGACATAAGCCCAATGTTTTCTCATGAGAGTTCACATTGGCTGCATGTTTGCTCTGAGAACATAAAGTTCTGGCTCATGTGTTTGAGGACAGACATCTGTTCTAATCAGAAGAATACAGTTAGTAATTGGAAAGGATTAAGATGTAACTTGTGAAGTGTGCTTTGCACTTTGCAATTTCAGTTCTGAATACTCATGCATAAAAGTTGTAACTTCTGCCGTGGAGTTCCGCAGTTTGTGTGCAATGATGCTGCCATGATACTGGGTCTGGGTAGCTCAGTCAACAGAGCATCAGACTTTTAATCTGAGGGTTCAAGACTCAAATCCCTGACTGGGTGATGCTTGTAAGCATGGCATGGTGGCACAGTGATTGGCACTGCTGCCTCACAGTGCTGGGGACCTGGTTTGATTCCTGGCTTGGCTCAATGTCTGTGTACAGTTTACATGTTCTCCCTATATTTGCATGGATTTCTTCTCATAGTCTGAAAGATGTGCTGGGTCAGTGAATTAACCCAAACAGGCGCTGGAATGTAACAACTAGGGATATTTCACAATAACTTCATTGCAGTGTTAACGTAAACCTTATTTGTGACTAATAAACACATTTTAACTTCTTAGATAGACACTTCTGTTATAGTTTGGTCATATGTGAATTGTTCAAAACAAGTAATTGTATGCAATAGCCTAAATCTGACACAACAAGTTCATTCATAAAGCTAATGGCAAGGATTCTTTTTATTTTAAATTTCAACATCTCCCCTCCCATGTTAATTGTTTTAACTAATTTGAGAAATTAATTCTAATTTTATTAGCTATATAGACAAATGAGAATGTCCTTTAGGGTGGGACAACGAGGAAAAATTGCAGGTAGAACAATTAACACATGGAATAATACATATTAGTCCTGGACAAGAAGAGTACAAGAGGAACACATACCCTCACTTCTTAGAAATGCACTTCTTAGTAACCTGGTCCTGTTTATATGCTAAGAAGCAAAGAAGCATTAACTCAAATTTTATGAGTGGAATTCTAAATCTATTAAATGGTTTCAATCACAAACAAAACTTTACTTTCCTTTATTGGAAATTATTTGTATTTTTCTTTTTTCTATCCAGTTAAAATCAGAAGTAGGCATCAGTGTTAACCAAATTATAATAGGTTTAGGTATTAAAATATACAAGGATGGAAGTTCAGTTGAATGACAAAATTGATGATGCGCCAATTGTTGCAATTTAAAGTGTCTGAAGGTTTGATTATTTTGAATGTATGTTATTTTCTCCAATTCATTTAGGTGCTGTTCAAACAATATGTTGTTTGTCTGCTTTAAGTGCTTGGGCACGTACATTATTACTGGATGGTAAAAAACAAGAAGCACTGCTCTCTTCATACTATTCTACAGAGTAGAGCAAACGTGAACTTTGCATTCATTTTCACAGCATTGCATATAGAATTATAGAATCTCTACAGTGCTAAAGGAGGCCATTCACAGCCTATCAAGCACCGACAACTATCCCACCCAGACCCAATCCCCACATATTTACCCTGCTAGTTCCCTTGACATTAAGGGGCAATTTAACATAGCCAATTAACCAAACCTGATATCATGTGGGAGAAAACTGGAGCACCTGGAGAAAATCCAGGCAAAGGAAAAACTTGCAAACTCTACACAGACAGTAACCTGAGGCCAGAATTAAACCCAGGTCCCTGGCGCTGTGAGGTAGCAGTGCTATAACCACAGTACTACTGTGCCGCCTTAGAAAATCTCTGAGCCCTCTACAAATTTGCATGATCTGAATTGCAGGAACTGTTACATAACTGTCAGGTATTGAAAAATGTCAATTAGGATTTCAGTTCTATCAGGATTCTTAATTAAATCAAGCATAAGAATGGTATACTTTACAAGATGTTTACATAATTGTGAGATTGTTTTTACGATATTGGAATCTTATAGATATATTCTTACAGCTTAACAGAAAGGGATATAAAATAAGTTTTCAAATTTTAACAGTATGAACTTAATTTCACTATATATTTTCCCTCACCCAAACTCATTTGTTATCAAATTTTGGCGTGAAGTCATTCATTCCCTCAGCATCTTTGTTCCTGATTCAAATTATATTAGGATGGCAGTGAAGAATATCAAGTTACAAATAGCTCAAAAAATAATACAAAGGCTCTAAAACTGTGGTGTGGACACCGTTGTATTAATGCTTAATATTTTTAATCTGAAATTCCTCTATACTCTGAGGGGAGTTGTTAAATCGTTAAAATAAACGGCCACTAAAATGGATAACAAAGAGTTTTTTTATGAGAGACAAATGTGTTAAGTGTTTGTATACTAGTACCTTGCAGCATAATTTCTGGCCTAACTATACTACAGTGCAATTTATATTGTTTGACTTCTATCCATTATTTATCAATGTATGTTTAAATTGAAGCAAAGCAGACATTTAAAATGCAAAAGATAGTCACCATTTTTCTAAATTAGGTAGCAAACCTCAGGAGACTGGTCAGTTCATAAAATATGGCTTCAGTCCATAATGTGTTAATATTTAACTAACACTGTGTCATGTAGCTAGATTATAAAGGATTTTCAACAATAAACGTTGCTTTCTTGATTAATGGTTCTTGTGGAATGAACAGCCTGTGACTAATTTTAAAATTACTGAGAGTAACAGGCAAAAAAAATTATAGTAAAGAAAAATAGTTATCCAGGAGAGACTTATACTCAGAAATGTTTAGCAATTACTTATTTGTGTGACAAAGCAGGGCTTTCAGATGTTCTCTCAGCTCTTGGCCTCATCGCTGTGTTTCATCCTGCTGTTTAAAATTTCATTTACAACTTTGATGGTTTGTTACATGGGGAATCTCGGCTTGTTGTCTCAATGATGTGAAAAGCTAAAGTCAGTTTCTTCTATTATTTCATCTTGTACAACTTTCTTCTTGCTTTTGATTAAAATGTTATTAGACCTCAAGGGTTCTTATTCTCATTTTCACTCTGGACTTTCTGCTCAAATAATACTGCCTTTACTTTGGCTTATCTGCACCATGTTTTTATGGACTCCACCCCTCCTCACCGTGCTGAAATTTATTTTATTGGAAACATTTGCGTCACTGGACACTCGCAGCTGTAGTTTGTCCTTATTGAAGCAGGCAAAATATTCTCCAATTTTCCACTAAACCACATCAGGATCATATATTATCTAGCCCTAAACTCTGTTTACAATAGATAGAGTTATAAATCTATAGCTCCGATTTTCACCTAATCTTTAATTGCACCATAGCCAATTCCATTGGGTCTGATTTAAGACTTCAGCATTTTTGCTCGGCAGGTTAGAGTAAAATCATGGTTTGTTTGCACTTATGCACAAATCTTGTATGGGATATGAGATCCCTTGACACTCCATTCCCCTTCTCATTCATGTACAATAGTTGCTGTTGTAGATTGCCAACTCTGATTAAGTATATTCCTGGCGGTTTCAACACATGACTTTCCCCCATGCTCTTGTCATTAGTCCCTAAACACATCCATTCTTGTGATGTACTGCTTTCCTATGCTAATTAGAAAGCTAAAAGATTCATTAGCCAATTGGGTCCTGCTTAACTGTCAGCCAAACAGACTTTTTCCTATATTTTCATATTTGGTAAAGCAAAATGGTTGAAGGAAGTGGCAAAAAAAAGCAATCTTTTTCCAGGGTTGCACACAGCAATGTCCCCAGTACAAATCTTCAATTCCCTGGAGGCTTCAGGCCAATACTGGAGGGTTGGCAACTCTATTGGCTGGACATCGTGTCTCTTGTGACTATGAGAATGGCTGCTTCTCAGCTTCCATCAATGTCAATCTGACATGGCTCTTAAGAAATTTATGGTAATGGGCCAGAATATAAGTCTGCTCCAAATATTCATCAGTTCAATGTTGTGGAATCTGAATTTCGATTTCTACTTCTCAAAAGCTCGTATTAGCAACTTGGCATTAGAATGAAATCTAAAACTTACAGGTATAGTAACATAGGCCGAAATTCTCTGCCTTCGCTCATGACTGAGATTCTCTAGTCCTGCTTCTGTGAATAAGGATTAGCAGAATCTGAATTCTGCTTTTTCACTGGTAGCGATGGTGATGCTGATGGAACTGGAGAATTCTGGCTATAGGAGCAAAGAAAATGTTGGTAGATGGATAGAAACATAGAAAATAGGACCAGGAGTAAGCCAATCAACCCATCGAGCCTGCTCCACTATTCAATATGATAGTGGCTGATACTTCATCTCAACACCATACTTCCATGCCTGTACCCCTTGATACCTTTAGAGTTTAGAAATGTATCTATTTTCTTCTTAGATATATTCAGTGACTAAGCCTTCACATCCTTCTGTGTAGAGAATTCCACAGGTTATTGTCTTCTGAGTGAAGCCTTTACTCTTCATCTTAGTCCTGAATAATTTATCCTGTATTGTAAGACAGTGACCTCTTGTTTTAGACTCTCCCCAACCAAAGGAAACAACATCACAGCCTCCGTTTGTCTAGCAATGACAGTTTTACACATTTCAATAAGATTCCCTGATTCTCCCTTATCTATTGTACTTGTTACGCCTTCAAAAAATTCCAATAGGTTTGTCAAGCGTGATTTCCCTTTCATAAAATCCATGTTGACTTCATCTAATCCTACTGATATTTTGTAAATGTCCTGTTATCGCATCCTTTATAATAAGCTCTTACATTTTCCTGATTACTGATGTTATGCTAACTGGTCTGTAATACTCCATTTTCTCCCTCCCTCCTTTTTAAAACATGAGGTTATATTTTCCAATCTGCTATGACCATTCCAGAATCTATAGAACTTAGGAAGATAACCACCAATACATTAAATATTTCCATGGCCACCTCCTTTAGTAAGAACTCAGTAAGAATTTAGCAACACCAATTATTAATCCAACCGATTTATTTGATAGTAAAAAAGCGAGCTTTCAACACTCTCGTGTCTTCATCAGGCAAGTGCAGTGTTCTGGTCTGCAATAGCACACATCAGCACAGACAGTCAGAGATTGCTGATTAGAATGCGAATCCTTACATCTAACCTGCTATTCAAGTGTTAAAGTGGCTAACAATGTGTGTGAAGGGGATCCTGAGCATTGTTAGAGAATTGTGTATTTTCTCCAGACAGCACAGTAAGTGAGGTTTTTTGCTAACCCAGGCAAGTTACGGGGGTTACAGATAGTGTGTCATGAAGCCAAGATCCCTGTTAAGACCGTCCTCATGTGTGCGGAGCTTGGCTATCAGTCTCTGTTCAGCGACTCTGCGCTGTCGTGTATCACGAAAGCCCCCTTGAAGAACATTTACCCGCAGGTCGGAGGCCGAATGCCCATGACTGCTGAAGTGTTCGCCCACAGGAAGGGAACTGTTTTGCCTGGTGATTGTTGAGCGATGCTCATTCATCCGCTGTCGTAGTGTCTGCATGGTCTCCCCAATGTACCATGCTTCGGGACATCCTTTCTTGCAACGTATTAGGTAGACAACGTTGGCCGAGTTGCAAGAGTATGTACCGTGTACCTGGTGAATGGTATCCTCACGTTTGATGATGTCGTCCATGTCTATGATCCGGCATGTCTTGCAGAGGTTGCTGTGGCAGGGTTGTGTGGTATTGTGGTCACTGTTCTCCTGAAGGTTGGGTAGTTTGCTGCGAACAATGATCTGTTTGAGGTTGTGCGGTTGTCTGAAAGCAAGAAGTGGGGGGGTGGGGATGGCCCTAGCGAGATGTTCATCGTCATCAATGATATGTTGAAGACTCCGGAGAAGATGTCGTAGCTTCTCCGCTCCGGGGAAGTACTGGACAACAAAGGGTACTCTGTCCACCGTGTCCCGTGTTCGTCTTCTGAGGAGATCAGTGCGGTTTATCGTTGTGGCACGTTGGAACTGTCGATCGATGAGTCGAGCGCCATATCCTGTTCTCACGAGTGCATCCTTCAGTGTCTGGAGGTGTCTGTCACGATCCTCCTCATCTGAGCAAATTCTGTGTATACGGAGGGCTTGTCCATAGGGAATGGCTTCTTTAACGTGTCTAGGGTGGAAGCTGGAGAAGTGGAGCATTGTGAGGTTGTCTGTCGGTTTGCGGTACAGTGAGGTGCTGAGGTGACCGTCCTTGATGGAGATGCGTGTGTCCAAGAATGCAACTGATTCTGGAGAATAGTCCATGGTGAGTCTGATGGTGGGATGGAACTTGTTGATATCATCATACAGTTGTTTCAATGATTGTTCACCATGAGTCCAAAGGAAAAAGATGTCATCAATGTATCTAGTATATAACCTTGGTTGGAGATCTTGTGTGGTGAAGAAGTCTTGTTCGAACCTGTGCATGAAGATGTTGGCATACTGAGGTGCGAATTTGGTCCCCATGGCTGTTCCGTGTGTCTGGATGAAAAGCTGATTGTTGAAGGTGAAGACATTGTGGTCCAAGATGAAGCGGATGAGTTGTAAAATTGCATCCGGAAACTGGCAGTTGTTGGCATTGAGTACTGAGGCAGTTGCAGCAATACCATCGTCGTGGGGGATGTTGGTGTAGAGCGCCGAGACATCCATTGTGACAAGGAGTGTCCCTGTTTCTACTGCTCCATGTGTGCTGAGTTTCTGCAGGAAGTCCGTAGTGTCAAGACAAAAGCTGGGGGTTCTTTGTACGATGGGTTTCAGGATGCCCTCGATATAGCCGGAGAGGTTCTCACACAGGGTCCCATTGCCAGATACGATGGGACGGCCGGGTATGTTTGCCTTGTGTATCTTTGGGAGGCAGTAGAGATCTCCAATGCGGGGAGTACGTGGAATGAGTACTCCTTTAGTACCCTGGATGTAGATTATTGGACCTGAGGATTTATTGGCTTTCAGTCCCATTAATTTTTCCAGCATCTTTTTTTAGTAATGCTAATTTCTTTCTATTCCTCCTTCTCACTATGCCTTTTGTCCCCCAATACTTCCAGGAAGTTATTTCTGTCTTTCTCCATGAGGACATGTTGAATTGCTCTGCCATTTCCTTTAGTCTATTACATATTTTCCTGTTTTGGACTGTAAGGAACCTACGTTTGACTTCACTAATCATTTTCTTTTTACTTGCAAGGTTATTTGCAGAATTTTCCCCAAATTTGGCTATGTCAGTTTCGGCAGGAGAACTGGTGTGAATCGTTTTGGAGGACAAATTAGACTCAACGGCAGGGTTCTAAGGAATGTGAAGGAACTGAGAGATCTTAGGGTTTATATTCACAGATCTCTGAAGGTTGCCACTCAAATGGATAAATCCATGAATAAAGCCTTTTGTGTGTTAGGATTTATTAACGGGGTTTGAGTTTAAGAGGCATGGGGTTATGCTGCAACTATTCAGGACCTTGGTGAGATCACATTTGGAATATTGTGTGCAGTTCTGGTCACCTCATTATGAGAAAGATGTGGAAGCATTGGAGAAAGTGCAGAGGAGGTTTACCAGGAGCTGTCTGGTTTGGAGTTTAGGTCTTATGAGGAAAGGTTGAGGGAGCTGGGGCTTTTCTCTTTAGAGTGGAGGAGGATGAGAGGCGATTTAATAGAGGTTTATAAGATGCTGAGAAGTATAGATAGAGTGGATCTTCAGAGACTATTTCCTCAGGTGGATGTAGCTGTTACTAGGGAGCATAACTATAATATTCATGGTGGGAGGTCTAGGAGGGATGTCCGAGGTTGGTTCTTTACTTGGAGTGGTTGGGGTGTGGAATGCAGTACCTGCTGTGATAGTGGAATTGGACACTTTAGGAACTTTCAAGTGGTTATTGGATAGGCACATGGAGCACATGAAAATTATAGGAAGTATTAGGAGTGGGATAGCTTGATCTTGGTTTTGGACAAAGCATAGCACAACATTGAGGGCTGAAGGGCCTGTACTGTTCTATATTCTGTGTTCTATGAATTCTACCAGCCCTGATGATGTGATCCCAATAGCAATTTTTAGCGACTGAAAAAGAAAAGATTTCCCCACATGAAAAGTGCCACATCTATGACATAAGCCATCAATTCACCTGCCCTGGGAGTTCTAGCAAGGGGAGCCTGCATTTAAACAACTCCACACCACTTGCTCATAGTCAAGTCAGGAGGATGGCAGCAGAGAAGCCAACTCTCTGCTTCATGAGGGGGCCCTCACCCACATATTTGATGCTATGGAGGAGAGAAGGTTAACAATCTACTCACAAGCTGGCAGATGACTCTCCAGCAAGGTCACAAACCCTGTCTGAAATACGGTGTCCGTGCTGGTGTATGCCAGCATCTTCCTTAAGAGGACGATGTGCAATGCTGGAAAAAAAATGAATGACTACTCTGGTCTGCCTGGTTAGAAGCTTTTTGAATTCCCTCATGCCCCCCACTTCTTTCAATCACTCTTCCTCATGCCACTTGGACCCCACATAGAGCACCAAGCAGGGCCCCATGATCCCACCTCCCACAAGCTTCTTCAACTACCTGGTACTTCCTTCCTCACAATTCGTCCCTTCTCACATGCTGCATCCTCACATGCCAAGTATCATCGCCAGCTCACCTGGTTTTGTGAACATCATGCCATTTGTCTCCCTGCAGGACAAGCTTGCCTACAATTACCATGACTGAGCATAGATGGGCAGTGACATGGAGGAGCCAAGGATCCTGACTCCAATTAAGGAGAGCTCACAGAGCAGGAGCAGGACCGGGCATGTGCTGAGGGTGAGGTGACTGACAAGAGAAAAGAGAAGCGCCTCTGCTCACCGTTTATCATTTGCCCGAATTCTATTGACCCCGCTTCTGGCCTGATCATTATCAAAAAGAATGTATTCCCCAGTCCTTGCATACAGTGCATCTATTACCTCACGAATGTACTTATGGGTGGATGCATGTGAGATTCCGAAGAGGTTCCTGGTGGACTCCTGGAAGGACCCCATGGTAAAGAAGTTCAGGATCGTCTACTACTACTCTTGATGGACACAATAACCAGGTGTCCTCCAGCGCCACATGGTGCCAAATCTGCCAGAACAAGGCAGAGGACCACACCATCTCCTTTGTCAGAGTATTGCACCAGAATTTATGCCCATGGCAATTGGGGTGACTAAATCTCTCCCTTTTCCTTTCCCCTCTTTATCAATCTCTTGATCCTCCTTTGCTGTTTTTTCTTGCAAATTTTTATGTCTTCTCTTTGGATCTAATACTATCGTCTATTTCTTCCATTAGCCATGATCCATCACTTTTTTGTGTTTTGTGCAAGGAAAGGCTATACAATTCACTCTAATGAAGAATTCTTCCATGTTATGGTCACTCTTCCCTAAAGGACCCAGTACAACAAGATTATTAATTAACTTTTTTGTTGCATAATTCAAATCTAGGAAAACCTGTTCCCTATATGGGTCCTTGACATTCTAGTCTAAAAAAAAATCATGTACTTACTCCAGGAATTCAGTCACGACAGTATCATTGTTTGATCTGTCTAATCTATGTGTAGATTAACACCACCCATGATTACTACTACTCTTGTCAGATACATCTTAGATATCCTTTTTAATGTCATCCTCTATTTTACCGCTATTGATTGGAAGCCTATAGACAACTCCAACTAATGTTTCCTACCCCCGTTGTTTCTTAGCTCCACCCAGATTGATCCAATACCTGTATTTTCTGAGCCAATACCTTCTCTCCCTATTGCACTAATTTCATCTTTGACTAACAATGCCACCCACCTCCTTTTCATTTTTGCCTGTCCTTCCGAAATGTCAAATCAGAGCAAAAAAAACTGTGTAGTCATGTATCCATAATTGCCATCATATCGTACCCATGTATATCAATTTGCACTGTTAATTTGTCTGCCTTGTTGCGAATGCTCCATGCCTTCAAATACAATACCTTTAGATTTGTTTTCTTAACATCTTGCACATAATGTTTTGTACTATGGCCCTATTTGCTGTTATCCCTCATTTCTTCTGTCTTCCATTTTTGCTGTCTATCTTTTTGTCTTTCATTTCTTTTTTTGTTTCCTTTGCTTGAATCTCCCTGCTCAGGTGCCCACTCCCCTGCCACTCTAATGTAAACCCTCCCCAACAGCAAGAGCAAATATCCTTACAAGAATATTGGTTTCAGTAATACCATCCAATTTGTCCAGATCCTATTTTCCCTAGAACTTCTCCGAAGGCCATAGGAATCCAAATCCTTTCCTCCTGTTCCATCGTCAGGATTCTCCCAAAAAAACTAAGTGCCCAATGGACAGGAAAATGGGGAATCTTCTGCCAATGATTTGGGTGTACTTACCTGAATTAACCTCTGGCACTCTGTGCTTCAGAGTGCCTCAGAGACATTCATGCCGCTAAATAGAGACAAAGCCTCATCCCAGCAAGAGGCCAGAATTAGTGCACTGAGTGGGCCACAACATATGCGTTGATCTGTCAGCGGGAAGGTTTCTGATGTCCGGCACAGAGTTGATTATACCAGAAAAAGGGCCTGAGAGGCCTGCGATTGCCTGGATGCTGGTCATGAGTTCCACTAAAGGTTCCCACTGATGTCTTCCAGCCACCTGCATTATTTGAGAAAATCCTGGCTCATCTCTCCACTCAGACATACATCTAGTCTATTCTATTCCTGCTCTTGCTAGCACGTGGCACTGGAAGTAATGTTAAGATTGCTACTTTAAAAGTTATTTCTTTGATCCCGATATTCTGTTTTCAGGACCTCATCCTTCTTCATATCTACATTGTTGGTACGGATATTGATCACAGCTTTTGGCTATTCATCCTTTCCCTAGTGAGCCTAGAGCTGGTCACTGACATCCTTGAACCTGGCACTAGGGAGGCAACATACTATCCTGGTATCTCCAGAAATATCTATCAGTTCCCATTATGATAGAATCCCCTCTCACTATTGCTATTCCGCTCTCTTTTCTTTTCCCGATCACCTGTGCAGCTAAGATATGATGCCACTGACTTGCTCTTGTTGTCTTCCCCTCTCAATATCTAAAATGTAAAATCTGTTAGAGAGCAAGATTGGCCCAGGGAACTTCTGCATTACCAGCCTAGAGCTTTTGTGCTGTCTGGCAATCGTCCATTCTCTTTCTGCCTGTACACTCTTTACCTGAAATGTGACCATCTCATTGTGTGTGCTGTCCATGCAGATTTCATCCTTGTAGATAATCTACAGTGAAACTAACTGGAACTCCAGCTCCAAAGTGCGAATTTCAAATAGCAGCAACTGGAGGCACTTCCTGTATGTGTGGTCATCCTGGACATTGGAAGTACCCCTGACTTTCTACTCATAAAGTCTCATTGCTACTATTATAGTGCAGGATGCTGGTGTTGCAATCTGCTCCCTCAATAATTCACTATATCATATTCGTAAATGTTAAATAGAACTTGCTAATTCAATAGTACATTGTCTAAAATCTGTCAAAACACTTTTTTTTTCTATTCATTCATGGGCCATGAGTGTTGCTGGCTGGCCAGCATTTACTATCCATCCCTAGTTGCCCTTGGAGGGCAGTTGAAAATCAACCACATTTCTGTTATACGCTGAACAGATTTCCTTCGCTAAAGGACATTGGTGAACCAGGTGACTTTTTCCAATAGTCAACAATGGTTTTATGATCATCAGTAGATTCTTAATTCCAGATATTTTTTATTAAATTCAAATTTCACCAACTGCTAAGGCTGGATTTAAACCCAGATCCCCAGAATGTTAACTGAGTTTCTGAACTAATAGTCTAACAATAATAATATTAGGCACTGTCTCCCCAAGTTGAATAAACCATACCATTGCCATCCTGAATAAAATCATTTCTTTTGATAAAGGCCTAAACCATACTACGTTGATGCCATAATTGCCACTTCTCATTTAACAAACAAACATGGCAGGTATTAGTATGTTAAAAATATCTTCATTGAGTATTTAAGAAAACAAAAGCATTACCTTCGCTCTGCTGTTGGCACGAGCAATACAATACAGTGTGTATGAACAAACACTAGAGATTCAACCAGTTTGGAAGAGCTGGTTTCTCCCTCCAGTACCACAGAGTAACTGTTGATAGAACTTCATGCCAGGGAGGTAACATTAGTATAGATAACATCCAATTATGTTTAGAGTGATAGATGGTTGGTTATACACTACAAAGTTGCATATAATCCTGAGTTGATTTAAGACTACTACACGCACAGGTAGAATGCAACACTTAAACCAAAGAATGACAAGGAACAACTTAATAATGTATCCCTTACAATCCAGTGTGTTATAAAATATATTAGCACACTTATTGTGACAAAATTTGATGGATTTAATGCGATGTAGTGTATGAATTGATTGTTATAATGAGCAGACTGCAGAAATGGACAGTGACAGTAAAAAGAACGGATGAGAGATGCTAGATGATGAAAATTACAGGTTTATTATAATAAAAGTTCTGACATTCAGAATGGAAAATTACACAGCAGTTTTACACAAAAATGCATATATCATTCTGTGTGTACTAGATCTGAAATTCCTAACTGAACACAGTTCTGTTAACAGTTGAATGCTGACCTATTCAAAGGGCATGAGAATTCAAATCCATTTCCTGACAGGGAATTCTGCTCCAGAAAATGAAGGAAAAGCAATGGTGAAGGCCGATCACCACTTCAGACCTTAAGTTACCTTCATCCATGCCTCCTACCACTTGTTCACTGTGGGCATGTGACATTGGGAGGCAGGTTATTTTGTCTTTTCCAATTATTGTTGTCTCCTGAAACTGCTTGTGGATGATAATAGTAAGGCCCAGGAATAATGGCTTTGTGTTCTGCCTGTGCAAGGAGAGAGATTTCCAGTGCCTTCAAACCATCTAGTCAGCTCCAAGTGCTTATTTTTTATCAGCTTTGATCTTGGCCAGGTCTTTCATAGATTATAGAATCCCTACAATGCAGAAGGAAGCCATTAAGCCCATTGAGTCTGCACCGACTCTCTGATAGAGTAGGCTCTCCCCACCTCTCTATCCCCGTAACATTACACATTTACTATGGCTAATCCACCTAACCTTGGGACACTAATGGGAAATTTTTTCTGTGACCAATCCACTTAGCCTACGCATCTTTAGACTGTGGGAGGAAACCTATTGAGTGAATACAACACTGTTGGAGGTGTTGTCTTTCAAATGAGACATTAAACCAACGTTATAATTGTCTGTCAAGTGAAAATATTAGGTTCTTGACACACTGAAAGCAGGCCAGGGAAATAGTCCAGACCAACATTTATACCTCAATCAGGATCACCTACTATCTGATTAACTGCTCATTTACCTTATTGCTGTGTGCAAATTGGCTAATAAACTTCGATGACACATTGACAACGACTATATGTGAACAATGAGTCACCCATTGGCTGTAAAATATTTTGGCATATCCTGAAAATCTGGGAGCTTTTAGATGAATGCAAGCTTTTTCATTGACTTGCTACATCCTATGGGTGGAATTTAGCCAAAAAAATGGCAGTGTAAGGGTCTGACTAACAACTGGTGCATTTCTCCCCAGGAACACAGACAGGTTTTCACTCCAGATTTTCTGATACTTTGTCACAAAAAAAAAACAGGGGCATATTTTGCCTGTCACTCTGATGGGACCTGATAGAGCCAACAAGGCCATCTCCACAAAGGTAACACTGCACCCCAAATTCCACCCCCCCTCACTGCAACTCAATGTTTGAGTCATTCCCTCCATCACCATCCCCTGCCCCCCCACCCCCCACACCCCCTCCCCACACACACACACCATGCAGGCATCAGGATGACCTGAACCACCCCCCCACCCCTCACCCAATACTTTCATTATTGCTGGCATCAGGGCACTCTCCACATTCTCACTCTCTTCCCCCCTCCCCCATCACCAAGCAGGTACAACTTTTCCCCCTACTTCCATCACTCCTTCCCAACATAATGGGAACGCTGCAATAGGGTTCCCTAGAAGCCCTTCCTCTTTCTCTGCCCCATGGAAATGCCCTTCCGGCAGTACCAACCTGATGGTGCCAACCTGGCAGTGCCAGTGTATCTTAGGGCAGCACTGTGCCATGTTCCTCGCCACTTGGGGGGCTGTACTCACCTCCATGGCCCTGGCGTGGCCATCATAAGTGGTTTCCACCTTTGATATCTCCTGTTGACATCACCCCGGGGAGAGGGGAGCATCTGGCGTTACCTCAGAAAATGGCATAAAGCCATTTAATGACATTGAAATTCATTCTAATTCAAGGAAATCAGGTTCAGGCTCTTTCATGACTACCCGTATAATAAAATGCTTTACTGCTAATGAAATACTTTTTGAAATGTATTCATTCCTGCAATGTAGGAAATACAGAAACAAATTTGGACATAATGAGCTCACACAAACAGCAATGTGATAATCATCTGTTTTTGCGATGTCGATTGAGGGATAAATATTGGCCAGAACATCTGGGATAACTCCCCTGCTCTTCTTTGAAATTGAGCCCTGAGGTCTTTTACATTTACCTCAGAGTACAGATAGAGTCTAATCTTATCCAAAAACTGTGATAGTGCAAAATTCCCTCCCTGTCAGTGTGCTCAAATCCTGAAATGGAAGTTGAACTCATAACCTTGTGGTTCACAGGTGAGAGTGCTGCAAGCTGAGCCACAGACACAAACGAACGCGTATAGCACTGGTATGCACCCACTAAAGATCGGGGAATCCTTTACGGCACTTAAATGAGGCTGCTACTCGGAACACACAGGATAAGCTATTGAAATGTGAAGGCCAATTGAAAAAAACAATCACATCCAGCAGATGTTATAATGGAGGTCAAACATGATGCTAAACATCATGTCCTATCCTTGCATACCAAAATCCTACTGGCAGCACCCAGTGTCTGGGAACAAAGTGACACATATACAAGACATAAATGTGTAACCATATTCAACCCAAATCAGCAGTTCAAGTTTGTGATTTCCCACATCAGCAGCACAGTTAAAAAATCCTTTTGCTGCTACTATTTTGGCTCTCCGACTTCCATTTTGACAGTATTTGTTATCGCTTCTCGTCACATTTCTAAAATCTGTAAATCTAGGTCACTGATTTATTATTTCATAAATGCCCTGAAGCCAGCAGATAAGAGCCACTAATGCAAATACAACACATACATTTCAGCTGGGTCATCACCTTACTACTTGGAATAAATTGTTTTCGCTTAATCAATTTAACAGAATCCAGCTCTAAACTAGTCGGAAACCATTACCCCTATTGAACTGGGCACAAATAAAGAGACCTCAAATGAGACCTCGATAAAACAGAATCACAGTTTTGATCAAATTGCTGCCTTTGGTACTTAAAATGATTAAATTCATTTCATTTTTATTTGTCTATTAGCTGCTCAAAACTATCAAATCATTTTGGCAGACAAAAATTGTGTTTATGATGGGTTTTAGCAGAATTCATTGCCAATCATAATTCATCTGTATGAATACAGACAATGCAATTGATTGTATTATTTAGTTGCTAATTATTGAGGTGAAAGTTTACCCATAAATACATGATAGGTTTATTTCATTCTTCTTGCTTGATATGTTCCTGTCAAGAAAAAGACCTACCTTCCTCAATGAAAATTCTGTTGATAATTGGACACCTATTCATACAAATGTATTTAGTAAACCACAGCTTCATGTGGGTCCCATCTGATACCAGCCAGAAACTCAAATGCTTGGAAAATATTGTGTGGCAGCAGAAGGCAATGGAATGGAACAGTCTTTTCACAACAATTACACTTAGTGGGTGGGACACAGGGGGTGGGGACTTAGAAATTCCCCTCATGCATCAGATTATGAAAGAGGAATTATTCCACTGGCTGTTCCTTCACTCATTTTCAAAATGGAAGACTGAAGCCATGTCATCTGTGGCAGCTAGGCAAGGTTGTTGATAAGAAAATTAGCTCAGATAAAAGGGGCTTTGTTCCAGATGCAAATTGAATTGTACACTTTAAAAGACTTTAGCAAATGCTTGAGAACTAGATGATGAGTATTTAAGTGTTCCTCATTATCCTTTGTAATCATCTTCATGTATTGTGCTCTTGACCATGAATGATTATGAGCTGTTTTCAAAGCAAAGAAAGAAGTATAATATTCAATATTCTTCATTCCTGGCAAATTCACCGGGGAAGAATTTTACATTCATGTATGTGGTTGAAACGTAAGTTTCCTGATGTGCTCTCAGGAAGTGTAGTTTTGCATTTAGTGCCAGAGAGGAAATTTTTTTCCTTAAATATCTCCTCTGGTGGACCAGATTTTCCAGGAACTGAATTGACATTATCAAAACTTCAGACATCATATTATCAACATCCTCATTATTGACTTTTGATTGAAGATTATTTTCACTGAGCACAAATGATTAAAATCAAACAAGAAAGAAGATTGTCACTACACCCATTTGATGTGGATCTAACCATTGATATTGCTCTGGATAAAATTTAGTTCCCAAAAAAGGAAACATTAGGATAGGTGACCATAAACTTGGTCAAAATGGTGGATTTTTAAGAGGGTCCTAAAGAAGGTTTAGAGGCTGTCAAGTTTAGGGAGACAACTTCAGAGTTTAGGGCATAGACTAGTGAAGAGGTCCAGCAAAACAGAGTATAGAGTTTCCACTGAAGTAGAATGACAGGATGACCAAGAAAGTTCCCAACGCTCAATTTCATCCTAGGCTTGCATACAACACTTCGACTTGACCCTGCTGTTTCTTTGTTAGATTATAAGCCACACATATACTCTTATAGTAATGGGTAAAGTGCTTGAATTACAGGTTCTGATAGTATTATTTACACTGTCATTGAGAAGATTCTGAAGGAGTGGCACAATGATTAACACTGCTGCCTTAAAGTGCCAGGGCTCTGGATACAATTCCTGGCTTAGGTCACTGCCTGTGCAGAGCCTGCACATTCTCCTCGTGTATGTGTGGATTTCCCCTCAGTGTTCGGTTTCCTCCCACAATCTGAAAGACGGGAGGGTTAGGTGCATTGGCCGTGCTAAATTCTCCTGCATTTCCAAACATGTACTGGAGCGTAGTGATGAGTGGATTTTCACAGTAAATTCATTGCAGCATTAATGTCAGCCTACTTGTGGCATGAATAAATAAACTTTAAAACTTCATAAAGAATTTATGTAAGATTTGTCAGTCTATAGCAGTTTTAAGGTCATAGATAATGAAGGAAATGTTTCAGGAACTGAAAATGTTCCTTAATTCTCTAGTTGAATCTGGCAACATCATTAAAGAAAAAGAAAGTTGATGTTAATTTGTAATGGAAAGTCTTTAACAGGGAAGTTTCTTTGAGTTGCCTTTCCTTTTTTTTTACAATGACTGCATACTGGGAAACTGTGTATACTTGCTTCCAAATCTGCAGGGATTTTCAATCCAGGTTCATTTAGTAACCCTTGCTATACAATATATTCAATCACAAAAAATATGTTCTTCAAAATTATAGGCAATTACATGTTACCAGATGAACGAAGCCAAATTTATTTTTGTGATTTATATTCATGGACATTGAAATGCACTTGCACAAGCTACGTCTAACACTAAGGTGCTCTGTCCTGTTTCTATTAGTTAAAGTCAAACACTATTCATCATATTTTGATACTTTGTGAAGCAACAACTTGGGCAGAATCTTTCACTTTAAACTCTAAAGCTCAATGGCCAGAAGGGGCGTGGAAGTGATTCTGGTTGACAAGGATTGGTGGAGGGGAGGGGGGGCGGGCAGTATGGTTGGCAGCAAGATGGCCAAACACACACAATCATGTGCTCTTCAGTTCATTAGTTATTCATCTGTGTGGGAGTAGGGGGGTAAAGGGAGGTTGAAGATCATGGTGCCATTTTTAAAAGGCACCCAAACAACTATTCACCCATTGCAGGCCAGGAGCTTTAGATTGGGCATTTAAAAAATGTTAAATAGAAGAGAAAGCAATCTGCAGCTCTTTGGTTCAATGGAGACTCCTCCAGGCTGTCCAGGAAAAGCAAGGGGTACTGTTTCCCAGGGATGGTGGCAGGAAGCATTCCTGGCTTATCTAGGAAACCTGGGAGGGGTGAAAGCAGTGGTTGGCACCCATGGGTCTCCAAAAGAAGCAGCCAGTTGTATGACGAGGATGAATGATGTGCTGCACACACCTCCCCCTCCCCCCCCACCCCAGGGTAAATGCATCATCTAATCATTGGGAAGTGTGACTCTCATAAGGGCATCAGGCAGTAAGGCTTAGAGTGCACAGGGGTGTCACATATGACTAGCAGATGGGGACATCTGCACTGAATGAGTGCCAGTCACTTAATACTCTCAATCTCATCTCAGGACAAACAACATGCTCTAGAATAGAGAAAAGATTTAATGATTGATTAAGTAGGTTCATGAAGATGTCTGAGTTAGTGCATGCATAATGACAACTGCAGACTGGATGCATCTTTATTGGCTTCCTAGGAATGTCTTATCTCACATTTGGCACAGGCACAGTCCTAATGTTCCCCAGCTAACTCAGTGGCCTGCTTCTCATAGTTGGAATCTTCTTCTGTTGCAGAAAGATTGATTAACTGTGATTCCAATGATTACATAAGCAGTTCAGGAGCAGGCATGCCTATGGCAGCTGCTGTACCCTCCCAATAAATGATTAAGATGGATACCCATTTCGGACTTGGCTGATGGCACCTGTGCAGAGGCCTGAGACTGATGTAGAGATCCAATAAAATAAGGTCCACTTTGCCACCTGTTCAACAGTGGAGTGGAGCACAGAGTCCTCAAAATGTGGCTCAGGTGCCTATACCACTCTGACAAGGCCCTCTACTACAGCCCTTACATTATATTATATTATATTACTATATAATATCAACTGACATTGTGATTTGTGCTGTGCCCTACACATCTTGGTGTCGCGGCAAGGAGAAGAGAACGTGGCCGCTGACCAGCTGGACATCACTGGGGAGGAGGCTTCCCAGCAGTTGGAGGAGGAAGAGGAGGACAATGACACGTGCGACACCACGCAGGTGCTGGACAGCTGGCGGCAGAAAGGGTCAGGCATGCGAGAGCAAAGAGGGAGGCCCTGATCAGTATGCACTATCAGTATGCAGTGGTCACTAGGGATCTGTGTTGTCATACATGGGTTCCATTCACTCCCCCCACTTCCTTCCAACCCTCCCCCTGTCTCCCTCCACTTGGGGTCCTACAAACTCCTGCGACATTTGAAGCATCAGGGTGGTAGGCCTGGGTACGCTCACAGTTAGTGAGTTGCTGTGGTGGGCAAGACAGTAATAACAACTTGCTATGTGCCATTATGATGATGCCTTCCTACAAGCCAATCTGATTGAGTCTCACATGCTTACTGGCACCTGGACCCATGTCTGTGTGGTGGGTAAAGGAGAATTAACCCTTATGCAGTGGATGGGGTAGGGCAGGGGAGGGAATCTCTCATGCGTTCTGGGGATGCCATGGCAGATGCTGTAAGTCACTGCCAATTCATGCCACCTGCTGTAGACAGTGAATTATTTGAGCGCCTTGATTTTCTCAGTAACAGTGCATTGAGGGGCTTCCCAACTGACATCAACTTGCAGTGTCCCTGCAGCGACCATTGGGGTGAGGACATTCCTGTGAGTGGCTAATTAGGGAGAAATCAGTCACAGGTGTGGGGTGATTAAAATTTATTGATGCCAATAAACGTTTTCAAAATAAGTGATATACAAGAACATGTGAAAGTGAGACTTTAAAGTGCCGAAATGTTCTATTAAATTAGTGTTGCTCTTCACCCGTGCCATCTTAGTGCTGCTACAACTTCTTAAGTTTATATGGTAAACTACTACGTTTTGGTATCTCCCCAGGATGTACATCAGAGGTGGAGGTGGCCAGCTGCCTACCATGTCCCTTGGCTTGTGATACCCTTGGCAGTTGTCCTCTAGAGGGCCTGGACCTTAAGAGCCCTGGCTGGCTTCCAGGTGTCAGACACGTATCCGTGATACCCTCATTATTCCCCGATCCCTGAGATGCCCCAATGTCAGGGAATCAGAAGGTGTAGCCACAGCTGCAGTCTCCTGGGTGGAAGACCCAGGCAAAGACTTGAGCCTTTCTTCCACCCTCAGAGCTCCCGTGGGCCCTTGGGTCATTCCTTGGCATAGTGGTTCTTCTCAGAGAGCTCAGGAGCTCTGCCATTACTTGACCCCTGCCAGTCCTGGAGAAACACCAACGTTCTTGCCGTGGAGGTCAAGTCCTCTATAATGGTGCTGAGTTGGGGGACACCTGTTAATGGCAGCTGCAAGTACCCTCTGAGACTGGGCCATGCTTTGCAGATCTTCAGCCATGACCCTCTGTGACTGGACCACGTTCTTAAAGGCTGCTCTGTCTCAGCGTTGTCCTTCTGGGTCTCCTGCAACCTCTTGAGCCTCTCAGCCATGGGCTACGGAATCTTGAGAAGCCTGTTCAGATCCTCAGCTGTGGCCCACTGTGACCTGGCCATGACCCGCTGGGACTCTGCCTTGCCTGCTGTGACTCAGCCATCTCTTGGACCCCCTGATACTCATGGTAAGGATCCCCTGCCCCAGATTTTCCATCACTGACGCTACCCTTGCAATATTGGCCTGGGAACCATGTAAAACAGGCAATAGCTGATCTGCCTGAAAGCTTTGGGATAGTTTCCTCCCAACAGCCTCGCAGTTTGTCCAGTGTGGCCATCAGCCGCTCTTGCATTCCCTGGCACTTTTGCTGCATCTCCAGTAGCTAAGGGAGAAATGATCTCAGAGGCCCAGTATGCCACCTGGGGCAGCTGAGTCCTCAGCTCTGATCGGCCTCTGCATGTCAGAGGCCTCGGACATTCCCTCCTCCACCTGGTGTACGTCAGCAACTCTGTTGTGTGTACCAGACAGTGACCCAGATGACTTGCCACTAACTTGACCAACTGATATGAGATTCTCTAGGATGGCAAATTGCGAGGTGTAAGTGCCACTCTTGGAGGTCCCTTCGTTGGCTTCCCCCAAGGAGTTTTCTGAGCTGTCAGGGGCAGGATGGGTGAGAGCAGCAGTGGGGACTGCAGTGCCAGATAGTCCCGGAGTATCCATATCTGTTCTTGCAATAGAGGACACAAGATTAAGTGCAAGGGAGGGAGAGGAATCTGGGCTACATGCAACTTACTTGAGATTTCTTCAACAAGTGGAGGGTTGACTTAGAATCGTAGAATCATAGAAACCCTACAGTGAAGAAGCAGGCCATTCAGCCCATTAAGTCCACACTGCCAACAATCTCACCTAGGCCTTATCCTTGTAAACCACATATTTACCCTTCTAATTCTTCCAACCTATGCTTCCTGGGATCCTAAGAACAATTTTTGCACGGCCAATGCACCTAACCCGCACATCTTTGGACTTTAGAAGGAAACCGGAGCACGTGGCTGAAACCAGGCAGACATGGAGAGAATGTGTAAACTCCACACAGACAGGGACACAGGCTGGGAATCGAACCCAGATCTCTGGAGCTGTGAGGCAGCAGTGCCATCCACTGTGCTACCATGCTGCCCATTTCTATGCTCCAGCCTGACCATGTTGTTGCTCATAGTCTACCTCCCCTCCTCTCCCACAAGCTTCAGTGCCCATTCCTCAAAGGGCGTGAGGACCAGACCTCAGGCACACTATATTGCCTTCTCCTGGTGATTATGGGAACTCTTCTCCTGTGGGAACAGAAGGAGCCATGAAAAATCTGATAGCACGCATCCTGCAGGGTATCAGAGGGTGGCCCTCAGAAGGCAAGGGTAGTGATACGCTTTGTGGGGGAGGGGGAGCAGGTGCTTGGGAGTCAGGGACTGAAGGTATGCAGGGTGCTGGGGGTGGGTGGATTGACGGGGAAGATGCTAGATGAGACAGGACACTCAACATGGCTGCCAGGATAAAATCATTCAGTTTTTTTGCGGCACTACTTCCCAGTTCTCCTGGGCAGTGCCCTGGCACTAATGCAGGCTGCCTCTGCCTCCCAGGTTGCATTTCCATCCTTTTCCCTGGGATGGAGTCCTGCTTGGGGGTGGGGAGAGGGTCTTCCACCACCTCCGGCAAATTCATCTGTTGGTCAAATCTGCACCTGGGAAACAGGGAGCTGTCTTCTTGTAGGCCATTGATTCATGCATGTCCTGCCTGTCTGCCCATCCTTGGGAGTTTATATGGAGCTCTCACCGGTTAGAGAAGATCAGCTGGAGGCAGTTTGGATGAGTCACCTGCTTGTTAGAGCATTCCAGAAAGTTTAATGCAGTTTGCCTTATCACCATGGAGGGGAAGCCAAGTCAGTCTCTGCAGGTGTGCTGGGGTTGGGGGTGGGGAGTGATGGGATTTGTGCCTCTGTAATGGTTGGGGGCAGGAGAGAGAGAGAATCATGACAGTCAATTATTAGAGCCAGGATAGGTGATAAAAGGACCCTGTGCAAGGGCATCCGAGAGGTGTATTGGAGAGGGTAAAGGAGTCAGCAATATCGGGAGGTGGAGAAGTTGTTCCCGATGTCCATGGGGAGAATGGAGAGGCTGTATCTGGCCGGGTGGTGTTCTGCGCGGAGAGCTGCTTTTTTTTTGTTTTTCCTGAGAATGTGCAGTTTGTGGCTCTGATCTAAGTGCTGGTTATCTGGTCTATCGCCTCTAGTGGCTAGAAATGGTCTAGCCCACTTTTGCAAAGACTGGCTGCGTAAGATTCAGTGTGAAAACTGTCCTGAAAAATAGATTAGGAACTCTTTCAGCTGGACACTTCGAAAAAATCTCATAAAATTCTGACCAAAAGATCAGATCATACCCATCACTTGAATGATTACTTCACTTATAGATTACTCTTGCATTGTTTGTTGCATTAAGATAGATCCAAGTTGAATCAATCTGAAGTGTTGGTATGTAAATAATGAAAAAAACTCGCACCCAGTGTTTACTGGCTAGCATAAGTACACAGCATATTTAACACGCAATACGCAAAATGTGTTCTTAATTGGTGATAGCTTTGTTCCTTGAGCAAATATAAACATGAATTAACTCAAATGCTTTGCTGTGAAGTACAAGTTGTATTTTCATCTATCAAGCACCTCTATGATCTCAAGAGACTAAGGAAATCTGGCATGCCCATTACAACTCCCATCAACTTCGACAGATGTACCATAGTAAGCATTCTTTCCAGTTGTATCACAGCTTGGTATGGCTCCCGTTCTGTCCAAGACCGTGATAAACTACAAAATATTGTGAACAAAGCCCAGTCTATGACAGACTGCATCAACTGACACTCCATACACTTCCCACTGTCTCAGAATAGCAGCCAGTATAATTAAGGACCCTATGCACCCCGGACATACTCTCTTCCATCTTCTTCCATTTGGAACAAAATACAAAAGTCTGAGGATACGTACCAACCAACTCAAAAACTACTTCTTCCTTACTGCCATTGGACTTTTGAATGGACCTACCTTGCATTAAGTTGATTCTTCTCAAATCCTAGCTCTGATTATAACACTACATTCTGTGCTCTCTTGTTTACTTCTCTATGTAATGTGCGCAAAGAAATAATACTTTTCATTGTATAGCAATACATGCGACAATAATAAATCAACTCAAATTAAAAACTGTGCCAGGTTTTGCATTTTTATCTAAATTAACTCTAGCAGAAATAAAGCTAGTACCAAACAGTTATTTTAAATTAGGGCAATTTATTTATTTCCATGTTGCATTTTTCACCTCTCTTACCCTTTGCTTCTCTCCTTAATACCTGTTTGACCAATTGTTCGGCCACCTATCTGAACATTTCTGTTTCTTGATCATTGAAAAGCAAGATAGAATGGTGGAGAGGAGGGAAAGAATTCCAGAGCTGAAGGTTTGAAAAGTGAAGTCATTAAAATTGGAGATGATCAAGAGGTCAGAATTAGAAGAGCGCAGTACCTCAGAGGGTCCTGGGTTTGGAGGAGTTTATGGAAAAATAGAGGGGCAAGGTCCTGGAGGAGTTTGAAAACAAGGATGCAAATTATAAAATCAATGTGTTCATTAACCATCTGTACAGGTCATGAGGTCAGAAGAACAAAACTTGATACAAGTAAAGGCATGGGCAGCATTCCTTTGGTCCATTTGTCGCTTATGAAGGGTAAAAAGTTGAGAAGTAGTCGAGTTGAGAGCTAGAAAATAACGAATGAAAGGATTTCAGAAGTACGAAGAGAGATGTGGGCTGAAATCAGAATTAGGGGAGCTCGATAATAAATTAGCAAGCTGGAACTCAAATGTAGTAATCGCTGGATTACTTCCAGTACCATGTGTTGGTGGGTACAGAAATAGGACGATAAGGTAGATAATATGTCAGGGAATATGATGCAGGAAGGAAGGCTTCAGATTCCTGGGACACTGGGAGTGACTCTAGAGGAAGTTGTACCAGTACAAGCTGGACTGATTGCGCGTGGACTTCTTCTTGGAGTGTTTTGCTTGTGCTGTTGGGAGGGCTTTGAACTAACTCATCACAGGTATGGGAACCAAGAAAAAATATTATAGAGGAATGCCAGGGTGCACAAAATGCCGGGAGGAACATAAAACACTAGTATAGAGGATAGTAAGTTAACAGGTGAATTCAGAGAAAGGGAGAAAGTAATGACATTTAAAGATGACCAAATTAGGTTGATTAGCCATACTAAATTGCAGCTTAGATTCCCAAGATGTGTAAATTTGGGGGATTAGCAAGGTAAATATGTAGGGTTATGGGAAAGGGCCTGGGTGGGATTCTCTGCCAGAGAATCAATACAGATTCAATGAGTTGAATGGCCTCCTTCTTCGCTATAGGGATTCTATAATTCCAACTATGGTTACTGTTCATGTATGTGAATGAATAAAATATAGTAAATAAAATTGGAGAGTTAAGGTGCAGATGCATTATGGAAATATCATGTTGTGGTGATAATAGAAACATGGCTCAAGGAAAGGTAGGATTGGGTGTTAAATATTCGTGGGTAGAAGATGTCCAAAAAAGATAGGAATGAAGGATAAAAGGAATGGTGATAGTATTGATTAATAAAGGCATTGCAATGCTGGAAAAAGAGGATGATGGACTTTTCCACCCTGCTCACCACAAGAATCGTAGTGGGAGGGGAATGGACCATGCAAATATCCGTTGACCTTGGCTGAGATTTTCCAGTTTTGAAGAGAGTGTGGCCAAGTAAATCTGTCCAATATCTCAGAGCCCTCAAGGACAGAATCAAGTTGATGAGAGTTAAAGAACAAAAAGGGTGCAATTATATTGGTCTGTGCAGTTATAATAGGGGACTTTAATTACCTGAATGTGGACTGGGGCAGTGGTTGTGGAAAGGTTCCTAGCTTGTGTTTAGGAATGTTTTCTCCAGCAATGTGCGTCCAACCCAACAAGAAAGGATGCACTGTTTAAACTGGTTCTTGAAAATGAGGTGAGCCAAGTAAATAAGTTTCAGAGGGGGAAAATTCAGGAGAGAGTGATCATTTTATTGTATAATTTAGTATGATGGTAGAAAAGGACAATAAGCAATCCAGAGTAAAAGGGAACAATTCCCCAGCTTGCTCTGGCAGTGCAGCAGCCTGGGAGACATCAGCGGAGGCCATTTAGTGGCTCCTACTGGGCACTATGATCTCCACATGATTCTGAGGCCCACATAATGATAATGGCATCATCAGCTCCTCACCGAAAATCAGCTATTTAAATCTATTTAAATCTTATTAGTGGGCCCAGGACTGAAGTCTCCTGGCCAGCTAGCCTTGACTCCTTGCCAGGAGTGGCTCACTCCAGCAGGTTTACAACAGCTCCTCATTAATGAGAAGCTAGCAGCTTGATGTTGCAGGAATAAAGAGATGCCATAGAAGCCCCGCCGTCGGTCAGGTATAAGAGGAGGATGCCATATGAGGACATAGAACTAGGAGCAAGAGTTGGCCTTCTGGCCCTTTGAACTTGCTCCACCATTCAATAAGATCGGAGACCAGCAATCAGGTACTGGGGGGAATCAGAGGGGCCAAGATGGGGGAGTTTCTGTGCTGACCAGCCCAGTGGGTATAAAACCATGACTGATGAAGAAGGAAGAAGATCAGCAATGCTATTTTGGAAAGTGCCAATATCAGAATAAATGTGGCGGAGATGAAGGAACGGAGGTGAAGAAACTGTGAGAATGTGATGGAGACCTTACAGGACGCGGCGTGTGAAAAGCTATAGTTAAGCTGAAACCACCTTGATGATCTACTTCTACATCGAACCCAGCACTTCAGCCCCTGTCCATGGCACCTTCCCATGCAATGGTAGAAGGTATAACCTTTTAAAGAGAGGTGCCTTTACCTCCTTCCTGCTCACCGTCCGAGGTCCTAAACATCCCTTTCAGGTGAAACAACGCTTCACATGCACCTCCTTATATCTGGTTAATCGCGTTCGCTGCCCCCACTGTAGTCTATTCTACATCAGAGAGACCAAATGCAGAGTAGGCGATTGCTTTGCTGAACAACTTCATCCATCTGCAAGAAGGACCCTGATCTTCCTGTCACTTCAACACATCACCCAGTTCTCCTGTCTGCTTATCCATCCTTGGCCTTTTGCAATGTTCCACTGAAGTCCAATGTAAACTAGAGGAACAACACCTCATCTTCCAATTGGGTACTTTACAGACTTCCGGACTGGATATTGAGTTCAACAGAGCATGAACTCTTCCCTCCACCTCCCCACCATTTCCATTTATTTATTTCATTTTGTCTCATCTCATTCATCCATTTTATCATCCTTCTTTCTCCTTTCCATTTTTCTACTTACCATTCCAGCTCTCGTTTTACCCCCTCCCCCCCAATCCCCCCAACCCCCACCTTCAGGGCAACTGCTACATTCTTCAGGCAGTCCTTTAACCATCTGTATCTCTGTTCTGCCATTCACACATTCTGATCACTTAATGGACACTTTTAGCTCCTCCTCAGCTTTCTGTATTCTCATTCATATTTGCTATGCCCCATTCTCCACACCCCCTCTCCACCCCAACACTCCACACTTAGCAGCTGATTCTCTTTGTTCTCAGATCTGATGAATGGTCATCGAGACTCAAAACATTGGCTCTATTCTACCCCGAAAAAGGATACTGTCAAACTTGCTGAGATTTTCCAGCATTTTCTGTTTTTGATTTTATCATTCAGCTTCATGCAAGGTCTGTCAAGAAAGAGATCGTTCTTGTCTCTCAAGCATCCAATATACTTTTTTGCATCATTTTGCATGATTTTTCTTGCACTGGCCTTAGAATTGACTCAAATAGTTGATGCAAATTAAATCCATTATGAATGAGGTACACCATTTTTTGGTTCATTCTTGAATGGCCTCTTGTGTGTGTCATACAAATAGGTTCCAGTTTAGAAATGAAAGGGGAGAGCTGAGACCTTCATAATAATAATTATGTGACACCTTCTTCATAAATCTTCTATGTATTACTGAACTACCATGCGGCACGTCATGCGCATTTAGGGTTGTGGTGTGTAACATAATGTATTACATTCCCCTTTATTCTGCTCTGTGGAGAATTAAACCTGTTAACTGGCCCTGGATTTTTTTTTAAATAATCACTAAAGTCTTTCTGTACTCTTATTGCTAATTATAAATAGAGTGGGGTTTTTTTTCTCAGTGAATTAACAACAGTAAAATATAATTGAACAACTGCCGTATATCTTATGCACTCAGTAACTATCTGTGCAATTTTAAATGCTTCATGCAGGAATAAACTGTGAATTGACTCACTGATGATGAACAGAAACAAGCATCGGGCTGTACACGTCTCTTTGTGTCAGTGGTTTTTGTGATGCTAGACACTCCACTACACTCCAGTGCTGTGCTAAATGGGAATTCTATTCTGTAGCATGGTACTGATTGTGACAGTATACTCCAATGACAGCATTCTCAGGAAATACATGTGAATGATGCACAAAGCTCTCAGAACAGATAGGATTTTGTGTGTAGTTTAGGATGATAATCTAATTAAGCAAAAAGGTTATTGTGTGTGATCATGGGCAAATTGGCGATTCCATGATATGCTTCTTTCCAATAATTGCCCACCTTTGATGCATAATAGGCCCACCACAATTCAGGTGAGTGATTCTGGGGTAATGGGTTCTGTTCAGTACTCCTTTTCAGCATGACTGCACTACAGTCAGGAATGCACAGCACAGAGAACAATCAGGACATGCACAAACTACATTTCCTTTAAGATGTGCACATTACAGATTATACTGGGTTTCCTTCACACTTGTTTCTCAGAACTTGGGTAGCAAAGAGCTTCCTCATTATCAGCTGCTGGCAACAATCCCCTTTTCCATAGATGAGCTGAACACGTGGCATTCAAATAAAACCTGGCAAAGATTCAAGCCATTAGAAACCTACTCCAACAATCCACCTAGCCTGTGCATGGATGTAAAGTGACAAATTTTATATTAAGTGTGGCAGAAAAGTATATATTTGACCATCAGCCATTTTTTACCATTCACACATCTTTGGATGTATTGGAAGGTGCTTAATGCATAAACTAGGGAAGAGGAAAGAGAGAATGTCTTTGTGATTAATTGGTGTGTCTTGAATGAACAGTGTTTGACAAGGATTTTAGATGAGAAGGACGAGGAATAGAACAAGGATAGATGCCTGATAGAGAAAATTTGCCAAAATACGTGTTGAGTTCAAGGTGTAACTTATTGATACCAGCTTTGCCACCACCAGATCAGGTTGGGAAAGGCAAATTATACCCTGGGTTAAGGATTAATAATGAGGGAGAAAGAATTAGGAACCAAGTTTAAGCCAGTTAAATAAAAAACAGATTTGACCACAAATGAAGCTGTAGATTGCAAAAACCTTTCTTGTTCAGAATGATAATATTCAGAGAATAGGAAGAAATATTCAGAAATAGTTCAATTACTACTAACTCACGATTGAATAGGCTTGGGATGTAAGTTAGTTGGTGAGGAAATTAAAACATTTGAACCAAGGAATAAACTGAGTGATAAGGAGTCAAGAGGAAAAGGGAAATGATGGTCATTTGGAAATAACACTAATGGGCGCCACAGTGGAAGATGCTAACGGAAGCTGAGAGGGCAATTTTGACTCATAGAGAAATAACTTTAACAGCAGTCCAGCAGAGGAATACTGATGAATGAATGGAATAGTCAAAGGAATCAAAATGCTGGAGAAGGTAGGGGTGGGGAGAAGGGAGAGTAGATGGAAAGAGGACATAGCTGATTGGGAGTTAGAGAATAATGCAGAGAGAATAATGATAACGATAAAGCACATGAGCCCAGAAATCATCCAAAATCCAATAGGGAAATGGACATAGAGAGAGATCTTAGATTACGTTAAATCGTGGTAGAAATCTAGGCAGGGGAACAACTTGCATTCATTGAGCAAATTTAATGATTAAAACAGATACAAAGGCCTGCTATAAAGGTATATTTAAACAAAAAAGGGTATGGGTCAAAGAAGACAATGTTAAGAAGGATGCCATGTTTCAGTAGGTCTTGGTGAATGAGGTGGCACCATTCAATGGCCATCACCTTGCTGAATTGGAGTGTCTCAGATGTGCCTCCTGGCTGAGTTGGAGTTGTGAGAAATGTTCCCTGAAGGCTTATGGTGGCTGGACCTTTCAATGAGAACTCAGCTTCTCATTCTCTGTGTGAGTTTCTCTCTCTGTTGCTTGTGTTTAGTGACTCTGTTTTGCTGCATCTTTTCTGTTGACAATAGGCAGAAACTCTTCCTTATTGTAGCTTGTAGCGACTTCCCTCCCAAATCCAACATGTCACAAAAACTCTTCCAAGAACACAACACAGCAATTTACAAACTTTGTTACAAAAATACTAAATCCTTAGCTGCAATGGCTGACTCTTTAAATAATACTAGTAGGGTAGTCCATAGGACCATAGGAACTAGGAGCAAGAATAATGGCCCCTTGTAGCCAATCTTCTATTTCAATGCCACTTTTTTGTACTATGTACGGTATCCCTTGATATTTTTATATCTAGAAATCAATTGATCAGTCCCTCGCATGTTCATCGGACAATGATTATCAAAAGGTGTTAACCGCGCTAATACTGTCTGAATAGAGCCTTTTTGGTGTTACAATCTGCCCATTCTACAGGCTACAAGCACAGCGTGCCTGCACTAAGGTAACATTAACGCAGCTCTGCCTGAAGTTGCCAGAAGGGATATACCTGATTATTCCAGCTGTTCTATCTTCCACAACATTGGCTCCAGCATCATCAGGAAGCTGAATTTTGCTGTCTTTGAATGTATGATTAGAAAGTAATGGCATTATTGAGATAATACAAAGTAAAGGAACCAAATTCTCTTATTTCCCTTCATAAAGTGAATTATTTCAAAAAAAACCTGTTTTATAATTTCAGTGTGTGCCAGAAACTTTAGTTGGATCTTCATTGCGAGAATCTGTTTTGTTTGAACTGAAACTATTAATAGGTAGGATTTTATGGCCTTGCTCACTCAGAAACCGTAAATTCCCGTCCAAGGTCAGCAGGGAGGCATTTCCATTGCCCGCCCCTCGCCTGCTCCGATTCCGTGGCAGGCAGGGCGATAAAATTCCGGCCTAAATGATGTCAATTCCATTTCAGATCTGAAGTTACCACAGATCTCAAGTGAAGGCAAAGGGTTAAACTATCTTTAAGCTCGCTGTAGTCAGCTGAAATTATAATGGTGAATTAATTGGAAAATCATCATGCTTGCCTTTCCCTTTGATCCTGCAGTGTATTCCATCATATTACAGCCATTTTTGAAACCTCAGCACTTTACATAACATTTTGGAAGGTAGAATGACAGTGTTGTCACAAGAATGACCCAGATACAGTGACACAGGGTCAAAATAATTGATAAAATGATAACTCCCTCCCACCCAAACAAAAAAATTACAGCATGAAAATGAAACTAAAGATTCTACAGGTCAAAATCTTAATTGATACCAGTATTTGAGTATATTAAAACATTCACTCCGTTTCAACCTGCAGTTTATCAATGTGTGTGTTTGCCACCCTGGACTGTCTAATTAGTATGCTTTAAGTCTTTTGTTCAGATGTATAAATAATATTATTTCTTACGCTTCCATGTATGTATGATGCTCTGTTTACGTATCTGTGTATACTGTATATGGAGCTGCTCACATGCAATTGTGCATATCCCTTCTTCCCACTTTTAATCAAGGTCATTTTACAGCTCATAATTCATGCCAAACCCACTATTATTTTGTCTAATATATATGGCACATATAAGTTATTAATTTATGACTGTTTTTCAGTGTGGTGAAAATGCCATTATTTATTGCTAGCTGTGGGTCCTGCCATGTTGATTTTTTTGAAGATGCGAGAATTCTTCTGTAATGTGACAGGAAGTGCGATATAACAGTTTGTGATTAAAGCCTTTGACTGTATCACGTTACACAATAGAAAGAGCCACTGAGACAAGACATCTTTAATACAGTTTGATGCAGGAAAAATGTAAAGAAAAACTTGATGCAATGAAAATGTATTAAAACTGAGAACAAATGATTTTTTTTTGTTAATGAAAGTATGGAATATATAGCTGACATTGATTTACACGCTGGAATTCAATTTAAAGGATCTCAGCTATCATCAACCCTGAGAGCACAGCCTGGGATATGAAGAACACCAATATTAATGTTTACTTCCTATTTTCTACTATGAAATGGGAATAAGAGTTGTGTGATAACATTATGGAAGGGCAATAAAATCAATAGCTATGGATAGTATAAAATTTTGGACCAAGGATTTCATTGAATCCCTACAATGCAAAAGGAGGCTGTTTGCCCATTGAGTGTGCATCGACCACAATCTCACCTAAGTCCTATTCCACATACTGACCCTACTAATCCCTTGACACTAAGGGACAATTTACTATGGCCAATCAACCTAACCTGCACATCTTTTGACTGTGGGTGGGAATCAAAGGAAATCCACGCAGACATGGAGAGGATAGGTAAACTCCACAAAGACAGTTTGGAATTGAACTGGAATTGAACCCGAATCCCTAGCGCTATGAGGCAACAATGCTAACCACTGAGCCATCGATTTCTAGTTAGTAAATTGTTTAGGTAAACTAACAGCTGATAAAAAGAATTGTAACTTGCAAAACAATGAGCTATGCAAAGTGCTATGTTTCTTCACTATGGATGAGGGTGAGGAAGCCAACTCTGAGTTAGAACGGGATTGACGCTGGGTTGTTGGCATTGGTCTAACTCAAATGAGCTCACCATATGGGGGTAATCTTGGGCCCTTGTTTGCCACTCATGTGAACGTTGGTGGGGGGGAGGGGGGCACTAAAGATCAGGAAGTTGCAGTACTTACTTGCAGGATTGTAATCTCAGATCTTCCCCTGACCCCCACTCACCCTGCTAGCGACATCATCAGATTCATATGGGTGTTTTACATGAATTTCAATACATTTCCGTTTCAATAACCCGCCTCCTTGCCAAATATTGACTACCCCTATCATATATCGACGCTTGCCAAAATGTCGTCATGCCAGTGTGGTTTACAACAGGTTCACACAGATGTGAATCTATTGTGGATGTCTGTTAGGGGCAGAAAAGTACTAATAGCCCAAGGGGAAGAGGGAGTGGTTTTGTAATGCCCCTGGCTCTGCCACTGGCACAAGTTGGCATTGCTCAGTTGGCACTATGCCCATGTCAAACTGGTTGTGTCATCTTGGCTGTGCTAACCTCTCCAAGGGGTGGGCCCAGTGGGAGCCTCATAGGGAGTGGGGTGCTTCATTTAGGTGTATAGCCAGAAATGGATGGAGAATAGAGGATGCTGGTGATGGTTGTTGCTGGGGTATGGGGGGGAGGGCCAATGATTGGGAGGGGAAGGGTGAAGGGGCCAATGATCAGGAGAAGGTCCGGACAATCCTGGGGAAGAAAGGGGCCAATGATTCAGGAGGCAGAAAGGGATTGATGATTGGGGGAGAGGAAAGAAGGAGCCTATGAACCGGGGAAGAAGTGAGGGAGCGAAGGACACAATGATCAAGAGAGCAACCAATAACCGGGTGAGGGGTCACAAAGTGCTACTCTGATCAGGGGCAGGGAGAGGTAGGGAGAGGCATCCCTAAGACATCTGTGGTGGATTGGGAGGGAGTTTTATTCCTATTATGATCAGGGCACCCCTTAAATATGGCACCCCTATCTGAGTGCTCACCCTCATCCCTCATGGCTAAGTGTCCTAAAATCTGGAGAGAAAACATGTTTGTGTGTGTGTGTGTGTGTGTGTGTGTGTGTGTGTGGTCAGATTAAACTGGGTCAATCTGGCTATCGGTGTTGGATATGAAGTACAATTTTGAAAAATATAATTGCTGCCTGTGAAAGATATCCCAAGGAAGTGAAAGACTCCATAAAAATGCAAACTTTGCCCTTTCGTTTTGGACTCAGGGACTGAAGTTATACATCACCTCTCACATGAAGCCTAACCATGCTTCATAAGTCACTGGTGCAGTGGATTCAGTGTGTTGTCTCTGCATGTCTTTGTATCTAATTTTAGATTTCATAAGAAGTTTGCAGAATGTTGCATTATAGCTGATTAAATAGGTGAATGAAATAAAATCTTGCAGGTCACCAACATTCTGAAATGTGACAAGGCAAATATCATCCTCTTCCCATTCTCAGTCTAAAGAAATAATCATATATGTTTAAATTGCTTTAGCTTAAACCATAAAATTCAGCATGATTTGCACCAAAGGTCAAAACTACAGTTGTTGACTGAAACCAAGAATTCCAAATTTTTATTTTTTATTATTCAAAAAAAACCTTAATTTTGTCTTAACTGCCAAAGGGACTTATTAAGCAAAAATAGAACAAAATACTGGCAGCAATAATAAAAACATCTTTACATTGGTAGATTTTTAAATTCCTCATGTAATAAAATATAATAGTAAATAGCTGAAACTATGTCACAATCACTTTCTTATAGTGACTCTAATGCTTTCTTCATTGACTAGGAAAGTTATCCATCTAAACTAATTTTACTTAAAAACCCCAGTAGACAGCCAGCCAGTGCAGGTTCTGGTTCAAACCCTTAGGGAGTCCCATAGAATCTCTACAGTACAGAAGGAGGCCATTCGGCCCATTGAGTCTGCACCAACCACAATCCCACCCAGACCCAATTCCTGTAACCCTACATATTTACCCTGTTAAACCCTGAACATGAAGGGTCAATTGAGCATGGCCAATCAACATAACCAGCACATCTTTGGACTGTGGCAGGAAACCAGGGTACCTGGAGGAAACTCACACAGACACGGGGAGAATGTGTGAATTCCAGACAGATGGTGACCCAAGCTGGGAATCGAACCCGGGTCCCTGGCACTGAGAGGCTGCTTAATTATTTCCCAAGGGTAACTGGGTCATGCATTTCATGATTTGCCAGCAATGCCAATCTCTCAGGAGTGAATAAAACAAGAATAAATATCCCTTTGCTCTCTGTCATGCATAATAATTGCACTTGGTAAACGTGCAGCCAACTTTGAAAATTGCATGAGGATAGTTTGGCCTCTGCTCTGATGCCCAATGCCTTCCTACTGTCAAAATTCAGAAGAAGCTGCAAAAGAAAGTGAACAGTACAGCCATTGAATCTGATGGAACCAGCTTTTACTTTGAATCTCAATCCTTTCCAGTTCCTACCCAGGGGCTATCTAAGTTTTAAAGATGCCCAGGCTGTAACTGCTACACCTGAACATTTATTTAACATCCGTAGAGCATTCAAATAAATTCCAGGATGTAGCTCACACCAATTTCTTCACTAACTACTAGGGTGGGATGGTGGCACAGTGATTAGCCCTAGTGCCTCACAGCAGCAGGGACCTAGTTTAATTCCTGGCTTGGGTCACTATCTGTGTGGAGTTTGCACATTCTCTCCATGTCTGCATGGGTTTCTTCCAGATGTTCTGTTTCCTCCCACAGTCCAAAGATGTGTGGGTTAGGCTGATTGGCCATGTTAAATCGACCCTAGTGTTGGGGGATTAGTAGGTTAAATATGTGTGGTTACAGGAATAGGACCTGAGTGGGATGGTTTTTGATGCAGACTTGAGGGCTTAAATGGCCTCTTTCAGTATTGTAGAGATTCTGTGTTCCTATTATTTTATCCTTCTACTGGTTGTTGGTGGAAGCCTAAATTTCATTCCTGTTAAATATGCCTAAATCATTTGTATCTAGAGTCAAAAATTAGTTCTAGTTATTTGAAAAGTTCAGACTGATAAAACCCTGTGCGTGAAAAATCATATATTAGTCTATCAATTTCAAAAAGCTACTAATTAAAAGTAAATCTTACAAGGCTCTTGTGCTTGAAGTGAGTAGCTTCACTCTTCCCTTTAGTAACAGTTCACTGACTAACTAAACACGAATTACCATTTATTGAAACAAAAGTCGGTGGATAACCTGATTGGCGCAGTGACTAGCACTTCTGGCTCACAGGCCAGGGGTCCAGTTTCAAATCTGGCTTTGGGTCACTGTTTGTGTGGAGTTTGCACATTCTCTCCATATCTGAGTGGATTTATTCTGGGTTCTCCAGTTTCTTTCTACAGTCCACAAATGTGCAGGTTAGGTTGATTGGCCATGTTAAATTGCCTCAGTGTCAGAGGGGCTAGCAAGGTAAATAGGTGGGGTCACAGGGATAAGGCCTGGGTGGGATTGTGGCAGGTGCAGGCTCATTGGGCCAGATGGTCTCCTTTTTCACTGTAGGGATTCTATGTCCTAAACTCAGCAAGTCTGGCAACATCTGTGGAGTGAGAAATAAAATTAACATTTCAAATTCGTATGACTCTTCAAAACTGAAGAGGGGTAGAAATGTGAAGGATTATATAGCTGGAGAAGGGGTGTGGAGGAGATAGAGCAGAATAGAAAGTCAGGAATAGGGTCAGTGATAAGGAGTGATTGGCAGAAATTGCTTGGAGACAAGACAAACGGAGTGTTAATGATGGCAATAAGGACTAAAGAAGATGCTGACAGTGGCATAAAAGTAAGATGGAAGAGCATGTGACTAGGAGAGTAAAGGTCAGTACTTAGTGAAAGCAAAATTAAAGAACAAGTAACCAATGGCTCTGTGGTAAAGTGGAGGGGGGTGGGGTAGGGTGAGGGGTGGGTGTGGTGATGGGGGGAGAAGAGAGGGGGAGGAAAGAGAGGGAGGGAGGGCACTCAGTGTTGGGACAAAAAAAAACCCAAAAATGGTAAAGTTGGATGGTAAATTTCATAATCTAAAGTTGTTAAATCCTGACATGCTCAATCACACTGAGGCTACACTGGAGCATTGCAATAGGCCAAGGATAGACATGGGCTCCAGTTATGCCTATCTTTTTGTGGAGTTTGTGGAACATTTCTTATTCCAGTCCTATTCGGGTCCACTCCCACAATTCCTTTTCCGTTACGTCGATGACTATTCTGGTGCCACCTCGTTCTCTGAACCTGGAAACATTCACCAATTTATATACACTGTGACAAAATTAAGGAATACCAAACTAAACATTAGACATAACTGCTTCCACTAAGATATTTCTCCCAGCTGTGTCAAGGATTCAGAATGGAGATCTGATCAGAGTATCATAACCTCAAGAAGAGCAGTAAGCTGAGTCAACAGCTTTGTAGCATTGCTGTCTCAAAGGACAGATATGGTGATGAGATGTCTTGTCTCAACTTTTTCTCGCTCTGTACACAAGAACTCTTAAATTATTACGCCATAGGGAAAGATTTTCTTCATGCACCGTAGGCAATGTAAATTATAAATCCATTCTTTATAAACAGCTTTATGATCCTGTTACATGTAAATCTTTCCTTCAAATCCTCATAAATGCATGCTCTCATTTTCTAAAAAGATACTGTCACAAGTGGGAATCTACTTATTTTATCATTTTTGCTGTGTGAATGACAGCTATAAATAAATGCCCAATTGAACTATCACTTTCTCTGGATATATTGAAGAAGGCCGCACATAGATACCATATGTAGATTTATTTTCCACGCATCCAGATAACTGAAGGAAAACTATTAATCACTGTCCCCTTAAAATGTTAATTTGATTAAAACAGGGAGAGAAGCCATACATAGAGGATAAGTTCAACTGTTCCCTGTTGGTTACCTGGATAGAGGGTTTCTGATTAAATTCCTTGATGCACAAGGACTCTGCCACAATGTTTAGTAACCTTATTTTTGGAGGGAAGTTTAATGATTAACAGTAAGGTGCTTGCTGTAAACGTTGTGAAAACGTTCTTCTCAGGCCTCTTATGTTGGGCAGAACAGTGGCACAGTGGTTAGCATTGCTACTTCACAGCACCAGGTTCCTGGCTTTGGGTCACTGTCAGCGTAGAAGTTTGCACTTTCTCCCCATGTCTGTGTGGGTTTTCTCGAGTGCTCCAGTTTCCTTCCACAGGCCAAAGATGTGCAGGTTAGGTCAGGTTGATTGGCCACGCTAAACTGACCCTAGTGTCAAGTGGATTAGCAGGGTAAATTTGAGGAATTACAGGAATAGGGCCTGGAATTGTGGTAGATGCAAACTTGATGGGCCAAATGGCCTTCTTCTGCACTGTACAGATTCTGTTATGCCACTTGCCATTCAGTTCTGTTATCACAAACCTCTCCATTTAGCCTAAGGCTGCAATTGTGAGGCATCACCTGGATTACTGTATACATTTTTGGTTCACTTATCTTAAAAAGGATACAATGACATTAGAGACAGTCTAAAGTAGATTCGCCAGACTAATTCTTGGAATGACAGAGCCATCCTATCAAGAGAGACTAAATAGTCTCGGTCTGTACTCTTTTGGAATTTAGAAGAGTGAGAGGTGGTCTTCTTCAAACAAATAAGATCCTGAAGGGGCTTGACAGGGTAGATGGTGAGATGTTTTCACTAATGGGACAATCTCAGACAAGGGGACATAGATACAAGATAAAGGGTCGATCATTTAAAACTGAGGTGTGTAGAAATTTCTTCTTGCAGAGGGTGGTGAATCTCTGGAATTCCCTGCCTTAAAGGTAGTAGAGGCTGGATCATTAGAAGTATTTAAAGTGGAGATGGATAAATATTTGATAGATGAAGAAATCAAGAGCTATGGGAAAATGGCACAGAAAAGGAAAGGGCAGCATTTGAAAGGAGCAAAGGATGTTGAGTATTTTGAGGATAGGTATCCTGATGACAGATTTCAAGAGGAGAGAGATAGTATCTGAAAGAAACATTGACGGTAACAACCAAAATGTTTGTCAAGAGGGGAAGTTGAATGATCAGAAATTTAGTAGAAATAGGGGAAAGGAGCAGGATTTGGGCTAATGATCATGCTAAGCTCAGGAAGAACATTGCAGAAGATGGGATGGGTGCCAAAGAAAGTTAAGAGCTCAAGGTTGAGAGAGGGAGATGTTTGACCTGGTGGATTTGAGAGCGAGGGAAGGGACAAAGGCTGTTGAATGGATGATTTCACTCTTTGTGAGAAAAAGTGTCCATGAACTCCTTGAACATGTTATTGAGGCTAAGGGTGGAAGCTACAGGTTGATTTAAAGGAATGCATTCCTGTAAGTTTTTTGAAAAGTGAACAGTTTTAGCAAAAAAAATTGCAAAACTCAGTTGTGCTTTACCACCTGTGCTTATTCAATCAGATCTAGTGATACATGGATAAACCAGTTAAACATCATAGATATTCAAATCTACATTCCTTGGTAATAAGGAGTTAGAGGTGAAAGCTATTCCAAGAGGGACTAGGGCGAAGGAGAGTAATTGTTTCAATGTAGATAAAGGCATCAAGAATGGAGGAGGGGATATGGTTCAGCAAATTGATAGCTGTTGATATGTCATAATGAATGAAAGATTAAAGGCTAGGTAGTTGGGATTGTGAAAGTGCAGAGGTATGTGACTTGAGAGAAAGTTTGTTTTCCCCTAGGAAAGAACACAGGAGGAATAAACTGGGGAGGGGTGTGTGGATGGGAGGTGATCCGAGATGGTCTTGTCTTTGATAGTCGCAATTTAGTAGCTAGGCTGCATGAAGTGGCAATGTTGAAAGTATGGCTGTAAATTTGTGTATGTGAGTTTATGTGGGAAGGGGGGGGGGTGAAGGGGGGGAATTTGGGAGAAAATGAGGGATGTGCAGTTAGTGGAGAGAGGAGAGAGAGAGAGAGAGAAAGAATACAAGCAAAATTGAGAGCATTTCCACTGTTGTCCCAGAATTAGAAGGGTTTAAACCCTCCTCCCTTTCTTGTTAGTATTAGAACATAGAACATAGAACATTACAGCGCAGAACAGGCCCTTCGGCCTTCGATGTTGCGCCGACCAATTAGGAACAAGCAGTGACCCTCTAACCTAAACCATTCCCCTTTCATCCATAAACTTATCGACTAACCTCTTAAACGCCACCAAACTTGGCGCATCTACAACTGCCGCAGGCAGGGCATTCCACTCCCTAACCACCCTCTGGGTAAAGAACCTACCTCTGATATCCGTCCTATAACTATCACCCCTTAATTTAAAGCTATGTCCCCTCGTGCTAGCTTTCTCCATCCTAGGAAAAAGGCTATCACTGTCCACCCTATCTAAACCTCTAATCATCTTATATGTTTCAATAAGGTCTCCTCTTAGCCGCCTTCTTTCTAACGAAAACAACCTCAAATCCCTCAGCCTCTCTTCATAAGACCTGCCCTCCATACCAGGCAACATCCTGGTAAACCTCCTCTGTACCCTCTCCAATGCCTCCACATCTTTCTTATAATGTGGGGACCAGAACTGCACACAATACTCCAAGTGCGGCCGCACTAGAGTTTTGTACAGTTGCAACATGACGTTGCGGCTCCGAAATTCAATCCCCCTACCAATAAAAGCTAAGACTCCGTATGCCTTCTTAACAACCTTATCGACTTGATTGCCAACTTTCAGGGATCTATGCACACATACACCAAGATCCCTCTGTTCATCAACACTATTAAGCGTCCTACCATTATATCTTAAAAGTGGAACTTTGCTTCCTAAAGAAGATAATCAGGATTAAGTACTAAATTTGAAATACATTTTCTGGATATTTGAATCCTATGTTCTTGGGAGACTACTATTAGTTATTGTGAACTTTCAGCATCATAAACAGCTGCAAGGAAAGTAATATGAGAAATCAGCTACAATAATGTTCATTAAATGAAATTAAACAATTATTCTTACAAATCTAACTGTTAACTTAAATGCTGTATCTTATGATTTGGCTTATGGGTTTGAAAGTTATGGCCTCTGCATTCTTCAACCAAAATGAAGAGACACCACATGATGTTTGTAATATTGAAAATCTCATCGATAGATCTTAAAAATGTAAGATTCAAGATTTTGAAAAATGGACCTCCTTACGTGCACTTCAAAAGGTGAAGAATTGTTCATAGCCAATCTATGAAAGATGAATGCTTTCCTGAGAAGGTACTAATAGTTTAAATAGACAAATTTATAAGAAAGTTTCCCTCAAATAAGTCATTAAATTGCCCATTAATCAGGTGGCCTTGATAAAGTAAAGGCCCTGAAAATAACATTGGAGAGAATAAGCTAAAGTTTCAATCAGGTTGCTTTAGAGATATGAAGTTTGCAGTGTGTGATTACCCCGTACCTCATTGAGATGGACACAGGTACTATATCAACTTCAGATTGCATACTCATTTATATGATTGCAGCATCCAGGCTAATGCTGCATTTGCTGGCTTTGTGCTCAGTAGCTCAGTAGCAGTTAGCACAAGTTAAAATTAGTCCCCTCACATCTTAAACTCAAAACTGTACCTTTCTGACCACAACAGGTGGTGGAACTGTCTCCAGATTTGCTTCTCACAAGAAATACAGTGTATCAATGAAGCAGTATACCACAAGATTGCTCCCAGGCTGTCTAGTGTGGCAGTGCAGGTCTTATTCCAAGAAGAAGAAGAGACGTGGGGCAGGATTTTTGCTTGTAAGGTGGATAGCTCAAATCAGGAAATTTTTCATCTTTGCATTCTATCCCAGAAATCTGCGTCCTGAATGATGTGATTTTGCTCTGGGAGGATGGAATTAGGCTTGCAGTCCCCAAACACAGGTCAGAGTTGGTCACAAGGGCTCTGTATGCTGAGGTGGACTATCGTAAAAAGTATGTCTCAATTCTCTTGGACTTCAGCCTGTTGTTCTCTTATACATTTGGATCTCTAGCCCCATCCCTCAAACTGCCTCATCTCTAGCTGCTTTCTGCCCATACCTATTAACTCCCCACTTGGGCAGTATGGCCCATCATAACTTCTATGTCAACTTATGCTCCCCATTTGTCCTAATGTCTTTCATATCCCCCATGTCAACCCATGCCCCATGCCACCCTGAATAACTACTCATAACATCCATGCTCTCTACCTATAAGAGAGTAGCACTTCTGTCTCAGTGCTAGGGACCCATATTTGATTCCCAGCTCGGGCCACTGTCTGTGTGGAATCTGCACATTCTCCCTATGTCTGCCCAAGTTTTCTCCAAGTGCACTGGAGGAAAGATATGCTGGTTAGTGCATTGGCTATGCTAAATTCTCCCTCAGTACCCGGACAGTTGCTGGAGTGTGGCAGATAGGGGATTTTCACAGTAACTTCATTGCTGTGTTAATGTTAGCCTACTTGTGACACTAATAAATAGTTAAATAAATAAGTGCACTGCACTATCCTTCATGCTAATAATTCTTATCTCACCCTAGCTGTAGCCCCTTATGATCCCTGTCTATACTTAACACCAATGCACTCGCAGCCTTTATTCTTATTCCCTCAATGTCAACTCATCCAATATTTACCGTACCAGACTTCAGGAGACATGCTGAGATGATATAAAATGAAGTTCTAAATATATTTTACAGAGTTCACGATAAAAATCTGGCCAATTCATGAAAGTCTACTCAATGGGTGGGATTTTCTGGCTGTGTTCACCACAAGGCCAGAAATTCTCATCCGAGGTCAATGGACATTTGCATGGTTCATGTCCCATCCACTACAATTCCCATGGCAGGTGGGACAGGAAAATTTCCCTATTTGCATTTAAATCCCTTCAAATACTTAATTCATTATAAAATAAACAATTGTGTTCATAACCCCACGTCAAAGTCAGTTAATCCTTTAATATCCTCTTTGACCTGTCAAGTAAACCATGGACTACAGCCATTTCCACAGATAATGATAGGTGTGGAAAGCTGTAAAATATTAATAATGCTGTAACAATAGTGCTTAAGTTTATGCCAACAAACAGCTATTGAAACTGCTAGATCAAATTGGCATTGTTGAATAACATGGAGGAGTCTAGATTGAACCTACCTCAGGAGGGTCACAGAGTGTTTGAAGCCTATCCTTTCCATTGTAGAAGTGATGGCCAACTCCACGACAGCGTGTATAAACCTGAACAGAATGAAAGTATTGGAGTGGGGTGGAGGGGTGGTTGGTGCTGATGAGGCAGTGACTCAGTAAGAAGTCTCACAACACCAGGTTAAAGTCCGACAGGTTTATTTAGTATTACAAGACACAACTTTTAGGAATGCTGTTCTTTCATCAGATGAGTTGGAATTCTGTTCACAAACAGAGCATATAAAAACACAAACACAATTTACAAAATAATGGCTGGAATGCGAGTCTTAACAGGTAATCAAGTCTTAAAGGTATAGACAATGTCAGTGGAGAGAGAGTTAAGCATAGGTTAAAGAGATGTGTATTATCTCCAGCCAGGACAGTCAATGAGATTTTGCAAGCCCAGACAAGTTGTGGGGGTTACAGATAGTGTGGCATGAACCCAAAATCCTGGTTGAGGCCATCCTCATGTGTGAAACTTGACTCTCAGTTTCTGCTTAGTGATTTACATTGTCGTGTGTCATAAAGGCCGCCTTGGAGAACATTTACCCGAAGATCAGAGGCTGAATGCCCGTGACTGCTGAAGTGTTCTCCAACGGGAAGGGAACACTCTTGCCTAGTGATTGTCGAGTGACGTTCATTCATCTGTTGTTGTAGCGTCTGGATGGTCTCCCCAATGTACCATGCCTTGGGACATCTGACCCTACAACGTATCAGGTAGATAATGTTGGCCAAGTTGCAAGAGTACCTGGAAGATGGTGTTCTCATATGAGATGATGGCATCCTTGTTGATGAGCCAACACATTTTGCAGTGGTTGCTGTGGCAAGATTGTGTGCTATCGTGGTCAATGTTCCCTGAAGACTGGGTAGTTTGCTGTAGACAATGGTCTGTTTGAAGTTGTGTGGTTGTTTGAAGGCAAGAAGTGGGAGTGTGGGGATGGCCATGGCAAGATGTTCGTCTTCATCGATGACGTGTTGAAGGCTTCAGAGAAAATGTTGGAGCTTCTCTGTCCCACATCTGTCTGGATAGAGCCAGCGTCTGCTATTAGGGTAAATGTTAGGCTCATTCTGCCACACCTCCAACAAGAGATTATGTAATTCATAATTCCTTGTTCAGGATTTGAGCTGCTTCTAGTTATTAAGGAGACTGACTGATTGATTGATGTGTGCTGATATCAGATTTAGTGATCTGTAGTTTCTAAAATAAGTATACCTGTCAACTCCTTAAGATTTTACTGTGTATGAAACGGAATCATTTATTATTCAGGTATGAGTCTTAGCTCAAAGAAAGCATTCTCAGCTCTGATTCAAAAGACTGAGGATGCAAAATTCATTGGGTTGTTACAGAAGCCCTACATCACTCTTCTGGGTTGTGATGTGTCGCCAGCTGCTTCCTGCATGGTCCAGGTGGCATTCTGTTTGTAAAAGAATGAACAGAAGTGTATATTCTGTGTGTGACAAAAGTCTGTGAGTTAATGTTATCCTGATATTACACATCCCAACCAGTAGCACAATGATTAGCACGGCTGCTCCACAACACCAGGGACTGAGATTCGATTCCTGCCTTGGGTCATTGTCTGCATAGAGTCTGCACATTCTCCCTGTGTCTCATGTTTCCTTCGGGTGCTCCAGTTTCCTCTCAACTCTGGAGGACGTGCAGGTCAGATGCATTGGCCGTGCTAAATTCCTTCTCAGTGTGCCCGAACAGGTGCTGCAATATGGCGACTCAGAGATTTCACAGTAACTTCATTGCAGTGTTAATGTAAGCCTACTTGTGACTAATAAATAAACTAATCTAATGCCAGAATGCCACATTTGGACCACACAGTTCCAGATAACATATCTGTTAGTCATTCTGTATGCAACAGATACAGAGATGCAAGATCCTGCTCCATCCTTCCTTAAAGGATCAGCCACCCAAATAAAAGCATAGAAGATAGGAGAAGGAAGAGGCCATTTGGCCGTTGAAGCCTGCTCCGCTATTCATAGCGATTATGGCTGATCATCCAACTCAGTAGCCTAATCCTGCTTTCTCCCCATAACTTTGATCGCATTGAGTCCAAACGCTATATTTAGCTACATCTTGAACACATTACAGATCAGAAGATTACCTTTTTTATAAAGTGTCTGGAAGAACTCTGGAGTGTTTTTGGATGTACTTTCGTGAGCATTGTTGGGCAGGGAATTTTGTTGAATCGGGAAAAGATGGCAGGGAACTTGGTGATAGATACACACAAAGACCACAATAGGTAAAACGGACAGAGGTGGCAGTCCTCTGGGTCTGCAGCTGGACAGAGGGAGATAGGGCAGAAGTTGGGGAGATGGGAGCTCTGCACGTTGCTTCCTGCCAACTTGGAGCTGGACCTCCATACTCTTTGTATGTGAAAGAATGTTGTCTGTTAAGCCACTGCGTGCACCTAGCACCTCAGCACTCTTTTGCTTGCCACCCAGCTGCTTGAGGTCTTCATCTGAGTCCTCTGCAACAGAAATTCACCCTCTAGTGAGCTATCAAATGAACTATCCTTTACCCTCACCTGGTTGCACCTGTCATACCTACCATCCCAACTCAACAGTAGGCTCCATAGTATATAGAGTATCAATATTTGAGTTGGCAATCACAAGTATCAGATTAATTGATGAGGCTTCTACATCTGTGCTGGACAGTTGCTGACTCTTTTTTTCCTGAGGCAGGGAGAAGAGCCATTTCTTACATGTCTGAAAGCAGCAAGTCAGAAGCAGAGCGGGGATTGACTGGAAGCTAAGTGTCCATGGTTACACCTAGCCTCCTCCCTGTCTCAAGATACATAGGGAACATGCCAATGGATCACTGGAAAAAAATTATTTATTAGTCACAAATAGGCTTGCATTAACACTGCAATGAAGTTACTGTGAAAATCCCCTAGTTGCCACACTCCAGCACCTTTTCAGATACACTGAGACAAAATTTACCATGGCCAATATACCTAACCAGCACATCTTTCAACAGTGGGAGGAAACTGGAGCACCCGGAAGAAACCCATGCAAACACGGAGAGAATGTGCAATCTCCACGCAGACAGTGACCCGAGCTGGCAAACAAATCCGCTTCCCTGATGCTATGAGGAAGCCGTGCTAACCATTATGCCACCATGCCACCTCATGAATGATTTTTCCGTCGCACATACCTGCGAGGGATGTTTATGGGCATTCTGGGTTGCCCTAGCGTCAGAATGGGTGGGTTCCAAAAGAGTGTAAAGCATAACATTTGGAACATATTTGACTGCAGAAGCTGCCAGACCATGCTCCGCGTACACACATACACACAAATACAAACACGGGCACGCGCGCGCACACACACACACACACACAATCACACACACACATATACACACACACACAGACACATACAAACATGTGCACACACACACATGCACACACACATGCACATGCATACCTAGAACATGCATATACATACACAGACAGATCAGGGGTTTGGCATGTGTTGGTGCAGACTCAATGGGCCGAAAATCCTTTTCTGCTTTGTGTGATTCTGAAATTTGTCACAGTATTGTGGGTGGAGCTTTACACCAGCGATGTGGATGGAGGTTTATCACAGCGATATGGGTGGGGGTTTATCACAATGACGTGGGTGGGGATTTGTCACAGTGACATGCATGGAGGTTTATCACAGTGACGTGGGTGCGGGGTTATCACAGTGACGTGGGTGGGAGTTTATTGTGGTGACATTGGTGGATGATTCTCGCAGTGACATTGGCGGGGGTTTATCACAGTGACTTAGTGTAGGGATTAGAACATAGAACATTACAGCGCAGTACAGGTCCTTCGGCCCTCGATGTTGCATGACCAGTGGAACTAATCTAATGATCTTCTAACGTAAATTTATATTATCCATATGTCTATTCAATGTCCATTTGAATGTTCTTATCACAATAATGTGGGTGAGTGTCTATCACAGTGATGTTGGTGATTGTCTATCACAGTGATGTTGGTGGGTGTTTATCACAGTGATGTGGGTGGGGATTATCACAATAACGTGGGTGGGGAGTTTAAGACAGTGACGAGGGTGAGGGTTTATCATAGTGGCATGGGTGGAGGTTTATCACAGTGATATGGGTGGGAGGGTTACCAAAGTGTTGCGAGCAGAGGTTTATCACAATGACGTGGGTGGTGAGTTATCATAGTGATGTGTGTGCAGTGTTATCACAGTGAGGTGGATGGGGTTTATCACAATGACATGGATGGGGGATTATCATAGCGATGTGTGTGCAGTGTTATCATAGTGACATGGATGGGGATTTATCACAGTGACACTGGTGGGGGTTTATCACAGTGACATGGGTGGGGGTTTATCACAGTGATGTGTGTGGGGGTTTATCACAGTGACGTGGTGGGGGTTTATCACAGTGATATGGGTGGGAGTTTATCACAATGACGGAGATGGGGTTTATCACAGTGACGGGGATGGGGGTTTATCACAGTGACACGGGTGGGGGTTTATCACAGTGACGTGGGTGGGGGTTTATCACAGTGATATGGGTGGGAGTTTATCACAATGACGGAGTGGGGGTTTATCACAGTGACGGGGATGGGGGTTTATCACAGTGACACGGGTGTGGGTTTATCACAGTGATGTGGATGGGGGTTTATCACAGTGATGTGTGTGGGGGTTTATCACAGTGACGTAGGTGTGGGTTTATCACAGTGACGTGTGTGGGGGTTTATCACAGTGATGTGGGTGTGGATTTATCAGTGACATGGGTGGGTGTTTATCACAGTGATGTGTGTGCAGTGTTATTACAGTGACGTGGATGGGGGGATTATTGCAGTTATGTGTGTACAGTGTTATCACAGTGACATGGGAGGGCGGTTATTACAGTGATGAGGGTGGGGGTTTATCACAGTGATGTGTGTGGGGGGTTTTTGCAGTTATGTGTGTACAGTGTCATCACAGTGACGTGGGTGGGGGGTTATTGTAATTATTTCGGTGGGAGATGATCCTTATGCTTGAAATTATGATTTACTCTGCTGATATGCAGCATTTTTGGCGGGCTTTGTTATGTTAAGAAGCACCATTAATAACTGCTACGAGCAAGAGACGGATAAATATCCATCTCCAATCTGGCAGGTGCCAGGAAGTGAGGGAAGAAACAATTAATTACAATGTTTTGAAATTTTCAGTGAAAAGTATAAAATTGAAGTATCATTACAGTGTTCAAGCGTGTTTGGGCTTATGTGCTCTAATGTGTATTGTTTTATATGTAGAACCAATTCCAGTCTGTCGAGCCTGGAATATGCTTGACCTCTTTAATGTGAAAGGTAGGCATACTTAAGTAAATTTATAGACAGTTCATAAATTATTGGTAACATTTCATTGTTTCAGTCCCATAAGTAATGCAATATCAATCCTGCAGTTCAATTAGTGTTTCACCACCACATACCCACACACCAGTGGATTTCCATTGTTTATACAAAACTGAACCTAAACAGGGTTGTACAGTGACATTTACACTTTTTGTATACAACTCTGCTGACATCTATCAGTACAGGAGTGCATGATTTATGCTTCTTTGTATCCTAAGTCCGACAAGTAAAAGAAATGTTATTGCAATCTCGGCTACATTCAGCTAGGTTCTGTGTATATCTGAAGAATAAATATTTAGCAAGTGAAGAGCTCTGGTTGTTATTAGTCACTAATGAAAAACCATTAATTAAATCAAAGTTAAACCCACATTACATGTATTCACATATGCATCTTTGTGAATCACCATGCGTAGTGGTTATCTTTAGACAATGGTTGAAAAGCCTTGGCTCAGCAACTGTTTAGAAGGACCCATCATCGGCCACTGGCACAAAGTGGTCAGTTTAACATTGATCAAGTTCAAGAATTTTCTTGCAGTATGCCAATGAAATTAAGGTTAATTTGGGTGTTAGCCACCCGTTAATGTAGCAACAAGCCTCAGAAATAAACGTGACAAAGCCGATCACAGCATTGTTATCCAGCTGTGAGTGGAAAAATATCATTTATCTACAGCTGTATATCCATCTTTAGTCAACAGGGCAGTGAACCGCCTCAAGCAGTCAATTTTTCCAGTGTAAGGAAGTAACTACATCAAAATAATGAACTATTTTACTATGTGGTTTTCTTAATAGAACTTTAGGGAAAGTGAACTATTCAAGTCTATTATTCATAGATATTAAGAATAGCTCTGTATATGATCAGAATGTTAAAGTGGGAAATGTGTGCAATGTGATCATTAGCAGAGCAGAAAACTGTCTGTTCTGAACTCTCGCTCCATTGTTGTAGACATCAAGCCTCATACAACAATGGACCACAGGATCATTAGTACTCAACTTGAGAACTGGTCTATTCTATAATGCTAATGAGCATAATGCTGTCTTTTACTGTAATTGAGTACTGCGTTAAAGCAAGCTAATGAAGTGCTTTTATCTGTTGCTGTATTCCGTGTATGTAGGTATGTCATTTCTGTCTTTATGTTTTATCATTTGTGCTTTTCTGTTAGTCATGATTTATAACTTGACATGTAATGACCTCTATATCCAGGCTGCCAGAGAAACGTGGGATTTCTGTTCGCATTCTTAAATAAGTAGTAGTTCTCTCCCTCATATATTTTCACATTTGCTGAAAGGATTCCTCCTGGACTGGGTGAGTGGACTAAACATTCCTGCACTGATTCCAGCATCTGTGTTGTTTAATTGATTGGCAGACGGGAGCCATGCACGGCTGAGATCAGACAGACGTGTCTGTCATTTTTTTTATATGGTGGACCAGTCCGTGTCTGAAAACAGATGAAAGGTGTCTCGGAGGCCTCAGTCAATGCTTAGAACCTTTACAGGTGAAATCAGCTAATATCCAAAGTTGTCAAAGTTCCTTGACTTTGGAAATCATACAAAAATAATAAAATATGGAAGCTGACATCTGCAACAGTCAAGAGGTTTCTAATAAACCTATGCATTCTGTTACACTGGTGGACTACATGAGGATATTGTTCAAAACCCTGTCACTAGTTATGTGGTGGCTCAGTTGTGCAACTTGCTTACTTTTTGTCAAATTTCAGGTAATCGCATTGAATCTCTTGATAAACACATCAAAGCCAACTGTCTGGAAAAGAAAAGATGTTGAGGAAAATACATTGAAGTAAAATATTTCCTTTGATGTATTCAGAATGATTGAGGCTGCATGCTGGACAGAGGTGTCTTATAATTATTTTAATTGCATATATCTTAACTGTTGCTGACAAATGTGCTTGCTTGTTAACCTATATGAATTGCATTCGTCCATTAGCTTTCTGTTAAAATGTTTTACAATTTAATGTTCCTTATGGTTAGTAAAAGGCATTCTTAATTGTTTTGAACCAATAATATTTATTATCTTTTCATGCCTGTCCTCATGGAAGTAAACGGTCAAAGTCCAGGAAAAGGGAAATTGAAATGACCGTGAAGAATATTTAGTACTAGAACGTTGCTTCAGGCAAATAAATATTTTCTGTCCCATCATTATTTTCTGTATGTACGTCTCACAAATCATCAGTTCTTCAATAAGTATGTCTCGGTTTAGCAAAACAAAAACTGTGGCAAGCTTTGGGTAGACGGAAGATAATGATAAAAAAAGGCCAACCAGTGAATCATACAACCAATAGAGGTGAGATATGGATCTGAATTTTAACTGCAAAAAGAGGCAAGTTTGGATCAGTTTAAAGTATCCAAAATCTGTTTTCTAATTTAAACCTACCTCCAACATGCTCATTTTATCTTTAACTGAAACTGGAAGGAGGGTGATAGCCAACCCAATTCAAGAAGGTGATGTACAGTTATAAATATGATAGTGAGACAGTGAACCTCATTACATTTGAAATGTAACAATTGCTGGTTAGATTTCCTGAGCTACAGGAACTTGGTAGCTTCCTTTATGTAAGGATGTTAGGGGTAGTACGGTGGCACAGTGGTTAGCACTGCTGCTTCACAGTGTCAGGAACCAGAGTTCAATTTCAGCCTTGGGTAACTGTGTGGAGTTTGCACATTCTCCCTGTGTTTGTATGGGTTTCCTCCAGATGCTCAGGTTTCCTCCTACAGACCGAACATGTGTGGGTTAGTTTGATTGGCCTTGTTAAATTACCCCTCAGGGGATAGGGGTGGGTGGGATTGCTAATGTTGATAGGCTGTATGGCCTCCTTCTGCATTGTAGGGAGTCTATGACTTGGTGGATTCAGGAGCTAAGTGCCTTTGCACTTACATTCCAGGTCCAGTGGCCTGGAAGGAGCTTCTGAGATGGGTCCCGCACAAATTCCTGGTGGCCTTTGACCACACACCCACCTCCACCAAGCCCTGATACCACACCGCCTTACCATGCCTTCTCTCCCCACAACCTTTCTCACCCCTGCCCTCATCACCACCAGACCACAGTTTTCTGACTGATCTGACTGTTTCTCTTCCCCGTGGGACAAATAAGTAAAAATTCTGCATGAGATGTGAAGGGAGAAATATGAAGAGAAGAGATGGTTTTGAAAATTCTGCTTTTAGTATGAAATGGCTAGATTTCTAATCAATGGGAGAGAGTTTGGCATAGGTTTTGCTAATGTTTGACGTAAACCAAAAGAATTTTTCCAAAGAAAAGAACCCGTAACCATTACTGCAATATGGAGCATTGTTGGAAAGATTGGGGGAATTCTCTTCGTCTGGTGAAGGTCCAAATGCTTCTCTTTCCAATTGTTTTTAATCCTACAGATTTCTTGGACCATTGACGCTTTTTCCTCATTCAGATGGAACTCTTATGTATATACAAAGCTTTTACTCAAGTTTTATAAAGATCATTGTGGATCTCAGAAGACTAAGGAGTGTTACTGTGGGCTGCACAAAATGAAGTTGGATTGAGACTCCTCTGCAATCCCTCACCTGTAAAAACAGTTCAAACTTACACCCACTCTGACCACCGCCAACCGCACCCCTGCCTCCTAACAACCCTGCCCCCCCCCCCCCCCCCCCCCACACACACACACACACACACACACTCTCCCCAAATCCCTCCCCCACCTCCTACACAATTCCATAACTCACCTGACTGCAAGCCTGAACCTCAGAGGCCTAGCTGGGGCCTTGGTCCATTTTTACATCCTGTACACAGCTGCCCGGAGACCTATTTCATGCAGGCAGCTGTGTGCAGGATATGAAAATGGACCAAGGTCCCAGTTTCAGCCTGGAGCTAAATTCCCCCTACTTTACCCCACATAAAATATTTAAACAAGAACTTGCATCCAGATTTTATTAGCTCTGAAATTGACTCAGAGCACAAGATGTAAGAATTGTAGGTGTGGAAGTTTAGCTTGTGTTTGGGACACAGAACAGTAGTACACCTGGTCCTCGTGATAATAATTTAACGAAACTGGGAGGTCAAATTGGGTGGCAAAAAGCAATCTGGATCCTTGTTGCCTGTTTCTACCCAAGCTTTTTAAACAAACAGTTTCCTCAGAGAGACTCTGGTTGTTGCAATGTATCACTGATTGTATCAGTGTGAGCAAAAATGCTCTAGATTCCTGACAGAATGATGAGTCAGTTGACGAAGGGACACCCCTTGATCTCAGCAACCAGCCTACCACACAGTTGTCTGCGAGGAACAGAGGAGCTTTTGAGAATTGGCACAATTTGAAAATGCCATAATTATTATCAGGAAACTCCGCAGAGAGCTTATCAGACACTGCCTGATTTTGTTAAAAATTTGAACATGGAGTGAACGGATGTCCCTCTTGAAGAAATGCTGAACCACAATGGGTAGAATGCAGAGCTACATGCACGCAATCTGTGATGTCCTGCAGGAATCCAGCAATGTGAGCACATACCAGTGCTATCTCTTCCACAGAGAAGTTAATGTATGATTGGTGCCTTGTAAACAGTGCATCCATCACCTGCCTGATAGCTGTATGCACATCAAACTGATTGATGTTACTAATGTCACCAGAAGCATTTTGGAAGGAGTCAGAGGCATAACAGTTTAGAGCCACAGTGACCTTCACTGTTACAAACACTGTAGTACAATGCCCTGATGTTGCATTCCAAATCTCAGTCCAACAAGTGACAAGGTAAAAGATTGGCTTCCTGCTGAAAGAAATATTTGCATTTGTATAATGCCTTTCACAATTTCAGAATGCCCCAAAGCATGTTACAGCCAATGAAATACTTCAGAAATATAGTCACTATTGTAATACTGAAGCATAGTTCCTTACCCACTACAATGTGAAGTTTAAGTCTGATTACATAGATGTTGTAATGGCCTATTGTGCCCTTCCCTCTTTTTCCCTCTTCCTATAGCCTCTGCAGTTTCCCCTCCTGTTTTTCCTGCTGATTTAGCAGCCTCAAAGATAAGCACCCAAACATATCCACATTAATTAAAGTAGAATAATCAAATCCTGTGAAATAGACTCATAGAATCATAGAATCATGCAGTGCATGGGAGGCTATTTGGCCCATCGAGTCTGCACCAGCCACAATCCCACCCAGGCCCTATCCCCATAAACTCATGCATTTACTCTAGCTTAAAATAGTACAGGACTTCCAAAAACACACTCTTCTGAAATACTTCACAGCCAAATAGTAGCCAAAACTGCTGGACAATTTGTTCAAAAGCACCCAAAAACTATCCAGAGACATATTTTGACAGATGTATCGATATCTTCAACACATGTTTTGAAGGTTTGATGTTTTGGATGGTTAGAGAAAGAGATGACTCAGGTATATCCAGATGCCAAGATCTCAAAAGGATTCTGGTTCAGGTGCAGAACTTTGACTGGCATATTTTAATGAAGACTGCATCTTTCCAGGTGGTTGTCAGGGACAAGAATCCTAGAATCAATATGCTGTTGTCTGCACATCTTCACTGCAAAATTGCTCTTTATCATTTCCATTATGTCTCTGAGAAATGGGCAAAATGTGTACCAATTCCTACACCTTTGATTTTAATGTAGTATTGTCTTTTTTTTGCGAGGGAGAAAAGATATTTTTGCATATTTAGAAATCTATAACTACCTGAATATTATCCATACAATTAAAATGCACAGTGCTTCAAAATGCATGTATTGGAACATGTGGTAGTAATTATTATTCTTGCATTTAATTAATAATTATCTACAGAAGCAGTCAACTGAAGGCTTTATTAGAAAGAAACACTAACAAGACACTTGAAATGAAAGGGCTTAAGGTAATGAAGACAAGTACTTGTCAATGTGAAGATGGTAAGGGTTTATCTGACAGAATTGAGAAGCAAACCAATGATCCTGGCTCTTATATCAGTTTCTTCACCCTGGCTGCTATTTGTTCCCCTTTCTTACATTTCTCCAAGATGATGTTAATTCCTTTTCAATCTGAATAATTCATCTGACCTTCTTTCATCCTGTCTATCTGTGTTTTTCTTCCAAATGTTGTTTTTGTGTATCCAGATACTTCATTTTCTAGAATAAGAACAGAAGGTAAGTAATATTAATGATAAAACTGTGAAAAACTGGAAATCTGAAATAAGGTGTGAAAATGCCAGAGTGCAAACTAGGTTAGTCAAAATCTTAAAACAAGATAAATTCACATTTCTGATGGGATCTTTTATCAAAACTGGTCAGGAAAGGAAATCAAACCTTAACCTACCCATCTCTCACAAAGCTGAATGAACTGTATGGTGTTTTCAGTACTTTTCCTGCTAATCATTAACATTACTTACCTTTCTATTCTAGTCAATTCCTCACTTTTCCATTTTGTTCATTTCCTTCTTTTCTCGACTATCTTCTCCATAGTGGTAGATGTTGAATTTTTCTGAAACCTTTTCTGCAGTTTTACAATTGTACAGTTCCAAAATGAAAAACAATCTAATTCTTCACAGTATTTGTTCTGGAAAACAGCAGAAAAATACATACACAATTAAATGTCTAACCTCAGACATAGAAAAATTGTAAACTTTAAATCCAAACTTGCTGGAGATTTTTAAGGATATGATCAGCAAAATAGATAAGGGGGAAGCGGTTAGATGTGGTATACTTTCAGTAGGCTTTCTGTAAGACCCCACATGAGGTTAGTAAGTAAAATTAGAGTACGAAGGATTAGGGTTAATATACTGGCATGAATTGAGAATTAGTTAACAGACAGAAAATAGAATAGAGATAAATAAATCATTCTCATGTTGATAAGCCGTGACTAGTGGGATATCAAAAGGACCAGTTCTTAGAGTCCAGCTGTTCACAATCTTGAATGAGGAAACCAAAGCCGGAATACTGCCAAAGAACAAATGAAGTGACCAACGGTCAGGAAAATGAGAGACTTTCCTGCTTTTTTTTTGGTGTGTTTAGCTGGACAAATCTCTGAATTCTGTGCATTGCAGAGTGCCTCAGAGAGATTCATGCTGGTAAGTGGGGGAATGGGTAGATAAGCCGTTAGCATAGTCCTGAGCAGTCAGTGGGGAGATTGGCGCATATATACCTATTGCTGGCCTCCCAATCGCTGGCCTCCCGATTTTTTTTTGTAGGCTCCCCACCAGCCTACCCAACTCCCCAGAGAAAGGGTTGTGAATCTGTGGAATTCTATACCCAGAGAAGTAGTTGAGACTACCTCATTGAATGTTTTTAAGGCAAGGATAGATAAGTCTTTGGACAGGAAAGGAACTAAGGGTTATGGTGAGAGGGTGGGTAAGTGGAGCTGAATCCACAAAAAGATCTGCTATATCTTATTGAATGCAGAGTAAGCTTGAGGGCCTTATACTGCTTCTAGTTTTTATGTTATACTGTTGAAAGGGCCATTTTTCATATGGGACAGTAAACTGATTCCCAGTCTCCTGTTATGGACAGGAGAGGGTTTAATTTGAAACAGCCCTGATTTCTCTTCTCATCACCTATTTGTAAACAGAAAGCATCTTTTGATTTCCTCCTTTATAATGGTAGTGTATTCTCCCCAACTCTTCAGTTTTGTGGAGTGTTACAATCCTCTATTAATAACCCCACAGCATACTCAAAATAGGCTAAAATCAGAGAACTTATTTATTTTACAAACAGTCAAATGCGGTGTCTCTTGACAATCCCCACTATATTCACATAATAAAAGAGGGATAAGGGAAAGAAAAGAAGTGTAGGATAAAAACGGCAGACATAATAAGAATTATTGTATCATATGATCCAGAGCCAAAAGTCAATGGTGCATTCCTTCCAAGAGGTGAGCAAGGTAAAGCTAACATGGGGTAATCCACTTTCCCAGTCGAGCTGACTTCCACAATGGGAGAAGCACATATTCTTGTAATAGCCACTGGTTCAGCAGTTCAGGTGTTCCAGTAGAAACAGTGTAAATGAGGGCCAAACAGTTTAAAGCTGGATGGAATTATTATTCTGCTATTGTTTTGTTGATGGAAAATGGCCAACTGTCTACATAGGCTTCACAAGGCAATTTTTACAGGTTCTACTACTAGGTAGATTCTGTCACCTAATCAGGTGACAGAACTTCCAATTCTTCTCCTTGGTTTGGACAAAACACATATACTTCCGCTTTGGATTCTTGAGCTGGTTAACACTTCAAGGTCTTTTTTGTCTTTTCATCTCTATTGGCCAGGGCATTACCTCAGAAATGAAAAGGGGGCTTAATACATTTGCTTTGAAATTAATTTCTGCAATCACATAAGGCATTAGTACCTCTTTAGAAATAACAAGGTTGCTGTGTGAGTTATAACCAATCATGGCTTTAATCAGTATAAAGTCTTTGTCTGTCATATAAACATATATATATATGTGTGTGTGTGTGTGTGTGTGTGTGTGTGTGTGTGTGTAAACAATTTTATGAAGTAAATAATATAGATTTTCTTTCTTTCATGTCTTCTTGGCATGGCACTCCCAATAAAGGTCTCATGACACTAAATTAAAAAAGATAGTGGTGCCTTCCTGGATCTCCTAGCCAATATTTATCCCTCAAATGTCATTTAAAATGAACAGATTATCTGCTCATTATCATGTTACAATTTGCTGTGTGGAAACTGGCAAATTCTGCAATATGGCAGTGATTACACTTTGAAAGCATTTCAAAGTCTCTAAAGCATTTTGGGATGGCCTGAAGTTTTGAAAAGCATCATATAAAGTCAAGACTTTCTTTCCTCATTGGTGATGGGGAGAAATTTGAATAAGAAGCACTAGGCACCAAAGCATGGATTTATTATATGAAAAAAAAGATTGGTAGCACTGATGTTGTTGTAGGTGCAAGCATTCTTCTTATAGTTTGGGCGTTGTTTCCAGTAGCAAGAACAATTTGCACAGCAAAGCGGAGCTTGTTCATCTTAGTCTGCAGATGCAGGTGTATCGGTACCAGTGGGTGGGCACAGAACTCCTCTTAACCAGTTTGACTTATTTACCATCCTTTATTGGTCCTGCTCTTCTTTGAAAAACTTCAAAGGAAAACAATTTTGTTAAGAAAATCATTCAAGTGATGTAGATGTCGCTGACTAGGTCAGCATTTATTACCCATCTCTAATTGCCCTTAAGGAATAAGTGATGAATAAGTAAAATGCTTTAGAGATTTTGAAATGCTTTCAAAGTGTAATCACTGCTATATGGCAGAATTTGAGAGATTCCACACAGCAAATTGTAATACAATAATGAGCAGATAATCTGTTCATTTTAAATGACATTTGAGTGATAAATATTGGCCAGAAGATCCAGGAAGGCACCACTATCTTTTTTAATTTAGTGTCATGAGACCTGTATTGGGACTGTCATGCCAAGAAGAAATGAAAGAAAGAAAATCTATAATATCCTACTTTATGAACCATTGCTGTCCATCATAGCACCCACCATACTGCTATGAAGGGAGTTCCAGGATTTTGCTACCAATAATGGTACTGAGGAATTTAAAAAATAATGATTTAAAATAAATAGGTATTTGTTTTGACTCAATGCTAACAAGTATATCTCCAAGTCAGAATGTTATGGCCATTTTAGAGTTTGAAAACAATTCAATACTGGGGAATAGCGAGGAGTGCTACAGTTGGAGAAGATGCTATCCTAAAGCTCCATCTTTATTTTCAGGCACATTATATGCCTATGAAAGCTCATCCAGTCTCCTGCTCAAAATTTATCACTCAATCATCACTACCAAATTAGATTGTATCATCATTTATCAGACTGCTGCTTGTGGTATCTCACTGTGTACAAATTGGCTGCTGCATTTCTCGACATTACAGCACTTTGTAAGCACTCTGGGATGCCCTGAGGTTGTGAGCATTAATTCTTCTTTCATTTGTAACACATGATGCAAATGTTCAAGCAAACATCAGTGTCAAAAAGAGAAACAGTTGATATGGTCATTTATTTCATTGCTAATTGTGAAATTTGCCAGCTTCATTTCCTACAATACAGTATTGACTCGCCTTCACAAGGACTTGACTGGCTGCACTAATGTTCTGAGGTCATGAAAGGTGCAATACAAATATAAGTTTGTTCATTAAATAATGAGAAAAGATGTGAAACACATTTTTTTACATTTTATATTTTAAATAATTGTTCATGACTTGCAGCAATATTACATCACAGCTTACACAGCATGTGTTTGGGGAACATAATACTCATAGGAGACCATCCTTACCCATGGTATTTTAAAATCTTAGTAGATGGCAATACTACATGGGAACGGAAAAGAGGAGAGGAGAATGCAAATATTCTTTAAAAACAGCAACACAAATGTATGGCTTGATCAATAACAAAGCCTGAGAATTTGGCTAAATTATCTAAGTCCCCTAGAATGACAATTAGCTACTGTATCAGCTGCAGTAGATTATATTTATTTGTTGTTCAGGTATTGCTCAGTTAGTCAAGAGCAAAGATCCTAAAAATCAATTTTACTCAACACTGCAAAGAAAACAGTAGCATGAATGAGTATGAAGCTAATGGTTCTTGTAGCATATGTTGCAACCATTGGAACCACTGTAGAGGCACTCATGATGTTAAAGTTTAATGGGCCATTCTTCATGCATGAATGCTGTTTTTCCTTGTGCCCACTTTTTTATAGCAAAGACTCAAATATAGGCAGATACTCAAATAGATTAGCAGATAGTTAAATAGCGGGTTCAGACTGTAATCATAATCATGCTATCACAGTTTTAATGGGACTGCACGCTATAACTGTAGTGACATCAGCAAATGCACAATAACATTGTTTGTAACAGATAGAGAAGTTTCACAGCTTAGTTTCTTCTAGAAACAGAAGAAAATAATCAGATTATTACTAAATCCATCTGTATCACAAACAAATAATATTCTGTCATTAACCTCTGCATTGCAGGCAATAGTTTTTCACAAAGGTTTCTTCATAATAAATTATAAAGCCATTGTTTAAATGTTTAAAACTTCTCTGCATTAACCAGATTTGACACTAATAGTTTACTGTCTGAAATCTGACGAGGCAACAATCTCACTGAAAAAATATACATTCAATCAAGTATCCAGGAACAAATCATCTGAACATGATTTTAACATGAAATTACTTTATTCAATGGCATTCTCCTGATGTGCATGTCATCTACTCTCAATTATTTTAAATAGTTAATGTCTTATAAAATTAGAATTAATTAATAACCGGCATACCTATTCGTAAGCAGCACATTTGTCCTTTTAGGTTAAAGTTTCAGCTGAAAAAGTAATGTATACCAAGGGACATTGCAATGCATACATTAGAATGAATATGGAACAAAAGTAAAAAACTGTCCTTCATTGATTCATCTGCAGAAAACTAAATTAGACAGTATACAGTACATAGCTGAGGTAATGCATCATGAATACAGTAAGGACTGAAGCTAACAAGCTGAATTAAACTGCAGCTGTCTCAAGTGTGCCTCCGTTTGCATTTTGTTACACTTAATTTTTGTCATCCATTTCCTGCTTTGTTAAAAATTATTTGTCTTTTGGACAAGATAGGTCATATTTCACCTGTTTGATAAATTCTTATCTGGTTCCAGTGCAGCAGAATTTGCACTTAATTAATTGCTTGCCCTTTAATTGGACATATGTGTTGTGTACAAATTATGCACACAGTGAAATGTTACTTTTCAAATGCTTTTAAAAGAACGTTTCGACCAGGAAGTGTTCAATTATTAGATAAATGTAATACATATAAAATAATGGATAGGTAGGAGAGATACAAAGTAGTAATATAATCAAGGAGTTCAGAAAACATCATAAATTGCAATAATGAAGCCTGTAAAGGTTTCACGGAGCATCTAAATGAGAGCATTATGTTACTGAATAGTTATTTTCCTCAACAAGTTTTGATTTTTATTGGAAATTCTCAGTGTCCTTGTGATACACTGAACTCTATGTGGAGTTGTTAATAAAGAGGAAAAATCTACAATAAAACAAGAGATTGACATTTGTCACGTGAAGAGCATTTTAAGGTCATTTTTGCAATAGCACACTATTTGCACAATGTAATGCACATTACAATAAGCTAATGGCCTGAGGCTCATATCAAGGATATTGCCTTAGAAAGTGTGAAATACTTTTGACAGTAGACTGGCCTGATAATGTAGCTTAGATCAGTCAAGTGGATAAAACATTCCTTCCATGTTTTACACTTTCCGATGTGTTAGACTATCACAAATTAACAAGTAAATCATTTGTTTTAATTTTTATTTCAACCTAACTTATTTTTATATTTATAATTGTCTTTCTGATCCCTTCTGCCTAGTATACTCCCAGGGTGACATGATAATGGGTTCATTGTTGCTTTCTAACAGTGAAGATATGGAAAACATTTCCAGAGCCATGACAGCTCAAGTGTGTGATAAATAGTGGACACAATATGAAGACCCATGGGGTATGATTATATCCCACGAGTGGGTTGACCTGATAATTCATGAGTGATAAAGTTGCAAGTGAGTTATTAGTGAGAGGAGTCGGATATATATTGTATCCCACAGGTCTTCATAATGTATTCTGTTTATATTTTGCAAAAAATGTTATTTATTTTGTCAATATGCTTAAGGGTGCACTAGGTTCTTTTGCAGATTGTGGATTGTTTCAAAGGACATCATCCATTGATTAATGTCAATGTTTTGAACATTTTTATTCATAAAATTGGCATATTTATCAAATTAAACTTCAAGAAATGCCACAAGAAAATCTTTAATATTAAGTGTACAGTACCATTGCATAAGTAATATTATTACATGTAAGCAACACCATCTCAAGTTGCAATAGAAAACAAACCCAAATATTTCTGTGCAATGTACTTCTGTATATTTTTCTCAATAGTAGAATTTAGAGCTGCAACCAACACTCAAAGCTGTGACCCTGCTGAAATGTAGTAATACTTTAAATTGAACTGAAATTTTTTCTGAGCCAAGAATTCAAATGACGGATTAAAGAATTAATGACACCAAATCAGTGAAATATAATGCCTTGAAACAAATTATTTAGAATCAAATGAACTTATTAGGTTCATGCCAATTTGCCTGTTTCCATGTTAATCAAACAGGCAGTAACGTAAATAGTTTTATTGACAATTGACATTAATGACCTTACAGTTAGGGATCGTCTTGGAAGGAACAATCACAGTATTGTTGAATTTAAAGTACAAATGGACTGTCAGAAAGTAAAATCCAATCACAGTGTCTTGTGCTTAAACAAATGAGATTACAATGGGATGAGTTGGCTAAGGTAGACTGGGAGGAAAAACTTTATGGTGGGATAATTAAGGAACAGTGGAGGACTTTCAAAGTGATTTTTCACAGTGCTCAGCAAAAATATACAGCAGTGATAAGGAAGGATGTAGAAAAAAGGACAATCAGCCATGGATATCGAAGAAAATGAAAGAGAGTATAAAATTGAAAAAAAATGCATACAGAGTGGCAAAGATTAGTGGAAATTCGAGGATGGAAATCTTTAAAAATCAACAGAAAGCCACAGAAGAAGCTATAAAGAAAAATAAGATAGATGATGAGAGTAAACTAGCTCAGAACATAAAAACAGAGTAAAAATATATGAAAAGAAAAGGAATGGTTAAGGTAAACTTTGCTGCTTCAGAAGATGAGAAGGGGATTTAATAATGGGAAATAAGGAAATGGCTGAGGTATTGAACAGGTATTTTGTATCAGTCTTCACAGTGGAAGACACAAATAACATGCCAAAAATTAATGACAAGAAGGCAATGACAGGTGAGGACTTAGAAACAAGCATTAGCACTAAAGGCAACTAAAGGGGCTAAAGGTGAACAAGTCTCCTAACCTGATGGAATGCATCTCAGTTACCAAAAGAGATGGCGAGTGAAATAGCAAATGCAGTCTTGGTAATTTACCAAATTTCGCTGGATTCTGGAGCAGTTCTAGCAGATTGGTAAACAGCAAATGTGACACCATTGTTTGAAAAAGGAGGTGGACAAAAGGCGGGTAACTATAAGCTGGCTAGCTTAACTTCTATGGTGGAGAAAATGCTTGTATCTATCATCAAGGAAGAAATAGTGAAACGCCTGGATAGAAATTGTCCCATAGGGAAGACACAGCATGGGTTCATGAAAGGCAGGTTATGCCTAACTAATTTAGTGGAATTCTTTGAGGACATTACAAGCATGATGAATAATGGGGAACCTGTAGATATATCTGGTTTTCCAGAAGACATTCAACAAGATGCCGCACAAAAGGCTGCTGCAAAAGATAAAGGTGCATGGTGTTATGGATAATATATTAGCATGGATAGAGAATTGGTTAACGAACAGAAAACAAAGAATGTGGATAAATGGGTGTTTTCCTGGTTGGCAATCGGTGATAAGTGGCCTCAGGGCTCAGTGTTGGGATTGCAATTGTTTACTATTTACACAGATGATTTGGAGTTGAGGACCAAGTGCAGTGTGTCAAAGTTCTCAGATGACGCTAAGATGATTGGCAAAGTATGCAAAGGACACTGAACATTTGCAAAGCGATGAATAGTAGTTTAAGTGAGTGAGCAAGGGTCTGGCAGATGGAGTAAAATGTTGGTAAATGTCAGGTCATCTATTTTGATAGGAATAACAGCAAAATGGACTATTATTTAAATTGTAAAAATTTGCAGCATGCTGCTATGCAGAGGGATCTGGGTGTCCTTGAGCATGAATCACCAAACGTTGTTTTGTAGGTGCAGCAGGTAACTAAGAAGGCAAATGGAATTTTGCCCTTCATTGCTGGAGGGATGAAGTTTAAAAACAGCAGGGTTATGTTACAGCTGTATAAGGTGCTGGTGAGGCCACACCTGGAATACTGTGAACAGTTTTGGTCTCCTTACTTGAGAAAGGATATACTGGCACTGGAGGAGATGCAGAGAAGATTCACTAAATTGATTCCGGAGTTGAGAGATTTGGCACGTGAAGAGAGACTGAGTAGAGTGGGATTATACTCATTGGAATTTAGAAGAATGAGAGGTGATCTTACGGAAACACGAAAAATTATGATGGGAATAAATAAGATAGAAGAAGGGAGGTTGTTTCTGCTGGCAGGAGAAACCAGAACTAAGGGGCATAGCCTTAAAATAAGGGGGAGCAGATTTAGGACTGAGTTGAGGAGGAACTTATTCACCCAAAGGATTGAGTATCTGTGGAATTCCCTGCACAGTGAAGCAGTTGAGGCTACCACATTGAATGTTTTCAAGGCAATGATAGATAAGTTTTTCAACAGTAAAAGAATTAAGGGTTATGGTGAGTGGGCGGGAAATGGAGCTGAGTTGACAAAAAGATCAGCCATAATCTTATTGAATGGTGGAACCAAATAGCCTTCTCCTGCTCTGAGTTCTTATGTCCTTATGTTCTTATATTCTTTCAAGACCAACAGTTGACTGTGGATAAAAAGGCTACTAAAGTAATTTTGAATCAGAAGATCTGCATTTATATTTGTTCCAAGATCATAGGATAATTATTTCTGCCTTTAAATCTGGCAATGAATTGAACGACCCTTTGGATAAATGCAGCGCAACCTTTCATTCCATGAAGGCCCATTGAGGCGTCTCTCACTTCTCCCAAATGAGCAGAAACTCCAATTGCCACATCCTCCTCATTTGCCAATCTTTCCACCGAGCACACCCCCTGGGGATTAATATAACTAGTCTTCTTGTCTGTCCACTTACGCCACTCATTATTACTCCATCAGTGCTCTGCTGTTTGGAAACTATAATCCTGCCTCTATCATTCATCTCCTCAAACTTCTGTTCCCTGTTCACTCCTTCATCACTTCCACCAGCTGTGAGAAACATGTGGATTTTTTTTGTTGCGAAGACTGACAGCGTTCGTTCAATTACCTCTACTGCATTCCCTCTTTCCCTTGCCTTCCACTGTCCTTCCTTCTGCTTGTCCCTGATCCTACATTTTTCTTTTGTTTCTCCTCTATCTTCACTCATGTCTTGTCAGAGTGCAATCATAGTAGCAGATATCACAAATGATTCCCTTTCTTCAATACTAATTCCTCCCTTTCAAAGATAGCATCATCACCACTCTAAAAAAAACACCCTTAACCTCACTGTCCTTGCAAACTGTTAGCACATCTCTAGCCTCCCTTTTCTTGTTGAAGTCCTTGAATGTGTTCTTGCCTTTCAAATTCAGGTCTAGCTTTCCCACAACCTCACAACCCCACAATTTCTGTCACAGCAATGACATTGCATTAATCAAAGACACACATGACATCCATTGGTGCACTTTCTCTTCTCATCAAATTTGCAAGCCTTAATGTGGTCTTCCTCAGGGTCTCTCATTGTTGTTCAGCTCAGTAGAATTACCTTTACTTCATCTCCACTTCTATTAATCCAATGGCTTCCTGCTACTCTGTGCCATTATTTCTGAAACTCTCAAGGATCTATTCTCGATACAACTGCTTTTTGCCAACATTATCTGCAAGTATGGAATCAGTTTTCCCAAATACGCTGATGATCCCTCAACTCTCCCATCCCCCACTACTGTTTCTGTACTATCAATCTACTTATTCAACATCCCATCTTGGATGAGCTGCAATTTCCTCCAGTTAAACATCCAGAAGACAAAATCATTATTTTCAACCCTTTCCATAAACACAATCCCCTTGCTGTCAATTCTGTATTAGCCCTCTGGCCACTTCTCTAGACTGTTCACAACCCCAGTGCCCTATTTTGACCCAAGCTGGGCTTATGAATACCATGTTCTTTCTGACATAAAGACTGCCAATCCTCTTTTACAATGTTCCAATGATGTGACGGCATCAATAATCGTGAATCTAGAAACACAATTGATAATATTGTATTATGTCTCTTAATGCAGTGGAGGCAACAGAAATAAAAGATAATAAGAATTTCCAAATTATTCATAGATTAGTTATGCAGCTAATTACTAGGTAATTTGCCCTTTAAGGGCTGTACAGCAGTATCATGCATCACATCGAAGAATAATAGCTGCTACCTTCCAGCATGCTGTATGTGTGCAGAAGACAGTTGTTCTTTGTTTTATTTTTGACGAAAATTCTTCTGCAAAGTTTTATGAAAAAGATGTAGTGCAAGAAATAAAACACTACAGGGTTAATGGTTTTAAACCCCTGCTCTGTAATGCAATTGTTTCCTAAATATACCTATGCAGAATAAATGTAATTTAGGCACAAAGTCCAATCGCTTAAAGGCTGATAATGGAAAATTAAGAACACTGGTTTACTTTGTCTCATTAACTTTACAGCTACATTTAGTAGTATGTTAATTACTGTATTTTAATTATTATTGTTGACTTAGCAGGATACAGATTGTCAGGACATAGAGACAGCAACACCAGATCATGCAATCGGGAATATGTGCCAATGTTCATTAACTATAAATGAACGTACAGCCTACACTCCAAGTAGAGGAAGAAATTTAATAGAGTCATAAGTTAACATTTGAACTGAAATTCATGGCTGCTACATTGACAAGGCTAGTTCATATTGTAATATGTATGCCTGTCACAAACAATGAGGACATTATGCCTAGAATCGAGACATTATGGCTTCTCAGGGGTTAACCTTTATTGTACAGGCTTGGTGATTATAACATTGGGCTAGAAATTAAATCTGCACATATACAAATCACAACCGTGCTGATTGTAGCAACAATCCTATTCCTTCTGGTAAATAGCATGTCTAGCATTCAAAATAGGACTGCACGATTCATTAATTAGAATCAATTCAAAATTTCAATCTGCTAAAAAAAATGAAATAATCAGCGAAGGAGGTTGGGGTCCAATTAGTCCCTACCCAGATATGTAATTAATACTTGGCATGAGAAGAAGGAAAATGGCATGAAGAATATACAGAAGTGGAGGCAAGTATCTTTAACAATTGAATTTAGAATAATGGAAATTAATGATACTACTTAAATAAAATTTTCGCTGACCGTATATTCCATTAGTAAATTTTATCACATGCACTATTTATTGTATTCACATTTAAAAATTTGAAAAATAAAATAAGGGTCACAAAACATAAAATTTGGTTGACATCACAGTTACAGCCCATCTCTTTAATCGACTTGTCACTGAGCCAACTACTAAGGGCATGGTGCTCATTTCACCTAATCACTGAGATTTTCTTTTATAGAAACTGCTGATATTTTTATAATAGCGACAGAAAGGCTGACATTTTTGGGCTATCACTTATTAGTTAGGGATTTGTGTGTGTTGGCTGAAAAATGCACTTTGAATGAACTACAATTTATTAATACGATGTTAACATATAACCATGAAAGAAACTTACTGTGCATTTAACTAAGGTGTGATGGTGGTGGTGGTAGTGGGGTGGTGGAGGGGGGAGTGGGTGGATGGTTGCTATGACTGCTTAACGTATTGTTAATCATTTTAGATTTTAGTAATCAACAGAATATTTGACTGCCAAAATAATCAGTTTTTTCAGACTATACATAGATTCCTTTGCTATTCCTTGGGTATGCATTAACAAAATTGCAATTTTTTGAAATGTAATATTTCAAATCCAAGTACACTAAGGAGCACAAGGGACGAATTGTTTACTGAAAAGTTCTTTTGCCTTTCCCATTGCCTTTAATATTCCAACTGTATCTAATAGCACAATGCCAGAAATGAAATTATTGGATAAATGAAGAGATAATTAAGGAGAAGTACATAGTGCCAGAAAAGAAATTATTGAATATCTCTTCTTTCTGCACTACTCCAGGTGAGTCTTCGAAACCAAAAATTAGGGTGACCTCAGTTCAGCAGATATGTTTTAGGTCTGACTCGAATGAACAATAAGTTTTTTGTTTTTTTTTGCTGTTTGCACATTCTGTTTATATTGCTTTGTACAGTGCAGTAACATCTCCGATTTTGCAAACTAAAAATCCATCCAGATGTCAGGTGGAGCGCAGTCCCATCCATCATCCGACTGCTTGTCAGCCCCATTCCATGGAAAAGGAGGGGCTGCACAGGAGGCAGAGTCAAGGACTTTCCCATGCAACAAAAAACTTGTCACAATTATTTATGAGGCTTGCTGGGACACATAATGGGACACATCAAATAGCTGTTTTCCTTGCTAGCGCCCTCGCTTCTCCGCACCCTTGAAAGCACTGTTGAAGTGGGTCATATCCAATTCTGCGTTACACATACAATTTCCTGAACAATGCACAGCACTCGTGAAGTGACAGTGACAAATACTCAAGTCCCTGAGTATAGCTACACACGCTGTTACATGAGTGATTGCGCCAATAATCAGGCACTGCTGTCATGTGAAAGACTTTGAAACATTACAGACACTCTCTGCAGAACTACAGACTTATATTGTTTTAGCAAATGGAAAGATTTTATTTAATACTGGGGCAGTGACTAGTTTCGATTCAATATAATCGTTTAACTACTTCCCCTCCAGAATGCTTCAACATAAAAGCTTTATTATTCTAGACTGGCCTGGCTACCATTTGTAATGTCGTACAGGTTATTTGTCTGAACATTAATCCAAGTCCAGAGGTCCATTGCTTCTTTTATACTTACAGCTCAAATCAAACTTGGATCATAGCAACGCAGATTCATTTCTTGTACTTCAGTATTGTTTTCCATGTTCTCAAGGCTGCTCTTAGGAAAAGTCAGTCCTCTTGTGCACTGAATTGTGAACTCATGCAGATAAATCAATGCCACTTCGCACATTAGAATGCAAAGCAAGCAAAACGCTTTATTCTGGATTGCTAAATTAGAGAACCATAATCTGGAGCATCAATGGTTTTAATTTGAATTAAAAATTATCACTGTAGGGAAAAAATATTGTAATCAGAATCAAGCTTTGGAATTTCAGGTTTTGTGCAATTGGATTATTCTTAATGTGCATTTTGCATGTGGTTTTATTGTTTTAAGTAGTATCAAAACATCTACAGCCTGTTTTCGAAATGCAGTTCTTGTTGTGGTGGGAATGGGGGGAGGAGCGGATGGGGATTGTAAAATGCAACTTCCATTTGTACCTGTCTCCACCCAAGGCCTGATCCCTTTTCCTGGATTAGGATTCGTTACAAATGTATGCGGGGGAGGGGGGGGGAGGTTGGCAACATGATGGGATTCCTATTGTCAAGGAGAAGCCCAGTGGTACAAAGGTGGAGAAAATGAATAGTTGCAGAGGGTTTTGAGCTTTTACCTTAACTTCTCTGGGCAGCAATGGTAAGTAGGATGAAAGAGAGGGAAATCAGTGAGTGATTTAGGGACCGTTCCTGTCTCATTTCTTACACATGGCAGATGACAATCATGCAGTGTTGTAAATTTTGGATCGATACCATCTGTTGTTTGGTAACTATGGGTGTTATATTCAAGACACAAGCCCACATTTCCCTGGCAAGTTGTGTTGAATGTATATTGGTGACTGCATAAGTGAATTTCCATTAACGATTTGACACCAGTCATATCATGCCAAAGCTGAAATCTCCAGCTAAAGCCATCACTTAATCATGCAAGGATGACTATATGTTCAGGAGTAAGAAATGCCCACACCAGCACTACTTGGAGAGATCAATAACTACATACAGTTTGATTGCTGGTTGATTTCCTCTGGCTGTTGCTGCAATTCGACAGTTGATGCTTTCAATAGATATTATAAGTTACCAAAGTCTACAGGGAGTAGAGTGACAGGTAAGGAAGGATCTTTTTGCTGATTTCAGGTTTCTCTGTAAATGAGTTGCTTCCAGATATGGATGCACTTCTAGGCAATCCCCATGGAATACAACATGACTTGGAAAATGAGCAGATGTCACGCAGAGGAAGACTAGCTACTGGAAGAGGGAGGAGGAAGGGGAGGGTAGAAAAGCAGAGGCAGGGTGTTGAAGAAGTGACCTCAGCAAGGAATAGTGTATCAATTACCTGTCTCTCCATAAAAGTGTACTCACTGAAACTTCCAAACAGCAGCAGCACAATTGTAAACTGAAAGAGTGGCAAGGAACCCATTGCCAGTAGCTAACAAGGTGACCATGATAAGAACATAAGAACATAAGAAATAGGAGCAGAAGTAGGGCATGTAGCCTCTTGAGCCTGCCCCGCCATTCAATAAGATCATGGCTGATCTGAAGTAAATCAGTTCCACTTCCCTGCTTTCTCCCCATAACCCTTAATACCCTTGTCTATCAGAAACTTATTTACCTGTGACTTAAATATATTCAGTGAGATAGCCTCCAAAACTTCAACTGGCAGAGAATTCCAGAGATTCACCACCCTTTGAGTGAAGAAGCTTCTCCTCAACTCTGATCTAAACTGCCCCTCCCCTCCCTTATTTTGAGGCTGTGCCCTCTAGTACTGCTATCCTTTCTAAGCAGGAAGATCTATAAGATCCCCCCTCAACCTTCTCAACTCGAAAGAGTATAAACTTAGTCTACTAAATCTCTCCTCATAGGCTAACCCCCTCATCTCCCGTATCAGTTTAGTGAACATTCTCTGCACACTGTCCAAGGCCAATATATCCTTCAGCAAATGCGGCGACCAATACTACACACAGTACTCCAGCTGTGGCCTCACCAGCACTGTGTACAGTTGCAACAAGACCGCCCTACTTTTATATTCTATCCCCCTAGCTATAAAGGTCAGCATCCCATTCACCTTCTCGTTCACCTGCTGTACCTTCAGACGGGGTTTTTGCGATTTGTGCACAAGGTGCACAAATCCAGGTCCCTCTGCACCATAGCATGCTTCAGCTTTTCACCTTTTAAATAATAATCCCTCCTATCATTATTTCTACCAAAGTGGATAAACTCACCCTTGCTAACATTATACTCCATCTGCCAGATCTTTGCCCACTCACTCAACCTATCCAGATCCCTCTGCAGGCTTTCCACACCCTCCACGTAATTTTCTTTTCCACTCATCTTCGTGTCATCAGCAAATTTTGTTACCTTACACTCAGCCCCTTCCTCCAGATCATTTATGTATATGGTAAACAGTTGAGGCCCCAGCACCGATCCCTGGACACTCCACTAGTCACCAGCTGCCAACCAGAATAGCACCCATTGATTCCTGCTTCCTATTAGATAACCAATCCTCTATCCATGCTAATACCTTACCCCCAACTCCTTGCATCTTAACCTTTTGCAGCAATCTTTTGTGATGCGCCTTATCAAACGCCTTCTGGAAATCTAAAAACAGCACATCCACCGATTCCCCTCTATCTACCGTGCCAATCATATTCCTCATAGAAATCCAATAAATTCATCAAACACGAATTCCCCTTAATGAATTCATGCTGCGTCTGCTTGATCAAACTGTTCTTTTCTATGTGCCTCGCTATTTCTTCTTTGATGATGGATTGAAGCATTTTTCTGACTACAGATGTTAAACTTAACCAGCCTATAATTCCCTGCCTTTTGCTTGTTTTTTGAAACAGCGGCATAACATTAGCCATTTTCCAATCTTCTGGCACTTCCCCAGAGTCCATCGAATTCTGATAAATAATTACTAAGGCATCCGCTATCACCTCTACCATTTCTTTCAGAATCCTAGAATGCATTCCATCTGATCCCAGGGACTTATCTACCTTCAGCCCCGTTAGTCTATCAAACACGACCTCTCTAGTGACTGTAATCGCATCAAGGACCTCATCTCCTACCATCCTTCTATCTTTAATATCCGGCAAACTGTTTATGTCCTCCTCTATGAAGACCGACACAAAAAGCTTGTTTAAAACTTCAGTCATTTCCTCATTGCCCACTGCTAAACTTCCCCCCTCATCCTTCAAGGGTCATTCACTCTAGCCAGTCTCCTCTTCTTTATATATTTGTAAAAACTTTTACTGTCATTGTTTATATTTAGAGCTAGTTTAGCCTCATACTCGGTCTTTCTTTTCTTTATCACCTTCTTAGTCATTCTTTGTTGTTGTTTAAAACTTTCCCAATCTTCTAATTGCCCACTACTTTTAGCTGCTCTGAACGCATCAGCTTTTAATTTAATACTCTTCTTTATTTCCTTTGATAACCACGGCTAGTTATCCCTTCTCCTACACTCCTTCTTTACCATCGGAATATATTTCTGCTGAGGATCGAAAAAGATCTCCTTAAAAATCTTCCACTGTTCCTCAGCCTTCTTACCAACCAATCTGCGCGCCCAATCTATATTTGCCAATTTCGCTCTCATCCTATCATAGTCCTGTCTGTTCAAACAGAGTACACAGGTTCCAGATGCTACTTTCTCATCCTCCATCTGCATTAATAATTCAATCATAATAATCAACTGTTATGACTCTGGTTCTTCAAGGCTGTAGCAGGAGATATTTGCAACATCTTGCAGTTTGTCATCCACTGTCATGGATGCTTTCTGTTCATTGAGAGTTTGATTCTGTTATGCCAGACAAAACATACAGAACTGATTTTGTACACACTCTGTCCTATACTATAACTAACACACTCAGCCTCTAACTGGAGTGTGAAGGTACACAGAAAATCATGCAGGTCAAAGTGATATCCTGGCAGCAGTCATGATGCCTCCATTCTGATGGCTGTGCCAACTGGATTTAAATCACCAAGGCAAATTAAAGACCTGCTACTGAATAAACAGTCCATGCCTCCACCCCCCCAACTAATCACATGATTGATGACTTGCACACACATATGTGCAGCATGTATACACTGAAAGACATGTTACCATATAAAATGTGATACAGCAAAGCATTGGTGTGCGGAAAGAAGACTTCCATTGTCTGACCCTATAGTGTTTGGTGTCAAGATTTGTTATAGTCTCATGGATACCATACACCTTTGCCATTGTGAGGAGACAACCCCAGCCACGAGCTATCAGTGAGCAGCATGAGAAGGGGAAGCAAGGACAGGAGAGAATCAAGGAGGTGAAGGAGGAAGAAAACAAACAACCAAGAAAGCTGCTTTCTGCCAGAGCTGTCAGCAATAAATCAAATGAGTGATCAAAACAGAAAATGCTGTTAAAAACTCAGCAGGCCAGGCAGCATCTGTGGAGTCTATATGACTTTTCTTCATGAGTGAGAGATCAGTAACCCAACCCCAATTCTTCAGTTTGAAGCCTTCCCTGTCATGAGTCATCAGTACATTCATTTTTGCCACAATGCAAAATTAAAAACCAGAACAAAATAAACATTTCAAAATCGATTTATCATTTAAATTATTCCATATTGCTTACAGATGTTACTACCTTTCCTTTTTTATTCCCTTAGCTCCTGCCTACCATGTGCTTTTTCTTATAAGTGCTATACCAATGGCTGCAGTACAGCTGGTGGAAGGCTGCTGACTTTACATGGAATGGACTGCAAATGACCTTGTAAGAGCTTAGGAAAACCTAGCTGAAGACTGCACCATCTCAGCATAGGCAGCAGCAGTCTAGGCTGGCTGGCTGACAGGCAACAGCAAGGGCATTGATGGAGTGACAGTGAGGAAGGATGAATGCTGTGTTTCTGAGAGATGGCAGCAAGTTTGAGTTTCATGGGGGACATCGCTTGCCCACCAGGACAGTGTTTCAACAACCATATGCTAAGGTCCAGATTGTTGGATTGCTGGAAGGATTGACAAGCCTTTTTCAACAGAATAATCCATAGCTAGGATTGCAACAGTCTGAACTTGCATGTATGGCAGTGAGTTGACCATAGATGGTTTCAGTCTGAACTTTCACTCCAGCACTCATATTTTTGATAGAAGTTGTTTACATTGCCATGAAAACTGAGACATTAGCCATAAGATAATGCATCATGGCTGGGTCCTCAAGTATGCTACCAGAGTTGGCCACCACTTCCGGACAGGAAAGGATGGGCTCCAGGAAATGAGATCTTGTGCCAATTTGGTACAGAATATCTCCATGCTCTTTGACATTGACTGCAGGCTTTTCAACAGGCTTCCCAATTGAACAAACATTTCATTGAGTGTAATTATCAGTTCTCCTCTTCATTTGTTAATGCGATGTGAGCATTGCTGGCTAACCAACATTTATTGCTCACCCCTAATTGTCCATGGGAAGCTGGTGGTGAGCAGACTTCTTGAACTGCTGCCGTTCATGTGGTGTAGTTACACTCACAATGCTCTTAGCTTGGGAGTTCCAGGATACAAGTAAGATTGGGGAGTTACAGGAGCAGATTGCAATACACAAATATGATATTGTGGCGATAATGGAGACTTGGCTCAAGAGAAGTCAAGACTGGGTGTTAAATATTCCTGCGTTCAAACTATTTAGAAAAGCAAGGAAAGGAAAAAGGGGTGCTATTGATGAAGGAAAGCATTGCAGTGCTGGACAAATAAGATGTGCCAGAGGATTCAAGGACAAAATCAATTTGGGTGTTGCCAAAGAAGGAAAAGCCTATGATTACATTGCTTGCTTTAGTCTATAGCCTGCCAACTAGTGAGGAGGATGTAGATCAACAAATCTGCAGGGAAATTACAGAGAGATGCAAATATTATAGAATAATTATAATGGAGGACATTAATGCCTGAATGTAGGTTGGGACAGTGGTGGTACAAAGAGAAGAGAGAGGCAAGGGTATATGTGTCCAGTCCAACAAGAAAGATTACACTGTTCAATCTGGTTCTTGGAAATAAGCTGAGCCAGCTAGATCAAGTGTCAATGGGCAAACATTTAGGAGACAGTGATTGTTGCATCAAAAGGTTTAGGATGATGATAGAAAAACATAATAGGTTATCCAGAGTAAAAAAATTAACTGGAGAAGAGTTGACTTCAATGTGGCAAGAATGAAGTTGAGCCAGTTTAGACTCATGAAAGTTTGGTGGGAAAATCTGTGGCTGAACAATAGACTACTTTCAAAACAGGAATGATTGGGACATAGTCAAGGCATATTCCTTAAAGGAGAGATGTTAGACAAACAAATTCAGGGTTCCCTGGATGAAGAGGAAATAAAAATTGAGATAAGGAAATAAAAAGTATCTTGATGGTAAATGCCAAATACAAAATAAAGCTGAGAGCCAAGAAGGTTCGGAAGGGAGGTGAAAAAGCACTTTAGGGAAATAAAGAGGGATTATGAGAAAAGGCCGGCAGCTAACAGAACAGAGAGTCCCAAAGTCTTATATAGCAATTTTAATAGTGAAAGGGTGGGAAAAGAAGAAGTGGGGCCAATTAGGGACCTAATTTACATACAAAGGATGCGACGTGGCTGAGATATTAAATGAAAAACTTACATTCAACTTTACGATGAAGGTACTGTTACCCAGGCCATAAGAACAGAAGGTTTGAAGTTGATAAGGAGTAGGTGTTGAGTAGACAGTCACTGAAATTTGATGGAGGCACTGGGATTGGATGAGATATTGAAGGAAGCGATAATGAAAATTGAAGTAGCATTGGCCTTAGTCTCCTAGTCTTCTTTGGACTCAGCAGAGGTGCCAGAGAACTGGATAATTGTAAATTTACATACTTGTTCAAAAAAAGGTGTAGGGATAGTTCCAATTATTACAAATAGTTTAAATCAGAAATGGGCAAGCTACTAGAAACAATTATTTGGAATAGAATTAGTACTCACCTAGGCAAATGAAGATTGATTAAGAAGAGCCAGAATGGATTTTAAAAGGGGAAATTGTATTTAACTAGCTGACTGGAGTCTTTTGATGAGGCAACAGAAAGGATAGTCAGGGTAATGTGGTTGATGTGGTGTACATGGACTTTCAGCAGGCATTTGTTACAGTGCCACACAACAGACTTGTGAAAAAAGATATAGCTCATGGAATAAAAGGAACAGTAGCAATGTAAATGCAAATTGGTTGAATAATCGAAAGAAAAGAGCAATGGTCAGTGGATATTTTTCAGGTTAGAAGAATCTCTGTAATGGTATTCCCTGGGGTTGCTTTTGGGACCGTTGCTTTTCTTGATGCATATTAGCAATCTAGCTCTTGTTGTGCAGAGGATAGTTTCAAATTTTGCGATGATACAAAATTTGGAAATATTGCAAACTGTAAAGAGGACAGTGCAGAAATTCAAAAGGACATAGACAAGTTGGTGGAATGAGCAGATAGATGGAAGATGAAGTTCAATTTAGAGAAGTGTGATGTGACACCTTCTGTTAGGAAGAACATGGAAAGGCAATAGAAAATAAATACTAAAATTCTTAAGGGGAGGTAGGAGCAGGAGAACCTAAGTTTGTATGTGCAGATATTATTGAATGTCAGATTGAGAGAGCAGTTAATAATGCATACAATATCCTGGGCTTTAATAGAGGCACAGAATATAAGAGCAAGGAGGTTATGCTGAACTTATGTAAGACACTAGTTAGATCTCAGTTGGAATATTGTGTACAGTATTTGGTGCCACAGTGTATCATTGGGAAAAGTGCAGAAGAGGTTTAAAAGAATGGTTCTATGGATGAGAAAATTCAATTATGAGGGTAAATTAGAGAAGTTGGGTCAGTTTCCTTGGACAGTAGAAGGCTAAAAGGAGATGCTTGAAATCATGTGGGCTGGACAGAATAGATGTGGAGAAATTGTTCCCACTTGTGAAAGGATCAAGAACAAGAGGGCACAAATTTGTGCTTTCCAAAAGAAGGAAAAATAATGAGTAGTTCAGGTCTGGAATGCGTTACCTGGAAGACAGGTTCAATCAAGAAGATAAAAAGGGCATTAGACGATTATTTAGTAGAGAAAATGTGCAGGGTTATGATGCTTATTTGGAGAGCAGGTCAAGACAAAATGGCTCAAGTAGTTTTCTTCTGCACTGCCACAATTCTGTGATCCTGTGATTTTGATCCAGTGACAGTTAGAGAACAGAGATATAGGGTAGGATTTTATGGCCTCACTCATCCGAACACTGTAAAATCCCATCCAATATCAATGGACCTTCTCATGCTCCATCCTCACCCACTACAATTTTTGTAGCAGGTGGGCCAGTAAAATTCTGGCCATAGTTCCAAGTCAGATGGTGTGTTACTTGGGATGAACTTGCATCGGGTGATGGTCCCATGTTGCACTTGTCCTTCTAGAATGTTGTGGCCATGGGTTTGGAAAATGCTGCCTGAAGAGTCTTGGTGAATTCCATTGACACTTCAAAGTTCTCTCATGAGTGTTCTGCAGTGGAACTCTTGGCCTCGGAAGAACTGGCATTATCCACACTTACCACTTGAATTGCTTGCTAATTGTGCCAATGACTCACCATGTGAAGATTATGGTTCTCGGCTGTCTTTCAAGTTTTAGCAGTGGTATTTGAGCTGGTGGCTGTGAATGTGAACTGAAGTGACAGTGCAACTTCATTCTCTTCCTGCTGTTCCCCCGAACGCCTGGTCATAGAACATAGAACATAGAACACTACAGCACAAACAGGCCCTTCGGCCCACAAGTTGTGCCGAACACATCAAAACCTACCCAGCCATAGACCTATCTATAACCCCCAATTCCATTGGATCCCATATACTCATCCAGAAGTCTTTTAAAAGACCCCAGCAAGTTCGCCTTGACCACCACCGACGGCAGCCGATTCCATTCACTCACCACCCTCTGAGTGAAAAACTTTACCCTAGCATCCCCTCTGTACTTGCTTCCCTGCACCTTAAATCTGTGCCCTCTCGTCGCGACCATTTCAGCCCTGGGAAATAGTCTCTGAGAGTCCACCCTATCTATTCCTCTCAACATCTTGTAAACCTCTATCAGGTAGCCTCTCAACCTTCGTCTCTCCAGGGAGAACAGTCCCAGCTCCCTCAACCTGTCTTCATAAGGCATGCCTCCCAATCCAGGCAACATCCTTGTAAATCGCCTCTGCACCCTTTCAATAGCTTCCACGTCCTTCCTATAGTGAGGCGACCAGAATTGCGCACAGTACTCCAAGTGTGGTCTGACAAGGGTCCTATAAAGCTGCAGCATTACCTCCTGACTCCTGAACTCAACCCCTCGATGAATGAAGGCCAGTACACCGTAAGCTTTCTTAACCACATCCTCCACCTGGGAGGCTGATTTGAGAGTCTTATGGACCCGGACTCCAAGATCCCTCTGCTCTTCCACACAGCTAAGACTCCTACCTTTGATAGTGTACTCATTCATCCCGTTGGATCTGCCAAAATGGACCACAACACATTTATCCACGTTGAAGTCCATCTGCCACTTCTCCGCCCAGTCTTGCATCCTGTCGCTGTCATGCTGCAACTTCTGACATCCCTCCAGACCATCCACAACACCACTGACCTTCGTGTCATCGGTGAACTTACTCACCCATCCCTCCACTTCCTCATCCAGGTCATTTATGAAAATGACAAACAGCAAGGGTCCTAGAACAGATCTCTGGGGCACTCCACTGGTGACCGACCTCCATGCAGAAAAAGAGCCATCCACAATCACCCTCTGCCTTCTGCAGGCAAGCCAGTTCTGGATCCACAAGGCCAAAGCCCCTTGGATCCCATGGCCTCTCACCTTCTCAAGAAGTCTTGTATGTGGGACCTTGTCAAATGCCTTGCTGAAGTCCATGTACACCACGTCCACTACTCTTCCTTCGTCAATGTGTTCAGTCACATTTTCGAAGAACTCAATTAAGCTCGTAAGGCACGACCTGCCTTTTACAAAACCATGCTGACTATTTCTAATCAACCTAAACTTCTCCAAATGCTCGAAAATCTTGTCCCTCAGAAGCCTCTCCATCAGCTTACCAACCACTGAGGTCAGACTCACCGGTCGGTAATTTCCAGGACTATCCCTGTTCCTTTTCTTGAAAATAGGGACCACATCCGCAATCCTCCAATCCTCCGGAACCTCTCCCATCTCCATCGACGATGCAAAGATCATCGCCAGGGGCCCTGCAATGACATCCCTCACCTCCCACAAAACCTGGGGTACATCCCATCTGGTCCCGGAGACTTGTCTATCTTGATAGCATTTAGAAGTTCTAACACATCCGCTTCCTTAATATCTACATACTCAATCTTTTCAGTCTGCCGCAAACTTGTACTGCATCCTCCCAGATCACTTTCCACCGTAAATACTGAGGCAAAGTACTCATTAAGCACCTCTGCCATTTCTTCCGGTTCCATACAGACTTTCCCCCTTCACCTTTTATAGGTCCTATCCCTTCTCTTCTCATCCTTTTACTTTTCACATATTTGTAGAAGGCCTTGGGATTCTCCTTAATCCTACCAGCCAAGGCGTTCTCATGGTCAGTTTGCACTTTTTAGGTTTCTAAAAGAAGAAATGTTCAAGGTTCAAAAAATACATACACAGGAAGTTGTGAACTTATTCACAGAATACAAATAATATTCATGATACTATATGAATTGTCAACTATATTTTATAATGCGTATCACAACCTTGAGAAATAATTCCAGTTACATACAGCCAATATTCTGCACTGTTGCAGAAAAATATAAAAGTGGCTTGGTTTAACTTGAATAGACATTAAATTAATCATATTACAGATGAAACAGTGGGATACATACACTACAGTGAAGCGGTCAGAGTTTGAGATCACTGGTGGCACACTGGTTAATACTGCTGCTTCTCAGTGTCAGGGGACTGTATTCGATTCCGGCCTTAGCTTACTGTCTGCATATATCTGCGTGGATTTCCTTCAGGTTCTCTGGTTTCCTCCCACAGTCTATAGATGTGCAAGATTGTGCTAAATTGCCCATAAGGATGGGATTTCCCAATTGCGCTTGCTCCAAAACTGGAAAATCTCACCTGAGGTCCTTGGCATGGATCTTTCCCGTGGAAAATTGGGATGGGAAAATTCCCTCCCTAGTGTCCAAAGATGCGTAAATTTGGCAGATTAGCCATGGTAAATCCACAAGTTTACGTAGAAAATGAGGGGTGGTGGCTGCCTGGATAAGATGCTCTTTCTGGGAGTTGGTGCAGACTTGATGGGCTGAATGGCCTTCTTTTACACTGTCAGTATTCTATGGTTCAGGATTATGGAATTTGCGGTAGGGCTTCAGATGATAGGTAGATTGTAAAAGTAAGAAATGCATACGTACATCATCTGTAGCTAGCAAATCAGATGAATATGGAATGAGGGAAAACTTAGAATACAAGAATGAGGATGGCCAGTATAAAAGATTAACCTTACGGCAAATTGTTCGGTCAAAAAGTCCCAGAATCACTGTGTGGTCACTATGAGACCATAATGCATCTGACTTGATGAAGCTTAAAACTGACACTGGGTGATCACAGTGGAAAAAATATTCTTTCCATTATTGAATTTCTACGCAACATTTCTAAAAAATTATATATCTGATGCCAACTAAATCAATGATTGCTGAAAAAAATTATTAGAGAAACCTTAGATTCTTTATTGCTTCATCGACCAAAAAACAAAATTGAGCAAAATTGCTTAGTTTGCTGAGGCAAAAATAAAACTTTACTCAGAAACTGTTACTGCCTCTCTCTAAATGTCTTTTCTTCACAGTGATTAGTTTTGATTGATATGGCACATGACAATTCATGGGATAAACTCCCTGAAGCCAGAACTAGTTGTCTCAATTCAAAGCGCAGCTTGAAGCACCCCGTGACTTGCTTTCCTTGGAGTTTAATTGTTCAGTTTATCTTTCTTTAAACTTTCCTGACTCCAAATTGTTGAAAATATTTGTGATTTCAAGACAAATATAACTGTGATAAAGTAGATTGAAGGTAAACCAAATGTCACTTGTTATTTTTTAATTCTGTTCCATCGCTGATAGTTCAACATATGCTGTAAAACATTTAAAAAACAGGATTCTATGCGCCACTGTGGCCAATAGGTTCACCACACTCAAAGGTACACATTAACATAATCTGAATTATGGTCAGAAGCAGGGTGGCATGGTGGCACAGTGATTAGCACTGCTGCCTCTCAGTACCAGCGAAATCAGGTTCAATTCCAGCCTTGGGTGACTGTGTAAAGTTTGGTTCTCCCCGTGTTTGTTCAGGTTTCCTCCGGGTGCTCCATTTTCCTCTCACAGTTCAAAGATATGTGGGTTAGTTTGGCCATGCTAAATTGCCCCTTAGTTTTCCAAGATGTGTAGGCTAGGGGGAAATACATGGGGTTAGGGGATAGGGACTGGGTAAGATGTTGTGCTGGATAGTCACTGCAGACTCCATGGGCCAAATGGCCTCTTTCTGTACTACAAGGATTTTATCTATTCTAGATTAAAGATTGTGATTTTAAAGACTTCTGCTTAAATTCTTAGAAAAAGAAAATTATTTGCCAACATTGATTGTTATGTCTATTTTTAATCTCCAGAGATGAACAGTACAAATTCCTTCTCAGTTCATTAATAAATTAGGTATAATATGAAAATTAAATCCCACATTGCACAAACTTTAATTCAATACAGCACATTTTTTTCTTTCCCCTATCTTCTCTTTTGTTTGGATTTTCCAGCTCTGCCAGCAGCTGAGATTTTCTTTTGCTGCCAAAAGTCAATGGATTATTGGCTGGCTGTCCGGATTTTCCATTCTTGCTTGTGACAGATCCTGCTGTGGATAGGATTGGAAAATCGCGGCCTTTGGTAATGATTTATCTCAAACTGCAGTAAAAACATTTGACACAGTACAATTTTTAATTTTCAGTAATGATATATATTTTAAATCTGTATTTTCATTTTCTGCGTATATTCAAGTGAAACTGTGCAATTTAAAGATATTTCCTGTTAGACGTCATTATAAAGATCTATTCAATCAATATTTTCCTAAAGAATGGCCCTGAATCTCATACTTATTACATTTTATTTTTCTCCATGTTGATATATATTAAATTGAAAGTCAATAAAAAGTTAGCTCGCAAGAAGTTGTGAGCTTATTCAAACCAGGCAGGTAATATTCGTTATATTATGTGAATTATAAGTTTTGGGTGGGATTTTTCTCACACTATGTGGGCGTATTTTGTGATAGTGAGAGGTGATGAGCACTTGCGAGTGACAGGATCTTATGGTCCCGTCATTGTCAATGGGATATTCCATTGAAAACAACCCTCACAGCCGAGTTAGCCATGGAAGGGCTCATTATCAGCAGAAAGATGAAATGCCACCAGCAGGAATAGGAGCATGATTTCGGCATATGTTTTATAATTGATCTCATAACAGTAATACTTGAAAAATAATTTCAGTTACAAGCAACTGATATTCTGGACTGCTGTACAAAAATATAAAAGTGGCTTGGCTTAGTTTGAACAGATATTGAATTAATCATAGTGCAGATGAAACAGTAGGATACATTCACCACAGCATAGTGGTCAGGGTTTGAGACCTTTTGGTGCTTTGCCATACATGTGATGAATTTAATCGGATCTTTGTCTATTGCAGGGAAGACTTCCACTGCTTTGAATCTGGCTCCCTTCAGGTTCATAATTACCTCCTGTTAACTGTTTCAAACCAGTTAGAAATGTGAAAATTTGAACTGAAAAAGGCAAAAGTTTAATTTGGTGTAGGTCCCGATGGAAGGCTGGCATAGGTTAGTTTTTAGACATCAACAAATTCAAGGAAAGCATATAATGTGTTCCCCAAATTCAATTTGGTTTTGTTTTTGCACATTTTTAATTGCAACCACAGAAATATACTGTTAGCCTCTTTTTTAAATCATGATTTCATGGGATGTTGGCATTTGTTGCCAACAGGAGTGAAGACACCTTTTTGAAATGTTACAGTCCTTGTTGTATAGCGCATCCACAATGGAAGTAAGTTCCAGGATTTTGATCCAGTGACAGTGAAGGAACAGCAATATAGTTCCAAATCAGCTTGTCAAGGGAACTTTGAGATATTGCTACAGTGTATCTTGGACACAGAACACACTGCTGCCACTGTGCATCACTGGTGGAGAAAAGGAATATTTTGGTTAGTGTGCCAATCAATCAAACTGCTATGGCTTCTAAACATAGAAACTAGAAGCAAGAGTAGGCCATTTGGGCCTTCAACTCTGCTCTGCCATTTCATATTGATCATGGCTGATCATCAGATTCAATATCCTGATCTCCCTCATATCACTTGATCTCTTTAGCTCCAAACTTAGTTCTAATATTTCTTTGAAATCAGAAAACATTTTGGCCTCAACTACATTCTCTGATGATGAATTGTACACATTCACCACCTTCTGGTAGAAGAAATCTTTCCTTCTCATATGAACTGACTAGTATTGGTCAATGATAACCCTAGCCAACTTCCTTTGTGCCAGGTATGCCTTCAATAAATGGAGCATTTTCCACTTCCCAAAAACTTCAATTTTGACAGTTTCTTGATGGCTCATTCCGAGCAATCCCTCTCACCTCACTTCTTGAGATCATCTTTTTTTGTCTGTGTTTGGGTCAAGATCAGAACGAGACCTTGATTATTAGTCCTGATGGAACCCAAACTGAGCATCACGTTATTTGTGTATAAATGCTGCTCGATAGCACTTTTGATAACAACTTTCATCACTTTTGATCAAGAGTAGACTAATGGGGTGGGAATTGGCCATATTTAATTCATTCTTTCCTGTGGACAGGACATATCTGGTCACTTTTCTACATTGTTAACTGGATACCAGTATTGAAGCTATACAGCACCAGCTTGGCTAGGGGCACAGCTAACTCTGCAGCACAATTCTTCAGTGGGATATTGTCAAGGCCCATAACTTCTGCACATCCAGGACCAGCAGCAATTTCTTACTATCATGCAAGGTGAATCAAATTGGCTGAAGAGGTACCTGGGCACATTAGCAGAGGTCATGATGAATTATTCACTCGGCATTGCTTGCTGAAAGTGGCTGCAAATGCTTCTGCACTGAGGTGTTGAGGTGCCCCATCATTAAAGATGGGGTTACTTGTTGAACTTCCTCTTCCTGTTGTTTATTTTTCCACTACATTCATGACTGGACGTGACAGTAATGCAGAGTTTTGATCTGATAAGTTGGTTGTGCATTTACTTATCTGTTTATCACATGCTGTTTCCATTGAATGGCATGCAGGTAATCCTGTGTTGTAGTTTTACTAGGTTAAGAGTTCATTTTTAGATATGCTTCCTGCTGTTCCTGAAATGCTCTCTTGCACTCCCCATTGAACCAGGGTTGATCCCCTGGCTTGATGATAATGGTAGAGTTGGGGGATTTGCCAGATCATGAGTTTACAGATTGTGGTCAAATAAAATTCTTTTGTTGATTGTTGTCTGCAGTGCCTCATGAATGCCCATTTTTGAGCTACTGTTTCTGTTCTGAATCATTTAGCGTGGCGACGATGCCACAAAAGACAAAGAAGGGTATCTCGATGTAAAGATGGGAGTCCAGCCACAGGGTGTTTGGGATTAAGAAGGGGGGAAAGAGGAAAAAGTTTATAAGGGTTTCAGATTCAAGAAAGGGAAATAATTAAACAAAATTATGTGAAAAAAAGTTGTGAGACAGAACCAATTGATCAGATTGATTGCTGTTGTCTTGAAATGCCACGGAGTTTTATAATCATTTAAGTTCGCAAAGAAAATCTACTGCCTCTGGCATGTTCAATGCATTGAAGGTCTGCTTGGGATGCTGGAGTTGAATTTGAAAATATTTGTCAATGGTAAATGATTAGAAGCTAGATGATTTGTATAGATTATGGATGGGATTTTCCAGCCCTTCCCACTGACTGAATCTTATGATCCCATTGAATGTGACCCTCTGTGGTTGATTTTCTATGGCATGGCTGGTGAGCATCATCAATGACCATTGACCTCGACATGACTGGAAGATGCCATTGGCAGCCAATAGCAAGCCGTCCCCACTGCTGGAAAATCCATCAAGAAGGTGGGAAATCCTAGCCAATGATTATGATTTTATATGTGATTTGTTTAGATTATGAAAATGTAAATTAATCTCTAAAGATTACATTGTTTTCACTTCGTTCAGTTTTCTATATACTGTCTACTGTGTCCCAATTCTTAAATTGCCATGACAGCAGATTTCCAGTTTTAACTATCACAGTCTGTGGCATTGACCTGCAACATTATGTTTGGAGAGTATTTAGCAAATGTAGCAAACAATTCTCTTCCGGCTTTCAGCTGATTTTAGCCTTTTAAAATCGTACAATGCAGAGGGAGGCCATTCAGTCCATTGAGTCTGCACTGACCACAATCCCACTCGGACCCTATACCCATTTACCCTAGCTAGGCCCCCTGACACTCAGGGGCAACTTAGCATGGACAATCCACCTAATCCACACATTTTTGGACTGTGGGAGAAAATTCATGCAGAGATGGGAGAAAGTGCAACCTCTACACAGACAATGACCCAAGCTGAGAATCAAACCCTGGTCCCTGGCAACACTGCTAACTACTGTGGCACTGTGCGAGCAAAATAAATTGTTCTTTCCATATGACTCTGCCTCAAATCCACTGATTGGGAAACTACTGATTGTTCCCATCCATCCCATTATTCTTGAAATATAAAACAGACCGGAAATCTTCGCCAAGGTTTCTGTCTTGTAAGCTTTTGGAATGTCTGTCATATAATTGGGTCATAAAGGTCCAGTCCTTAACAAAGGATGTAATGACCTCATGAACCCATACAGAGCCTGTGTCAAAGACACAGGGGCCACAAAATTGGGCTCCGTTATGTTACTGGTGCTGTTGCTATGGAAAGCCCAAACTTACAAAATAACACTTGCTATATTTCTGGCCAATCCTGATGCAGGTAATGTTGTATCTCTTCAGAAGAGTGGTGTTATAGTGCCAGTGCATGCAAAAAGATTGCTCAGATGTTTGACAATGTGGTGGAGGCAGGCACAACTGAGGTTTTTGAAAGAGAGTCGGATCATTATCCGAAAAGGAAATTTTGCAGGACTATGCAGTAAAGAAATAGGTATAGCTATTCAGTGAATAGCCCCAGTCTGTGCTGCGACCACTTTACAATTCTGTGATTCTTTCATGGTATCAATTAGCTGATCTGATTGATTTGATGCACTGTTCAGAAACTTGAATGATAAAAGCATTCACCAATCATTCACATTCACATCCAAGCATGAATGCAGCCCCATGAGTGATCATGTGCTAGTGTTATTTAAAAGAATAGGCATCCAACGTTAAGTTGATGTCCTTTTGACTTTAGCAAGAGCACAGTCTGTGAAGTTACGCAATTTGTTTTGGAGCTGACAGGGCAGGTTGCGGTCTTGATCAACAGGATTGGGATTTGTCGCAGTGCTTTGGATCTGCAGCACAACAGAGAAATGAAACAGGAGGGAAGCTCTGCACAGAAGGAGGAGAAGAAAGGTTTCTTTCAACATGGCCTTTCAGGGAGCGTCTTTTATACTTCTACCTCAGGAGCAATACCTGCAGGGTCTCAGACCCAATAAGGAGGTGATCACAGAACATTCTTCAGAAGAACCTGCAATCTCAGGGTGGCACAGTGATCAGCACTGCTGCCTCATAGCACCAGGGATCTGGGCTTGATTCCCAGCTTGGGTTCCAGGTCTGTGCAGAGTTTGCACATTCTCACCTTGTCTGTGTGGGTTTTCTTTGGATGCTTCAGTTTCCTCCTGCAAGTCTGAAAGACATACTAGTTAGGTGCGTTGGCCATGCTAAATTAAAGTGTCAGGGGATTGGCAGGGTAAATACTTGGGTTACGGGAATAGGTCTGGGTGGGATTGGTGTCGATGCACACTTGAAGGGCTGAATGGCCTCCTTCTGCACTGTTGGAATTCTATGATCTCACACCACAGTGTTGCTCATGGCCACTAAAACTAATATTAAAATATCAGGCTAAACAAAGTGCTGCAGCGAATTTCCATGCTGTAAAAACAATGGGGAATAAAAGGATCAATGTTAGAAGATTCTCAAATAACAAATTAAAAAAAATGAATTTCCTTGTGGGGCCAAGTTTCTAACTCACAGCACCATTAATCAGCAAATACTGAGCTGAAGCTCAAAAATGCTCAAATTCCTTTCTACATTCCCTGAGTTTGTCCGAATCTTAAACACCTCTATCAGATCACTCCTTAATGTTCTTTCTTTCTGTGAAAACATCTGCAATTTACTTGGCTTTCCAACATGTTTTGAATAGCAGAAGCCAGTTAGCAGCAGAATATCTATTGTTGGAAACATTACTTTCTCAATTAAATTAGGGAATTCCATTGCACCAAAGTATGTTGACTGTTTACACTGAAAACACTGAAAAAGACTTACAATATTGAATCTCAGCATATCCAACAAATGCACCTAATAGTATTAAGTTACAGACGTATATATACGCTGAAATCTTGCTGCTATTTATGCTGGCAGGATCTTTCCATCCTGCCAATGATACATCAATGCTGGGGGTTTCTCTATGGTGAAGAGTACATCCAACAGGGAACCCCATTGACAATGGTGGGACCATGAGATCTCACTACCAGCGAGCAACACATTGCCTCATGTAGCTTTGAAACATGCCACAGAGGGGAAAGGAAATCCTGCCCATACTTTCAATTGTGCTGTCTTTAAGGCAGTTCTATCTTATGGGAAATTTAATGATTTAAGATACTTATTGAATAGCACCAGCAATCAGTGGCCAGTGTCAGCTGGGGTGTCAAGGAGTGGTATCCCATGACAGAAGTGGTACCTGGTGTGGGGGAAGGTGTGTGGGTGGAGTGGTTGCATTTCCATGCAGAGGCTTCGTGATGCTGGTGGGGGAATGGAATTCTGTAGGGAATGTGCCTGGAAGGAGTTAACTGGGGGAGGGAGGAGAGTGAGCAGGCGGAGATCATTGTGGAGGGAACAGAGTTCTGTGGTGGGGAGGTGGAGCTCTGTGAGGAAGGTGCCCAGGGGGAGTTCACTGGTGGGGTTGGAGGAAGTTTCATTGTCTGGCGGGAGAGGGGAGTGGTTATGGGGGGGTGTGGTTTGTGGTGGAGGGAGCAGACTTCCCTGATAGGGAGGTGGAACTCTATAGTTAAGGGAAGAGGGTTTCATAGTGGCTGAGGGGGAGGCTGTGGGGAGTGAGGGGTTTGCTGGTGCTGTGTGAGAGCATTTCGATATTTATTATTTTATATTGGGCCCTGATCTTTTAAAAACATGTGTTGCTGGTGATCTTGGCTCAATCAAAGCCGTTACCCTTACATTTTCTTTGTCCATTAGTTTATAGATACAAGGGGGAAAACTCCATCAACATCATGGGTAGCTACCCTCTCCTTTTCCCACCCAAGGTGACACTTTGCCAAAAAATTCCACCCCCAATATTAAATTATTATAGCTGTTGGTACTAAATATCCCATATTAATAGATTGTTCTACATGCTGAGTAAATAGGTTCTGAATTATTCACAGAAACAGATCACTTTTAGTTGAATGAAAAAGTTATTCCCAAAGAAAATGTAGGAAAGTTTTTTTAGATTACGTATAATAAATGATTCCTTACTTTAAAAGGGGGGAAGATTATTGTCGCTTACAACTGTTCTTATTTGCTATATTGCCAAGTTATTAGTCTGTTGGGTTTAACCCCATATTTATTACATATCTAAACACCTTATAATTCTTGGGCACATGTCTCCACTAGAATTGTATAATTACATTGCAGAAATAGACCATTTGGACAGTTAGGTGCACATTACATTCTTTTTCCATGAATTATCTGATCTAATCCCAGCAGTTTCTTCACTTGCTGAATTCACTGGCAAAATAGTTGTTTGCAACAAATGTGAGTTGGATTGTTACATTATGGCAAAACATATTAATAACCATATCAAGATCTTGATGTATTGAATTGACTTTCACTTGCTGCTTTTTCTTATGACTTCCAGTCCCATGTGATTACTATATTCCTCCATTCCTGGCCTTTCCTCACTTGCTATATTAAACAGTCCACCGTATCTCATTGAAACTTACAGAATACTGAAAAGCTTGGATAAAATGGATGTGGAGAAGATGTTTCCATTAGTAGGAGAGATTAGGATCTGAGGGCACAGCCTTAGAATTAAGGGATGACCCTTTAAAACTGAGATGAGGAGGAATTTCTTTAGCCAGAGGGTGAATCTGTGGAATTCATTGGCACAGAATGCTGTAGAGACTAGGTCATTGAGTGTATTTAAAACAGAGATAGAAAGATTATTGACTGGTAAGGGGATCAAAGATTATGGGGAAAAGGCAGGAGAATGAGATTGAAAAACTTATCAGGAATGAGTGAATGGTGGAGCAGATTCAATGGGCCAAATAGCCTAATTCTGCCCCTACCTCTCATGATCTTATTCATGGCCTTCAATTACCAAAGCCCTAAGGTCTGTGATTCCTTTCTAAACTTCTCCATCTCTCCATCTCGCATTCGTTTTTTTAATGACAATCTTCAAAACCTAGCTCCGGTCATTTGTCCTAATATCTCCTTAGGTATTTTGGTGTCAAATTTTGTTTGATAATACTCCTTTGAAATACCTTGGAACATTTCACAATGTTAGAGATGGTGCATATGAAAGAAAAATAATTTCTATCACTTTAAATACATTCTGACTTCAGTCAGAGTGAATTCATCTATTGTGATTCTTAGACAGCATGCAAATCTCAAGACTTTAGCAATGATTAGATATCTAAACAGCATTGTTAATGAATACATAAGAAATGGCTCTTTAGTGCACAATTACATGATGCAATTTTATGGTAGATTTTATATGTGTATGAGTAAACTAATGTAAATCGCAATTGAAAGACATTTTAAAACCAGAGGATTAAGTCATAAGCCAAAGAGACAATGCAGTCAGTAAAACTCTGAGTACTTTAAAAGGGCAATAATCATCAGCAATGACTTTTGGTACACACACTGAGTTGGAGATTTTACCAGGAACAATAATTGCAGGTTGTTTAACTTCTTAAGCATTCGATATAGATTCAGTTATGGATAAGTTAAGTCAACAGCAATTTATGTTTACAAAGTCAAATCTCACAATGCCAACTGATATGTAATCAAACAAATGGTGGGATTCTCTGAGATCATTCCTTCCACCATCACTGCGAGTGAGAATGGAGGATTTGTGCTCAGCCAAAACTCCATTCACTGCAGCGGCATCTGAGAGTTCCAAAATAGACAAGGTCAAAGATTTTCAGTGACTATACATGCCTAGCCAAGACCTCAGAATCTGTGATGAACAGCTTGATTAAAGGGAGGATTTTGTGCAAGTTTTAAAGGAAGAGGAGGAGAAGGAGGGATGGAGGAGGAAAGAATTCCAGGCCTTGGGATTGAGGTGCCTGAAGGTATGGTGCTTATTGTTGGGGTGAGATGGGAGGTGGTGAATGGAATGCAAAGTAAATCAGAATTTAAGGATTTGGGAAATCTGAGAGATCAGTTGTGGCCAGAAGAGATGACAGAGTTAAGGAAGGCATACTCATGAAGGGGTTTAAACACAAAGATGACCATCTTAAATTGGAGGAAATTTGGCACCAGGAGTTAATACAGGACAGGAAGGGAGTGAAGGGAACTTAGTGTATATTGAGATACAGATTTTGGATTAATTACTTTGTGCAAATTTACTCTATTTGACAAAAAGGGATTTGGTTAACATGTTGTGGGTTCATTTATTGATGTTAAGCACATGAGAGCAAGCATAAAATTTGAAGATATCAGAGTGTGCTGCTGAAAGCAAAAGTGAAACTAAAACAGGATCCCATTGCATATTTCCTTTCTAGTGATGTCATTCAGATATCTTTTAAAGGCATTTTACCTCTTCCTTTCTCTTTAAAGATATTTTCCCCTGTTCAAAAGGAGTTTGCAATGTGTGATCATGTTTAGCTATCATTACATAAGTGCATACAACTGCTCAATCTATGAGTCTCTAATGTGTAAAGATAATGGTACACTTAGATGTTTTAATGGTAACCTTGTCTGGTGATTTCTTTGACTGGTCACAGTGATCCATGAGATTGCCATTCTTGAATATTGTTCTTGGTTGCATATGGAATCTGGTTGTGGATGCAACTGATCTATACAATGATTGAGGAGCTGGAATGGATGTGATTTATCCTCAGATATGCCTCATTGTTGACATCTCTGTTTAATGACTTCATAGGGCCTTGATTCTGAAAGAATCTTTCTACCGTAACTATACTTGCTGTATTTCTGCTCTGGGATCCAAGGTCAACATATTCTCCTAAATGTAAATATGGCAATTGTGTTTTTATTGTGCTTATTGGCCATCCTTGTTGTAGCTTCAAAGATTGCTCTCTAGTTTCTGAAAGAGTAAAACAGGTAAGGGTATCTAAATTTGGCATGCACTTGTCTGTAAAACATAAACTCGGCCTGTAATGGAACTTGTACTTAATGGCGTTGCTCTCAGATGTAACATTTCAAAATGGAGATTTTGCCCAAACTGTCTGCATTTGACAATTAGGGATTTTACTGCGTAATTCCTTTGTTCAACTAGACTGTTAGATCTTGAGTAATGAAGAGAAGAAGGAGTATCATTAATATTCCACTTCTCACACATTTCAAACTAGTTTTCTAATATGTATAGGACTGTTCACAGTGAAGATCTCTCGAGGCACACTAAATAAGGGGTACAAAATGTAATAAACTCTTAGGAATTGGCTTGGTGTTTATTCTAAATAATTCTCCTTATTTCACTTTGGCTACAGCTTTGAGCTTAACTTCTTCAAGTTACGCATTTTGAAAAGAAAAGTGCTGTGACAAAAGCTTAAATAATTTTATTGCTGAGGAATGAAATATTTCTACTTTTTGTCCCAGTGTCAGCAAAGACATTATAAGGTCAAGTATAATACTGACTAGGTGCAAGGCAAAACTCTTTTTCAACAGCGTACCTTTTAAATGAAGGAGAATGCTTTTATCTCACCAGTGAATTTATCCACCTTCGATGGCAAACAGCCTTTGTAGCCTTTCAAGCTTGGAATTTCAATTCAATGCAATTTATGGTTGAATTAAAAGAAATTTTGTGCTATGGTCTCATGCTGATTAAGAATTGGAATGAGTTTCAAATACACCTCAATTTGGTTGGTTAAAGCTAGTTAAAAACTTTCATCATAATTGTCTCTGTTGGATTTCTAATGTGTAATATATTATTTATACCCAGAATCCCCAGAAATGTATTTGTTATTTTCTAATGTATAGCTCTTTATTGAGGATCATAAATTTCTATCATCCTCTGCCACTAAAAAAAATTTCTAAAGTTTTTATGCAATATATTAGGCATAAATTTATTGCAATGAGTCAGGAAGCCCAACAGGAAAGGAACAGAATTTATTACAGAATGCAAAGTAAAATTACTACCACGGTGTGCGCACAGTAATCCTGCCTGGGACTACATTTCAGCAGGCCCAATCAAGGCCCTGCATAACAAAAGGAGTGCTAGCTGTACAGGCTATTGTCTTTTACCAGGGGAACTCAGCAAGTCCCATCGGGAGATTATCAGTAATTCCCCATGAATTTTACGGGAGCTATCATACCCCCATCCCCAAGCTCGCGGGTTGCACATGGCTTCCATACTGGTGCCTTTTGGCTTCGCTGGCAAAGTTTGCAACACTTGATCAGGTTTTCAATATCACTGTCCAAGCCAGGTCACCAGACCTTGCAAAAATTTTCATTCTAGGGAGCCTTGTGTAATTCTTGAAGTATTGGTCACTGGCCTGGATGTAGGACAATCATCTGGGCTCCTGCAGGATGATGCTATCTTTTTTACTGATATTTAGAGAGATAAGGTTTCAAATCCTCCATAGGGCACACTTGCAGTCTACCACTTAGGATGATGTGATGTTGTTTCATTAATGCAAGGTCCTTTTGAATTCATGCCTGGATTGGCTTGATGGTTACTGGCAGAGTGTTGATAAAGTTTAGAGTCATGATGATATCATCCATCTTAGGAGGAGAAGATAGGGTTATGGGTAGTGGAAGTGCTCAAGGCATCTGCGTTGTCTATATATCTCCTGAACAATGTTCTAAGGTGTTTTCATAATAACAGTGCCCAGCATTGGATCCAGGCTTATACAATTGGAAGAATCACCTTTGAAGAAATTTGTGATTGGTTAGTATAGTGAGCTGCCTATTGTAGACATACTTTCTCATAGTGAACACTATGGCCAAATCTTCCTAATTGATCTGGACATACCTTCTCTCTGCATCTGCTAGGTTTTATGATGCATATGTCATTGGACGCTCTGTCCCATCACTCCAATAGTGCAATAATACTGCACCTATCTCATAGACTAGGTGTCAATAAGTGATTTCAGAGGGTCATAATAGGCTAGTATATTTCTTGACAGCAATAGATGTTTGCATTTGCAAAGTCTTTCTCATGACATTTGCCAAGATTATTTCTGATTTTTTTTTTGGAGAAGTATATGGAAGGGAGCCAGCAGGATCACCTAATTTGGAATTAATTTTTCAAAGTAATTTATGAAACCCAGGAAACCTTAACTCAGTTGTGTTCCTTGGAGTCAGAGCTGCTTTTATGGTCTTCACCTTCTTTTCAACATACATTTTTCCATTTTTAATCAGACACCAGAATCAAAAAAAGCCATAACACTCCTCAAAACTCTCCAAATGTTCTTTTGTAGCAGCTCCTGAGATTAAAACATCATCCAGGTGAGACTGCCACATCCCTTGTAGAATGTTCTCCAGCAGCCTTTGAAAAATGGCATCAGCCGAAGACACCCCAAAAGGGCAAATGAGTATACTCATATGGCACAGTGGTTAGCACTGCTCCTTCACAATGTCAGAGACCCGGCTTCGATTCCAGCATTGGGTGACTGTCTGTGCTGAGTCTATATGTTCTCCCCATGATTATGTGGGTTTCCTCCGGGTGCTCCAGTTTTCTGCCACAGTACAAAGATGTGCAGGTTAGATGGATAGGCCATGCTGAGTTGCTTCTTAGTATCCCAAGATGTGTTAAGTAGTGGGATTAGTAGGGTAAATAAGTGGCGTTAGGGCCTGGGTGGAATATTGGAGAGTTGGTGCCCCCTCGATGGGTCAAACAGTCTCTTTCTGCACTGTAGAGCTTCCATGATTCTACTTAGCCTGGCCGGGGCAATATGCAAACATTACTAAAATAAAATCTCCTAATTCTATTAACATTTAACCTTACTATGATATTAATTTGTTGAAAGCAGAATAAATCTCACCTCTTTTTGCCAGTGTAGTTTTGATACAATGTCCATTTCATGCATTATAGGAAAACTCCATAATTTTTATGGAAGCAATTTTGGATCATGTCCAAAGTATGCCAGTGATTCAGATTTAAGAAAACAAATTATAACACATGTAACTGCAGCCGCGTTCTAACTTGTTGTCTTACATTTGATATCATTATTTCGTGGACAACCACTTCAGTAACATTCAAAAATAATCCATGATTTGAATTTTCTCAGGGCAAGATATTTTCTTCGTTATGTTTGGTATGACTCAAAACGCTAATTGATTTTTGTCATGAAATACTGAGAGGCAAATGGGTTTGTTCCTGGGAAAATAACAAAAAGTTCTTCCTTTCTGTAATATTTAATCATTTCTGACTCAAGTGGTTAAGATGTCATCTTCCAAAATGCTCTGGTTATTTAGTTTATGTTTCAGGATTGCCTGGCACTTGAATCCATCGGCCATGACACACTTCACGATTTTCATCAAGCTTATGTTCCATAGCAACGGTACATTCTGTTAGCTGAGTGCGGATCAGCATTGCTGGGGTCATGGAGAAGTCGAGAGGCTGCTCATCACTTTCCTAACTGAAGAAGATTGCATGACGGCCACAGACTATGGCAACATGAGGGACCTGGCAAAAAAAAAGGCAGAAAAATAAGTTTTCTCCCATACAAAACAACTTCTAGCTTTGAAAGAATGAATAGATTTTCTTTTTTTCCTGTATCATTCTATATCCCACTTGTGTAAAAGTAAGCTGTCGCTTTGATTTACAAATACTTTGCATTCTGTTCTTAATACTGTGATCCTCTGTTTGGAAGCTGAAATTTGGTATGCTTCCTTTCAGAATAAGCACTTCTGACAGCTTGAAACTCTGCCAGATAGTTAGGCAAAATAAATCAAGCTCAGATGTTTAGCTGGCTAAGTAGCCTTTTTGGCCTTCTATGAAAGAATTGTTGATGGGTACATGGAAATTAATGACAGGACCTCAGTATAAAATTAATCTGATATTGCTGAAACTACGACTATACCTTTTTTGGCAAGTCTAGCCAGACAGGAAATCAAAATGGTCAAAAATGAAAATGAATACTTCAGAAAATAGGTTCAGTCAGAAGTTTCTTGAATACTTTTATTAAGGAGTGCATAGTTTGTATGAGTACAAAGGTGTCCTTTTCCCTGATTACATTAAAGCAAATTGAATGGAACGGAAAGAATCAGTACACATCTGGATTGATACAGAGGTTTGAATCAGAAGGTTAATACTCCAGTTTGTTAGAAAATAAATAAGAATCTGGAATTGATATTTCTAAACTTACAATACATTGCTATATACTAATAGAAAATATCCCGTGTTCCTGATTATATTGTATGGAAACGCTGAAATGAAATGTACGGAGGGATTCAGAGAATCAGTAATTTGAGTTTCTAAAAAAAACTCAAAAATTTCAGAAGTCAAACTTTTTAAAAATCTACAGTGATTCTGTGAGGCGACCATCAAGAAATACTCTGACTGAGTCACCAGGGATTTGGACCAGTACCTAGCACTGGATCATCAGTGAGTCAGACACATAGCTCCACTGCCAAAGAAAATAGATGAATATCCATCATTAGGTTGTCATGGAAAACAGACAAATAGCCACTAAATCACCATCATTGTTTTTGGCCAATAAGCTCCACTGTGGTGTATAAGCACAGATCACGAAGTAGAAAAATGTCTATTTGCGTTGCTTTTTTTTAAAAGAAGTAAGTTTATGTGTATAAATCTAAACTGACCTCAAGGGGTGAACTTCGCATCAGTTAGGGTTTGACATTTCCCACTAATACCAGCGGCATTAATCACAACAAAATATGTTTCTTTTATTATGAAAATCTAATACTGCATCTCAGGGAAGTAGGTTTTTTAATGACACACGCCACCAATAAAGTTTGATAATTTCATTAATCAATTTTGCTAAAAGAAAATTGTTTAATTAAAACGCAAACAGACCACTGGTATCCTCACGCTGCACCAGATTCTGCTGTAATCCCAAGAAAACTGTCTTGTTATGAAGCAATTCACCACAGCTCGAACAAAAAAAAAATCCTCCCTGTTCCCTGGGAAGCTTTGATTAGTTCCTGAGAAATTCTGAAGACAAATATGTGGATTTTACTTGAAATGTTTCCCCTACTATCTAGTCTGCACATTAGTGCAACATACACATTCATTTTTTTCTAAGTTCACGGTAGGATGGTCTGAGGTCATCCTATCTCTTTGTGTACTTGACCAGTGTGCCCCTCCAGTCCCTTTCAGCGTGAAATGATTTTGCCTTTCTTGTGAAAGCAGCCTTAACCAGGCTGGAAAAGTTCGCCCTCTACTGGAGGTTTAAGTGTTAATGTCAGCAGAGGCTGGGATTTTTGAACCCTGATTGGAAATCTGTAATTCTGGCGTTAATGTTTATTTGCCTTTGATTAACTACGTAATGGATTGATTTTGAAGCAAACTAGTGGAGTGAATGTCACCAGCTTGCTACAGTCTTTTCCAGAAGTTGTAATAAGGCAGATCACTGCTGGATGAATTGAGGGTGCTGGTTTTTTTTTATAGGGCAGTCAATCTGAAAAGAATTCTAATGTAATGTAATCTCAATGCAACTTCTGAGATTGAAACATCGAGGGAGAAACTGGCTTGGTGTCAGTCAGTGGCACAAACTGAGAAGTGTGTTGATGAACTATGCCTGAGCGTGGAGGCCTCAGTTGCTCAGAATTGGGTGATGTCTCCGTAATGCTGGCAAGCAGGGGGAGGAAACTCAGTCAGGTGCCCCACTACAATTGCCCTTCCATGTTTTTCCCTCAAGATAAGTCAATTCAAATGCCTTAGTGTGTCCTGAGTTATGAAGCATGGGTAGGGAATGATGAGAGCCACCAGTATCTGCAATATTGCTGTGAAGTTAAAGTGACACATCTGGCTCCTGGTTCCACATTAAGACAAACAAATGAAACATTAGAAACTTATCTCACAAGTGCAGTCTTCAGCAGTCTCTTTATGGAATCACTGGATAGAGCCGTGGTGGAACTTAAACTTCCTTGGTGGAGCATATGTTCTGAAATTGAATAGACTTCTGATTTGCATCCTTAATGGATGTAATGCCTACTCCAGGTACTCCTGAATTTTCCAAGATGCAAGTGAGACAATAGGGCCCAGACATTGATCCTCTAATATGCATTTAGCGCACAAAATACAGTTATAATAGGGATAAGCCTGACACCGCCCCATCCCATTGACTTACTTTCCAATTCTATTCCATCTTAGGCTTTAAACATGACATTTCGTTCAAAGCGCAGTATTGCTCATGGTATCCAAGGAACAGGTGACAGCTGTACACATCAGGATTTGTAATGGTTTCTGTCAGCCACTGTGCTCAGAAGTCAATAAACTGTTCAGATCATTAAAAACACACTGGACCACTTTCGAGGCAGTTCTACACAATACAGTTTATGCTTTTAAAATGGTATTACTTTCTTGAAAAGAGCAGGATATTGGCATTTTTTTACCATCATCTACCCACCCTAGCTCATTGTCTATGCCATTAATGTTCAACTATTGCAAAATAATGTTTAAAGTTCTCTTCATATCATGTTTTACCACGAGCTGTAAAATGGAGTGAAAAAAAGTTCTCATTTGACCCAAAGATAAATTTATACCAGGGTTGTTTATTGTCTGGATTAAGACCAAAACTATCCCTTTGCCATTTATTGGTGGATTCATTGCCAATGATAATGTTTTTTTCAGAAGGAGAAAATTTTTGCTATTTGGGATTCTTCACCAGCTGCTATAAACAGACAGCTAAGCTTCCCACAAAGGGATTAATAACCCTCTTGATTTATAACATAATTAAGTGCCAAACTGGTGGAACAATTTTCAAATATAATACAATGGCAAACCTCTCAAGCCGGTTCACATGGGAGAAATGAATGCTGTGCAGTAATGGGTGAATTAGTGGAGGTGATTTCTGGCACACTAATTTTCAGAAGGTTTTATTAAAAAAACTCATGGCAACAGCATGGGTCTGATTCCTCTTCTAGCTGAGGTGGATGTGGATCATACCTCTTCTCCCTAGCCCTGAGAGGGGAAGGCAATAGCGAGTGACTACTGACAAACACAGCCAAGAAACATGACTTAGGATGAAGCACCAGTGGTCAATGAGCCAAATGTTCTTTTTGGCAGAGCATTCAAAAATAGAAATGCATGAAGTTGGGAAAGGTTTGGTGAATCCTCTTCTCTTTCTGATTGTCAACAATGTTCCAACTGAGCAATTGAGATAGGACGTTGCCATAGAATCTCTACAGTGCAGAAGGAGGCCATTCAGCCCATCAAACCTACTCTGACAATAATCCTACTTAGGCCTTATCCTGTAAAGGGATGGAGCAGAAAGAACAGTGAAGAAACATATGATAAATATGAGGATTTTGCATTCAATATATTGGGGATAGGAAAAAGCAGAGAAAAATTAATACATTGATAATGAATCCAAAGAGCAAGGGAATAATTTATTTTCAAAGCTCTATAAAATGCTACTTTTTTGCTGAATGCCAATATCTAAGGTGTTTTCCGTGAAGTTGGCAAGTCTTGATTGAAATTTGTAAAGAACTGCAAACTGAACATTTTACTCTCATTTCTACTAAAATACTCATTAATTTGAATGTTAATGTGAGGACAACCTTACACTGACTGCTTCCATTACTTCCCTCTGACTGAACAAGCACCAGATCACCAAGCATTTTGTAAGTAAACCTTAGGATTCCTAATAAAATGATACATTCTGAATAACAAACCACAACATTCATGTAAATGAAGATGAAGTACAACTTCTCTTGACTCACCTGTCCACACTTCTTTTGAAAAAAAACACACTTCCCCTAAACTGCAATCTGTTTTTTTTTTCTTATTTGTTACATGTTTGCCTCCACTATCCCAGTTAGAGGAGCATTCCTAGTATTAGCCATTCCTTACTTTAATAAGCTTTTCCTGAATAATCTGCCCTGACTGTTCTTATTGATCAGGGTTACCCTTTGTCAGCTTTTTCCAGTAACAAGGCATATATTGAAATGCTATTCTGGATTTCAATGAAGGTTGGCATTGAAATAAGCAAGACTGGAAAGGACGAAGACATGGATGGAGCTTAATGCCAAGCAATGTAACTCATGTGGAAAAAGACAATGCTTTTGGTACAAGAGGATGTAGAGTTAGAAACTCTGCCTTGGGTTTGAGTAGAATGCCAAGTTTGTGATCATTTTGGTTGAACCTGGGAAAGTGGGAAACAAGGAGGCATGCATCCAGAAAGTTTGTGCTGAGGGTTGAAACCAATAACTTTGCTCTTCCCAGTATTTAGCTGAAATAAATCCTGATTTCAGTCAAGCAATCTAATAGCACAGTGGTGGTAGAAGGTTTGAGAGAGGAGTTGGAGAGACATAACAGTTTTATATTTAAGTTTATTTATTAGTGTCACAAATTGGCTTACCTTCATATGGTAATGAAATTACAGTGAAAATCCTCAAATTGCCACACTTCAGTGCCTGTTTGGGTATGCTGAGAGAGAATTTAGCATGGCCAATGTTATCATGAGAAAGATAAGAGGGACAAGGATGGATCTTTATGTAAAGTGTCCATTTCTTCTATGCATATGGCATTTTTGAGATAATTTTGAGAAGTAAATCTGCAAAAGAGAGGAGGCTTTCTGGAAAAATGAACAAGCTTCAGAAAACTGGAAAAAAAAAGGAATGGCAAATTGTCACCTATACTGTCTGCAAAATGACTATGCATGGCCAATTTGATTAGATTAGAACCCAGTAACAGCACAGTAGTACTGTGGTTACTATTTCTGCCTCATAGAGCAGGGATCTGCATTTGACTCCTGCTTGGTCATTCTCTGTTTACACGTTCTCCTCATGTCTGCATGGGTTTCCTCCAGCTGCTCCGGTTTCCTCCCATAGTCCGAAAGATGTGCTGATTAGGCTCATTGGCCATGTTAAATTCTCCCTCAGTATATTCAAATAAGCGCCAGACTATGACGACTAGTGGATATTCACAGTAACTTCATTGCAGTGTTAATACAAAAATCAAAGAACAATACAGCATAGGAACAGGCCCTTCAGCCCTTCAAGCCTGCGCCGCTCGTGTGCCCAACTAGACCATTCATTTGTATCCCTCTACACTTACAACAATAACAAAATAAGTAGTAAGGAAAATTTGCAAGGCAATGGGGATAGAACAGAAACATGGGACTATTTGGATAACTTCTTCCAAAGAGTTGGCAGGGACATGATCAACCAAATATGTTGTACAATTTTTGTTCTACATATCAATGTTATGACTTTGTGAGGGCAGTGATTCCTTTTTCCAAAAAAAAATTAAGGTAAGAATTGCAGTATGGTGAAAAGTCCTAAATGATGCACAGACATTCTGGAAAGATAAATTTGATCGTGAAATTCAGAAGCAGAATTTAAAACAATTTCTGCACCTACATCAGAGCAACAGCAAGAGTGGAATTTTCCCAGCCCAGCTGTAATGAGAAGTGAAATGATTAGTAACATAGGAGAATGGGCTGCTTTGATAGTACACTGGTTAGCATTACCACCTGACATCAACCAGAGACCTAGGTTCGATTTCAGTCTTGAGTATTTGTCTATGTGGAGTTGACATGTTTTCCCTGTATCTGCATGGGTTCTTCCTGGTTACTCTAGTTTCCTTCCACAGTCCAAAGATGTGCACATTTGTGCACTATCCATGGTAAATGCATGGTGTTACGGAGGTAGGGTGAGAATGTGGGCCTGGGTAAGATGCACCTTTGGAGAGTAGGTGCAGATTCAGTGGACTGAATAATCTCCTACTCTACCGTATGCATACTATAGTGAAGTGGGGAGCCCAATGTCTTCCCACAGTCATGGCGTATTACAAGTGACTGTAATCTCAATGGCGTGGCCAACACCAGGCAGGCATTTGCTTACCAGTTTCTTTTTACAAATGCAAAATAAATGTCACCCTGCCTTCAGACCGCTGATCAATGAGGGAGGGTGGATGGAATAATTCAACCATCCTAGCAAGTGAAGATTCTGTATGAGTCAGAAAAGCTTACCAGTTCTTGGATTTGAGAACCTGCAGCAACAATAGGAATGAATGAAGAGTAGACCTGGGAGTTTTGGCTCTGGGATCTGAAGGGTTGCCTTGAGATGAGTTACCTCAAGAATAGGAAGAAAAGGACAATATCTCCAACAGGCAGGCACGAGGCAGATGATTCAGGAAGGTAATAGCAGAAGAGTGTAATCTGGAGAAATCCTTACAAGAAGACATGACAACTGAGTGGTATAACTCTCTCAAATGTCAAACCATACATTCTGACCGTCCCAGCATTCTCATGCACCGCATCTCTCTGGTCAACACATCTTGCAGCTCCACTCATGTCCCTCTCTCTCTCTCTCTCTCTCTCCCTCTCCAGGCACCTCACATCTCCAATCAAGTAGTCAACACTCACAGTCACTTTCACCCTTTTGCTTCCATGCCTCACAATTACCCTTCACATCCATCCACCCTTTGGATACATGCCTTGCAGAAGAGAGAACATGATTTGGCAAGAGGTAGAGCTAGATGGGTCATGGCGGAAATACTTTTAGTATGCACCTTTTTAATCATTGACAATGCATCCCCAACTGGTTCACTTTGAAGAAGATCTTCTTCCATGATACTACATATGCCAGTCGTGACCCAGAGCTTATGAAGGTGTTGGCTTTCAGAAATAGTGTGAGGGCTTTTCCACAAAGACAAAGACAACTGGCATTGGTGCTGCTGTTCTTGCTCCTCAGCAGAGGTAGCAGTTGGAGCGTCATAAGGCATTTTGAATGTTAGCAGCAGTGAGGTGCAGCTGAAGATGAGTAAGGTGTGAGGCAGTTAAACTGCCTTCCAAGAAATTGGCAGTCACCTGTCAAACATTCAAAGCACACCCTGAGAGAAGAAATGCTTAGAATGGTTGTCTCTCAATGGCCATGATGGAGCTCTTAGTATAACCGATGGATGCCTTTCCAGTTTGTTAGTTTCACTAAAGCTCTTCAGCTGTGCACTAGGCTCACTGAATGTGGCAAGTTGCTGACAGATCCCCATAGCTGGGAAATCCATTACACAGGTCTGAAAAAAAAAAACATCATGATTGGTTTCTTAACAAACTCAACAACTATGTAATTACCTCCCAGGCAGATTCAACAGGAATCCCACTCACCTTCGACACCAATCTGGGGAGAGATTAAAAAGGGTGGGATCATATTGGAATGATAGGAGCTCAATTTCCAGGACTTTTTCACCTCAATTAATCTGAATTCAATGGACTACGAAAATTCTGACCAACGTTTCTAGGTTGGTGAATGTCTGATATTCTCAAAAAGGTAAAATCAAATGCGCTGATTGATCTTCTTTATCACACCTAACTCAATAATCCCTGCACTATAGTTAAAATATTATGGGGACGCACTTATGTCATAAGACTTTCAGACATAAGAACAGAAATAGGCTATTCAACCCATTGATTCAATGAGATCATAACAGATCTGTTGCCATTTTCCTTCCTTATCCCCATAAATGTCGATTCCCTTACTGATTAAAAATCTGTATCTTAGCCTTGAACATATTTAACAATCCAGCCTCTGCAGCTCTCTGTGGTAAAGAATTCCATTGATTTCCTACCTTCAGAGAAAAGAAATTCCTTCTCGTCTTTGTCTTAAATGGGTGACCCCTTACTCTGCGACTGTGCCCTCTGGTTCTATCCTCTCTCACAATGGGAAATAACCTGTTAGCATCTACCCAGTCAAGTTACCTGAGAATCCTATATGTTTCAATAAGATCATCTAAACTCTTCTAAACTCCAATGAATACAGGCCCAACCTATCAATGTATCCTTGTACGAAAATCTGTACATACTCAAGATCAACCTAGTGTAAACTTCTCTGTACAGTCTCTGATGCCAAAGTATTTTTCCTTCGATAAGAGGACCAAAATGTTCACAGAATTCCAGATGTGGCTTAATGAGTATGCTGTATAACTTTAGCAAGATTTTCCTATTTTTATATTCCATTCCCTTGAAATAAAGACCAAAATTCCATTTGACCTCTTTTCACCTGTTGAACTTGCATGCTAGCTTTTTGTGATTTATGCATGAGAATCCCCACATCCCTCTATGCTACAGCTTTCTGCTGTCTTTCTCCATTTAAATAATATTTATTTTTCCTACTAAAGTGCATAATTTCTTATTTTTCTACATTTTATTCCATGTGTGAAGATTTGATGAAATGGAGCATGATATAAACATCAGTCCTTTTTTTCCCAACTGGAAGTGAAAATATTCTCAATCATTAAGTGCTTCACACCTAATACTCCCATTAAGAGTGGAGAGAAATGGTATTTGTGAGACCAGGTTTTACTTTCAATACTCAGAGAAAAGATGCATGGAATACAGGATTCCAAAATATTCACTGTACATGAAATATGAACAAAATCATATCATTTATTCCTTTTAATTGTTTCCTTCCTGTAATATACATGGTGACTCGTTCCAAAATATGTTCACTTGCAAAGTGGCCTCTGGCCCCTTATCCAAACATCTATTCTTCATGACTGAGCATTGACAAAAAAGCAAATCCTTGTTTTCCACAACCAGACATCATGGATGAACAAGGATAGCTACTGCTTGCTGAAGTCCAGGTCTGAGGCATTCAAGTCAGGCGACCCTGATCTATACAAGAAATCCAGATATGAACTATGGAGATCCATCAAAGAGGTCAAAAGACAATTGCGCACTAAGAGTCCCAGGCCAGCCACACAAACTCCCACTGACTATGGCAAGGTCTGCAAGACATGACAAGCTACAAGATGAAGACATGTAGAATCCTGGCACCAATACACCTCTCCATATCTGAGGTCACCATCGCAGATGTCAAGTCAGCCATCTCAAAAGCCAACCCATATAAAGCGATTGGTCTGATGAGGTACTCGGACAAGCACTCAGATCCTGTGAGGATCCTGGCAGGGCATTTGCAGACATCTTTAACCTCTCTTTACATCAAACTGAGGTCCTTTTCTGCTTTAAGAAGATGACATCATCCCCGTACCAGAGAAAAGCCAGGCAGCGTGCCTTAATGACTTGCCTTAATGACTATCATCCAGTGACTCTAACATCCATCATTATGAAGTGCTTCGAAAGATTGGTCATGGCACAAATCAATTGCGGCTTCTCAGATTATTTGGATCAACTACGGTTTGCTTATTGCCACAACAGATCCATAGCAACTGCCATCCTCCTAACTCTGGAACACCTAATAACGAAGACACCAATCTTAGACTCCCATTTATTGGCTACAGCTCAGCCTTCAACAGCATTTTTCCTACAAAAATCATCTCAAAGTCCACGGCCTAGGGCTTGGCTCCTCTCTTTGTGACTGGATCCTAGATTTCCTAACTGACAGACTGCAATCAGTAAGGATAGGCAACAACACTTCCTCCATGATTATCCTCACATCGGTGCCCCACAACTCTGTGACTATGTGGCCACATTCCCTCCAACTCAATTTTCAAGTTCATAATACCATCATGATGGATTGGATCTCAAACAATTATGAGATGGGGTACATTAAAGAGAGACAGAGAATTTGGTGAATGGATGCGATGATGGTAATCTTTCCCTCAATGTCAATAAAACAAAAGAGATTGTCATTAATTTCAGAAAGCGCAGGGGAGCATATCCCCTATTTACATCAACAAAGATGAAGTGGAAATGGTTGACAGCTTCAAATTTCTAGGTGACACTGTGGTTAAGGAAGTCCACCAATTTTCTCAGGAGACTAATGAAATTTGGCATGTCTGCTATGACTTTTACCAACTTTTACAGATGCACTATAGAAAGCATTCTTTTTGATTGTATCACAGCTTGGTATGTATCCTGTTCTGTCCAAGACCACAAGAAACTACAAAGGGCCATGAACCTTTAATCCATTACTCAAACTAATCTCCCATTTATTGACACTGTCCACACTTTCTGCTGCCTTGGAAAAGCAGCCAACAAATCAAGGATGACACATACTATGGAAATTTTGTCTTCCACTTTTATCAGGGAGAAGATACAGAATTCTGAGGTCAAGTACCAACTGAGTCAAAAACAGCTTCTTCCCTGCTGTCATCAGACTTTTGAATGGAGCTACTTCATATTCAGTTGATCTTTCTCAACACCCTAGCTATGACTGTAACACTACAATGTGCATCCTTTCCTTTCTTTCCCTATGTATGGTATGCTTTGTGTACTAATATGTGTGACAATAATAAATCAAATCAAAAACAACAGATGATGGCAGGCTAGTAAATAACTAAGAGTAATTCTGTCCTCAGCTGTTGTCCACACACATGCATGTTCCTCCAAGAATTATTAGATAATAATGATGCAGAAAATGACTTGTTGATTTTCAAATATCAGAACTTATTACATTGCCAACAGCTCCATAGTTACTTCAGCTGAGCACAATCAAAGCAGAATGTATTAACATGTGGGCAGCATGGTGGCACAGTGGTTAACCCTGCTGCCTTACAATGCCAGAGATCTGGGTTCAATTCTGACCTTCGGTGATTCTGTGTGGAGTTTGCACATTCTCCCTATGTTTGCATGGGTTTCCTCCCACAGTCCAAAGATGTACAGGTTAGGTGGATTGGCTATACTAAATTTTCCCTTAGTATCCCAATAGATTAGTCTTGCTAAATGTGTGGGATAACAGGGAAGAGGGCTTGGGTGAAATACAGTGTCAGAGAGTCAGTGAAACTTGATGGGCTGAATAGCCTTCTTCTATACTATAGGAATTCTACAAAAACCAGATCAAGCTCTGTTTAACTTGGCTATACACCAGAACATCCACTTAAGTAAGTCAATAGGTGCCTACATTACATCTGTAATTACTTTCGTTATCATGATGGACAATTATTATCAATTGTCTTGTTTGGCCCTTTGCAAATCTCAGGAGTCTTAGGGAACCATGAGAGAAAGAATTTAAAAGTGTGTCAGAGTTGTGAGCCAGCAATAGTGGCTCTTGAAACTGATTCAGTATTCTCTGCAGAAAGACTGCTTGACAGGCCTTGGGTAGTATAACCAGTAACATTTTTGGGGCAGGGTGAGAAGCAGAGATCATTTTAGGCAGCAAACTTACCCACTACTTAGATACTCCAATCACTGATGACAATAAATTAATCATTATTGGTAATATGTACCCTCAATGTTAAAACTTCCTCCATGTACGAAGAACAGTCTTCCCTGCAAAATCATGAGAGTGTAACAGAAATATTGCAAAAATTGAATGTTTGAAAGCAATTTGTTTACTTAAGAATCTCACTTTTTATGCAAGTCAACGTGGAAAAAGTCAATTTGCCTTAGATGGGAGAATATTAACATTATCATGATGTTGTTAAAATTTAGGCTAAAATTTTGTGTATTACTTTGCATACCTGTGCAGATATAAAATGTCACTTCATCTTCCAGGACCAATGCTGCAGGCTCTGCATATATTTGGACCTGGGGCCTTTTACACAGTTGAAGTTTGAAGGTTATAGGCATAAATGGAGAGAAATGGTGAGCCCTGGGGGATAGCCCATTGCATGCTTAAGGGTTTAGAGATGACATTTGATATTCTAACCTACTGAAGGCTGCTAGAGAGCTCAGAGCTGATTCAGCAGACAAGTTAAGGCTTCAAAACTGATACAAAATTTGAATAATACGCCATGTCAAATGTTCCTCAAAACTTAACTTCTATTCATCTCAAGCTTATAGAGATCTATAAGTTTTAGAAAGTATAAATCGAAAACCTTATTCTAACTTTCTCTACCATGTCATTACCTGAAACTCAGTAAGCAATTCAGACTTGATGGAGCAGACTTAGAGAGTATGCATTAGAGCACAGCTATTTGCAGCTTGCCCAATACAGCTTTTCTCCCAGTTTTTCCTTGGTCTCAGGATCAAATGTAAGAGGCATCAGTGAGTATGAGACATTCTTCTGCCTAGTCTCACGATAGTTTTTTTTTAAGTGTATTATTGTCACAAGGAGACTTACATTAACACTGCAATGAAGTTACTGTGAAAATCCTCTGTTCGCAACACTCCTCCACCTGTTCTGGTACTGAGGCAGAATTTAGCATGGCCAGTACACCTAATCAGCACATCTGTGGGAGGAAACCCCTGCAGACATGGGGGGAACATGCAAACTTCACACAGACAGTGACTCAAGCCGGGAATCGAACCCAGATCCCTGGTGCTATAAGACAGCAGTGTTAACCACTGTGCCATCATACATCACCTATTACTATTATAAAAAAGGATTTATAATACCCCTCCAATTGCATCAGGCTATAAGGGAGATCAGAGGCTCAGTTGCTCAAAAGGCTGTTGATTGTCCCAATATAATTCATTATTACATCTCTGACATTGAAGTTATTTAAGTTTAAAACCATATCATTTATATTACAGTAATTTGTTCCATTATCTAGAACATAGAACATAGAACATTACAGTGCAGAACAGGCCCTTTGGCCCTCGATGTTGCGCCGACCAATTAAGAAAAAGCAATGACCCTCTAACCTAAACCATTCCCTTTTCATCCATAAACCTATCCACGGACCTTTTAAATGCCCCCAAACCTGGCGCATCTCCAACTGCAGCAGGCAGGGCATTCCATACCCTTACCACCCTCTAGATAAAGAACCTACCTCTGACATCTGTCCTATAACTACCACCTCTTAATTTAAAGCTATGTCCCCTCGTGCTAGCTTTCTCCATCTGAGGAAAAAGACTATCACTGTCCACCCTATCTAAACCTCTAATCATCTTATATGTTTCAATAAGGTCTCCTCTTAGCCACCTTCTTTCTAATGAAAACAACCTCAAATCCCTCAGCCTCTCTTCATAAGACCTGCCCTCCATACCAGGCAACGTCCTGGTAAACCTCCTCTGTACCCTCTCCAATGCCTCCACATCTTTCTTATAATGTGGGGACCAGAACTGCACACAATACTCCAATTGCGGCCGCACTAGAGTTTTGTACAGTTGCAACATGACATTGCGGCTCCGAAATTCAATCCTCCTACCAATAAAAGCTAAGACTCCATATGCCTTCTTAACAACCTTATCGACTTGATTGCTAACTTTCAGGGATCTATTAACACATACACCAAGATCCCTCTGTTCATCAACACTATTGAGAGTCCTACCATTAGCCCTATGCTCTACACATTTGTTATTCCTGCCAAAGTGAATTACCTCACACTTTTCCACATTAAACTCCATTTGCCACCTCTCGTCCCAGCTCTGCAACTTGTCCAAGTCTCTCTGCAAACTAGAACACCCCTCTTCACTATCTGCCACTCCTCCGACTTTGGTGTCATCCGCAAATTTACTAATCCATCCTTCAATACCCTCATCCAGATCATTTATAAAAATTACAAACAGCAGGGGCCCCAAAATAGATCCCTGAGGTACACCACTTGTAACCGAACTCCACGATGAATAATTTCCATCAACCACCACCCTCTGTCTTCTATCAGCTAGCCAATTCCTGATGCAATTAGCTAAATCACCCTCAATCCCATACATCTGCATTTTCTGCAGAAGCCTTCCATGGGGAACCTTATTGAACGCCTTACTAAAGTCCATAGATACCACATCAACTGCCTTACCCCCATCCACCTCTTTGGTCACTTTTTCAAAAAACTTAATAAGGTTAGTAAAGCACGACCTACCCTTCACAAAACCATGCTGACTATCCCCAATCAATTCATTTCTCTCTAAATGAAGGGACGGGGAACATTTGAATGGGAAGGGTGTGAATATCTTAGCTGGGAGGTTAGCTGGAGTGTTTCGGCAGAATTTAAACTAATATGGGGGGGGGGGGGGGTGGGCTGAGACCAATAGCTCGACAAAGAGCGAGATGGGAGATAGAGTAAGCTTGGATGAGAAGAGATGCACTGAAGAGAAGAAGGTTCCAAGTGGGCTCGGAGGTCTGGAGTGTGTCTGTTTCAATGCGAGGAGCGTAATGGGAAAAACGGATGAACTTAGGGCCTTAATGTTTGTGAGGGACTTGAACATGGTTGCGGTGATGGAGACGTGGTTAAAGGAAGGGGAGCATTGGCAACTGAACATTCCTGGTTATAAGTGTCTCAGGCGTGACAGAGGAGGGTCCAGAAGAGGTGGAGGAGTGGCGTTGTCAGTTAAGGAGAGCATCACGGCAGTGCAGAGGGAGGACAATATAGAGGAGTTAGGAGTGGAGGCGCTGTGGGTGGAGTTGAGGAATAGAAAGGGGGTGATTACCGTGATAGGGGTTTAAACCAGGCCACCCAACAGCCCCCGGATAGTTGAAGAAGGCATATGAAAAGACATTTTCAATAGGTGCAGAAAGAACAGAATTGTTATAGTGGGAGATTTTAATCTCTCTAGGGTGGAATTGGAAAGTACCTGGAACTGGGGGTTTTGTCGGGCAGGAATTTGTAAAATGTGTACTGGAAGGATTGTTGGAGCAGTATGTGGCTAGCCCGACTAGAGAGGGGGCTACATTGGATTTAATTCTGAGTAATGAGCCAGGGCAGGTGGTTGATGTTGTAGTGGGGGAACATGTGGCTAACAGTGACAACAATTCTGTCTATTTTAGGATACAGATGGAAAAGGATGCTTGTTGCCCTAGGGGCAGGGTGCTGAATTGGGGGAAGGCTAACTATGGTCAGATTAGGCAGGAACTTAGGGAAACTGATTGGGAATGGTTGTTCGAGGGTAAGTCCATGCTAGGCATGTGGGACTCTTTCAAGGGAATACTGAAAATATCGCAAGATAAATATGTGCCAGCCAAGAGGAAAGATGGGAACGGTAGGATTAGAGAGCCGTGGATTACTAGGGATATTGAGGACTTGGTTAGGAAGAAAAGAGAGGCGTATGATAGGTCAAAGCAGCTGGGAACCAAGACAGCGTTGGAGGAATATAGAGAGAGTAGGAGGGAGCTCCTATCCCTATTAATTCTTTCCAATACTTTGCCCACAACAGAAGTAAGATTCACCGGTCTATAATTCCCAGGAAAATCTCTATTCCCCTTCTTGAACAATGGGACAACATTCGCTATCCTCCAGTCTTCTGGCACTATACCTGTAACCAACGACGACCTGAAGATCAGAGCCAGAGGCTCTGCAATTGCCTCTCTTGCCTCCCAGAGAATCCTAGGGTAAATCCCGTCTGGCCCAGGGGACTTATCTATTTTTAAACCCTCAAGAATATCTATCACCTCCTCCTTATCTACTTCAATACTTTCCAGTTTACAATCCTGTATCCCAGTGTTTTCCACAACTACATTTACGTCTCCCTGCGTGAATACCGAAGAGAAATATTTGTTCAGTGCCTCTCCAATCTCTTCAGGCTCCACGCATAACTTCCCACTACTGTCTCTGACTGGCCCTAATCTTGCCCTAACCAATCTTCTATTCTTAACATATCTAAAGAAAGCTTTAGGATTCTCCTTGATCCTATCAGCTAAAGTCTTCTCATGTCCTCTTTTAGCTCTTCTTAACTCACTCTTTAGCTCCCACCTGGCTAATCTATAGCTTTCCAGTGCACTAACTGAACCTTCAAGCCTCATGTTGACATAAGCCTCCTTTTTCCTTTTAACCAGCGAATTAACTTTTTTAGTACACCATGGTTCCCTTACTCGACCATTTCTTCCTTGCCTGACAGGGACGTACTTATCAAGGACTCGCTCCTTGAATAAGCTCCACATTTCAGATGTTCCCAGCCTCTGTAGTTTCCTAGTCCAACCTATTCACCCTAATTCCCTCCTAATAGCTTCATAATTACCATTCCCCCAGCTATAGCTACTGCCCCCAGGTTCATGCCTATCCCTTTCCATCACTAAGGTGAACGTAACCGAATTGTGGTCACTATCACCAAAATGTTCACCAACTTCCAAGTCTAACACCAATCTACATTTCCTTATTTATCAGGTGAATTGAAGAATTTGATAAAAGGGTACAAATAATTTATGGTTCCTTGCATCCATCCCCATAGAATCCTTATAGAGTAGAGGGAGGCCATTTGGCCCATTGAGCCAGCACTGACTCTCTAAATGATCATCTCACCCAATCCCAACGCCCTGCGTATCCACATAGTCCTGCACATTTACTATGGCTAACTTATACATCTTTGGATACTAAGGACCCTATTTTAACATTTTGATTCTAAGTGCTGGGCGGACTTGAAAGTGGGTGTGTTTCAGATCTGACTTTTAAATCTGTTCTCAGGCGCTCCCATGTGCACTCTGCCTGAAAGAAATATTAGCGATTCCGAATCACACTGCATAAGCCTGTGGATGCGGCTTAACATGCCTGAAATCCTGCAGCTCAGATTAGTTTCTCCAACTGCGCATGCACAGAAGAAAAAAGTTAGAATGTGGCTCTTGGGCTGTATAATGCCTTCCCCTGGACCCACAGACATTGCCCCACCCCCACAACATTGCTGACCCTCTCATCTCCCCACCCCCTCTACCACCCAGACTGATTGTGAGCCCTTCCCCCCCACCAACTATCTTAGATGGAATGACATCGGACCCTTCCCACTGATCTCAGAAAGAGTGGCAGCTGACCCCCTTTCCCCCCACCAATCTCAAGCAGAGAGCCGTAGGATACTCAGCACTTACCTCCTCACTAATTGGAGTGCCTGAATTGGAGTTTTGTGAACCATGTCAGTTTTGCCCAAAACTATGTGGGCGAATGCAGTGGTGGAGGAGGAAATGTTGGTAAAGTTGGTGTGCAGCCCATTAAGTCAATTTAAATGCATGCAAGTACATTTACATGGTTATCGCGCCCGTTTCAGGGGTGGTCCCAACTATGGCCATTTTCAGGCCTTGGTAAAGAGAAACAGGCACGGAGGGAGGCGCAAACCATGCTATTTGACTTACGCCTGACTTTACCACATTTTCACGCTTGATAAAAGGCACAACATGAGGGTAAAATTGTGCCCTAAGGGGCAATATATTACAGCTAATCTACCTAGCCTTCACATCCTTGGACGGTGAGAGGAAACCAGACATTAGAGGAAACCTATGCAAACACGGGGAGAATGTGCAAACTCCACATAGAGAGCTCGAAATCAAACCCAGGTCCCTTGCACTGTGAGACAACTATGCAACTTAAATGAAAATATTGGTTTAATTATTCAGTGAAACAGATAAATCACAAACTTTCTTTTCAATTACGCAGAAGGGAAGTTACATTGACCAGTTTATATGTGACTCCTAATAGAGCTCTTATTACATATGTAGGAAGTAAATAATTTCACCAGCTATAATCAGATTGAAGCCAACAACTGGTTAATTTGCCATCATCAAACAAATTCATTTATCACTTGGTCTGAATTTATTTGATCATTTGAGAATTATTTGATGAGTTACTGCAACTTGGTTTTATTATAAACCAAACATTTAACAACACGGATGAAAGGCAGAGGTTTGACAGATGAATACACAGAAGGAAGGCCAGCACAGGTCAAAAACCTAAAAGTTGGAGAAGAAGTCTTTGCCATGTCATTTTAAATTGGCTACAGCACTCTGAGTTTCTTATCCGACTGAGAAGGGGTGGTGATGGGAGAGTTGGGGGAGTGGGGAGATGTGAGTGGTGGGGGGGAGGGGGGGGTGGAGTTGGCACTGGTGGGAGAGATAGAGTGCATGATGACAACTGGGACCTGATTGTTAAAACTTCACTATTCAGAGGGAAAGTGACCTAGGTCAGAATGGATGCATTCTCCGACTGTGAGAGAAAGATTAGCCATTTCAGTGATGGAGTCTCAATGTAGGAAGGCAACCACTACATGATCCTTAGGGTTCTCTGAAGAATCTCTGGAGGTTATGTTCCAGGCTATATTTTTCCCATTGCAATATGCTGGGACTACCTGTGGAGCCAGAAGTTACCAATACTCCTCACAGACACTGCTGGGATTACAGAGCTGCTGGCTATCTGAGTGGCTGGTAGCTCTCTGAGGCAGGGATTCCTCCTGAGATGAGGACAGGAGTCTCGTTGTTATCTGCTAAAACTGTTCTCAGTGTTAAATTGCCGCAGGTTGTAGGTGTGCTCCCTCCTCCATGACCCTCTCAGACTTTTTAAACTGGGGTTGGGCAGGGTGGGAACCACTGCAGCCCATAATATTCAGCACAAGGAGTGGCCCACATATCACAAAATGCAAACCAGTTATACGAGGATCATATTGGATTCCCAACACATCAGCAGAGAACCCACACAGGACATAACTCCACCCTTTCCCATACACTTCTCCCACAAAACACTCAGCTTGTTGGCCTTTGCAGGTCAAATTTGCCTCAAGGTGTCTTGATTTATCTGAATGAATCATGTATACTACTTTTGTTATTATTGTTTTGGAGAAGAGGTTTGTGTGATATTGTTTCCAGAGTTCAACATTTGTTTTACAACTTCCAATGTGTGGTTACCAGCTCTTTTTGTTGTAAAAAGTTTTTTTTTTACTTTTTGATACAATAAAATCACATCTGATGTTAAAGCTTATGGATTACACAGTGAGGGAAAACAGCTACACAAATCTAGATGGGCTGGAACTCATTTGTAGTGAGCATAGCTATTTACAGCAAAAATCTATTCAAATGCAAAGTGTTGATGCTCCAAATCACTTACCACATTTCAGAATAGGATATGACATTTGCTGTAAGGAGATTAGTATTCTTATGAAAATCTTGAATTATTGTTTAATTTCAGATGGAACAGGAAGATGTGCTTCACATATCAGAAACATGATCAAAAACTGCACAACATATGCTCAAGTTGCACTGTCAGGTTTACACCTCCTCAAGTTCACTGATAAGCTCATAATGATGAGATGTTAATTAGCTTTTCTAACTAGACAATAAGATGTTCTTAAAGGTTCATACAATATCTTAGTACGAAAGAAATTGAAGAAGTTCATCTGGCTAGCGGGCCAACAAAGTTAAGTTATTAGTCATAAATAGGCTTACATTAACACTGCAATGAAGTTACTGTGGAAAGGAGGCCTTGTAGCACTGAGAGACCAGCAGTCCCATTGTCAGGTTGCTTGTTGCCAATGTAGAGAGATGAGAAAGAGGGCACCTCCATCTGAAAAGCTTTAGTTTTTTTTTAAGTATCAAAGTTGCCAAGCCATCATTATCGGAGTGGGGAGGACAATACACGCATTGGATTGCCAATGGCTGTTGTGGACTGGAGCTGTTGTGCAGGAGTGAGGAATCCTAGCAGGATGGAGTGTGACTCTCAGCCCCTGTCTTCTTGTAACAGGCTGCCTCCATCTCTGAGCCATGTCTCAGCTTCAAGTGGGATCTGCAGTTTGACTGGAAAATGTCAGTTGGCATTTGCAGGGTGTTAGGCCCTTTAATTAGCTTCAATGTTCTACCTGCCTTCCCATCTCTGGTCCCACCTCCTCAATCAATCGAAAATTCTGTCCAGCAGCTCACCATTAATACCTCGGGTTAAAGATTAAATTGTTTAAAAGAACTATTACTTTAACAGTCTCTTAATTATCCATGGCCAATTTAATTTTCCTTAAATGGTGAATGCTGATGACATTAGTTGAGGACCAGTTTTGTGGAGTTCTTGTGCTTGACAGGATGCCAGAGTCGAATTAGAACAAACAATTGCAGGACCAGAACCATTGCTACATGCTTGCATAATGACTTAATCTACTGATGTCAGGTCAGCCCTCTCATGCTAATGTGCTCAGCAACTCCTTCCAACTATTGCCTTGATGATCTCACTAGCAATCATAGTTAAAACAGGTAAAAGCCTGTGCCTACAAGATGGTTAATTTAAGTTCTTTTCAAATGCTTCATTGCTAGTCAATTTCCCTATTGAAATTTAACAGATGTTGCTTATTGCAGAATTGTGTTCAGCTATTTGCTCTATAATCTGTGTTTGTCCACATTTCCAGTTGACTATCACTGCCATTTGGAGAAGCTGAATCTAGCAAAATTAGTTCTTTAAAATAACGGTATATTGCTGCTTTGGACTATGATAGAGTGTCACATTTGAGGGCATTTGCTACTCTCCTTTGTTTGTGTTCCTACTAACAAAAGGTCACTACGTACAACTAGAAATGCCTTAAGTAAAGCAATGTGTGATGCTCAGGGGAAGTTTGAGACTCAATGTCGTACCACTTTGTTGTGCTTTGAAGCATGGTATATTCACATTCATTATGGGAATTATACTTAATAGTGAATAACACTATGGAAAAAATGAATCTATTCAACTAAAATGCATGCAAATTTCTGCCATTTTCAGTATGATGATGAGAGATGTTTTGAATTTGGGGGCTTGGAATTTTTTCCCACATAGAGCACTTACAAAATCTAGATTAATGAAATGAAGGTTAGAATAACTTTCTAGGCCTCTGAAGAATCTAGTCCATTGGAACCTATTGTTAGCTTTCAAAACACACCTGGAGTCACTAGTATTATTGTCCATGAGCATGGACATGCACTAATGTTTAATGCCTGGTTGACAGATGGCATAACTTGCCACCTTCAAATGAAAACAGTATCTATATAAATACGTGCTTGCTGTGCACCATCTGTTTGTAATGAAATAGGTCAGTGCAGGGTGGGTCAAATCACTTGGATTCTGGTATTGGAGAAGTAAAAATGTTAACAACTCAAAGCTACTGATGATATTTTGAAATGCCATGTTAACGTGGGCATTATATAGTGCTAAATTTATTTTGGTAGTTTAGTGTGGCCAAGATTATAATTCTCAAAATAAAGATATTTGAACTGGTATGCATAATCTTTGCATCACATTTTTGAGAACCAGTTTACACATTGAATTTGCCATTTTGTAATCTGAGTTTGAATCTGGTATGCCTAAACTGAGACAATGAAAGTTTCCATTCTACCTGCTAGACATACATAGAATTTAAGACACGGACTTGGTCAATATGCAAGGATCCAAAATGGAGGAAGCTTGAATGCTAGAAACCTCAGTGGCATCAGGTCAAACAAAGAACAAAACACTGGATGGAGACTGGCACATTATTGTTAATCTCACTTGGAAAGCCAATAGGGGATGTTCTTGTTAGGTGGAAAATAGAGAAATTTACATAAAATGTGCTCTCCAAAATTGGAGTTTGATATATCAGAGGAAAATATTTTAGTCATTTTCTTAATGTTTAATAAGATGCTGGCATCACTGCTCAGCCCATTTATTGCTTATCTCTAACTGCCTGTGAGAGATAGTTGTGGGACTCCATTGGTGCAGAACCCTCCTTCTGTGCAGTGTTAAGTTTTCCCCAGTGATCAAACTGAATGTGGCAGTATTGTCAGACTTTGATCTAATCCATTGGTTTTGCGATGGCTTTGCTCTATGCTCCCTCCACCTATGCCATGATTGATCACAGAGTGCTTGATTCTGAAAGTGGGCACTGGAAAATGCTTCCCTCTCCTGGCAACAACCTCTTTCATTTTGAAGAATAAATGTTGTAAATAAGAATGAAAAACACTTGAATAGATAAAAATTTAAATCCTTCAGATTTAAGGATTTGAATTGATTTCAGTTAGACACTAATCAAATTATGCGATTTGCAATTTCCATTTGAAAAATAAAAGGAATACCAGTCAGGTTAATACTGCGTTCTTTGTTTGCAGTTACTTGTTGTTTTATATCTTGCATGCTCACCTTTATAATTTATACCAGGAGAAAGGAGCGACAACATCGAAGATTAATGGTTAGCCTGACGGCAGAAGTGTTTATTCTGATATCTGTTGTGGATTGTATGGCTGGACGAGCAGAACAGCTTTAAGTAATTGAAAAAAAAATCAAGATAATTTAATTCACATACAAGGATGATTGTTTTTGTAGACAAGCTGAACTTTGACCTTTAATGTCACTGTATTTATAGATCTGCCAGTATTAATTATGGCATCTTCCTGGTGAATAGGTAGGATGTTCTGCAACATATTGTGAAGCAGAAGGAATGGGAGCACATGCATTCAAAGCAACCAAAGGTTATCAGCATAAGCATTTGATGGTGTAATTTATTTTCAATGGGAAAACACAAAATTCATCATGTAGCAATGTAATGAATGTTAGACTTTATGATTATTCAGCTAATTCTTAAAATTTAAATACTGAAATATAAATTGAGCATTTCTTTTGGATACAATTCTGGATTTCCACATTCTGAACCTAAACATTGCTAACTGTGATAACCACAGCTCACAATGCTTACATGCAGACATTCCTATATGCTGCATGTCATTGAATGCAGTGGCTGTGTTGGTGCCCATATTATGGTAACTGCAATTAGCAAATAATACACAATTTTCAAGATAGAAAACAAATCTCTTGAACTTCATGGGAAATAAAACAAGTATCCTCGAGTTGTCTCCCTCACTCCATGGTCCCTACTCTTTTCACCCATGATGTCAAAATGGGGAGAACCGTCCCGATGACTGAATCAAGCAAAAGCCAGACATGGTCATACATGGAGAATCGTATCTTATTGAAAATGTTCAGATACCATCATTATCATCCCTGGGTACATCCTATCCTATCCTAACCCCGGTAATAAGTCTCACAACCCAGATTAAAATCCAACAGATTTATTTGATAGCAAAAGCCCTTTTTGCTACCAAATAAATAGCTTTTGCTACCAAATAAACCTGTTGGACTTTAACCTGGTGTTGCGAGACTTCTTACTGTGTTTACCCCAGTCCAACACAGGCATCTCACATTATATTCTATCCCATCATAGGACAGAACCATTGTAAGTGGCAGCATATTGGCACACAGTTCGGAGGAAGTTATCCTGGGAGCCCTTAACATTGAGGATTCTGAACCTCAAAGTCTCATGGTATTAGGCAAATATTGAAAGGTAACCCCCTGCTGTTCACCATCTATTACCGTCCTCTCAGCTGATGAATAAATATTCCTCCATGTTGAACACCACTTGGAGGAAGTACTGAGGGTAGCTAGGGTACAAAATGTATTCTGGGTGAGGCATTTTATTGTTCATCACCAAAAATATCTCAGTAACACCACAGCAGACTAAGCTGGCTGAGTCCTAAAGAACACAGCTACTAGATTGGGTCTGTGACAAGTGATGAGAGAACCAACAGAGGAAAAAAATACTTAACTTTATCCTCACCAACCTGTAAGCCACAAATGCACCATAACAGTATTAATAGGAGTAAGCAACACACAGTCCTTGTGGAGATTAAGTCCTGTCATCATACTGATGACATCCACTATTGTGTTGTGTAGCATTACTATTGTCCCAAACAAGGTAGATTTCAAACAGATCTAGTAGCTCCACATGGGACATCTATGAGATTCTCTGGGCCATCAGCAGCAACAAAACTGTCTACAACCACAATCTGTAATCTCATGGTTTGTTTTATCCCCCACCCTTACCATTAATCATCAAATCTGCATCAATGAGGATGCAAGAGGAACACCAGGCATGCCTTAAAATTAAATATCAACACAGTGAAGCTATAGCATAGACCTACTTGCATATCAAGTAGCAAAAGCAATATTCAATAAACAAAGTTAAGCCATTCTACAACCAATGGATCTCTAAGCTCTACTATCCAGCCACATCCATTTGTGAATGATGGTGGACAATTAAACAACTAACTGGAGAAGGAAGTTCCAAAAATATTCCTTTCCTTAATCATGGAGAATCCCAGCACATCAGTGTAAAAGGCCAGGCCAAAATGATTGCAACAATCTTCAGCCAACAGTGCTAATGGGATGATTCATCTTGGTCTCCTTTAAAGGCCCCCAGCATTACAGCAGCTAATCTTCAGCCAATTTGATTCACTCAATGTGATATCAAGAAATGACTGTTGGCTACAGAGCCTGACAACATTCTGACAATAGTACTGATGACTTGTGGTTCAGGGATGGCTATGCTCTTAGCCAAGCTCCTCCGGTATAATGACAATGCTGGCATCAACACGGCAATGGAGGAACTATGCAGGTTTGTCGTGAACACAAAAAGCAGGACAAATTCATCATGGTTAATTACTGTACCATCAGTCTATTCCTGATCATCAGCAAAATAATGGAAGGAGACATCAACATGTTATCCAGTAACACGTGCTTAGCCATAAACTCACTTATGTTCAGTTTGAGTCCTGCAAATGTCAATCAGCTACTAACCTTATTCCAAACATGAACAAAAATGGTGGAAGTGACTGTCCTTGACATCAAGACAGCATTTGACTGAACGTGCCATCAAGGAGTCTCAGCAAAATTGGAGTCAATGTGAATCGGGTCAGAGGGAATTCGCCACTGGTTAGAGTCATAACTAGCACAAAGGAAGATGGTTGTGATGTTGAAGATCCATCACCTCTGCCCTTGATTGCAAGAGATCGAGTTAGATGTCCAGCAGCAATCGATTGCAGTATTGGTGATTTTGATTTGACTTTTCTGATTTATTATTGTCACAATGAAAAGTGTTGTTTCCTGTTATACAGTCAAAACAAACTATTCAGAGAGAAGGAAGCAAGAGAGTGTAGAATATAATGTTACAGTCATAGCTAGAGTGTCGAAAAGGTCAACTTAGTGTGAGATAGGTCCATTCAAAAATCTGGTGGCAATAAGAAGGAAGTTGTTCTTGCATCGGTTGGTACATGACCTCAGACCTTTGTATCTGACTTGACGGAAGAAGGTGGAAGAGAATATGTCCAGGGTGCACGGGGTCCTTTGTTTTGCTCGCTGCTTTTCCAATGCAGTGGGAAGTGTAGACAGAGTCAATGGATGGGGCAGGTTTGAGTGGTGGATTGGGCCACACCTGCACAAGACCGCACCTGGAGTATTGTCTGTCCTGTTTGTTTAGCGATCTAGGGAAGAAGAGAGTTTGAATAAAGAGATTGTAATCAAAGTTCACAAGACTTATTCCAAGGACTCAGGATTATCCTATGAGTGAAATTATTGCACTTTCTGACTTTTCAGAGAGTTCAATGTTATGAGGCTCATAAATCAGGGAACAAATGTGATGTCATGTGGAATTCACCATGGAGTGGGGAACCCAATGGTGCATGGTTCTCATCTAGTTATCCCTTTAGTCGACCAATTGTGCTGACATTGAACAGTTCCCACCCAAATGGCCCTCCTCCCACTTTGAAAGATCAAAGTTTTAGAGCAACTTTCAGGAGACATTTTAAAAAAGTGCATCTCATTTCAAACGTATTACCTTCTATGCTTCCTCTGTCATACATTAACTTCATGCATCACCCTTAATCCACCAAATGTAACATTTCTCTCCCCTCTGTCACCATGAATCTCACCCTTCCCCCACCCTCCTTTAGCCTTGAACTGATAACTGATAACCCTTCACATGCCTTCTCTCACTACACCCTTTACTGTCTCCATTCCCACACTGACTTGACTCTCCCTGCCATTATCAGAGTCATATGTCTTCTCCATTTCCATAAACCACCATGAAGCATTCAGCTACTTGACAATTACACTGTTCCTGCCATCCTACTGCATCCCATGCAGTCCCTTTCACTGCAACTGTCTATTCCGCTGCTCAATGCCCTCTGTTCAAGTCCCAGAATGCTCCTGTCGATAGCACTGACACTGCTTTCCAAAACCATCTCTCAAAGAATAAAGGTCAAAGAAAATTACAACATGGAAACGGGCCCTTTGGCCCTCCAAGCCTGAACTGATCTTGCTGCCTGACTTAACTAAAATCCCCTAACCTTCCAGGGACCATATCTCTCTCTTCCCATCCTATTCATGTACTTGTTACTACCTTATCTGCTTCCATTACCACCCCCGGCAATGAGTTCCAGGCACCCACTATTCTCTGTGTAAAGAATCTGCCTCGTATGGTTCCTTTAAACCTTGCCACTCACACCTTAAATCTATGCCCCCTAGTAATTGACTCTTCCACCCTGGGAAAAAGCTTCTGACTATTCACTCTGTCCATGTCTCTCATAATCTTGTAGATTTAAATCAGGTCTCCCCTCAACCTCCATTGCACCAGTGACAACAAGCCAAGTATCTCCAATCTCTCTCATAGCTAATGCCCTCCATACCAGGCAACATTCTGGTAAGTCTTTTCTGTACCCTTTCCAAAGCCTCCACATCCTTCTGGTAGTATGGCGACCAGAATTGAACACTATATTTCAAATGCGGCCTAACTAAGGTTCTATAAAAATGTAATATGATTTGCCAGTTTTTAAACTCAGTGCTCTGGTCAATGAAAACAAGCATGCCGTATGCATTCTTGACTACCTTCTCCACCTACATTGCCACTTTCAGGGACCTGTGTCCTTGTACACCCAGATCTCTTTGCCTATCAATACTCTTAAGAGTTCTACCATTTACTGTATATTTTCTATCTGTATTAGACCTTCCAAAACGCATTACCTCACATCTGTCCGGATTAAACTCCATTTGCTATCTCCATTCAAGTCTCCAACTGGTCTATGTCCTCTGATGGTCCTGAACTCTACCTGCAAATCCACCAAACTTTGTGTTGTCAGCAAACTTACTAATCAATCCAGTGACATTTTCCTCCAAATCATTAATATATATTACAAACAGCAAAGGTCCCAGCACTGATCCCTGAGGAACATCACTTGTCACAGCCCTCCATTCAGAAGAACACGCTTCCGCTACTACCCTCTAACTTCTTTGACCAAGCCACTTTTCTATCCACCTTGTTAGCTCACCTCTGATCCCATGTGACTTCACTTTCTGCATCAGTCTGCTATGAGGGACCTTGTAAGAAATCTCACAACATCAGGTTTAAGTCCAATCAGTTTATTTGATAGTAATCCCACAAGCTTTCGGAAATGGTGTTCCTTCGTCAGGTGTGTAGAAGGTGAACCTGATGTTGTAAGACTTCTTACTGTATTTATCCCAGTCCAATGCCAGCATCTCTACATCATGAGGGACCTTGTCAAAGGCCTTACTGAAGTCCATATGGACAAAATCCACTGCCCTACTCTCATCAATCATCTTCTTCACTTCCTCGAAAAACTCGATCAAGTTCATAAGACACGACCTCCCCTTCACAAAAGCCTCTCGTTAATATGTCCACTTATTTCCAAGTGGGAATAAATCCTGTCTTGAAAAATCATCTCCAATAATTTCCCTACCACTGATGTAAAGCTCGCTGGCCTGTAATTACCTGGATTACTCTTGCTACCCTTCTTAAACAAAGGAAAAAGATTGGCTGTTCTCCAATCCTCCTGAACCCTCACTGTAACCAGTGAGAATACAAAGATTTCTCTCAAGGTCCCAGCAAGTTCCTTCCTTGCATCTCTCAGTATTCTGGCCTATATCTCATTAGGCCTCGAGGAATTATCTATCTTAACATTTCTCAAAAACCCCAATACTTCCTCCTTTTTGATCTCAACACGACTCAAACTATCCACACATCCTTTCCCAAACTCATCATCCACCAAGTCCTTCTCTTTGGTGAATACTGATGCAAAGTATTCATCTCACCCATTTCCTTCAGCTCTATGCATAAATCCCCTCCCTTGTCCTTAAGTGGGCCAACCCTCTAGCTCTTTATATATATATAAGAAGCTTTGGGGTTTTCCTTAGTCCTGCTGGCCAATGCTTTCTCATGACGCCTTTTGGCCCTTCTTACTCCTTGCTTAAGCTTCCTTCTACTTTCCTTGTATTCCACAGTTGCTTCATGTGTTCCCAGCCCCCTAGTTTTGACAAATGCTTTCTTTTTTGCTTTGACAAGGCTCACAATATCTGTCGTTATCCAAGGTTCTCAAAACTTGCCATACTTATCCTCCATCCTTACAGGAATGTGCCCTGATAGTCCTGATTCCCTATCAACTTACACTTAAAAGCCTCCCACATGCCAGATGTTGATTTGCCCTCAAATATCTGCCCCCAATCTACATTCTTCAGTTCCTGCCTAATATTGTTGTAATTAGCCTTCCCACAATTTACATCTCAACTTGAGGACTACACTTATCTTTACTCATCAGTACTTATTCAATTGTGGTCATGGTTCCCGAATTGCTCCTCTACTGAAACATCAACCACCTGGCCAGGCTCATTCCCCAATACATGTCCAGTATGGCACCTTCCCATTTGCAGTATCTACATACTCTTTTAGGAAGTCCTCCTGAATGCTCCATACAAACTCTGTCCCATCCATGCCCCTAACACTAAGTGAGTCCCAGTCAATATAGGGGAAATTAAAATCTCCCATCACAACAACCCTGTTACTTTTACACCTTGCCAAAATTTGCCTACATATATGTCCCTCAATCTCCAACTGGGTGGCCTCTAGTAAATCCTCAACATTGTGATCATATCTTTCCAATTCCTAAACTCTACCCATATTGTCTCGCTGTATGAATCCTCCGAGATGTTCTCCCGGAGCACAGTTGTGATGTTCTCCTTAACCAGTAGTGCAACTCCCCCACCCCCTTTATATCCCCCTCTATCCCACCTGAAACATCTGTATCCTGGAGTGTTAAGCTGCCAATCCTGTCCTTCCCTTAACCAAATCTCTGTAATGGCAACAACATCATAGCTCCCAGTACTAATCCAAGCTCTAAGTTTATCTGCCTTACCTGTTATACTTCTCGCATTGAAACAAATACATTTCAATCCACCAGACCCTCTCTGATTACCAATCCCACCCTGCCTGCTATTTCTCTGAGTCTTACTGGCCCTAATTTCTTGTTCTCCTTCAGCTAATTCACCTTTACTTTGGGTTCCACCCCCTGCCAAACTAGTTTAAATCCTCCAGTGTGACACTAGAAAACCTCCTGGCCAGAATATTTATACCCTTCTAGTTTAGATGCAATCTGTCCTTCTTGTACAGATCCCATCTGCCCCAGAATGTACCAATGAAGTCCCTCAGCCGCCTCTCCCACTATCCCTACTCAGAAACTCCCTCCCTCACCCAATCACAGGACCTCTCCCCACCCCCCGCACCCTCAAACCCCAGACCCAAGAAAGAAGATTCCTCCCTCCATTCCATATTTTTGCAACCTTGTGTTCATTCACTGTCCCCACAATGCCAAGGCCAGTCTGTCCCCTTGGCAGCCTTTCACTCTTCCCTCCTTAGCCTGCCTCCTGTGTCCAGCTTCCAAATCATCCTTAGCCAGCCTTTATGTACAGCCTCTACCTGCAACGATCCTTCCCCCTGCTTCCTGTTTCCAGCCTACACTCCACCTTTCCCTGCTGGTCTTGCCTCCCTCGTCATCTTTGCACAGTTGAGCCTATCAACAGCTGATCTCAGTCAAGAAGATGATATTTCAGAGCGATCCCCAAGAAGGATGGAGCAATGGCTGCTCACTTCGTAGTCATGGAAGAAATCAACCTCCTCAGGTTAACGTCACTTATACGCAGTCATAAACAGGAACTTCCTACCATTTGGGGACATGGCAGGGAATTAATTTGGAGGGGGAGCTTAATTCCGTGAGTTGGCATTATAATTGCAAATATATACTAAAGGGCTTTCCAACAGTTTCCTTTGGGAAGCTTGAACTGCTTTTAAAATCTCAATAACAAAAAATTCCAGAAGCCTGACTTTTTTTGGCCAATTGCCAAACTAAGTTCCCATGTCCACAAAGCTTCCTGCTTCTGATGGACACAGAATGTTTGACCAGGTGAAAATTCAATAATGGGTTATAACAACTCTGAGTAATGAGCACAACTTTCAGTGGAGCTACTTCTGTTGTCCATCTGCATGGTCCAAAGGCAGGAGTGTCACTGCTGATATGTTGCAATGTATGGAGGGGATGTGGAAGGAAGGGTATGAGGGACAAAAGAAAACTGGAAATCCCCCTAATGCTGCTGTCTTTCAAAACATTTGAATTCCTTATCTCTGCCCAAGGTTTCACCTGTGATCCACACAAAATTGATATGCAAATGGAATTCTGGGTGATGTGGTAGAGATGCTCTGGCATTGCTTGCAAATTTGCCCTAATCATGTAGAAGTTATTTATTCAAATCTTACTGTGATCCATTGATGGACATGAGGAGAGTGGATAGAGAGTGCTACAACCCCTGCCAAATTGTTTCCTCTGCAGAAGCCACCACAGTCTCCTGTATTATATTTGCATTGATACAGTAGTTAGCACTGATGCCTCACATCACCAGGGGCCCAGGTTCAATTCTGCTTGGGTCACTGTCTGTGTGGAGTTTGCATGTTCTCCCCATGTCAGCACAGGTTTCCTGCCGGTGCTCTGGTTTCCTCCCACAGTCTGAAAGATGTGCTGGTTAGGTGCATTGGTCATGCTAAATTCTCCTTCAGTGTACACAAACAGGAGCTGGAGTGTGATGACTAGGGCATTTTCAGAGAAACTTCATTGCAGTGTTATTATAAGCATACTTTTGACACTAATAAATGAACTTAAACTTTTTTTTAACCTTATCAAGCTTTTCTTTTAATAGGATTAACAAAGGAATTCCTAAAGGGAAATGGAATTTGATAACAAAAAAAAGCCTCAATCTGGATTGTGGCAACAGTAATGTTGGGCTCTGACAACTTCTGTCCACTTCAGGTGATGTTGTGTACAAACCTTGGGATTTGGGCTTAGTTATACAATTCTGGTGATTTGTGCAAATTTAAATCAGTTAGCAGATGAATGATTTGGTGGAGATAGATGAATTAGACTCACAATTACCATGAAAGAAAAATGGAGGAGAAACCCACTGTAACTTAACTAAGCTTTAATGTATCAGCATCGTTGATAGAATCACCAAAACAGTGGTGTAGCATACTAGAAATAACAAGTAAATTAAAGCTAATATCCATAGATCTATACTCTTTTTCTTGGTTTATTAGATAAATTCCTGGAATTCTGTGATGTTTATGAAGTTATTGGGTTGTATAGTAAAGATGACGAAGTACCACAACTTAAATGATTTACTAGAAGGTCTTCAGCAGCATTCTATGCAATGCCTGTAGCCACACTAGTGAGAACTCTCATGTTATCAGTATATTCACTTCCATTGTACAAATCATAGAAATATGTACATGAATACCATTTTCATAAGTAAACCTCCTCCCCCTTGTGGCTAGATTGGTCTTAATTTGCTTAATAACTAAGTTAATATTGTTGTAATATGCCTTTAAGGGATATCAGCATGATATCACTAGAAGGGAAATACGTCCTGTGATTCAGTCTTACTTTCACTTCTACTTTGAGCAGAGCATGCGCACACAACTCTGATATTTTCAAGCTTTATATCTATGCATAACTGTTGTCATGTGTCTTGTCTTAACAAATGAACTCACAATGTGTTTACCCAGTCCTTTATGAGCAATAGGTGCCTTGTGTCTTGTACAGTGAATAGGTCCAAGGTATTATCTCATTATAATATCGTGAGATTCATAGACCATCACTATATTCTGGTTTACTGGAATTTATCCCTCAGTTACCTCATCTTTAGTATGTGCAAGGATGTATACCCTTGCATTGTGGTTTGGACATAAATCACTAGAAAAACTATTACAAACTTTAAAGAGATGAATGAATATTTATAACAAGACACCAATAATTATAAATTTCATTAAGCTCCTTGGAATGCCAAAACAACAAATGCACTGATGCTCGAAGTAAAACCAACCCTTGAAAAATGATTTTTCTTTTACCTTCCTGCTACACTAACATTCAGACAATGATCCATCCTGTATCGCTGCTGTCTTGTTGCTGCCAAGACAAAGCTTCAGATTCCTTTTAAGATAAAGGAATGTAGGACATTCAACCCATGTCACCTATTCTGCCATTTAATTAGATCGTGGCTGACCTGCATCTCAACCATTTATCCACCTTAGTTCTGCAATAGTCTCGTCCAACAAAAATCTATTAATTTCAGAAGAAAAGGTATTCAAATTTTTCAAAAATTATAACAATTAAAACATTTACAGGATTCCAAGCGGAGTTTGCTAATACAAACATAGGCACCAAAAAGCCATGCAGTAAACAGCTTAGTTGAATGCTTGTAATTCAGTGGAATGGCTTGACCCATTGATCAGTTCTAAACAGTTTAAATGATCTGTGAGACAGGTCCTCATCCAAGGACAATGGCAGCCATCGATCAAAGCCTTGTCCTACAGTGTCTATATCAGCCTATCTCAAATGTGTATTCACAGCAGTTTACAGAAACAATGACTAGCAAGCAGGAAAACAATAAATAACCCAGCACAGACAACTTTGCTTTGTGTGTCAAAATTTTATATTTTTTATAAAACCATTTTCGCACAATATTCTGAAAGTGATGTATCTGCTAACAGTTCAGGTCTTTTTACAAGTCTCTCTGTGTTAATTCAGTTCTATTCATTGTATATTTATATCCCGCACATTGAATCTATGCATTTCATTTTGCATTTATTAAAGTGTTAAAATTTAATCTGCTAAGGGTCTACCCAATCGTGTAATCAATCTATATCTTTTCACTATAATCATTTGCTTTCTCCCCCCATTTTAATGTCATCAGGAAATTTGAAGTCATTACTGTAAATTAACATAACTGGGATGCAACTTTTGGTAGGATGCTCTTCAATACAATCTCACATTCCAACCTCACATTATATCAGGCACAAAAACATTCAGCATTCACCTCCTAATCATTTTCTTATCAGTGTTATGTTTTACCTTGTGGATTTTAGTTCAAATAATACATTTGGATTTTCAAAGGACCTTTGATAAAGATATTAAATAGCGACTTATGAATGAGGTTATAACACATAGATCCAGATTTTGTGTTCCCTCGCTGACAGGTGTGAAGGCAAGTGCAAATGGAAAGTCGAATGGGTGGACTGTCCCCACTGCAATTATACTAGCATTACACCGACAATGCCCAGATACCACCATCACCATCCTTGGGTACGCCCACTCCAGACCCCATGAAACCACATGCATCAAGTCAAACATGGACAAGGAAACAACTTGCCACTGTGCGTCAGCTGATCAATCACTGCTCCTCCATGTTGAATATCACTCAGAGAAAACACTGAGGATTCTAGGGCACAAAATGTATTCTGGGTGGAGGACTTCATCACCATGACCAACTGGGTTGACTCAGTCCCAAAGGATGTTGCTGCTAGACTAGGACTATGGAATGTGGTGAGGAAACTAACAAGAGAGCAAAGGCCTCTTCAATCTACCTGTCGCAGTTAGTTCTGTCTATGACAGTATTGATCACTATACAGTTCTTGTGAAGACTAAGTATCATGTTCACATGAAGGAAACTCTCCATTATGTGATGTGACACTGGCATCATGCTAAATCAGAGACATTTCACGCAGATCTAGGCAGCTCTAAACTGAGCAATCAAAGGTGTTGCTGGCCATCAGCAGAACTGTAGACAACCACAACATGGTCCAGCATAGCCCCCATTCTACCATTACAATATCAAACTATGGGATCAACCTTGCTTCCATAAAGAGAGCAGAGTCATACAAGGAGCAGCATCAGGATATCTACAACTGATGTGTCAACCTAGTGAAGATACATCAGAGGACAACTTGAATGCCAAACAACAAAAGCAGTAAGTGATAGACAGAGCTAAATGATCCCACAACCAATGGTTCAGATTTAAACTCTGCAATCCTGCTACATCCAGTTTTGAATGGTGCTGCACAATTAAATAACTCAATGGAAGAGGAAGCTTCACAAATAGCCCCATACTCAATGATGGGGGAGTCGAGCATATCAAGGCAAATAATAAGGCTACAACAATCTTAAGTGGGAACTGCTGAGGGATGATTCACAAAAGCCTCCTCTTAAGGTCCCAGCATCATTAGCCAGTTGAATTTCTTACAGGTGATATCAAGAAATGACTGAGTGCATTGATTGCTGCAAAGGTTATGGACCCTAACAGTATACCAACAATAGTATTGAAGCATTACACTCCAGAACTTGGGGTAGCATGGTAACGCAACGATTAGTGCTCCTGCCTCACAATACCAGGGACCTGGGTTCGATTCAAGTCTTGGGTCACTGTCTGTGCAGAGTTTGCATGTTCTCCTCATGTCTTTGTGGGTTTTCTTCTGGTGCTCTAGTTTTCTCCCGGAAGTTTGAAAGATGTGCTGGTTAGGTACATTGGCCATGCTAAATTCTCTCTCAGTATAACCGAACAGGCGCCAGAGTGTGGCGATGAGGGGATTTTCACAGTAACTTCATTACAATGTTAATTTAAGTCTACTTGTGACACCAGTAAACAAACTTTAAACTTTAATTTCCCATGCCCCTAGCCAAGCTGCTTCAGTACAGCTAATATGCTGGCATCTACTCAACAATGTGGAAAACAGCCTGGGTATGTCCTGTACACAAAAAGCAGCACAAATTCAAGCCAACCAATTTTCATCCCCATCGATCTTCATCCGTCTACTCTCAATCATCAACAAAGTGATGGAAGAGGTTGTTGACAGTGCTATCAAACGGCACTCACTCAGAAAAAACTTGCTCACTGATAGGTTGTGTTCTGTCAGGGCCACTCAGCTCCTGATCTTGTTACAACCTTATTCCCAACATAGACAAAAGAGCTGAATGCAAGAGGTGAGAATTACTGCATTTGACATCAAGGCTGCATTTGACAAAGTGTGCCATCAAGATGCCTGAGCAAAACTGGAGTCAACAAGAATCAGCAGAAAACTCTCCCAGTGTAAAGGAAAGTGGTTGAGGTGTTGTAGGCCAATTATCCCCATTCCAGGACTTTGCTGCAGGAGTTCTTCAGTGGCGTTCCAGGCCCAACCAAGTTCAGCTGCTTGACCAATAACCTTCTCTCCATCATAAGGGCAGGAGTGGGAATGTTTGTTGATTGCATGATATTCAGCATCATTTATGATTCCTCAGTCCATGTCCATATACAGGAAGACCTGAAGTACATTTAGGCTTGGCTTAGTAAACAACATGTGCCACGCCTGCTCAATAACCATCTCCAAAAGAAAGAATCCAATCCCCCCTTGACATTCAATGGTATTACCGTCACCGAATCCTCTTCTATCAACATCCTACAGGTGTAACTCAACTCCTGACTCCTCAAAATCTGTCCACCATCCACAAAGACGTGATTCACATGTGTGATGGAATACCATCCACTTGCTTAGGTGAGTGCAAATCTATCAATACTTAAGAAGCTCAACACCATCCGAGACAAAGCAACCTGGTGTATTGTCAGCCCCTCCACCACCTCCAGCGTTCACTTCCTCTATTGCTGAGGCACAGTGGCATCAGTGTATCTCATCCATAGATGCACTACAGCAACTCACCAAGGCTCCTTCAACAGCACTTTTCAAACCCTCTGCCACCTGGAAGGTCAAGGGCAACAGCAGCAAATGCTTGGAAACGCCACCACCTCCAAATCCCTGTCTGAGTGATGCACCATCCTAACTTGGAAATATATCACTGTTCCTTTATTGTTGCTGAGTTAAAATCCTGGAATGCCTACCAAAAAATACTCTGGGTGTAGCTACACCACATGGACTGCAGTGGTTCAAAGAGGAGTTTCACTGTCACCAAGAGCAATTAGGAATGGAGAATAAAAAATGCTGGCCGAGCCAGTGATGACCACATCCTGTGAAAGGATAATAAAAAAGCTGCAGAAGTATTGGGAGATTAATTGAAGTCCTTAAGTTGCTAATTAATTTGCACTGAAAAACCTTATTCTGTCACTGCTGAGGTTTAACTGGCAGCAGGAGAGGCACAGCATCAAATAACCAGGGCAGCAGATTACCTTGAATGGACTACAAAGAAGTGTCCCTCTTTAACATGCCCCCAAGACCATTGGAGGGCCCTCCAACAAAGTGTAGCATTCCATTCATTCCCTGCATCATCACCTTCCCCCCTCCCCCAACAACACACACCCCAAAGTTCTCACTCCTCTGGTCCTGGTCTCGGCACCCCACTTGCCTCATCTCACTTGGCTTGTCAGCTTGTCCCTGGTGAGACTCTCAACACTAACCTCAAAAGAGTCCAGCATAGCATAATTCCTTAGCACCTGAGTGGGCAGTGGCCACCAGGGCACTGCTGGCTCTAGAATGGTGGCAGCATCTGGTTGACCTCCAGCACTCTGAAGTGGGAGTTCCTATCTGTGAGGGGCGGTGGTCCTGACTCCACTGTCCAAATGGTCAATCAGCCATTGAGGCTGGAATTTTACCACCCTGCCTGCCATGGGAATTGGAGTGGGCGAAGTACGGTCAATGGAACGGTCTGTTGACCTCTCAGGCAGGATTGTACGGTTTTGGGATGAGCAAGATTGAAAATTCCCGCTCTCTATGTCTGAGGATCTGCTGTCATCCAACTGGGTGGACTCTTCCCAAACTTTTCAGTTGAGGTGTGGACCAGAGACAGGGGAGAAGGATCCCCGGTGCTCAATTATATTCAGCCTATGGAGTCAGAACACAATTGAATAGCAAGCTTGCTATAAAACAGTAAACAGAGAGTAAGAATTAAAGGTAGTAACTCAAACTTGCAAAACATGGCAAGTGGTTTTAGATCAGTTGTGGGCTCAGTGTTATTTATCAGGTATCTAAATAATTTGGACTCAGATCTCAAGAATCAAAATTACATCTCAAAATTTGGGATTGAAATCAAATTAGGAGCTATAGTGAATACCAAAGAGAACTCTGTAAAGATACAGGAAGACATAAATAAACATGCTAAATAGACTCCTGCATGGTAAATGAACTTCAGTACAGATCAATATTAAGTGATTACATTTTGGTAGGAAGAATAGGGCTCATGTGACTTGAAGAAAGTGGAGATGAGAAGGGGGATCATGAGCTACAGATCTGCAAATCAATAAAAAAAGTGACAAAAAATAATAAAACATAAAAACGCAAAAACGTAATTGGGTAAATTTCGAAACAGATAGATTTGAAAAGTGATGAAGTAGTATTAAGCACGTATAAATCAATGTCTGCAATAGAGGTTTGTGCATTGTTCTGTTCTACGCATCATGAAAATGAACAGAAGGGATGCAGAGAAAGGCCAATGAAAGATTGACTAGAATAATAACAGAATTCAGAGGCTATACTAGCAAGAAATATGGAACAGGTTGGGGCTCTTTTCTCTAGAAAAGAGCAACCTAATGGGTAACAAAAACAGAAAATGGTCAAAAATCTCAGCAGATCTGACAGCATCAGTGCGGAGAGAAGTTTGAGTCTAGACGACCCTTTAGTTCCGTTGAAGGGTCATCTGGATGTGAAATGTTGGCTCTATTCTCTCCCCTCTGCTGTCAGATCTGCTGAGATTTTTCCAGCATTTTCTGTTTTTGTTTCAGATTCCAGCATCCACAGTATTTTGTTTTTACATTAATGGGTAACATGGTTAAGGTCTTTAAGATTATGAATGAGTTTGTATGATAAATGTAGTGAATGTGATTCCACTTGCTAATAAGACTAGAACTTGGGACCAATGTTTGGGTGATTAACATAGATGTACTTAGACCTGAGGAAGAAATAATGGATAGATTGATGTGTTTGGATGAAAAAGGGTGCAAGGAGAATCATGCAGAATATAAACATCAACATGGACATGCAAGGCTGAATGGCTTGCTTCTGTAGATACAACATAATGTTATAAAGGTAATATAGGTCTTTCTTGTGGAACTTTATAAACATTTCCTGAATGTCATAATAACAGGTGTTATGTCAGTAGACATAGAAAAAAATCGAAAACTGTTTATACGAAAACATTATTCTTTCTTTGCTATTTTTGAAAGTGGAATTCTGCTGAATCACAAAATGGCTGCTGCAGGCAACATGACTCACAAGATTAACCATCTGTTCTGGAAGGTTCCAACAAAGACTAAAAGAATAAGAGAGTTACATTCCATTCCTTGTGGAACCTCATATCCTGTTGTAAGGTCACATTATAGCCATGAAACAGACAAATTGACTCCTCCCCACCAGGACAATTACAAAGACAGAGACATTGAAACTTGTTGTACCTCAAAGAAGTGTTAACAGTGACTCCTAAGGGAAACAATGGATTTTAGCCAAGACCACAAAAAATGTCTGTGAGTTTGCAATTAACTCTGCATCACATTGCCTCATGCCTTCTAGCTTTTTGGATCATTTTAATCTTACTTCTCCAGCCTCATAGATCAGACTTTAACACCAACCAGACAGAATTCCAGCAACTCCTAGCTGACCAAGAAGCAGTCTCTCAACTCCTCAAAACTTGTTTGATTTCAAAAGGCTCTCTGATCATCGCCTGCCAAAGTGATCTGAACATATAAACTTTATTATGAGGCATTGTCATTTGTTTCAAAGAATCCTGTGTTGTTGTCTCCAATCAGAAACTCACTTGGACTGAATTCCATTGCAAAGAAAATACTCTCTGGACTTCTCTGACTTCTCAGACTCTGGCAATCACGCAAATTATTATTCATTCTGTACTTCTTTTACTGTTTTGTGTGTGTGTGTGTGTGTGTGGTGTGTGTGTGTGTGTGTGTGTGTGTGTGTGTGTGTGTGTGTTTCAATTCTCCTAGCCAGAACCAAGTTGTATGTGACTGGGTGGATAAAGGGAGTTTTATTTTCCTCTGCAGAAGGCAACAGGAAACCAAGTGAGCCTTTTCATCCCCAGCATATTGGTGGTGCAGTGGTTAGCATTGCTGTCTCACAGAGGTACGAACCTGTGTTCAATTCCCAGCTTGGGTGTCTGTCTGTGTGGAGTTTGCACATTCTTACCATATCTGCATAGGTTTCTTCTGGGTGTTCTGGTTTCCTCCCACAGTCCAAAGATATGTGGGTTTGCTGGATTGGCCGTGCTAAATTACCCTTAGTGTCAGGGAAATGAGCTAGGATAAATGCAAGGGGGTAATGGGTATAGATCCTGTGTAGGATTGTAGTCGGTGTAGATTTGATGGGCCAAATGGCCTCCTTCATCACTATAGGATTCTGTGATTCTATGATAATTAGTTATGCATCTGGGGGTTTTATATTATCTTCTGTGGTGAGACGTGTTTGATGGCACACGTCCTGTTGACATATCTAGCTCCATATTTAAAAGTTGTTTGACATCAACGATCCACCATTGAAGAAGGAAGATAAACCCCCTGAAGAAAGAGTATTGACTTCCAGCAAAAGTTTGAGGCTGGAAGCTGAATGTTCTCAAAGGCACTGAAGCCAGAAGATCCACATAATCTGGTATGAATCCAGCTTTTCGATCTCCTACTGAATCATCCCCTCCCTACTTACTGTTGCTCCTGCGGGAGCATGGGAGAACGCAGCCTGAGGGTTTGGGGGGACTAAGCTCCAGCTTATTTCAAACATAATTCTGTTTACAGTAAAATGGGAAGAGGATAAAACAGTGCAGTTTCTCTCTCCCCTGTTCCTACAGAAATTGGGAGCTCAGATGTGGGATAGACCCATTACAAGTGAGCTGAAAGTTGAATAAGGAAGAGAAATCTGACCACTATTTTGACCAGAGCTAAAATTTACAAAACAAGCTGAGTCTGATATAAAAGAAAGCTCAGGGGAAAATTCAGTGGCTGACAACAATCTTTAATGCACCAGAAAATTACCACAGCAAATTACCTTTCCCTAACATGAAGAAAATTGCAATTCTGATGTCCAGATGTTTCTGAAACAAGGCAATTTAAATGGTGAGACATGATATCAGGCAGCACAGTGCCACAGTGGTTAACACTGCTGCCTCATAACATCAGGGACCCGTGTTTGATTTCCTGCTTGGGTCACTGTCTGTGCAGAGTCTGCATGTTTCCCTATGTCTGCATGGGTTTCCTTTGGGTTCTTCAATGTCTTCCCACAATCTGAGGGATAATCAGACGTGCTGCTTAGGTGCATCAGCCATGTTAAATTTTCTCTCAGTGTACCCGAACAGGTGCCGCAGCGCAGTATCGAGAGGATTTTCACAGTAACTTCATTGCAGTGTTAATGTAAGCCCCCTACTTATGACACTAATAAAAAAATAAAGATATCTATGAGCATGGAACATTTGAAAACTGTAGCTGGGCTAATGCAAATAAAGCCAATTAAAAAGATTAAAAGGCCAGGGGCTGAAATTTCTCAAAAAGATTCGAAGTGCAAAATGATAATTTACGGCACTCTGTGGAATACAGAGGCTATAATGTGAATGTTGCCAGTGAGGCCGGGATGGGATTGTGTGGAGTCTAAGCTCACCTGTGAGGCCAGCTGATGAGCTCGGCATCATTGTGTGGGCGCACCCATGTCACCCTATACCACCCCTGGATATCTTTCTACCCAGTCGCCACCCGAAAATTGCTGATCCCTACTTTCCAACGATTGCTGCCCCAGCATTGCCATCCCCCCAATCTGATCGCCATCCTGACCGCTTGCAAAACCTCCTTACCGACCCAGACAGTCAAGGCCCTCCCCTCCCCACCCTACCTGCCACCAATTATGGCCCCAGCCAATTGCAGCTCCAGTTTATTGTTCCCTGCCAGATCACCATCCAGTTGGTCAACCATGCCACTTTCCCACCCCTCTCTGGAGCTCCCCTATCCTGCCTCCCCTATCATGCCCCACCCTTTCAAGCCCCACCTCATCAGGCCCATCTCCTCAGGCGCCCCCTCCCCCCCGCCCCTTGGCACTGCTCAAGCAGGCAGTGCCAGGTTGCCCAGTCAGCAGTTCTGGACTGCCAGGCTGCTAGTGCCAGGAAGCCCCGTGCATACTGCCATGGTGCCAGGCTGACAATGCTAGGGTGCCTGTCTGGCAGCACCAAGGTGCCAAACAGGCACTGCCCCTGACCCTACTCCCCCACCACCTGGGGCTCTAGTGGTTTCTGATCCCACCAACAAGGCCAACACATCTGATCCCCATTGGTGGGACCATCTGTGATCATTGCTGTTGAGGACCTTGAATGGCAAAGGGGCTAAGGTAGGTGAATCCAGCTGATAGTGTCTGAGTCTCAATAACAATACGCTAAGCATGCTGCTAATATTTAAATCAGAACAGTGCCAGTAAAATTGCAAGAAACGAGAAATTGGGCACGGACCCGATTTTTCACCTTGGCCCTATCTTTCCAGCTCGCGATGCTGATTAACCAACATTCGGAGCCAATAAGATCCTGCCCTTGGGTTGGGATTCTCCGATCACGTTGACTCCACCTCTATTTCCAGTGAGACTGAAGAATTTAGTGCTCAGCCAAAACTCCTTTCATTGCAGCAGCACCAGGGAATCCCGGCTGGGGAGATCATTTTTGGCAATGATCTGCTCCAGTTGCTGGTAAGGGATTTGAATCCCACTTATCAACCAGAAGAGATAAACAAAGAGTTCAATCCTGACTCTAAACTCCTTCCCTTAGCCAAATCTGAGCTTGAAAAGTTGAGAATTCAGCAAGAGTTTCAGGAGAAAGCAAAGCAGAGAAGATCAAGCTCAACAGAGGGAAAAATAGGAAGAAGAAAAAGAGAAGAATTCCAATTTTCAAATATCAGAAATCAAGGTGGCAGCCCAAAGGGAGGGAGAGATCCGATAGATGGTAGTTGCCATAGAGAACTTCTCTCTACCAGCCCAAATCTTCTTACCTCAGAAGCAACCTCTGAGTCTCTTAGATTCATTCATGACTTTGAAGAGTGTGATGCAGAATCCTGTAATGGATCCAGGACAATTTGATATGGCTTGGAACTACAAAACTTTTATTGCCAAACAATAATATGCATGATAAGATCTGATTGAACTACAATTCGACTACTCTATTGGTTCCAACTGTGAGTCCCTCCTCAACCTAATCTGATACGCACCCATCTCCTGATTGGCTCAGCTTCCCGCCATGACAATCCACAGGATTCGAACTGATCACATGATCAGTTCCAGTGAAACACCAACCACCTCCCACTGTCCCCCCAGACTCCACACACACACACACACACACACACACACACACACACCACAACACACACACACACACACACACACACACCACACACACACCCGTGAAAGGGCCGCATTACTACAAATCCTGTTTCACCATTTTTGAGGAACTAACTGGACAACTAAAATAGCCATCAGATATCTGAACCTATTTGGTGCAAGGGCAGTGTCACGGAGCAACCAAGAGGTGCGCTATATGCTCACCTCTGACAAGTCCAGTAATTATCAACAGACCAAGGCTGTCATCCTCAGTGCCTGTGGGTTAGCCCCAAAGGCATATTGCCAGCAATTCCAGAACAATCACAAGAAATGCACGTACACCTACCTACAGCACGAAAAACTAAAGAACATAACTTTTGACCAGTGGTTCCGCTCTTTAAAAATAGCACCAGCAAGGGTTTGTGAGACTTGATATTGCTGGAGGAATTCAAAAACACCTACTCTCCAACTTCAACTGTACTTGAGCAGCAGAAAATCCTCACAGAGCGATTCAACCATCACAACAGATAACCATGGCTGTATCATAAGCCTGACAACTCAGGCGGACCCTTTCCAAACCATCCTCAAAACTATATGAAAGTTAAGAAGGTGACACAGATCAGAACGGGATCACACCCAGAGATGAAGTACCATCAGAAGGCAGGGCATCCAGTGGTAAACAGGATACTAACCCTCCAGATAAAGATCGCCCTGTAGTAGTTGCTTAGAAACCCTGTATATCTGCCAAATAAGAGGATACTCTCGTCAAAATTCCAACAAGTTACTGCAAGGAAAGCAGGTTCAGATCCAAGAAAGAGTATCACTTCTTTTTCTCAACACTGAAGCCAATATTCAGCCCATTAATTTAAAATAAATATTTATATCAACAGTGCAATGAAATTTTTGTGAAAATCCCCCAGTTGCCTCACTTCAACACCGGTTCGGATATACTGAGGGAGAATTTAGCATGGCCAATGCAGCTAACCAGCACATGGGAGGAAACCGGAGAACCTGGAGGAAACTCATGCAGACATAGGGAGAATGTGCAGACTCTGTACAGTGACCCAAATCAGGAGTCAAACCCAGATCTCTGCCACTGTATAGCCCAACATTAACTCTATTTCTCTCTCCACAGATGTTGCCTGAACTGCTGGATGTTCTTCAGCATTTTCTGTTCTTATATTTAATTCTTCTTCATACTTGTTTAAATGATTAAACTGAACTCACACTTTTATATTCAGTGAGCTGCCTTAAAACAAAATGTACTCTGAGTAACTATTGGAGTAGTATGAGTAACCTTGGGGTACTAATCCTTTGGCCATCTGATTCAGCAGCAGTCATGGGTCCCTCACATGAAATTTTCACTCTGGCCAGTGACTGAGGAAGCGGACATGAAAGCTGACTGTGGAGAATGAAATGTCCTTTATCAAAGATCTTACAGGCAAGAGGACCAGCTATTTGACTTTAACCAAACAGCAGCATCAGCATCATTTTAGGTTCAGCAGAGAAGTTTCCACTACCAGATGTTATCAGTTAAACAAAGTCTTACAGTCAAACCCTTAAAATTGCAATGGCATTACCTGTAGCTGTGAAGGTCACTGCTGCCATAAATGTCTACGTTAGTGGCTCCTTCCAGGCTGTAAGCTCCAGGGAGTGATTATGCAGGCAACTCACAGTCAGCTATGACCAATTGCATACAGGAGGTCAGTGATGCATTGCTGATGAGGAATTCCTAATACTGAAGAGGGAAGCAGCAGGTAAGGGCTGAATAAAGGTGCTATTGCTATTTTCTGAGCATGCCTAATATCATTGGCTGCACAGATGTTGAGTTACATTGAATTAATTTGGACTTTGCTAACATTCATAGAATCATAGAATTATAGAATCATATAATCCTAACAGTGCAGGAGGCGGCCATTTGGCCCATCCTGTCTGCAGTATAACAATCGCACCCAGACTCTATCTCTGTAACTCCACATATTTACCCTTCTAGTCCCTCTAACACTAACAGCCAACTTACCATGGACAATCCACCTAACCTGCACATCTTTGGGCCATGGCGGGGGGAAACCAGAGTACCCAGAGAAAACCTATGCAGACATGGGGAGAAATGCAAACTCTACACAGATGGTTACCCAAGGCCGGAATTAAATCCAGGTCCCTGGCAACAGTGGTTAGCACTGCTGCCTTACAGCTCTCAGGATCTGGATTCGATTTCAAACTTGGGTCACTTCTGTGTGGAGTTTGCACATTCTCCTTGTATCTGTGTGGGTTTCCTCTGGGTGTTCCGATTTGCTCCTACAGTCTAAAGATCTGTGGGTTAGGTTGACTGGCTATGCTAAATTGCCCATATGTGTAGGTTAGTGGGATTGGCAGGGTAAATGTGTGGGGAGAGAGTCCGTGGTGGGATTGTTGTTGGTGCAGACTCGATGGGCCAAAAGGCCTCCTTCTTCACTCTAAGTTTTTTTCTGATTTCTACCATTCTCCTGTTTTTGGGTACTTAATTTCTCTCATCTTTAACTTTCATATCCCTCAGGTGCCAGAATTGGAAACCATAGCCACAGCAAGGTCAAACTGTTTTATATAGGTTTAGCAAAACTTCTTGGCTGTTACATAGGCAATGTCCGGGAGTGAGAGTTGAACTCACGACCTGAAAATTCAAGGGAGCGTGCGCTATCAAATTAATCAAAACATTTATCTAATCCTTATCACTTTGCTGTTTGTGGGAGCTACTCTCAAAATTTCCCACTGTACAGAAATATTTAATTGGCTGCAAAACACTTTGAAACATGCAGAGGTCATGAAATTCACCATCAAGAAGTAAATTTTGCTTTGTTTAAATGAAAAATAACTTTTATCTAATGCAACCCACAGTATAAATTCTATTATTTGCTCACTGTCTTATGACTCTAATGGAAAAATAAAAGTACCGCGCATGCTGGAAATCAGAAGAAAGAAATACAAAGTGCTGGAATACTTAGGAAATCTGGCAACAACTGTGACAAGAGAAACAGTTAATGTTTCAGATTGCTGACTTTTTGTCAGAACTCAATTGATTCTATTGGCATCGTGAGCAAATCAGGTGATCTTGTTTACTTTGCTCTCTATAGCAGGCCTTCCATATATGTATGTTGTTTTCTCTATGATGTGGAGAAGTAATACAAGGCCAAGGGAAAAGAAATTGGGGAAAATGAGCTCGAACATTGACAGGGATATGGGTTATGGGAATGAGTCCAAGCCGTTAAAAAACAAACGGAAAGCTTAACATATCTTCAAACAGAACAGAACAAAGAGAAACAAAACGATTTAACAGGTGTCATGCTGTCAACCAGTTTACATAACAGCACCTCCTCACTGTGATTACCATGGACAAATATGGTTCCATGCTGGTATGCTTTTGGCACTTTGGCAGGATTTGTGCTGCTAAAATTATGCCCACCCGCAAAATAAAGCCAGGTATAATCCTGTACAAATCTGAAACTGTAAAGATTAAGCTCTATCTTTTATTCATTAGAAAGGAATGTAGACTTTTATACACTTCCTTTTGCTCTATGATAACAGCCATCAGCATATCAAAGGAAGATTCCAGATAGCTGAACTTTGCTGCGTTTTCTGTTGAGATATAGGACATAAATATTTTAAAAAGCAGTTTACTGGTCTGCCTATTTCAATCATCATTGCAGTACACCTGGATAAATCAATCCTATGTCAATGTTTTTGTAACAGACTAAACTTTCAGTGGTCACAGAAGAAAGGTGACTGTAAATTCTTTGAAACCCACTTTTGTGCTGTTGCTGTGGGGTTTTTTTTGTGCAGCTTGGCAGGAAAGGCACTGTGACTCCCAAGAGTCTGCTTTCACTTTGTTATCCAACTTTTCAAACAAAGCACTTCATTTGCAGATGAAATCCACACACATGAACTCAAACCACCCACAGATGTAAGTAGTTTGTCTGCAAACACAACCTACTTTATCCTGCGTTCACAGTCCAAGATTTGTACAAAATCTGGAATGACATGGGAATGTTCTTCACATAAATAATGCTCATTAAATAGATCATTTTTGATCTGGATTCTCAACAAACTTGAGAAAAACACAATAAATGTTTAGAAATTTTTAAAAAAACACCCGATATACCTCCAGTGCAAATGTAGTCAGGGTGTTAGAGAAAACAGTTTGTCAAACTCTTTGCAGCAGCAATGTACACCACACCAAAATGACCTCTGGAACATTTGCCCTCTCACAGGGCTGGATTATTACTTGTTAAGCCAGGTTGTTTCTGGGTATGAATTCCTGCTCTGTTACTAAAGTCAATGGGAAAAATTTTGAGGCTGCACATACACTATATTCTTGGCAAAGGCATCAAAGCTATACTTTGACTAAACATTTGAGCCACAATGTCAAAATGTTGTCATTTTAAATCTAAGAATGAGCCATACGATCTGTGCAAATAAATCCTGAAACAAATGCTGGGTGAAATTTTCCCTTCTGCAGACTAATTGTGGTGGCGGATGGGTTTCCTGGCACATTTCCCGCTGGGCGGCGTGGTGGGAAATGGTGCTCAATTTCTCACGTGGAAGCTCATTAATTGTGCACCTGCTCTCCGAATCACATGGCAGGGTGGGCAGTGATTTGTCCGCCCACTATTACCTCATGGGGCTGAAGGTCAATGCAGCATTTTTAAACACCACTCAACTCACTTGCACTCTCAACATGCCAGTTGTGTTCAGGATAGTTCTTCCTCCATACCTTACATCATGCATATTAAACTACATGACCTTTAAGTCTTTCAGATGTTGATTTCCTTGACTAATTATGATACTCTGCCTTTATTTCACCCCAAAAATACAATTCCCCAGTAAGTTTTTCCTGCAGCAGACTTCATTTGATGAGATCGTCCATAGAACCCTGGTGAAAATATAATTGCTCTTTGAGTATCTTTTAACCACACTCCATTTTACAAAGGCTGCAGGTGAACTAACAACACTTATAAAAATACTAAGCATGCAAACATGGTTTCCATTTTAGTGTAGATAATGGCTTATTTGTCCTTAGACATCCACACAAATTTTCTCCTATTCATCCAGAACAAGAATAATGTTCACATCTAAATCCTCATGTTCTGGGAAAAAGTGTTTTTTCTTTCTGGTCAACAGCAAGAGTATAAATTCTAATGGTAAGACCAGTCTAAAGAGTCAAATTTTGAGCTTGGCTGGAGAGGAGAAAATTTTACTGGACAATTGACAATTGTAGTAGCTAAGTAGAGAGAAAAAAGTATTGCAAGATTATTAGGTGGGCAGCAGAAAGAAGGTGGTTTATTTATAAGGTAAACAACCTGTTTTTAATTAGTGCTGGAGAAATGAATGAGAAATGAGCTGTAGATGAAACAATTGCATTCATCAGATTTATTCTAAGTAGATAGTCTGTTTCACAGACAAGAACAGAGTCATGATTTTTTAAAATAGATGCAAAATGAGGCAGCTTAATGAGAGATCCTGACATAAATTCAGAATTCTCTCACTCCTAAAGGCAAGCCACGCACAAAACAGTAAAGTTTTCTCCTCTCCAGCTAAGCACCAATCAATTACATTTGACCCTTCAGATTGGTCTTACTATTAGAAATTACAGCCTTGCTAATGGCAAGCCACGCACAAAACATCTACTATATTGCTGCAGCCATACCTTTGAGCTGCACTTGCTGCTGTGATGAGGAGATCATTGAATTTAAATTGAGGGTCCATCTTCAATTTTATTTACCTTTTTAGTTGGGGTTAGACATAAAATTCCCTACAGTGTAGAAGGAGGCCATTCGGCCCATTGAATCAGCATTGACTCTCTGATAGAGCAATTTAGCCACCCCCACCCTATTCCCATAGTCCATGGATTTACTCCACTAATCCCCCAAAACTACACACCTTGGGACATTAAGGTTCAATTTATTATGGTGAATCCACCTAACTGCACATATTTAGATTGGTATGGTGGTTCTTCTCTTTGAATTGTCTTGTGGGAAGCATGGTGACACAGTAGTTAGCAATCCTGTCTCACAGTGACAGGGACCAAGGTTTGATTCCTGGGCTTGGGTCACTGGCTGTGGGGGGTCTGCATATTCTACCTACGTTTGCATGGGTTACTTGCAGTTTCTTCCCATAGTCTGAAAGACATGCTGGTTACATGCATTGGCCACACTAAATTCTCTCTCAGTGCACCCAAACGGGTGCCAGAGTGTGGCGACTAGGAGATATTCACAGTAACTTCATTGCAGTGTTAATGTGAGCCTACTTGTCACACTAGTAAATGAACTTAAATTTTGGTCTCCTTGCTAAGATTGATCTTCAACCACATTGAAAAAGAATTAGTAAAGTCAATTATCCCGCTGCTCTTTGTGGCACCTGCCATGTTTTCCCACATTACAACAGTAGAAGAATAATAGTATCAACCCACCACCAGTTAGAGAGAGCTGAAGGCATGAAGTAAGGCTTTGCCAAACTGTCTGAGTACAGGCCAAAGTTCCCAGCAGTGCGGAATTGGAAAGGCCTGGGTTGCACCCGTGATGGTGAGGTGCCCATTGACCCTAACAAAATGAATCTTCCACTTACTCAGCCATATACACTAGCAAAAAAAAATTGAACAGGAGGTGCTGTTGAAGAGAGGGTTGAAAACGCAAAGCCCTCTTAATTTATTCAGTAGGAGAAAATAAAGCAATCAAGCACCACCTTGACATCACCAGAAATATATTCATAAAGTTGCGGAGGACTTCTACATATTGACACAAGGCAAAACATTAAAAGTTGGTTCGTTCTATGAAAAGGATAATAAAATTGCCACAGACAAGAGATAAAATGGCAACTGCATGGCACTAAAATACATTCTTTGGTGGTCCAGAATTTAAATAATTTATCAGCACTTCTTCAAAATACTAATAATTTTAACTGTGTGCTAAAACACTTAGCTCAGAGACAGACCATTTAGCCCAAGGAATTCAGCTTCACTTGAGACTCCTCTTTCTTCTCCTCAATTTACTATCATAACTCTCCATTCCCTTTTCCCTTGAATTTTTCTAGCTTCCCCTTAAATGCATCTACACCATTCACTTCAACTACTGCCTGTGGCAATGAGTCTGTAGTAGAAACATTCAAACTTCAAAAATAGGAGCCAGAAAAAAGCTATTTGACCCTTCAAGCCATTCAATGTGATCATGGCTGATCCTCCATCTCATCATCATACATACTCTTCCCATCATACCAAATCATACCAATGTTTGTTTATGGCAAGAAAACTGATCTGTTTCTCTCCAGATCTTGCAGCATTCTGCTAAAAAAATCAAGATGATGTGACTCACACTTTCATTCAGAGGGATAGGACCTAAACATGTGGAAAAAAACCCACCTGCAGTGAGATTGGGACACCCCTCAACCATCCCCCAGTTCCCCAGCCCACTACTGAGGTCTGAAGGGCTCCCCTCCCCACGCCAATCAGAGCCTACGTTCACTCTGAACCACAGCCCCATGACCTGCGATCATTAGCCCTTTCTTCTCTTCTCTCCACTGACAAGCGACTAGCACTGGCATCCCTCACTCGTCTGTCCACTGCCAACGTACAATCACATCTGCATGAATCCTCCCCAGCCACCTGATGTACCTCCTGCTGGGACTCGCTCCTTGATAGAGGTTGGCATCATGCAGTGTCCTAGCACTATTGCTAGGACAAAGCCCAGCCATGTTCCTTATCCTTTGGAGGCTATATTTTCCCTTACGCCAACAGCTCCACCCCGCCCCCCCCATTCCCCCATCCCCTACCCCGCCATGGCCTGTTCACGCCTGTATGATCCTGTTGTAAATCACACTCATGTGATGTCACGTTGGTGTGATTTTGAGATATGGCGAGGGGTCAGGATATGGCACTGGTGTGTGCTTAATTATATTAAAAGAATGCAAAGTCAAATTCACACCCATTATGGGCATGAATCTGATGATGTCATTGGCAAAGAGCGGTGTCGATCTAAAATTGCAATCTTGCCGGTGAGATATGGGACTTCTGGATCTTGAGATCCTGCTGGCATTCGCACAAATGGAGAACATGGACTCAAGATGACCCCCATAGTCTATAAGTCTATCTTTTTCTTTTTTTAAATACTTTCAGTTACTTGGCTTCCACAGCCTTATATAACAGAGAATTCCATTGGTTCACCATCCATTGAATGAAGACATTTTTCTCATCTCAGATCTATTTGGCATACTCTGTGTTCCGAGATCATGACAATTTGTTCTCGACACATGGACCTTCCCCTTCGCTATAAAACTGTTTAAGTTATTTTTAGTGTCACAAGTAGCCTTACATCAACAGTGCGATGAATTTACAGTGAAAATCTCCTGGTTGCCATACTCCAGCACTTATTTGGGTACATAGAAGGAGAATTACCATAGCCAATGCAACTAACCAGCACGTCTTTCAGACCGTGGAAGGAAATTGGAGCACCCAGAGGAAATGCATGCAGACATGGGAGAATGTGCAGACTCCACTCTGACCATGATCCAAACTGGGAATGGAATCTAGGTCCCTGAGTACTGTGAGGCAACAGTGGTAACCACTGGGCAGTGTTTTTGTGATGTCCACAGATAATGAGCTGCTTCATTTTACTGTAGCAAATAATAATACAATTTGATTTTGGTTTTGATTTGATTTGATTGATGATTATTACATGTATTAATGTACAGTGAAAAATATTGTTTCTACACAGACAAAATAGATCGTTCATGGAGAAGAAAATGAGAGGGTGCAGAATGCAGTGTTACAGTCGTAGTTAGGGTTTAAAGAAAGATCAACTTAATGCAAGGTAAGTCCATTCAAAAGTCTGACAGCAGCAGGGGAGAAACTATTCTTGAGTCGGTTGGTATTTTTTTCCTGAAGGAAGAAGATGGAAGAGAGAATGTCTGGGCTATATGAGATCCTTAATTATGCTGGCTGCTTTCCTGAGGCAGCCAGAAGTGTAGACAGAGTCAATGCATGAGAGGCTGGTTTGCGTGATGGATTGGGCTACATTTATGACCTTTTGTAGTTCCTTGGGTCTTGGGCAGAGCAGGAGCCATACCAAGGTTTGATATAACCAGAAAGAATGCTTTCTCCGCTGTGTAAAAGTTGTTGAGAGTCATAACTAACATGCCAAATTTCAGTCTTCTGAGAAAGAGTGGCATTGGTAAGTTTTCTTAACTAAAGTGTCTGCATGAGGGGACTAGGACACGTTGTTGGTGATCTGGACACCTAGAAACATGAAGTTCTCGACCCTTTCTACTTCATCCCCATTGATGTAGACAGGGGCATATTCTCTTTTATGCTTCCTGATATCAGTGACAATCTTCTTTGTATTGTTGACATTGAGGGAGAGATTATTATTGCTACATCAGTTTACCAAATTCTCTATCTAATTCCTGTACTCAGTTGCATCATTGTTTGAGATCCGACCCACTATTGTGGTGTCATCAACAAACTTGAAAATTGAATTGAAGGGGAATTTGGCCACACAATCATAGATGTATAAAGAGTATAGTAGGGAGCTGAGAGCATAGCTTTGTGGATGATTGTGATTTGAACCACAACTCTCACAATTTTAAAGCTCCTTTGTAGGGAAAAAATCCGGCAGTCCTGGTCCAATTTAGGTCACAAAATGCATTTGCATTTAATCTGTTTTAACACTGAAGGTGAACTCATCTTACATGGTTTTGATCAGAACTAGTCTGACAATAAACACTCTTAATTTTCTTTTGCCCCTTTGTATCTTCTCTTCTTTCATCCAAGAAAGGAAGTTGGCAATTGATCTCCGATCTCTGGCCTCGTCTCTCTGGGAATTGGCAAAGCAGCCAGTTATTCATCTACATGGTCATCACTCCGCCTTCTTCTATAAACCCCCAGGCATGTGTCATAGAACCAATAATGTTATGCCATTTTCAAAATGAAAGGAATCTTCTTGATGTAATAAATATCCTATTAATTATTACTTCAGCTTGAAGCAATAATGTAATCATGCCCTTCCTGAGGTGTGTTTGGAGCACGGGAGATTTAAATGGGTGGAGGATGCCAGGTGGGGACAGCCACCAGCCCACCTCTGCTCTGATTATATCTGGCATAGGAAGGTTCATGGACAGCCGTCTCCTCAGCAGATCTAGCAACATCTGTGGAGAGAGAACAGAGCTAATCAGGTGATTTTACCTTCTCACACCCAAAAAACTGGGTGAACGTCACCTGCTTTTGCAGCAATTGGTGGGGATGGGAGAGACACTGCCATTCTGCAACTGGTGATCAAGTGGTCTGTGTACATTGGAAGTGGAGTGGTTTCAGCTGTGATTGGTCCATGCATGGGGTGCTTTGGCCATTATCGGTCTGTGCATGGGATGGGGGTTCAGCCAGATCAGTCCAGATGTCGTGGTAGGCAATCGTCCTCTGCGATAGCTTAGAGGCTGTGATCAATTGCAGAGGCCAGCTATAGCTGGGGAAGACAGTAATAAATCTGTACTTGCGTAATGGTGCCCTCTGCTGCTATCAACCAGCTTTTAGCCGATCTAGGCTCCGATCACTTCCCCTGCTCATTTTGCCTAATTTTTCTGACAAAGTCAGGTAAAATTCGACTTTTAATGTGCCCAAAAAAGTGGTGTGAATTTCTCCTGTTTTCATGAATTTCTTTGGTTGCCCCCAGTGTTTGATCTCTGTATGAGCTTTCATCAGAAGATTCCTTGCTTTGTATGTGCATTCTATTTTTTGGAAGGTCCAATATTTAAACCAAAATCTGTCCAGTTGAGACCAACTCTTCATACCCGATTGAAGAAGTTCTGAAGATCCACAATTGCAAAGCAGATTTAGTTTGGACTCAGAATATTCTCTCTCTGCAGATGCTGCCAGAACTGTTGAATTTTTCCACAACTTCCTGTTTTCCTTCCCCAGTGTTCATGTTTCAGACTTGTTTTGAATTCTTTGTCCCTTCCTTAGCTAAAATATCTTTACTGGAAGGGAGAACTCTCAAGAGGAAAATGCAAATATGGATATCAACAGATATATGAATATGTGTAATAAAATCAGTAATAAAACAAAGGGGAAAAAATCTATTAGATAATAACTGAACTGGGTTTCGGAACTTCTGAGCATTGTCCCATTCGATAATTGACATATTGCATGATAATTATCACCCTCCTCCAGCTCACTTAACACAACCCAGGCTCAGCTTTTGATGACAAAAAACTCTTTCAAGCCACACATATGGGTCAGCATCATTCACTTTGATTAAGTGATAACCTATTCAACATTTACATACCAGCCAGTTATGCTTTCTGAATACCAAAAATGATTGGAAAATAGCAACTTTTTCACTCAAAATCCACATATTAATTTAGTGATATATTTTGAATATAGTATATAAATTTGTAAAGATTTGCCAATTTTACAATGGTTATTATCAGTAATTAATAACCTGATATCAGTATATCTATTAGAGATGAGTATTAAAATGACTATAGTCGTGTTTTATTAGCAGCATATGTCATCTTATTAAAGGCTTCTGAAAATTACAGTGCTGGTGATAGATGACATGATTATTTGAGAAAATACTAAATTTATTCCATCTGTACCATCACGTAAGAGTGAACAAAGGAGAAAAAAAACATGATATTCCTTTGTAGGGCAACTCAATACCTACGTGTATTATGATCAAAATTTGATGATAGATGTAGAGCTGGGAAGAAATTAGCATTTTCATAATATTGTTAAATACTTAAGATACCATCGAGGAAAGAAAAAAATAAGCAGGCAACCTTTTTAACAAGAAAACTTTCCATTATAACTTAGTGGAAGGTTAACGATTAATTTGCATTGCTACTGAAAACCAAAAGAAGCACTAATGATTATGTCTGATAGAAATACGATAAAGCCACTACATAACACTGACAAAGTAGCCTCTCTGAAATAGAGAGTACAGGTGTTTAGATCACGAATCTGACCACTTTGCACAATTCAGATTGCCTTGGCTTTGGCTTTGCCTTGTTTATTGATTTTTGTTATTTATGTGAGCTCCTTGGTTTGTTTGCCATAAATAAACGGAAATTAGTAATCAGAAGATCATCGGAGTGCTGAAGATAAATCATGTGGCCTACAGTGATCTCAACACTTGTTAATTTTATTGATTTTGTACTACTATTTTAATGCTTTGGCTCACTGGATAGGAGAGAGTAAGATTAAATCAAGAAGCATATAAATGTTTGTAAAATTATAAGATGGAAACCATAGGAGAAAGGCTAGATTGTTTGGCTCTATCAAACATTTAGTTACTAGCAAGCATTGCTAACATGTATATTTAGAATATTTTAATTAAGCAGTTATATAAAAAGTCCATCTAAATTGCTTCCACCAGTTAGGGTGAACATTAAAAGATAGATGAGCTTGGCATTGGTGTGGTCTGCATCAGCATCACAGACATTGACGATGCAGTAGATTTTATCACTGAGAATTCTTCATTGCTTTCCTCCCTGATGCTCTGCACCAAACAACTTCTTATCTTAGGTGATTTCAGCCTCCATCTCAACTCAATATGTTCTCTGTCTTCTGAGCACATTGTCCCTGATCCTCCCTGAATTTCTCCCTTGATATATAGTCACAGCCACTCCCTTGCCCATCATATGTGGTCTCGCTACTCCCAGTGCTTCAATTTCAGAGAAAGCCAACTTGGATCACTTCCTTGTATCACATCCGCATTCCAAGCCTCAACCTTACACCCTTTCACCTCTATCCACTGAAAGAACTATCCCTAATTCATTTATCACTGCACTTTCAGAGTCCCAACTATCAAGTCTTTGGCCTTCCGCTTGCTGTAATATTACTGCAACTAGTGATTTACTCAATCATGCCCTGCCCCCCATTTTTGATGTTCTAGATCCCAGTGAAAATATGACAATTACTGTGAGACCTTATGAAATGCCTCCTTGAAATCTTAGTGCAGTGCATCAATTCTCTTTTATATGCAGCACATGTTGTTTCTTTAAAGAGCTCCAATAAATTGGTCAAATATGGGGCAATTTTCTAACCTTGTTGCATCTGGTGTGGGCCTCAAAATGGGTCCTGCACCCGACGACAAATGGATTGCAACCTTTTCTACTGGTGCAAGCCAGATCTGGGTGCAAAGCTGGTTAGCATGAGATTGGCTTGCTTTCAATCTCGTTAGCAAGTTTGGCACACAATCGTCCGCTCTCCTGGAATGTTCCCAGCAGTGGGATTTCCCAGAGATTAGCGCACAAGTGCATGCATCCGTGAGGTGACAGATGCTTTGTTCACCCGGGCAGGCCAATATATCCATTTCGATGTGGGCCAGACCCAGCAGGAAGCTCTGGCCGCACACTTTGCTACAGTTGCCAGGATGTTGAATGTGCAGGGGGCTGTTGATTGCCCTGTGGTCCCCAAAACATCAGGCACCACGGTTCGTGAACAGAAAGGACTTCCACTGAATGCTCTGGTGGTCTATGATTACAAAATGAATTTCATGCACATGTGTGCATGCCACCCAGGGAGTGTCATAACAGCTTCATTTTCTGGGGCTCTGACATCCCCAACCTCTTCAAAGAGCAGCCCAAACTGCTGGGATGGCTTCTAGGAGCCAAAGACTATTTGCGAAGAACTTGGCTGATGATACCAGTGTGGAGACCAGAGACCGAGGCAGAGACTCGATACAATGAGTGCTTCCTGGTCTGTCATCAAGTGGAGCTTTGGCTCCTAAAGATGCTGCTCCATTGCCTGAATTACTCTAGTGTTGTCCTCCAATATACCCCTTGAGGGTTCCCTGCATCATCGTGGTCTGCTGTGCACTCCACAAACTGGCACAAGAGTGGGGAGGCTCGCTGGCGGAGGAAGACACGGGTGGGGGGCAGTTGAGTGGATGCCCCTGGGGAGCAGGAAGCCAAGGAGGATCTAGAGCATTGAAAACAAGCAACAGCAGATGTCCAGCATGACAGGGCAGGGAGGTGAGAGTGTTGCCATTTACTGCAAGAGAATGGAGTATTAAAGTAGAGAAAATTTGCTTTAACTGCACAGGGCATCAGTGGAATCAAACCTATAGTAGTGTGTGTTTTTGATATCCTTACATAAGGAAGGATATACTTGCACTGGAAGTAGTTCACACAAGGTTCATTAGGTTGATTACTTGGATGAAGAGGTTATTTTATGAGAAAAGGTTCTACATGTTGGACCTAGACTCTGTTGTTTAGAAGAATGAGATGTGATCTTATTGAATCATAGAAACCCTACACAGTGCAGAAAGAGGCTATTTTCCTATCTGCACTGACTGCAATCCCTCCCAGGTCCTAACCCTATTTCCCTGCACGTTTACCCACTAATCGCTCTAACTTATGCATCTCAGGACAATAAGGAACAATTTTAGCATGGCCAATCAACCTAACCCACACATCTTCGGACTGTAGGAGGAAACCTGAGTACCTAGTGGAAACCCACACAGACACAAGGAGAATATGCAAACTCCACACAGACAGTGACCCAAGCCAGGAATCGAACCCAGGTCCCTGGAGCTGTAAAGCAGCAATACTAATCACTGTGCTACCATGTCACTCTGAGGGATCTGAGGGAACTTGTGATAGGGTCAATGCTAAGAGGATTGTTTCCTTCATGGAGATCCAGAACTATGGGACTCAGTTCAAAGATAAACAAGCTCCCAGTTAAGAATGAGAAAAGGAGATTTTCTTTCTCTCAGAAAGGTGTTAGTTTTTGAGTTCTTATCCATAGAAAGTAATTGATTTTATTCAAGATTTTTGATCAACAATAGAATCAAAATTGTGGGGGCAGGCAGGAAAGTGAAGTTAATGTTACAATCAGATCAGTCATGAAACTTATTGAATGGCAAAAATACTCAAAGGGCCAAATGTTTATTCTGCTCTAATATGCCCTTTATTCTCCAGTTGCCTCTCAAATATGCTTCGCTCTTTCAAGGACACCATGTTTGAATCTCTCCAATCAGGTTTCCACTCTGTCAGATTACCAAAACAGCTCTTATATTCATAAATGGACATACTGTGTGACTGACAAATGTCCCCATTGTGATAAAACCATTCCAGATAGAGTTAGGATTATTTTTTCTTTAAGTTTATATTTCAGCTTCTACCTCAATTCCACATGTATGTCCTATTTATTTCACTCACCACTATATTTTAATGAAGAGTGCATTTCCTTCCTGCTTTGTTAGCATTTAGAATACCTCAATGTGATTTGTTAGTTACACTACCTCACGGATCTCGGTGCTGACAGATTGGCACATGCACAGTGGCTTGCTGAACTCTGTGCTGCTGGCCTCTCCAGCAGGAAAAGGCATCTCCCAATGATTTTCAATCTGAATCCTGCTCGGATACTCTGCAGTGCTCAGAGTTTTTTAGAAAATTCATTCTGAAAATCCCGCTAAAAAAAATCGACAAGAGTTATTCTAGTTTTGATATGAATTCGGTACTTAGAGTCTCTTTGGGAGAATTGCCCTCGGGCTTTCACTAGCTGTTATTTTTACTTGCAGCTGATAAACAAAATTCATTCCTTCCATTCATTAGGTCCCTTTGTTCTTATAATTTATGAAGCTGCTACAATCAAGGTTAATAATTATATTGATGAGGTTGGGAGTACATTTTGCCAGTATCGCTATGCAAACTTCACTCTGATTGCACACTACAGGCAGTCCTCAGACGTATGACACAATTAGTTCCTGAAAAATGTGTCTTAATTTGAAAAGTTACAAAGTGAGATTTGAATTTGCCATAAGAGTAATGGGTGGGATTTTCCAGCTGCGCTCGCCCTAAGATCGGAAAATCCCATCAGATGTCAATGGTCCTGTCCCACCTGCTATAATTCCCATGGCGGGTGGGATTGGAAAACTTCACCCAATGTTACAATGTTATCAGCATGGTAGCACAGTAGTTAGTACTGCTGTCTCACGGTGCCAGCGGACCCAGGTTTGATTCCTGGCTTGGTCATTGTGTGGAGTTTACATATTCTCCTCATGTCTGCGTGGGTTTCCTCTGGGTACTCCAATTTCCTCCCACATTCTAAAAGATGTGCTGGTTAGGTATACTGATCCAAACCGGTGCCAGACTATGGGGAATTTTACAGTAACTTCACTGCAATATTAATGTAAGCTTTATTTGTGACAAATAAATAAAATTTAAAAAAATTGGGGATTGGCTCCTGAACATAAACCTTATCTTCACCAAAGTAACCCAGAAATTTGTACTCAATTACCAAAAGGTTAATATAGCAGCAATATATTAATGTTATAAATTATAAATTTTCAGAAAAAGTTTGGAAACAGAAACAATCACAAAGTAAAAACATATCAGAAAAGCAGCTGAACACCTCGAGTCCAGGAGATAGACAGTACAGTGCACCAATGAGCATGTATAAATGTTTAAAATTGTTCACTGGCATAGTGTCGTATAGTCAAAACCAATAATGTAACGTCAAAACAGGGTGTCAAATAATAAATGTTGTAAGTGCTGTTCATCATAGCTTGGAGGTCATAAACTCGAGGATTGCCTGCCTGTACTGGATGATATTTATATATGTATGACCCACCTCCGCTGTAAACATTTTATAAATTGTTTTCTTTAAGCTGACATTCAACAAATGGATTTTTCCAACAATTTTTTATTTCATACTCTGCTTACCAAAGACCAGAGCTTTACAATACAGCAAACACATTACTTGGGATACATATATTTGGAAGAAACAGGTGGCTTTGGACTCATGGCTCATTAAGTTTTCCACTACAGATTTTTTCCTCACCTAATGTTTGGGTCAGTTGTAGAATAATTGATAAAGATTGATTCCCCATGATCATCAGCAATTCTATTACCATTATATCATGTGACTATCAAGATGGTAATAGGAGAACTAGATGGAGCATGGGCTTTTATTTATTTAGTAATCTCTATGCTCCAAGGTGCTTGAATCTGGTTGCACATACTTCAACATAGTGATGCCTACTAATGCAGTCCTTGATATGAAGAATAATTTATATTTTTATTATCTTATCAATATTACAAATCAAATTACTTGGTTGCAATGCCAGTAAAAAGACTGGAAAGGTAAAAATACAGCTTCTAAGTGCAAAATGGACAACTGGAGAAAATGAAAGCAACATGATGCGGATGCTAGAATCTGAAGCAAGAACAGAAAATACTGGAAAGTCTCAGCAGATCTGACAGCATCTGTGGAGACAGAATAGAACCTACATTTCAAGTCTTTATGATTCTGGATGGCTCTGGCAAAGAGTTTTGTTGACTCAAAATTGTAGGTCTAGTCTTTCTACACTAATGCTGTCAGACCTGCTGAGATTTTCCAGCATTTTCTGTTTTTGAATGAGTGAAAATACATTTCTAAAAGCAAGAAATGAGTGTTCACTTTCCTACCAGTGGATTTTGGCCTCATTTGTGCATTCAAATGCAGACTCTGCACTCAAAGACAATCAGTGAACATTTGACACAAAGTGTTCTAAACTGGAATGAGCTTTTTAATGCAGTCAGCAACATTTTGCAACCTTTGATATCAAATCGTGATCAAAAGCAAAAGGTGCTCAAAGATTTTAAAATTTAGTTCTCAAAGGTATTGATTGCACTCAACAGCATCAAATATGATCAGAAACCTGCATCAAAAACCACAAGGAAATATCAGTTTTTTTTTCACTTGGTCCAAAATAACTTTCCACTATAAATGTTTGAGAACACCACAACATTTATACAAAAAAAAGACATCATAAAATTCACAAAAATTATAAAAACTCAGATTCACCATTTTAATTTATTGTTTAATTTATTTTATTCATCCACTCATTGCCAACCTGAGAAGAAAATGTGAGGATGTGGAACAATGAACCTGAATCTCAGCCATCCACATACTTCCCTTACCTCCCCCATCTTCTCTCAGCACTCCTAGTAGTTCAACTTCCTCACCGCAATCTCCCCGTCACAATCACCTCACAGCAGCCCAGCACCCCCACGTTCCCTGGTGCTTCCCGCCACCCCCTGAACTCCCCTATTCAAGTCTCTTTTGAGGCCTTGGGTCTACATGCCCCACATGCCTCCCAACTATCATTATTAGGATTCCACCCATCTCCTCTCCTCCACACCTCACTATTGATCTTAGACTACACTCCCCCACCATAGTCTTGGGCCTGTGCACCATCTCCGATTAATGCTTTCTGACTTCCCTACCCCAAATACTCAGCTCTTTCTACCACCAGTGCTGATCTATGCCAGCTCTGGCTGACTCTATAACCTGAATGCTCCAAGGCTTGTTGGTGGGGTGGAGGGTGGGGGGAGGGAGGGGGGGGGGAGCGGGGGTGGGGTGGATGGGCAATGCGTGATGAAAGTGAGAGAAGGGGGTGAGAGGATGAGTGATGAAGGAAAATACTAGGAAGAGAATAAAAAAGGATGGAAAGAAAGGGTAGGAAGGAGGGGGAGATGAGAGAAGAAAACTGCTGCAATGTATAGGGGGGCAGGGTGTACTGCATGAGAAGAACAACATAGCTTATCAAAACACATATTTTAAAACAAAGTTGGCGACTTCTAAAGTTAGGATGTTTTAGAATGTCAAAAGCTATAAAAATTCTGAAATATGGAGAACAATTCTCATAACTTTTGGTTTCAGAATGTTCCAGGCAAGCAATATTAGTAATTACAAATATTTGAGCATTGTAGTTTAATGTCAATTGATTTCTAATCATCATATCAAATGATAACTAAATGATTGTTTTTGTACTGAAATGATGCTACATGTGATTGTTGTTGTGTTCAGTTATGTCAAATGAGTGAAAATACATACTGCTGAATGCAAATGATATCAAATGACGTTGAAGTTTTCTTGTAGGGTTGGAAAGTATTATCTTGTTCAAAGGGTGCCTTTGGATGTTCTGAGTCCTTCTGAATGTCCCAATTAGAAGTTTCATCAGTCCCCATCTGCCAAGAGTGAGTTTATGCAAATGATTACATGTTTTTGCTGGTGGATATTCCTTCTCTGGTTATCAATGTTGGGAGATTACAGGATGAATAGCATTTTGATTTGGATAACTATATGATCCAATAAAAATGATATTCTTGCCACAGAACTGGAACTTTGTAATTAAAACCTCTCTTTTGTTGAGTGAATCACATAGATGCCCAGATCTGATGATTTAAGTGCATGAGAGAATATAGGAGTGAATTCTCAATGCTTTGAAGTTTTCAATTGCAGAAAATGGAAATGACATTTCTGACGTTAGATCAACAAGCACTGCTGATAGAGAATTATTGGGAACATTTGGGCAGGATTGTGAAATAGAGAAGTCCTATATCAGTCAACATTTCAAAAGCTTCTCAGAGAAGGTAATGGTTCAAGCATTCTAAGAAGAGCCAAATACCTGACAGTCAAACATTTTTGGTTCAGATTTCTGAGAGAAAAGTTTCGTCAGCTTTCACACAGCTGGAGGTCAAATATCTGAGATTCTTTCTCATTGGTGTCCTCTCAGAATTCATTTACCATATTACAGATAACTCTAAATGTTTAGAAAGATATTGCACCATGAACTGTTCATGAACTCAGTTTTATTTTAAAAGAACTTTTTCTCTGCTTTGCAATGATTATTAGGTGATGATGGAGGGAGCCCTTAGGTGCTGGAGCATAACCAAGGCATTACACATGCTCTGTATGGCCAAAGCACGTTTATCCATTGGGGTCAACACAAGGATTGACAACTCAATGTATTTTAATTTAAAACAAGTACGATTCTTGGTATGCCGATTAAAAATAAAAACAGGTGACAAGGTAGGAAACAAGTTCATCATGCAGGAGGTGCGAAAGAAAATCTTCTCACTTAGTAAGAAGATAGGCAAATAAATAATTCAGAGATTGTTTAGTTACTAGAAAATAACTCGAAAAATGTCAGCGTCATGTGACATGGTGTCAATATTTCTTCTTCTAAACAGGAAACTCTGGGTTTAAGCCCAACACCAGGACTTGTTGGCCATGGAAGGGGCAATCAATGTGGTTCAAAAGGCTGACAATCAGCTTGGGAATTCTTCCCTCACAGAGGAAACAGCAGTGCATGAAGATACATTAAAAGAAAATGGATGGAATTTACATAGTGTTATGTTGCACAATAAGTTGCTGTTTGCATCCAGTGATTATGTTTGACTCAATATGGTGACCATTTTATGCCATCAGTGTTGAGTATTCTATGTCAGTAATATTGAGGAAAATTTTCCCAAAAGTGCAGAATTGGCAGGAAAACTGTTCTAAATCCCGACTGTTTTGTCAGTTTAGCTTCTCATCTGAATCTTTGCACTCTGTGCACTGCAGAGGCCCCACTTGTGAATCTCATTAAAATTGCCGGGGACAGGGGGAGGGGGATGCTATTTGTGCTGAAGTTTGACAGTTCTGGAACTCTGTGCATGCGCAGCGGTCCCGATCTGTCAGGCTCCCTGTTGCTGGCCAGCTTAATGATGGTCAGCCCCGGATCCAAAAGTTCTGTCCCTCGAGTACCACCCCTCCCCCCCACCACAGCCCAATTGTGGCTCCCACAACAGTTCTTGGGCCAGCCCTGAACATCTCCCCTCACCCCTCCCAATCCCAGCAGTGATGATTTCCCCACCCCTCACCTTGGCAGACACACCCAACTCCATTTACTCATCTCTCCCCAGGCTCAGACCCCCACCCAGAAGCCGCTCCTCTGGCAGACCAAACCCCACTCTGCTCCAGTTGTTGCCCTTCCTCCATCTCAGACCAATCCTGTCCGCAGGGTGGCAGCTAGAACTCCTACCCCACCAATCACCCACAATAAGCCCCGCCCCTTTGGCACTGCCTGATGCCTGATGGGGAGTACCAAGGTACCCCTTGGGCATGGGCACTTTGTCCCTTGGGCAGTGCCGGGGCACAGGCTGATACCACCCACCACTGTCTGACTCCTTGGGGAGGCCCGATTGCCCTCCCCCCTTCATTCCGGCAAGGTCTCCCACTAGTTCCCTGAATCTGAGGAGCTAATCTGAATCCTGCTGGAATGAAGTACTTCTGGCAGGGTGGGAGATTTAATTGGGGACCTGAAAGTTCCCGATAATGATCTAATAAACATATTTAAAGTATTTAAATACGTACTTTTTTAAAGTACATTTAAAAAAGATTTAAATGACCTACCTGCCTTCCCGTTGGTTTCCAGTATGTTCGCCACCTCTGGGAGATGCACATGCATTCCTAGAACATGCGCGAATCCTGGTTCAGGGTCAGTGACACCTTAACAGTGACATCTCCTACCTTAACCCACCAAAAAAGTTGTGGGTCGCATTGGGAGAATCGTGGCCATTGTCTCACAAACAGCAGTGCTTGATAATTCCTGATAAATTCAACTCTCCCTCAATGTTACGTTAAAGTTTCAGGCTAAGATACAAACTGAAACCCAGGAATCCACTCAAACGACAACAGTTACTTTCAGTTACAAGACAATTAATTCCAAAGCACATTTAAGTACATTTAAAGGAACATATATGTTCAGCTAGGGAAAGGGGGCTTGAAAGCTTGGCCAAATAAAGAGTATTTAAAAATGAAGATTAAAAAAAGAGAGATAATGACTGCAGGGAGTGTCAGAAAATAGGACCAAGTAGCTGAAGTCTCTGCCATTGTGGTGGGAAGAAAGGGAGTGAAATGCACAAGGCACAAAGGAATTGATCGTTCAGAGGGCTGAGAGAGCTCACAGAGATAGGGCTGTACTGGAACAGGGAAGGATTTGTAGACCATTGCGTAAATCAATAAGATGTAACTAGTGGGCATTTTGAATGTATCCAAATTTCAAAATGACGAGTGAGTACCTTGAAGAGACATAAATTCTCCTCAATGAAGAGTTAGATCACCAGGACATGAATATTTACTAGTTATAGAGAATTTATTGGAGAAAAAGACATTTTTGCATTTCTCTTAAAATGAATTCATTCTCCAGATGCCAGACATATTTTAATTTAGGTGACTAGCTGCACTAATTTATTCATTTTACTGCACTTATATATTAGCTTTCCCCATAAATTATGAATATTATTTTGATCCAAGTGATATCAGAATTTTATCAGTGGAATGACTTATTTCCAGACTTTCCTTTTGTTTCTAGTCCCATAACAAGTTGTAGTGCAGCAGTCAGAGGAATAGGCTGCAATCTCCATTTGACTTTCAATACAGGACTTGTTCTGAGACTCAACTAGCAAGAGTAAAGCACCAAGCAGAGTGATTACTCAATGTCAAGAGTCTGCTTAGTGTTTCAAGAGTCAAGATGTCCACCTTGTAGTTAAACTACAAACTGACAACACTCATCTCACATTTGAAGTGAGTTTGATTGACAACACCTCAGCAGCATTAAGTGGCTTTAGCATCGATGTGAGGCCATTCTGAAGTTTTTTATTTGTTTCACTGAAAAAAGATCTATAGCTATAATTACTCTTTTTTTCTAGAGGGAGGTGTTGGCTTTTACTTTCCATTATTTAAAATTTAATCATGAAATTATGTGACTGTGGCTTTGGAAATCTGTAATTCCCGAGAATGGGATTTAATTAGTAGAAAATAAAGAATAATAAGCAATTGTGACAAAGCTGTCATAACTAAGTCAGAATGAAAAGGAAGACCCTCAAAATGCATTAGTGGTGCTATACATTTCAGGGTCCTAAACTTAATAAGCTTCATCTATGATAGAAGTATGTAATTGCCAATGTTACAGATTTTTTAAAAATTTGATCAAATATGTGTCACAGGAAAGCTCAGCATTTAATGTCCAAGCCTAATTTCTCATCTTCTTGAACTATTACAGTCCACATGATGTCGGCAAACAGATGGTGCTCTTAAGAAAGGGGTTATAGGATTTTGACTTAAGGACAGTGAAGGAATGGTAGCATTGTTCCAAATCAGGATGGTATGTCACTTGGAGGGGAACTTGCTAATGGTAGTGTTCTGGGCATCTGCTGCCCTTGTTCTTCTAGGTGGAAGAGGTCAGGGATTTGCAAGGTGCTCTCAAGGGAGCCTCAGTGAGTTGCTTTAGTACATCCTTGAAGATGGTCCATACTGCTGCTACTGTGCACTGGTGGATGTAGCGTGCCAATGAAGCAGACTGCTTCATACTGGCTTGTGTCAAGCCGCTTGAATACTATTAGAGTTGCAGTATTCCAGGCACTTGGGGTGTATTTCATCAATTCCTGATTTCTGCCTTGTAGATGTCTCACAGGCTTTGGGAAGCCAAAAAATGAGTTACCTCATGTGGAATTCCCAAACTCTTATGTGCTCTTGTAATAATATGTTTATGGATGCATCAAATAAGAAATGTGTTCCATGCATAGCAAATTTAATATGTTATAACTGATGCACTGCTTCACAATTGTAAACATAAAAATGCTTGTTCATCCATTTCTAGAGAGAACTGCTTAGGAAGAGAAGAACAAAATGGTAATGGACACATCACATCTAATGGAAAAAAGCAAGTACATTTTGGGAGCATCAGATTGACTCCAATAGCGGAAAAGGATTATAAGGATCTTTTTTAGCAAGAGGGCACATCAAAAAAATCAAGTATGCTCATATCCCACTCCCACACATACTGCCCCCACTCCACCACAATCCCTGGCAGAAGTTGTAAAACTGATAAGGCATAAGAGTTTTCATATGTCAATGTCATTTGTTGCCGCTGAATTTCACACAATACTATTATGATTGCCCTGAAAAGCTAAAATGCAGACTTACTTCTCACATTTTGCTAAAATTCAGGTGTAATATAGTTTCTTACAGTAGCACTAATGGCTTAATAATGCTTTCTACTATTCACATCACACCCCTATTTGTATTCATGTCATTTTATTCATTCTCTTAATACCAACATTACTAAGAGAAAATATGGCTGCTAACCAACCTATTAATGGTGAAATAATTTGGAAATGCAAAGTTGTGGTGTTTTTTTTGTTGCTGGGGCCTTCACTAATCCGAGATGAGAATTGGTCAGTCAATTCAAATAGCCACAATCCCATTCTCCTCAGAATTCAAACATGCCAGCTTGTTTGAAGTGAAATATCAATTTAGAAAATCTATTGGTAACCAATTCTGTCATTAGCCAGGCTGCCTGGAGATGTGTAGAGTGGAGATGAGGGTTTCTCCACAGAATGGACATCGAGAGGACTAAAATGCCTGTCTCACTCTTTAGTACCTCCCACTGGCCACTTATGGAGCAGCACTGCCAGTGCCTTCCTGTCTGTTCTTTCATATTGCAAGAAGCATAGTGAAAAGTCACGCTGAACACTGCACCAAACCACATTTATAAAAAAATTGAAATGCAAATAAATAAGTATTTGTTGGAAGCATGCTGAAAATATTTTCGTAAGTACTCCCATGTTTATTGCAACTGCATGTGAAAAAATGCCTCATTTTTATTCCATGCATACTGTTTTCAAATAAATATTTGAATGGGAGAAGTTATGAATAAGAAGCAAAGGCAAACGAGAGCTCCAGACAGTTGGAAAATGATTTTATACAATAAATGAATGTTAGCAGTATAATGAACATACAATTCTTAAATAAGAATTTCTTGTAATGCAAGCGAAGCAAATTGCAGGGGAAAGTGAAATGTCAGTGACAAAGACTTATAGCATTAAGGTATTGACTAAGCTGTATAAAATGCTATGTAGGTTCACTATTTTGTATGTATAAGTGTCAAAAATAATGGTTTGACATTTTTGATATTGATCATAAGGTTGTCATCAGTTTGATTCTGCCTCATTGCTGAGGACTGTGGTGCATAAATCTTACTGCAGGTAGTTGTCACCCCTTCTCTTACCATAGGTGGAAACAATCTGTATGCTTAGACAGCAGTTTCATACACAACAAACAAAAGGTATGAACACCTCTATTTTTCTTGAAGGTTGCATAGTTTCTTTTGCACAATGATTTTGGTGAAAGGGCTGAGACTCTTTGTGTTCCAAATGTGGAATATATGTTATGTTTGTCAGGTGGTTAGGGGCACTGATCAGCCAGGACAAACTTTTGGGTTGATTTTTGTATGAATATTCACTGCAGTACAATAATGGAAAATATATTTATTATTGGTTATGCAATGATTCGGCTGGAGTTTTATTGGCATGTCCCCCATGATTCCAGGGGCGGGTGAGGCTCGGAGAACGGCACTCTCCATTGGCCTCAGATAGGATTGTATGAACCTCGGGTGGACGTGCCGATAAAATTCCGCTGATCCTGCATTAAGATTCTGCAATGCAATGAGGTAAAATAACAAATAAGTAGATTGCTTTAGTGGATAAATAAATGTACATACGTACTTGATATATTCTTGGGATGTAGACATCAATGAAAAATGCAACATTTATTGCTTACTCTTTGTGTTCCTGAGAAGGTGATGGTCAACCAGTTTCATGAACCACCAAAGTCCATGAAATGAAGATTCTTCTACAATGTTATGGAAGGAAGTTTCCTATTTGTCCCAACAATAATGAAGGAAATACTTAAGCCAGAATTGCATATGATTGAAAGCAAATTTGGAGGTGATATTGTTGCCATGCACCTGCTTTTCTTGCACTTCTCAGTATTAGGAGTTGTAGATTTGGGAGATATTGTGCAATGGGGCATCTGTGAGTTTCAGAAGAATGTAACAACATAACATACAAACCTACAAACATACGAATTAGGAGCAGGAGTAGGTCATTCAGCACCCTCAGGCCTCCATCATTCAATAAGATCATGGCTGATTATACTTCAACCCCATCTTCCTGCTATCCCCATAACTTTTCACCCCATTGCTTATCAAGAATCAATCCACTTCTGCCATAAAAATATTCAAAGACTCTGCTTTCACTGCCTTTTCAGGATGGGAGTTCCAAAGACTCATGACCCTTTGAGAAAAGAACCGTCTCCTTGGCTGGGATTTGCCCAGCCTACCGCATTGCTCAAACAGTGCACCAGGAAACAACAGCGGGGCATACAGCCAGTCTCCCAAGTGCTTTGGTTAATGCACTAAAAATCATTTCTACATGAGTAGCAGGCCCAGGATAGTAGTCAGCTCCAAGGACGGTGTCCCTTGGGCAGCCTGGCACCCTGGCACTGCCCACTCGCACTGCCCACTGGGCACCTTGGCACTGCCCACTGGGCACCAGGCAGTGCCAAGTTGAAAGGTCAGATGAGGACCAGGCATACTCGAGGCATGGCCTATTGGGAGGGACTTGCTGCCATGCTGCACTGGGATTGGTGGGAGAGGGAGGGAGGAGGGCAATTGGGGCTGGCCATTGGTGCAGGGATTGGGGGGATGGTCGGGGCTGGTCATGGGGGAGGTGGTCTGGCTGTTTCGGGGAAGAAATTGGGCTGGTCGGGGGTGTATTTCAGTAAGCTCGATCGGGGTAGGGGAGGGGTGGGAGTTGGGTGGGGGCAGGGATTGGGAAACTGCCAATCGGGAGAAGGAGGCCAGCAATCAAGAGGCCAGCGATGAGGGTGAGGGGGCAGTGCACACGTGCCAATCTCCTTACTGACACAGCACTAGGATGAGGGCCCATATGCCACTTTTCAGCATGAATCACTGTATGGCACTTTGCATTACACAGAGTATCAGAGATTCATTCAGGTAAGTATGCCCAAAAAACGGTCGGGAATTTCTCCCATTGTCTCATCTGTTGATCACCTTTTTGGGCCTTCATCTTTGTCTTAAATGCACTATTTCTTATTTTTAAACAGTGGCCCCTGGCTCTAGGTTCTCTGATAAGAGGAAACACCCTCTTCACATGCAACTTGTCAATGCCCCTCAAGATCTTATATGTTTCAATCAAGTCACCCCTTCTTCTTTTAAGCCCTAGGCTTGCCTATCTAACCTTGCCATTCCAGATATTAGTTAAGTAAACCTTCTCTGAAATCCTTCCAATATGTTTACATCCTTCTTTAAATACAGAAACAAATACAGGACAAAGTTGCCAGAACTTTATCGGCACTTCTGCCCCGATTCTGGGGGCAAGCGAAGCTCAGAGAATGGCATTCTATCTTGGCCTCAGGCAGGAGCATACAAACCTCAGATGGATGTTCCAGTAAAATTCTGCCAAGTACTCCAGATGTGGTATTACCAAAGCCCTTTATAGCCAAAACATAACCTTCCTATTTTTGTATTCAATTCCCCTTAATAAATGACATTTTATTAACTTTCCTAAGTCCTCACAGTGCCTTTTGCATTTTGTACACTAGGTCACCTAGATCTCTTGACACCTCAAAGCTCTGCAATTTTTCACCAATATGCTTCTTTTTTTGTTTTTCCTGCCAAAGTGGACAACTTCATATTTTGCCACATCACATACCATTTGCCAAATCACTCAACCTATCTGTATCCTTTTGTAGCTTCCTTATGTCCCCTCACATTTTATTTTCCTACTAATCTTTGTGTCATCATCAAATTTAGCAAACATATTTTTGGTCCCTTCATCCAAGTCACTTATTTGAATTGTGATAGTTGCGACCCGAGCACTGATCCCTCTGGCTCATAACTCGTTATATCTTACCAATCAGAAAATCAACACTTATGACTACCCTGCTGCCTGTTAACTATTAAACTGAAGTACAATACATCCACAGGTTCCACTTTATCCACAGCACATGGTACTTCTCCAAAGGTCTCCAATAAATTGGTCTTTCACAAAACCATGTTGACTCAGACTGATTATTTTGAATTTTTTACAAGTAACGTCTTCAATAATAACTTCTGACATTTTCCCTTTGACAGATGTTAAGCTAACACTTCTGTAGTTTCCTTCTTGCTGTCTCCCTCCCTTTCAGCATAGAGGAATGAAGTCATTATTTTCCAATCTAATGGAAGCTCTCCCGAATCTAGGGAATTTTGGAACATTAAAATCAATGCATCAATTATTCCCTAGCCAATTCTTTTACGACCCTGGAATAAAGTTGAGCAGACCTCAAAGATTTGTCAGCCTGTAGCTCCAAAAATTTGCTTAATACCATTGACCTGGTGATTATGGGAAACAGAATCAAGAATAAACCATTGAAGACTGCACTGTCATTCAATAATATCTGCTTCACTTGCCTCCATTATTACACTTAAATTCCTATCCTAAAATTTATTGAACTCTTGTTTCAATTAATGATTTATTATCCACACTCCTCAGAGGTAAAGATTCACCACATTTTGAGTGCAGAAATTTCTCCCAATTTCAGTCCGAAATGACCAGTCCCTTATTCTGTGTCAGTAACACTTATTGTACACTCCCCAGACAGGGCAAACATGGTTCCAGCATCTACTCTATTAAGTATTTCAGAATTTTCTGTGTTTTAATGAGATCAGCTCTCATTGTTCTAAATTTTAATATAAACTTAGATTTATTCACTCTCCCTTTGTTAAACAATCATATCATGCCAACAATAATCTAGTGAACCTTTTTTGCAATCCCTTTATGACAATTATATCTTTCCTTAGATCGGGAGGACAAAACTATATTCTAGGTATGGCCTCACCAAGGCTCCAAATAATTGCAGTAAGACTTTTTTACTCTTATACTCTACTCCCTTTGGATAAAAGTGACATACCATCTGCCTTCTTCATTATTTGCTGCGCTTTCATTGTTAACTTTCTGTGATTTGCGTACAAGGACTCCCAGGCTCCCTGAATACCAGCATGTCCCATTCACCAAATAAAAAATTTTCAGTTCTTCCATTTTTCCTACTAAACTGTATAACTTCACACTTCTCTACAATATATTTCATTGACCACATTCTTACTCACTCACTTAATTGTATCTCTTTGCAGGCTCTTTGCATTCTTCTCCCTGCTTATTTTTCCATCTAACTTGTGTCATCAGCAAACTTTGATTAAGTACATCTAGTCTCCTTATCTAAGTCACTAATATAGTTGATAGCTATAACTGTAAATAGCTAGAGTCCAAGCACTGATCCTTGTAGTACCCTACTAGAGACAGCCAGCCAATTTAAAAATGAGTTCTTTCTTCTTATTCCTTGTTTATGCTTATTAACCAATTCCCAATCTATTCTAATATATTACCCCAGATATCATAACTCTTAATGTTATGTGATATCTTAATGTTATGTGATATCTTCCATCCTGTCTTCTACAAGAATCGTAGTGGACAGGACCTGAACCATGCAAAGATCAGTTGACCTCGGATGGGATTTTCCAGTCTTGAGGTGAGCATGGCCAGAAAATCCCGCCCCATGTGTGGCATCTTACTGAGTGCTGTTTTTTTGAAATCTAAATTCAATATAACTAGTAATTCTTTGTCCACCAGTTAATTATGTCCTCAAAACCAGCTGATTCTTGGAAATCTCAGTACGTTATATGGAACATTCAAAATGGGAAATAAAAGAAAAGAATCACAACTGGTTTTCAAAAAGTTTCAATTTGTTTCATTACAGAAAGCAACCTGGATCAATGAGCGCTGGTATGTACTTAATGTAGCGTTCGCCATGAAATTATACTGTGGGAATATTAGTGTATGAATGCTTAATATGTTCATTTGAAATTCCTATATTCACTCTTTAAATGGAGGCATTAATTCATTTAAAATAATGTTCCTGTTAAAATAATGGACAAAGGAATTTTATATGACTGCATGAAGCATTCATACACTAATATTCGTGCAGCATAATTTCAAGGTTAATGTCTTAATTGGTCTTTATCCAAAACCTCTGTTAAAAAGGAAAGTTGTCATGAATTTATGGATAAGTAAACCTATTTCTGTGATTGACTATGGGAGAGCATAATTCTTGGCTGCAGCTTATTAGGATTTAAAGCCTTGAACTTTCTTCTGAACTCACTGGTGAGTTCTTTTTTCATACATCAGGTCTACAATGGAAATGACCTTTCCAGCCACGATTATCTCATTTTGGGTTGTGGAATTTTCCCTTATGTAGGCATTAATGGATTAACCGCTCACCTTACTGGCAGGAACACTGCCATTAGCACAGAATGTATTCATGGACATTATTCTGCCCTTACAGTAGCTTAGAAGGGAACAATTTTAATCTGCCAATATGTGCCATGTGAAGGCTTCAAAGTCTTTTGTTCTATCCTTTGTTGTCACTGACAAAATTGCAATTGACCGTTCCATTTGGTGAGAGACCCACTGCTCGTAACCGTGGGCTGATTATTCGGAGAAGGTGAGAGATCTACATAAATGGGAGCCATTCTGAACTATTTTCATATGGCTCTAATAAAGTAGTGTTTGAGCTGGAACCAATTTGTGTCCATTTGAATACAAAAGCAAATTACAGCTTGGATGTACTCCATGGACTACCTGCTAAGATTTGTGTAGGTGTAGGTTAATAGCCCACATTGAAAATAAATAGTCCACTGCACTCATGAGAAATAATAAATTAATAAATTTCATTAAAATGTTGAAGTAAAGAGCCCTGTGTTTTTCCTTTTATTTATTTCATTGCTGGAATATTAAGTGATAAATGTAGATTAAACATTATAATTCGTAAAGTTACATTTTGTAATGGTTACATTTTCATGAATATAAAAAAAGAAATGAATGTAATAGAAAATAAAAATGGAATGTTATTACATTATCTAATTCAATTAAATCCTAATGACTTTTTCATTTTTAATAGTTCATTAGATTTAGTTCATTAGTCTCATTAGGAAAATAGGTGTAGAGAAGTAGAAATTACTGAAACTTGTCGTTGCCATATGCTTAAGTTTCACAAATGCCTTTGTGGTAATGGAAAGCATAACGTACAGTCACATATTATCCTCTATCTTGAATAATAACGTTAACGGACCACTGTTGGTCTGAGGGTTTGATTGTAAAAGGAAGTCAAACAGATTGTGGAGCTTGCAATATGTTGCTGTGCACATAAACAGTTACATGTAAGGGAGGGTTGTTTGAGAATTCATAATTATCAAGTTAACTTAAGACTAAGCAGCATGCCAATGAAGAAGTATTGGGATTTCAGTTTTCAAGGAATTCTGAAGGATAATTCAAGAGACGCATTCCCCACATCCTGAATGATTTCAAACTTTTCAGTCGATTTTAGTCGTTGTACAACTGAACATTTATTTTGTCAAAAGATAGCATGAGTCTACTTCAATGCTCTTTCATTTGAACATCATGCTGACCAATATTTGTAATCTCAAACTATTGGCAATTTCAACTACCTCCCAGACTGCAGGGCACCTGCAAGTACTTTAATAGAACTGATTATGGTTAACCCCTATCTTGCAGCTTGCTTTTCTCGCTTTTCTTTTTCTTCTAATTTTGCTGTCTCTATTACTTTGGCCTCGGAGCCTAATGGATTAGCATTTACTAAACTAAGGTTTCAAAGAGCAAAGGAAGAACAAAAAACAATACAGCACAGGAAACAGGTCCTTCAGCTCTCCAAGCCTTCAACGCTTATGCGTCCAACTAGACTATTTGTTTGTATCCCTCCATTCCCAGTCTTTTCTTTTGGCTGTCCAGATAAGTCTTAAATGATCCTCGCATGACTGCCTCTACCACCTTACTTGGTAGCACATTCCTGGCCTCCACACCCTCTGTGTAAAATACATCCCTCTGACATCTATGTTAAACCTTGCCCCCCCCGCCCTCACCTTGAACTTGTGACCCCTTGTGTTCGTCACCTCTGACCTGGGAAAAAGTTTCCCACTGTTCACCCTTTCTATGCCCTTCATAATTTTATACACCTCTATCAGGTTGCCTCTTATCCTTTGTCTTTCCAGGGAGAAAAACCCCAGTTTACCCAATCTCTCCTCATAGCTAAGACCCTCCATAACAGGCAACATCTTGGTAAACATTTTCTGTACTCTCTCCAAAGCCTCCACATCCTTCTGGTAATGTGGCGACCAGAACTGGACGCAGTATTCCAAATGTGGCGTGACCAATGTTCTATATAGCTGCAATATTATACACCAACTTTTATACTCTATGCCATGTCCTATAAAGGCTAGCAAGCCATGTGCCTTCTTCACCATCTTCTCCATCTGTGCTGCCACTTTTAAGGATCTGTGGACCTGCACACCCAAGTGTCTATACTCCTGATGGTTCTGTCATTTATTGTATAGCTCCCCCCTACATTAGTTCTACCAAAATGCATCACTTCGCATTTATCTGGATTAAATTCCATCTGCCATTTCTCTGCCCAATTTTCCAATCTATTTATATCCTGCTGTATTCTCTGACAATGTTCATCGCTATCCGCAAGTCCAGCCATCATTGTGTCGTCCACAAACTTACTGATCACACTAGTTACATCTTCTTCCAAATCATTTATATATATATCACAAACAGCAGAAATCTCAGTACAGAGTCCTGCAGAACATCACTAATCACAGACCTCCAGCTGGAAAAATACCCTTCCACTGCTACCCTTTGTCTTCTATGGCCAAGCCAGTTCTCACCCATCTAGAAAACTCTCCTTTTATCCCATGAAATTTATCCTTTTGCACCAACCTGCCATGAGGGAGTTTGTCAAATGCTTTACTAAAATCCATATAGACGACATACACGACCCTTCTCTCGTCAATCGTTTTTGTCACCTCCTCAAAAAACTCAACCAAATTTGTGAGGCATGACCTCCCTCTTACAAAACCATGCTGTCTATCGCTAATGAGATTATTTCAGGTTAAATGTGCATACATCCTATCTCTAAGAATCCTCTCCAACAATTTTCCTACCATGGACATTAAGCTCACGGGCTTATAATTACCTAGGTTATCCTTGCTACCTTTCTTAAATAACGGTACTACATTTTGCTATCCTCCAATCTTCTGGGATCTCACCTGTGTCCAGTGAAGAGACAAAGATTTCTGTTAGAGGCCCAGTGATTTCATCTCTTGTCTCCCTGAGCAGTCTAGGATAGATGCCATCAGGCCCTGGGGATTTGTCTGTCTTAATGTTCCCTAAAAAAACCTAACACTCTCTCCCTTGTAATTGAGATTTTCTCTAATGAGTCAACACATCCCTCTGAGACACTCCCGGTCAACACGTCAACACCCCTCTCCTTTGTGAATACTGATGCAAAGTATTCATTTAGGATCTCACCTACTTCCTTGGGCTCTAAGCATAATTCCCCTCCTTTGCCCTGAGAAGTCCAATTATTTCCCTGACAACTCTTGTTCCTAATGTATGAATAAAATGCCTTAGGATTCTCCTTAATCCTGTCTGACTAGGACATTTCATGGCCTCTTTTTGCCCTTCTAACTCCCAGTTTTAATTTTTTTCTACTTTCTTTGTATTCCTGCAAAGCTCCATCTGTTTTTACCTGGCTGGACCTAACTTATGCCTCTCTTTTCTTTTTAATCAGACCCTCAATTTCCCTGGTTATCCATGGCTATTTAATCCTATCTTTCCTATCCTTCCTTTTTACAGGCCCATGCCTGTCCTGCAGCCTATCAACTGCTCATTAAAAGACTCTCACATGCCAGATGTGGATTTACCCTCAAACAGCCTTTTCCAATCAATAGCCACCAATTCCTTCCTAATCCAGCTATAGTTAGCCTTTCCCCAATTCAGCACCTTATCCATAGAACAACACTCATCTTTTTCCATTACTATCCTAAAGTTTATGGAATTGTGGTCATTGTTTGCCTCATGTTCCCCTACTGAAACTTTGATGACCTGACCGGTCTCATTCCCCGGTACTAAGTCCAGTATAGCCCCCTCTTTAGTTGGACTATCAAGATATTGTTCAAAGAACCTTCCTGCACACATTTTATAAATTCCTTCCTATCCAGACTCCCAGCCCTAAGTACTTTGCAGTCTATACAAGGGTAATTAAAATCTCCTCTTGGGAGTTTCTGCACCTATCCAGAATCTCCTTACATATCTGTTCCTCCATTTCTCTTGGCTGTTGGGAGGCCTGTAATATACCCCCAGCATACTGACTGCACCCTTCCTGTTTCTGAGTCCATCCACAGTGACTTGTTACATGACCCCTCTAAATTGTCCACCCTCTGCACCGCTGTAATATTCTCCCTAACCAGTATTGCTACTCCCCCACTTCGTCTAGCCCCTCCCCGTCCCGTCTAAAACACTTATATCCCGGAATATTCAGCTGCCAGTCCTGTCTTCCTTTTAAACAAGTCTCCATCACAGCAATCACATCCAAATTCTGCATAAGCATTCAGGCCTTAAGTTCATTTGTCTTTCCCGTTATGCACCTTGCATTGAAGCAGATGCACTCCAGACCTTCAGGACCACTGAGGTCATCCTCCCCTAGAATGCTCTTCCTCTTAGTTAGCCTTGTCCTGCCCCAAGCTCGTCCCCAGCTACTATGCTTATTGACCTATTGTTTTGATCCCCACCCCCAGCCACATTAGTTTAAACCCACCCGAACCACACTAGCAAGTCTGACTAGGACATTTCATGACCCCTTTTTGCCCTTCTAACTCCCAGTTTTAATTTTTTTCTACTTTCTCTGTATTCCTCCAATGCTCCATCTGTTTTTACCTGGCCTAGGGGTCATGAAATGTCCTAGTCAGACTTGCTAGTGTGGTTCGGATGGGTTTAAACTAATGTGGCTAGGTGTAATCTTCTTGCACAGGTGCCATCCTCTCTTGAAGATTTCCCAGTGATCCAGGCTTTTGAAACCCTCCCTCCTGCACCAGTCCTTTAGCCACGCATTCAATTGTACAATCTCTCTGTTCCTGCCTCACTGACACTAGGCACTGGGAGCAGTCCAAAGATTGCTACCTTAGAGGCCCTACTTTTTAGCCAGCAACCCAACTCCCTGTGTTGCTCTCGTAGGACTTCCCTGCTCTTTCTACCTACATCATTTGCACCAATGTGGAATAAAGCTAATTATTAGTTTATTAGCTAAGCTGCTCTATTCCATCTTTATCTGCACTCATTTTAAAGGAAAACAAATGCAGTTTAGCCAGTGACTGGTCACCTGACTTCTAAGTCAATTGTAACCCTCACCCAGGGTTTTATAATCTTCATTTGTGGACTTGCATCAAAGAGAATTGATTTGTGGTGGCCCCTTTCTGTAATAGAAAAGAATTGTTATATTTCCATATGCTGGATGCTGAATACTTTCCATGTCTTAAGCCCACATGAAGCAAAGAAATAAAGGGATAAAGGTAACAGTGTCCTTGGAGTAGAGCTAGAGCTTGCAAAGTGAAGACAGAAGAACAAAAGAAATCGAAGCAAGAGGCATATGAATCACCCCACCACCATCCCCACCCCCCAATTCTGCTCCACCATTCACTAAGATCATGGATGAACTTGTACATCAATTGTATTTTCCTGCTTCTTCCCATATCTCCTTTGTGGCCAAAAATTTATCAATCTCAGTCTTGAATATAGACAATGAAGCATGAGTCTGAGCAGCTCTCTGGAGGCAGAGAGATCTAAAAATTCACAGCTCTTTGAATGAAGAATTTTATCCTTATCTCAATTCAAGAGGAATGTCTCCTTATTGTTAGAATAGAAGAACTAGACTTTATTTTAAGTTTTAAGGTTTATTTAGCCTTAGTTACAAGTAGGCTTACATTAACACTGCAATGAAGTTACTGTGAAAATCTCCCTAGTTGCCACACTCCCATGCCTTTTTGGGTACACTGAATTTAACACGGCCAATACGCCTAACCTGCACATCTTTGGATTGTGGGAGGAAACCGGAGCATTCAAAGGAAACCCATACAGACATGGGGAGAATGTGCAAGCTCCACATAGACAGTGACCCAAGTCAGAATCAAACCTGTCTCCCTGGTGCTGTGAGACAGCAATGCTAATCACTGTGCCACCGTGCCACTTTTCTTTTACTGGAAAGTATTTCCGATGCTTTCAAAATTTGCAGAGCTAGTGGATTGCACAGTGTGATTGTAAATGGTTGGCTCTCTCTAGTTTCTACAGACGGATGGCATGGTGGCACAGTGGTTAGCACTGCTGTCTCACAGTGCCAAGGACTCAGGTTCGATTCCCAGCTTGGGTCACTGTCGGTGTAGAGTCTGCACGTTCGCCCTATATTTGCATATGTTTCCTTCAGGTGCTCCAGTTTCCTTCCATATTCCGAAAGATGTATTGGTTAGGTACTCCCTTAGTGTACCTGAACAGGCACCACAGTATGGCAACTAAAGGATTTTCACCATAACTTCATTGCAATGTTAATGTAAGCCTACTTGTGGCATTAATAAATAAATTTAAAACTCAAATTTAAAGACAGTATTTAACTGAGGTGAAAGGGATCTCACCCATCTGCAAGAGAACTAGCAAGAGCACTTGCATTTCTACTTTTAGGGGAGGCCAGTGGCAGACCTTCATGGGTATCAATGATCCTAGGGGGCAGAGGTCCTGCCAATTAAGGACTGCTGGACACTCAGAGGCTGATAACTCTATTGAACCACAGCACCATTGGAACATAACACAAAGAACACTACAGCCTAGGAACAGGCCCACCAAGTCTATGCCAACACAGATGCCTCTCTAGTCTCCTATTTTCTTGCCTCTATAAGGCCTATATCTGTCTATTCCCTGCCTATTCGTGTATCTATCCAGATGCCTCTTAAACATTGCTGTAGAATCTGCTTCCACCACGTCCTCCGGCAAAGTGTACCAGACATTCACCATCCTCTGTATGAAAAATGTGCATCTCATTTAAACTTTTCTCTGCTCACTTTTAACCTATGTGCCTAAATAATTTACCCCGTCGACCCTGGGAAGAGGACTCTGACTGTCCACTCTATCCAAGCTTTCATAATATTCTAAACTTCTATCAGGACCTCCCTCATCCTCTGATGCTCCAATGAAAACAATCTGAGTTTGTTCAGACTATTTTCATACTCCATATCCTCCAAACCAGACAACATCTTGGTAGATCTTTTCGACATCCTTTCCAATGCATCAACATCCTTCTGGTAGTGTAGCGACCAGGATTGTATGTAATACACTAAATGTGGCCTAACCAAAGCATTAAATATGATTTTCCAATTCCTATACTCAACACCCTGACTAATGAAGGCCAGCATAGCACACACCTTCTTAACCATCTTGTCCACCTGAGTTGCTATTTTCAGAGAACTGTGAATCTGCATGCATAGATCCCACTGTATGCTAATATTTCTAAAGGCTCTACCATTTACTATATACTTTCCTTTTGCAGTAGATCTTCCAACTCGCATCACCTCATATTTGTTTCAATTAAATTCCATCTCCCAACTTTCAGCCCAAGTCTCCAACTGATTTATATCCTTTGACAATCCTCCTCGCTATCCACTATACCACTAATTTTTGCATCATCTGCAAATTTACTAATCAGACCACCTAGATCTTCCTCCAGATGATGAATATATAGTACAAACAACAGAGGCCCCTGCATTGATTCTCGTGGAACACTGCTTATCACAACTCTCCAGTTAGAAAAGTATCCTTCCACTGCTACTTTCTGCTTTGCAGTGACTAAGCCCGTTTTACGTCCTTTCATGGTCCTTTTTTTTGCTTCCTAAGTCTCTGTTTAAGCCCTTTCCTGCTACCTTTGTATTCCTCAAGAGCCATATACATTTTCAATTTCTTGAAATTTATATATGCCTCCTTGTTCTTTTTAACTAAACTCACAATCTTTCTTCTCCTTCAGGGTTCTCAAATCTTGTCATCTTTATCTTTCATTTTTACAGGGATATACCTGTCCTGAATTGTTAACAACTGACTTTTAAAAGACTCTCACATATCGGATGTGGACTACATTTCCTAGCTCCTGCCTAAGACTGTCACAGTTAGCATGTCCTCAGTTTAGTACTTTCACTCTAGGATACTTCTATCCTTTTCTGCAGGTATCTTGAAACTTATAGAATTGTAATCACTGTTCCCAAAATGGTCCCCCACTGAGACATCTGGGCTCGTTTCCCAGAACCAGATCTGAAATAACCCTTTCCCGAGTTGGACGACCTACATATTGCCTCAAGAAGCACTCTTGGACACATTGAACAAACTCTACCCCATCCAAGACTCTGGCACTAAGGAAATCCCAGTCTATGTTTGGAAAATTAAAATTGCCCATCACAATAACCCTGTTGTTTTTACATCTTCCTATGACCTGCTGACTTACCACTTCACAGTGGTTGTTGGCATGTCTGCAGTACAATCCCAACAGTGTGATTACACTGCTCCTGTTCCTGAGTTCTATCCATATGGTCTCCCACCAGAGTGTCCTTCCTCTGAATAATTGTGACAGTTAAAGCAGCAGGCTCATCTCTTTTGTCATCCTCTCTACCTTTCCTGAAGCATCTAAATTCTAGAGTGCTATGCCGTCTGTCCTGCCCTTTTTTTATCCAAGTTTTCATAATTGTCACAATGTCATAGTTCCATGTAATAATCCAAACTTTAAGTTCATCCGCCTTACCTGTCTTACTCCTAATATTAAAGCAAACACACTTCAGACAATCTGTCCTGTCTTATTCTGTGCTTTATTTTTCTTAATCTTCTTGGACCCATTCACTGAGTTCTCCACAGTCCATGTACTGTGTGCTGTGATCCTTTTTAAATTTTGTCTTTGGTTTTCCCACCTTCCACTTTTTCCCTTACTGCTTTTTGTTTCCGTGCCCACTTTACTTCCCTCTGACTTCCTGCATCAGTTCCCATCCCTCTGCCACATTAATTTAAACCCTCCCCAAGAGCTCTAGCAAACATAAGCACTGGGAGGCGCCCATCCAAATCCAATGGCTGTTACTACATCCCAGGCCACAGGAGAGATGGCGGAAAGGGGAGTGTGTCTGGGCTTCAGGAGGGTGGAGCAAAAGGGTGGGATCGGCAAAAGGACAGATGCGAGACTCTCAAGAATAACCCCTTCCTTTGTCCAGATTCCTGGATGAGGTAGAGGTTCTTTGAACTTGGAGACCGCAAGCAACCCCATATGGGTTTTTGAGTTATGTTGCCATGTGGCAAGTTCCCCAACCCTCGACTGCCGTTGAACTAACATCCAATTAAGGGCTTCAATTGACAGTGAGTTTAGAAAGTTGTCTATGGGTCAGAATTAATTAAGGTGGTGATAGGAAATCAATTGGGTTCCCACCTCTATTTTCCCTCCTAATTAAATGTTACCCTCACCAAACACGTGTCAAACTCATGAAAGGGAGAGCATCACATTCCGCATTATATATTTAAAACATAATATGGACTTCCTTGGCAATAGAAAAGAAAGAACGACCTTTTTGATGTGATGGTTACCTCAGGCTTCAAGCGATGGACAATCCCAGCCACTCTGAACTCACCTGACCGAAGCAGCACCTTCCAGGAATTATAAATCAGAACCATGAGCAAATGAGGCAAGCTGGCACAAACAGTAAACATGCTATGAAGGAATGGCTGGAATTTTTGGCTTGTAACAAGTTCTGTGTTCATTCCCATGCATTTCAACTTGTGGGAGGTGGGTTAATGACAGGAGAAATCAAAACTCCTGTTTTATGAAGGAAACTTGGCAAAGAGTTTTGTTAGTGCAGGAATTTGTGAGGTTGTGGTGAAGGAAGAACAAGCAAATGTGAAGTGTCTTTCAGTGGTGAATGAATCATTATTTACTGAAAACACAAGGATACCAGTTGGACACATTTTTAACTCTGATTGTTGGCTATTGTGCTTCACCAGTTGGAAAAGCAAATTGTTAGGAGGGTGCAAAGGGTCTACAAAGGATATAAATTTATTTGGTGGGCTAAAATTTGATGTATGAGGGATGATCATTTGGGAAAATATTAGGTTATCTACTTTTGTAAGAAGGTTGGAAAAGCAGAATATTATTTGAATGAAGGTAGGTTACTGAATACTGTGATACTGAGGGGCCTGATAGCCATGGACATGAATCACAAAGGGTTTCTATGCAGATACAGCAAGTAATTAGGAAGGCAAATGCAATTCTGACATTTATTGCAAGGGAGATGGAGTTTAAAAGTAAGGAAGTCTTGCTACAAATACACATAGTATTGGTGAGACTACACTAACATGCTGTGCACTACTCTTTCATTATTTAAGGATGGATATATTTGCATTGAAAGTAGTTGGAGAGGGTTCACCTTGCATTGATTCCTGGGATGAACGGGTCACATGTTGAGGAAAGGTTGAAGAGGTTGGGTTTATGCTCACTGGAGTTCTGAAGAATGAAAGGTAATCTTCTTGAAACAGAGATGATTTTGAGAGTTTTTGTAGATGCTGAAATGTTTCTCCTCATGGGAGTAATCTAGAACTAGGGGATCCTTTTCACAGTAAAGAATCTCCCATTTAAGAGAGAGATGAAGAGGAATTTCTTCTTTCAGAGAATCACAAATCTTTGGGATTTTTTACTCCAGAGAGCAGTGGAGGTTTATTGAATATACTCATACCGATTTACATAGATCATTGATATATAAGGGAGTAATGGGTTATGGTTGTGCAGTGGGACAGGAAAACGGAATTGAGACTACCATCAAATCAATATCTTATTGATTTCACTGAATGGTGGAGCAGATTCAAGCAACTGAATGGCCCACTCCTGCTCCCATTTATTATTTTCTCATAGTCCTCCCTTCCTATAGGAGAAAAGAAGTTATCTCACTCATCTTTATCATCCTCACTTTCAGACACTTATAGCACTAGATATTAATTCACTGTTAACATTATGCCGAACACAAGATGCTACAATTCTTAAGGCTATGATATAGGATTTCATCAACACCTGATTATCTGGGCACCTAAACTAATTCCTGTCATTTGGTCTGTAACACATTTTTCAGTGGTATGGACCTCTTGGATCTGTCTGTGGAAACATCATTTGATTCAACAGCCATGATTGAAGAATATAAAGTGATCACTATTCTACAAAGTAGATACTTGGCTCTGGTCAGGAGGGTTGGCGGGATGAATTTTCACTTGATAGAAATATCGTAGCAATTTCCCAAATATCTAATGGTGACATTCAAGTCAAGTAATTGGAATTAGCTGGAAATGTGGTTTTAAGTGCTACATGTATTCCACCAATTGCACTGATGAGAACCATTTTATTCTGTAGAGATGGAAAGTTTTCTCTTCTCTCTCTGTGCCTGGTTCCATTGAGAAGAATATAAATGGAGCATCATGGTTTTCTTGATACCACAGTGAGAAGTTGTTTGACAAATATCTGTTGAGCCTGGAAGGATCCGATGCAGAGATTCAAGTTAGTGGCAAACTTGCCGGATATAGATCATATTTGCCTTCTATTGGAAGTGAGCCAAAGCAGCCAGCAACTGACATCCAAATAATATTTGGGTGAAAGACAGCACTGACCGTCAAAACTGTCCAAATGATATCTTGTTCTTGGTGCATAAAGAAGAGATGTTTTCTGAAGCTTAATTCTGTGATACTCCAGTGTAATGTATTCCAAAATCTTCATCTTCCTCCACTTCATAGCATGATTAGAGGGATTCCACTTGGTAAATTTATGTTCTCAGTACAAAACAGTACTTTGAGCAGAGTTAAGTTAACTGGCAAGTCTTGACTGAGCTTTGTAAGTATTGATAAGATTGACATGTAAAGTAACACACCTTCAGTTGCAACAAACAAAGTAGCCTCTTCAATGTGGCACGTTAGGGGTAACTTCTAGCAGTACCCAGTACTAATAATGTAATACTGGTGATTATTTGGAATGTATTTTGGAGGAAATGAGAATAAGTGAGTCAGAGAGGTTACCCACATTGTTTGATCCCAAAACCTAAAGGTGAATTGAACTCTTAGTTCTCCTTTTAGAGAGGAGGTGGGAGGATAATTCAGATGTGTAATTCTTTTAATAGAATTGAGACAGTATCTCTGAAAACTCATTTAGTACCTTTCCTGCTTAAAACTTGTCCTAAATAGGTGATAATTCAAAGTAAATTAGCGTTCATACAGAAAAAAAGCCACAGCACCAGGAGCAATAATGTTATGCCTCTTGTATGGCACTGGTGTAGAAATATTGGCCGCAGAATTGGTGGAACTGTTCTAAATCCCAATGGTTCTGTCAGTTCAGCTTCTCACCTGAATCTCTCCACCCTGTATACTAAAGAGTTCCCAGTCAGAAATCTCATTAAAACTCGAGGGGGGTCAGTGCCTATTCACGCTGGAGTCGGACAGTTTTCGAGCTTTGTGCGCGCATAGTGGCTCCAAACTGTCAACCTCCTGTTTACTGGCCAACCTGATTGCTGGTGAGCCCAGACCCCTCTGCCCCTCCAGCCCTGCCCACAGACTGATTGCAGCACCCACAGCAATTCCCAAGCTGGCCCTGACTGCCTCCTACCTCCATCCCAGAGTGCCCCGATGCACCCCCCAGCAGTAGCAATCCCCCCACCTCTCTCACCCTGGCAGAAACCCCCCCACTTACCTCCCCAGGGTCAGACACCCCCACAGAAGCCGACCCCTCCCTGCAGACTATCCTTTCCAGCCCACCCAATTGCTGCCCTCCCTCCATTGCAGACTGATCCTTTCTGCAGTGGTAGCAGGACTCTCCCCACCCCCACCAATCACCCCTAGGATCTTGCCCACAATAGGCTCCACCCCCTTGGTATTACCTGATGCCTGTTGGGCAGTGCCAACATGCTCCTTGAACATGGACACTTTATCCCTTGGGCAGTATCAGGGCCACAGGCTGGCACTGCTTGAGTGCCCATGCCCAGGTGGCAACACACCCCTGCTGCCTGTAGCTCTGAGGGGCCTCAGTTGCCCCCCTTCACTCTGGCGGGCTCTCCCACTAATACCTCGAACTTGGGGAGCTCATCTGAACCCTGCTGGAATGAAGTACTCCTGGTGGGGCAAGAAATTCAATTGTGACTTTTCAGGTACCGATAATCAACTAATTAACTAATAAGCATATTTAAAACAGATTAAAAACAGATTTAAATTGCATACCTGCCTTCCCGCCAGTTTCCAGAATGGTCTGATTGGTGACTGTTCACTGGCTCTGGGAGACGCGCAAATCCCTGCTCAAGGCCGCAGATATGTATTCCTACTGGGCAGAAAAGTTACAGTCGCAATGGGAGAATCATGGCTATTGTACCAGTCTAAGTAGGGTCAGACAAGATTGAATACTTTGGCTTAAATGAAGTTTAATAAACTTTAACAACTTCTTGTTTAAATATAAAATTAGTACAATGAGAACCAATTTGGGACTAAAATGCCATGTCCCTGATAGATGCTCAAAAGATGTCCAACCCAATATTAATTTCTCATATGTCCTTGATAACCAGCTAAAATAAGCATAGGCTGTCTTAAATATGGGAAGAAGGGGCCTCTCATCTGTTTTAGGCATCTTTGCTGATATTCAGTGTTGGACCACAAAACATACGTGTTTAGTTTTTTATAGAATCATAAAATCCCTACAATGCAGAAGGAGATCATTTGGTCCATCGAGCCGCACTAACAACAATCCATCCAGGCCCTATCCCCATAATTCAATGTATTTAATGTGCTAATCTGACACAAAGAGGCTATTTAGCATGGTCAGTCCACTTAATCCTCACATCTTTCGACCGTGGGAGGAAACCCACACAGTCATGGGGAGAAGGTGCAAACTCCACACAGACAGCCACCTAAAACCAGAATTGAATCTGGGTCCCTGGCACTGTGCCACCATGCCAAAACAGAAAAATGTAAAAATCATTTCTGTGGAAGGAGGAGCAGAAGGAGCAGGAGTGCCCCCTCCTGCATCACTCCCTCCACAACACCCCCTCCACCCTTCTCAATGGCACCAACACCAATTCTATTCCCAACGTTTCCATCTCAACCATTCACTCTCCAGTGACTTTAACTTCAAATCTACCAAAGGGTGGGCTACCTGTGGAGGGTACATGATAAATACCTGTTACTTGTCCAAATAATATTAATAAGACCTGAAACCCAGTTTTAGGCTGCTCGCTACCATTCTGTTTTGGGACCTGCAGATATATATATTCTGGAGACCTGTTTGCAAAAATTCAGGCTGATTAGTATGAGGAAGTGTCACCGTTTGTAGCTGAGTTACACCCTTTCAGAGACTGCTTTCAACAATTCTTTGCACATTTTTAAAATCAGTCACTGTTGTAGCAGACTGATCAGGCCTGTTATATAAATAACATTACAATTATGCACTTGGTATAATTGAAGGTGAAATGTGTCATTTTGATTGTTTACAAATGTTCAGAACCTTTAATTTTCAAGTGCTTTCACGATCTTGCACCTGAAGACCTTATTAATAAACTCACTGTTACTCACGAAATTAGATCCAGCTGCAGGCTTATTGTTTTCTTCATAAATAATTGTTGGAAATCAACCTTTGCCTCTTCATATAATAAAATGGTTCCTCATCTTTATTGGTATGTAAATGTCTCATACATGGTCAGTTATTGTTTAACCTGGTAATCACCATCACTCAATCACAGCTACTTGATGGATTTTTTTCCTCACTATTTATTTTGTTTCGCACAATATGTATTTAATTCCAGCACTACTCTAGCATTTGGTCTGTTGCTTTTTTTTCTGAGATTCCTTTTGCTAATGTATCTCAAACTGATACATCAATGCCTGATGACTATATATTCAGGCCCCTTCTCAACTCTTCTGCCTTCTGTGTGTCTCGAAGCAAGTTTCTGTATCCAGATAAAGTCCCCCAAGAGCTGAAACCTCTATCTTTCTATCTGTGGTGCATTGCTTAGCATAGCCATGTTTAATAGTTAATCACTAATTGTAGTTTATCATTCTTTGGAGAATACATAAGATGCATTCCCTGCCCTTTCTGTTCGAACAAATCAACACATCCAGGCAAAACTATTCACCTAGATGTATTTATAGATGATGCAATGTGCAGAAATCAAGACACTGCTGGAACATAGTAGCTAAAAACAGGCTCAAATCCACTAAGATAAAAGCAAATTGCTGCAGATGCTAGAACCTGAAGCAAAAAAAAATGCTGGAAAATCTTGTAGATCTGACAGCATCTATGAGAAGGAATAGACCCAACATTTTGAGCCTAGCTGACCCTTTGTCAGAGCTCTATTCTCTCTCCAGAGATTTTCCAGCATGTTCTGTTTTTGTTTCAAATCCACCAAATTTAAAACAATAGGCTAGAGATTGGATATCAGTTTGGGTGTGGGAGTTGTGATTCATGACATGTGCTGATTCAGATCATGGCGGGCAAAATGTGGGCTTGGTATATCCACCTCACCCTAATGTTTGTAGTATTAAACTAAGCTGGCTCCAGCATTGTTCTGTTTTTCTGAATGCTGCCATCAGTCTCTATGCTCAGCATGTGCGGCCAGGTAGCATTTTTGTGTTGCAAACATGTTGTCCAGTCAGCCTTCCTTTCTTAACTCCCTATTGAAGAGAACTTGAGGTGCCCATGTTAAGGCTAATGGTCAATGATAGTGGATGATTACAAGTGTAGTGAAGTGATGGAACAGCCAGAGGATTCCTAGATTCAGAGAAGGCATGTTCAGAAAGCCCACACACCCCAAACATTCTCTCTTCCACCTTTTTCCATTGGGAAAAATATACTAAAGTCTGAAGTCGCATTCGAACTAACTCAAGCGCAGCTCCTTCCCTGCTGCCATCAGACTTTTGAATGGACCTACCTCACTCTAAGCTGATCTTTCTCCACATCCTAACTATGAATGTAACACTACATTCTGCTGTCTCTTGTTTTCTTCTCTATGAACAGTATGCTTTGTCTGTATAGCGCACAAGAAACAATATTTTTTACTGACTACTAATACATCTGACAACAATAAATGAAATGAAATCAAAATCAAATCAAAAAGAAAAATGGAGTCCACAAGAGAGGCAATGTTTCTCCTGGGAGGTAGGAAACATTTAGGGATGATGTGGTGGATATGGGAGTGAGAGTGGACATGGGAGCAGGTAGCCAGAGAGATGAAGGCCCACTATCTGACCCTGAATCCTCAACCTCAGACATACTCATCTAAAAATGATGTTGTGGAAGTTAAAGTATTTAGATGAAAGTTTCATAGTTGGAAGTTAAATTGTGCGGAAGGTAAAATGCTCAAATTAAAATTTCATGCCTTCTCTGTACAGTAGTGAAAAATGTTTATCAGCCCACAGATCTTCAAAAGGAGTCAGTGTCTACTATTCAGCATCTGCTTCAAAAAAATGACCATCATCCCAGTATCTATGAAAAACCAAGCATGCCTTAATGACTATCGGCCGATTGTTCTGACATCGATCATTATGAAGTACTTTGAAAAGCTAGTTATGATATGAATCAATTCCAGCCTTCCAAATTGCCTGGATTCACTAAGTTTGCCTACTGCTGCAACAGGTCCAGCAATCAACCCTGGAACACCTAGGTAACAAAGACACTTATGTCAGGCTTTATTATTATTTATCATTGTATTATTTATTGACTGCAGATCAGCCTTCAACACCATTATTCCTACAAAACTCATCTCCAAACATCATGGCCTGGGTCTCGGCTCCTCCCTTTGTGACTGGATCCTGAACTTCCGAACCCACAGACCACAGTCAGTAAGGATAGACAACAACACCTCCTCCCTGATCATCACTAGTGCTCCACAATTCTGCGCTCTAAACTTCCCAACTATACTTCTTATATCTCCAAGCCTGTGTGGCCACATTTCCTTCCAACTCAATTTTCAAGTTTGCTGGTGACACCACTGTAGTGGGTCAGACCTCAAACAATGATGAGATAGAGTACAGGAATGAGATAGAGAATCTGGTGAACTGATGCAGCAACAATGATCTCTCTCTCTCTCAATGTCAACAAAAATGAAAGAGATTGTCATTGATTTTAGGAAGTGTAGAGGAGAACATGCTCCTGTCTACATCAACAGGGATGAAGTAAAAAGGGTCAAAAGCTTTAAGTTTTTAGGTATCCAGATCACCAACAACCTGTCCTGGTCCCCCCATGCTGACACTATATTTAAGAAAGTCCACCAATGCCCCTACTTTCTCAGAGGATTAAGGAAATTTGGTATGCCAGCTGCAAATCTCACTAACTTTTATAGATGCACCATAGAAAACATTCTTTCTTGTTGTATCATAGCTAGATTCGACTCCTGCTCTGCCCAAACCACAAAAAAACTACAAAAGGTTGTGAATGTGATCCTTCAAAGTGGGAGGAGGGTGGGTGTTGTTCAAGATCAGCACAATTGGCTGACTAAAGGGACACCCTAATAATCATGAGATAACTAGATGAGAACCATGCTCAGTTGGGTTCCTCTCTCCATGGTGAATTCCACATGACAGCACATTTGTTCCCTGATTTATGGGCCTCATAACATTGAGTTCTCTGCAAAGTCAGAAACTGCATTAATTTCACCTCATGGGATAATCCTGAGTCCTTCGAATAGATCTGATGAATTTTGGTTGCAGTCCCTTTGTGCAAACTTACTGCTTCCTTAGGTAAGGAGACAAACAGGACAGATAATACTTCAGGTGTGGTCTCATCCAGATGTGGCCTAATCCATCATGCAAAATGGCAAACTATCCATTGACTCTGTCTACACTTCCCATTGCCTCGACAAAAGTAGCCAGCATAATTAAGAATGTTATGTACCATGGGTATTCTTGCTTCCACCTTTTTCTGTCAGGAAAAAGATATAAAAGTCTGAGATCACATACCAATCGATTCAAGAACAGCTTCTTCCTTGCTGATGTCATACTTTTAATGGACCTACCTTGCATTAAGTTGATCTTTTCCTACACCCTAGCTACAGCTATAACACTACATTCTGCACTGTCTCATTTCCTTCTCTATGAACGTATGCTCCATCTGTATAGCGTACAAGAAACAATACTTTTCACTGTATGTTAATATATGTGACCATAACAAATCTAATCAAATGAACAAGCTAATCTTCATCTGCGTAGACCCCATAACATTTTTCACCAGAGGGTGAACAAGACCAGATTTTTCCATAACAAATGCCAAAGACAAGATATGGGGATATGCTATGCAAATGAAGGATTAGCAGAAGTCAGTTTTTCATTGAATGAGAAAAGCCATAATTTAATTGGCAAATATGTATGCTACTGAAGGATTAGAAAAATTTCTTACTTCTGATTTGCTGTAATTGACTATAATTGCTAGGTTATTTGCCTGTAGTTCAGAAATACTTGCAGGACAGCTGCAAGGGGGATTCTTGTGTACAAGTCATTAAAGACCTCATATCGGGATTATGCCCAGTGTCTAGCGCTGTTGGTACTCAAGTTGACTAAGAGTATTGAAGGTTGCTAGTACCCAGAATCTCTGACAGTGTCAGCCTCACATCCATCACTCACTTACTCTTTGCACTTCCAGCTATTCAGCTCTAATAGGTTCATCCACACAATCACTAACTTTCTGCTCTCTCTTGTGCGAGGAAAACTTTGCCCACAATAGAAAGAAAAAGGAGAGAATCTGTGGAGGCTGGCACACCTTCATCCCCCCAGCGCCCTTCAGGAGAAAGTTCTCAGAATTACTAGGCCAGCAACAACATAGTCTTTGGCACCTGGCACCAAACAGGTTATCCAAGATAGCAGCATGCAGCTGCTTTGTGGCTCTTCACAATTCAGTCCTCACCCTTGTTCTTTGCTGCACATTAAACTGAAGCTCCTCAATCTAATGCTGTCTTGCTGCTTTTATGTTTTCAGACACCTGAGAAATGCTGCTTGGACAACCTCAGCAAAGTCAGGTTGAGGCGGAAGACTGTTCCCAACATCACCAATCAGAAAGAAACATTATTTCATCTGACAGTCTGGGCCATTATTTTAGACACTGACACTCCATGAGTGAGTCGGCATCAGTACATAGTAAGTTACTGGTCATAATTAGGTTAGGGGGTGATGTTGGCTCATCTGTCAGTTCCCAAGAGTAAGGTTGTGGACAAGTCTGCTGCAGGCAACTCAGATGAGTGTTTGAATGGTAGCTTTCAAGACAACTCTGCTGACAAGACACATGGAAGTGCCTGGTGCACTTAAGGCCAGTCAGATATCCTCCATATCCTTCTCAGGAATTGACAAAATCTGGTGTCGTTTGCAACTGCTACTCTGCCGGTGCTCTTCTTGGTGTCTTTCATCCATACCAGACTGCTTTATCCATGCCAATGTGATACAGTTCAAAGACAGATCCTTAAGGCCTAAATCTGCTCAAGGGTGTCCTATGAACCCATCTGCAGTCTTCTTCAATGAAAGGTAGCACCCATCTGCCAACCATACTGCAAACCATTGGAGTTGCAAGCCTTGGAACACTAGACTAGGTCAGGGCATTAACGCAGGCATGAAGGCAAATGCACAAGAGTGAAGAGTTCATTGTTATTGAGTTGAATTTGTTGTCTGATACAGTTGCTTTGTGAAAGGTTTTTGATGTGGTTTTTAATTGATTGACGCTGATCTTTGTGATGGCAAGCCTGAAACGGATTTGATGCTGAGAAATTCCCACCCCTGCTAGAGTACTATGATAAAGCTCTTATCAAAGTCACAACAGAATCACAGAATTGTTACAGCACAGATGGAGCACATCTGTTTTATTATGTGCTTGCATGCCATTATAATGAAAAGATGTTCGGCAGAGCAAGGCTTTATGTAGGACTGGAGAATAGCAACATCCATAGTATGATGTGCAGAGTTGCCTGGTATTAGACTCAGAGAGAACACTCTGGAAGCAGCCTGCATAGGAGAGCAGCTCTGGATCTGTAAATGATTAAAGAATAAAAACAAATGGTTCATATTTAAACGTCCAAATTTGAAGATCTCATCACTGGGGCGTTTAACAAACCCATATTACAGCAGCACCAACTCTTTGAATGAGCACTTCACCTATAATTCTTCCTGTTAACCTGAACATTTCTCCTTTATGGATAACAGTCCAATTCCCTTTTGAATGCGTCAAATGAACATATTCCCACTCATAGCAGTGAATTCTAGATCTTCACTCTAGTTTCTGATAAAATTTCTCCTGATGTCACTTTTGCTTCTTTTGGCAATTATTTTAAATCTGTACCCTCTCATCCTGAATCCTTCTATGAGTGGGAACTTTATTTACTCCAGATGCCTCAGAATTATGAATACTTTTATCAACTCTTCTCTCATCTGTTTTTTTTCCAAGAAAAATAATTGTAGTCTGTCTTCATAACCAAAGTTCCTTTCTGCCTTGAGCCATTCTTGTGAACCTTCTCTGCACTCTTTCTAATGCCTTCACATTTTTCCTAAAACGTGATATATATTAGTTGAGCTCGATCTACTGTCCTATACAAGTTCAACATAACTGCCACGATTCTCCCATCCCATTGCACTATTTTTTAGTGCAGCAGATTGGGAAAATCACAAGGGGATGGAGTAAAAAACAGGATTCATGCGAGAGATTGCACCCCACTAGCATATCTCAGTGCTGGATTTCCAGCGTGGTTTGTCTCCCGCAGGAAATTGGCAAGGAGGCAGGGCTAGCATTTAAATGATATTTTATAATTTAAATGCTATTAGCATGTCCAGGGCTGAATTCTCTGGGCCCATGCACCTGTCCCACTTTGCCAGAGTGTTTCATCCAATGGGAATTATATTAGCTTCCTACTTTTGAGGAACTAGCGGCCCAACCCTGCTGGAGTAAAGGAGAGGCAATTAGAGGTCTCCAAGAGATTGAACAGTGGGGAGGTGGTGCCCCCAAGACATGGGCACCTTGGCAGCATCAGCCTATGCTTCCTGACACTGCCCAAGGAGAATTGCTGATTCAAAAAGTTGCTGCTGTTGTAATGTGGATTTGTTAAACACCCCAATGATGAGATCTTCAGACTTGTATATTTAAATATGAACATTTGTTCTTCGTCTTTAATCATTTACATATCCCAGAGCTGCTCTTCTACGCAGGGTGCTTCCAGAGTGTTCTCTCTGAGTCTAATACCAGGTGACTCTGCACATCATACCATGGATGCTGCTATTCTCCAGTCCTACATTAAGCCTTGTTCTGCCGAGCACCTTATCATTATAATGGTGTGCAAGCACATAATAAAACAGATGTGCTCCATCTGTGCTATAACAATTCTGTGATTCTGTTGTGACTTTGATAAAAGCTTTTTCATAGTACTCTAGCAGGGGTGGAAATTTCTCAGTATCAAATCCGTTTCAGGCTTGTCATCACAAAAACCAGCGTCAATCAATTAAAAACCACATCAAAAACCTTTCACAAAGCAACTGTATCAGACAACAAATTCAACTTAATAACAATGAACTCTTCACTCTTGTGCATTTGTCTTCATGCCTGCCTTAATGTCCTGACCTAGTCTAGTGCTCCAAAGCAGTGCAACATGCCCATACACTTGATGAATTGCAAATTTAAAGAATGTTTCGTTGGATTTATCACATCTTATATATTTCCGGTCTTCATTCAACTTCTTATTGCAGCTGATGACACTTTTAACCTCTCTACTGACCTTCAAACTTCGTTCCAAAGAAGCATTGTTACCTCTGTAATCTTAAATGTATCTGCAATGGCTTTAAAAGCCTTTAAAATGTGTTACAATGTTAATTGTTTGTTTTTTAATGCTTTCCCCTCTTCTTCCTCTTCCCGAGGTAGCTCACTCCTGCTGGAGGTGCAAAAGCTCCTCATTGGTCAGTACTTTGCCATTGGACACCAGGACCTTCTCAAGTAATGGAGCAAAGTAAAGCAACATCAACTAATGTACCAGTCAAAGTATCTTGGACTTGCACAGAATCTTGCTAGTTGCACACACTGAACAAAAACCTATTCGAGCACTCTGCTTTCCAGGATCTCCTTTCACTGCATCCACAAAGATGATGGCAATCAATAATTTTGACCAACTACTTTGTAATGGGGCCAGAAATGTGCACAACCAATAAATTGGTAGCCATTTATCACCTATTTAACAATAAAGCAATGCCATTCTAAACTACTTCAGCTGGGATACGGACATACAAAATGTATAGAACTGATATATTTTTAACAACGATATTAAAGTGCTTCATCAAAATAAATTAGTTTTGTATAGCTTTGACTCGGAAGGCCTTTATGTTCAACGTTTGATTGTCTTCTGACAACCTTCATCTACTTCTGAGACAACTTGAAATATTTTCTTTAATCAGATTCAATAGTCTTGCATCCATCAGATATAGTTGTAGCCTTCAGAAGGTACTAGAAGAGAAACATGTAAGACATAATGGATTGTACAATAGCAGTGAAGATGGAATAGCCGTGGAGGAGCAAGACATCAAACATTCAAATAAATTAAACTATTTTGAGAGGTTTGAAGTTTGTAGTTTCCAGGTTCTTTCAGAATATGATTTTACTCTTCTGAATCAATTTGGTGGCATATCTAATTCTCAAATGGCAAGAAAAGTGTGTAAGAGCTACCATCAGAAATGAGTAACTCCACCAAATGAGTAAAAAAGTGAGTTAATGTACCTTGCTTTTCAGACGCTCACACGTGTGCGTAAAGTTTCAACAGAGAATGCTGTAGTGCCTGTACATCAAGGCATTTGTTTTACACTGCAAGCTACATGGGCAGTGAGTTTCACTGGCTCCCAACCATGCTGTTGTATCGGTATTACCGGAATGTTTACCTGCTTGTACTGCTCCTGATCATTGAGCTTTGTCAAGAAATCGTAATTGCTTTGATTAAATCAGCCATCACTGAACAAGATAAAGTTCTCTAATATATATTTACTCCAGTGTGCAAAAGTATTATCTCCAAGGATGCCCAAAGATGATACTTAGAGCAAAATAGAGAAAAAAAGAACTGAATAAAAATAAGACATGAGAAATGTCAGACAATTAGATGTCAACTGTATCAAATGTTCAGCTGAAGCTGGAAATCGAGAGGTCTTTAAATGAAATCCTTGCATTCATTGCTGAAATGAATGCATTGTTCATTCAGCATTCTGTGTAATAAAGTATTTCACTTGCAAATGCACTGACTATATATTCCCTGGCTGTACAGCTTATGATCTCCAGCAAATTAATATCATTTTAGACAGGCATAGGCTTCTTTCGGCTGCTTTGTGAATCTTGTGTAACTTCATTGATCTATGTTCCATTAAGGCTGTGACTACGCCTTCATCACATGATAGATATCTGAATGTTCTCCTCGGTACATTTAAGGACTTAGTGAATGTACGTACCAATAAAGGAGTATACTTGTCTTACAAAAACTCATATTGCAAGCGGGGAAAGAAGCTGTTAAATTTTTTTGGCATGTGACATAAATTATAAATCTGCGTTATATAGCAAGGAATAGTGGATTCTACAGATGCATATCTATATCAACTTATCAAATGGATCAAACTAAGTTTTTGCATCTATCTTCACATTTGGTCAGTTGCCTAAATTAAGAACGCATTTTATGCATGTCGACCATAAGATAAATAGAAGTTCACATTTTAATGATCGCACAATACTGCGGCAGAATATTTTCAAAAGCATTCCAACAAAATATGTACATATTTTGACATTTTCTAAATATTTAACTCCTTTACTTTTATCAACTTACAGTTAATTCTTTAAATGTTTATTCCCTGTCAAATCAAGAAGATATTCTAACCAAAAGAATATAGCAAAATAAAACTGGGGAATTTAGCTGTACTTGTCGTGTGTTCAAGTTGCTCTCGCTGTAACAAGAACACTTTAAGGTACTGATCACATGATGTCCTGATGACCTGGTCATCCATTGGCATGGGCAAATGGGCAGCTTGTAAAGTAAACACCTTTCCAACAAAGCTCTTGTTTGTTTGTACCTTTGTGGTCTTTAGCCAATCATTTAAAATACAACAAAGAAAACTCATGACAAGATATTAATCCACATTGCAAAAACTGAAAAAGGATCACAGGAATCTGGTGGAACAAGAGAAAAATTAAAGCTTAATGTTTATTTATTAGGGTCATAAGTATGCTTATATTATCATTGCAATGAAGTTACAGTGAAAATCCCCTTGTCACTACGCTTCGGCATCTATTCAGGTAAACTGAGGGAGAATTTAGCATTGCACCCAACCAGCACGTCTTTCAGACTGGGAGAAAATTAGAGTACCTGGAAGAAACCACACAGACACGGGAAGAATGTGCAGACTCAGACAAACAGTGAGTCAAGCCAGGAATTTGGGTCCCTGGTGCTGTGAGGCAGCAGTGTTAACCACAGAGCCATCATCAGTCCACACTGCAGATATCCAGAAAGACAGGGGAAGTTAAAAAATATCAAAGCTGGCGATGGAGATACCAAGTAATGGTAACAGCCATCAAAGGAACTGTATTCTGTCTGGATTGTTCCAGAACAATCTGTTTCTAGATTGGCACAGGGAGCACTTTGAGTAGCAAATACCCTGCAACAATAAGTTTAAAGCTAGGGGTGTTGCAAAACCGAGAAGGAAACAGGCAGAGCTCAGGCATACATTCTTTGAACAAAAAAGCGATGTATCACTAAAAAAAGAACAGTTGCACATCATGCTTACACAAGCTCTTTCCGTAATAAAAATGACAGGAATCTTTGGTGCCGTGAGACCATATGATGAGAACACTAAGTGGTGGAGTTCAAATACTGAAAGATTCAATTACTTTGTCCAAACAAATAAAATGATGGCAGATATTTTGTTCACAGTGTTCCTGAATAGAATGGGTGGGAGTGAAGGGGGGAACATTCAATCTCCTGAAAAGTCTGGCATAGCCAGAAAAACCAGACTTGAAAATACAGGATGAGATAATGGGAATAATACAGGGCCACTTTTCACCTAAATCTTTAATCATCACGGAGAGGTTCAGGTTCCATCAGCGTAACCAACAAGATGAATCAATCACATAGTTTATAGTTACTTTAAAGAAATTTGTTGTATACTGTGAATTTGGAGATGTCTTGAACAATACCATTTTAAATAGAGTAGTGTGTGGATTAAAAAGCAAAGCTATCCAAAGCAGTTGTTAATAGAATAGTAAACAGAGCACAGTATGCTTTCCTTGGGTCTCAGGGCCCTGATGAAGGATCATCTAGACTTGAAACATTGGTTGTACTCTCTCCTTACAGATGCTATCAGACCTGCTGAGATTTTCCAGCATTTTTTCTGTTTTTGTTTCAGATTCCAGCATCCACAGTATTTTGCATTTATTTCTATACTTATATCCTGTTGCTTGCCATTTTAAATCAGCATCTTGCTCTCATGCACACATGTCCATCCTTGTTGCAAAGCTCCAATGAAGCTCAATGAAGCTCAACTGGAGTACTGTGAGCAGTTTTGGTTGCTGCATTTGCGAAAGGATATATTGGCCTTGGAGGAAGTGCAGAGAAGGTTCACTAGGCTGATACTGGAGATGAGGGGGTTAGACTATGAAGACAGATTGAATAGACTGGGTCTGTACTTGTTGGAGTTTAGAAGGCTGAGGGAGGATCTTATAAAGACATATAAGATAATGAATTGGATAGATAGAGTAGAGGTAGAGAGATTCTTCCCACTTAGAAAGTATAGTAGAACCAGAGGACACAGCCTCAAAATAAGGAGGGGGGGGAGCAGTTTAGACCAGAGTTGAGGAGGAACTTCTTCACTCAAAGGGTGGTGAGTCTCTGGAATTCTCTGCCCATTGAAGTGGTGGAGGCTACCTCGTTGAATATATTTAAGTCACGGGTAGATAGATTTCTGATATACAAGGGTTATGGGGAGAAAACGAGAAAGTGGAACTGATCCACTTCAGATCAGCCATGATCTTATTGAATGGCGGGACAGGCTTGAAGGGCTAGATGGCCTACTCCTGCTCTTATTTCTTATGTTTTTATGTTCAATGCAAGCCAGAGGAGCAAAATCTCATCTTCTTGTTGAGCACAGCCTTTGGGCCTTAACATTGAGTTCAACAACTTCAGATTTTGACCTTTCCCCTCCATCTTTAAACTGACCCCCCCCAAACTTCTTCACTTTACTTTTTAAGAATATTCATTGAATGTTTGGCCTCAATGCAAAACATGTGTTCCCTCTCCCTCTCACACCTGGCCATCTCTCATTTGTTCTTAAAATTGCTACCTTTTGTTGCAGTTTTTTTGCTCTAACATTCTCCTTCCTTTCCATTCTGACAAAGCATCCATGACTCAAAACAAGTTGTTTCTCTCTTGATAGGTGTTGGCAGACCCGCTGAATTTTTCCAGCATTCTCTCTTCTTCTTTCAAATTTCAGCATGTGCAATATTTTGCTTATTTTTTTGCACCATTATATTTTATCTGTTGAGATAAAAAGATAAAACACATATTTGGATTCAATTCAAAATGTAATGAGAAAATTTTTCAGTGAACATCTAAACAGGAAACATCGTGGTTCAATGGGATAGAATGTTATATTTTCACTTTTACAATCTTTATTTGTATCCTGTCCAAACAGAGGAGGTAGAAATCATTTTCTGTCCAAATGCTGTTAGATCCTCTAAATTAATTTAGGCAGCTTAACTCAAAAGTAGAAAAGATATGACTCCAAAGGACAAAATTGTTGGTAATCCACTTGTCATGATATTGCTAACTTTATTTAGAAAGGCCACATCAAAGTATCATGTGGGAAATGACATGCTGTATAGTTGCATGGGAGGCACCTTTCCAAAGTTAACGTTAAAGAACGTTACTAAGATGGAGACAGTTGAGCTTTAATCTGTATCTAACTTGAAGTTTATCTGACTTGGCAGCTCTTGATGCTAATACCTGTTGCCAAAGGCTGTAATATGCTCCACATCGAGCATGAGTGTCCCTTGAACAAAATATTCATCAAAGAAATATAAACCAGGATGACGAAGTTCACGCAACCTGAATGTTTCTCGAAACCAGGCACTAATTGGGTAAATCACAGCAATGCGGTTATCCATAATAAGTGAATATTATTTTGTGACTATCAAATTAACCATGAAACAGGATTTCACTGTGACCAGCACTGTTTAGTTTTGTCATAAATTAATCATACTGAACAGTATCTCTTACTGTTTTATACTGTAGATTGTAAAATTACAGACTGAGGTTATTAGCCCATAAAATGGAATGATCATGCCTCTATGAATTTCATAGGCTTGCTCTTCAATTAAAGGACATGAACAGTAGAGTGTACTAACCTTACAAAGTTCACTTTGACAAGAGGTATGAAATTGCATCCAGTTCAACAACTGTCACTTCTAGTATATGTAAATATATGCTGTTCTTGGCAAAAAAAGATGTGCCTGCCATTAGTGTGCATAGCAGCAAAAATTGACCAGAATGTAGCCGCAGTTTACCCTTTGAGTAAAGAATGTCCTTTCGATGAGTCAAATTGACTTTGCATCACATATGCAAATCATGACCTATGTTTTATTTATTTTGTAATCGTAATTTTCATGCCTAATTTTGTTGGGGAAGGGTGGTGTGCTATAAACTGAGTCTATGAACTGGGCTTTTCTTCAGCCTTAATATATAAACACGTGCTTCTGCTATCCGCATGCAAAATATTTTGGAGACAGAAAACAATTGGCCCTTAAAGTGGAACACAGTTTAGAACTGTGGAAGAAAGGGGGTGAGAGGGTTGGCATTAATTGCAAAATGTCGCAGCATGATCGAAGAACCTCACCCATCTCCAATCTAGCAGGCTGCTGCTAAAAGTTTGTTCATATGACACGTCTTCTTAAGAAAATAATGTGGCAAAGAAATAAAGATTTCAAAAGATTTACATTTGGGCAGCAACTTTCATTACCTCAGGCAGCACCATACAGACTGCTGATCCACTGTATATTTTGGGATATTTGTAATGTGGAAAATGCAGCAATTTCCATTGAAAGTTATCCACTAATTATAGTGTATAGAAACATCTGTTATTATATAGAAACATTTGAGAATAGAAAGAGAAGTTGAAAATTTGTCTCTTCAAGCCTGCTCCGGCATTTATTGTGATCATGGCTGATCATCAAATTCAATATTCTGATTTCTCTTCCCCCCCATATCCCTTGATCTCTTCAGCCCCAAGAGCTATATCTAATTTCTTCTCAAAATCAGACATTTTGGCCTCAACTTCCTTTGTAGTAGTGAATTCCACACATTCAACACTCTCTGGGTGAAGAAATTTCTCCTAACCTCAGTTCTAAAATGTTTACCTCTTATCCTCAAACTACAATCACTAGTTCTAGGCTACCATTGGGAACATTCTTTCCGAATTTATCCCATCCAACCCTGTTAAAATTTTATAACTTTCTATGAGATCTTCTCTCACTCTCCTAAACTCCAATGAACACAATCCTAATCTACTTAGTCTCTCTTCATAATGCAGACCTGCCATCCCAGAAAACAACCTGGTAAACCTTTGCTGTAGTCCCTCTATAACAAGGACATCCTTCCTCAGATAAGGACACCAAAATTGCACACAATACCCCAGGCTTCACCAATGCCCTATTTAAGTGCAGTAAAACATCTCCATTCCCATACTCAAATCCTGTCACTATGAAGGCCAACATACCATTTGCCTTCTTTAATTTGATAAGGTTATCTGATTCACGATGTTGCTGTGGGATAAATATTGGCTAGCGCACAAAGAAGAGCTCCCTTACTTCTCTTCAAAGTCACGCTATTGGATCTTTTATGCCCATCATGATGACAGTCAGGGTCTTGCCTCTACGCAGAATAAAATTGCATCAAGAGTAAATATACGGTTCAAAATCCAGAAGACCAAGAATCATATGAAAAAAAGGTTTTACAACACTAGAAAACCTACCACAATAAATTTATTCAGGCTGAACCAAGCTAAAATACATGGGCAGATAAATCATAATGAATTTCCTCTCGATATTTTCCAAATTGAAGGAGATTACATACATAGCACTGTAACAGTGTTACACCCATTGCTTAGCTTTATACGCTGCCTCAACTGTAACAGTGTGGAACATCTGTCATTTAAAAGTCAAAATATTATCATATTATCATTTATAAACATGAGTTTGAAAAACAAGCTCATCCAGCTCATTAAATCCCCTGGGCCTCATCAAGTGCATTCTTGGATTTTGTGGGAGTCTCGGGAAAAAATTGCAGAGGCCTTTGCAAAGAAATTTGCTTCATCTCTTTCTACTGGTGAAGTTCTGTAGGACTGGGAGGTTGACTAATGTTCTTCCATTGTTTAAGAACGGTAGCAAAGACAAGACAGGGAATTACAGGCTGGTAAGGCTGACATCGGTCTTTCACTGATCAGTTCACTGGAGGTGATTCTGAGGGATAGGGTCTACCACATTTGGATGGTCAAAGTCAGATTAGAGAAAGTCAGGACAGTTTTGTGCATGTCTGATGAATCTTGTAACATTTTTCAAATTAGTAATTAAAGGATTGGAAACTGAGTTTTCAGACCAGAGTTTCTGGCACTCTGTGCATACCACACCACACATAAGGGAAAATTTAATGAGTGGGCGCGGAGAGGATTAGGTGGCTGGGAAGCCTTTTAATAATATATTAATGGAGTAAAGTTTATTGAAATTATGTTTTTGCCCTTTACCTCAATGTGTTATTGGTGAGAGGTGGAGCAATCAGCAGACTAGAATATCCTTTCCGATTCTTATGGAAATTTGCACCAATCTTGCCATTTGTTCTCGCAGTCAATGTGGCCGCCAAATCTCCCCGTATGTTTAATGGTTCATAAACTCAGCTGAAATCTCTTGTGTGAGATTCTTTTTGACAGGGAGGTTTTAAGTCCACGACCTCAGTTTTTTGGATTCACCGTTTTTTTTGGGACTTGGGAATCTGGCACCAGGCACTATGGGCAGCACAGTGGCACACTGACTAGCACTGCTGTAGAGATGCCGGCGTTGGACTGGGGTAAACTCAGTAAGAATCTGGCAACACCAATTTTAAATCCAACCGATTTATTTGATAGTAAATCTGCTAGCTTTCGACTTTCGTCTTCGTCAGGCAAATGCAGTGTTCTGGTGTTTCCAGATTCTTACTGAGTTAGCACTGCTGTCTCATAGCACCAGGGAAAGGGTTCGATTCCCAGCTGGGGTCACTGTCTGTGTGGAACCTGCATGTTCTCCATGTGTTTGAGTGGATTTCCTCCGGTGCTCCGGTTTCCTCCCATAGACCGAAAGATGTGTCGTTAAATGCATTGGCCATGCTAAAATCTCAGCATTCTCAAACAGGTGCTAGAGTGTGGCGACTAAGCGACTTTCACGGTAACTTCATTGCCATATTAATGTCAGCCTCCTTGTGAGACTAATAAATAAACCTAAAACTTAATGGTTATTAAGCTATTAATTTGAATTCACTTTATTCCAACTGATGGTTTTTTTCTGCTGATGCAAAATGAGACTATGACAGGTTAAAGAAGAGAAACCAAAAGAATTTCAGATGAACATCAGCTCAGGCAATTCTCATGAGTTGCTGGATGGTAAGCTGCTCTTCCACCTTGTCCATAGCTAGAACAATCTGCATAGATCATAGAACCCCACAGTGCAGAAAGAGGCCCTTCGGCCTATCAAATCTGCACTGAACATAATCCCATCCAGGCCCTACCCCCATATCCTGATATTATACCCACTAATCTCTCTAACCTATACATCTCTGGACACTAGGGGCAATTAGCATAGCCAATCAACTTAACCTGCACATCTTTGGACTGTGGGAGGTAACCAGAATGGGGAAACCCACATAGACATGAGGAGAATGTGCAAATTCCACATAGACAGTGATCCGAGCCAGGAATCGAACTCAGGACCCTGGAGTTGTTAGAACACTGTGCTACCACACTGCGGAAGAGCTATGCAGTTTCTGAGGTATTGCTTTATGATAGCTATAACACAACTGGTGCCTTACATGTGCCTTGTTCTGTCATCACTCAATTGATTTGTTGTTGTCTCAATAAGCCAGATCTGAAGACAAAACTCCTGTATAGTCTGATTTGAATGGGTTGACTGCATGATGAGAAATCTGAAGAATTGTTGAGATGGTCATTGTCATGCTATTAATGTATGTTTTCATATTTAAACGTCTGGGTAATATCATCATATGCTACACTAGTCATGCAGAGATCTGATTGAAGGAATTCCCTGCCCACCTTTGTGGCCACCTCTCCAATGTATTCCTTCCTCAGGATCAATCCTGTCAGCCTGAGAATTAAGATACCTTCTTGTAGCCATCAGTAGCTACAATTTACTCATTTTTTAAAACTTTTAATTACTTAATGCATTTTTGGCATTTTTGTTCTTTTTGTATGTATTAATCTTAGTTAATTAATGCAAATCGTTTTCATTTTTTATTGTAAGTTAAGCACTGAGGGCTTCCACAGCAAGGACATTACAGGTCAGATTCGGAGTAAATCTGAATCTCCCAAACTGTCCCTTGTTTCTCAATTCCAGAAATCTTTGTGCTAGAACATTTAGACAACTACTGAGAGCAACCATTTGGTTTTGTGCTACCATCACCACATATAGTTGGCTTCCCATTACCTAAACACTTTATACTTGGGTGCCTTACAGACTACAGAGGTAGAGATTTCATCCCATCAATCTAGGCTGCATTTGAACAAAAGTTTTAATGTTAACTTTATGTATCATCTGACTCCATCACTGGATCTCTACCATTTTGCCTGCCACAGGTTTAGAGCAGATGAGGGTCCGACAATGGAAATCTCTGTTGATATTGGGCAGGGATTTTCAGTCTTGCCTGAGCGAGACTGTAAAATCTCGCCCAACATCTCATGTTAAATTGGCCGTTGCTCTTTGTTAAGAATTGTGGAAAATTAAGATGAAAACAACAAAGTCAAATCAGGGAGTTGATTTGAGGCAGACAGCTGGAGAACTGATGAGATATGAATTAATGGCTGGAGAAATGATGAGGCATAAATTAACCTATCAGTGAGAAATAAGTATTTCATATATGTGACTAGAGGCTATTAGAGATGATAATTTCAAAATGAATAGGTAAAAAAATTGACATATACTTTCCACAGGGAAATAAATGGCCTAACTGTAGAACACTAACCATGGAATAAAACAGGAAGACACAGGAGAGAGACAGCTAACATCAGAGCCACAGAAAGCTGCCACTTTAGTCCTTCTTGTTCATTTTATTGTGATTTTGTTTTAATTTTAAGTTAATAAATATTCTTTACTAAATGTTCATGTAATAAGTGGAGTGTTTCTTCTCTGGGTTGTACATAATTCCTCACATAATACCAAAAAAATCACATAACCACTATGAACCAATGCTCCAATTTATCATTCTGGGTTTAGGGATACCCTTGCATTTAATATCAGTAGGGTTCCTAACATTTCTCACTTTAATAACTGCCATTTTTCCCTCTCTTATGTTAATGTTTGGGTTTTGAAATGTACTATCTAGCTTTCCATAATCATGTAATGCTACCACGAGACAAGCTGCCATTTCTGATCCATTCAATAAGGGCTCAGAAGAAATTGAAGAAGTTCTGCTGGCTTAAACTTAGAACCGTGGTTTCTGGAATCAGATACAGAACAAATATTTGAATCTTGAAAATGCTACAGAAGAGACACTAAGGACCCAAATTCACAGAAAGCAACAAATCCCCAACAACATCAATGGAACAATAACACTCACCAAGGCAAGAAGTCAATGGGAATGACACTCTCTTGATAAGGAACACCACCAAGACAAAACGTCAAGGTCACATGCATGTGTTCCTTCAAGAGTGTTGAATAATTTAAGACAACGTGTGTAATGCATATGCAGAGATTGATTGGTAGAACAAACAGTTGTTAATGCATGAAACAGTGGGCACATTGGATAACTCACAGTCATATAGGGTCATGCCTATAAATGTATCCTTTGTTTGATGAGAAAAAGTAATATTTTGTTGAGAAATGTAATCAGTCTCTGTCACATCTAGTTTTCAATTGTCGTGTGAGTTTGCCATGAGGCAAGCTCAGTGTAGTCTGATATTTCTGATCATAGAACCACAGAACCATAGAAAATTACAGCTCAGAAACAGGCCTTTTGGCCCTTCTTGTTTGTGCCAAACCATTTTTTGCCTAGTCCCACTGACCTGCACTTGGGCCACATCCCACCACACCCCTTCGTCCATGAACTCGTCCAAGTTTTTCTTAAATGTTAAAAGCGACCCTGCATTTACCACTTTATCCGGCAGCTCATTCCACACTCCCACCACTCTCTGTGTGAAGAAGTCCTCCCCCTAATATTCCCTTTCTCCTTTCACCCTTAACCCATGCCCTCTGTTTTTTTTTACCTCCCCTAGCGTCAGTGGAAAAAGCCTGCTTGCATTCACTCTATTTATACCCATCAAAATCTTATATACCTCTATCAAATCTTCCCTCATTCTTCTACGCTCCAGGGAATAAAGTCCTAACTTATTCAATCTCTCTCTGTAACTCAGCTTCTTAAGTCCCGGCAACATCCTTGTGAACCTTCTCTGGACTCTTTCAACCTTATTTACATCCTTCCTGTAACTAGGTGACCAAAACTGTACACAATACTCTAAATTCGACCTCACCAATGCCTTATATAACCTTGATAGTAGTCATGATGTAAAGATGCTGGCATTGGATTGGGGTAGTAAGAACTCAGTAAGAATTTAGCAACACCAATTTTAAATCCGACCGATTTATTTGATAGTAAAATTGCGAGCTTTCAACACTCTGTTGTGTCTTCGTCAGGCAAATGCGTCAGGCATTTGTCAAATGTGTCATGCGAAGACATGACAGAGTGTTGAAAGCTCGCAATTTTACTATCAAATAAATCGGTTGGATTTAAAATTGGTGTTGCTAAATTCTTACTGAGTTCTTATACAACCTCACCATAACATTCCGACTTTTCTACTTGATATTCCGATTTATAAAGGCCAATATACCAAAAGCACTCTTTACGACCCTATCCACCTGTGACATCACTTTTAGGGAATTCTGTATATGTATTCCCAGATCTCTCTGTTCAACTACACTCTTCAAAGTTCTACTATTTACCCTGTACATTCTACTTTGGTTTGTCCTTCCAAAGTGCAATACTTTACATTTGTCTGCTTTAAATTCTATTTGCCATTTTTCAGCTCATTTTTCTAGTTGGTCCAAATCCCTCTGCAAGCTTTGAAAAACCTTCCTCACTGTCCACTACACCTCCAATCTTTGTATCATCAGCAAATTTACTGATTCAATTTACCACATTATCATCCAGATCATTGATATAGATGACAAACAACAATGAACCTAACACTGATCCCTGTGGCACAGAGGGAGAAGCAATTCTACACAACCACTGTCTGGCTTTTTTCATTGAACCAGTGTCTAATCGAATTTACTACCTCCCCATGTATACCTAGCAACTGAACGTTCCTAACTAACCTCCCATGAGGGACCTTGTCAAAGGCCTTGCTGAAATCCAGGTAGACAACATCCACCATCTTCCCTTCATCCACTTTCCTGGTAATCTCCTTGAAAAACTCTAATAGATTGGTCAAAAATGACCTACTACACACAAAGCCATGTTGACTCTCCCTAATAAGTCCCTATCTATCCAAATATTTGTAGATCCTATCCTTTATCACACCTTCCAATAACTTGCCCACCACCAACGACAAAATTACTGGCTTATAATTTTCCAGATTTCTTTTGGAATCTTTTTTAAACAATGGAACAATATGAGCTACCCTCCAATCATCCGGCACCTCCCCATGAATACTGACATTTTAAATATGTCTGCCAGGGTCTTTGCAAGTTCAACACTAGCCTCCCTCAATGTCCGTTCTAGAGATGTGTCTAGTTGTAGAGATTTATCCACTCCAATTTGCCTCAAGACAGCTAAATTAGTTCAATAAAAATTCTCACTGAGAAGACATTGATGAACATTTGGTGTCTTAAGCATGAAACAATTAAGATACAACAAGATCACTTGTTTTGATCACCTTACCTGGTTTGAAATATAGATACTCCTGTTGAGAATTATGGCAGAATATTGTGACCCAATATTCATTGTTCTTGTATGGAACTGATCTTATGATGCTTGCACATTCAAAGTTGTAGAATTTTGGGATAATCCAAGCAACAAACACTCCTGCCAAGCTAAAATACTTCTGTATTCATTGGTTGGCCATGTGTATGCTGAAACAGAAGTTATATATGCTGTCATGAGAACAGTTGGATTGAAGATTTCCAACTTACAAATCCTTTACTGTGTGATACAGAAGCCTGGAACTGTAGACATGATGGGCAAACAGCAATTTGATTTGACCATTTCATTAAGACTAAATCATGGTGCATCCTCCATTTACAAACCTAATTAAAATGTTTTGCCAGGTGCTCTCATCAGGTGCAAGTGCTGCTTTAAGAACTATAAACATTGTTAGAAGCTTTATACTAAAAGTAGGAATCATTAATTTCATTTATCCAGTTACTTTATAAGAAGTTTCATATTATCAGATGGCAGCTGGTTACAAACCATATGTTTATGAGTCATCATTGAAGTGGTCGTTGTCTACATTAAACTGAAATGGCCAAATTTAGGACGTGTGGAATTGAAGTATTTGCAGTAAATTGGGATCAGTGGTCTTGCTAGTCTGTGACTACATTCACCCCCCGGTTCACTGCAGAGCACAAATTCCTGTGGACTCTGAGTGTCCAACAACCATTTTATACTTGAATGAACATTGAGTGGTCAAAGGCAGAACTCACATCCCTCATTCAGGAAGGAGTTTGCCTCAGAGAGTTGCCAGTCAATCAGATTGAACGGCTGCACTCTAGTCTCTGGAGCAACAGTACTGCAGGGGACAGAAGAGGAAGTTCAGGAGGACATCAGAGACAAAGTTTGGAAACTGAAAGACCCGCTAAGTTCCAGGGGTCCCAGCACAAGGAAGACTTTGTGTGTGTGTGTGTGTGTGTGTGTGTGTTGGGGGCGGGGGGGTGATACAAGGTAGTCTTGGTGGAGGGGCCAGAGGAGAGGGAGGTCCAGAAGCCAATGCACCTTAAAAAGGGTGGGGTGGTACACCTGGCTTCAGATGGGAATTTTGATGGTCTGATGGAGACAACCCTTGCTCTGCTCCTCCCCACAAATCTTCCCACCCAAGATGTAACTTATTATATTTCAGGCTTTCTCTACTTCAATCTTCCACCGGCTTAAAACTTGACGGGAAACAGCCCTTAAGTGGCTATCAGTTGGCCACTTAAGGACCTCAACTGGGGCAAGGATGGACTTCCTGTCTGTAGAGCCTTATCTGTCCTAGCATAAAATTGCTTTGCAGTCAGGAGGGGTGGGAACAGGGAATCCTGACTCTTTATTTTCAGGCTCTCCTCCTCCCTTCCTCCCACTTCCCACTCTCCAAGGACCCACCAGTGAAGGAATATGAAATTCTGGCCCATGGTTTTATGGGAGGCATGATTGTTATCTTTCTTTCCTTCCCAATTTTCAACAGCTAGTCCTATTTGAAGTTTTGCACAAAGATTTTCTTATCAGAAATTCCTTTTCTGAAGAGCCATTATGAATGCACCCAATTATTCAGAAAGCATAATAACTGCATGTAATATCTTCTTCTAAAAAAGAATTGCACAACCACATCAATGCTAAAAAAAACAGGCCAATGAAGATAAATGGCTTGTCAGCTCTTGTGCGATTTGAATTGGCTGTTGCTTTTATCTTTTCAAGATGCAAAGCTACAAGGAAAAGTTGAGCCTGCTTAAGCCCAGTTATTAGCATTGGATATGAAAAAGTATAGTGAGAGCACTACTAACATTTAATCTTAGATTATGTTTTTAATCATGTATTTTTTAACAGAAAGGGGAATGTTACTAATGTACCTCTGCCAGGTAGAGCCATCACTTCACAAGTCTGTGAGCTTGGCGGCTTGGCCACTGCAAATTATTGCTCACTCCAGATTGTTTCTTTTTCCCCCACTGCACATTATAGTTTCCCTCTCACTATATCCAAGCTTGGGTGAGTGCTGACTAAAATGACGGGTGACAAACTGCTTTGAGGATGTTCTCCTCTTAAAAGATCAAAGTGAAAGACCATTTCATATTCCTGTCTCTAAATAAAACACTGTCAGAGCCTGCAATCATGTTCAAAAGTGTTTTTGTTTTCTTTCAAAAATGTTTCTCTACTTCAATTTTTGGGGATGTATTTGACATCCCTGCTCCCAATCTGTTTAAAATAAAGTGCAGATGTTTAATGTTCTTGTAACAGCTGTCATGCCTAGAAGTCGAAAGATAATGTCTGATTTATGTGGTGTTACAACTTTATTGATGTGATAAAAAGGCTCAGCCAAAAATCTAAATGCTTGCAGCATGCATTATGTTTGAAGCCATTACACAAAAGTGTGGCCAAACCCAGTAAATAACCTTCTCAATTCAATGTAGTAGTAAACAGCAGCATTTGTCAGTCTTATTCAACTAAAATTTAGCTCTAAAACTCTGGTCTTATTATGTGGTGCAAAACTAAGAAGTTTTGAATTCAGATCTGATAGTAACTATTCATTGATTATATCTGAGGTTCTTTATTTCCATTGCCTCAATTTGGGCCCATTGTGTACTCTACAGTCAAGAAAGCAAAAAGAAAACCACTCATCAATGCCACATGGACATAGCTTTAAGCACCTTGCACCAGGAAATACATTTGAGAATCCTTGTAAGTGTTCTCTCTTTATCACAAATGACCCAGTTTGACTTGCAAAAGGACAAATCTGAAGGAAGTCTACATTTAAATACAAATCAATACTGGGTTTTGACCTCAAGTCTCTTAAACATCCAATTCTCAAACATTATATCTACTGCCTGCCTGATTACTTCTGTAACTCTATTACGTGAACTAAATTATTACTGTTGATGGTAGATGGTTGTCATCTAATGGTGCTCCTAAGTGGTGGATCTCAAAGTTCTGACTCCATTCTTTTGCCAAGAAAGAACCTGGATAAATATAACTGGCAAATAGAAGGCTGTTAGTACAGGAATCTGTGGGTAGTGAGCTGTGAGTGAAGTTGAAATGTGAGCTGTTAGGACTATCAGTGCACATATTCAGCTCTGTTATGCATTTTCAAAGTTACAGTCTAGTGGGTATTCTGATTGCATTAGAGAAAGCAACTGGTAGAGTTTAGTAGGTGTTTACCACAGTGTGACTGAAGTCTGGCTGAATGATTGCAGATTGTCTTGGTAGGAGCAATGAAACTGTCATTCTTGCAGATGCCAGTGTGTGCTGACTCTGCAGCTACTAATGCTCAGATGAAAAGATGGGAATCAGCTGTGGCTTGAGCCCATGCCCTTTTAATGCCATTTCTTCAGGATGCCCTTTTAGCATTTACAGGAAAACAGATCAGCATTAACTGACCTATTGTGAAAATGAATTCTGGGTATGTCTAAAATCATTATTATAAAGAGGCGTCAATAAACTTTGGTGAATGAAACACTGCTGGAATTGGCATTTTTTTCTGATGTACATGAGAAAATCTGCTAGACACAGGAGGGTTAAAATTATTTTCATGATATATGCCACACTACTTTTATTTTAATTCAAAATTTCAGAAATCTTGTGCCTAATCCAGTTAGCTGACTGAAAGCATCTCCTCAGCTTGCCTCTGACTGCTTAGTGTTTAGTGACGATATCTACAGTGGTCACTCAAGCATTTCCTCTGGGAAGAGCCAACAGATGTGAGCGAGACAGCCAGGGACCAAAAATCTATAAAGATTTCTCGGTTTACTAATTCCTTCAGTCTAATGTTTCTTTGTAAATATGTCAGATGGGAATGAAATTGCCTCATAACTCTTGAGATGCGAAGAGCACCACTGCACAAAATTACGTACTTGTCAAAGCAACCAGGATTTATGTTAGTATTACAGGGCCATGATTTTTAGCAGTGTTATTGCTGGTGAGCTTCTTTGTGGTGGGGTGAGTCTAGCACAGCAGCTCGTGTGTTACTGTGCATCATAGAAGCTGTAATTTAGCATGTAGGCAGCACTGTTAAATATGGTAGATCAGTCTTCACACAAGTTTTCACCATGTACTTTGGGAGTGTTCCCATTTTAATCTATCGTCCTTTTAACTAGAAGTTGTTAAATTGAATTGTATCTGAATTAAATCTGGATTTAAATGACAGCATACACTAGATTAATATTCAATTTGCATTGGACGATAGACCCAACCTGTGTGTCAGCACATCAGCAGTTAGATACCCCACAAGCCAATAGAAAATATTATAATAATAGTTACAGTTTTTGATGAAAAGATGGTTGATGAAAATGTGACAGTGAAATTAGTATTGTTTAACTTTTCATAATGTTACTTAAAGTTTAAGTCAAATTGTTGCCTTTATTGTACATATTTTATGGACTAAGAACAGAGTTTATGTTTGCTGAATGCTGAATAAAAATAGATACATGCTGTCAATGTTCTTGTCGTTTTCCACCCATCAGGACAGCATAATATCTGCAAAGAGAACAACAATTTATACTTCATGAGAGAAGAGTGCTGATTGTTTGGCAAGTAGACTCTGATTGGTAGAGGTGTTGCCGTGGAAAAAGCACTATGGAACAGTTAGCTGGCCAGCTTTTGTTTAAACTCAAACCAGGCAGGTTGACTCTGTACTATAAATACATACACGAACAACACATTAAGATTGTATTGGCCTGTTCAGATCATGAGTAATAAAAGTTCTGAATTATTATAAAAAATTCATTGACTGCTTTTACTAATTTTAGAAAATGGCATTTTCAACTGCTCTTTACTGAATGTTGTGTGACTTTTAAAAGTAATCTTAAGAAGGGAAAGTGGTACCCAGCTACTTTTGGTTCTATTATATATTGTCAACCAATACACTTGTGTAGTGTTTCACACAATTGTGTCGTAACACCATCATTTGGGAAATTTGTCCTTCTCTTCCATCTTGGATTGTAAGCAAATGACACCTATCTAATTGGTTAAGTAACTCATCATTTGGCAATATTTTCATTCTTTTATCTTAGCAGTATAATCGAGCTGACTGTGTTAATGTACAACAGGTTCTATGTTCAGATATGGATTACTGTTGGATATTGGAGGTTGGGATTGTAAAAGCAGCCTGGTTCTTATCATGTTAATGGTTGGTAGTTAAAAGACTTTCGAGTCACTTTTATGGTGTGAAATGGGATGTAGCATAAACAGGATAATAAATGCTGTCACAGTTTCAAAGAAAAGACAACTTGTATTCTATATATTTTTATATCAGAATATATGCAAAGATAAATCTTGCAATTCTTAAACGTCTGTAACGCCAGGAGTCAATTGTTCTTCAGCAAAAACTCTGCTAATGTGTAATTCAATCCAGTGGAACAGCACCATGCATTTTTACAGAAAAATAAGTCAAACTAAAGTATGTCAGTTAATTTTAGGGATTGATTAATAAGGTGAACTTATTCCTCACTAGCTGTGAACCTAAGTTGCACTCACTTAACCACAAACCAAAACAACAATCCTTTAATAAGGAATTCATGTCTTCAGTGACAAGGGGATTAAGTAACTCTTTTTTTGCATAATTGGCATAGGACGTACCTTTGTTCTCCCCAGTTAAAAACAAGTATTTTAAAATACTGAACAATGTAACCTGGCAAGATGTAAACAGGGCCATTTTAGTTTAATTTTTTCAAACCGTTCAAGTTTTTCTCTTGACTTGATCAAACAGTCCGTTTTTCAAACGAAAAGGGCAAACATTTTAAAAATTCCATTATTATCTCTGTGCCATTGCAATGGTTTGCAGTACTGCTGGCATCAAAGCATTCTTAAATATTTAACATTGTTGATTCTCTGCCAGCTTGAAAGGGGAACATTTAATTCTTGGTGGGTGGGGTTCCTTTCCTAGTTGGTCTAATGGCAGAATATACATCCAATTGTGCTGCCAGTCCAGTGTAAGGCTACAAATATGTTGGCTTTCACTGCTCATGCTGATGATCTGTTTATTGTATGTGGGAGGGAGAGAGGAAATTGTATTTGGATCCTGCTGAGGTAATATTATCTTAGTCTGATCTGTCAGTAATCAGATAAATAGACATACAAACTGTCTAATGAGATCCAGACATTTATATCAATTTATTTTTAAATTGAACCATTTTGTACTTTTAAAGTGTTTTTGGACTGTAAATGGAAACTGAGGTTAGCTGGACATACACAATGTATGATGTCAGTGATAATTAAACAGAAACCATTGTGTGCTTTCGTCTGAGTAAGAAAAGGACCTGGGGCACAATAAATAAATATCGACTACTTTTTTTTAGGCTATGAGGTAAAGTATTGCCCTTTGGCATACTGAAGTGGCCTTGACTGCGCAATAACGCCCACAGCTTTGACAGTTACAACACACTCTGAACCTTTGGGTCAAGAGTTTACTAGTGTAGCCTGAAAACGGCAGTCAATATTTGTGTGGTAGTTTATAAATCTATTCAGGCTTTCAATTACGGTGGATAATTCAGCTCAGATTAGCAAAGTGCAGCTGCTGTAAATTGCAATATAGCAGCCCTAAGCTTTTTCAATACATAACTTGGTGCGATTTTAAATGTAGCCACCGGAAACCAAAAGGCCACTTCAATATATAAATTTGGAGTTCCTTTCCTTGTGACTGGTATGCATGAGCCATACAACTTTCATTTATGCACCACCTAGAGCATTTAAATAGACAATAAACATAGGAATTAGAAGTAGAAGTAGGCCATTCAGTCCTTTGAGCCTGATCCTCCCCATTCATCTTGATCATGGATAATCATTGAATTCAATATTCTGATCCCCCCTCCCTCACCCGCATATCCCTCGATCCCTTTATCACCATGTGCATTAACTCCAATCATGTATTATAAGTCTACATGGATCTTATGTTTATTGTGCCCTTTGTATGAGACACCTTAGTGTGAAATTAGTAAAAGATAGTCGTGCAAAATGGGCCGATAGTGAAATGGCAGCCTCTCTTATATTGTCTCTACTCTTCTTTACCATTGTGGAATAGAGAACCAGGACCTGCGTAAATGTTAGCTGCTACCTTGCCATTGGTCTATTTTGTCCTCATACCATTGGTACAATTCTATTTTCAAACAACAAAAACACATGAATGGATTATAAAATGCAATTTTATTTTTTAATGCTCACATCCTTTGCACTTGCTTATAAATGTTTAAAACTTAATTAATCCAGTTTAGAAATTGAAATGACACATCTTATCGATACTTAGTATTTTAGATACAATTCTCTTGAATCAGAAACATTATTATTCCAAATATTTCCTTGTGGCATTCACAGAGAATTATTTACATGACAGGCACATGACAGGCTAAACACTTTTATGGGTCAGGTTTGATTTTTTTGCAGTTTGCAGGCTTTTATACGTAATAAAAGTCAACTTACATGACATTGGCTCACAAATATGTTAATTAGCATTCTGAAAAGCTCCCCAGAATTTTGAATATTGCAGTAAAATGTCAACATATTGTTACCCCCTTTAGTAGTTATGCAGCTACAAGCCACCGTATTGCACTAAGAGTATCGTGAAGAGGAAATGGCTACACCCCCTCAGGTCACAAGGTGCAATAGCAGCACCTACTGGCTTAAATTATACATTTATAACTGCAAATGCTCTGTTTTATTTAAAGGGACTGCACAATTGGAAACTTCTGGATTTCAAAAAATCTAATTCCTACTTAACAAACATTGCAATGATCAGTTAGTCCATTTTCTTTGACCCATCAAACAATTCTATACTTAAATATTCCAGATTCTATCCATCAATGTCTTTTTACTCCAAACTGAAAGTGTAACCATTTGTTACATTTACTGCACTCAGATGTAGCTTCAACTGAAATAGTGCAGTGGGAGGCACATTTGATTATGCTCTCTGGCATTTAAACATAATAGAAGTCAATTTGCATGCCACTGGCTAATAAATATGCGAATTAGCATTCTGAAAAACTCCCCAGAATTTCTTGTGTTATAGTAAATTGACAATATATTTTCATCCCCTTTAAACAGTTACAAATTCCTCTATTGTGGTAAAAAGATAGTACAGTGAAAAGAATCAGGAACCTGCTCCCTAACACTCTGGCACTGATGTCCGCAACAAATCACCTTCTCATGTGGCAAGGCAATAAATACAAGTGAGGTACTTAACTGAAAGGCAGTATAGCTGCTAATGGCTTGCATTTGCAAAAACAGAAAGCAGAGGAAAATGCAAGACTGAGAAATATAAGACTAGAAGATGAGATCTGGTGAAATAAATTAGGATGTCATATCAATTTTATACCACAAATGTTACTTTGGAGCATACCCTCTGTTAATCCACAGTGTGCAATGTTTGGAAAAGGATCTAACCCTGCAAATCACAATTTTTGTTTAGCTATTTTGATCAAATGTAATTTCCAGAAAATATGTTTTTGGGAAACAAGATGTTATTCACCCTTGCCGCTATCTTTATATCACGTTGGCTTTTCATGTTTTATTTTGTTACCATTATTTTCTCTCACCTGCCATTCGACCTCACACGTAAGGGGAGGATCATGCCATTCACTGGCAAGTCAGCAATGATTTGTATGGAATTCAAGCTTGTGATTTATATTCATTACTCAACTTTCGTGAGCAAGGCCCACAGAATAGTGAATTGGAAGAGAGTGCTGCAATGAGCTTTAAGAGTACTGTTGGAGTTTTGCCATTTTATAAAACAAATTTGCAGTGAAATGCTCGAGAATAGTAAGAGAAGGCTTTTAGTGGACTGCTGGCTGTATGTTCTGAAGCAGTCCTGTAATTATAATCACACAGACACTATTGAGATGGAAACCACTTACACCGTTTGAAGTTGTTTCAACCATTGTGCTACTGCTTCCAACCCATTCGCAGTATTGTGCCTTTAAGAGGCATTTTAATTGCCATACTAGATTTTGCATTAGTTTAAAGCTATTGATAATCAAATAGGAATCTATTTTCTTTAGCAAAATAAACACACACTGCGGTTTGCTGGTATGAGCTCAAATCCCATAACTGTCTTGCATGATAAAGTTTCAGCTCCTGATTGAAAATGGGCATAAGATGAAAAGTCTGTGATTGTTTATCACTGTATTTTCTCTGCTGGAGATGTGCTGGTCTGTGAATCAGATGTGGGACAGTATAACTAATCATTTTGATACTTCATTGTTAAACACGACATGTGTGGTATAGTGACCAGGTTGAAATCTAGAATATTTAGAAAGGAGTTTAGATTATTTTCTGCATGCATGACCCCTCTTTGGCTTTGCTGAACAAGAGTTAAAGAATCTTAATGATATACTAGCTTTCTTAAAAGTGCTGAGATATTTTATTTCGTCAAAGATGCTACGTAAATGCACGTTGCTGATAACAAGTAAACCGTGCAAACACAAATCCCTCGTTGAAGCTTCACAGCCCAGAGTCTCCTTATGGCCTCCGGATTTCTGCTGAAAAGCACACAAGGCTATTTTACCTCAATGCAGATGAGGCAGTGCAAAACCCATTTGAAAAGATGAATGCTTTCCAATTCACATCGGGGTGCCATTATAGATATGCAGATCTTGATATTAACTCAGCCACACATCAATAACTGAATACCTAGGAGTGAGCGAAAAAGTGCTGCAACTTAATAAAGAGTTCTATAGACATAATGGGTGAACCTTACTGCAAAATGCCAGTGTTTGTTCTGATACAAAAACTGATGATTACTGCTGATGTCTCCAATGTGACTGCAGACCGAATCTTATGCCTCATTAGTGAAAATTTTTATGCCCATAAGAATTACACCACACTGGCAATGTGTTTCCTCTGATTTGCCTGCCCTGCCTCAAATTAACTGCCTCCTCAGCAATCCCCCAGCACTTCCAAATCTATTTCAGGTGATGACAGCCAAGAAGTCCGCACCTCGTTTTTTGGAGGAACCCTAGACTGCTTGATGGAGTAACATATACGTGGGGTGCATTCTCCCTCCTTTCCAGGGGATGGCCTTCCAGAAGGGTTACCAGCCCTGCCTGGGAGGCAGTGGCAGTCCTTGTGAGTGCACGCTCACTCCAGAAGACAACAGGCCAGGAGTGTCAGAAGAACATGAACGAGTTCTGTGGCTGTGCCAGGGTAAGTGAACCATCCCCAGTCTCTGTCTGGACCCTCTCGCACACCCTTCCCACCTTCAACTCCATCTCTATCCCACCCACCTCAGGAGTTTACTACCAGAAGGATGTGGAGACTCTGGAGAGAGTGCAGAACAGGTTTACCAGGATGCTGCCTGGTATGGAAGGTCTGAGTTACGAGGAGAGGTTAGGCAAATTGGGGCTGTTTTCCTTAGAAAGACGTAGACTTAGAGGGGACCTAATAGAGATGTACAAGATTATGAGGGATATAGATAGAGTAAACAGGGTTAATCTTTTTCCTAGGATCAACTCAAATAGCACGAGGGGTCACGGGCCTAGGGTGAGGGGGGGTAAGATATAATTTGGATGCTGGAGGGAGTTTTTTCATACAGAGGGTGGTGGGGGTATGGAACACGCTGCCAAGTAAAGTGATGGAGGCAGGCACTCTGGAGTTATTTAAGAGATACTTAGATGGGCACATGAACAGAATGAGAATGGATGGATATAGAAAACTGATTTAAAACAGGGATCACGAGCCTTGGGAGTCCCTGGGAAGTGTGTAAATAGTTGATGATATTGATGTATTTGTTTTTATCCTACAGGTACTTTGGTCCGCCTTGTTGTCTAACAATGGGCATACACGCGATGGGTCGTGAGAGGGTTGCTCTTGGATTTTTCGAGAGTAGCCTAGTGCTTCACGTCGTTAGTGTACGCTTGACCTGGACCATTTGATGAGCAACACGACAGCTCAGTGACTATCGCTGTGCTGTGCAGTTACATGGATTTGGACCTGTGTCTGTGGGAGTTTGCACATTCTTCCTGTGCTTGCGTGGGTTTTCTCCGGGTGCTCCAGTTTCCTCCCACGTCCCAAAGATGTGCTCTTAGGCTGATTGGCAGAACAAATTCTCCTTAAATTATCTCAGATTTGGTTTCAATCCATAGATCTATAAACATAGACAGGGATCACGGGTAGAAGTGGGAACATCGAGGTGGTGGCGCGGGCTCATTGGGCCGAAGGGCCTGTTTCCTGTGCTGTTTTGTTCTTTGTTCTTTGTTCTTTGAGTTGCCAACACCATCCATGAGGCCTTCCTCCCCTTTCCCAATCACCACGTTCCCCCAGTAGCTGCTATGCTCCTCAAACAACAGCTCCCATTCAACTCCACACCTGCAACACCTCATCACTACCTTCAATCTCACGATTCTTGCCTACACTGTCTCTATCTGTGTCATTGTAGGACAAGCTCAACCACAAGAAGTGTGATTCGGTGTAGCCAGCTGGAGCTATTCCTGAGCTCTTTTCAAAGGGAGTGCGGTCAAGCTGGTGTCTGCCGAGTATCCAGTGACGAGGAAAGTCCTGGAAAGAGTGCTTGCTGATGACATGATAATATATTAAAATGAGGTTCCTGGGATCCTACTATGTGTTTCAAGCTATTCCTCTGACAAGGAGGCTGGAAGACTGGGGCTCGAAAACTCACTGGCGTGAATCGAGTTTCTGAGTTTTTTCAGATTTAGCGCATACGCCACCAATCCCATACACAAAGAGCATGGGCTCAAAATCTCGCCCTACAGGCAAAACCTTAAAACAATTACTGATATATAAATACTTTAAATCTCAAGATGAAGCTACAGCCATTGAGTCCTTTAGCATCTGCTGTCCAGTTAATGTATATTGAACTGTAATTGGTGCGCTGAATTTTCTGACAGATGTCTATGATTTCTTGTTTTTTCCTGGAAGTGGCAATTGTTGTGATAATATGCTTGCTAATGTGTAAAGTATACTCGATCAAATATATAATTCTGTAATTAGTTATGTCATCACAGGAAGTGATGCCATGTTACATCATTCTGCAACCATCTTAGTTAGTCGGCACAGGAAGCAGCACGTGTGGCAGCAGTAAGAAGAAACCTTCACCAGAGATTTGTGTTCAACGTCTATGTATGCCTTCAGTTGTATTTGTATTAGTATTGGAAAGGATAATACAACACAGTGGCAGTACTGGTGAGGCGACAGCAGTGATCAAGCAGTAGCCAGAAGCAACAATTTAAATCAGAAGACCTGGCTGAAGTGTTGAGACTGGATCGTTGCACTCACAGCAATGAAGTAGTACAGGAATCATGCACACTCCCAGTTTCGCCCCATGCTGGCAAAATTAGAATAATGGTAGTTTTAGCTGCAGAGTTCAGTGCAGCATTGTGTCTTATCACAGAGTCCTCCCCACCACTGCTGAGTTTGCATGCCAGGACCCTTACTGCCTGCAAGCTTAAAGCCTGTGCTGCAGGAGCGCTGCTCATGAACTCTGCAGCCATCACAGTGTAGCTCTTAAAGCGGCAATTGTTGAACCGGGGGTGGGAGTGGGAGGGAGGAAGGGGAGGGGGGCAAAAATAAGAGGCTGAGACAATGGATGCAAGATTTCCAGAGAAGAATCGGAAAGCACCTGATGTCCCATGAGAACTTAAGCTTTTTAGAAGGAGGATTGAATTATATTTCTAAGACGAAAAGTTGTAGATCCAGAGAAGCAAGCTGTCAAAATTAGATCACCATTGGAAACAAAGGTCTGTGTAAGATTAATGCCTCTGGTCTGTCTGAGCATGATCAGAAGATTCCAGTTGTTGGAAACATCAAAAAGTTAGCTTAATATTAAAGCGCATTTCAGAATTCATGCAGTACAGATGGAAAGCCAGTTAATGTCTAGAAAGTTTTGTTAACCAGAAAAGGCAAAGGGAAGTAAATTCTCTGCTGCCAAACTCTCAGGGCAAATTATGAAATTGATTACTACTTTCACTCTTGTTTAGGTGTTCCAGAAGACCTCCTGGAAAAATAAAAAGAATCCAGCGTGGAAAACGTATTACAGGATGGGCACAGGTATGGGGCAAGTGTTGCAGAAAGCTGGCCTGAATTTTCACTTCCAAATCAGGTGGGAAGATTTGGGACAATTCCCAGCTCTGCAAAGCAGACCTTCAAAAAAAATCCCAGAGGTTCAGATAAGTTGATTCGAACTGTGAATTGGCATTCACTTCACTGTGATAATGAAAGATTGTGAAATCAGTATGCAGCATTAATTCTGTACTGGCAATCCTTGGGCTTATTTCAAAATTCTCCTTATGAAATGCCAGTGCTGACATTTTTTAAATGTTACATTGTTTTGTTTGAATGTTTAAAGGACAGGAGATTTAAAGTTCTTGACAGTTTGACAGTTCTCTTGACAGTTCCATTGAGTTTAATAATTCCTATGTAAGAGTATATTTTTATGCACCTCCATATCCACTTTTAATAATCCTAAAGTATACTTTACTTTACCTCTACTAAAGGGCACATGAACTTTCCCATGTTGCTAATGTTGTTTAATATCCATATCCCTTTTATTCCATGAGCTATAACTTTCTTCACAAGTCTATTATGTGGTATGGTTTGAATGCCTTCTGAAAGTTCAAGTGCATCATATCATAAGAACATAAGAATTAAGGGCAGGAGTCGGCCATCTCGTTCTTCAAGCCTGCTCTGTCATTCAATAAAGTCATAACTGATTTTTTTTCAGATCAACCATGATCTTTCAGCTCCACTTACCTGCCCACTCACCATAACCATTAATTCCTTTACTGTTGAAAAATTTATCTATCCTTGCCTGAAAAACATTCAATAGCCTCAACTATTTCACTGGGCAGGGAATTCCACAGATTCACAACCTTTTATGTGGAGAAGTTTCTCCTCAACTCTAACCCTGCTCCTCCTTGTTTTGAGACCATGTCCCCTAGTCCTAGTTTCATCTGTCGGTAGAAACAACTTTCCTGCTTTTATTTTATATATTCCCTTCATAATCTTATTTGCTTCTATAAGATCCTCCTCATTCTTCTGAATTCCAAAGAGTATAGCCCCAGTCTACTCAGTCTCTTCTCATGAGCTGACCCTCTCAACTCCAGAATCAATCTAGTAAATCTCCTCTATACCTCCTCCAGTGCTGGCATATCCTTTCTTGAGCCAGGAGACCAAAACTGTACACAGTTCTCTACATATGGCCTCACCAGCACCTTGTACAGCTGCAAAGTAACCTTGCTGTTTTTAAACTCCATCCCTGTAGCAATGAAGGACAACATTTCATTTGCCTTCTTAATTACTTGCTGTACCTGCAAACCAATTCTTTTGTGATTCATGCAGAAGGACACCCAGGTCTCGCTGCGCAACAGCATTCTGCAATTTTTAACTATTTAAATAATAGTACATTTTGTTGTTGTTCCTATCAAAATGGATGACCTCAGTTTTACCAACATTGTACTCAATCTGCCAGACTCTTGCCCACTCACTTAAACTATCTATAACCTTTTGCAGACTTTCAACGTCCTCTGCACGCTTTGCTCTGCCACTCATCTTAGTATTATCTGCAAATTTTGACATACTACGCTTGGTTCCAACTCCAAATCATGTATGTAAATCATAAGCAGTTGTGGTCCTAACACATCCCTCAGGCACACCTAAGTCACTGATTGCCAACCAGAAAAAAACAACCATTTACCCCCACTCTTTGCTTTCTATTAGTTAATCAATCCTTTGTCTGTGCTAATACATTACCTGTACCACTGTATACCTTATCGTATGCAGCAGCCTTTGGTGCGGCACTTTGTCACATGCCTTCTGGAACTCCAGATACGCCACATCCACAGATTCCCCATTGACTACGGCACACAGAATGTTCTCAAAGAATTCCACTAAATTAGTCAAACATGACTTGCCCTTGAACCTATGCTGTGTCTTCCCCATGGGACAGTTGATATTCAGATATTCCTTGATGATTGATTCAAGCGTTTTCCCTACTATAGAAGTTAAGCTAACCAGCCTATAATTACCTGCCTTTTGTCTACCTCCTTTTTTAAACAGTGGTATCACATTTCTAATCTGCGGGAACACCTCAGAGTCCAGCGAATTATCACTAGTGCAATTGCTATTTCATCTGCTATTTCTTTCAGTACCGGGATGTATTCCATCAGGGCCAGGAGACTTGTCTACCTTTAGTGCCAATGGCTTGCCCAACACTACCTCTTTAGTGATAATAGGTTCCAGGTCCTCACCTGCCATAACCTCCTTGTCATCAATTTTTGGCATGTTATTTGTGTCTTCCACTGTGAAGACCAACACAAAATACCTGTTCAATGTCTCAGCCACTTCCTTATTTCCATTTATTACATCTCCCATCTCATCCTCTAAAGGACCAATGTTTACTTTAGCCATTCTTTTTTGTTTTATATATTTGTAGAAACTTTTGCTATCTATTTTTATATTATGAGATACTTTACTCTCATAATCCATCTTAGTTTACTTTGTTATGCTTTCTGTTGACCTATTAACACCAATAGTGAGGAAGCAGTGCTAACCATTGTACCACTGTGTTGCTCCTAATGTGATCCTTCTATTTAAAAAAGAAGGTAGAGCAAAGAATGAATAACAGCCTGACATCAGTAGTAGGAAAAATGCTAGAGTCCATTATAAAAGATTTAATAGCAGAGCGCTTGGCAAACAATGGCAGGATTGGACAGGGTCAGCATGGATTTACAAATGGGAAATCATGCTTGACAAATCTACTTGGAATCCTTTCAGGATGTAACTAGTAGAGTTAATGAGGGGCAGCCACTTGATTTGATTTATTTGGACTTTCAGAAGGCTTTTGACAAAGTCTCACACAAGAGATTAGCATGTAAAATTAAAGCACGTGGGATTGAGGATAGCATATTGAGATGAATAGAGCATTAGTTGGCAGATAGAAAACAAAGAGTAAGAATAAATGGGTCTTTTTTCAAATGGCATGCAGCGACTAGTAGGGTAGCACAGAAGTCTGTGCCATGATCACAACAATTCACAATATATATTAATGGTCTGAATGAGGGATCTAAATGTAATATCTCCAAATTTGCAGGTGACACAAAGCTAGGTGGGATGGTGAGCTGTAAGGAGGATGTAAAGATGCTTCAATGTGATTTGGACAAGTTGAGTAAATATGAAAATGCATGGCAGATGCAGTATAATGTGAATAAATATGGGGTTATCTACTTCATATCAGAAACAGGGAGGCAAATTATGTGGATGACTATAAATCGAGAGAGGGAAAGGAGTTAATGAGATCTGGGTGTCCTTATGTACCAGTCGCTGAAAGTAAGTATGCATGTACAGTAGGTAGTGAAGAAAGCAAATAGTATGTTGGGCTTCATTGCAAGAGCTTTTGAGTATAAAAGCAGGAATGCAACCAATTGTACAGAGCGTTGGCAAAACACATCTGAAATATTTTGTGTAGTTTTGGATTCCTTATATGATGAAGGATTTTCTTGCTTGTTTGGGTACACTGAAGGAGAATTTAGCATGGCCAATGTACCTAACCAGCATGTCCTTTGGACTGTGGGATGAAGTCAGAGCAGAGGAAACCCACACAGAGACAGTGAGAACATGCAGACTGCGTACAGGCAATGACCCAAGCTAGGAATCTATCCAGGTCCCTGACATTATGAGGAAGCAATGTTAACCACTGTGCGGCATTTAGGATGGAATTAGTTTGTTATTTAACATTATATAAAGGAATTAAAGGATATGGTGATTGTTCAATTAAGGACAACACAGCAGAGTAAGGATCTCATCAGGACTCAAAGTGGAATCACCCCGTGGTGAGACAGGTTCTGAGACAGCGATATTTTGGAAGCTAGCTATAGCCATGAGGCTGTTGTACAATTCTTATTAATTAATAAATACCTTTTGTGTTCACTAATGAAGACTAAGAAAGTGCATCATTACAAGGAACCAGCTAGAAATCATGTTACCCTAGATTTGGTATTATGCAATGTTTAATTAATTTTGATTGCATTTTTTGATGTGATAACAGGGCTGATGTGCCTCACACAGTGAGTGATAAAATGTCACATAACAAGCTTGTCAGCAAAGTTAAAGTCCATAAAATATGAATGAAAACATGAACTGTATGGAGTTTGCACATTCTCCCTGTATCTGCATGGGTTTTCTCCAAGTGTTCCAGTTTCCTCCCACAGTCCAAAGATGGGCAGGTTAGGTTGATTGGCCATACTAAATTGACCGTTAGTATCAGAGGCACCAGTTAGGGTAAATGCATAGGGTTGTCAGGAAAGGGCCTGGATGGGGTTGCGGTTGGTGCAGACTCAATGGTTCGAATGGCCTCCTTCTGTGCTATAGGATTCTATGATAATGTCAACTGAGTGACAGGAATCAGAATAATCGTAACTGATTGTTTTAAGGACTTGCGGGGTCCTTGAGGAGTCAGTATTACAATTATTTCTTTACTTGATCTTTATTAATGAGCTAGACTTGAGTGCAGAGGGCACAATTGCAAAATTTGAACATGGTACAACACCTAGAAATATTGTGAACTGTGACGAGGATACCAATAGCCTTCAAGAGGACATTGGCAACCTGGTGCAATGCCCAGCCATGTGGTAGATGAAATTTAATGCAGGGAAACATATAGCAAGAATGAGGAATGGCAAAACAAAATAAAGGATGCAGTTCTACCAAGGATGCAGTAGCAGAAAGACTTGGGAGTATATGTCCATAAATCATTGACTGGGCAAGTTAAAACAGCAGAAAAGAACATCGGCTTTATAAAGACAAGATAAGAGTATAAAAGTAAGAAAAAGCATAAAACTGTTGTTCAGACTCAATGGAATGTTATGTCCAATTCTGAGCATTGCACTTTAGGAAGAAAAGCATTAGAAAGGTTGCAGATTTACAAGAATGGTTCTGGAGATGAGAGACTTCAGTTACATGGATTTATTGGAGATATTGGAGATACATTCCTTTCTCTAAAAGGAAGAGAAAGTTACGAGGAGAATTCATTGTGGTATTCAGAATCACTCGGAGTTTGGATAGCACAGATAGAAACTATTTCTGATGTCAAAAACCAAAGGACACTGATTTAAGGTGATTTGTAGAAGAACCAGCATAGAGAATGCTTTATAGGCAGTGAGTTGTTAGGTTCTGGAATGTGCTGGCTGAGAGAGCAGAGGAAGCAAATTCAATCGGGGCATTCAAAATGAATTGGATAATTATCTGAAGAATAAATACTTGCAGGTCTACAGTGAAAAGGCAGGGAATGGGACTATTTGAGAGGTTCCTTCACAAATAGATAATGGGCTGAATGATTTCCTTTTGAGCAGTAACTATTCTATGATTTTATTAAATTTTCTGGTGCTCTCTCCCCCCCCCCCCCCTCCTCTGCCGCCACTGCCATGGGAATTTTCACAGCCTGGGGTAGAAAATTTGACAGACAGTTGAAAGGCGTGTTGAAAGGGCAGGGGAGACTGGAAAATGCCACCCTACGATTCTGACTGAAGTCACATTTTCAAAATTATTAGCATGGTAAACACAACACTTGGTTTTAAGAAATCCAAAACACTAGATACAAAGAGAGAGTTAAACAAAATAGAGTGTAACAAGATATGACCACTGTAGTATTATAACATTTTGTATCACTTAGCCTGTAAATGCGAGATACTCTATGTGCTGACTCTGCTATCTGTAACAAATTGGCAGTGCTGCCCTTTTATCACTGCACATGTTTCTAAGCAATCAGGCTATCAAGTCCCTGCAGTGAAAATCCATAGTATTGATCCACACCTATCTCCACTGCAATTCTTTAGAAGGAAATCCCTGATGACAAATTATATCTGCACCACTTTTTGATCTAGTGTTTTGATGTAAGTGATCGGGAAGGGCAGAATGGGAACCATTCATAGCTTTTCTTCCAAAGATTTGCACTCTTAAATAGACTAAAAATAGGTTAAATCATATAAAAGTGAGAAAGAAAGTGTGATATTATATATGTTGCAATGTAACCATTTTAGATTTGACCCTCTATTGCTTTTCTCTCCAAAAAGGCAAGCTGTTCATAAAGTGATAGTTAAAATATGCTCGTCAAAAATTTATTTTGTTTAGAAAGTGTAAGATTGTTTTTAACAACAGCAAGTTGTTTCAAGTGTCCCTGGATATACACAATTCATACAGTTACATGAATTAGCCAAGTGTGTGCTGAGCCTTGTATATAGCATAATGCAAGTTATCAAATGGTTCAATCTGACCCCATATCCTTGTTTGGATGTAACTGATGAAATTCATTGATTGAAGTACTATCAAGTTAGGCATTGTATTGATGTTATGAGATAGTCCCAATTTACACATACAAAAGACAGTGGAACTGTGTTATGGTACAAAGGAAAAGGAATCATAGTTAAAACAGTAGGACTTAGGCTGTAGTACTAGACTTGATCATACTTTAAACCATGTTTTCCTACACAAGGAAGACAGGATAGGTCCTGATAGATTGCAGGTCCCCCGAATGAGAGCGTCTCCTGCATTATGTCTCTAAGTACTGAAGGATATCTCTTGTTATCTGTAAGGATTTAAAATTCTCCATTAAAACCAAGTTCATTTGACTTTAATCCCTCTTTTAAGAGCAGGAAGTTTCCCCTGGTCTTGTGGAAAAGTGGTTAAAAAAAATGGTAGTTCATCCCTCTATGGTCAATGGTGGAAATCTCTGTAGAGAACAAATTCACTTGTGAAGTTACATATTTTTTCAGGATGTAAGCAGCTGGTTAAATGTGTGTTATGAATGATCTTGGCTAACTAGAGCAGTATCAATGGAATTGAAAATAATTTGCTTTATAGTGCGGCTGTGACAAGTTCCGATCAACCATGTACATGACGAATTTCATTAACACTCAGACAGTTGAACAAGATGGTGTGTCCCGAACAATTTAACTGTTTTACACCACAGTAAATTAAGTCATAGAGTCACAGAGGAATGTTGATGTCAAAACTCATGCAACAAGCTAGTATCCTGTTTGCTACATTGCCAAATACAAGCTGGATAAAATAATATAAATTCCTCAAATAGCTTATCTTTTAAATTATTTAATAGTCTGGTGCCCAAATTTCCCTCGCTCATTTAACTCAGCAATGTGGAATCAAAAATGATCAGTTTAGTCTCTATTGTTAAGCTGGAATATATTTGTGACATTTATTATTATCATTTGTTAGCATTCTATGGGAGAATCAGCAATAACATCAATTCGCAACTCCAACTGGCAAAATGCCAGTGTAACTTCTCTGATACCTAAAATGGTTCCATCATCTGATTGCAGTCATGCCTGGAACTGATGCTGGAAAAACATTAACCCCTGACCTGCCTATGTTAAAAGAGGATTAAACTGTCATTCCTGCATATGTATGAGCACAATATCCCAGCAATAATTTAACAAAGGTTTTATAAATTTCTTTGACATAATTACGTTCACAGAAACCTTGTTTGCTGTCAGGCTTGAAGTGAGCAGAAGGAGACAGCATATGAGAGAAAAAATATACATTTCCTCTATTCAAGAAAGCAACTGCTTCAGGATTTCATTTTGAAAAGTATTCATCTGACTGGAGGACTCATTTATCAAGGGATCAACTGCTGGTTAATTTTTGTGCTTATCCCTCAAAGCATTAGGTTTGAAATTCAATTGCTTGATTACTAATCTTCCAATCTCTTGGCCATTAAAGAGGGAAGAGGTTCAAAGTCCTCAGCTTTGTGATGTTGTTTAGTTGTGCTTCTTTGCCATTTCATGATGTGGAGATGCCGATGCTGGACTGGGGTAAACACAGTAAGACGTCTGACAACACCAGATCACCTGACAAAGGAACAGAGCTCCAAAAACTAGTGGCATTTGCTACCAAATAAACCTGTTGGACTTTAACCTGGGGTTGTGAGACTTCTTACTATGATTGCCATTTCAGACAGATCAAGAAAATCACAAAGATATTTCCACAAACTTTTAATAAAATATAAATATGATCTTGATACTTCTGACAATGTACCATTTGGTTAGCAAAATTAAAATATCCTACTTTCTAAGTCCACCTTTAGCTGTGTTTCCCTTTTCACTTGGCCTCTCTTTATTTTGTTTTTCACTTTAAGCCTGTCTCTTCCCTCCCAAGAATAAGGGGTAAGTCATTCAGAACTGAGATAAGAAGATCTTTTTCACTCAGAGTTGTGAACCTGTAGAATTCTCTACCACAGAAAACTGTTGGGACCAATTCATTAAATATGTTCAAAAGGAAGCTATGTGCAGCCCTTGTGGCTAAAGGGATCAAGGAGCATGGAGAGAGAGCAGGAGTGGGGTACTGAAAGAGCATGATCAACCATGGTGCAGGTTCAAAGAGCTGAATAACCTACTCCTGCACCTATTTTTTCTGTTTCTATGTTTTACTTACCTCTATTGCTCAGGAGTGGTGGTTTAATGGCAATATTGCTGCATTAGTAGTCCAGAGGCTAAGAATAATTACTTGGTAGAATTTTAAATTTAACTATTCAATTTGAAATTATAAAACTAGTCTAAGAAATGGCAACCATGACAAGCATTCATAACTGTTGTAAGAATCCATCTGATTCACTAATGTCCTTCAGGGAAGAAAATTTGCCAACCTTAAGTGGTCTGATCTATATGTGACTTCAGACTCTGACTAATGTGCTTAACTTATAAATACCCTTTGAAATAGCCTAGCAAGTCATCAGTAATTTGGACAGACAATTCAGTGTATCCCACAAAAGAATGAAGAAAATGAAAGTATCCCTTCCAGCCTAAAGTCCTATTGCTGGGCTGGAACTTGGATTGTTTTTCCTCTGATCTGTGCTGATGCCAATTAAATATATAGGAGTACTGACTACTCAATCTAGAAATGCTTTGTTTTGCTCTGCATCTAATTAAATCCTATTAAATTTGAGATAATTTGTTTAGATTGAGTAGGAATCAGCATCAAAGATTGCAATGATATTCTGAACTTTATTTCTGTATTACAAGGAAAAAATAACAGTACAGTACAGGAAAAGGCCCTTCGACCCTCCAAACCTATGTCGAACATGATGCCTGCCTAAATTAAAACTGCAGGCAGTTAGGAGTCCATATCCTTCTATTCTCATCCTATTTATGGATCATCTAGATGCCTCTTAAATGCCACTTTTGTACCTGCTCCCACCACCTTCCTGGGCATTATGTTCCAAACATTCATCATACTCCGTAAAAAAAAACTTGCTCACACATCTTCTCTGAACTTTTCCCCATGCAACTTATGTCCCCAAGGAAAAGTATTTGACTTTCTTGCCTTAGGGAAGAGCATCTGACTAGCCACCCTGTCCATGCCATTGATAATCTTGTAAACTTCTATCAGGTTGCCCCCTCAACCTTTATCATTCCAGTGAGGACAAACCAAGTTTATCTAACTTCTCCTCATTGCTAATACCCTCCAGACAGACAACATCCTGGTAAAACTCTTTTGTATCCCCTGTAAAGCATCCACAACCTTCTGATAGTGTGATGATCAGAATTGTGAACAATATTCCAAATGAAGCCTTACTGAGGTTTTGTACAGCTGCAGCATGACCTGCCAATTTTTATACTCAGTGTCCCGACTGATGAAGGCAAGCATACCATATGCCTTCTTGACTACCTTATTCATCTGCGCTGCCACTTTCAGTAATCGGTGGACATGTACACCTCTCTGCCTGTCAATACTCCTAAGGATTCTATCATTTACTGTATAATTCCTAAATGCATTGGACCTTCCAAAATGCATTATCTCACATTTGCCCAGATTAAACTCCATCTGTTATTTCTTTACCCAAGTCCCCTCCCGCTCTGTATTTTGCTGTGTCCTCTTCACTACCTTCAGCACCACCAATTTTTGAGTCATCTGCAAGCTTACTAATCAGATCAGCTACATTTTCCTCCAAATCATTTATATATACTACGAACAACAAAGGTCCCAGACGTGATTCCTGTGGAACACCACTAGTTGCAGCCTTCCATTCAGAAAAGCACTCCCTACTGCTGCCCTCTTCTATGCCCAAGCCAGTTCTCTATCCATTTTGCCAGCTCTCCTCTCATCCCATGTGACTTCACCTTTCGTAACAGTCTACCATGAAGTACTTTGTCAAGGGCTTTATTGAAACCCATATATACAACATCCACTGCATTTCCTTCGTCTATAATCTTTGCCAATCCCTCGAAAAACTCAATCAGGTTAATGAGACACAACCTCCCCTTCACAAAACCATGTTATCTATTCATACAGTCCTACACTGCAGAAGGAGGCCACTTGGCCTATCAAACCTGCACCAAGCACAATCTCATGCATTTACCCTAGCTAGTCCCTGTGACACTGAGGGGCAATTTAGGATGGCCACCTAACCCGCACATCTTTGGACTATTACTATCAGTCCATTTGTTTCCAAATGTGAGTAAATCCTGTCCCTAAGAATCTTTTCCTATAATTTCTCTACCACTAATGTAAGGCTCATCAAACAATAATTATCTGGATTATCCCCACTGTCCTTCTTAAACAATGGAACAATATTGGCTACTCTCCAGTTCTCTTCACTTATAGCCAATGAGGATACAAAGATTTCTGTCAAGACCCCAGCATCTTCCTCCTTGCCTCTTTCTGTATTCTGGGGTAGGTCCCTTCAGGTTCTGGGGACTTATCTAATTAAATGCTTTTTAAGAGGTCCAACACCACCTCCTTTTTGATATCAATATGACCCAGAGTACCTACACATCCTACCTTAGGCTCCTCATTTACCAAGTCCTTCTCTTTGGCAAATACTGAGGCAAGGTATTCATTAAATATCTTGCCCATTTCTTCTGGTTCCTTTGATTATCCTTGAGTGGACCAACCCTTTCCGTGGTTACCCTCTTGCTCTGCATATGTATAAAATGCCTTAGGATTTTGCTTAATCCTGTTTGCCAGACACTTTTTGTGACCCCTTTTAGCCCTTCTAACTCCTTCCTTATGTTCCTTCCTACTTTATAGGATGGACCTTAGGAGGTCACAGACTAAGAGATTGGGCTGATAACCATCAGGTGAAATTTAATGTGAAGAGATGTGAGGCAATATATTTTAGTACGATAGATAAACAGTGGAAATATAGATCGATAATTCTTTAAAAAGAATAGAAGAGCAGGGGCTTAGGCCTGGTCCATTTCAAATGCACAAATCTTTAAAAAGGGACAGGCAAGTTAATAAAATCTTACTAGATACTTGAATTTAAAAGAAAGGGCTGGGCTATAGATGTTACTTGTCATTTTGGGGCAGTACATGTTTGAAACAAGAGGTTTTAGGATTGATAGAATGTGGTTATCTGGCCTTATCTGCATTCTTGTGACAGGCTTTGGCCAGACCTTCAAAGTAATTTCTATGAATCTTTTGTCCTGTTACAGAGGAAGAATGAGCTTCTTCTCTTGGTCCCTCTTACTAAGTTATTTCTTTTTAATTAAGGAGGTGATCCAACTCAGGAAACAAAAAATGTCTGATTTTTAAAATAGTTTTTTAGTATTATTTTCACTTTTATGTTGATTTTATAAAAGTATCAGTGACTTTGTTGGATGGTGGTGTTATTTGCAGAGTACGTTTCTCAACCCTATATCCAGTCATGATTTTTTTTTCACTGCACACTCAGTTTTGATTTTATTTGTCAGAGTGTGTTTCACATGATCAATCTGAGTTAGAATCAGTCCATAACTTGAGATGAAAGAACAGTGCTCAAACTATGGCACAACACTTCTTTTTTACCAAAATTAGTTGCTCAGTACAAAATCTGAGTCTTGGTCAGATATATACTATAATAATGTTTTGTTTAAAATCAGTACGGAATACAGATGGTGACATAGTGGTTAGCACTGCTGCCTCACAATGCCAGGAACATGGGTTCGATTCCCAGCTTGGGTCACTATTTGTGTGGAGTTCGTACATTTTCCCTATGTCTGTGTGGCATATAACTGGGTGCTTCGGTTTTCTATCATGTTCCAAAATGTGTGGGTTAGGTTAATTGGCTATGCTAAATTGCCTCTTAGTGTCAGGGGATTCGAAGAGTTAATAAGTAGGGCTATGGGGCAAGGGCCTGGGTGGGATTGTGGTCAGTGCAGACTCAATAGGCCGAATGGCCTCCTCCTGCACTGTGGGGATTCTAGGAATTCAATAGTTGACTGATCTGTAAGCTGGTTGTAAGTCTTGGAGTATTTGTTCTTCAGCGTGCAAAGCCGATGACAACTTATTTTACCAAACTGCCTTACTAACGTGGAGAGGCTTAGATAATAAGCATTTCTCTTTAACTGTAAACACAGGAAAAATATATTCCTAACTGAAATACTCAAGTTTTATTTTTGAGGATGCCTAACATTGAGAAAATGATTCATACCTTGGATATAATAATACACTGTCTTACCCTAACCTTAGTATTTGTAGGCCACAAACATCACAAATATAGATGTAATAAATTGACTTCCTACACCTCGACTATAGCAATGTTGTTAAATGCCCCATTCCCCTCAAGCAAGTGACCAACTGATAAACAGAGGGCACTCTGTACACTACCATAATGTGTTCTGTTATATGAAGAGATCCGTCAGAGAATGATAGCAGGGAAGCAGATTATTACTGTGTCTGAAAAAGATCAAACACTCTTGGCATATGCACTCAGATGAAGCTGATTTACAGGCAGACAGATAAAGCACTACAGTCTGCCATCAACAAAAATTGTTGTCTGTCCTGAAGCTGCTGTATATATTATAACTGAGACCCCGGTAACCTCGTCTGGTAACTTTGATCAAATTATATTTTTTCTTTTGCATGGCAGCTTAAAAGTAACAAATATATTTGTAATTGCTACACATAGGAAAGAACTAAACCAATATGAGAATTTATTCAAAGAAGATAAAATATTTAATCATGAAAATTGAAAAATATTAACAAGGGATTATAGTGGTTATTGTGAAAGTAAACAAAAATATAATTATATAGTCATAATACCAAACCAATTAGATTAAATATTGATATGTCAAACATTGATTTATGGGCAAACTGACAGCCCCTTCATTACATTATTTGAGGTGTCATTCCTTAGTTATTGTGAAATTTCAGTAAATAGTTTTAAAAACATGAAACAACCAGGCTATTAATTGTTGAAAATTATGTAACCTTTGGCATTTGAGCTCTGACAGTACCACGTCCCAAGTGAATACCTAATTAAATATGACCATTCACAGCCATCTGGGGAATTCACACATCTCTTTGTCTAAGGACGGATCAGATCAAAAGGCCTTCAGAATCTCTGGTTTTCCTTTTTTTCCAGAGTTTATCCTGGACAAAAAGGCAAGGTGAAAACTTGACAATTTAAAAAGAGGTACTGTGGAGGAATACAGGAGGAGCACTTATCTGTTGACAATAGAGACATGCTAAAGTAGGCCCTTACAATCTCCTACCATTCAAAATTTATGTGAAAAAATAACAACTGTCCATTTAAGGGGGCCTGGAGCCACATTACTTTAGTAATAGTGAAGCACAAAGATTCTTTTCTTCCAAAACTTTTGCTTTAGAAGACAGGATTTTTAAAAATCTCAATTAGCCAAATCTTATCAATTCAACCCATGTATTTATGAGCTCAACTAAATATAGATAGCAAATAACAGGTTGGCAGTGGTCAACCAATAGGAACTGGCATTATAGTCATTGCAGAACAGAGGAACACTAACCAGAGGCAGTCAACCTTCAGCACGAAAAAGGAATTTGTAATACTGATCCGAGGACTCCAAAAAAAGTAGAAAATGCCAATGATACAGTGTTTTAAGCTAGTGCCTTAAACATCCACAAACAATTCTAGCTCTTAAGTTCTTGGGGAATAGTAGAGGACTATTTTCAATTAGAATGCAGAGAACAGAAAGTTGAACCACCAACAGCTACAGCCCTTCTAGGTAGGTCTTTATCATTTGATTGGGTGCAGTACTATCACAAACTTACTTCCCTTGGTCAGCAGGAACCAGAAGGTTTCAGACCTGTAACAAAGGCACTTGCTACTCCCTCCATTATGTAAGAAAAGAACATGGTACATTATCCCAGAAATTTCACTTGTCATATTATTGAATCCCAGGCTCGAAGTATGGTCCTATCAACAGTTCATATTTGTTTGCTTGTCATCCACCCATTCACCCATGTAGCAACAATATTCTTTGGAGTGTGGGGAAAAAGTGTGTAAATATATGAGAGGATCATTCCATGTCTGTCTATATGCATGTTTGTATTTTTTTCATAGAATGGAACATAAAATGACCCAAATTAGGTACCAAGTCAGACATTATCTGTGCAGAAATCAATACTAGTAAAAATTAGACCATTATAGTATTTCTTCCCTGTGTTGTGGAGTAACATTCATATCTGTTTGATTTAAGTTTTGTGGAGTATTGGCAACTTTAGAAATTCCTTTAGCCCAGTCAGATCGTTTCTGTTCCAAATTGGACAGGAATAAAGTTAAAGCAGCAATATGGCCAGAAATCCCACATGTGTTCTGCTCTTTGTCATTTTTTCAGGGATGGGAGAGGGTGAGGGTCCCAAATATCCACCTTTTAATGAGCTGATTCACAGGTTGATAGGCTCATTTTCAGAAGATTTTCTGCACCATGTTTCAATAGCAGCCAGGTTTTGTTTTTACTTCAGCTGCAGAGAGGCAGGACGAATTTTAAAAATTAAACAATTTTTAAAGCACTTTCAATTGCTTATATATTTTCAGTTCAGGCAGCTACTGAGATTAGCAATTCTGAGGTCGGGAGGGGGTGGAGTTATGCACTCTTGGATGTAATTTAGTTTTTATAATAGGATTTCTGAGTTCATGGCTGGAATTTTCCAGCCATTCACACTGTCAGGATTGTCCAGTCCTACCAGCAACGCTCCCCTGTCCTTGGGGTTTCCCTGTTGGCCTGGAGTGACATCAATGGGAATTCCTATTGATAGTGCCAGGGCCAGAGAACCCTGCCGCTAGCAAACAATGTGCCACCTCCTGTCAGCAGGAACCACGTGGCTGGGAAGCTGGAGAATCTTGCCCAGTCTTTATAAGGTGGGTAAGGGATGGGGAAAAGTTGAAGTGTGGGGATGGGGGATGGAGATGCGATGGTTGGGGATATATTGCAATGTTAATATACTGACTGAGACATTTTTAAAAATCTTTTGCAATCAATTTAAACACACCCTGAGACCGCTCTGATACAGCTCAGTGTATGCCACATATGCAAGAGAAGGTTCATGATGATGTATTATGAAGGGACAAGAATGGACTTGGGCCTTTTAACCATCCTATGCTGTAGTCAGCCTGCCTCTATTTGCACCTTGGGTCTGCCAAAGAGAGCAGATGACCACTTCAAGTCCATTTAAGACCCTGGGGTTTGAACAATAATGTGTTCCCCATCTCCCCACCCCCTTCGCATAACTGAGGGTGGAGCTGGTTACAACGCATGTTTGGTCCTGGCTCCTGAATTTTGCCTCTCTTGGGAAAATCAGGCCCATTAACTCTGCAGTTTTTGTCCATACCCTTATCTGGAAAACGAAAAAGAATAACTATATGAAGGATGAAAAATTAGGAAGCATTTTTGTTTGTACGAATTGCATAGTTTGGCTGAGATCAACCTCAAAATCTATTTTTTTAAACCAATGCTCAACAACCTCTGCTTGTTAACACTAGCTCACCAGTGATTTCATATACAGGTGAAAAATATTCACATGACTTTGGAACTTTTTGTGTGCACATTTTGCACCAACTCTTGTTAAATGAACAAATCATTTCAATCTGAAACTTCAATCTAATTTATACAGTTTATTAAGTATGGATGCAAGATTACATTCAAACATGCATATTGGTGGTAATTTTTAAGTATGTAATTAGCATCAAAAGTTTTGGCATTTTTCTTTGAGCTAAGCGTAGATGGGAAAAGAATAATGCAACTGAAATTAATGATAAATTGATCAATAAATGCAGATGTAGCAAAATCTTGATCTTCGTACCTTACATTATCCTCTGCTATCTCTATGAACTATAGAGTGTCAGGATACTTTACTGATGAACGTGAAATTTCCCTCATTATTATGGATCAAAGTGGTGATTGTTCAGATGTGAGATTTCAACAGTATAAAATGTTTGTGGCTGGTCATCTTGGAAGGTAACAAACCAGTGGAGCTTTGTCAGAAAACCTGACAAGTTAGCATGATACTGAGTGGATATCAATTGTCAAATTGATTGAAGGCATTTATTTTTTATCAGTTCATTTATGTGTGAGTTCACCATTAGGAATGATACCGTCAGTAGTTTATCGATTAAAGCAATTGCAGCCATCTTCAGCCAGAAGTTTTGAGTGGATCCATCTTGTCCTCCTGAGGTCCCCAGCATCACAGATGCCAATCTTCAACCAATTCAATACATGCCACACGATATCAAGAAACATCTGAAGGCACTAGGTATCACTAAGGTTATGGGCTGTGTGGTGATTGTCCCTTTAAGAATCAATCTGCCTAATAATGGTCACATTATCCTCAGAACTAATTTGGGATTAGGATGTGGGATGACCTTGTTAAGAAAGGCTTGCTGTTCCAGAACCATCTTATGAGCTGTCTGCAGTCTTGGGCTTCAAGCATCTTTATAACCTTTATCTGTAAATACATGTGATGCTTTTGTTGACTACACAGCTAGTGAACAATTATAGTTCTGATAATATTCTAGCAACAGTAGTGAAGACTTGTGCTCCTGATCAAGCCGTGCCTCTAGCTCAGCTGTTTCAATACAGCTATAATACTTACATCAACCCGGCAATGTGAGAATTTGCTTACGTATGTGATGTTCACAAAGAGCAGGAGAAATCCAGCCTGACTAATTACTGCCCAATCATTAGCAAAGTGATGGAATGTATCATTGATAGTGAGATCAAGAGGCACATTTCAGCAATAACCTGCTCATAGATGCTCACTTTGGCTTCTGCCAGGACCATCCAGCTCCTGGCCTGATTACAGCCTTGATCCAACATGGACAAAAGAGCTGAACTCAAGCGGTGAGGGGAGAATGACACCAAGGCATCATGTGATTGGTGATTGGCAATGATGGGCCCTAACAAACCAGGAGTCGATGTGAATCAAGGGGAAAATTCTGCACTGGTTAGAGTCACAGCACAGGTCATTGTAGTTGTTAGAGATCAGTCATCTCAGTCTCAGGACAAAAAGAATCTAACCATATTCCCTTCTCATTCTGTGACATTACCATCATTGCACCTCCCACTTACCACTGACTAGATACTGATCTGAACCAGCCACATACCGTGGCTACAAGAACAGATCAGAGGCTGGGAATTCTACAGAGAGTAACTCACCACTAACTTCCCAAAACCTATCCACCATTTACAAGGCACAGGTCAGGAATGTGGCAGAATATTTTCCACTTGCCTGGGTGAGTCAGCTCAAACACCAATCAAGAAGCTTGTTGTCATCCAGGACAAAATGGCCTGCTTGATTGGCATGTGATCCACCACCTTAAACATTCAATCCATCTACCACTGATGGACAAAGGCAGCAGTGTGTATTGTCTACAGGATGCACTGCAGTAACTCACCAAGGCTGCTTTGGCAACACCTTCTAAACCGATTAGCCCTACCATCCGGAAGGACAGGTTGCAGATGGATGGGAGCAGCACTACCTGCAAGTTTCCCTCCAAGTTGCACCACCTGATATGGAACTATATCAGTGTTCCTTCACTGGATCAAAATCCTCAACTCCCTACCTACCAGTGTGGATACTCCTTCAGCATATATTCTGCAGTTTTCTCGAAGGCAATTAAGGATGGGCAATACATGGCAGCCTAGCCACCAAAGTCCACATTCCATGAATGAATAAAAGAAAAGCTCTGTTTTTCTGAATAGCATGGCCAAGGGACCTAATCACTATCAACAGATACTGTTAATAGCATAAACATGCTTAGCATTCCAATTGAAGCCTCTTAATTAGGATGCCCTAGTGGGAAGACTATTGTATCATTTAAGAGAGAGTCCTCATTAAGCAAAATACTTTGAGAATCAATTGACACTTGAGAAATGCCCTTATAACAGTATGTTCCCGTTGACCATATTAACTGCTGCCAATTTAGAAAAGTATCAAAGTTGTGTTTAAGCATTAATGTGTTTGAGGGGAAAAAAATGATTCATCCAGAGAACATAATCAAGAGTTCATCATCCTTCTTTCCATAACAACATCAAAGACCTGGCTATGTACATATACCTTTGGAATTCAGAATTTTGACCTTATGTCTTAAAGCAAAACTCAGTAGTTTCAAAACTAAAATCCATAGTGAAGAACTTTAAAAATCAGATTATCATCATTGTAGAGATGTAGCACAGAATAAGGATAGATTACATAATTTATATTCTGCTAGTGGAAGTACTACTTGTCCAGAATTTTTACAAACCCAGCCAACTTTCAAATTACCATGTTTTTTCTGTTAACACTTTTAATCAGCTACACTGTGACCATTTCGTTTAATTCTTTAAGCTTAGCAACAGCCACTGGTTAAAAAAAACTGTCACATAAATTTATCTCCAAATCCTTCTGGGCCAATGACAAGCTAGTCTGCATTCTTGTTAGCTCGGAATGATGTGTAGCATAATACATAATGCAGCGTTTTTCTGACCTAAAGTCAGAACCCTACACAAAGTTCAGTGAGCAGTTGTTGTCAGAAACAAACCAAAAATGATCTGCTTTCTCCTCGGAGCAGATGGTGTCTATGTTGTGAAAATCTACATTATATGCTTTTAACATAAACACAGGAGTTTCTGGATTTCAAAGATTTGCTTGCTAACACTGTTTTATCACACTGATGCTACAAAGTTTTCCCAAAGTATATGAATAGTTGTTATAAGAAGTTTTGTGTGAATTTGTTAGGAATACCATTATATTTGTTAGAGATAGTAGGAGTTACATTGTTATAATGGGTGCAAATATAAATATTTTCAAAATTTACTTGAGTTTCTTCCAAGGCAGTAGGTGACTAGGATAGTTTGTTTTTAAGCCATTCCTAATATTGCAACAGTAAACTAAGAAAAAAATCCATTGTATTGCTGATTAAAACAGTTAGCCAGCAATCCATTTGAGACCAAGACTGCACTGGTGAAAATCTGTGCAAGTGATGCACCTGATGTTATATTGTTGTACTGTAAGCTATGCAGTTCTAAATCAGTTCATCGCTGAGACTTGGCATTGCAAAGGTAGTCAATGTCAAGAGGTTTGGCATTGCAAAGGTATTCAATGTCAGACGTCATGCGCACACAAGTAGGAAAGATGCTGCGATTGTAAAATATTTTAAGGACCGTTCTTAGAACGAGTTATTTCAATACTTGCAGTAAGCCTATTTGAAGAGAGAGAATTACCTCCTAATCAGAAGTTGGTCTGATTCTTACATTTCATATTTGCCAAATTTATTCACACTCCATATTCTAATTTAATTGCAAAGTACTAATTAGCAGTTATATTGGCCTGAAACTTTATGACAGAATTCTATCATGTCGCACTACTGCCATCCCCACCAATAGGTTCATTGGGAGGCCCAGTAGCCTTCTGCTGGTGCCTGCCATGGAGGGTTAGGAAACCCATTGAACACTGGCATGAAACTAATTTGCAGCTAACTAATGAGATGCAGTTGAAAGTCCAACTGGAATCTTCTACCAAAACCCATTACCGTCAAGAACTTATCTAAATAATGCCTGTGGCTGCCTCTAATGTTTGGAGTGGAGACCACCATCAACCATAGGCCTTGAACATCACAGCAGTGGGTGGGGGAGTGGACGGTGGATGGGAGGAGATCTGAAGATGGGTCTTCCAGATTCAGAGCAGAATTTTTGATTTCTTTTTTTTCTGTCCCTGGCAGATAATGCACTGGCAGTTCGCCAGGTTTTCCTGCCATTTTTGAAAACACCGAGATAACATTTAAGGTACAATATGTACCATCCACAAGATGTACAGCAGCAACTTGCGAAGGTATCTTTGCTGGCATCTTCCAAACCCATGACTTCTATCACTTAGAAGGACCAGGGCAGCAGATGCATGGGAATACCACCCCTGCAATTTCCATTCAAATTCACTCACCATCCTGACTAGGGACTATTTGGATTTTTGTTCACTATAGTTAGGTCAGAGTCCTGGAACTCTCTTCCTAACAACACTTTGGGTGTACCTACAACATATAGATTGCAGTGATCAGGATGGCATTCAAACTTGGGCTTGGCAAGTAGCATTCACTTCACACAAATGCCAGTCAATGATCATCTTCAACAAGAAAGAATCTAACTATCTCTCCATGAAATTCAATGGCATTATCATGACTGACTGATGCTCCCATTCTCACAGCCTGGTGGTTACCATTGACCAAAAACTGATCTGGAACAACTATAAAAATGTTGTGGCTACAAGAGCGGGTCAGAGGCTGAGCATTCTATGAGCAAGTAATTCACCAACCGATTCCATTCTTTCACTGTTACTGAGTCAAAATTCTGGAATTCCCTTCCTAACAGAACTATGAGTGTGCCAACACCACATAGATTGCAACGCTTAAGAAGGCAGCACACCACCACTGCCTCCAGAGCGATTCGGGATGGGTAATAAAGGCTAGCCAGTGACGCCCACATTATGTGAAGGTATAAATAAAAAAATTGAAACAATAGCAGCTGTGTAGCCTAATGTAGTAATCTGTTTATTGTATTAAATATAGCAATTGTAATTGTTAATGTTTAGGTCACATAAATTTACAAGGACAGGTTGTGGAAAAAATACCAAATTTCAAAATATTGGGGAAAATTTGATGATTGCAATCACCTAGACTGGTTTGTATTACCTTAGGGTATCATTGTGGAATTTTCTAGATCCTTTTCCCTCCAATTTTATTTGAATCTTTGTCTTTCTTTGCCTCTCCCAACTGATTACATAACTTTCTGGGAGTGGTGGACTGTGGGGCAAAGAGGAGTTAGTAGTGGTGGTGAGACAATGCAAAATATATATGTTGTGGTTCTTTAGGTACATACAATAGGTTGGATGGACTAAAGTGAATTTTCCTGTCCATTGTTGTTTGTATGCATATCTATTTCTGGGAATAAAGTTGTTGAGAGTTAAACTATATACAAACTATTGATATATCTCTATAAACTATACTTTGCAACACCAAAGAAAAAAAGTCTTGACTTTGCCCCAATGAAAGAATATGTAATTTTGTTAAACTTCATTGTATCGCTTTACTTGCATTTGCTTTCACGCAGAAGAGCACAGTAAAATATTGACTGAAAATTACATAAAATACTTGGGGCAATACTAGTAATTACATTAATTGCCCTTTCCTTCTGAAGACATAAGTTTGAATCTAGCTCAAAGGAGAGAAAGGAGCAAAGATTTCCTGCTACTGATGGCTGTAGGAACTGAATTAAATGCAGGTGGCCTCATGAAATCTGAGGAATTTATATGATGTGTAAAATGTTTGAATTTGGAATCTAATCCAACAAATTCATTTTTGACAAGTCTCAAATAAATTGGAGTAAGTAAAATAATCCCTAGTACTGGGGGTGTTAGATTTCAATTGCTGATGGAATTAGGAGTATAGCTTTATATGTCAATTATATAATACTCTGAATGGGGAGGGGCATTGTAATGTTTTCCTAAATTTGTAATTCATGAATAAATCATTCCGGAAACCAACACAGAAACAGAGTCTGATGCATTAAAATGCCCTTTCAGCTTTCTTGTTCAAATTACTTCAACACTTCATGTGAATTTACCCAAAAAGAGTCCAGCATAAGCTCACATTCAAAAATAATAACAAATCTGCCAGAATTTCTTGAAACTATTTGTTTTTAAAAGGGCCAATGAGAATAAAAGTAAAATAATACTTATGTCTTTTCCCTGATTAATTTTCTCTGTGACAGCAGCATCTTTAGCCAAAAAGGCTCATGGACAATATCTCCTGGCCAATGCAAATGTTGCTCTAAAATTTGTCTCAGGATGATTTTCGCTTTATCTTCTTTCTCCCTTTCTCTTTCTCTCTTCTCTATAACTATTCTTTATTTTATTCATTTGTAAATCTATATAAGGAAAAATATAACTGATTTGAGGAGATCTTTTTGATAGAAAGATCTACAAAAAATGAAATATTCATGGCTGGAACCACAGAGAAGTTACAGTGGGGAAAGAGGCCATTCAGCCCATCTTGCCTGTGGCAGTAGCCAAAATAGAGCAAAAATAAACTGACCACTCATAGTAATGCCTCCTTCCAGCACCTGGTCCACAGTCTTGCAGGTTACAGCACTTCTTTAGTATTTAATGTGGTTTTGAGACCTGAACTATTCAAATTCCAATAGTGAATGGCAACAGTTGCATTATTGTAGTAGTTCCGCCATGGTACTCACCTTTGGGCAGAGCACGCCGGATATGTCAAGAACAGCCACTATTCAGACAGTGTGCTGAATTTGAAAATAATCCAAGAGTGATGTCACAGGAAAGTGGTAAGCCGATTGCTTGGTGAGAAATTGATAGTAGGAACGTGTTTAAATAGCTGAAACTAAACAAATCGTATTATTTATTGGAAAAAGTATTATTTGTTATCTCAATCTAGATTTGTTCTCGTCTGATTGTAAATTTTACATTTGAGACATGTCAGGCGAGGACAGCCGAGTGGAATGTTTGTCATGTGTGGGGAGTCTTATACGCCGCCAGTGTCCTAAATGACCACGTGTGCAGGAAGTGCTCCCAGCTGCAGAAACTGGAGCTCTAGGTTCCAGAACTTGAGCAGCAGCTGGAGACACCGTAGTGCATCTGTGAAGCTGAAAGTATGTGGATAGCACATTTAGAGAGGTGGTCACACCACAGCCCAAAGGACGAGAGAAAAGAAGAAAATCGGTGACCACCAAACAGCTCAGCAACAGGCAGGTAGTGTAGGTGTCTCCTGGGGTCCCGCTCATTAACCAGTTTTTCATTTGGAAGCTGATGAGGGTGTTGGTACCTCAGAGAAGTGCAGTCAGAGCCAAACCTCTGATACCACACAAGCAGCTTGACTGTAAAGCAGGCGAAGAAGAAGAAAGGTAGAGCAATAGTGATAGGGGATTAATTAATCACTAAGCAGATAGTTGTTTCTGTGGCCAAAAGACGTGACTCCAAAAAGATGTAGTACCAGGATCAGGAATGTGACTGGCTGCAGGGCATCCTAAGAGGGTAATGAGATAGAGATTGTGATATATGTCGATACTAACGATATAGGTAGACTGAGGAATGATGTCTTGCATCAAGAATTCAGGGAGCTAGGCAGTAAATTAGAAAGTAGGACCTCTAAAGTTATAACTTCTGGATTGCTTCTAGTGCCACGTGCTGAGTCTAGAAATAATAAAATAGAACAGATGAATATGTGGTTCAAGACTTGGTGCAGCAGGGAGTACTTTAGATTCCTGGATCACTGGGACGATTTCTGGGGAAGTGAGGACATGTATAAGTGGGATGGTGTGCACCTGAACCATAATGGGGTCAACGTCCTTGTGGCTAGGTTTACTTGTGTTGTTGTGAGAAGTTTAAACTATTTTGGTGGAACTGAGGACTCAGAGCATTAGTGAAATGGAGACACATCATGTTATATTAAAGGAAGCAAGTCAGATTGAGTTCAACTATGTTGAGTGCCAAGAGGCTGGATAGTCCTTTCTTTAATGCTAGGAGTGTAATAGATAAGACTGATGAGTTAAGGGCATGAGTTGACATGTGATATTGTTTTCACAGAGATATGGTTGATGGTGACTTGGAGGGATATGTAAACTCTTGAGAATAAGTCATCGTTATGAGGGAGGAAATGTTAAATGAATTAAAAAGCATAAGGTAAACAAATCCCCAGAGCCAGATAGTATCTATCCTAGATTATTGAGAGAGATGAGGTGAAACTGCTGGAACTCTAACAGAAATCTTTGTTTCCTTATTGGCAACTGGTGGGGTCCCAGACAATTGGAGGATAGCTGGTGTTGCCCTGTTACCTTCAGGAGAACAGTGACCACAATACCACACAACCCTGCCACAGCAACCTCTGCAAGACATGCCGGATCATAGACATGGACGACATCATCAAACGTGAGGATACCATTCACCAGGTACACGGTACATACACTTGCAACGCGGCCAACGTTGTCTACCTAATACGTTGCAAGAAAGGATGTCCCGAAGCATGGTATATTGGGGAGACCATGCAGACACTACGACAGTGGATGAATGAGCATCACTCAACAATCACCAGGCAAAACAGTTCCCTTCCTGTGGGCGAAAACTTCAGCAGTCATGGGCATTCGGCCTCCGACCTGCGGGTAAATGTTCTTCAAGGGGGCTTTCGTGATACACGACAGTGCAGAGTCGCTGAGCAGAGACTGATAGCCAAGCTCCGCACACATGAGGACGGTCTTAACAGGGATCTTGGCTTCATGACACAATATCTGTAACCCCCGTAACTTGCCTGGGTTAGCAAAAACCTCACTTACTGTGCTGTCTGGAGAAAATACACAATTTTCTAACAATGCTCAGGATCCCCTTCACACACATTGTTAGCCACTTTAACACTTGAATAGCAGGTTAGATGTAAGGATTCACATTCTAATCAGCAATCTATGACTGTCTGTGCTGATGTGTGCTATTGCAGACCAGAACACTGCATTTGCCTGAAGAAGACACAGGAGTCGAAAGCTCGCGTTTTTACTATCAAATAAATCGGTTGGATTATAAATTGGTGTTGCTAAATTCTTACTGAGTTCTTACCACCCCAATCCAACGCTGGCATCTGTACATCATTTTAAAAGGGTAGCAGGGATAACCCAGGTAATTATAAGCCAGTGAGCTTGACATCAGTGATAGGGAAATTATTGAAGCAGATTCTTGGAAATAGGATCTATACCCATTTGGAACGGAATGATCTTGTTAGTGACAGATAGCATGTCATGTCTCACTAATTCAATTGAGTCTTTTGATGAGATGACAAAAATAATTGATGAGGAAAGAACTGTGGATGTTGTTCATATAGACTTTAGCAAAGCATTTGACAAAGTGCCTCATGGCAGGCTGGTGCAAAAGATTAAATCTGATAGGATCAGGAGTGAACTAGCTAGGTGGAGTTACAACTTGCTTGGCCATAAAAGAGGGTAGCAGTGGAAGGGTGTTTTTTTGAATGGAGGTCTGTAACTAGTGATGTTCCATGGAGATCAGTGCTGGGACCTCTACTGTTTGTAATACATATAAACAACTTGGAAGAAAATGTAGATGATCTGATTAGCAGGTTTGTGGATGATACTAAGAATGGTGGAATTGTGGATAGTGATGAAAATTGTCAGAGAATGCAACAGGATATAGATAGGCTGGAAAATTGGGTGGAGAAATGGCAAATGAAATTTAATCCAGACAGTTGCCAGGTGATGTATAGATAGATCCAATTCATGTGAGAGCTATAGAATAAATGGCAGAACGATCAGGAGCACAGACACACAGAGAAATCTGGGCATGCAGATCCATAGATCCTTAAAAGGGCAGCACAGATAGAGAGGCTGGTGATGAAAGCATATGTCTTGCTTGCCTTGATCGAATGGGCATCAAATATAAAAGTTGGCAAATTATGTTACATTGTATGAAATGTTCGTTAGGCCAATTTGGAATATTGTATCCAATTCTGGTCAGCACATTACCAAGGACGTGGAGACTTTGGAGAGAATGTAGAAAAGGTTTACCGGGATATTGCCTACTATGGAAGGCATTAGTTACGAGGAGAGATTGAAGAAACTGGGATTGTTCTCCCTGGAAAGGTGAAGTCTGGGGTGGCCTGATAGAAGTTTATAAACTTATGAAGAGGGCATTGATAGGGTGAACAGTTGCAAGCTTTTTCCCAAGGCAGAAATAACAATTACAAGGGGGCACAAGTTCAGAGTAAGGGGAAAAAAGTTCAGTGGAGCTGTACGAAAGAAGTATTTTACACAGAGGGAGGTGGGAGCCTGGAATGCACTGCCAAATGAGGTGGTCGAGGCAGATACGTTCGTGACATTTAAGACTTATCTGGATAGACACAGGAACAGATGGAGAATAGAGGGATACAGGCGGTTAGTCTTGATCAGGCAACGTGATCGGCGCAGACTTAGAGGGCTGAAGGGCCTCTTCCTGTGCTGTACTGTTCTTTATTCTTTAATGATTAACTTGGAATCAAATAAGTTTATGCTGCATTTGTAAGAAAGAACTGGTGAGACACGTGGTTAGTTTAATATGCATACACTCTGATTTATTTATAAAATTAGAAGCAAAATGAAAATTAGCACTATTTTTAAAGAGATCTTCTTTCACTGTAATTTAATTTCCACTTATAAATCAATTTTCAAAAATAAAATTTCCATATATTGTTATTGCATTTTGATGAACCTAAAACAAAGTGCATGTTCGACTTGGGTATTAAGAAAGACCACCAACAGTTTCTTCCTAACAATTCAGATGATAAAAGTATTCAGCAGGAGACATTCCTTCTGGTTTGAAAAAAACATTTGTCACAGTCATTTTAATTGAAAGTTGTAAGAGCCTATAACCTTAGAACTTTCTGTTTGAAACAATAATCCGCAAAACAGTTCAATATAATTGAAGGTTTCAAGTAACTACCTTTCCTGGTATTTTCTTAGTCTAAGACACGCAGTACACTTTCCTCTGGTCAAGATGGCGGTGGTGTTCCTCAAAGAACAGTAATAGCGCCACTGCTATATTCTATATGTATAATATATACATGTAAATAACTTGATATTTGAAATGTAAGGTAAAATTTCAAAATTTGCTGTGTTATCAAACTGGGAGGTGCGGCAAACATTGTACACGCCGGTGATGCTGCAGCGAGTCATAAGTATTAACAATGGTCAGACAAGCGGCAGTTGAAAGCTACTGCAGAGATGTGTGGAGTGATGCATTTTGACAGAAGTGATAGGAAGAAACAAAGGGTGGAATTTCCCCAAAAAAACAAAGTTGTCATAACGGCAAGAATAATGGAGCGATCCATGCTGGTGTCTCTGGCTCACCCTACACCACAATCATCCCACATCCAGCTTTTTTGGAGGCTGGTGAATTGCGTGCCACTAGTGGAGACCAGTACTGATTCTCACTATTCTTGCACTGCGCTCGAAGACTGAAAGGTTTGTGCATTGGAAGTCGAAAGAACTGTTCATATTTGAGTGATACTTAAATATGCTACTCGGCTTCACATCCTTCCTGTGTGCAATCCAGTTTACATTTTTAGAAAGGGATTGGCACGATTGCAAACTGTTGCTGATTTTGAGGCTCGCACGATATTTTCCAGAATTGAGTTCCTGACAATCTCTGCCAGGTGTGGCGAAGTCGATAAAATCACCCCAAAGTAGACATATGACACAGTAGTAAAGCATACGCAGCAATAAAAGGACCTGGGTTTCCATGAGCAAAGATCTATGAAGATGGCAGAATATGTTGAGAGGCTAAATGCAAAGTATGTTGAATCTTGGGTTTCTTTAAGGCATTGCATGTTGAAGCAGGGAACATTTATGAAGTTCTGGTTAGACCACAACAAGAGCATTATGTCCAGGTCTGGCCACTTTTCTTGATGAAGGATATGAATGTCTTTGTTTAGAGGAAATTTACCAGAATGGTTCCAGGGATGAGGGTTTTAGCTATAGTTTCAGCTTGGAGAAACTGAGGCTATTCTCAATTGGCAATTAAGAGGAAATTTGATAGAGATATACTAGATTATGACAGATTTCAGTACAATAGACATATAAAAGCAACCCATTAGCTGATTAAGAATTGAGCCACAGATTTAAGGTTTTCTAATAGACTTGCAGATGGGATGTGAGGAAGAACTTTCATGTGCAACGAATGGAAATAGCTGTGAACCTGCTGCCTGTGAGGGTGGTAGAAGCAGAGATAATCAATGATTTTAAAAGAAAATTAAATGGGGGAAATAAATCTACACAATTCCAGGGATAGAGTGAGGAAATGAGACTGACTGAATCTACTGAGACATTCCATGAATCAAATGGCTTCCTTCACTGTCATAATGACTCCTTAATTCCTGTCACTTGCAACTGTTCCTGCTTTCAATTTAACATAGAAAACATAGACAATAGTGACTCGACTAGAGGTTATTTCTTTAATTCTTTCCTTGGGCAAACTTCTAATCTCCACTTGGTGGAGAGACTTTTACAGTTCCTTCTCAAGTGGGGCAGTAAAATCATATGACATGGGTGTGATGCAGTGCCTGACACCTACCTGCCACATCTTGCATTGTACCAGCAGTAGGGGAGGTGTTGGGCAATCTGCCTTCCCTTGGATCATTTGAGGACCTTAAGTGGCCAATTAATGGATACTTAAGAGCCTTTTCGCAGGGGGAATTTATATTTTACCTATGGTGGGAGATATCCACATCACAGGGCTGGGAAACATGTGGGTTCTATTTGGTTCTATTCACTGTGTCCAATGAATGCTTTCCCCTCCCCCAATCCTACAAGCCCAAACTAATCCCAGTTGAGATCCTCAATTTAACTTTTCGTCAGGCTCCATCCACAACTCTCGCTGGGGGCTGCTGCAGTGCCGGTAGTGGCCACTGCACCCAGTGATACTGTTGGTACTGGAGAACTGGCAGACATCTGATTTGCAGCCATTTCCCAGATGGGGGTAGAAGTCTCACCCTGAGCCAATCAATGGCCTGACAGGAAGTATGTAATTGTAAGCAATCCAGCCAAGTAGAGGCAGGCTCTCCTCTAATGCTTCAGCTGTGAGTCGGGGTCACCACTTCCGTAATACAGTGCTGGCCAGTATCTCCCTTTAGAGTAGGTATAAAAATTTTCACCTGAGTGTGTGGATGAAATGAAGGATGGAGACTTTGCACCTACAATGTGGCACAACACTTGCAGGCAGGGTGTGTGTTACCCCTGGATGTCTGGTACTAGATGTTGTACGTTCAGAAATAATTTTTATACAACAAACTCAGGCAACCACATATGGGCTGAATTTTGTGAAGGGCAATTGTAACACAAGACTTCTTCTGAAAACTGGACTGGCAAGAACAAATCTCAAGTGTGAAAGGAAAAGCTTTTCTGGTGCACCTCAATAAAGTTTATTGAAACAATAATACTTGAGATCAGAGATGTTGTATTTTTTGATTTGATTTATTATTCTCATGTATTAGCACACAATGAAAAGTACTGCTTCTTGTGTGTTGTACAGACAAAGCATTCCATTCTTTGAGTACATAAAGGAGAAGGGAAGGAGAGGTGCAGAATGGAGTGTTACAGTTATAGCTAGGATGTGGAGAAAGATTGGCTTACTGTAGGTAAGGTAGGTCCTTTCAAAAGTCTGATGACAGCAGGGAAGAAGCTGTTCTTAAATTAGTTGGTGCATAACCTCAGAGCTTTGTATCTTTTTCCCGACAGAAGAAGATGGAAGAAAATATGTCCAGGGTGCGTGGGGTTCTTGATTATGCTGTCTGCTTTTATGAGGCAGCAAGAAGTGTGGACAGAGTCAATGGGTGGGAGGCTAATTTGCGTGATGAATTAGGCTTCGTTCACGACCGTTTGTAATTTCTTGTGGTCTTGGTCAGAGCTGGAGCCATATCAAACTGCAGTACAGCCAGAGAGGATGTTTTCTACGGTGCATTTGTTAAAGTTGGTCATGGACATGCTGAATTTCCTTAGTCTCCTGAAAAAGTAGAGGTATTGGTGGGCTTTGTGGTGAATTATCTGGATGTTTAAAAGAACAAAACATTTTTAGTGTAGAGATTTTAATGATATAATTATCAGAAATAGAAATGCTGTAGAATAAATGTGAAAAGGAATTGTAAGTTAAAATTCTGTGTTGGACTATTATTGTGTTGAATTAGGTGCTTGTTTACCCAGATTTCACACACTAAAGTGGACCATTGGAAAAGAAACTAAATGATCACAGCATTGAGCAATATATTTCTTTTTTTTCATTATAATAATAAACCTCTCCTGAAGTGAATAGCCACACAGCCTTTGTATATGAAAAATAAATCTCTCCAACCCAAAATAAAGAAAGCCAGGCAGAACTTCGCTAGGACAAGCCATTTTGAAGGAACATTCCAATGATTTATTTTTGAAACTTTTGAAAATATTGCCTATGCAGTTCACAGAAAAGTGATTACTCGCTTATTAAGACCAAAGAAACACCATGTTTTGGCATTATTGTATAGAAAATAAATAGTCATGCCATGAAAGGTAATGATTCAGTTGAAGCAGATATATTGGCCTATAAAGCTTTGAGTAAGAGGTGCTTGAATTCATGACAGCAAGACGTTTTAACATTATGTACACTATAATCCATCCAATACCTGCCATATTATTGTAATTGCAATCCCACTCCTAGCTGCTGTCATATTCCTTGAGGGCTAGATTTTAAGCTGATGCTATTATCAATCACGAGGCAGGGACTGTCAAACTTCCTGTTTCCCTGGCAGGAATTTGTTTCTGAACATCGCTGTTTTTTCATCAGCCTTGTCAGTCCTTGAAATGACCTTAGTTTAATTAACTGCATCTTGATGAGGAAATCTACATAGAATGTGAAGGTTAATTAATGATGAATCAGTTCTTACTCTAAGACCATCACTGAATGGCTGACAGCAAGTCTACCATTTAGAATATAACCCAATACCTCATTATAAATGGTCGACAGGATTTGCACTCCAGCTTCAGCCAGAGAGAAAAAAAAATCACATTCTCTTTGCAAAGAATGTTAGCTGTGCTGTTGCAAAGTTTTCTTCAATAAATACACAATAGCAATCCGATGTGAATAAATGTGGCTTAAAGACTGCAGGAATTATAATAACCTCACATTTTACTTGCATTGCTGATATTCAAAAGTGTAACATTCTAGTTTCAATCAGAAATGATTATTCAGGGTGAGTTATCACATTCTCTTTCACAATATGTCGAGTTGGAACGCGAGCCATTTAATTGCTGAGGGTGACCTGTAACCCCATGCTCCTGCCAAATCAATTATATATAGATAAAAAACCTGTCCAAACTAACATTGGGAAGTCAAGTGCCAGATATTTTTTGACCTAATCTTAGGGAACTCAAAGTTGTGGTTTTCTTGTTTCCATTGCATTGTGAGATAAGATACTGATGAGATCTTCATCATACAATCCTTACAGAGTGGAAGGAGGCCATTCGACCCATTGAGTCTACTCTGACTCATACCCAGCTTACCCCGTAGCCTCTTGGCTAATCCCCCTAATTTATATCATGGGACATTAAGGAGCCATTTAGCAAGGCCAATCCACCTAACCAGCACGTCTTTAGACTGTGGGAGGAAACCGGAGCACCTGGAGGCAATCCACGCAGACATGAGGAGAATGTGCAAACTCAACACAGACTTCTTCAATGTTTTGTCGGAATTTTCCATTAATGCCTGTGATCCTTTTGGCTTCAGCTGCAGCTCCCCGAAAGATAATGATGATTTTCAAACTAAGCCTAACAATGTATTTATCATTTTTAACACAGTTCACAGCCAACCACAATCCTCCATAATGAATAGCCTTCAAACCTAATAAATGTTTAAAGCTGCACTGTGCTATTTGTCTTAGAACATTCACATAATTTTTCACCTTTCCACACATATGTTCCATATGTCATAATTTATTTCATGAGTATTTTTGGGACGTGGTTCTATTTACATTGCATGTACTCTGTTAATATGCTTGGGTCTTAAGAGATAAAACCCGTTATTGTTTCTGGTTTTCCAAACACAGTATATTAATAATATGGTTAAAAAGTTATAAAATAACTTTTATGTTTTAAAATATTTTTTGAAATTGTGGTGGTATTAACACCTGATGCAATAAAAATAACTTTAGTAGTTAAATTGTTGACAAGCATTTAGCTGATGCTTTCAAGGACAAAGAGATATAAAATTGTGAATCCTTTCTTGCAATGAAGGTTACGATATTTATCTTTTATTCTGATTAGAACAGAGCTTTGAAGATCTGGTATTGCTGTAAATGATAATCAGAGTTTCTAATGGGAGAATTATGTTCAAACATTTTTCGCCATTTGTTGATTCCTATATATCCTCTCATGATTCAGCCGAACCAGCTGTTGGTTTTGCAGAAGAAAACTTTGATTTTGCTCCAACAACTGCTGGGTGACCTGAACTGTATCCTGATTCTACTGAACCATATTTTAATTCTCCAGAAACAGCTGTTGGGTAAGCTGAACCAGCACAAAGTTACTTCATGCAAATTCTCGATCTGTCTGTGCTGGCTGACTCACGGACGGCTAGATTTTGCTGCAGAAATCACTTGAGAGATTAATTTCATGTCCTTTAGAGGAGCCCTCTGTCAGACTCTCAATTACTCGTTCCTCAGCCTGAAATTGCTTTAATGCAGTTCCTTCATTTGGTGATCACAGATAGATTTCCAGTGGCCAAGTGAGGTTGGGAGCTGGGGCAGGAGGGTGTGCAATTTCTCAATACCAGCCTTTGTGTGAGTGTCTTAATGCGATTTTTGTGCACAGTGGAAAAGGCAGGACACAATCTGCACGATTTGGAGCACTGCCTAGTTAAGCCGGTTAATCAACTTGTTGTCAGCTCGCCTACAATTTTTGCGGGAAGGCCTGGGATTCACACTGGATTTGGGACAGGTCAAGTAGAATATGACAACAGAGCAGGAAACCAGTCATGGACATGGTATTCAATGATTCAGGCTCATAAAATGGTGCACAGTTGAGACAGTCATGCTTTCATTGGCAGGCTGCTATCATTGATTAATAGAGTTGGCAGAGCAACTGGGGTCTGCATGCTCAGTCAGTTAAGGGGGTTTTGACGCAATGGAGATCATGACGCCATATGAGTGGGGTACTGTAAGCATTGGGAGTAGAGCACACCACAAGAAAGGCAACAGCTGGGGCATTGGATTCAGGCTGTCAGAAAAGGGAATGAATAACGATGAGGATCAACTTTGTAAGGGGCCAATGTGGAGCTCTAGGCATAAGAGGATAGAGGACAGAGGAGAGGAATGGGGCAGGAAGGCACACCTTCAGCATCAAGTGTACCACTGAGAAAGCTACCAGGGAATGTGTGAGAATCACTGCTGCAAGAGACTGTGACTAAGGGATGGCACAGTGGTTAGCACTGCTGCCTCACAGTTCCAGGGATCTGGGTTCAATTCCCGACTTGGGTCACTGTCGGTGTGGAATTTGCACATTCTCCCTCTGTCGGCATGGATTTCATCTGGGTGCTCCGGTTTCCTCCCACAGTCCAAAGATATGTAGGTTAGGTTGTTTTACCATGCTAAAATGCCTCTCAGTGTTCCATAATGTGTATATTAGAGAGATTAGCTGGATAAATATGTAAGATTTTAGGATAGGGCCTGGGTGAGATTGTTTTTGGTGCAGTCTCGATGGGCCAAATGGCCTCCTTCTGCACTATAGGATTTCTATGTAGACAGATTGTATCTGAGACTTATTGGGGAAGACCTTAGACCTGCAGTATTGCTGACTTTGCCCAGTAGAGTTGTCAAACTCTTGTGACTCCTTCGCTCTTGACAAGATGGTGTCTGTTAATCAGCAGCACATCTTTAAGGACACGGATGCCATATCAGTGAAAGTTGGCCAGCAGGTACAATGGCCAGTGGGTAGGCATAATGGATAACATTGGAATAGTTCAGATTAGAGAGTCATTGGATTGGTTCCACTGGTCGGCGCAACATCAAGGGCCGAAGGCCCTGTACTGTACTTAAGGTTCTACGTAATTTCAAACAGATTGAGCCTGGTTGGCATGAAAGGCAATGGGATTTACCTCCATCGCTGGACTCTCACAGGGACATAACAATTGCACATATAGGGCCATAAGATATTGAGCGAGTGGCCAGTTACATTCATCACAGGAAGAACTTCCAGTCTCTAAACATTCAGCTGATATATGACTATAACAGTGCTTTAAGGATGTGTGGACTCACTTGCCTGGTAGCTGTCTTCATGGCTTTATCCTCTGGCAGTGCTGAGTGCCACTGTCCTCCATGTGAACCCCGTAATTTGAGTGGAAATGGATATTCTTTGATGTGTTGGCTATTCACACCGACACTGAGAGTGGGTGTACAACTGGAGCTGTCTGCTCACAGAAACCATGATAGAATGGCCGTTGAGCTTCTGTCGATAAACTTCAGTACCTGAGTCAGTGGGTTAGCATACAGTCCCGTAAGGATCTTGCACATTGTGGTGATCTGCTGCCCTCTCCGTAACATGAATCTGTCCCCCATCCCTTCACCCCAAGAATGATATGGAGCTTGAAGAGAGTGAAACATCAGATTAACATAGTTGATTGGAAAAGGATGAGGAAGAGGATGATGTAGCGATGACAGTGTCCAGGTTTTGCATGATCCAGGATTATCTAGGAGTCAAAGCTCTTATCAGGATGGTCACCATACGAACATACAAACACAAATTAGAGGCAGGCGTAGGCCACTCATCCCCTTGAACTTGATCTGCCTTTCAATAAGACCATGGCAGTTTGGATTATAACTTTAACCCCACATTTCTGCCTGTGCTCAATAATCTTTCACCCCTTGTCAATCAGTAATCTATCTAGTCCTGCTTTAAAAACATTCAAACACTCTGTTTCCACTGCCTTTTGAGGAGGACAGTTCCATAGACACACAAAATTTTGAGAGAAATTTATCCTCATTTATGTGTTCCATCAACAACCATTTATTTTTAAGAAGTGACATCTAGTTTTAAGTCCTCCAACAACAGAACATATCCTTTATACATCCACTCTGTCAATATACCTTGAGGTCTTAAAGATGTTGATCAAGGGCATCAAAATACATCCAATTCAGATAGGTTTCACCTGAGTGATTATTCATCCAGCAGGATTGCAATGCTTTGACATTCACTTTGCTTTGCCTATTAAAGCACATTAATTAAAGACACAACTTTGATTTGTTCCATTCTTTCCAACAATGCATGCTATATGTCCTTCCAGGGGTCTCAATGCCCCTATTCAAAGACCACTGCTACCCTGCCTACGCCTTCTCTCTTCTCCAGTTTTTCATTAAAGATTAGAAGCTCACACGGTTGTGAATGTGGCTCAGCAGCGCCAAAGAAAATAAATGAAAAACTCATACACAATTGCAAATGAAATTTGCCCAAGTTGAGCACTCACTGAGATGGCTGACTTGGTGTCCTCACTCTAAACCACTTCCACACAGTGTTCCACTCAAATGAGGAAACAATCTGCTCACATGAGTTTGCTTGCAACTAAGATGTCTGCAGTTGTAGTCCATGAGATGAAGGTGTCATTGGAGGTACCTTCATAGGTTACTGAATGGTGTCAGTTCAGGGGCAGCCTCTATCACTGGACATTGCTACATTGATGGTTCCCTGGCCAGAAGAGTCAAGGATATTGATGATGATATTTCTCCCAATGAAGGTGGCACCCTCATCTTCATTGTTCACTGCCCCAGCTCTTTGGCAAGGAGGGAGAAACCACCAGCTGAGGCACAAATGGCATTCATTCCATTCATCTTTGCTCTATCAATGTCACTGAATGCTACAAAACATGGTGTGCTTTCTATGCATGTCAGTGCACTGTTCTTGCATCTATTCCTAGCGCTGCCACAAATGGCTGTTAATGATGGTGGCCACTCTCCCAATGGAGGAATTCACACATTCAAAACCAGAGCCATTGTGGTGCACATGAGTTGAATGGATTCCTCCATTCTCAGCCCGTGGCTCCTCGTGGTCTTAGATAACATAGACTGTAACACTAGATTCTGCACCCTAACTTTCCTTCTATGAGCAATATTTGCCTGTTTAGCATGCAAAAAACTATATTTTTTCACTATACCAATATATGTGGCAATAATAAATCAAATCAAGTCGAAAGATGAGCAAAGATTTCATGCGGTTGCTCAAAGTTGAGCTGCCTTGCTTATATCTCCCAAACTGTGCATCTGTACCCAACTGAACATGGCTGTGTCTTTCTTCTGATGGGGTTCCACAGACAGTTGAGACTGTCTCTCTCTCAATACCTCCTGCTCACTCATGGTATGCTCTTCACCTACCCTTTCTAACAATGCACAAGAACCCACCAATTTACCAGAGTAGGTGAATGACATGATGATGCTGGGTCTCTAAGGACTGTCAGTAATGTTATCCTGGCACTAGAATTGTTTCCATCTACAACTGGATATTTGGGACACTAAAGAAGGAGAATTTGCTTGGACAGCAGATGCCTCTGTAAGCTGGATCTTCCCAGTGTTACATGTAGTGAAGTGGATTTTCCCGCTTTGTGCTGCAGCTCCTCAGTAGCATTAGGGTTTTGAACTTTGCTGATAGCTCGGTAATTGCCCTGGCACACATTTATGCCATGTTTAGGAGCACCATGCACACGCAGTACACTCAGCTGCAGTGTTTGCTGATTACTACAGACCTGAAACTTGTGTTACACTCATCTTGCTGGAATGAAAGGGATTATTAAACCTCCTACAACACTGGAACTAGGTCCTCCAGATGACACTACAGGTGCTCACATGCTCTTCCATCTCCCACTGCTGAGTTCAGGTAGGTGGTCTTCTATCAATCTTTGCGAACAAGGCCCCTGTTACATCCAGTATCACCTCAAGGTGGTATCAATAAGCTTTGGGGCAGACCTGCTAGGATGCCTGACCTTTGACTCTCTTCCACATTTCTGCCTCCCATTGTGACCACTACAATAATGGCTGCCCTTATCTCTTTAAACCAAGACCATGCTTTCGGCCTCCTGCTTCCTTCCTATGCTGCTGCCACTGATTGCCAAAAAATAATCCTCGAGCCAATTAGGGTCAACCTCTGGGAAAATTTCAATCCATGAATTTATTCCCTTTTGGAGTGGGGTCATGACCTAAATTGGGACCAGTGTTGGGTCATGAACCCAAACAAGAAATCCTGCGCCATATGGCTGTGTCTTAGGAGGCAGTTTTCTGAATTTTCTGGGGATACAAGGGTAGAGGGATGGGGCGAGGTGAGAAAAGAGTAGAGGTTTACAATACAAAAGTAGAAATTTGACTTATAAACTTGACTTCTTTGGCGCTTGACACATTATTCAGTTTCATCTCCCTCCCTCCCCTTTGGAGAATACAACATAAGAGAGTTTAATTGATTGAAACTATAACTTAAAATATATACTTGTATGATCTCTAGTGAGAGAATTTGCTCCAGCATTCACAAAAAGTAGCTTTGGAACATGATATGTGCATCCTCTATTCCTTGGGCATATGTTTTCCTGGTTTATCTGCTGCAATAGCACGCCCTTGGCCAATTCAGTTACCTTTTCATTGAAGCATTGCACTAGGAAATCCCTATTAATCACAGTGGTTTGACATTCTTAATTATCCCCAGTGATTGTGCTGTTCAGTAAGATTCTAGCTAAGCCTGATTATGAACTCTTGATAATCTTGTAGGGTTACAAGAATTATAACACTATAAAATTAACAATAGGTCCCACTGGTCGTCTTTCTCTACAATGTATACCTTTGGCTTTTCAAAGAAAACTTTCCTCTCTTTACCTTCTTTGGTTTTCTTCTTTCACCATATTGCCAAATTCTCAAGTAAGGCTTATAACAAATATTCTTCTTCCTTAATAGCTGCATATGTGTACAATTTCCTTTATTGACCAGATTTATAAGTATTTAATAATTTTTGTAATGTTTCCACAAAAAAAGTGTGGTTTAGGGCAAAAATGATTTTGAGAATTGATACACTTGTTACCCAATTTGACAATTCGATGGAAGAACAACCAACTGAAATATTACAGCTTCATATCTCATGTTAAAAAGCAGAAGAAATATTCATAGTAAATGATGCAAATCTAACACTGCCTCCTTTTAATAGATTTGGGTTTATGATACAGCACCATTTACTAAAACGTAACAAATTTACATTGTTCTATGCTTATGTATGCAATTATGAAACTTAATTAATATTCAAGTAAATATCGTGGTACTAATTCACTTTATATACATTGGTTAACAAAGAGCATATATAGTGTCAAAATTCCAAAAGACTTGCAATGTTGGAAGAATGAATGTTCCATCCCATTGACTTGAGATGGAATGTGACTTGCGACATGACCTATTTAGTGAAAACTGTGAAAAATACTTTTTTAAAAAAATTATAAAACATTGTAACAATTGTTGAAAATTCAGTGCAGACTTCAATTGTAATAATTTTACAGACCTATAACAAATAGAACTACAACTTTTTAAAGCATTAATTCTTATTGATTTATTATTGCAGTTAATTGTTATCCAATTCAAAATTGTCTGCACATTCTGGAACTCTGAAGATAAAGTCAGTTTTATTAAATAGTTTTGTAAACTGGTTCTCTAGTCAGGAAATCTCTTTATTTAAAAAAATCCTTATTGTTTTAATAGTGAATGTTTGTATGACTCTATTTTTAGTTCCTGATACCTCCATGTTCCTGCTAACTGGAAGCTCACTCAGTCTACCTGATTACTAATGAGATTCAGTGTTTTCGAACTATAATATACAGCATTGTCAGGATGAATAAAGGAATGTTTCACTGCAGTTCACAAACAAATGTGGGAAAATGATGAGTCATTTCAGCAAAAGTAAAAGGATTTGTGTATCAGCTGACAATCTCTTAGTATACAGTATATCAACCGCAATTCAAACAGCCAAGCTAAATGCATTGCTGGCAAATTGACAATGTAGGTTGACCACCATTTCAACATGGATTTGATTTATTCCTGCTTTAATATTCATCTGTTTCTTCTGTTGCAGTGACTAAATAGCTGGATTGCAGACGTAAATGTAAAGAAACCTATTCAAAAGATATTCAACAAGAAATGCTCTGTCATTTAACCTTTCATTAAATTGAAATTAGTTTTTATTTGAGCTCTTGCAAATATGTAGGTTTACATCATGAACATCTATTTTTTAAAGAGTTTTAAATGTAGAGTCCAGAGGGAATGGGTAATATTTCGCTGGTTAATGGCAAAATCCTCTGGTCTCTTCTTGCCAAGGAAACCCAAATAAAAAAAATTATATTTAAACTAGAGAAATAACTGATAGTCATTTTTTTATTCTCTCAAATCTGTTCAATCCCAGTGTTACTGCTATCTTTTCAAAGATAATTGCATAAATCTTACACCTTTACAATGTCCTCACATGCAAGTTGATTACAACCACCAATTTAACGTGGTGCATTGTTCAGCTCTTATATAATAATGTTTAACCAGATATTGATTTTCCTCACTTATGAAGCAGGGTACCAAATATTGGCAACCTCTGTAAGGTTTGCTAGAATAAACTCATTCAAGTTTAAGAATTCTTAAATGGAAATTTAGTTGTACTTTTTGATTTTAGAAGGATCTGCATGTGGATTCTGAATGTCCAGGAAAATGTGGATATTTACAATTTCACTATAGTAGGTATTTTTCCCCAAGCAGAAATTTATTATCCTTGCACCCATTTTCATTCCAGTAAAAAGAGCCAAAATGCATCAAATTTGCTGTGTTGTTCCTGCATCCTTAACCTTTTCTTTTAAAAAATAAAATTTATTTATTAGTCACAAGTACATTAACATTGCAATGAAGTTGCTGTGAAATTACTGAAGTTACTGTGAAATGTGGTCTCAGTTAATTTTCAGGTGATTAGGGTGGCTGCCAATAAAACAAAGCATTGGTGAGTTGCTTATGTGAATGAGGGAACTTATTTTTAAGATTTCTTTGGGGAATCAGGTTGCTTTGTGCAGATTGCAGAGCAGTGTCTGCTGTGCTCATGTTTTCTTGGCTTAGATGCGACTTAGTAACCAATTGCTACTTACAATACAAGTTTATACTTTAGCTTTAAACTTCATATGGAGCCAGGAGAAGCAAGTGTGCTCTTCACAGCGAGACAATTAACTTCAATTCAACTAGTCATTCTTTTTCCCACCATCACAATTACTAAATAGAAACTTCTAGTCGGATAAGTGGCCAGAAATCGAGAAGCAGAGATGCAGCAAGTTCCTGCACTCACCTGAAGTTACTGAAATGAGGCCTGGGATCCAATTTTGTGGATGAACAGTTTGCTTTTCACATAGCTTCCCTTTAACAGCTGTGTTTGCCTTAACTAAATTAATAGAATTAAGAATTAGAATTGGACAAATCTGTGGAATCTTCGAGATGGGCTAGAAGAGGGGGATAAAGGGAGCAACTGGAGAACCAGCTCTCTCTTCTTTTGCACTTTCTCCGTGGCAGCTCCAGTGAGCTGAGCAGCATAGCATCTCCAGAAACACTGTTAATAAATTTTTGAATATTTCTTGTTAACACGTAACAGTGGCGTTAAGCGAAGACGTGGGTGAAAAGCTGGGTGAATCCTGACTAACCCTGACCAATTTGCAGTAACTCTTTTTACTGCAAGTGCGCCACATTGTGAGATAGACAAAGAGGGCAAGAGTCAGATGAAGGCCCAACACAACTTTATGGAATACTTTCCAATGAAAAACAATATTTATCAGACTCTATTGTACTTCAATTAAACTCTATCAAACTCTTCACAAGACTCTTCAGTAAACTGTTAAATATTGAAGTAACTGTCTTAAATCCACATTGTCTACTTCTGAAGCCCTTCTGAGGATTCATTATACCCTATTCACAGGTCCCTATCACTGTATTTGAACTGTTTGTTGAAAACAGTAGGCTGGCACAAACTGTTCCTCTGTCTTTGAGGGTTAGCTGATATTTCAGGATCTGCAGTCATCGATTTCGGCTTCCTCCCTCATCTAGGGCTGGTTCTGATCTTTGGGTCATCTCACTCAGGTGGCGATCTACAAAATAATAGTTGAAATGCAAATCTTTACAGGTAATCAAGTTTTAAAGGTACGGACAATGTGAGTGGAGAGAGGGTTAAGGACAAGTGAAAGAGACGTGTATTGTCACCCATCGGGACAGTTAGTGAGGTCTGATCTTTGAGTAAGCGTTCTTCAAGCAGGCCTTCACAATACGTGACAACGCAGAGTTGCTGAACAGAGACTGAGAGCTAAGCTCTGCACACATGAGGATGGTCTCAACCATGATCGTGAGTTCATATCACACTATTTGTAACCCCACAACTTGCCTGGGTTTGCAAAATCTCACTAACTGTCCTGGCTGGAGATCATATACTTCTCTTTAACTTGTGCTTAACCCTCTCTCTACTCACTTTGTCTGTGCCTTTAAGACTTGATTACCTGTAAAGGCTTGCATTCCAATCATTATTTTGTAAATTGAGTTTGTGTCTTTATATACCCTGTGTATGAACAGAAGTCCCACGTACCTGATGAAGGAGCAGAGCTCCGAAAGCCAGTAGCTTTTGTTACCAAATAAACCTGTTGAACTTTAACCTGGTGTTGTGAGACTTCTTACTGTGACAATCCAGGAGATCACGTGTCACCTGACCGCAACAGCTCAATATTTCTATGCTGTCCCCACAAACTGATTCCATACTAGACGTAACAACTGTTCATTTCAGAACAACATGACCTTTATTTTCATATCATGCTGCTTTCCCTTAATATTGCACTACCCTACTTCCAGCTTTCTAAAGATTAGGCTCTGATGTTTTCAGCAGTCTTACATATCTTTCTCTCAAGTGGCAGTCTCTCACAATTCAATCACCAAACACAGCCTCCTTACATCTAACAAAAACATGAATTCATAAATACCTTAAGCACTATTCAACACAATATCTTGGAGATACTTGTTTCTGTTCAATCTGAATAAAATAATTTGTTTTGTGAATGGTTTCTGTGACAGTACTCATTTCCATTTATTCTTGATTATTGGTAAGGCACAGTGGCACAGTGGTTAACACTGCTGCCTCACAACTCTAGGTACCTGGGTTCAATTCTTGCATTAGGTGATTGTATGGAGTTTGAATGTACTCCCATATCTGCCAAGTGGGTTGCCTCTGGGTGCTCCACTTTCCTCCCACAGTCTAAAGATGCACAGGCTAGGTGGATTGGCCTTGCTAAATTGCCCCTTAGTGTCCCAAGATGTGTAAATTAGATGGATTAACTGTGGTAAATGTATGACTTTCTGGGGATAGAGCACGGGAGAGAGCCTGAGTAAGATATTCTGTCAGAGAATCACTGCAGACTCAATGCGCTGAATGGCCTCTTCTGCACTGTAGGGAATCTATGATTCTACGAGTTGCAAAATTTGTACATTGATTAAACATTTGGTCCTGCCCCTGCATAGTGGGGTGTTGAGTGGATCATTTGCACAAAGTAAACAACCAAGTCTGATTTAGTAGATTCCCTTTCTAACAACGCAGTGGGTGCATCTACACCATATAGAGTGCAGTGGCTCAAAACGTGGCTCACTACTCACTAGGCAGTGATCCACAGTGAATAAATAATTTAAAAAAATTATATAGTGCATTCTTACCAGCAATAGGAAGACATTCATTGCAAAATATTTGAATGTCTGAGCCTTTCTGAATATATTCTTGCAAATCTGCCGATGTTAAGATAGAGTCAATGCTGCAGCAAGAAGACTACTCTTTTTGACAATTAAGGGCACCTACTATTGAAACAATTGATGTGGTAAACTGACAAGAAACAGCTGACATGATGCATCAATAGTGTGCAAAGACCTGCACAAGAATATGTACGAGGATAGCAGACCAAAGAAAACCTGCCAAAGTTAGGCAACAATGACCACGCTGCAGTCCTACCATTGCAGGCCATAGTGTTTCCTGACAATTTGTCGCTCTTTTACTTCTACACATCAAAATTGTTCAGAAAGTTATGGAACGCTCATCACTATCGGTGTATACTGGCAAAGCTTAACTATAAGTTATCTCTATGGAATCTTATCATCTATATTATTTATTTATTAGTCACAAGTAGCCTTACATTAACATTGCAATGAAGTTACTGTGAAAATCCCCAAGTCACTACACTCTGACACCTGTTCGGATGCTGTGAGGGAGAATTTAATATGGCCAATCCACATAACAAGCACATCTTTTGGACTGAGTGGAAACCAGAAGCACCTAGAGGATACCCATGCAGATACAGGGAAAACATGCAAGCTCCGCACAGACAATGACACAAACCTGGAATCGAACCTGCTTTCCTGGTCTGTGAGGCAGCAGTGCTAACCAATATGCACTGTGCTAGCATGATAAAAGCACTCCACAGGGCCATCTCTTCCAACATGATTACATATGTACATCAGACTCTCAAAATTACAGTGGTACTTCTGTGCTTCCAATGTGAGATCACATAGTCAAAGGGCTAAATATGATTCCAAGATTTGTGTTGGATTTTCCGATTGTGCTCAATCCAAAACTGGAAAGTTCCCATGGTGGGCAAGATTGGAAAACTCTGCCCAATGTATATCTTTGGATATAAGGGGATAGAGGATAGATCTTCTTCCCCCCTCAAGAACTCACAGGGATAATCATGCTAACAGAAAATATCATATGCAATATTTTACAATGCAGGCATTGTTTGAAAGTCTTCAAATTTGACCTGTATTATAAAATGTCTACATAGAACATAGAACACTACAGCACAACAGGCCCTTCACCCGCAAGTTGCACCGATCATTCCTATACCTACTAGGCCATAGAACTATGTCTAACACCCAATCCTGTTTAATTCCATGTACTCATCCAGAAGTCTTTTAAAAGACCCCAGCGAGCTCATCTCCACCATCACTGACAGCAGCCGATTCCATTCACTCACCACCTTCTGAGTGAAAAACTTACCCCTAATATCTCCTCTGTACTTGCTGCCCAGCATCTTAAACCTGTGTCCTCTCATAGCGACCATTTCAGCCCTGGGAAGTAGCCTCCGAGAATTCACCCTATCTATTCCTCTCAACATTTTATAAACATCTATCAGGTCGCCTCTCAACCTTCGTCTCTCCAGGGAGAAGAGACCTAGCTCCCTCAACCTATTTTCATAAGGCATGCCTCCGAAACCAGGAAACATCCTCATAAATCTCCTCTGCACCCTCTCAATAGCTTCCACATCCTTCCTGTAGTGAGGCGACCAGAACTGCGCACAGTACTCCAAATAGTCTAAGGGTCTTATAAATTTGCAGCATTACCTCCCGACTCCTAAACTCAATCCCTCAATTAATGAAGGCCAGTACACCATATGCCTTCTTGACCACATCCTCCACCTGCGGGGCCAATTTAAGAGTCCTATGGACCCGGACACCAAGATCCTTCTGCTCCTCAACACTGCTAAGACTCCTACCCTTTATTTTGTACTTCTTCAGCCCATTGGTCCTGCCCAAATGGACCACTATACATTTATCCATGTTGAAGTCCATTTGCCACTTCTCCTCCCAGTCTTGCATCCTATCTATGAATTGCTGCAACTTCTGATATCCCTCCAGACTATCCACAACACCACCAACATTCATATCGTCGGTGAACTTACTAACCCATTCTTCCACTTGCTCATCCAGGGCATTTAACGAAAATGACAAACAGCAAGGGTCCTAGAACAGATCCCTGGGGCACTCCACTGGAAAAAGACCCATCCACAACCATTCTCTGCCTTCTGCCAGTTCCGGACCCACAAGGCCAAAGCCCCTTGTATCGCATGCCCTCTCACCTTCTCAAGAAGTCTTGCATGGGGGACCTAATCAAACGCCTTGCTGAAATCCATGTAAACTACATCCGTTGCTCTTCCTTCGTCAATGTGTTCAGTCACATTTTCAAAGAACTCCACTAGGCTCATAAGGCATGACCTGCCCTTGACAAAGCCATGTTGACTATTTCTGATCAAGTTAAACTTCTCTAAATGCTCATAAATCCTGTCCCTCGGGATCCTCTCCATCAACTTACCAACCACTGAGGTCGAACTCGCCGGTCGGTAATTTCCCGGGCTATCCCTGTTCCCTTTCTTGAAAACAGGAACCATATCCACAATCCTCCAGTCCTCCAGAACCTCTCCTGTCTCCATTGATGACGCAAAGATCATCGCCAGCAATCACTTCCCTCACCTCCCACAGTAACCTGGGGTACATCCCATCCAGTCCTGGTGACTTATCTATCTTAATAGAATTTAAAAGTTCCAACATATCCTCTTTCTTAATGTCCACAAACTCAATCTTTTCAGTCCACTGCAGACTTGCAGTACAACCTCCCAGACCACTTTCCATTATGAATACCGAGGCAAAGAACTCATTCAGCACCTTTGCCATTTCTTCCGGTTCCACACAAACTTCTCCCCCTTCACCTTTTAAAAGTCCAATCCCTTCACTTCTCATTCTTTTACTCTTCACATATTTGTCGAACCCTTTGGGATTCTCCTTAATGTTACCCACCAAGGCATTCTCATGACCCCTTCTGGCTCTCCTAATTTCGTTTTTAAGCTCCTTTCTACAACTCTTATACACCTCTACATCCTTAACATCTCCTAGATCTCTGAACCTTTTGTACATCTTTCTTCCTGACTAGATTCATCACAACTTTTGTGCACCACGGTTCCTGCGACCTACCAAAACCTCCTTGTTTCATCGGAACGTTGTCGTGCAGAACGCCAGATAAACATTCCTTGAAAATCCATTACCTTCCTTTGTTACTTTTCCCCAAGAACACCTCCTTCCAGTGTACTCGTTCCATTTTCTGCCTGATGATTTCATATTTCCCCCACTCCAGATAAACAGCTTCCTATCCTGCCTGATCCTATCTCTTTCCAATACTATCGTGAAGGAGATAGAATTATGATCACCATCCCCAAGATGCTCTCCTACCGAGAGACCCAGCACCTGTCCTGGTTCATTAGCCAGCTCCAGGTCAAGTACAGCCTCTCCTCTCATAGGCTTATCCATGTGCTGTGCCAGGAAACCCTCTTGAACACACCTAACAAACTCCTCCCCATCCAAACCCCTTACCCTAGGGATATTCCAGTCAACGTTTGAGAAATTAAAGCCTCCCATCATGACAACTCTGTTGTTACTACATATCTCTAGCACCTGTTTCCCTACCTGCACCTCAACTTCCCTGTCACTATTAGGAGGCTTATAGAAAACACCCAGCTAAGTTATTGACCCCTTGCTGTTCAAGGGGGAAGTTACCACCCACAGTGACTCTGTAGACAGTCACTCCATGGCATCCACCTTCTCTACAGCCGTGACACTGTCCCTGATCAACAGTGCCACTCCGCCACCTCTTTTGCCTCCCTCCCTGTCTTTCCTGAAGCATCTAAATCCCGGCATCTGAAGTACCCAGTTCTGTTCCTGAGACATTCAAGTCTCCGTAATGGCCACCACATCACATTCCCAAGCAGCAATCCATGCCCTAAGCTCATCTACTTTATCACGCTGAACATAAGCCTGTCAGCAAGGAGATTTCATGCACAAGGAATGCAAAAAAGTGAGCATACAGTTCAACAAGCAATTAGAATGGCAAATGATATGTTGACCTTTATTTCAAGAAGATGAGAGTATGGGATTATAGGAGTCTTGCTAAAGTTGTTCAGGATATTGGTGAGACCACATTCAGAATGCTGTGTGCAGTTTTGGTCTCCATTTTTGCAAAAGGATATATTTGTATTAGAGACAATACAGCAAATGTTCACTGAAATGGTCCCTGGAATGATATGACAGTCCTGTGATGAGAGGCTGAGAAATTGGGTCTACTTTCTCTGGAGATTAGGAGAATGAGAGGCGATCTCATTGAAATGAACAAGGATTTGCAGGGGCTTGGTAGGGTAGATGCTGAGAGATTGTTTCCACTGGTTGGAGAGTCTGAAATATAATCTCAGAAAGTGGGGCCTATTGTTTAGGACTCAAATCATGAGAAATGACTTTGCTCAGAGGGTTGCAGATATTGTATTGTTGAATATATTTGGAGCTGTAATAGATGAATTTTTGGCTACTCAGAAAATTAAAGCAAATGGAGGATGTGCAGGAAAGTGAAGTTGAAGCCCAAGATCAGGAATGATCATGTGAATGATGGAGCAGTTTCAATAGGCCTTATGGGCTACTCTTGTTTCTATTATTAGTGTTCTTTAGCAATGGGACTTGAGCAAGCCTGCATTATGTTTCAATGTGTATAAACATTAAACCAGTTACTTACACCTCTTAGAGAATTTAGACTGTGATTTTGAGAAGATAGTAGTTGTATTTAGTGAGTCAGAATTCACAGAGCTTGGATGGGAAACAAGATGGCTATCTGAGGTGTGTTGTCTACAGAAGCTTTTGCCCAAAATATCCTGTGAAAACTGGCTATGAATGAATGTGCAGCAGTTAACAAGCTGCATCTGTAGCTTTGTCAGAAAGGATTCTGAGCATTGTTCATATGGTAACTCCAAGAACTGCTGCTGTGGAGTCTCTGATAAAAGACAAATTTCAAGCTGAATTGGAGAATCTCTGTTCCGATTTCTCCAGGAGAAATATCAATTCACAATAACCTCTCTACTTCAACTTCAATCTATTTAGGAATTAGATGCCCATAATGCAGGATTCATTCATTTCATTCCTGCCACAGCTGGGGTGGAAACTGAGAGTCTCTGCTGTCTACAGAGTGATGATACATCTGACCCATCCAACATTCCTGAGAATTGATGCTGGTTACAAAAGGTGAGCAGCACTGATAGCCAGCACACCACCTGCTATCTCAGGATCAGAATGAAGAAAAAGGGGGTTCAAGTCGACTTGACTCTCACCGAAATCTCAAAATTGGCCAGAAACTTATTTTCTCTGCTGGGAAAACATGTAAGACGCAAAATAGTCAGTGATTGAATTGTTTAAACAGTATTCAAACTTTGTCCAAAAATTTATATCCAATTATGAAAATTTTAATGACAGCACATTAAATAATGCTCATTATGGAAAATACGTATTATGGATGCTATTGAGGGATCACACGGGACAATATTACGAGATACCAAGAATCTCTATCTCAGTTCAGAAAACAGGGCAAAGTTTCTTAATGGGGCAACTCAATCACTTATGAATTAATATATCTTGGATGAGCCCTCGTGCGCCATTTTTCCTGCTAAAACTTCTGTTACCATAGATACATACACTTCACCCTTAAGCTTGCTTTCTGTTCTGGCCTCCTCTTCTTCTTTATTAGGCCTCCATTGATTGTCAGGCTCACTCGAGGCTGTAATTAAGCTGCTTCTGATCTGTCAAGATCTTTCAAGTGACATTGCAAGATGTTAATTGTATTCTTAAAAATGATCCTGGTAAATGCAAGAGGATCATTCTATCTTTGTGCTACTTCTGACCATTGCTTCCAAAAGGGTGTTATTACCCAAAACTGTAAAGTCTTCTCCAAGAAATATCTCCATACACACACTGAGGCTGTAATTTTACCACCTTGCCTGCCCCAGAATTGAGGTGGGCAAGGATAACAGAATGGAAATCTCCATTGGCCTTGGGTGGAATTTTATGAGTCTCACTCAAGTGAGGTCATAAAATCCCGGCCAGTGTCAGCAAACAAATCTGACCAAAATAAAAACTAGATGTGGGTTATACCTAGGAAGGGTGCATTAATGTGCATGAAATGTTTTTTATTATTGACCAGATACGCATTGGTGGAGTTGAAACATTTCCTGCATGTTGCACATTAACTTATGCCTTTGATGGCCAGATGGTGCCATCTATGCCCTCTGTGCTTTTGCAATCTACCAGGTTAGTGAAACTGGGTGGTGCACTTCTGCTGCTGGTCAATGGAAAAAGATTTTTGTCTCCTGCTTATTGAAGCATCAGTCATCTCACAGAATTATCTATGGGTGACAAATCTGTTGATAATGCAGATGGTTCCCAGCCTAGCCTAAAAGAAGCCAGGAAATATACAAATTGAAGGTTATGATCACCTTGACTAATAGCAATGCTGTCATTCTGGTTGATTCTTTTAAACAGATGGCACAGCTCTGTAACTGCCTCCCTATTATACCAGAACCTATTAAAGCAGTAATACTCAGTGATTGCCTGGGCCTATAGCTATGGTTGATGACATATTGGCAACTGCAAGCAGATGGTGCCAACTGATGTCCCTGGCATCTCTTCTTTGTTCCTTTCCATCCTCTTCCATTTAATCAAGTGAAAGGGGTCCATTGAAAAGAATTCCCATAGCTTACCAGTGTAAGGGAGAAAAAAAATCAAATGAAGATTGCAGCTTAAACAAACAAATGACAACTGAAGTGCGCATGTCTAGTGCAGAAACTGAGCAAATTACAAGCTTCTTCATTAAATAGTACTTATTAATAGATTTATATTGGTAATAATGCATCACACATTCCATCTGAAAATGCATCATGTCAACAATGCAGGAATTGTAAATTCGAAGGGAGAAAACCCAGACCCAAAAATTCCCATTCTCCCAAACCAGCTTAGCTGATCTCATGCGATAGTTTTCAGTCAATAATAATTATTAAATCCCCTTTGATTGCTTTAATTGAACATGTTTCTCTCAAGTATTCTGTAGTTCAAAACCTGGGAAATAAATCTGCCTTTTAATTTTCTTGATTGTCTGTTCATCTGTCAGATCCTATCTTAATCTGTTGCACACACAAACTAAAAGAAAGCGTTTTGTTTACATCACACCTTTCATGATCTTGGGACATCTCAAAGCACTTTACAGCCAGTGAAATACCTTTGATGTGAAGTCATTGTTGTAATGTTGGAAATGCAGCAGCCAATGGGGCAAAGACAGTTCCGACAAATAGCAGTAATGTAACAGCAAGATAATGTGCTTTTAGAATTGATGGTTGACAGGTGAATATTGTCCTGAGAATAATTGTTACCAGTCTACCACATAATACCTTATTTGTCCTTTGACATCCACTTGGTCAGATAGGACTCAACATCTTATCTAAAAAACAGCAGATGCAATGGATGGAATTTGATGTCTTCCCCTAAGACAGGTTTAGGTGGAAGGTGGGGACCTTGCTGCCTTCCTATCTTGCCCCAGCCAAAGTCTGGATTGGGAAGGCTCACGGATCTCTTCCTGTCCTGGCATAACACAGGGCCCCTATATGAGCAATTAGTGAGACGCAGGAAGCCCAAAGGGCAAATGCTTTTGGCATTCCTCATCATCAAGGGCCACTGTATTGTTCTATTTATTGGCTCCAAGGGACAACTGCTTGTTCAAGAAGTGCTTGATTGAGGGACCTGGCATCATGAGGGCGGGGCTGTGGGGTGGGGAGTGGGTGGTTGCGATGAGCTATCCATAGACTTTGCTAACACTGCCTTACCTCTCCCGTAAACCCCATTCTATGCTCACTCAGCTGAAGCTTGGGGTCCCGTACAGATACTGGGCCTCTCGGCCTGTATTGCCGCCAGCTGCCACTGCTCCCCCGGCACTGCCTGCAGTTGACAATTGCCTGCCTCTGATTGGTTGGCCATTCTCAGGGAGCAAGATTTCTACTCTGGAGTTCCTTGATCATGGAAAATGTCTGCCGTTGATCACAATCGCCTGAGGGAAGCCCTTAACACCAATGAGTCTTCCCCACATCACGGTGCCCTCAATGACTCTCTAGGTGGCACGTGAGGCCTGTCACTTGCATTAAATACGGCCCAATATCACACTCCAGCCTCCCATCCATTGACTCTATTTATACTTCCTGCTGCATCGGCAGAGAAACCAGGGCCTCGAGCATCCTGAACATTCTGTCTTCCTTCCTTTGGGAAAAAGATTCAAAAGTTTGAGGTCATGAACCAACAGACTCAAGAGCAGCTTTTTCCCTGCTGCTATCAGACTTTTGAATGGACCTGCCTCATATTAAGTTAATCTTTCTCTACACACTAGCTATGCCTGTAATACTACATTTTGCACTCTCTCATCTCCTTCTCTATGAATGGTATGCTCTGTCTATATCACGCTCAAGAAACAATACATTTCACTATGTTAATACATGTGGCAATAATAAAAAAATCAAATCAAATCAAAGGACGCCTTCAGTACTGTATTGGAGTGTCAGTTTGAAATATTTCCTCAAATCTCTAGAGTCGACTTTGAACAGACAATCCTCTGACTCCAAGACAAGAGTGCCTTGAGGAATGTCAGGTTGTGTCAGACCTCATGAGTGGTGTGTGTTGGGTCAGGTGGGGTTGGATCTCCAGTGTGGGGGTGGTGGGGAAAGGCAGGATGCAGCAGGTAGACTTAGGCTTGGAAGGGGAAACGTTCTATCGCGCAAACCAAATTCCCATCCAATGACTCTGTCTACACTTCCCGCTGCCTTGGCAAAACAGCCAGCATAATTAAGGACTCCACACACCCCAGATATTCTCTCTTCCCATTCTTCCGTCAGGAAAAAGATACAAAGATTTGAGTTCACGTACCAACCGACACAGCTTCTTCCCTGCTGTTATCAGACTTTTGAATGAATCTACCTTGCATTAAGTTGATCTTTTTCTACACCCTAACTATGCCTGTAACTCTACATCCTGCACTGTTTCATTTCTTTCTCTATGAACAGTGTATTTCTGTCTGTATAGCACAGAAGAAACACCACTTTTCACAGTATGCTAATACATAAGACAATAATAAATTATCAAAAGATGTGGGGGAGGGTGTCAGGCTAGGCATTGCTGAGGGGGTGGGGGTGTGTGAGAGTTGGGTGCAGGAAAAGTCCCTTAGAGGTAGATGAAAAACAGTGGGCTGTCAGTGTTGTTCTGTGTAATAGTAATGCAGAAGTTAGGTTAGGTTTTAGTTCTTCTTTCTTTACCTGGGTAACTATTGATGTTACCTAGTCGGAACAATCCATAATTTAAATTCCATTTTAAGATGGTTTCAGTGGAGGTTATTTGCCAAGGGGTTGTTTGCCCTTCCAGGTAATTGCCATGCAAACCTTACCTATTAATTTCTGGAGCCAGAGGAATGCTCCCTAGCAGATTTTTGGGATCCTCCTCAAATATGATGTTCTGGAGCCCCAGCAATGACAGACTAATATTGAGTAATCCTGAACTACATAATTTGTCTATTTTATTCTTTTGACAGCACAAGTACAGTTGTTATTTCTTTATGTGTATTTTTTCTATGAAAAGACAGATGTTGAAACCTATTATTTATCACTAGTCATTGCATTCACTTTAAATCTATTTTTATAGTTCTTCTCCTTGCCACTTTACATCCCCCACACTGTGCACCTGCCTGAATGGACAGGCTGACAATTTGCTTTGAGGCCTTAATGTTCTGCTATACCCAGTCACCAAAAGTTATATCACCGTAACCTGAGAATAGACAGCCAATAATATTTTCCTCTCTTTCACAAAGGAAATGTCTCATCTCCAGTCTGGGTTTTCACGCGATGAGTCAGAAAGTACAGGTAATTTGCTGTGCAAGGAATCATTGATCATTCACATTATCGTATTTCTAGCACTTAAGATAACATATCCCCACAACTTCTATGACAACATTTAAAAATCTGTATGACATTGCAGAGGAATAATCACCAGAGTTCTACCACCTCACCCACCATGGAATCAGAACGAGTGAGGGGTCGACAATGGAAATGTCTGTTGACCCCAGGTGGGAACTTCTAGTCTCACTCGAGCAAGGCCATTAAATCCCACCCATTATATCTTAAGTGCTGTAAACATACTGATAAATATTTGCTTCTCTGCTGGCATAATTATTATATTGGATTTTTTTTTTGTTAATTACTATATTGGATTTTGTTTTCACATGTTAATTTTTGGTTAAATTATTATGAAATATAACATCACCGTTACGATGAATGCACCCATGTTCAACCTAATATGAATTTAGAGATTAGATAGCAAAGTAGATCGGAACGTTGTTGTTGGCTGTGAATTTGAAATCAGCCTAGACAGATGGAATGAAAGTCTCCATTCTAAGACAGCTGTTAACAGTTCTAAGTGAAATAAATTTGGGCAATCTCCATCCAGTTCCCAGCGGACATAAATCAACAGCACAGAGCTGCCAATAAATGCACTTATTGGTTGTAACTGGGCAATCTCAATCAGACATCAAAGGCACTTCCTGTATGAAAAGGGATTGCTGCACTGGGCAAGAGAAGGAGCTCACTAAAGGTCAAGGTTAATGAAGCATTTTGTTGGGAAATATTTTGTTGTAGGCAGCCTATTTCTCTATCACTGAAAAAATATATACATAAATATAAAAAAAATCTATTCAACAAAAGCCTGAGTCCATCTACCATTGGTAAAATTTATAGTTATTAAATAAAATGCAATGTTTTCGTTCATTTCCAGCCCATGAAACTTCAGGTTACACTTTCATATTATTAAGCTTGGAAGCCTGAGGCCTAGGACATAGTTTTACGCATGCAGCATTTTCCAGCCATATTTTCTCAATACAAATGATGTTGCTTCTTCATGGTTGAAGGGGATTTCTCAGCAGAGAAACAAACTGAAAACAAACTGAGGTAAGTTAAAACAGAATGTCCTGTTGAATTCATATTTCATCTAACATGAAATGCCTTCATTTACAAATCAAGAGAAAGTCCAGCTTTATCGCCAGAGAAAAAAGACTGGAAGAGTTACACTTAAATACCATCTCCACATATTCTATGGTGGGAGACTTGTGGCGTTGGGCAGAATTAGTGTTGGCGATGGGGTTCATGCCCACTGATTGGAACCTGTATCTCTATTCTCCAGGAAACCTATGCAACTAGTATGGAATTAGGCACTTATAACATCAGATTTCCAGTAGGGTTAAGTTCCCAGTAGGGTGGAAATTCTGCTCTTGAGAGTTGCAGACCAGAACTCCCCAGTGCCAGCATCACTATCAGAAACAGTGGCCATTGCTGGAAACATACTGGGTCCTTGATCAAAGATCATTAATGGATCTCTAGAGACAGGCAAGTGGAGTTGGCTCCCAGTGCTACCTTACCCCACCCCCTCTCCCTATCTCTTCCTGATGCCGGTCTCTCAATTAGGCACTGCGTCCCTCTGAATGAGGAATCACCTCGGTAGGCTGCTAATGGCAATCCGACAAAGTTTGCTGGGCATCTTTTTGAAGTCTCTAAGCCTTTATGAGACTTCTTACTGTCTTTACCCCAATCCAATGCTGGAATCTCAACATCATCCTTCTAAAGGCATAGATGACCCATGTGATTCTCATTTAATCTCCAAGCCATTGTATAATTCCCATTGGCATCAGAGATAATTGGGTTTTTAGTTCGTTTATTTATTAGTGTCACATTGTAGTATTAACACTGCAATAAAGTTACTGTGAAAATCCCCTAGTCGCCATCGCCTGTTCGGGGACACTGAGGGAGAATTTAGCAAGTGGTTCATTAATGAGCCTAATTGCCTTAAATTCCGCTGTTACCAGATGAGTTTTCCCTATTAGACCTTCCCTGCTACGGGATTCAAATGCTATGTTTCCTATTGCAATTCGCTGGAACTGCTACTTCGGAGTGGGCTACACCTAAATTCCGCCCTATGTTTGAGGGAGCAAGAGATTCAGAGACAAACCTTATTTCAATGAAATTTAAGTTTTAAACTAGCCATGATCTGGCTCTTTCATCCCACCTAACACTGAAGAAGATTTTAATTTGTTTATGGCAGTAACTTGCTGTACAGACAGCACACATTCAGCTCACTAGCATTGTTTAAAAATAGGATTTGGATTTATCTATTAGTTGAGGAATGTATGCCAACTGGAGGGGCAGCTCATATTCAAATTATATGGAAACCATCTACACTCTTGGGTATTTTAAAGCAGACAGTTGTAATCACGGAGGGTCAGTCTAGATTATGATCTTACTCTCATACTTTCAACTCATAACCTTTTGATCCAGAGCTGAGAATCCTATCAACATAACGATGAGTTAAGGAAAGGGATAAAATATTATTTTTCTCACAATTACTCCCCTTTACATTTGTGTGTTTAGCAGATACATGCATCCTTTCTTCTTGTTTGACTGGCTTAAAGAAACCTGAACCCCCACGGTTAATTACAAAACTGAAGTTAATTCTGACAATATTCTAATGTGCAAACTTCCTTGGCTGCCACAATACACAGATTCATCCCCAGATGAACTCCCGTACAAATGATGTCAGCTTGAATTTGGATTGCGTCTCGAGTAATTGTTCCTTTTGGGACTTGAAATGTATTATTTGACACATGAAATTTAGCCGATGATAAATTTGAAGTGTTAAAGGTAAGGATTATCTAACCCAAGAGCACCATTAAACATCGCAGACGAAAACTTCTTTAGAGTTCGCCCAATTTCCCAGTGTAACTTTGGCAGTGGAAGGGCACAATCCTCAGGGAAACAGTGTAAGCAGCCATTTTAAGCCATTTCTCTGGGGTAGCTGCTACAGTTATGGTGGGAGAACTGGAACATTCCAGCAGAAATTAATGACAAAACTTTTCATTTTTCTCCATAAACCTCTGACTTGTTTTGCACACACACACACACACACACACACACACATACTTTGTTTGTGTTTGTGTGTGTGTGTGCTTCAGTTGCGGACATTACTCTCAGGCTTGGTTCTGAGGCCCCCTACAGTCAAACAGCTTGCAAATGAAGAAAGTTTTCTTCGAAGAGGTACTGCAATGTAACTAGTGTCTGTGGGACATCAGACATAAGCTTTGATTAAAGGGGAGAAAATTAGAGGCAAAAAATAATTATAATTAATTTGGGGTAATTTGAACAAAAGAGGTAGTATTTTATGCAGCACTAGTATGCAAATCCTTTTGTACTTAAACGGGATGCAATGATGTAAATTGCATAAAAATATAGTCATTATTGTAAAAATTATTTGTGATCTCTATTGGTACTTCCCTTCCTTTTGTCCCTCTGCACCCTTCACCCAGAAACAAACATTTCTTTTTATGGAAAATCCTCAGCTTGAGCATCCATTGCCTGTGCAGCTAGTGATACTGTATTGTTGATTGTAAAATGAAAACATTTTTTAAAAAGAAGACGTATTTAATATTGTTGTGTTACATTGTCCATTTATATCACATGACACACAGATCTGAACAATTTCAGTCATTTGATGTTCTTGCAATAATAAAGCCCTTGAGGGAAAACTAAAGGGCCAGGGTTACATGTTATGACTTGGATGGCAAAGAGCCCAGCTGGTAGAGCAGAATAGATGGGTTATAAATCTATCTCTGATATGCAATTATCCCCATGTTAACACAAGAATATGAAGACATTGCCTCAGTTGGAGAATCTCATAAGACCTGCAGAAAACAACACAAAAGATTCTTGGGTTATGTGATTAAAAGCTGAAATAAATCAAATGAAGTACGTTGTTGGTATAAGATAAACACGAATGTTGGGAATGTGAAACATCAAGTGTTTTGTTGCTTCTGAGAACTAGTAATGAGTAAAGTTGATTTTTATGGGCCTGAATTTTCCAGTTGGTAGTTCAGGCCTCCCACCATCCCTGCCAACTCCAAGTGCCCCGCAGCCAATTTACGCACAAGTGTGTGTTAAGAGACTGCAGGAAGGACTTTCACCGGACACTTGGGAGCAAGTCAATTCCACCCCCAATCCCTGCAGTGAGTAGAGCTGCAATGGACTGAAGCAGAAGTCTGTCTCACACAAGGTCAACAACCCACTAGCCTGAAAATTTAAGCTGGGTATGAATAGCTCATGTAAGGGCCTCAGTTGGGGCAAGCATATGCTTCCCATCAAAGACCTTCCTTGCTCCATTGTAAAATCACTGTGTGGTTTGGGGCAGGCATGAACCCAGAGGGAACCCATTCCTTCAACTTCACATGCCCCAGTCTCACTTAAACCAAACTGGCAGGGGAGGGTTAAATTCAGGCCTAAATTCGATTGACATAATGGACGAGATGTTCCGGCATCCCAGCCACGTGTTTCCTGCTGGTGGAAGGTGGTGGCTGGTTTGCTAGTGATGGGATTCTTTGGTCCCACCGTGGTCAATGGAATTCCCACAGATTGTGGGTGCACTACCGACAGGACTGGAGAATCCCACCAGCAAGCACGGCCGTAGTATTCTGACCAATTTCATCAGTCACAATGATCTACTTACCCAATTTTTGAATTTGTAGTGAGGCTAATCCCCATTCCCATTAATGGTAAGCAGTAGGTCATCATTGACTGTTTACCATTCCTAGCTCAGCTTACATAAGGTTTAACCTTTCTGTGGACATTTCTTGTGAATCACAAGAGATAGGAATCTTATTCCCACAAATGCAGAATTTACCTGACCTGCAAGAAGAGAATTAGATTTTGAGGTCCCATTGGACTGTGGTCAGTTAACTGATCTTATCTCGGACAATAAGATTGGTGTAGTACACTTGGCTTCAGCGTTCCTGTGTCACATATGGGAACCTTGGCCAGAACTGCCCGTTTGGGAAGTAAGAACATTAGCTCATTTGTCTCTGATGCCTTGCACTGCTAGATAGTCATCCGATATTGTGCCTTATTATCTAATATATCTTAAATCATATTTGAAAAATGGTTACTTGGATCAGGTACTGAATTATCCAATTGTAGACTTGTGCACTATCTCATGTCTACATCTTTAGCAAATAGAATGAAACGGGATAAACAATTGGATAGGAAGGAGGATTGCATTCAGTTTAATTGTCAATCTGCAATTTTAAGCATTTTAGATCTAAAATCCAAGGTGGTATTTCTCTCAGCCTGCTGCGCCAGATATCGGTGTGGAGCTCATTTAAATATTAAAATCACTATCTCCGTTTCCTTAGCGTGGCCAGGACTGAAGTCTCCGGGCCCGTTCGTGTCTCCCACCCTCGGTAAGATTGGTTCCCTCCAGCCAGTTTTACAACAGCTTTCCACGAACATAGAACAGGCAGCCTGAACCCTCTGGAGAGAACTGAGACCATGGAGGTCCCCACCAGGAGGGCGGAAGTAAGGGTGGGTTGCAGCTTGGCACTGCCAGTCTGCCCTCTGGAAATGCCCAAGGGGGGGGTGGGTGGGGGTGAGGGAGATCAGGGCTAGGCTGGAGAAGTCTGAGAGGCCAGCAACTGGGGGCATGGGGCTGGCCAGCGAGTGGGAGGCCAGCAGTGCGGAGCTTCAGTGCATGTGTCAATCTTGGTGCTCACACATCAGCACATGCACAGTGGCCACTCAGCACTGTACTGCTGGTGTCTCCAGTGGGAACGTGGACCAAAGAAATGCTTTTGAAATAATTAAACTATCTTTAATCTCTTTTGAAATTTTGCCACAGATTTTCAGGGTAAATCTCTCTGGGGCATTCTGCAGTGCACAGAGTTAACTTGTTTCATTTTGAAATGAACTTTTTCATGAACTTTTTGTTGTATCTGCAGACTGTCGACTGACATTCCACGTATTCACTCTGGTCATTTGGGACATCCTGGAGCATAAATGTTTGGGACTGTGGTCCCTTTCACTCTCATTGCAGTCTCTATGAGCAATACTCCTGGATATCATGTTTCAGAAGTTGTCAAGGTTCAGCCATCGCCTTCTTGGTGAAATAGACCTGCAAAGTTTCCCTCAAACATTCCCAGAACAACATACTTCGAGTTCAACAAACATTAAGACTGTTGGCTGACAGTCTGCCTCTTGTGCCTGATGAGCTGCCTTCATTCATCTTACATAAGCAGCAGTTTTATGAAAGGCTAGAATATTACTGGTTTGTAATGGCCTGTAATGTGGGCAGGGCAATGCCATGAAGATAAGGAAATTTCACAAGAAAATATCATTTGCAATAAATCAGCATTTGACTTCAGCCAATCTCACAGCTTGGCTGGAACATTGCATACAAGGAGAGCAGGAGTTGAGGAAAAATTAATTCTTGCTCATTTTCCTGGCCCATGATTGTTTAGGGTAGAAGGGCTGGCAGGAGTGGCAGTGTAAACAGAATCAGTCTTTACATTAGCCAGAATAGCACAAGTAGCTTGTATAATTCAACGTCAATGCATTTCAGCATTTGCAATATATTGATATTCAAACTTTGATCTGTGATGTCATCACAATTCCTTTATAATTTATTGGCTTTTAATACATTCCCGCTTATAGGTCACTTCATATCCCTTATAATAAATCTTCTGGCAAACAGCTGAAAAACATAAGCTTTTAATACTCTTCCAGCCATCATGTAAAGACAGCCTTCAGTGTTTATATTATAAAGGGTTGTAATAACTTTGTACCTGACACAAATATGAACAGCAGTAAGACATCAGTGCAAATGTGTTTGGAAAGCAACAAAAATTTGTAAGTGATTTTATAAACGTTAACACATTTGTATCAAATATTTTTTAAAAGAGAACACCAGGCTGCCCATGTTATTAAAAATTACGGAGAACAGGTAGGAAAGTGGGGTTGAGGCAGAGATCAGACCAGCCACGATCTCAATGAATGCTGGAATTGGCTAGAGGGGCTGTACGACTGACTGCTGCTCCTATTTCTTGTGTCCTTGTTATGTGAGTTCAGAAAATATTCAAAAGTTTTTCCTAATTTATTCATACACAGAATCTCAGAGTTGTTATGGCTGAGAAGGAGGTCATTCAGCCCATCGCGTCTGTATCGATTCTTCAACTGAGCATTTGAGCTTAGTGCCATTCCTTGCCTTTTTCCCATACCCCTGCATATTGTTAATATTTAAATAATCATTTGATGGCCTATTGAATGCCTTGAACCATCACATTTCTACGCAGTGTATTCCTGACCTGAACCCTTCATTGTGTGGCAAAGTTTTTTCTCACATTACATTTGCTTCTTTTGCAAATCACTTTAAATCTGTGCCCTCTCCTTCTTACAAGTGGGAACAGATTCTTTCTCTTTACTCTGTTCAGCCCCCTCATGATTTTGAACATCTCTGTCAAATTTTTTCTCAACCCCCTTCTCTCCAAGGAGAACAATCCCAATCTCTCCTCACAACTGAAGTTTGTCTGTAATTTACTGCAAAACTTTCAGTCAGTCCCAGCACATTCCCAATGTAAATGTGAAGCACACAGGGGCTTGGAGTGCTGCTTTCATTGGCGTAACTCAGTCATCCCATGCGTGCTCACAGCACATACATGTGTACATGTGTAGCACACAGAGACTGTAGTGCTGGCTTGATTGTGCAGAACTTGATCATTGCATGACTGCTCTGGACTGGAGACCCAGCGAAAGGCTGGATAATGAGTAATAAGGCTTCTTCTTTTGTAGCTAATAAGGCATTGTATACCTTGCAGACTGAAATCGAGGATATAGCCACTCAGGCACACGCATCTATCTGGGAGGAGCAACACAAGGACTATTGGACTGCTGAAGATTTACTGTAGGCGTTTTAACAAAGAGTTGTATTCTGTGAAACTAGCAGTCCCACTCTCACTCTGAAAAACATGTTTGTTTCCCACTTTGTTAGTCCTCCACATCAATAACTGGAAGGCTGTTGGCTATGTTCTAATCAGGGTCAAACCCCAAGTTAGCCTTTTAGTCTGATTTAAGCTCATTTTAAGTTTGAGTGTATGAAAATGATATTGCCAAGAATTTTCAGAGCAATTTGGCATTGGGAGAATGCTGGCAGCTTTGAGTCCAATTTCCAGTTGGGATCAGGCAGTAAATTCCCAACCTATCGCTGGACGAGGTCTTCTACACTACTATTGCATCAAAATCTTGGCATTTTCCCTCAGAAATCTGTTCATCTTTTTATCACAATCAGTGAGAATAAATCAGTGCTATTAATATGCAAAACATATAATTTATTCCATTATTCCATTTTTGGTGGCCATTCTGACTTGAACTTTGACCATAATAACCTACTGATGCTTCTGGTTTTGTGAAGTGTACCGTGTATTAAAGATTTTGCTGAGGGTAGGCAGATGTGAGGCAGACAGCTGATTAGTTTTCTGAAGTTATGGAAAATTTTACTGAAGTTTGACAAAAGTTCTTAGCCAGTTATATTATTCAATGATTGAGGCTTCAGTATTAAGTTGCAATGTTTTCTTCTGGAACCATTTTTTACTGCCTCAAGGCACATCATGTGATTAAAGCATCATATTACTGTTTTTATTGTCCACATTTTGCGAAAGAAGTGAGGAAAACCCTAACCTCCTTCATTAAAATAATTGCATTTCATGATGTTATTCTAAATTGTCCATGAACTCTAATAATAGATTCTTATTCTGAATATGCAGCCTTAGGTTTTGAAACCATCCTAAAATCCTTACAGTGTAGAAGGAGGCAATTTGGCCCATCAAGTCAGCTCCTATTCCTGTAGCCCCCACACATTTACCCTGCCAATTCCCCTGACACTAGTGTCCATTTAGCATAGCCAATCAACCTAATCCACATATCTTTGAACTGTGCGAGGAAACTGGAGCACCCAGAGGAAACTCATGTGGACATAGGGAGAATGTGCAAACTCCACACAGACAGTGACCCAAGACTGGAATTGAACCTGGATTTCTGGCGTTGTGAGGCAGCAATGCTAGTTATTGTGCCATTGTGCAGCCCCTGTCCTACATTTTCTGCAATATGCCAGCAACATTGCAACTGACTGAAATCAAGGCATTATTTGACTGAGCACGGCATCAAGGAGCACTTGCAAAGCTAGAGTCAATGGGAATCCAGGGGAAAACTCTCCACTGTTTAGAGTCATACATGGCACAAAGGAAGATGCTTGTGGTAGGTGGAGATCAAGCATCTCAGTCCTAGAATATCAGGGCAGGAGTTCCTCAAGATAGTGTCCTAGGCTCAAACATTTTCAACTGCTTCATCAATGACCTTCTTTCCATCTTAAGGTCAGGAATGGAAGGTTCACTGATAGTTGCACAATGTTCAAAACCATTCATGACAAATCAGATAATGAAGCAGTCCCTGTCCAAATTCAGCACAAACTGGACAATATCCAGGATTGGCTGACAAGTTTGTGCCACACAAATGCCAGGCAATGATTATCTCCAACTAGAGAAAATCCAACCATCTCCCCTTGACATTCAATGGCATTACCATTGCTGAATTCCCCAGTATCAAATCCCCTGGCAGTTAACATTGAACAGATACTGAACTGGATTGGACCTATAAATACTGCAGTTCAGAAATAGGGAATTTTGAGGTGAGTAACTCATTTTCTAACTCTCCAAAGCCTGTTCACCATCTACAAGGTACAAGTCAGAAATGTGATGGAATATAGTTCACTTGCTTTGCTGAATCCACCTCCAACACTACTCAAGAAGCTCAGTGTAAGACAAAGCAATTCTCTTGATTAGCATTTCATCCACATTTGACATTCAAACTTTTCATCACTAATGCACAGTGGTACAAGTATGTATATTCTACAGGATTCAAATCTCTTTTAACAGTACCTTGCAAAAACATGATCTCTATCATCCAGAAGGCAAGGGCAGCAGATGTTTAGAAATCTACAAGATCCCCTCCAAGTCATCCTGATTTGGAACAACATTGCCATTCCTTCACTGTCGCTGGATCAAAATCCTGGAAATCCTTTTCGGAACACCACTGTGGATATACTTACATGGCATGGAATCAAGTGGTTCAAGGAAAATTAAAGATTGACAATAATGTTGGCTGAGCCAGTAATGCCCGCTCCAAGTGAAAGAATTTAAATTAACTATAAGCCATAACTTCAATTCTTCACAATGATACACATCAATTCAAGATAGGAAATGAGAACAGAAATATTCAAAATGTTCAGCAAATCAGTCAGCACCTGTGGAGACAGAAATAGAATTAACTTTCAGGTTAATGATCTTTCCTCAGAGTGCACCGTCAACTTAAGATAGGATCTAATATCCTTTTATTTGCAAACTAGTTTAAAATTAAAATGTAATTTTTTAAATAATGCTAGCACCGCAGAGATCTGCTGTAATTTCATCTCTTTTGCTTGTAAGTCCATTGATTCCACCTCACACTTACACACAGCTTATTCTGAGATATAAGTAACTCATATTTAACTGTGGCAGGAGAGACTGCACCCTCCTGTGTTACAAGGATAGTGAATAAGTCACATTCCGCTGTGTTTCATTTTGAAGGTTTTGTAGCAGACCTAACATGAAGATTTTTGATCAAATTCTGCCCCTGGTTAATATTTCCTCCCACTTTTGGTCAGCTAGGCAAAATATGATTTTACTGTTGACTTAATGCAATATCAGTGAGTGAGATTTTGGTATGGTTAATAAAATTTTCTTTTCGACATGTCGGCATCTGGATGACAGCATAAAATGTAATTTAGATCCCTGTGAACTTTTGACTGCTCCATTGCTGAGCTAACATCATCAGTGGAGTATGTCAGAAGAGAAAATGTGTTGCTGCCCTGCAGGCTACAAAAGAAAATCATCACTCAAAGGAATAATGACACAAGAGATGGATATTAATAATCTGCAGAAGTGCTGCCCATGTACAACATCACTCAGCAAGCACCACCAACTTCCCTCAAATACTGATTCCACGGCATGAGGTAGATCAGGTAACATGTTCTGTCGATTTATCTCTCCCGTTGACCACATGAAAAAGCTTTTTAGCATACAAAAAAGGAGACAGAGGCCATTTTAAATGGTGTGGTGTCTGCGAGCTAACAAATGATAGGTGAACTAGCCACTAATAACTGCCACTTCCCACTGTTCATTCCTCACAGCTGGAATTGCCGTCCGCACTCTCCCTGATGGAGTCAGGCCCAGGAGTTGTATCATTCAGTGGCTCATTAGTTTGATAAACCGTTCTAGCAGAGTACCCGCAGCAGCCACTGCCAGCACTGCAGTACTTATGTGACTTCAGGGACTCCTGAAAACTAAACCATCACGAGAGGACAGAACACAGGCAGGATCCGTGCAGCTGTTTGCAAGCTGCATTGTCCTATAAACACAGTAGCTCATGGCAGACCGTCAAAATTAAAGGGTGGAACTGAGTATAAAGTCTAGGCTGCTTTCAGACACAAAACCATACTTCTTTTTAACTAGAGTTTGAAATGCATTTTGTGTGACTGTTTGCAAATCTGGCTGTTGCCAATCTTGCGATACCAGTCCTGATTTGAAATAGAGACAACTGAAGGAGGTTACAATCGCATCTGTATTTTTATTCACCGAGATTTAATTTTGTAACTTGTTTGTATTTGGATGTCCCATCTTTGAGAAAAAACAATTGTATTGTCCATGTAACACAGAACTAAAATGTCTCCCTATATGCTTTTGCAAAGCCATTTCCTTTGTTAAGTGAAAGGTTCCCCTCTATTATGCTAGATGCAGTGACTGGAAATTATATGTTGATTTTTATCTTCTCCATGACTTTTGTGAGCTTATGCTGATTCGGTGGGATTTTATTTTGTTTTGCATCTTTTTTCTGAATACACAGAGCGGGCACGCATCTCGAGAGAGGCATTCATCTTTTAATGAAAAGTGGGAAAATCCCCAATTCTGCTGCAACAATCAATCTACTAATAAAATAGTATTCTCAGAAATCCTGACCTACCAACTCAACCACACCACAGCGGGCACAATGGAAGGAGACCATGCACGCTTACCTGGGACAATGCAAAATTGCTGCTGCCAATTCGTATTGAGACAAGCAGCTGTCAGCATTGCCTCCGCTGCTTATTGGCTGTTACCTGTTCAGTGGAGGAATGGGGTTAGGTCGACTCAATAATAACATATCAGCATCTCTTAAAGGGGAAGTACCCCCTGACTGCAAGTAGCAGGGAAACATTGTGAAATGGCTTTAAGTGATATAGGTAGGGTTCCCAGGTTCTCTGATGCGAAGCTGGAGGACCTGATCCAGACAGGGAACAGAAAGTGTGAGATCCTGTACATGAGGTGATGAAAAGCACTTTTGCTGCCCGTGGGAAGAGGTCACTTACCAGATCAATGTTCAAAATGTTCTCTCAGAAACTTGGCTATAATACAGAAAAAGATTCCGTAACCTCATCTTCCTGTCATAGTCAGAATATTATCTCTCAGATCAAATACTCTTGCCTCATCCCTGCAGCCCGATCATGCTCAATACCATCAACTTTGTCATTTATCCTCAGCACCTCGCTCCATCTCCTTTCTCTTCATCCTCACATGCTCTGTAAGTATTGTAACTCTTGCATCTTCCAGTCAGCATGCAAAATATTTAACCATGAAGAGCACAATTTCAGAACAACTTAGAAGACTGTTTCTAATAGATAGTTGCTGAAGAAGCTTGCAAGAACACGTAGCTTAAATGAACAGAAGAGGCAAAACTCTGATGCTTTTTCTGTTTTCTTTGGAAGATGTTGGTCATAATGAGTGAGGATTGAATTATGGCTCTTGCATGTAAACATGATGTAAAGATGCTGGCATTGGATTGGAGTGGTAAGAACTCAGTAAGAATTTAGCAACACCAATTATTAATCCAACCGATTTATTTGATAGTAAAAAAGCGAGCTTTCAACACTCCCGTGTCTTCATCAGGCAAGTGCAGTCTACCAGAACACTGCACTTGCCTGATGAAGACACGGGAGTGTTGAAAGCTCGCTTTTTTACTATCAAATAAATCGGTTGGATTAATAATTGGTGTTGCTAAATTCTTACTGAGTTCTTGCATGTAAAACCATTGGAGGAGACTCTGCAGCAGTTACCCTCCTTTTCTTACTTATATCTGACATTGCATTCTCTGTATGACCAACTGTAGTTGCTTTCTTCAGCCATATGTCTCTGTCCCTCTCTCCGCTCTCCCTTTACATTCCATGTTAAAACCAGTCCCTCTATTTCATTTTGTGCGTCAAAAATATGAGGACACTGGGACATTTCAGAAAGAGGATGGCAGCCATTCTGATTTGGCATCCTGCAGCATCACTCGATCTGACCCCAGTGGTATGAGCTTACAACCTAGCACCATACATGGTTCAGCAGGAAGGTTAGAGAGGTATTCAGCACAGGGTAAATCACCAACACAAGTGTGCAGGAACATTGGCAGAAAGATAGCATGCTGTAGGTGTCAGGTCACCAAAGAATAAGGTCTGCCGCAGAGGACTGCGGCAGTGAAGCTAAGTCTACCAAAAAAGATTGATTGACACATATCAGGTCAACCGCATAGGCCTCCAGTCAGTTTAGAATAGATTAGAGGCCCTAGAGTGCAGAAAGAGGCCATTCAGCCCATTGCGCCTATGCTGACTCTCTGACAGAAGGTCCAACTCAGGACCTATCCCTGTAACCTTACGTATTTACCCCACTAATCTGAGATCATGTGTCTCCTTTTTTGACACTGTGGGCAGTGCAATACCCAGTCCTACATTTTACTATGTCAGGTTATACCACAGTGGTCAGCTCTATGAGCCATACTATGGCATCCACCATGACGGACTTTGAGCTGACAACTCTGTTAGCTTCAGTGGCAGCTCACATGGAAGTCAGAGAACTCCCTTTTCAACCTTGAATGTCAATATTGACCGGAGTTTCCAGAGCATCATGTCACTGCCACATTCTTCTTGCCTGGAATTCCAGGAGTGCGGAGGCACAATTAGATGACAGTGGCCTGAGCAATATCTCTCAGGATGACAACATGCCTAAACCTCCACTATGCACTCCATTTGTGCCACACAGCCACATGGGCCAGACTACTCTGCCTGATACTTCAAACTGCATCCAGATTCTTGGGATCCAAAGCTATCAGAGTTCACCCACCACATCCATCTCAATGAAACTCAGCAGCCATATCCCCCTCTCAATCTGAAGTAGAAGCCATTTTTAAAATGTGCGCCATGCAATCTTCATGTTTATTGAGGACCTTAATTCAACATGGCAGAGGTCACATTTCTGATTCCAAATGAGCACATGCACATCAAGTGCCACATTGAGGCCTGAGGCAATTGTTTTGCACTTGCAAGAGAGGTACAGCAAAAATTGTATTTCTGCATCTACATTTCAAAGCCACATATTTGCACAATTTCATGAAAGGGTCGCTGATTAGATTGATTGGCCATGCTAAATTGCCCCTTCAATTCAGAGAGTTAACAGTATGGGATTACGGGGATAGGGCCGGGGTGGGATTGTGGTTGATGCAAACTCAATGGGCTGAATGGCCTCCTTCTACACTACGGATCATTCTACGGATTCTACATAGTAAAATGGCATGCTTGAGATCCCTGGTTTCTGACAGCTTAAGAGATGAGGACCATATTGGGTTCCTGCTGCACCAATACCTCCTTGTCTGCTTCATTGCTTTCAGAATGAAGTATTCTGGAACTCTGAGTTAGGGTTGATTTCATGCGAATGCTCATCCTGCTAAAACTCCAGCAGCATAATTTAATCTTTGGGTGATGGTAAGATGGACAATATCGAATTAATGCACTACACACCATGCTGGACTTCCCCTGCTGCCATGGACCCCAAAATCCCCTGGGATGTTTAATGGGCTGCCAGTTTATTATCATGCATTTTTCACCAACGCACAAGGTCGAAATTCCCCCCACAGGAGCTTGGATATATTCACCAAAGCTGGCAGCAGATAGATTTTTAGGAATATATTTTGAAATATCAATTTCTTCCAGCCTTAAAAAATTGAATTCCCACATGCCCAACAGAATAACAATAGGCTGGATGCAGCATCTATCTTTCAAATGAGCCATGCTATAGGTGTGTAATTATAGCAGATTCTAACAATAGTAAATGCTGCAATATGCAATAGTATTTCAATACATCGCTATTCTGTCTGTGCAGGCATTATGTCAGTCTCTTTTAGACCATGTTATTTAAATGACTAATGGCTAAATTTGATGGTGACTCTTGCAGCAGAAGATGTGAGTTAATTATACGGGAACCAAAATTTCAAAACTATGGCAGTGAATTTAGACTGAAAAATTAAGTTGGTGCTGTGGCCATGTTGGGTCAGGCTTCATGCCATCCCGTGGCCAGTTCTTACACGTAATACATTTATGTTCCTCGAACTCCTGTTATCTTAAAATGTTTAAAGTTAAGTTCTACTTTCAAGATTTAAGTTAGCAGCACACAGGAACACCATGGCACCTGGTTCATGTTAATTTAAGGGTGCTGTGCAACAACCGGCTTTGCAAAGTTGTGTTTGCAGCGAGCGGTTGTTTTCGTTTAAACTCTGCGGCACAAAGAACGGAAGCAGGAAAATGGTTGCTTGTTTGAGTTGGGGTGAGGGTGTGGGGGAGGTTTGAATGGGGGCTTTGAAGGTGAACAGCATGTAGATCAAAGCGTGGAATTGTGCGGTGAGATAGACCAGGCATCTTGGAGATAATTGGGGTGGTGGGTGGGAGGGGTGGGGCTGGAAAGGGTATTGGGGGCCTTCAATAAAGGTAAACAGAATGAAAAACCAATAAGACAGGGTCAATACTGTGCCAAGTTGGGTTCAGGGTGTCAATCTCAGGGTGTGGCTGGCAGAGAGAACATTCACATTGACAGGAAGAAGTTTTCCTAGAGTGCGGGGGGTAAGTGACTGCACTCATGTTCCTATTAGATGGACAGATTTGCTTGCTTTAATGTCTGTGAACTCCTGCCTACCTCATTCCAATCCCCCAGCAGCTACTTCTAAAACTACATGCTCTGCCACATAGAATAGCAGTGGGAATGGATATATGTCACACACTGTTGTGTTGTTATAATGATATAAAGGCACAATCACTTGTAAAGAACAGTGTAAAAATGTTGGGTGTTCATTTATTTAGACCATAGAACATAGAACATTACAGCGCAGTACAGGCCCTTCGGCCCTCGATGTTGTGCCGGCCAGTGGACCCTCTAACCTAAACTATTCCAATATCATCCATATGCCTATCCACCGAACATCTGAATGCCCCCAAAGTAGGTGAGTCCACAACTGCTGCAGGCAGGGCATTCCACGCTCTCACCACCCTCTGTGTAAAGAACCTGCCTCTGACATCCGTCCTATAACTACCACCTCTTAATTTAAAGTTATGTCCCCTCGTGTTGGTCATCACCATCCGAGGAAAAAGGCTCTCACTATCCACCCTATCCAATCCCTTGATCATCTTATACGCCTCAATTAGGTCACCGCGTAACCTTCTTCTCTCTAATGAAAATAACCTCAGGTCCCTCAGCCTTTCCTCATAAGGCCTTCCCACCATACCAGGCAACATCCTGGTAAACCTCCTCTGCACCCTTTCCAATGCTTCCACATCTTTCTTATAATGCGGCGACCAGAACTGTACGCAATACTCCAAGTGCGGCCGCACCAGAGTTTTGTACAGTTGTAACATAACCTCATGGCTCCTAAATTCAATCCCTCTACCAATAAAAGCTAACACACCGTACGCCTTCTTAACAACTTTATCAACCTGGGTGCCAACTTTCAAAGAGCTATGTACTTGTACCCCAAGATCCCTCTGCTCGACAACACTATTAAGGGTCCTTCCATTAGCCCTATATTTCATATGCCTGTTATTCCTACCAAAGTGAATCACCTCACACTTATCCGTATTGAATTCCATTTGCCACCTCACGGCCTAGCTCTGCAACCTATCTATGTCCCTCTGCAAACTGTAACATCCATCCTCGCTGTCTACAACTCCCCCCACTTTGGTATCGTCAGCAAATTTACTAATCCAACCCTCTACACCCTCATCTAGGTCATTTATAAAAATGACAAACAGCAGTGGCCCTAAAACAGATCCTTGAGGTACACCACTTGTAACTGCACTCCAGGTTGAATATTTCCCATCAACCACCACCCTCTGTCTTCTATCAGCTAGCCAATTCCTAATCCAAACTGCTAAATCACCTTCAATCCCATGCATCTGCACTTTCTGCAGTAGCCTACCATGGGGAACCTTATCAAACACTTTGCTAAAATCCATATACACTACATCAACTGCCTTACCCTTATCTACCTCTTTGGTCACCTCCTCAAAAAACTCAATAAGGTTTGTGAGGCACGATCTACCCTTCACAAAACCGTGCTGACTATCCCTAATCAATTTATTCCTCTCTAGATGCTTATAAATCCTATCCCTTATAATTCTTTCCAAGACCTTGCCCACAACAGAAGTCAGGCTCACCGGTCTATAATTTCCAGGATGGTCCCTACTCCCCTTTTTGAACAAAGGGACAACATTTGCCATCCTCCAGTCTTCCGGCACTATACCTGTAGCTAACGACGACATGAAGATCAAAGCCAAAGGCTCTGCAATCTCCTCTCTAGCCTCCCAGAGAATCCTAGAGTAAATCCCATCTGGCCCAGGGGACTTATCAATTTTCATACCCTCAAGATTCGCTAACATCTCCTCCTTATGAAGCTCAATCCTGCCCAGTCTACAACCTGGTATCACAGTATTCTCCCTGACAACATTGTCTTTCTCCTGCGTGAATACTGACGAAAAATACTCATTCAGCGTCTCTCCTATCTCCTCAGGCTCCACGCACAACTTCCCACTGCTATCTCTGACTGGCCCTAATCTTGCCCTAACCGATCTTTTATTATTTATATACCTGTAAAAAGCTTTAGGATTCTCCTTAATCCTATCCGCCAAAGTCTTCTCGTGTCCTCTTCTAGCTCTTCTCAACTCACTCTTTAGTTCCTTCCTGGCTAATATATAGCTCTCCATTGCCCTAACTGAGCCTTCACGTCTCATCATTATATAAGCCTCCTTCTTCCTCTTCACCAGAGATTCAACTTCCCTAGTACACCATGGTTCCCTCACTCGACCACTTCCTCCCTGCCTGGCAGGTACATATTCATTAAGTAAATATGGTTCACATTTCAGATGTCCCCAGCCCCTGCAATTTCCTGTTCCACCCTATGCATCCTAAATCTCTCCTAATAGCCTCATAATTACCTTTCCCCCAGCTATAACTACTGTTATTCGGTATGTGCCCATCCCTTTCCATCACTAAGGTAAACGTAACCGAATTGAGGTCACTATCATCAAAGTGCTCACCCACCTCCAAGTCTAACACCTGGCCTGGTTCATTACCCAGTACCAAATCCAATATAGCCTCACCTCTTGTTGGCCTATCTACATACTGAGTCATGAAACCTTCCTGCACACATTGAACAAAAACTGACCCCTCTAACGTACTTGAACTATAGCTTTTCCAATCGATATTAGAAAAGTTAAAGTCCCCCATTACAACTACCCTGTTACTTTCACACCTATCCAGGATCAACTTTGCAATCCCTTCCTCTACTTCTCTGGAACTTTTTGGAGGCCTATAAAAAACTCCCAACAATGTGACCTCTCCTTTCTTGTTTCTAATCTCAGCCCACACTACCTCAGCAGACAAATCCACATCAAACGTCTTTTCTGCCACCGTAATGCTGTCCTTAACTAACAATGCCACTCCTCCCCCTCTTCTACCACCACCTCTGCTCTGACTGAAACATCTGAACCCCGGAACCTGCAACAACCATTCCTGCCCCTGCTCTATCCACGTCTCTGAAATGGCCACAACATCGAAGTCCCAAGCACCAATCCAGGCTGCAAGTTCATCCACCTTATTGCGTATGCTCCTCGCATTAAAGTATACACACTTCAAACCACCCTCCTGTTTGCCACTATACTGCTGCGACCTAGAAACCTTATCCGTGACCTCCCTATTCACATCCTCCTGTATACTGGCACAACAATTCAGGTTCCCATCCCCCCCCGAATCAGTTTAAACCCCCCCGAATAGCACTGGTAAATTTACCCCCCAAGATATTGGTACCTCTCCGGTTCAGGTGCAGACCATCCCTCTTGTAGAGGTCCCACCTTCCCCAGAATGAGCCCCAATGTCCAAATACCTGAACCCTTCCCTCCTGCACCATCCCTTTAGCCACGAGTTCAAATGTTCTCTCTCCCTATTCTTTTCTATGCTATCCCGCGGCACAGGTAACAAACCAGAGATAACCACTCCGTTTGTTTTAGCCCTAAGTTTCCACCCTAACTCTCTGAATTTCTGCTTTATATCCCCATCCCTTTTCCTACCTATGTCATGGGTACCTACATGCACCACAACTTGGGGCTGGTTCCCCTCCCCTTAAGGATTCCGAACACTCGGTCAGAGATATCACTGACCCCAGCGCCCGGGAGGCAACATACCAACCGCAAGTCCCGCTCCTTCCCACAGACTCTCCTATCTATCCCCTTAACTAGGGAGTCCCCAATCACTAATTCAGATCTTTTCTTCCCCCTTCCCACCTGAGCATCAAGGACGGGCTCAACTCCCGAGACCTGTACTCCATGGCTTACCCCGGTTGTATCTTCATCCTCAACAGCATCCAAAGCAGAGTACTTATTACGTAGAGGAACAGTCTCAGGGGAACTCTGCACTGACTGCTTCTTACCCCTTCTAACAGTCACCCATGTATCACATTTAGGAGTAAATATCTCCCTGTAGCTTTTATCAATAGCCATCTTTGCCTCCTTAATAATTCTTAGTTCCTCCAGTTCCAGCTCCAGGTCCCTAACACGGTCCTCAAGGAGGTAGAACTGGATGCACCTCTGGTAGGTGTAATCAGCTGGGACACTACCAGTGTCCCTCACCTCAAATATCCCATAGGAGGTACATCGCATTGCCTGCACTGCCATCCCTATTACTTCCTTTACACAGAAAGGAATATAAACTAAACTTACCTGCTCACACTCCTAGTCTCCTTTTTTTTATTAGGTTAGAGGAGGGGGGAGGGTTGGGATACTCTACACGTGTAGAGTATCGGGATTCTTCACCTTCCCAATTTATGGGGGTCCAGGTGAAAAAAAAACTCCTGCACAGGCCTCCCTGTGACTACTTCCTGTTTCCGGTTTTAAAAGTTAAAAAAAAAGACCATGAGAACATTTATACATAGTTTGGAAGCTTGAAGACATCAGCAGCAAATGGATGATATGGAGTTTCACTGGGACAAATGTGAGGTCATGCAATTTGGAAGGTCTTATATACATAGGAAATATACAGTAAATGGCAGAACCCTTAAGAGTGTTGGTAGGCAAAGAAATCTGGTCACTGAAAATGGTAATGCAGGTAGAAAAGGTAGTCAAGAAGGCATATGGCATGCTTGTCTTCATCGGCCGAGGTTTTGAGTTTAAAAATTGGCAAGTCAGTTTGCAGCTTTATAGAACCTTAGTTAGGCTGCACTTGGAATATAGTGTTCAATTCTGGTCACCACACTACCAGAAGGATGTGCAGGTTTTGAAGAGAATACAGAAATGATTTACCAGGATGGAGGTATGGAGGGCATTAACTATGAGGAGAGGTTGGAGAAACTTGGTTTGTTCTCTCTGGAGTAACAGAGGTTGAAGGGAAACCTGATAAAAGTCTACAAGATTATGAGAGATATGGACAAAGTGGATAGTCAGAAGCTTTTTCCCAGGGTGGAAGAGTCAATTACTAGGAGGCATAGGTTTAAGATGCAAGGGGCAAAGTTTAAAGGAAATGTATGAGGCAGATTTTTTACACAGAGAGTAGCAGGTGCCTGAAATTCATTGCAAGGGGAGGTTGTGGAAGTGGATATGGTAGTGACTTTTAAGGGGCATCTTGACAAGTACATGAATAGGATGGGAATAGAGGGATATGGTCTCTAGAAGGGTAGGAGATTTTAGTTAAGTCAGCAGCATGGCCAGTGCAGGATTGGAGGGCCGAAGGGCCTGTTCCTGTGCTGTAATTTTCTTTATTCAAAGCTGTATCTGTGCCCTCTGCTCAACAGCAAAAGTGCAACTAACAATGGATTACATGACACACTCCTTTCTAGTGATTTCGTACATAGGAAATAAAAGCAGGAATCAGTCATTTGTACCTGTTTTGCCATCCATCATAATCATGTATTATCATCAAATTTAGTACCCTGATCCCACCTCTCCCCAGTATCTCTGGATTATTTTTCCTCATGCTGCTGTCCATTAACGCATATTACAACAACTTACCAGTGTTTAAAGAATGTCACTCAGGAGCAATAATGTGCCAGTGACAATGTTAATTAGTGTAACATGACTAGAATCTCAGAACCTACTCCATTGCTATGGGTTCTTGATTCACATAAGGCAGTTCAATTTTCCACATGCAACATTTTCTCAATCTCCTTGACACTGCATATAATGAAGTATCTTCAGAGCTCACATCTTCCTTCACAATGCACAGGCTGGGTGAACATTAAAATGGACACACGTATAAGTATTAAGTAAACATTGATCACAAACACACACCAGATTCTCCTACACAGTAAAAGAGATGTCTACTATTCCTCTGTTGCTGTACGGTTTAGGATAATGATAGAAAAGGAAAACAGGCAGTCCAGAGTGAAAATACTTAGCTAGGGAGAGCCAACTGCAATGGAGCAAGAATGGAACTGGGCCAGATAGACTGGAATGAAAGGCTGGCGAGAAACACCATAGCTACACAATAGGCAACTTTCAAAGCAGAAATGATCCCGACACAGTCAAGGTATATTGCCCTCAAAAGGAAACATAGGGCAATCAAATCCAGAAGTCCTTAGATGTTAAGATAAAGAAGAAAAGTATGCGTGTGACAAATATTAGATAGCAAATACAATTGAGAGCCAAGAGAAATACTGAAGGTTCAGCAGGAAGGTGAAAAACCACTTCTGTGAAACAAAAAGGGATTATGAACCAAGACTGGCAGCCAACAACAGGGAAGCCCCAAGTCTTCTGTAGGCACATAAATAGTAAAAGAGAAGTGAAATGTGAAGTAAGGCCAATGAGGAAGCTAAAAAGGGATTTATACATGGATGTTGAGGGCATGGTGGAAGTATTAAATTAATACTTTGCATTTGTCTATACCAAAGAGGTAGATAATATCCAGGATATAGTGATGGATAAGGAAACTTGACCCTGGAAGGGTTCAAAATTGATAAGAAGGAACTGTTGAATAGATTGTCAATACTTAAAGTTGACAAGGTGCCAGGATTGGATAAGTTGCATTCAATGATATTGAAGGGAGTGAGAATGAAAATTGTAGAAGTGCTGTCTGTAACCTTCCAATCTTCTCCAATTTCAGGGGAGGTGCTAGAGGACTGGTGGTTTACAAGGGTGGTTCCAAGGATGAGAAACCTCAGTTATGATGATAGATTGGAGAGCTTGGGATTGTTCTCCTTCGTGAGAAGAAGGCTAAGAGGAGATTTGAGAAAGTAGAGACTCAACAACTTGTCAAGTGTCAACTGACCCTCTTGTGTGCACAACTCCCTGTCTCACATATTGGCCTGTCAACGTGATAGGTTGCTTTCAATCACTGATTCATGCCAAACTATTACAGACTGTGGTTTCAAGTGCAGTCTTGTAGTTCATCACACATTCATCCATCTAACCCAGCTGCACACTCATAAAATTACCTAGCCTCATAGCTACATTAATGACTATCTGATTGTATTGGAGGAAATGAGCAGTTTTCTGACTTCCAACATCATGTAAAACTGGATTCCAGACCCCCGACCACTGATTCCTTTCCTGTAAGGCACTATGTCCACACCAGTGGCCCAGAACAGCATGTGACAGAGAACCCAATCAGTCCAATGGGCTCCCCCTTGGAACGAGTGTATCTTTGGGAGTTTGGGGTGAAGAACACAGTACAGGTTGAAGAGAAGTGGGCAAAATTTAAAGTTCAGAGCATGAGACTGAGGAAGGAGGGGAATCCAGAAGCCTCAGGGAGAGAGAGAAAGCAGGGTAGCAGCAAGAAGTCTGTGACTATTGAGCCCCAACTTCCATGAATAGAATAGACCCAGGCCCCTGATGGTGGCTAGAGAACCAGGAAGTGGTAGCACAGTTGGTGAGCAATTCTAGGAGACCTAGGCAGACTGCCTGATGAGCACCTCTCAGTTTGAGAGGTCAAGAGGTGAAGATGATCCCCTTTGTATGTGGGAGAAGGGTAATTTGGTCATGAAGTCACGGGAAATTATCAACTGCAACCCTACCAACTGAATTCTGCTACTTAGCCGGTTGTTGATCAGGAATTAAGGTTTTGACAGTAACCTGTCGGATCTGGAGTTTAGGCTATGACTGTCCACTGTAAATAGTTTGTTTCTCTGAACTAAGCTCTTCTATTATTGTTTACGAAGATTGGATGCCTGTGGGGTAAAGAATCCCTTATAATCTTCTTTCAATCCATTTGCTTGAATGCCATGTAGCGTTAAGCTCCTACGACACTTATCTTGCAGACTGAGTTAGATAATTGAACTTATCTTGTACGGGACCCAGGATATTTTGTGGATCTCACAGTCTCTAAACTCCACTGTGATCTATGCTCAGTCCACACTGTTCAGGTGGGACTGTCCCCCATTGCTATCATTCAGGAGGAGCACTTACCACCTCATGGCTTAGTTTGAAGGCTAATGTGTAGGGAGGAATCGCTAACCCATAAGCCTAGACTCTGAATGCTGACATCTCCGAAGTGGAAAGGGCTTGGATGTGATGGAAGGGACCCTAGAGGTAATAAAGGTTAATGAAGAACAGAGTGATGGGGAGGGAGAGGTTTGACAGGGAAACAAATGACTCAGATTTTTGACAAAAAGGAGGCTCCTTTTATTGATACTGTCTGCTTATCCAGGCCTCTTGTTTGTTGCTCAGCCGGGCCTGCTGAACTGTCATCTAACGGTTGGATCCTCCAATGGAAATGCACCTCCTCCATATAATTGTACATTTGTGAACATATCACCAGCCCTTTAAATTTTCAGATGAATCAAGTGAACACTGGCTTCCACCCTCAGAAAAGATGCATCACAGATTAAATCAATGTTAAAAGATTTCAAGCTTAGATTTCAAGCTTGCAAAGCAGAGCACAAAACTCAACATAAGAATGCAATTTAAATTACTACTGATAACATATTTCCTCATGAAAAACTATCGAGCTGAAAAATGTTATTTTGGTAATAAAATGTCCATTTATAAATTAAACGTAAGACAGTTCCAACCTGCTAATGGGCTACTTCTCTGGCACTTGCAGTTCAAGCCCATATTTTACTGGGGTTGATCAATACACTTTATAGCTGTCCTGTATAAATATAATCATCTGGTCACAGAGGCTCTATCAGAGCACATTTAACTAATAATAAATATGTTATAATTAGATATCTGAAATAATCTACAAGATAGTCCATAGTCAGAAAATTCCAGCGAAAACATAAACTGCATCAAACGTTGTGGGGTTTTGGAAATGTTTTCTGAATGTTAAAGAATTTTGTGAGATTGTAATTGACCGTGGGTCATACCTACTTAGTGAGGGACATAATGTCCTGTAATTGATTTATCACAAATGGTATCTTTCTCTTGCAGCTCTATGGGAATGTGGCACAGTGGCACAATTGTTGGCCTAATGTTTCACAGTGCTAGGAACCCGGATTCGATTCCAACCTTGGGTCACTCTCTGTGTGGAGTTTGCATGTTCTCAATGTGTCTGCATAGGTTTGTTCTGATTTCCTCCCACAGTGCAGGTTAGGTAGACTGTCCATTCTAAACTGGTCCTTAGTGTCCAAAGATTTGTTGGTTAGGGGGAATTAACATGGGGTTACAGGGATAGAGCTGAATAAGATGCTCTTTTTCCAGATTTGATGGGCCAAGTACTTCAACCTCTTTTACATTGGCTATTACAATGTCTGGGAGTCCTGAGTCATATTATTTTCTTTCATTAATACAATCCTTGTCAGTAAGAGGGAAGCTGGGAGGGTCCACTGAAACCCAGATACAACTCGACCATGACCATGCCGTCGACGCTGCCTGACCTCAAAGGCAATGTCTTGTTTCGATTATTTTGGTCCAGCTCCTGTTCAAAACATCCAGCTAAATTGCTAAGTGCAGCAGGAAGCTGTGGCTGGGATCCTTTGAAACAAGCCCCGGCATCAGGAGGAGGGTTGCATCGTCAATGGTCATCATTTCATGCCTTGTTATTTAATTCACAGTGGCTTCACACAACATTATTAATATTTTGCATTAAAGGTTCTGGAATAACTGAGGAGAGGCAAATGAAAATGTTAACATCACTCAAGGCTTAGAGTTGTGCAGTGGCATACTTTGAGCAATTACAGGCAATGGGTCTGTATCAAAGTATGAAGATGATGTTGGGGGAGGGGAATGAGGGAATGGAATCTGGATCACTTGAGATTGGGCTCAGACTTTCTTTGTGAATCTTGGAAAGATACTCCTACTCCCTTAAGCCTTCTCCAGTAAGCTTTACATATTCTCCACAAGGCCTCTTCCTCTTTCCTGATGAGTGCTACTGAGCAAAGTGCTCACAGTGAGCAACCCAAAGCACTCAATAGGCTTCTGAACTGCCATCATGATCCTCTGCAAATCATAGCACTCTGATTTATGTATTATTGGAACTCCTGCCGAAGACTGGGGCTCTCAAAAATAGACCCATTTGAGATGGTAGCAGGAATCAATCAGGAAAGAGAGTTAATATTTTGCTGCTGTACTTTAAGAACATGTCTGTCCTATTTCTGTCTGGTGAGACGAGTTAAACGTGCACCAATAATCTGAAGGTGCAGCCTCAAATTCAACAGTTACTGCGAAAAACAGTTGGGACAGTTTATAACAGATTATCCTGTCTTGTTCCCCACTCCTGTGCAGCACACTTTGGTTCTGAAGATGACAATTGTTTTAACTCTCCCTTGATGGTCATTGTTGGCAAGAGATGACACTCAATCCTGTAGCTCCATTGAAATCACTATTGGCTTACTGTGTAGAATAATAACATCCTCAGTGACAGACAGCTTATGGAGAACCAGCTATAGCTACTGGTAGTCTGCTTTCAATTTGTGCTATTGATTTGTGCATAAACATTGTATGACTGCTTGCTGTGAAAGATCGTTCTGTGTATTTTTCTTGATATCAACTGGAGTGATTTCTTTGGTGTAGACTGTTGGTCATCGAAATGAATGAACTCCTCAATTCTCCAAATAATGACTTACTGTAGCATTTGGATCTGGATGTCAAGACATGTCATGTGTTGGATAATCAGTTCCACACAGGCAGTTAGTGATCATGCCATTAGAGTGGATATCGCAGAACCAACCCATAATGCCAGAAAATGAACATTTCACATTCAAAGTGGTTGTGGCATAGTTCAATGAACGTAAATGTATGACTTACAAAGATGAAAGCTCAAGATGCAACATGGTTACTTTTTGCAATAAATTGCTCCATGCTCACTGAACTGGCATCAACACATAGATCACTGCTGACTTATTAGTATAAAAGAAACATTTCTGGATGACTAGATAGTAAATGCTTGGTGAGAAACTGTGACCATGTTTACAGTCTCATTTTTTTTAAAGTTTATTTATTAGTGTCACAAGTAGGCTTATATTAACACTGCAATGAAGTCACTGTGAAAATCCCCTCGTTGCCATATTCCGGTCCCAGTTTGAGTACTCCGAGGGAGAACTTAGCATGGCCAATGCATCTAACCAGCATATCTTTCAGACTGTGGAAGGAAATCAGAGCATCTGGAGCAAACCCATGCAGACCCGGGAAGAATGTGCAAACTCCACAAGGCCATCCAAGTTGGGAATTGAGCCCAGGTTCCTGGTTCCGTGAAGCAGCACTGTTAACTGCTGTGCCATTTGAAGTTGCTCCCTACAATTGTTCTCTCAATGATTCTTCAAATATAACTTGCTTGGGAATAAAATAGAAAATGAAAATAGCCATGAGAAGACAATGAAATTTTGACAAGTTGCTTGGGTTACAGATTTGTGGACTGTATGCCCTTAATGGGACCTTCTGACAATTCCTTGATATTTGAAGACTTGGGACTAAGCACAATCATTCTAGATATTCCTTAACTAATTTGCCTTTCCTGAATGGAATGTACCATTATTCTATTATATCATGTTCTATTTCGTTAAATGTATATATCAAAATACCAGCAAACACACCTTTTCCGTAACCTATTATTAAAATATCTCTGCTGCTAAGGGTATACTGAATGCTGATGTGTGGTTTTGTTTTAGACCAGTATGTGTAGCAAATGTTGCAAACTTTATTTGTGATGCCCAAATTTTTATTATAGCTTTCATTATATAGAATATACATGGATCAGAGCTTTTGCTTTCTGCACAATTGACAGATGCATTCAAATTGCGCTCATTTGAAATAGTGTTTCTTGTTCAAGTTTCTGCTAAAGCTCAATTGCGTACACTAAACATAAGACGTTCTGTGAACCAGCTGTGTTTTAAAATATTTTCAAATTTCATACAATATAAGTGTGTTAACCTGGCAAAGTTTTATTTAATCAGCTGAAAATATGTATAATAAACATTTTTAGTCAATGTCTTGTACGCCACCTGTCAGTAACTTATGATCTTAAGTAAATGAAGTAACCCCAAAAAATCTACAGAAGCATTGACTAGTTACAGAGGTGTACAACAGATAGTAATTAAGAAAATGTCTCCAAAAAGGCTCCAAAAATGAGAATAATTAGTGGAAACTCCCAGTAGTGATTAGTTTTATCCAATGCATTGCTAAATTTCAAGTCCAGGGTAATTTCATCACATTTTTAAAATAACTGCTCAAGGGTTTCTACAGGACAGGATTGCAACTGCTAAGAGGCAGTGGATTTGGATGCAAGCACTGGATTAAATCTCATGAATGGTCATTAAAACAACTGCTAGCTAGCATTTTGTCAGGCCTTCCAATCTTGCATCATGCCAGAGAGAGATTTACATGGGTTTGAAACCCGATTGATAAAAAGTCGTCTTCAGTTTGAAGGTGATTTCAAGGTGAGTGCAACAGAGTCTTTTTGCCACAGTGCTACACTGGTCGTGATGTATTGGAAACCACTCTGCCAGGGTGGACTGGTTTCTGATCTCCACCTCCGTGCCAAACTCTGCGTCATGCAGCATGGTTGGTGCAGGCTTGGAGGGCAAAAGGACCTGTTCTGTGCTGTAACTTTCTTGGTTCTTTGCTCTTTGAGCTGATCCTCAAAGCACTGCGCTGCTAGACCCATGGACCTTCTGTGCCTACGGTTGGGAGCGCAATGAACTCCTTTCCCCCTGGTGTAACACACCAAGATCTATCTGGACTGTATTTTACTGTGGCATTCAGGCAACCATCGTAACAAAAGTCTGAAGTTTGACTGGAGTTGGAGCACAAGGTGAGGCCAGGTGAGTTGGAGGTAAAAGGGAGTGAGTCTAGGGGAGGAAGTTTAAAATGGGGATGGCCTAATGAAGACAAAGAAAGCAATGTGGAAAGAGGGCTGTGCAAGGAGGGACAGGAAGGTGAGTTCATGATGACAGACAGAGTGGCAAGGAGGAAGGTGAAGAAGATGACCAATAGAAGACAGAAAGAAGACTGAGAGGAGGGA